>CP106724.1:46484966-47818087 GCA_025506655.1 Gossypium rotundifolium | reverse complement strand
AAAAAAAATTAAAAATCTCCCTAATGTTAGCTAGGAGATTCGAACCTTGCACCTTAAGCATACATCCATGCATCTTAACCACTTTGCCAATTGCTTAACTTATACTAGAACTTCTCATCATCAATTCTTAAGGCCTTATTAGCTTAGTTCTCTCTCTAATTAATAGAAATTAAAAGTTTAGCAAAACATTCACTTAACAAATGAAGCTCAAATAACTTCCAAAATTGCACTTAATAATGATTAAACATGCAACATCATTCAATTATGTAAAATGCTTAGCCCCTAAATATCAGGATGTTACAGTTCTACCCCCCTTAAAATAATTTCGTCCTCGAAATTACCTGTCTGGAATAAGTGAGGGTATTGCTGTCGCATCGCTTCCTCCGGTTCCCACGAAGCTTCTTCTGATCCATGATTTCGCCATAATACCTTAACGAGGAACTGATTTTCTCCAGTAAAACCTTTACGCCTCGCTCGAATTTGAATTGGCTCCTCCTCATATGACAAATCGATCTTAATTCCACCTCCTCAACTGGTACTACATGAGATGGATCCGACCGGTAACGACGTAACATTGAAACATGAAACACATCGTGCATTTGTTTCAATTCCGAAGGCAAATCTAACTGATATGCCACAGATCCGACCCGCTTCACAATCCGATAAGGTCCAATGAACCTGGGACTTAGTTTCCTTTGCGACCAAATCTCATCACCTTTTTCCAAGGTGAAACCTTTAGAAAACTTGGTCTCCCATCGCATATTCTATTTCTTTCCGCTTTAAATCAGATACGATTTTTATCTCGCCGACGCTTCCTTTAACCGAGCCCGGATTACCTTAACCTTTTCTTCGGATTCAGACACTATCTCTGGGCCCAAAATCTGTCGTTCCCTAATTCTGTCCAACACGTAGGAGTGCGACACTTCCGTCCATATAGTGCTTCATACGGTGCCATCCAGATATCGATTGGAAACTGTTGTTGTACGCAAATTCTGCCAACGGTAAGAATTCCTCCCAACTTCCTTTGAAATCTATCACACAACCCCTTAACATATCTTCTAAGATCTGGATTACTCTTTCTTGACCGACCGTCTGATCGAGGATGAAATGCCGATCGAATCCAATCGGTGCCCAAAGCTTGATGCAATGCTTTCCAAAATCGCGACGTAAACCTTGGATCTCGTCAAATTATCGACAACGGCACTCCATGCAATCTCACAATTTCACCACATATAATTTTGCCAATTTCTGCAAAGAGTAATCAACCCGAATCGGGATAAAATGTGCGATTTCATCAATCGGTCCACTATCACCCAAATGGAGTCTTTCTTAGTAAGCGTAAGAGGAAGCCCACTAACAAAATCCATGGTGATTCTCTCCCACTTCCATCGGAATCTTTATCGGTCAAGTAACCCCGATGGTACTTGATGTTCACCTTGACTTGTCGACACGTCAAGCACTTCCCTACAAACTCAAGAACTTCCGCTTAAGACCAAAGCCACCAAAACCGATCTCGCAAGTCTCGATATAACTTATTTCCTCCGGGATGCATAGCATAGGGGCTACCATGCGATTCACGAAGTATCTTTTGCCTCAACTCCCGATCCCCAAGATCTGAGACTTTACCTTTGAAGCACAATACCCCTTTTTGTTAATACCAAAATCTTCCAATTTCCCACTCACTTTGTCAAGCTTTTCACTCGGATCTTCATCTATTAATTGCCTCTCTTTCACTTGACTTAACCATGTCGGCTTAACTCAAGTTCGCCAACAAGCTTCCATCATCGTAGAGACTAAGATGTGCAAACATCGCCTCAAATCGACACCACTTTTCGACTTAGGCGCCCGCCACCACATTCGCCTTGCCCGGATGGTACTCGATAGAACAATCGTAGTCTTTTAACAACTCTATCCACCTTCTCCGCCTCAAATTCAGCTTCTTTTCGAGTCGCCAGATATTTCAGACTTTTGTGGTCCGTATATCACCGACTTTTCCCCGTATAAGTAATGTCTCCAAACTTTAAGAGCAAAGACTACAACCGCCAACTCCAAGTCATGTGTCGGTAATTAACTTCATGCGGTCTCAATCGCCGAGACGCACACGCAACTACCTTTCCGCCTTGCATCGTAACACATCCTAATCTCGTGTGAGAAGCATCGCATACACGACAAAATCCTTTCCCGCTTCGTGAATCAAAACAGAGCTTAGTCAAAACTTTCTTGAGCTTCTCAAAACTCTCTGCTTGCTTATCGGCCCACACAAAAGGTACTTCCTTTCTCAACAATTTCGTTAAAGGTGCAGCTATCGATGAAAATCTTTCGACGAATCTTCGGTAATATCCGGCTAAACCCAAGAAACTACGAACCTCAGTTACGGACTTAGGTGATTTCCAATCTAATACAGCCTCGATCTTCCGAGGATCCACCCTAATCCCTTCTGCAGATACCACATGTCCTAAAATGTAACCTCTTTCACCAAAATTCACACTTGCTGAATTTGGCGTCTGCTTCTTCTCCTTTAAAACTCATAACACAATCCAAGATGCTCATCATGTTCCACTTGGACTTAGAATACACCAAGATGTCGCCTATGAATACCACGACGAACCGATCCAAGTAGGGCTAAAAATTCGGTTCATCATATCCATAAACGCAATTGGGCGTTCATCAATCCGAATGGCATTACCGAAATTCATAATGCCCATATCCGGTTCGGAAAGCCGTCTTATGGATATCCGCTTTTCACTTTAAGTCGATGATACCCGACCTTAGATCAATTTTAGAGAATACCGCACTCCTTTAAGTCGATCGAACAAGTCGTCGATCCCGGGCAAAGGATACTTGTTCTTGATAGTCGACTTATTCAACCGCCGTAGTCTATACACATCCTCATCGATCCGTCCTTCTTCTTTCTGAATAAGACCGGTGCTCCCCATGGAGACACACTAGGTCGGATGAATCCACGATCAAGCAACTCCGAATCGAGCCTTAAGCTCAACCAATTCCTTCGGTGCCATTCTATATGGAGCAATAGAAACCGCGCTGTTCGTGCAATAAGTCTATCCCGAATTCTATCTCATGATCCGGAGGCAAACCCGAAGTTCTTCCTAAAAACATCTACAAATTCATTTACCGTCCGACTTCATTAATAGCTTGCTTCCTTAGCCTCCAAAGCATTCACCAACATCGAAAAGCTTCAGATCCTTTCTTAACCATCCTTTCCGCCTTAAGAGCGGATACTACATTAGATAAGTAGTTCCGTCTTTCGCCCATCACTACAACTTCCTTGTCATCAAAAGTTCTTAGGGACATTCTCTTAGAAGACAATCCACATTTGCACGGTACTTCACAAGCCAGCCCATGCCTAAAATTAGGTCGAATTCTCCGAATGGCAACTCCATTAAATCAGCAGGAAACTGTATCCCTTGGACTTCTAGAGGCACTTCCTTAAAGAGTTTGTCTACATCTACCATGCATCCCAGAGGACTAAGTACACCATCTTCCTAGGTACGATTTCAGAAGTCACATGCAAAGTCCCAGATACTTCACTAGCGATATAGGAATGAGTTGACCCTATATCTATCAAAGCAATAAAGGGAAACCCGAAATAAAAACGCGTCTCGTGATAACATCAAAAGGCCATCGCTTTCTCTCGCGATTTAACAAAGATACACCAAACACAGGTTGTCTCGCCTCGAGTTTCCATCGCCGCGAAGTTCCGCGACCTCTACCAGAACCATTTCCCCTTCCATTGGGACCACGGCCTCTTATCGGTTGCTGTCCACTTCTGTCAGCTTGATTAGCACCCTGACTTGCTGGACGGTTCTTCTCCGAGTTCATCGGACAATCCTTGATCATGTGATCCTTCGAACCGCACTTGAAACATCCGCCGGTTTTCTTCCAGCATTCTCCCGAGTGCATTTTCCCACACTGAGAACAAGTACGACTTTGCACTCCCGTAGTAGTCTGTTGACCTCGCGGTCCATCATTTCTTGACTTTTTCTGAAAATTTCGGACGACCCCGAAGACCCAAAGCTTCTCTTATTCTTGCTCTGACCTCTGTCCCGGTTCTGTCTCTCAGTCCGTTTAGCCTCTTCAGCAATTCTTGCCCTTTCCACTAAGATTGCAAAATTTCTTTCACGATGTAGGGCAATCATCACTCTTAGCTCATCTCTAAGTCCATCTTCAAATCTGACGCAACGTTCATATTCCGTAGCCACTATCCCTCGGCATAACGGCTAAGTCGCAAAAATTTCGCTTCATATTCACTATCGACTTGTTTCCTTGTACTAGATTCGTAAATGACTTCCTCGAGAGTCGATGTAGCTAGCTCGACATATTTTCCTCAAATTTCACTTTAAAATACCCCAATCCAGACGATCCATGTGGGTACTTTCCTTGATAGTAAGCCACCATCGGTAGGCTTCATCACGAAGAAGTGAAATAGCTCCTTTTAATTTCTCTTCGTCAAGTCAGGTCTATATCATCCATGATCCTCTCGACTACTTCCAACCAATATTCACCACGCTTGAGCTACTCCAGATACTCCTCCGAAAACCTCACTCCATTCGATCTAAGTCTCTCACCATGACTTCGAGATCCATTTCGAACTAGCTTCGCTACTCGCTCCAAAACTCGCAAAGACGACTTGTGATCTGCGTCACCTCCTTCATTTTGTTCTTGAAAATCGCCTCAACAAATGGTGGTGGAGCTTCATTCTGGAACCTTGACTGACCGAATCGGTTCCAAACAGTCATCCTTCCTCTTCCATGTCCACGACGACCTCGCCCCTAGAGCTCATGTCTACTACGATCTTATCTGCTTTTACTGAAAAGTCTTATGTATTAGAATCTTTTCACTTCTTATTAAATGAAAGTCTTATGAAACAGATCTTGATGGTTTTCAGAAAGACACATACACCTAGGGTCCATGTCTCTAAAGTTTCCTTAGGCTTATCAAACATTCATATCACTTATCAAATAAAAGTACATACCTGATGGATCTGGGCCGAGAATTCCGAGTGCCATGCTCTTATAAAACCATTTAACTTAAGAAAAACTTTCAAAAATCTTTTGGGCCAAATTTTGAAAACGTTGTGGGCTTCAAAACCCAAGGCCGAGAGTTTAAAACTGGGCTCTGATACCAAGCTGAAACACCCCAAACCCGGCCCAAAAAGCCTAACCGGATTTGGTATGTTCCTCGAGTAAAACTTTAGCGAAATTTCATTGTAAAGAAATTTTGTCCTTTAAAACATTATTCTTAGGAGGATTTAATATAAAATCAAAAGGAAACCAAACTTAAGAAAATTTCCTTGAAAACATTTACATATTAGAGGCAAAACCTTTTAAATAATTATTAAAACCAATTTAGTTATTTAATGGATATTTATTCATAGCAAAATAAAAATAAATCCAAACACGAAATTAAAGATAGTTTATAATGGCCTTATTACATAATATTGGCAACCCAAATTAAAGTCTAAGTAATAAAATTTAACTTAAAGAGTTTAAGTTGGAAAATCTCCATAATACTTATTACGAGCACTGGCCACCTCGCAATCCTTGCTGTCCCAATCCATCGCACTACGAGTTATCTGAAAAGTAATCCCATAAAAAATGGGTGAGTCATAAACTCAATGTATAACACATACACTAAAAAGCCCATTTATCAAAAGCTTTTAAGCCCAAAACTTTCACATATGGCCATAGGCCCATTTAACTCATATTTAGCCCAAAGGCCCATTTAACTCATATTTAGCCCAAAGGCCCATTTTAGCTCAAATTTAGCCCAAAGGCCCATTTTACTCAAATTTAGCCCAAAGGCCCATTTTAGCTCAAATTTAGCCCAAAGGCCCATTTTATAGCAGATCAAATAATAATCATACAATGTTACATGGATATGTATATGAAATGAAATGCAAGCCCGGCCCAACCTAAATATCCATCCGCTACACACCCCCGTACCAACCAAAGACACCGTGGGATTACTAAATCGACCCTCCATCCGCTACACACCATCGAAGGCAGTTGCTGCAGTCAACATGCACATCGCCCTTATTATGGCAAAGCCACCAAAACAGATGTGACCGAAGTCACCTGACCGAAGTCCAAATTTCAAATACGTGACCGAAGTCACCAGAGCCAATTATGTGACCGAAGCCACCAGAGTCAAATATGTGACCGAAGCCACGGAGTCAAATATGTGACCTAAGCCACCGAGTCAAATATGGGACCAAGTCACCAATTTCACATATGTGACCGAAGTCACGTAATTGTGGTAAAACCACCAGAATACTTCCTCCTTTATTAAACATACCCATATGCCCATGCACATACATATCAAATCATATTTTTATGCTATGTACCCACAATTCATAATATAGTCATGCTTATTTCATATTGATGCATATATCAAAATAAACGGAATATTGGGTAACATACCTGAATTTTGTATACCAATGATTGGTATCCGCAAACAAACATATTATCATATAATCACTTTTTAATAATATAAATCTATGGAAATTTTAATGTATGGTTACACACCTAGTAACAGTGAGCACAATACTCTCTAGCTCGTCCACACCTAAATGATTAATAAACTCGGTTAGTATAAACTATTGTTAGCAAAAACTATACTTATAAACGATAGATCTAAATCCTTACCCTGATTCACGGATGGCGCTTATTTGCGGTTTCTCTCCACTAGATGGATCAAAACCCGCCGATATTCCACCAACGTAAAGTGGTTCGTTTTATGCGACTACTGAATAATCGATCCTCGTTTGCAGAGGGTCCACAACCGGTGGAAAGTCTCTAACCCCGACATCGCTTCTTCGCTTGTAGTTCGATGGTAAAGGAATACCTCCTTCTTCCAAACACTTGAACGGCTCTTTTCTTACCTATCTTGATGATCTTAGATTGCTCCTAAAAATAACTTAGATTAGTGATCATCTAAAAAATTGATATAATCTAAATTAGTAGTCTTACCTTGATGATTCGAATGGTCACTTAAAGGTTGTCTTCAACAAAGTTCCTTTCAAAGTCTTTTCAAGAGATTCGGCCTAAGAGAGAAATAAAAGATTATGATTTCCAATCTTACCCAAGTGAAAGAAAGTGATGAAAATAATTGATAAAGTCTTACTTTGATCACTTGGAGGTTCGGCTTTGAAAAAGAAGAAAAGAAAATGATGATTCGGACTTCACAAAATAAAAGAATAAAAATGGTGGTTTCAATATGATGGTTTCGGTTTTGAAGGAAAAGAAGAAAGAGAATGAAAAGAGAAGGAAGTAAAGAGAAAGATGAGAAGAAAATGATAATGGTGATTTCGGCAATGAGAGAAAGATAAGAGAAAAAATAAGATGAAAAGAAAAAGAAAAGAGAATATGATCAAAGAGAAGAGAGATGGACTATGGAACTTAGATGCATTCGGCAAGAGAAGAGAAAATGAAGAAGAATAATGGTGCTTAAACTTTGTGGTTTTGGTTTCAAAATAAAAACTAAATGAGAGAAAGAAGGTTGTATTTGGTTCAAGCAATTGAGGCTAAATCAAAAGTGAAAATGTACCAAAATGACTAAGGTACATTCTACCAAAAAGAAGAAAATTTGGTCAAAAGGATGAAAGCTAAAACAAAAGAGAGTTTTACCTAAACTCTATGGCACATTCGACTAGGAGAGAATTTTTGGAGAAAATGAGAAAAGATGGACAACCTAGGCTTTTGGCTAACTTTTCCCCCTAATGGCAAAGCATAAATTCTACCACATCAATGCCAACATATCCCCTTTTTCCTCCTTGTTTCTTCCCATCATATCCAAAGAATTTACTACACAACTAGGCCTCTCCTTTAGCCTTCATGCGTCTAGGTTCATGGTCAAATGACCATGAACACATCCCCAAAACATAGCCCTTTATTATGCCATTGTCCCCTCATCTTATCATGAATTTGTGATTCCATGCCTTATGTTCTTTAACTTCCTTTTCTCATGGTCAACAAGCCAAAAATGGATGAAAGCTCATCCACTCTAGAATATTCTTGGCGACACTTACAAGGAAGAAAACAAAAAAATTAAAAATCTCCTAATGTTAGCTAGGAGATTGAACCTTGCACCTTAAGCATACATCCATGCATCTTAACCACTTTGCCAATTGCTTAACTTATACTAGAACTTCTCATCATCAATTCTTAAGGCCTTATTAGCTTAGTTCTCTCTCTAATTAATAGAAATTAAAAGTTTAGCAAAACATTCACTTAACAAATGAAGCTCAAATAACTTCCAAAATTGCACTTAATAATGATTAAACATGCAACATCATTCAATTATGTAAAATGCTTAGCCCCTAAATATCAGGATGTTACATGATAGGTATCTTCGGTATCGATATTTTTCTTAAGGTATCGTTATATTTCCTAAGGTATCGATTCGATATTTTTCTTAAGGTATCATTATATTTCCTAAGGTATCGATATCCTTACTCTAACAGTCACGAAAATCTGCATTAATTACAAAAAATATTGATACCTTTTTAGTAGGTATCAAAACTCATTGCCGCAGGTGTAGTTAATGACCTGGTATTTCATCCCCAACGGCTATATTTACTTCCACAACAACCACAACGGTTGGAAATCAATTAGAAGGTATAAATACCATCTTCCAAAGGTCTAGCAGCAAGAAGAGCAATGTGCAAAGATTAAAGATAAATAACCTAGAACTTAATTCTTTCATACATTTTCTTGTAGACACTTGTGAGCTTTCATTGTATTCATTTAGCTCAAGTGTTCTTCTTTGTATTTGTGCTTAATTGGCAAACATCCTGATCTTGTGAGGATTGTTTTCTTTGTTTGCTTATTTGTATCTCTTTTAAGAGAGGATTTATATTAAGGTTTGGGTAGAAACCTTAAGGGAGTTGTATCTTAATATTTTGGAATATAAGTCTTAAGAGAGATTGTAAGGTTAAACCTTGTCTTCAAAGGTTGCCAAATTAGTAAATTTGGGAAAATTCTTAGTTGTGGAAAGCTAAGGTAGTAGAGTAGGCAATTGGGACCAAACCACTATAAATCCTTGTGTTCTTTTTTGCACAACTTTTCCACCACAACTTCTTAAAGGCTGATTCAACCTTCCTATATTGTCGATCTTGAGTTGATCTTTCCGAGCTAATAGGTTCAACCTTAGGTGGTTGTGGATAAATAGAGTCATTGCCAGGCATTGAGAATGATGAAAAAAATTGTCTTAAAAGGCAGACAATAGCCAGCCTAGAGGCTGACATTGCCGCATCATTAGGCAAAACAAAAGATAATAAGTAAACAACTTGGAGAAGAAAAATTAAATAAAGGGGGAACCTAAGCTCTTGATAAGATGACAAGAATAGGGTAATCCCTTTCAATATTTTTCATAAACCTCAAGAGTATACATAAAATTTATACTGCAATAGCCACGCAAGAATAGGAAGGACAATGATGATGAGAAGGGATGGGACCCTCAAAGGTGCCAGGTCCAGACGATTTTCCAGCTGTTTTCTTCCAGAAGTACTGGCATATTGTGGGTAAAGAGGTTCTAGGGTATTGTTTAGGAGTGCTGAACGAAGGAAGGGATGCTGATTCAGCCAACACAACCAATATTGTTCTAATTCCCAAAGTTCATAAACCCACCTCTTTGGTTAACTTTAGACCGATCAGTTTATGTACCGTTGTGTATAAGATAATTGCAAAAATAATAGAAAACATAATGCAGGACGTAATGGCTATTTGTATTGACCAGGTCCAAAGTGCCTTTGTTCCAGGTAGGCTGATTTCTGATAATATACTTCTTGCTTATGAAATTCTACACACGTTCAAGAAAAAACGAACAGGAAAAAAGGGGTATATGGCAGTAAAGCTTGACATGAGCAAAGCGTATGACAGGGTGGAATGGGACTTTATCAGAGCAGTGATGAACAAAATGGGTTTTGATAGAAAATGGATTGAATTGATAATGAGGTGCGTTACAAGTGTTTCTTATGCAATGACCATTAATGGAACTTGAGGCAGATCTTTCACACCATCAAGGGGTTTACGACAAGGAGACCCGCTTAGTCCATTTTTGTTTCTAATTTGCAGTGAAGGTCTTTCGGCCTTAATGCGCACAGCAATGAAGGAATGGTTGATCAGGGGAGCCAAGGCGAGTAGGAAAGGTCCATAAATTTCTCATCTCTTGTTTGCTGATGATTGTTTAATGTTTAGCGAAGCAACAGAGAAGGGGGCAAGGATGCTAAAAGAATTATTGAAAGTTTATGAAGAATGCTCGGGGCAACGTGTTAATTACGATAAATCCCTAATTTTTTATAGCACAAACACGAATGACGAATCAAAAGAAGCAGTCCTGAGACTTTTAGGAGTTAGAAGCTCGACTAGTCCAGAGAAATATTTGGGATTGCCAAATTTGGTAGGAAGACGGAAAAATGAGGCTTTTTAGAATTTGGTGGATAGAATCAATGCGCGAATCGATAATTGGAGTTCCAGATTATTGTCTCTAGGGGAAAGAAATATTTATCAAAGCAGTTCTTCAGGCAATTCCTACTTTTGCTATGTCTTGTTTTCTTTTTCCTAAGGTTTTGTGTGAAAAGATAGAAAGCATTTTAGCACGTTTTTGGTGGCAGAAGGGACCTGGTAAGCGGGGTATGCACTGGTGTCAATGGAGATTTTTATGTAGTTCTAAAGAAGAGGGGGGAGTAGGCTTTCGAAGAATGGCTCCTTTTAATATTTCGCTTTTAGCAAAGCAAGGTTGGAGACTGTTGAATTTTCCAAATTCTCTAGTTGCAAGAGTTTTCAAAGCCAAATATTTTCCAGATTCCAGTTTCTTACAATCAAGGTTGGGGAATTCGGGTTCGTATGTATAGCGCAGCATCTGGGCAACCAAGGGCTCTTTAGAAAAGGGGTTAATTTGGAAGGTGGGAACGGGTGCACACATTTCTATTAGCCAAGATATTTGGATTCCAGATTATGCAAGTGGTCGTTTATTGTTCAGTTTTAACAATTTGCATTGTGATAAAGTTGCTGGGCTTATATGCAATAATGTAAGAGAATGGAATAAAGAGTTGATAGTTAATACCTTCCCCAGAGATGTTGCATATTTGATTCTTCGAATACCTTTATCAACAGTTCCTCATGAAGATTTTCTGGCTTGGAGCGGCGAACTGTCGGGTGTCTTCTCAATGAGAAGCTCCTATAAACTATTACAGAAATGGGATCCTACAACTTATGCTTTACATAATAACTACAGGACTTTTTACAGAAAGCTATGGCGAGTGGAAATTCCCTCTAAAATAAAGATTTTTATTTGGAAGATCTCATGGAACTACATTGCTTCTAAGGTAAATTTGTACGCTCGAAAACTTGGGAATAATAGTGTGTGTCCTCGGTGTTATGGCAGTGTGGAAACTTTGAACCACCTTTTTCGGGGATGTCCTGTGTCAGCAGAGATATGGAGATTATTATCTGATATTGACTTAGCAAGTTATACTACTACTGGGTTTAGTGAATGGCTTACCTTGGTTCTAGTCTCTCTGCCTCTGAAAAAATGCAGACTTTTCTGTATAGTTTTATGGAGTATCTGGGGCGACAGAAACTCTCGCATACATGACAAAACAACAAGATCTTGTCAAGAGATTGTTCGGTTCATATACAGATATTTGCAAGAACTGGACGGAATAAGAATAACTAATTCGAAATGCTCAAATAATAGTTGGGAATGGCAAAACCCACCTGAGAGCATACTCAAAATCAATTTTGATAGGGCCTATGATGGGAGAAATAAGATTTCAGCATCTGGGGTGGTTGTGCGCGATAGCAGGGGACAAGTTATCATCTCAAACGCTGTTATTCATAGAGGGGTTCAAACTGCTTTCAAGGCAGAAGCTCTTGCATGTCGTCGAGCGACTCAGATCGCCCTCGAAATGGAAAAGAAATGTAGTATTATTGAAGGTGACTCGTTAACAGTTATTAAGAAATGTCAGAATCTAGATCAGGATAAGTCTCAAATCAATCTATACATTTTCGATGTTCATCACATGAAATCCAGAGATGGGAGCTTAAAATTTGATTTTATTCACAGATCAACAAATAACTTGGCACATATACTAGCAGTGGAAGCGTTGAGAAGGAAAGAGGAGCATTACCTGTTGAATAGGGTTCCCGATTTTGCTGATGCTCAGGCCAGGAGGGACAGCGAGAGAGAGCCGGACTAAGGAGGAGGGAAGAAATGATGAAAGGAAAAGGCTATCATCGGTTACAAGGCAGAGTTTTTAAAGAGCATTAAAGGTTTTCTTGGAAATGAATTTCTCCATTAATGGAAGACAAGACAGAAAAGAAGGGTCTGTGGAGATGATGAGACGTGATTGGGCATTAGGGGTGGTGGTTTTTTTCAAATTTTATTAGTTTTTTAAGTAATTTTTGGTATTCGAGATAGTTCTGTTGTGATTCTTTCCGGGCTAGACTGATCGGGCCAGCCTTATTGGATTTTGTTAGGTTTTATTTTTCTATTATATTCAAGCCCAATCATTTTTTATTCAAAAAAAATATATTTAGATATTCCTAACAAATAATATCCTATAATAATATAATATACCATAATATTCTAATCGAAAGCGTTTATTATATGTTTTCACAAAGAAGAGTACCCCAAAAGTATGTCAATTTCCTTCTGCCTTGTGGAAAGATATATTAGTGGCAAACAAGCTTCTTGGAATAAGAGTCATTAAAGAAAATCCCCTTTTGTTGAGTATGCTTTGTTTGTCTTGATATTCCTTTAGACGAGGTTTATTTTCAATGCGGTGCATTTAATTTTTTTTTTGTCTTATGTTATAATATTATTATAATATTTAATCTTACTGTCACCGTTAATTTTACGTTAGCGTAAGTAAATATACTACCCATCCAAAGGACCTTTAATGTTATCTATTTTGAGATCAATTTTATCGTAAAATCATATAGAATTTAAATTTTTATATAAATTAACTTGGTACCATTTTTTTTAGTCAATTAACTTCACAACTGCTATGTATCTTTGCCTTGACCGTATAATCATGGATCTAATTTTTTTTTTTTATAAATCGAAAGTATATTTTTAATTACAAAAATGCTATATTTTTAATTAAATTTATTTAATTATAAAACTGATTTGAAAATAGAAATTTTAGGTGGCATCACACTTATCATTCGGAATCTAGTAGTAGTGAAATCGTTATTACAATGGGTATAACACGAGAGAGCGCGAAAGGGCAAGATACATAATAATTGCTCTTTAAATTTTTAAATATCAGCTACAAGAGTAAAGCCGGGGTGAAATTTTTGCTACTATATATGCATATTGTTCAATGAAGAAAATTTTGCGCTTTGAAGTCTAAGCATCTTAGCTTTTCGCTTCAAAGACGCAAGCCTCCCAAAACAGCAACTGTTACATTGGAGAGGAAGATAAGCCCATCAAGTTAGCTCGATTCCTTCGTTCTTTTCTAATTTGGAGATATTTTTTCCTGGTGTAGGATTTTTGCCCTTAATCTATTTTACCCATATTCTTGTTTCTTAAAGCATTTTATATTATGTGCCGCACCAACACAAATTTAAACATACCCGTATTGTTTGATACACTTTTCGCTTCCATATCTCTAACAGTAAAAAAAGAAAAAGTATATCACTTTAGCTACATGCATCTCAACATTCCCATAAAAATCTTGTATGGGAATAAACTGAAATTAAAAATAAAAGAAAAGTTAACCAAGGGAATCACCATATCAAAACCAAGACATTTTGTTATCGCATTAACATTCAACAACGAACGTAAGTTTGAAGTTGCCAAAATTCCCAGTCTAGGAATCTCCGGAATCTTTAGCCTGTTATATCTTGGGGGCACAATATATTTGGAAGCAATTATTCAAAATTCTAATCCTCTGGTGGCACTTCATAACTTAAACCCCATTGGAAGCAAGGAAGAAGTTCCTTCTCCAAATGAACTATATATATATTACTTATGACTATGAGTTAGTCAAATATAATCCAACAAAAACCATCAGTAAACAATCCACCTCTTTAACACAATGGAGTTGTCATCTGGGTTCTATGGGAGGAGCAGCCCACATATGTTATCGACCTCAGGTGGCAAAGCAATGGGGAAGTTAATTGAGGCCACCCATGAGCCTGCTGGTGTTGAAATTAACATGAAACCTGTTCTTGACATTGTTGAAGACATCTTTGAACGAGCAACCCCTGCTGCTCCGGTAACTACAGTTCAGGTTAAAGCCTTCATTATTACCTTCTATATGCATATATAATATGGTTAATTTAATGTTTAAATAGGGAGCAATCAAGCAAGTGGATGCTTCGGAATCGGATGAAAGGGCTCTCCATTATTCCAGCCTTGAACAGAAGATGGACGTCTTATCAGCCACCATAAATAGAATTTCCTGCGAGGTTAGAGTACTATTCTCATCTTCTCTACTATTTCAAAGAAACCCAGTTTAAAAGGCTATTGTGATATTTTGTAATGATGGCAGATAACCTACCGGTTGTCTATTGGTGAAGATGCACATTCAACAACTCTAGCAGTGGCTCAGATAGTTAAAGGCTTCTCGTGGGATGCAAAGATTGTGCTAGCCTTGGCAGCATTTGCGATGACTTATGGTGAATTCTTGCTAGTGGTTCAGCTTTACGCCACTAATCCACTTGCCAAAGACGTTGCACTCCTCAGACAGTTGCCTGAAATTCTTACACGAGCTGACCTTTTGAAACCCAAATTTGACACACTTGCCAACCTCATCAATGCGATGGTGGTGGTAGCCAAGTGCACTGTGGAATTCAAGGGGCTTCCATCCAAGTACATTAGGCCCGAAGACCCGGAATTGTCATCCGCCAATGCTGATATTCCTTCAGCTGTTTATTGGACCATCCGAAGTACAGTGATATGCTCATCACAAATTATGGGTCTCATTAATATGGGCCACGAGTATGTCATTGTCTTCTCTAAGTATTCGGAGTAACGGAGAACAGTGTTTCTTATATCTGATAATTCTCTGATATAACATTTGATGTTTCCCTCAGGTTCTTATCATCGACAACAGATGCTTGGGAGTTGTCAAGTTTGACGCATAACATCAATAGCATATACAACGATCTTGTGGAGAAACTCAATCGTTGTCGTCAACGCATTAGTAAGTCCATCGTCCTTTCGCGTCGCTGTTGCAAGATTACTTTTCACATCAAAGTATATGGATCACGTCCAAACTAATGCCATCTTGAACCATAAATCGATATTGACGAACTTCGGTTAATTAAATGCAGATGAGAGAAAGGATATTGAGGCATTTGAAACGTTGGTGCGCCTCTTTGATGCAATCCATATTGATAATATGAAGATCCTCAAAGCTCTGATTTACGCTAAGGATGACCAGCCCCCACTTTGGGATGGAACTACTAAGCAAAGAGTATGCTTTAACCTTCCCATCTTTAGCCTTCTTTTCATTTTCCGAGATACAGTAGTCATGGATAATATTCGAGTAAACTATAATTTGAATCAATTACTGGACTGAAATTAAAAATAAATCTGAACTTAGACTAAATTAAATTTAAACAAAACTTAAATATTTAGAATAAATTTAAAACAGATCCCACACGTGATAAGAGTTGAACATGAAAAATTTATTTCAAACTTTAATTCTACTATTTTTAAACAATTTTTTTTATATATTTTTCATGTCTATTTTAGTGTTTATCTTTGAGAACTTTTGAAACTTCCTTCCAATACTGAAATTCAAATTCCCAACCACCCTTCATATGAATTAATTGGACTATTAGAACCATAACCATACGAAGGATAAGGAGTACACTCAAATTGTTGTAAACATATGTTTTTGACCACTGGTAACAAATACAGATTAGCATTGAATTGCTGAGGAGGTGGAGTGTGCTATTACTGATTTCAGACCTTGAGATCCCGGAAAAAGAGCTTATTATTCTTGAACAGATCTATAATGAATCACGAGTGCAGCCAACGAGGATCGAGAGTCAGTACGAGGTGATTTGGATCCCAATCGTTGAAAGATCCACTACATTTGATGACACAAAGAGGAAGCAATTCGAGTCTCTACAAGCAATGATGCCATGGTACTCTGTCGGTCACCCTTCCATGATTCAACCAGCGGTGATGAGGTACATCAAGGAGGTGTGGGGTTTCAACAAGAAGCCTTTGCTAGTGGTGTTGGACCCTCAAGGAAGAGTTGCGAACCCTAATGCGATGCCTATGATGTTTATTTGGGGAAGCATGGCTTTCCCTTTCACCAAGCTCAGGGAAGAAGCTCTTTGGAAGGAAGAAACATGGAGGATTGAACTCTTGGCAGATTCCATTGACCCCTCCATAATCAATTGGGCAAATACTTAAAACCCTTTCGAATTTGATTTAAATATATAGCAAATGCTAGTTTTAACCCTTGTAAGCCATTAGATTTGCTATTGTTGCAGTTAACGGATAGGAAATTCATTTGCTTGTATGGTGGAGAAGATATGAATTGGATCCGGAAATTCACAACAACTGCAAAAGCCGTTGCGAAAACTGCCAATATCGAATTGGAGATGCTTTACGTGGGAAAAAGCAACCCTAGGGAGAGAGTTCGAAGAAACATGACGAACATCGAATTAGAAAATCTCAGCCATACACTGCCAGACATTTCGCTCATATGGTTCTTCTGGGTGCGACTTGAAAGCATGTGGCACTCCAGAGCTCAGCACGGCGTGACCGTACGAAATGACCTAATCATGCAGGAGATTTTGACCATGCTTGGCTTCGATGGAAGCGATCAAGGGTGGGCCGTGATAAGTAGAGGAGCCGATGAAATGGCAAGGGCTAAGGCGGAGACCTTTTTGAAAAGCCTGGAAGAATATACGGCGTGGGAAGCGGCGGCGGCGGAGAAAGGTTTTATTCCGGCACTGAATGATCACTTTCGAAGTCTCCGCACGGAGCACCATTGCAACCGCCTGACGCTTCCGGGGATTAGTGTTGCTGAAATTGGACGCATCAAGGACACGGTCGTTTGCGTTGACTGCGGCAAGCCGATGGAAGCGCTCCTCATGTTCCGCTGCTGCCCCGATTAATGTTTAAGGCGTCGCTGATCGACCGTGCTCATTGGAGTCATTTTGGAGTTGGTGTTAATAATTACAAGCTGCTTTGCTTCATGCTATAGGTAGGCTGCTGAATAAAATGTTGAAGAAATCCCGTGTATTATTAATATATGCGAATTGCATTTCGCATGAAGGAAGTTCACAATCCCGGGATTAGTTCTTTTTCCTGGCATGATAAAATAAAGTCTGTTACCTTTCCTTTCCTTTTTCGGTTTTCTTTTTACCTCATTAGAAATGAATGCTAATTTGCTTTTTAACTTATAAATTGAACTTATATATAATAACTAAGATGAAATTAATATATTTTTATTTCTTATAACTTTTAATATTTTAAATAATTTTGTATAATTATTTAAGAAACTACTCCAGAATGAATCACATGCTCAATTGAACCTCAATTATTTGTTTGTTTTATTTTGCATATTGTTTTAATATATATTTTTAGATTTTTTATTTTTTTAAAATATTTGTTGGCATGGCAAAATGTCATGTCAGCATAATGTACATGTGACAGGGGAATCCTTTTGCTCTTTAATCTAACGTATAGGATTCATTTGCTCATTTTTTTTTAGTTGTTAGCATATTGGTTGTTGTCCAGTTTATGTGATGACATACTAGTCTATCTAACTTGTGCTAGCACTAGTTTTGAGGTATGCTCCATTATTGAGAAACGATTTGCTACTTGATCTAGTATTAAGACCTCGAGTCTAAGGCATATGCTATATTCTCAGAAAAAAGGGCAGATGACCATAAAAGATTATTTGTTCAAGATAAAGAATATGTGTGATATCTTGTCTGCAACAGTGAGATTTGTGTCTATCAAGAACCTTGTAGGGCTTCCACTTGAATATGACTCAGTTAGAGTAGTGGCTTCAGCTAATCCTATTTCTCTTAAACTTCGTGCTAAAATGTTAATTTATTGTGAGTGAAGGCAACTTGAATTTGTAACAGTCCACCGGGTGAAGTCCTAGTATCTAGTTACTATTTATTGAGATATGGTATTTAAAGTAAATTTTGAATGAGTAAGGTATTAGTTTTGACTAAGAAGAAGACTTCGTGAATGCGCCAACTGATGGATCTTGTGTTTGGAGAGCTCAAATATAACACCTCTAACCTGAAACCATCGCCGGAATAGGGTTAAGAGGCATTACTGAACAATCGGAACATTTCATCTTCATTATACAACACATAGTCAATCATTATTAAAACGCATCGCAACATAATTATATAGCCCATTATTGAGGTCTACGAGACCTCAAACACATATTAGAAAGAGGTCGGGACTAAACTGAACACTTACGAAAATTTTTAGAAATTTAAACATTCTTCAACACTGCAAAGGTCACACGCCCGTGCAGTCAGGCCGTGCGCCTCACACGATTACCAGACACGCCCATATGCCGTGGCCGTGTGAAATTAAGCTAGCTACTGACTTGGTCACATGGCCACCAGGCACGCTCGTGTACCACGACCGTGTAACCTTGCCCAGGCACACTTCGAAGTGGCCCTTGAGCCACACGGCAGAGACACACACCCGTGTCTCTTGGCCATGTATGCAAAATAGGCCATTTGCAAGGCCAAAATGCCACCCACACTTGGGTCACACCTACAAGCACATACAAGCCTATTTCCACACAAAATTGGCAACCAAACACATGTCAAATAATTAACATATCATCCCATCCAATCTCATTTCTAGTCATGTCAACTTATATGCTAAATAGCTCAACCAATTCACATGTAAAACCAAGCATGATTCATCCACAATTTCACTAAATCATTATGGCATCAAACAATAAATTTACCATTCTTAAAACCATTTCATTGCTATCAAGCCATACCAAAACATACTTCATATACCATAATCATTCATGCATATCACCAACATTTATCAAGCCACATCACATGGCTATTTAAACATCTCAAACATGTTTCAACACAATTAGCCTATACATTCCATATTCAAATACACACATCTTCAAAAGTACCAAAATAGATTGTCGATAGTGTGATAGTGATGCTGACGATCCCCGGATCCGAGCTAGCTTTACTAACACTATAAAACAGAGAAACAAATTACACAGTAAGCTTTCAAAAGCTTAGTAAGTTCATAATATAATACATATTACTCAATAATACCACATCAATACATGATTAAACCATTACATAGATAAATGCACAGTTAGGCTCATCATCAATCTCAACCATATGCTCAAGTATCTATTCATTCAACTTTTAAGGCTATCATCAACCACATAGGTTCAAACGTACCTTGATAAACACATAGTTACTCATCATTCATGCTACTCAATTGCTCGATATTACCTCTCATTCAACCTTTGCTATTCCTTTGATTTATACGCACACTTAGTGCCAATTTCATAACCGAAACATAATCGTCACTTCACACTTAGTGCCAATATGTTTAACCGAACTTATATCAGTATTGCACACATAGTGCCAATTTGATAAGTTGAAGCTTCTATCTTTTCGGACACACAGTGCTAATAATCTCTGTCTCGATTCTAATTTCGCACACTTAGTGCCCTCTAATTCAATTCCGCACATAGCATTTCTAATATCATAGTTATATATATATATATATATATATATATATTCATTCAATTCACATCACATATATATAGTGTACAACTAGTATTATATCTGAAATTACCTCGGACGTCGAAATACTGAAACGGTCGATTAATCGAGCACTTTGTCTTTGCCTCGATCTCGATCTGAACCTCTCCTTTCTTGGTCTGTACGCATTCAAATTTAACTCATTCAATCACCAATTCATTCAATTTAATCCAAACACACATATTTTGGGTATTTTACAAAATAGTCCTCACAATTTCATATTTTGACACTTTAGTCCCTATTTCATAAAATCATCAATTACCCACACAATTTCATATCATATATGCTTAGCCAAATTCTTCCCATGCTAATACAAGCCCACACATTTCATTTCTTTCACATTTTAGTCCTTCAATTTACACTTTTCTCAATTTAGCCCAAATTACTCAATTTCACCAAAAATCCAAATACAAACTATGTTAATCCAACACTAAGCTTTCATATTTTACCAACTATCAACACAAAGCTCACATGTCCATCCATGACATATCTCAAGATATTCACCAATTCACAAAATTGAAACACGATTTTTAAAGAGCACAAAGCAACGATTACAAAAAACGTAGAAATTATCAAAAATCGAGCTCAAAGCATACCTCAATCAAGAACTTAATGTGCCGAAACCTTCAAAGCTCTTAACCCTTTCTTTCTTTCCTAATTTCGGTGGATGGAAGATGAGAGAATGGCCATTTCATTTTTTTTTAATTATAATAACTTAATAATCATTTTGCCAATTTGCACTTTTATTAACCATATAAGACAATTAAACATTAAGGTTAATATGTCATTTAACTATCCACTAACTTTAATAATGGGTTAATTGCCTTATAAGGCCTCCACATTATAAAGACAACAACAATTAAGCACTTAACAATCAACACACATCATTTTACACTTTATGCAATTAAGTCCTTTCTCACAATTCTACACACAGTCGAAACTTTCACACAGGCTCAATTACACATTATAAACATCAAAAATAAATTTTAAACTATTTTTCTGACCTCAAATTTGTGGTCTCAAAACCACTGTTCCCTCTAGGGTCTAAACTGAGTTGTTACAACTCTCCCCCCTTAGGGATTTTTGTCCCCGAAAATCTTGCCAGTGAATAGGCATGGATATTGCTCTCTCATAGCATCCACAGTCTCCGACGTAGCCTCTTCTACTCCATGTTTGTGCCACAAAACTTTCACTAAGGAAATTTTTTTATTTCTCAACTCTTTGATCTCTCGTGCCAAGATTCGATTTGGTTCTTCACTATACGACAAATCTGTCTATGAGACGGATCAGATCTGTATCGTCGAAGCATCGATACATGAAATACGTTATGAATCTTTTCTAACTCAGTGGCAACATCAATCTATAAGCAATCGGCCCAACTCGTTCAATGATCTCATACCGTTCGATGAACCACGGACTCAGCTTGCCTTTTCGGCCAAATCGAAGTATCTTTTTCCACGGAGGCACTTTCAAAAACACTTTGTCACCAACTTCAAATTAGATATCGTTCCATTGCAAGTCTACATAAGACTTCTGACGATCTGAGGCCGCTTTCAAGCTATCACAAATTACTTTCACTTTCTGCTCAGTCTTTTTTATAAGATCAACTCCATAAATCTTATTCTCACTCAACTCAGTCCAATACAATGGAGTTTGGCATTTTTGACCATAAAGAGCTTCATATAGTGCCATTTTAATGCTAGATTGAAAACTGTTGTTGTACGCAAATTCAATCAACGATAAATGTTTTTCCCACATATTTTCAAACTCAAGTATACAGCATCTCAACATATCTTCAAGAATCTGAATAATCCACTCGGACTGACCAATTGTTTGAGGATGAAATGCAGGACTGAAATGAAATTTTATGCCTAAAGCCTCTAGCAATTTCTTCCAAAATCGCGAGGTAAATCTCGGATCCCTGTTAGATACAATAGATAGTGGCACCCCGTGTAATCTCACAATCTCGGCAATATATAATTCAGCCAATCTATCGAGTGAATAATCTTTTCTCATCAGAATGAAATGAGCTGATTTCGTTAATCTGTCAACTATCACCCAGGTTGCATCTTTCTTTCCCAGAGACAAAGGCAATCCCAACACAAAGTCCATCGTGATCCTCTCCCATTTCCACTCAAGAATCATAATCGATTGTAACAAGCCGGACGGAACCTGATGTTCAGCTTTAACTTGCTGACAAACTAAACATTTCGACACAAAGTCAGAGATGTCTCTTTTCATACCACGCGACCAATAATACTGTTTCAAATCATTATACATTTTTGTACTCCCTGGGTGAACAACTAACCAGCTACTGTGAGCTTTAATTAAAATCATCTGAATTCACTCTGAATTCTTCAAAACACAAATTCGATCTCTGGATCTTAAACAATCATCACTATCAATCTAAAATTTCGAATCAACATTCAATTTACACTAATCTCGTTTAGCCATTATTCCAACATTACTTTTCTGAGCATCGCAAATCTGACGTACGAACATCGGTCTCACTTTTAACTCAGCCAAAAATTAAATCATCACACAGATCTCTTTGAGCATTCATTGCTCGTAAAGCACATATAGACTTTCGACTCAAGGCATCAGCAACAACATTAACTTTACCCGGATGATAATCAATCACAAGTTCATAATCTTTTAGCAATTCTAACCATCTTCTCTGTCGCAAATTCAATTCTTTCTGAGTCATCAAGTACTTCAAACTCTTGTGGTTGGTATAAATATGACATTTCTCACCAAATAGGTAGTGACACTAAATCTTCAATGTAAACACAATTGCGGCTAATTCAAGGCCGTGCGTCAGATAGTTCTTTTCATGCGGCTTTAGCTGCCTCGAAGCATAAGCAATGACTTTGCCTTCTTGCATCAGCACACAGCCCAAACCATCCAATGATGCATCACTGTAAACCATGAATTCTTTACCGAACTCATGTTGAATTAACACAGGCGCTTCTATCAGTAATGCTTTCAATTGTTCAAAACTCTATTGGCACTTTTCTGACCACTCAAATTTAACATCTTTTTGTAACAAATTCGTCAACAGAGTCGCAATCATCGAGAAGCCATTAACAAACCGTATGTAGTATCCCACTAGTCCCAAAAAAACTACGGACTTTAGACTTATTTCTCGGTGGTTTCCATTCGAGAATAGCTGATATCTTACTCGGATAAACTCATATTCCTGCAGCTGATACAATATGCCCCAGAAAACCAACCTCACGTAGCCAAAACTCACATTTGCTAAACTTTGCATATAATTGCTTCTCAAGTAGAGTCTGTAACACAATTCTCAAATGCTTGACATGTTGTGCCTCATTACAAGAGTAAATCAGAATATCATCAATGAAAACCACCACAAAACGATCCAAATATGGTTTGAATATCCGGTTTATCAAATCCATAAACACCGCAGGAGCATTCGTTAGTCTAGAAGGCATCACTAAGAATTCATAATGTCCGTACCTCATTTTGAAAGCAGTTTTTGGAACATCGGATTCTTTGACTCGTAGTTGGTAGTAGCCCGATCTCAAATCTATCTTATAAAATACTGTAGCTCCTTTCAACTGATCAAACAAATCACAAATACGAGGTAACAGATATTTATTCTTGATCGTCACTTTGTTCAACTACCTATAATCGATACACATCCTTATAGGGCCGTTTTTATTTTTCACGAACAACACAGGAGCACCCTAGGGTGAGAAACTCAGTCGTACAAATCCTCTATCAGTCAACTCTTGTAACTGAGACTTTAACTCTTTCAATTCTGTTGGTGCCATTCTATACGGAGCTATTGAGATAGGAGTTGTTCCTGATACCAATTCAATTCCAAATTCAACTTCTCGAATCAGAGGTAATCCCTGTAACTCTTTAGAAAATACATCAGGAAGTTCACAAACCACAGGCACAAATTCAACTTTCTTTTCTGTCACTTTTGTATCAATCACATATGCCAAGTAAGCTTTGCAACCCTTTCTCACATAGTTCAAAGCTTTCATCGCAAATACAACAGCTGGTAGCCCTTTTATATCACTAGATTCAATTCAAACTATCTCACCATTCTGACTTCTCAAATCAATACTTTTTCTTTTACAATTTACAATAGCATTATGTAAAGTAAGCCAATCCATACCCAGAATTATATCGAATTCATCGAATGGTAGTAACATCAAATTAGCCAGAAAACAAACCAAAACTTCAACGGACAGTTCTTGCACACTTGATTCGCAATGACACACTTGCCTAAGGGGTTCGATACTCTAATCACAAATTCAGTAGACTCAACAGGTAGAGTCTTACTTGATACTAAATTCACACACACATACAAATGAGTGGATCTTGGATCTATCAATGCAATCAAATCAGTATCAAATAGAGTAAAAGTACCAGTGATGACGTCTAGAGATGATACTTCCTCTCGTGCTCGTATAGCATAGGCTCGAGCAGCTGCTCTCGCCTCCGATCTCACAACTGTGTCAGTAGTCTGAGGCAAGTTTGTATGTAATAAGCATTGTTATAATTATGTTCTAAATGCTTTGATATTGCATAAATTGTGTACATGAGACTACAATCATGTTTGATGATGATTCTACTATATTTGGCACTTAGTGTGTGAGGTCGAGATAGCTTCGACTATGTATGGCACTTAGTATGCGAGATCGAGATAGCTTTGGCTATGTATGGCACTAAGTGTGCGAGATTGAGATAGCTTCAACTATGAATGGCACTTAGTGTGCGAGATTAAAATAACTTTGGCTATGTATTGACACTTCGCATGCGAGATTTCAAGTATTTGACAGTATTCCGAATAGGTATGAGCTCGTTACAGATTGGTACAAGTATGTACATGGATAGTATGAGCTTTAAATCAAAGAAGTTATGAAGTTTGTATATAAGCGTATGATTAAGCATGTGAAAGGTTTGTTAGTTATCATGAATTAAATGTTAATATGTTCAAATTGGTGTGTAACACCCCTAGACCCGACCCAGACGTTATGGTCGAATCCGATGATATCACATCAAGGGATAATTCCTAAATGACTTTGTTTAGTTAAATTTATGTTCAGTAGGAAATTTACATAGTTAAAAACTTAAGTTTAAGATTTAGAAACCCAAAATCCTTGCAACTTGTTAAGTTATAATGAAAGCCCATGTTTTAAGAAAACATCCATATGGTATAGTTATTTCGAAAACCATGTTAAACTTTAGAAATTTATTTATGTTTAATAATTAGGCAGTTGAAACAATAGTAAAACCCAAATGTAAAGTCAAATTGGAGATACAAGGCCTTATTACATCCCAATGAAAATAAAGTAATTAGAATAAAGTCATTCAAAACTAATTAAAAACTTCTAAGTAGCTTGCAGTGTGGCCTCCTCCGAGTCCTCTTTCACGTCGAGCCGTTTACTAAGAGTTACCTGAGACATTAAATAAAAGGATGTGAGTTTCGAAACTCAGTGTGTACGACGCTTGGTAATCCAACCAACATGCGATTATCACATTGGGCCTAAGCCTTATCAAAATCTGTGGTCTAGGGCCTTAGCCCACAATGACCTCATATCACATCCAATGAAAATAAAGTAATTAGAACAAAGTCATTCGAAAATAATTAAAAACTTCTAAGTATCTTGCAGTGTGGCCTCCTCCGAGTCCTCTTCCTCATCGAGTCGTTTTCTGAGAGTTCCTGAAATATTAAATAAAAGGGTATGAGTGTAACAGTCCGATTTATTCCCTAGTCGGAACAGTGGTTTTGGGACCACAAATTTGAGTTTAAATTATTTTAATATTATTTTCTGTGTTATTGATGAGTGTTTAAGCATGTGCTAAATTTTCGCAAGCTAATTTGACTGTCTGTGTGTTTACAAAAGGATTAAATTGCACTAAATGTGAAAGTTGCTTGCTATTTCCTAAAGCACCTATGTGTTGTGGCTTTATAAATGTGAGGACTTATGTGGCAATTAAGCCAATTTTATTTATAGTGGACAAAAAAATGGTTTTATAACATGTTTTTATATGTTATTTTATAAGTTAAAAGTTATTTTATATTTATTTTATAAGTTACAATTATATTATAATAAAACAAACATGTTAGTGGATTTCATTCATCCACACACCACCGAATATCAAAAAGAAAAAAAAGAATTGAAGAAGATAGCAAGGTTTCGGCAAGGTTTTAAGCTTAAATTCAAGGTATGTTTTAGTCGGTTTTCGAAAATTTCTATGTTTTTTGTAATCGTTGCTTTGAGAGCTACAAAACCCATGTCTCAATTTTAAGAATTGATGATGTTTGTGTGATATGCCATTGATGATATGTTAAGCTTTTTGATGATTTTTGGTGTTAAATGAAAAATATGAGCTAGATGAACATACTCTGTTCTTGAATTTTTGATGAATTTAGCTAAATAGGGCTAAATTGAGAAAATAGTAATTAGAAGGACTAAATAGAAAATTTGATGGAAAATATGGACTTGTATGACATGTATATGCATTCGGCTAAGCATGTGTATGTGTGGATTTTGTGAATTTGATGTTTTGAGAAAAATGGACTAAATTGATAAAATGTGCAAGTATGAGGTCTAATTTGTAAATAGCCCTAAATATGTGTGAATGGATTGAATTGAATGAATAAGTGAATAAAAGGGTTAATTTTGAATACGTTTAGATCAAGAACCGAGGAAAATAGACTTAGATTGTGGGAAAACGAAAGTAAACGAGTAGCCATTTTCATTCCGATAGATCGAATCCGAGGTAAGTTACTATGCAAATAAACGTACTTACATGAAATTGTAATTGTTTATATGACTAATGATGATAATAGATGCTTATGAGAGGATTATGCACATAAATTCTATGATAAGTTTAATATAGTAAGTAAGTTCGGATATAATACAAGTTGTTAATTTATATCTATATGATGTGAATTGAATGATAGTTATTGAATTAGAAATGCTACATGTATGATGTTGAGAAATGAGGCACTGTGTGTGCGATACCGAGACAAGTCGATTAAAAGAATAGGCACTAAGTGTGCGATTATAAAAAATGAATAGTACTGTGTGTGCAATGAAATGAAAGCTTCGGCTTATTGAATTGGCACTGTGAGTGCGACACCGAGACAAGTCGGTTAAAAGAATAGGCACTAAGTGTGCGATGATTAATATGCTTCAATTATGTATATAGCACTGAGTGTGCGATTAAGTTGAACGAATATTAAAACATGATCGACATGAAATATCGAGCATTGAATAGCTTTAAAGTTGAATAATTATGAGTTAGCTAAGGTATGTATTGAACCTTTGTGGTTGATGGGTTATAAACAAGCTATGAATGAGTGAATGAGTATTTTAGCTATGGCTGGGACGTTGGTATTGTACAACTATTCTAAGTTTCTGAGTATCTTATTAGATTCCGAACTGTTTAATGATTAAATCTGAGCTATGATCAATTACGAGAATGTATAGTCGTTTCAGATACGTTTGGTATGTACATTAAGTGTGTATAAAAGGTAAGTACCTATATGACTTTGATTTGAAGATTGGTATGATTGAATATTAGAACGAGACTGAGATGCAAGAATGTTTAAGAAAGAGTTGTATATATATATATATATGATTCTTGTATGAATGAATGTGGCAATTGTGTCCAAGTATATGAACCAAAGCAATATGTGATAGTTTGCCAAGTAAATGTTATGTGTGTCAATGTAATTTATGCATATATGCCTTTATAATAAGTTTATTTGTATTATGACTTACTAAGCTTTTGGAAAGCTTACTCTGAGTGTGTTTTCTCTAATTTATAGGTCGTCAAAGCTACTGAAGACTCGGGACCGTCACGGATCGTCATCACACTACTAAAATCATTTTGGTACACTTTGAATATGTATATGGGCTAGATATGGCATGTATAGGCTACTCCTTGATATGAGATGTAAAGTGAACTTAGCCATGTGATTTGGCTAGTTATGTTTTGGTAATATGCTTAAAGGAATATGATATGTGAAGTTGTTTTGGTATGATTAGTTGATATATGAAGTGGTTATGAGATGGTAAGTATATAGATGATTGGTGCTTGAGCATAATTTAATTTTGGTCATGCAAATTGGTATGTTTAGAATTGGTTTTGAATGGTTATATGTGAATGAAATGAGATGATATATGTTGTTTGTGGGTTTGCCCCAAGTGGGTGACATTTTGGCCTTGTAAATGGCCTATAATGTCACACGGCCATGGTACACGGGCGTGCCTAGAGACCGTGGGATCAAGTCAGTAGCTAACTTAAAAGTACACGGCCATGGCACACGGGCGTGCTCGATGGCCGTGGTGGTGAAGTCAGTATGTGGCCTAAGAGTGTACGGCCCCAGTACACGGGCGTGCTTAATGGTCGTGGGGAGTAAGTCAGTATATGAACACGGGGAAGACACACGGGGGTGTTTATCATCCTTGGAGGGCACACGGTCTCCTTCCACGGGCGTGTATCCCCTGCATATTAGAAAAGTTTTTAATTTTCATGAAATTTTGTATGTGTTTCAATTTAGTCCCGACCCGATTTATAAGCATGCAATAGGTCTCCAGGACTCATTTAAGGGACATTATGTTTGAGAATGATGACTGAATGTATGAATTTTTTGTAAATGCTTTCTGAATTGTTTGGTAATGCTCCTAACCCTAATTCAACGACAAACACGGGATAGGGATGTTACAATGAGTTTCGAAACTCAGTGTGTACGACCCTTGGTAATCCAACCAAAATGCGATTATCACATTGGGCCTAAGCCTTATCAAAATCGGTGGTTTAGGGCCTTAGCCCACAATGACCTCATATCACATCAGTATCACATAAATGCAATGCTCCCATCCCAAATCCAACCATGCACTCCATTTCCTTTCCAACCCTACACTCTTGTGGGGATGTAACATCCCCAAACCCGGCCCACGAGCCTTGACCGGATCTGGTTATGTCACTGCGGAATGACGATTGAAAATTTTTGTCTTTAGAATAAAACTTGAAAATTTTGTTTATTTTTCGGGAAGTAATTCCATTAAAATTATTAAATAATAAGCTTGGTTTGAATTAAAACTTTATTCTATTTTATTAAAGGATAAATCATTTGTAAAAATATTTCTAAGTACGATATAAATTTCATCATCCATAAAAGAGTACTTTAAACAAAAGTGGCCCTTATTACAACCAATATTAAACAAAACACTTAGTATTAAAATTGCTTAAAAATAATTAAATTAATCTCCTTCTGCATGGGCCACCTTGCATCCTCTCCAACCCGGTCCATCAATAACGAATCACCTGCGATGTTGGATAAATAATTGGGTGAGTCACACGGACTTAGTGTGTAATTAAACCACTGATATCCACCCACATGTTAGCCACAAGTCAACCCAATTATCAAATTCAACATGTAAACATAATCATATAGACATTACCACGATCTGGGCTTGGCCCATAATCAAATCATATTCAAGCACTGGGCTAGGCCCCTTTCTCATTAATCCACTGATTACTGGGCTTGGCCCATTTCCACGTATGTTCTCAAAACATACCTATTCATATTCCATATTGGGCTTGGCCCATTTCCACATCAATTTATAACAAAACCATGCAATATGAAACCCAACCCAATCCTAAGGTCCATCCGCTACACACCCCCTTAACCAGCCTACCACACACCAGGGGACTATCGAGTCACCCTCTCCTTTTCCCTCCAAAAGGCAACCAATGCCATCCACGATGTAGCGATAGCTAACATCAAACCACGATGGAGCACACAAGAATCCATCAAGCCACGATATGGCATAAGCCGATATCGATCAAGGTAACCACGCGAACTAAATCGCAAAGATCCACAACGCGACCTCGATCGGCGCCAATCCACGATGTAGCACAAAGTCGACATCAACCACGCATCAAGTACACCGTACCTTCTTTCAAAAACCCACCCATGCACATGTAACATAATATGAAGTGAGATGATGCATGTACATGATATTCACAAATATAGGCATGCTCACATAGTTAAAATCAATTATCACATATTAGCCAATTTGCTACTAACTCGGTCGTCATCATACCCCTTTTAGGGTATCCATTACACATATGGTAATCGCATTCATTAGTAAACATATAGCACAATGAGATCATACAAATCCCGGAAACAATGGCTAACTACACACCTTATAGCCTGAAGCTCTAAACCCTCGATCCCGATGCTATCGTTTAGCGAGACTACCGCTATCTGCCTATCGTTTTCTGTTGCACGCCTACACCCCGGTGGCCAATCTCGTACAGCAGAAATCGATCTCTTTTTGAACTTCGGGATGGGAGTTTTCCCTTTCTCCTCTTGACTGGCACTCGCATCCATCGACGATACTTAATCAGAACCACACGATTAATTGACAAAGTCATAATCTACTATTATTGAATTTAGATCACCTAATAACATCCTTACCGAAATACTGAGATCCCGAAGGCTCCCCTTTGCTTCTGTCGATTTGGCCCTAAAAGATCATAGCCACCACTCGGTCAACACAAAAACATAAACAATGGCCTAAGGCCGAATTCCAATGGATCACTTACCAACCGAATACTCAAGGGTAAAGTTTTTGCTTGCTTGCTTCCAAATCTGAGCCCTTTCTCTAAAACCGATTGGAGATGCTCCCGCCATGATTCGCCTTAACTACACCAAAATGACTAATAGGGAGTTTCGCTAGGCCTTGAAGAGTTGCAACAAAAGAATTGTTTTATGAAGAAAAGGGAATTTGGCCAAGCGAGTTTCCAAGAAAAGTATAAAGGAAGAGAGAAAATAGATGCACCACTTTTGCTTTGGCTTCCACAAAATAAAAGCAAAAGAGGAAGTGTTTTCCTTAACTTGGTTTGCAAGAGGCTAAGGAAAAATTAGAAATAATTTGGCAACAAAGAAATGGGGCTAAAATTCGGTTAAGGGATGAGCACACCCCTATTTATAGAATTCGGCACCCCCTCCCCCTTGAAGACTCTAAAATCTGGCCACCACCTACTAATTCAATCTAATTTGAATTAGTCCTCTACTCCAATTTTATCCCATATTCTATCTCCTTATCAAATTCAAATAAACCAATCACAGCTCTTATTTACTAATTTAAACTAAATAAAATAATCCTACAATTATCTAAAATAAATAAAATAAATTATCACTTACTACCAAATGAATTTTAAAAAAAATAAAACAACAGCAGCTTAATCCAATGCAGCTCCCTGGTGCCCTCCACCTTCACGCCACCTCTTCATGTCAGCAGCAAAAGAAAACCCCACCTGCAGCCTCCATGATTCGAACGCAGGACCTGGGGGAACCAACGACCTAGTAGCGCCCCAAGCCATTCGGCCTAGGCGTTGTTTTTGTGACATAAACGCGCAATATATTCTTTTAAGCCCTTTCCATCTCCAACGCCAGCTTGCAAAATAAATATCAAATTACGCCTCCCTGCGCCTCGAACTCGCGACCGCACCTAGCGCCTTTCAAGTAGCGCCTCAGCCACTTCGCCCACCTGCCTTTCATGTCCATAAAGCCCCAACATTTATTTTAACTCCTTTTACTTCACCCATCACCAAATAAGAAAATAAAACGCCAAATGTCTTGCTCCCACTCGAACCCAGCGCCTTGCTCTTCTCCAATACCTAAGTAGCGCATGAGTGCCACTTTGCCAATCGGACTTCCATGTCCACCAAGCCACACCATTAATTTTAAGGCATACTTAGCCCAGTCCTTGGCCGACAAAACAAAATTGTCGCCCAAACAGATCGAACCCTTGCTCTCTTAGGCGTCACCTTCCAAAGCCCCCAAGCAGCGCCTCCACGCCACTTTGCCAGGTTCCTTTCTTGTGTCTTAAACTCTATAAAAATTATTTTAAGGCCTTCCTGCCCTTTTCCCCTTTTTGCCCTAAAAATCCAAAATTTTCCAAAGCCTTCCCCTTTCATCCAAACATTTCTAAAACCCCTAAAACTCATCCAAGCACTCCCAAAAACCTACTAACACTCGAATTACACACAACCTACATAGCCCCTAAAACCAGGGTGTTTCAATTCTACCCTCCTTAAAATAATTTTGTCCTCGAAATTACTTTACTAACGAACGTCCGTACAACCTATCTTACCACCTTACGCTTATGCTGCGCACTCTGATCTTACTAAGACTATCACACCTTCCCAACACAGTTTCTAAGTTCGCATTCAAAAATTCAAAACACCTCTCTTAGCATCACAGAAAAGGTTAATTCACAAGCAAGCAAAGCAATCAAAGCATGTACCAAAGCAAAGGAGCTTACCCGCTATCACATCCTTGGTTGACTCTGACTAGAACCATTCCTTCCATGGCTTGGACCACGACCCCTCGTCGCTCGAGGACAATTCTTAACCAAATGTGCCTTAGATCCGCACCGAAAGCATTCTTTACTATTTCCCAAACACTCTCCTGTGTGAGGTCTTCCACACCGAGCACAAGGACGATTCCGATCCACTGGTACAAGTGCACTTATAGGGTTCTCGGTCCTTGGTCTTTTCTGGGCATTACCAAACGATGCTGATGGTCCAACATTTCTCTTATTCTCGTTCCTATTCTTTTCTCAGTTTTCTCTTATAGTCTTCTTAACCTCTTCAGCGATCCGAGCTTTCTCCACTAAAATGGCAAAGTCTCTTTCTCGTATGTGAGCGATCAACTCCATAACTCATCTCGTAGCCCATCTTGAATCGAACACTTCTTTCGAATCGTAGCCACGATTCCTTTGGCGTCTCGACTTAGTCGCACAAACTCGACTTCATATTTCGCCATCGACTTATTCCTTGCACTAGATTTAGAACGCTTTCCTTTGCGAGTCCAAATAACGGCTCCTACATACTTCCTTGAACTTGGCCTTAAAGAAATCCCAATCTAATCGATCCGCGGTACACCTTATTTGACGGTGAGCCACCAACGATAAGCTTCGTCATGAAGCAGCAAACAAGCGCCTTGACTTTTCTTCATTGGTACAATCCAAATCGTCCATGATTCTTTCAATCGCTTCTAGCCAATACTCGCCACGTTCGAGCTACTCCCGACACTCCTCTAAAGATCTCAGCTCCATTCGATCTAAGCCTTTCCGATACCGACTTTCGAGTTCCATTTCCTCTACTAACTCTCGCTACTCGCTCTAGCACTCGCAACATGGCCCGCGATACTGCGTCATCTTCTCCGGTCTGATCTTGCTCCTCCATGTCCACTGCTGGCGGCACTTCATTTTCTGACCCATGGCTAGACCCTATCGGTTCCGATGCTGCCATTCTACCTCTACTGCGTCCCCTAGAACTCATCTCTATCGTCTTGATTTATCTGATTAAGAAGTTTTATGCATTAGTAATTGTTCCACTATTTAACCGCGAGCATATTTTATGAATGAAAGATTTTAGAAGTAGTTCTTTCGATCACACAAGGTTCGGTTCAAGTTCACTACCTTAATACAGGGAGTCACATTCATATTCATAAACAGAGACACATTCATTCAGTGGTATCTACCCCACACATTCACTATTCAGACATTTACTTGCTTCTACCTGTGGGTATTTCCGTCATTTTGTCCTACAGGACATTTCCGTAATAAACTGTGGAAATTTTAAAACTTAATAAACTGAACATTTTGAAATTCCACATCGGAGGCATTTCGAAAAATTTGTCAAATTAGAATACAAAGAATTTTGGAAACCGGGGTATTTTAGTAATTTTGTCAACCAGGTAATTTTGTAAATTTCAACAATGGGTATTATTTTGAAATACAAAATTTGGATACTTTTGCAAAGTGAGAGAATTTTATTAAAGTTGGGGTTAACTCGTAAATTTTGAAAGTCAAGGGCATTTTAGTAATTTTCAACACGAGGGTATTTTTGTAAATTTTCCCAAATCGGGTATATTGATATTTTGAGCACTAGAGATTTTAATATTTTGCAAAGTGAAAATCATTTTAACAAAAATTGAGTGTAGTGTGGTAATTTTATAATCTGGGCATTTTTGTAATCTTGCCACTAGGGCATTTTGGTAATTTTGGTAAATCAAAAAAAATGTTTTTTTTTCAAAACCAGATTCGTGGCTTACAAACCAAAAAGGGTAAATTTAAAATTGTAAAACCAAGAATTTTAAAAGCAAAGAAGGCTAATCCTTTCGGGTTTTAAGAATTGGTTTAGCCTATGAACAATTCCTCTTGGTTAAGGTGAACCAGTAGCTACGCACTGTAGGATTCAAGTGGAGAGGATGTGAGTCACTGACCGCTTAAATACCAAGCTCCCACCGAATACCACTCCTAGACATGCGCACAAAGTTGCCACACCTTAACACAAATGACTTACTTCAGGTGTTTGTTTAATAACCTTAAGTCTTATGCATATGTTTGGGTAGACTAGTCCTAGGGTCCAAAAAGCCCTAATATTCTAATCTATGAGCCCAACTAAGCCCATAATAATTCACATCAACAATTCACTTCAATAGTTTAGAAGTACTTACCTGGTGGACTTCGGGCCGGAGGTACAGGTGCCATGCCAGAAAATCCTGAGAAATATTTCATAAAAACCCATATTTTGAAAAGCCCATTTTGAAAATGTTTTCGGGCCCAAAACCCTCAAAGTCGAGTTTTGAACCGGGCTCTGATACCAATCTGTAACATCCCCAAACCCGACCCACGAGCCTTGACCGGATCTGGTTATGTCACTGCGGAATGACGATTGAAAATTTTTGTCTTTAGAATAAAACTTGAAAATTTTGTTTATTTTTCGGGAAGTAATTCCATTAAAAATTATTAAATAATAAGCTTGGTTTGAATTAAAACTTTATTCTATTTTATTAAAGGATAAATCATTTGTAAAAATATTTCTAAGTACGATATAAATTCTGTCATCCATAAAAGAGTACTTTAAACAAAAGTGGCCCTTATTACAACCAATATTAAACAAAACACTTAGTATTAAAATTGCTTAAAAATAATTAAATTAATCTCCTTCTGCATGGGCCACCTTGCATCCTCTCCAACCCGGTCCATCAATCACGAATCACCTGTGATGTTGGATAAATAATTGGGTGAGTCACACGGACTTAGTGTGTAATTAAACCACTGATATCCACCCACATGTTAGCCACAAGTCAACCCAATTATCAAATTCAACATGTAAACATAATCATATAGACATTACCACGATCTCGGCTTGGCCCATAATCAAATCATATTCAAGCACTGGGCTAGGCCCCTTTCTCATTAATCCATCGACATCGGGCTTGGCCCATTTCCACGTATGTTCTCAAAACATACCTATTCATATTCCATATTGGGCTTGGCCCATTTCCACATCAATTTATAACAAAACCATGCAATATGAAACCCAACCCAATCCTAAGGTCCATCCGCTACACACCCCTTAACCACCTACCACACACGGGGACTATCGAGTCACCTCTCCTTTTCCCTCCAAAAGGCAACCAATGCCATCCACGATGTAGCGATAGCTAACATCAAACCACGATGGAGCACACAAGAATCCATCAAGCCACGATATGGCATAAGCCGATATCATCAAGGTAACCACGCGAACTAAATCGCAAAGATCCACAACGCGACCTCGATCGGTGCCAATCCACGATGTAGCACAAAGTCGACATCAACCACGCATCAAGTACACCGTACCTTCTTTCAAAACCCACCCATGCACATGTAACATAATATGAAGTGAGATGATGCATGTACATGATATTCACAAATATAGGCATGCTCACATAGTTAAAATCAATTATCACATATTAGCCAATTTGCTACTAACCTGGTCGTCATCATACCCCTTTTAGGGTATCCATTACACATATGGCACTGCATTCATTAGTAAACATATAGCACAACAGAGATCATACAAATCCCGGAAACAATGGCTAACTACACACCTTATAGCCTGAAGCTCTAAACCCTCGATTTCGATGCTATCGTTTAGCGAGACTACCGCTATCTGCCTATCGTTTTCTGTTGCACGCCCACACCCTGGTGGCCAATCTCGTACAGCAGAAACCGATCTCTTTTTGAACTTCGGGATGGGAGTTTTCCCTTTCTCCTCTTGACTGGCACTCGCATCCATCAACGATACTTAATCAGAACCACACGATTAATCGACAAAGTCATAATCTACTATTATTGAATTTAGATCACCTAATAACATCCTTACCAAAATACTGAGATCCCGAAGGCTCCCCTTTGCTTCTGTCGATTTGGCCCTAAAAGATCATAGCCACCACTCGGTCAACACAAAAACATAAACAATGGCCTAAGGCCGAATTCCAATGGATCACTTACCAACCGAATACTCAAGGGTAAAGTCTTTGCTTGCTTGCTTCCAAATCTCGGAGCCCTTTCTCTAAAACCGATTGGAGATGCTCCTGCCTTGATTCGTCTTAACTACACCAAAATGACTAATAGGAGTTTTGACTAGGCCTTGAAGAGTTGCAACAAAAGAATTGTTTTATGAAGAAAAGGGAATTCGCCCAAGCGAGTTTCCAAGAAAAGTATAAAGGAAGAGAGAAAATAGATGCACCACTTTCGCTTTGGCTTCCACAAAATAAAAGCAAAGAGGAAGTGTTTTCCTTGACTTGGTTTCAGCAAGAGGCTAAGGGAAAAATTAGAAATAATTTGGCAACAAAGAAATGGGGCTAAAATTCGGTTAAGGGATGAGCACACCCCTATTTATAGAATTTGGCACCCCCCTCCCCCTTGAAGACTCCAAAATCTGGCCACCACCTACTAATTCAATCTAATTTGAATTAGTCCACTACTCCAATTTTATCCCATATTCTATCTCCTTATCAAATTCAAATAAACCAATCACAGCTCTTATTTACTAATTTAAACTAAATAAAATAATCCTACAATTATCTAAAATAAATAAAATAAATTATCACTTACTACCAACTGAATTTAAAAAAAAATAAAACAACAGCAGCTTAATCCAATGCAGCTCCCTGGTGCCCTCCACCTTCACGCCACCTCTTCATGTCAGCAGCAAAAGAAAACCCCACCTGCAGCCTCCATGATTCGAACGCAGGACCTGGGGGAACCAACGACCTAGTAGCGCCCCAGGCCATTCGGCCTAGGCGTTGTTTTTGTGACATAAACGCGCAATATATTCTTTTAAGCCCTTTCCATCTCCAACGCCAGCTTGCAAAATAAATATCAAAATTCTGCCTCCCTTGCGCCTCGAACTCGCGACCTGCACCTAGTGCCTTTCAAGTAGCGCCTCAGCCACTTCGCCCACCTGCCTTTCATGTCCATAAAGCCCCAACATTTATTTTTAACTCCTTTTTACTTCAGCCCATCACCAAATAACAAAAATAAAAATGCCAAATTCTGCTGCTCCCACTCGAACCAGCGCCCTTACTCTCCTCCAGCGCCTAAGTAGCGCATGAGTGCCACTTTGCCAACTGGACTTCCATGTCCACCAAGCCACACCATTAATTTTAAGGCATACTTAGCCCAGTCCCTTGACGCACAAAAACAAAATTGCTGCCCCAGCAGATCGAACCCTTGCTCTCTTAGGCGTCACCTTCCAAAGCCCCCAAGCAGCGCCTCCACGCCACTTTGCCAGATTCCTTTCTTGTGTCTTAAACTCTATAAAAATTATTTTAAGGCCTTCCTGCCCTTTTCCCCTTTTTGCCCTAAAAATCCAAAATTTTCCAAAGCCTTCCCCTTTCATCCAAACATTTCTAAAACCCCTAAAACTCATCCAAGCACTCCCCAAAACCTACTAACACTCGAATTACACACAACCTGCATAGCCCCTAAAACCAGGGTGTTACTGGGGATATAAATATCAAGCCACCCATCCCTACACTCCAAAGGTAGCACCAACAGCGGCACTACCCAAACGTTGTAGCAAGGCTGCTAAGCATATAATTGGCTTAAAGCCACCGGTGGATCCACGGTCGTCAAGCGACTATGCGATCCTCACATATCTTCCTCCGTATCATCAAACCCACCCAAGTGCAACATATATCTCATGAATACAACATACACATTTGCACACATTAAGCACCTAGGGGTATTTTAGTCCTTTCACTACCCAGGGGTATTTTTGTAAATCTACCCTATAGGGGTATTTTCGTAATTCTACCCTACAGGGGTATTTTCATAATTCTACCATATAGGGGTATTTTTATAATTTCTTTCATCTTGGGTTTTAGTTATGAATTCTGGCCCATCAACAAGTCCTCGCGGCTAAAGTGAACAGACACTATGCACCAAGTAGGATCCCAGAGAAGAGGAGGTGGGTCACTAGGACCGCTTAAGTACCAAGCTCTCCCTAGATCCAATCCTATACATGCATATGTCCATTTCAACACTCTAACCTAGCGACTTGTCCATAGACATGTTTGATTATTAGCTTAAGTTTTATGCTATTTAAGAATTTATCAAAACTAGGCCTAGAGTCCATTAAAACCCTAGCATGCATTTCTAAAATTCCATAAGGCCCACTAAGCCCAATCATGTCCATATAGCCCATTAAAACCAATCATGTTTAAGTAGCCCATTAGGCCCGATCATAATCAAATCATACAACCATCCATATCAATCCATCATTCAATTTTAAATATTAACTCTTGCAAATTTGGGCCTACGAGCTCAGTAGGCCCATTTAGCCTCGTCTAGCCCGGTCGGCCAAATAGTGGCCCGAGACCATGAGATCTCTCTCTTGGCCCCGATAATCGTATCGGTATTCCTACACAAATGTTCGCACGCTCGTGTAGTTACCGATGCCAACCTTTCGGCTCTTCGGTTTTTCGACATTCTGATTTTTTGGGATTTTGACTTTTACTGATTTGTCGTGTGTGAAGTGTATGTACACATCTTCAGCTTTAAATTGAACTATCGAATCATAGGGTAGAAGTAAACACCTGGCTAATGCAACGTGCTACACTAACCCCAGCCTTGAACCTACAACCAATACCAATCTCCAATCAATCACACACTTAACCACAATATTTACCAAAAATTGGAGCCTTACCATAACCTTACCATGTACCACCAGTTCTAGTAGCCCTTCCTTAGCTACTATTCATGAATATCCCCTAGATCTGCACCCACACATATACTATCAAAATCAAGTGACTCATATTCCATACAAGTTACCTCTATAAGCTATACTGACACTCGACCACTTACTAATCCACAATTGATACGAGTATACTTACTACGCTTGCGATCTTTGAACCCCAAGAAAAAATCGGCCCAAGAGGTATTCGAATTTTGAGATTAGTATAGTGAAAGGGGTTATTCAGCACAGATAAAGAGAAGAAGAGAAGAAGGGGTCGGCTAAAACCAAAGGTGAATCAAAAAGGGAATTTGAGAAGAAAAAGTATGGATGATTCAGCTTATGAGTACTTGAGAGAAAAATGTTTTGGCAACTCAAAACGAGGAATTTGGCTAGAGGGAAAAATAAAATTTTGGCATTACCCTAGAATTCCCAAATCGGCACCTATATATAGCCTATAGCCGAATTTTCTATCCCCACAATCCCAATTCGTCTCAACCTCTTCCACATATCTCATCTTCTAATTTTTCTCCACGATAAGCACCTCAATCCTTTTCCTAAATTTTATCTTCTAATCACTCTCCTTAGAGTCCATCATCACACCACTTCCAACCTTCTAGAAGGACAAAATTAAACTCCTAAAAAAAAAATTACTAAGCTAGGATTCGAACCTAGGATCTCCTTGCTAGCCCATAATGCCACCTTCCTATACCATAAGTCGTGTCACTTAGCCACTCCACCATAGGGCTCTTTGTTTCCTTTTTTCCCTATTTTTATTTAAAAGCCCAACTACTCACCGCCCTGGTTCCTTTAATAATTAATTAAAAATTCTTTTTCCTCAAACCAGAACTTCTCCAACACCCCTAGACACTCTAAGTTTATTAAACCCTTAAAGCCATCATGTTAATTTTCATTTTCTTGCTCACTTAAATATTTTTTGAGACCCAAAGTCCAATAGGCCCAATACTTCTAGGCCCAAATTCGGAGCGTTACATGATGATTTGTGTATTTATGATTAGTTGAGTTTATTTCATACGAGCTTACTAAGCTATAAAGCTTACTTTGTGTATTTTTCCATGTATAGTGGTTTCAAAGCTAGCTTGGATTTAGGGATCGTCGGAGACTACGTCACACTATCCAACCATCATTTTGGTACTTTTGAGCTTATGGTTTGGTCATATGGCATATATATAGGATGTAATAGCCCAATTTAGGGGCTAGTCAGAATAGTGGTTTCAGAACCACTAATCTGAGGTTGAATAAAATTATTTTAATATTATTTTATGAGTTATAGCATGATTATATAGGTGCGTGAAAATTTTAGTGCTTCAATTTTAGCGATTGCATGCTTAATTGCAAAAAAAAGACTAAATCGCATAAAGTGCAAAAGTTCTATTTTACAAGATAGAGGTGTCTAAAAGCCATAGAATATTAATTGAAGGCCCTTAAAGTGCAATTAAACCCTTAGAAATAGGGTGGCCAGCCATAGGGGACAAACAATGTCAAAATTGGTCAAAGTTGTTGGAATAAGGTGGATTAAATTGACTAGTATTAATAAAATAAAGAAAAGAAAAATATCATCTTTTCTCTCCATCTTCTCCACCAAAAATTAGAAACAAAATAGGGGTTGAGAGCTCAAAAATTTCATCCAAGCTTTTCTCCTTACAAGTAAGTGTTTTAATAGCCATTCTTTGATAATTTTTGTACTTTTGAGACCCTTGTAGCTTGAGCTAGCCAATGAGGGGACTATTTTGCAAAATGGTTAAAAACCTAGGGTTTTTCCATGAGAGAATTAGTGTTGATTTCTTAAATTTTATGGAAGAGAATGAGTGTTAGTTGTTAAATAAATAACTTTTGTGAAAAGTGTTACCATGAAAACACCTAAAAGGACCTTTTTTGTAAAGGTTGTAAAATAGGTATTAAATGTGTGAAATAATGAACATTGAGGGTTTCTATAAGAGTAATAAATGTTCAGCTATGCTTTTTAAAGGAGGAAATTTGATTAGAATTTATTTACGAGCCTAGGGGTAAAATTTCCATTTTGTGAAAGTCTAAGGACAAAATGGTAATTTTTCCAAAGTATGATTATTATAGATCAAGAAGAACGAGGAATTAACCTTGACCAAGGAAAAGGCAAGGTATCAGACTAGATCGACAAATTTGCCTATTTTGAAATCGAGGTAAGTTTGTGTGTAATAAATTCAACACCATGCTAGTATGTTTTAAAATGTTTGATATTCGTGAAGATGTATAATATTTTTATGAAAATGAGTATTGATGTTAAATTAGAAAATGATGAAAATTTATGTTGCTAAAGTCTCAGTTGGACTTTAAGAAGTGAAAGGATGTCATCGAGGCATGAGATTGGTAAGGTCCCGTATAAGACCATGTCTGGGAAATGGCCTCAACATCGAATTGAGATCCCGTATAAGACCATATCCGGGATATGGCATCGGCATCAAATATGAAAATCATATAAGACCATATATTGGATATGGCATCGACATTGATACGAGATCCCATATAAGACCATATCAGGGATATGGCATCAGCATTGAGATGTGACCCCATGTAAGACCATATCTGGGATATGGCATTGCCGTCGTGTTTATGTGTATGATGATGATTGTGTATCCTAAGGTATTCCAAGTGATTCATCGGGATAAATAGTTATGCTTATAATAGAGTTGAAATTAGTGCTAAAGCTATGTGATGAAGTGATACAGGTACATGTGAGTAATTCACGAGAAATGTTTACGATATGTGACATGACATGTAATTGGTAAGAGTCAGCATGAGTAAGTTATGGAAATGTGCTTGAGACTTTGTGTTTTTATTCAATGCAATGGATGGATGAAATTATGAGCCCTTATGTTGCTATTTATTTCATGCAAACTTACTAAGCTTTATGCTTACCCCTCTCATTTCTCTCTTCCTTGTAGTATCGCCAAGCTAACTCGGAGATCGTGGGACGTCAGAGTTCGGAATCACACTTTCAATTTCTCTTTGGTATAGTAAAGTTAGATTTATTTTGAGTATGACATGTATAGGAATTGGTCATTTTGTTATGTCATATTTGCTAGCCGAAGTGTTGGCTATTAATGTTGTTCAATTCATTTTGTAAATGGTCATTGGAAATTGGCCAATAATTGACAAGTTCATATATTCAATGATGATAAAATTTATGAAGTGCATGCTTGTGTGGATTTCTTGAATTTGGGTTTTTAGAAGTACCTTATGGTCATGAGGTATGTTGAATTGAATTGGTATAAGTGTGGTTACTTTATAGGGTGGAAATTGGCTTAGTAGATAGCCTTACAATTTTCCACACGGGTAGACACACGGGCGTGTGTCTAGGTCATGTGTGACACACGGTTAGCTCCATGGGCGTGTTGATAGGCCATGTGTCCCCATGCAAGCTAGGTTGGCAAGTCAGAATAATCAATAGTAAACACACGGGCTGGGACACGGCCGTGTGTCTCAATCGCGCGGGAGACACGGCCTAAGAAACTGGCATGTGCCCCGGGGCATGTGAAGTCTGCACCTGAAATTAGGAATTTAATTCGACACAGGGTCTAAGGACAAGGGAGTGTACCTTGGCCATGTGACCTTATTGAGATGATGATGTCATAAACAGAATGCCAAGGTTTTCACACACGTGTGAAAACACGGGCGTGTCGTAGCCGTGTGAGGGACACGAGCATGTGTCATGCCGTGTAAAAACCCCTGTAAGTTCGAAATGAAAAATAAAATCCACACGGACTAGGGACATGGGCATGTGTGATTACACGACCTGCCCGCACTAGCATGTCCCATTTCACACAGGCGTGTGGCCCTATTTTGTGTTAAATTTTTCTAAGTGTTCAAAAGTTTCCTAATGGTCCCGAATCATTTCGAGTGCAAGTTTAGGGTCTCGTAGACTTATAATAAGGACACTATGGTCTCGAATGAAAAGTTTTAATTTGAAATTAAATCTTATGGATCGATGTTGTATGTTTGAGCAAGTTAAGTACAGTAATGCCCCATACCTGATTCAGATGTCGAATATGGGTAATGGGTGTAATATTTAGTTGTATCATAACTACGGTTTAGTCGATTCTCAGACTAACGTAGCGTAAGTATTAGTCTAGCCATACATGCCATACGTATGAGTATTTCCATAATGATAGTGTGACAACTCCTGGCGATTTAAATTGTGTTTTTATATAGTAAATGGATCTCAACTAAGCTGTGACTGATGATGCTGCAGGTAATGCACCGGCTCCCGCGCAAGGGACCATGCCAGTAGAAAGTAGACCCAAGACTTTGGGTCAGGGAGAAGAGGCTCGAGAAGTCTTTGTCCATATGATGAGCAACTGGTACATTGAGTATATACGAGCAAACCCTAATGCTCAAACCCCTCTACCCCCACCTATTCCTCAGCCTACCCCCGTAGCTCCCCAAGTTGTAGAAGTAGTAAGAAGAGAAAATCCTTCGGTTGATAGAATCTGGAAATAAGGGGCTGAGGAATTTTGAGCTAGTAAAAATGATGATCCGAAGAGAGCAGAATTCTGGCTTGAAAATACCATCAGGGTATTCGAAGAGTTGTTATGCACACTTGAAGAGTGCATGAAGTGTGTGGTATCTCTCTTGAAAGATTCAGCCTATCAGTGGTGGAACACCCTTGTGTGGTGGTACCAATGGAGAGAGTTAACTGGGAATTCTTCCCAAAGGAGTTCTGGAAGAAGTATATTAGCCAAAGTTTCATTGACCAGAAAAGAAATGAGTTCTTGGAGCTAAAGCAAGGTCGAATGATAGTGACTGAATATAAGCGTGAGTTTGTAAGGCTTAACAAATACGCTCGAGAGTGCGTATCGACAAAAGCCATTATGTGCAAAAGGTCCGAGGACGGGTTAAATGAGGATATCTGTTTATTTGTTGGTGTCCTAGAACTAAAAGAATTTGTTGTGTTAGTGGATATAGCCTGTAAGGCCAAAGAACTGGTCGAAGAGAAAAGAAGAGCTGAAATCGAGTCTCATGATTCGAGGAAGAGACTGTTGGGCAAATCATTTCAATATTCATCCAAGAAATCAAGAGTGTTTACTACCCGGCAGTCACCTCAGCTGGATTTTCAAGTAGAAGTAAGGGTAGATAGTACTCAGAGTCTAAAGCTCAGACCACTTCGGTTGCTAGTGTTGGCAACGCTCGACCAAGTAGACCAGAATGTCTGTAGTGTGGCAGATGTCATCTCGAGGAGTGTCGAGCAAATGAGAAAGCTTGTTTCAAGTGTGGATCCCTAGACCATTTTATTAGAGATTTCCCCAAAATGGGTGAGAAAGAGAAACCTTAGAGTGCAAGACCCGGAAGTACTGCTAGAGGAAGGCTGTAAAGAAACCCGGGAAGTGAAATGAGTAGTAAGAATATATCTAGAGAGTAGATTGCAAGAGCAAAAGGTAGCGCACCGGCAAGAACATATGCCATTCGCGCTCGCAAAGAGGCGTCCTCCCCTGACATGATCACAGGTACATTTTTTCTCTATGATACTCATGTTATATCTTTAATTAATCTGAGATCTACCCACTTGTATATTTGCATGAAATTAGTCTCTAGCACGAACATGCCTGTAGAGTCCACCAAATTTGTGATAAGAGTGTCAAATCCCTTAGGCAAATGTGTGTAAGTTGATAGAGTATGCAAAGATTGTCCTTTGATGATTAGAGGTCATTACTTTCTGACTAATCTTATGTTATTGCCATTTGATGAATTCGATGTCATCCTTGGGATGGATTGGTTAACTACTCATGATGTGATAGTGAATTGTGGAAGGAAGTTTATTAAGTTAAAATGTGAAAGTGGGGATCTTATTCGTGTTGAATCAGATGAGCAAGACAGATTGCAAGTAGTGATGTCTTCCTTGTTGACTCAGAAATATCTAAGAAAGGGGTACGAAGCTTACCTTGCCTTTGTAATAAATGCTAGATAGACTGAGTTAAGAATTGAATTAGTGCCCATAGTATGTGAGTATCTAGATGTTTTCGCAAAGGAATTTCTAGGGTTACCTCCAATTAGAAAGATTGAATTTGGGATTGAGTTAGCTCCTAGTACTGCCTCCATTTCAATTCCACCATACAGAATGGCTCCAACCGAACTAAAAGAGCTAAAGGCACAGTTGCAAGAGTTGATGGACAAAGGCTTTGCAAGATCGAGTTATTCTCTGTAGGGTGCTCCCATTTTATTTGTGAAAAAGAAACATGGTTCCATGAGGTTATGTATAGATTATCGGTAGCTCAATAAGGTAACTGTGAAGAAAAAGTACCCGTTGCCAAGAATCGATGATTTGTTTGATCAATTGAAGGGAGCCACAGTGTTTTTCAAGATAGACTTGAGGTCTGGATATTATCGGTTGAGAATCAAGGAATCAAATGTACCGAAAATCGCATTTCAAACAATGTATGGTCACTATGAATTTTTGGTCATGCCTTTCGGTTTAACAAATGCCCAAGCAATTTTCATGGATTTGATGAATCGCATCTTTCAGCCATATTTGGATAAATTTGTTGTAGTTTTTATTAATAATATATTGATCTACTCTTGGGATGAGAACGAGCATCTAAACATTTGAGAACGATTCTGCAAATTTTGATAGATAAACAATTATATGCCAAGTTTAGTAAAAGTGAATTTTGGCTTAAGGAAGTTGGATTTTGGGGGCACATTGTCTCGGGTGACAGTATTCGAGTCAACCCGAGTAAGATATCAGCAATTGTGGATTGGAAACCACCAAGAAACCTAATCGAGGTTAGAAGTTTTCTGGGCCTAGCTGGCTATTATAGACGATTTGTCAGGGGATTTTCCATGATAGCTATTCCGATGACGAGGTTACTATAAAGATGTGAAGTTTGAGTGGACAAAAATATGCCAGCAAAGTTTTGAGAAATTGAAGGCATTGTTGACCGAGGCTCTAGTTCTAGTACAACTTGAGCTGGGAAAGGAATTTGTGGTTTACAGCGATGCATCCTTAAATGGATTAGGTTCTCATGCAATAGGGAAAGGTGATAGCATATGCCTCTAGCCAATTAAAGCTGTACGAGAAAAATTTACCCGACCCACGATTTGGAGTTAGCCGCAATTGTATTTGCACTAAATATTTGGAGACACCATTTGTATTGTGAGAAATGTTGGGTGTTCACTAATCATAAGAGTTTAAAGTATTTGATGACTCAAAAGGAGTTGAATCTAAGGCAGAAAAGATGGTTAGAGCTAATAAAAGATTATGAGCTAGTGATTGATTACCATCCGGGAAAGGCGAACGTGGTCACTGATGCATTGAGTAGGAAATCATTGTTTACACTGAGAGACATGAATACATGGATAGCTTTGTCAGATGATGGTTCTATTCTAGCCGAGTTGAGGGCTAGACTAATGTTTCTCCAAAAGATTTGTGAAGCTCAAAAAGGCGACAATGATTTACAAGCTAAAAGAGTTCAATGTGAGTCAAATGTTGAGTAGGACTTTCGGATAAGTCCTGATGGATGTTTGATGTACCGAGATAGGGTCTGTGTACCCAGAGATGATGAACTTATCCGGAAGATTCTACATGAAGCACATAGTGGATGTTTGTCTGTACATCCAGGTAGCACAAAGATGTATAATGACTTGAGGAAATGGTATTGGTGGCCGAGTATGAAGAAAGACATTTTCGAGTTTGTATCGAGATGTTTAATTTGTCAACAATTGAAGGCTGAACATCAAGTACCCTCGGGTTTACTTCAGCCTATTATGGTTCCCGAGTGGAAATGGGACCGCATTACTATGGACTTCGTGTCGTGGTCATTGTCGATAATTTCGAATGGAGATCCCAGATTTACATCGTGGTTTTGGAAAAAGTTGCAAGAGGCCTGTAACGATGGTAATGTGCAAGTTGACACAATCACAACAAGTAATAAAGTGACAAGTAAATGTCGAGTTATCGTACTCACAGAGACTGTAAAAGAATTATTTATGAAAGTAATTTTAAACACATTGGTGAAGGAAAATTATTTGGTTTTAAAAAGAGATAATAAAAAAAGAAAACTAAGATTTAAAAACTAAGTGAAATAATTAAAATAAAACAAAGAAATTCTAGTGCACGAGTCCAAATATGATTTAACCACGATGATATAACTGTGTTGGATTAATTATATTTCCTTATCTTAGAATTATTAAACTTATGCTTATACTTATTACGAATAAATCACGGCCACTCGGTAATTTGCTAACTTATGAACACATTTACAAATAAAAAATCCATTCATCTCTTGTACATATTTCTATGCCAATTCGACCGATTAAATAGATTTATAAAGGTAAACATGTTATTGCACATACATTCCTATTAAATTAAACAATCTCTCGAATATTCCTATGCTGATTCAAATGATTAATTCAACCTAATAAGCATATAAAAGACTATGTGAGTTAACAAAGTATCCTTACCTTGAAACAATTTAATCACAATAATCTTGCAAGTTATGCAAGGCATATGTATCGCCCAATACAATGCTAATCTAATCTTCATCTACCTTAGAAGAATTAAACATGCACTGATTAAGTACTGTATCCATTAATTACAATTTTAATGTGTTTAAATAATTAATTCTTTAGTTATCTAAACAATTATAATGCCAGAATAACTTAGGCATGATTTTACTTAATCAAGCATTTTATCGAGGCTTATAACAGCATAAACATAAATTTAACAAATCAAGAGGATGAAATGCAATCAACCCAACACGACTTAATTCAAGAAAGATTGATTAAAATAACCATTTCAAAGACGTGAATATTCAAAGATATGTTCATAATAAAAACAACAGAAATTAAAAAGACAGGGAACAAGAAGCAAATCTAGCGTTTGTCCGTGGCTTGACTGATTGATCCTTCTTTTGTCTCTATTGTCCTTGCTGATCAAGGCTTCTACGAACACTCGCTTTTTGCCCCAAATGGCTGAGAAAACACCTCTTTCCAAGAGGGGAAATCAGAACAAGAAGGCTTGGTTTTTTCTTTTTTTGGAGAAAAAGAGAGAATGTAGAGAAGTGATGAGAGAATGAGAGTGTTGATGGATGCCTTGAATGGGCAGCAAAGGGGGGGGGGTTATATAGCTGAGGATGGCTGCTGAAAATAGCAAATTTCAGCAGCCAAAGAGCCCCCTCATGGCCGGCCATCTTACATGGCAAGGTTTTGACTTTCAACTTTGCTAAAATTAGCCTGGGGCAAATCCTTAAAGCCTTAATTTAAGGTGGGGCTTGAATGCAATTTGGAAGTCTTCCAAGAGCCTTTTTGCAAGCTCATTTAATCAGCTAAAATTCTGATTTGGCTTAGTATTTGAACGGCTCTGGGCTGCCCAATTGGTGGCTGGTTGGGTTCGCTCAATTTGGTTCAACTGGTGCAGTTCAATTGGGCCATTTTTCCATACTTAATTAAAATTTATTTATTTAGCCCAAATTAAATTGGGGATAAATTAAAATTAATTATATTATGAATTAATACACATATTTGGACCATCTTAGGCTAGAAATTATTTCACCTTGTTACTTCGAATTGCTTCTCAGTTTTGTTCTTCTAACGGTGTCTGTCAGGTCAATTTTCACCCTTTGTATGGATCTGTCAAAAATAATCAAAATTCACTAAAAATAATTGTAAAATTGACTAAAAATTAACATGTTCAAATTTTTAATACAATTTAATTATTTTATAAAAATTAATTATTTTATGACAAAAATTATATCGAAAATGCATGATTTTAAGTAAAATTAGGTATGAAAAAGTATATAAATCTTTGTGTTTCCACACCCCCAAACTTAAATCATTGCTCGTCCCAAGTAATGCACAAATTTCAGAAAGAATTTCTCGGAAACACTTTTGAAGAACTCTGATAAACCGTAAAAGTAACATATTTTAATCCCACATTTAGTATGCTTTTGGATGAATTTCTCCTTAATTTATGTAAAAAGTTGCTCTTAATCCTTTCTTTTCATGTCTTATACTCAGGAAAGCACCCAAGGATAAAAAGGACGCAAAACGGGTTTAAAATGGACCAAAGTGGGCCAACCCAAGAAGTTGACACGACCTGGACTTCATGCCACACGGTCGTGCCCCAATATTTAGATTGCACACGGTCACACCCTGATTTACACGACCGTGCCTCGTCGACAAAAAGCCCAACACGGCCTGACCCCGATGAACATGATCGTGCCCCACTTGGCAGACCTGAAGCACGGCCTCTACCCAGATATTGCACGAGCGTGTCATAGCCGCGCCTAAATCGACAGGATGGAGACACAGACTGGACCACGATTTACACAGGCGTGTCAAGGCCATGCCCCTGCCGCGGGAAAGAGCAATTTCACTCGGAATTGGATGCTTGGAGCCCAAGAAATGCAATCCTAAGTCCACTCAAACACTTAGGACGAATTTCACTTGAATTACGAGTACTTAGGAGCCAAGTAAAGCATCCCAAACGTCTATATAAACAATCCAAGGCAGCAATTCAAAGTCGTCAGGTTTTAGTAGAGTTTTCTGCCAGAGCTTTACTCGTTTAGGGAGTTACTCGAAGATAGCCAGTTGATCCATCTCAAAGAGTCGAAATTCTATTCAAGACGGAGGATCTCTCCTTCAATTCCTTCAGGGGGTTTTAGGGATTTCTTATGTTTTTTTTTTTTATCTTTTCTCTTGAGATGTTTTCTTATTTTATTATGAACTAGATCCTTTAGATACCTGAAGGGGATGAAACCTATGATGGATTTTGTTATTTGATCTATTGGTTTATATGATAAATACTTAGTTTGTTCTTAATTAAGTTGCTCAATTTTATTTGATGTGCTTAGGTGGAGGAGGAATAGACCCTACCTAAGAGTAGATCTAGCATAATTAAGCGGAGTTGATCGGGCGCCTAGAGATAGGGTTACGAGATTTTGCCGGATTAGGGTGAAACCTAATATGGGAGTCCATTGATCAATTTACTGGTTCCTTAGGGGGGTTATTATAAGAGAACGAGAGTTCCACTAATTAACCTAAGGTTAGACGTTATTCGCTTCGAGAGAAGGCTTAATATAGGTTAGAGAGTCTCACGGATCAAGCTAAGTAAAAGAAATCATATGAATTGAAAGTTAGATAATAAGTGAAGTCATAGGTGGATTTTTCCCGAGGGTATCGTTTTTATCAACTGAGTTTTCCAAAGTATTTTCCTAGTTTATTCTTTTGTCTTTGCATTTAGTTTAAGTATTTCATTAGTCTTAGATAAGTTAATTAATCACTCCATATTTAAGGCTAAATAATAGGAAGAAAGTGAGTAGTAGTGCTTTTAGGTTCCTTGGGTTCGATAAGATATTCTTGCCAAAGCTATACTACTGTTCGACAGGTGCATTTGCCTCTATCGTTGTCATAGTTAGTCTACAGGTTTGATTATCCTTTATAAATTTTAAAATTAGACTGCTTTTACTGGTGATCAAGTTTTTAGTATTTGTTTGGGAATTCTAAAATATTATTAAAGCTCTATTTTTATTACTTTAGCCATTATTATTATTTTTACTTTGCTAACATTTCTTTTGACAGATAATTCTAGTTTTTCAAAGGAATGGCACTGAATAATTATCAGTGGCAAGGCATGGGGACAATTCCCATCAAGCAACCAAGATTTTCAACCTCGACGTGGTCACTAGGTTATCTAATCAGTTCGAAATAATGAATAAAAATATTGATGGTTTGAATAATCTCTCGCAGGTACACCCAGTAATGCAGTATAACTCGAATCTAAGAGGCGTGGCGAATCCTGAGTACCCACCCTACGGATATGGCATGAAAAATGAACAAGTCCACTATATAGGTAACTACTCTAGATGTCAAAATAATTTTTATAGTGACACTTATACTACAGGATTGAGGTACCATCCCGACTTCTCGCGGAATGATCAAAGACAGGATTTTCCTCCAAATTTTCAACAACCTTATCCACAGGAAGGGGAATCAAACCTCGAAGAGATTTTGACAAAATTGGTGACAGCTACAAACTCTCGTCTTCAAAAGGCTGAAGAAACACTCGATGAACAACAAAAATCAATCGAGAGAATCAAAATTCAGGTAAGAGAAATCATCGCGTCGGTTGGACTACTTATTGAGATATTATGTGAAATACGGAAAGAGATTTTTTCCAAAGGCACACAGTAGGTGAAAGCAGTTACACTAAGGAGTGGCAAAGAGTTAATTGAACCACAAAGAAAGACACCACATGAAATTATCAAGAAAAAGAGTGTAGAAGGTGAGAACGATAATCCATTGCCTACAGAGAATAACACAAAAATTCCATATCCAATAAAATTGAAGAAAGAACAATTGGATGCTCAATATGGTAAGTTCCTCGAACTCTTTGAACAAATACATATTAACTTACCTTTCGTTGAAGCTGTTTCACAGATGCCAAAGTATGCAAAATTTTTAAAGGAACTTCTTACGAACAAAAAGGAAGCTTAAGGAGGTATCCATGGTGGAGCTTAACGAAGAATATTCAGCCCTTCTCCAAAATAGACAACCACAAAAATTAAAAGATCTAGGGAGTTTCACTATTCCTTGCTTAATTGGTAGTTTAAACATCAAGAAAGCATTAGCAGACTTAGGCACTAGTATTAATTTAATGCCTTACAAATTATTTAAACGGCTAAATCTTGGGGAACCAAATCCCACTAGGATGAGTATTCAATTAGCCGATAGATCTATTAAATATCCTAGGGAATTATTGAAGATGTCTTGGTCAAAATTGATAAATTTATTTTTCCTGTTGATTTTGTTGTGTTAGACATGGATGAAGACATTAATGTTCCTTTAATCTTAGGGAGTCCCTTTTTAGCCACTGCTAGAGCTATTATTGATGCAGGTAATGGTAAACTAGCTCTGAGAATAGGTGATGAAGAAATTATCTTTCAACTCTATAATGCCATGTGATATTCTAAAGAACAAGATGATTCCTGTTATTTCGTCGACACTACTAATCATATTATAAAGAATTCATTACAGGAAATTATACAAGGTGACACATTGGAATTGTGTCTGGCTCAAGAACAGGGGGAAGAAGATGAAGACAATCTGAAAATGTCATCATATGAACAATAGAGAAACGAAAGCATCAAGAATGATAATGAAATAAAACAAAAACCCTCCATCGTAGAGCCACCCAAATTGGAACTCAAACAGTTACCAAAACACCTAGAATATGCATTCCTTGGAGACAATTCTACACTACCAGTAATCATCTCCTCAGAATTAAAATCCAAAGAAAAAGAAGAACTGATAAAAGCACTAAAAGAACACAAGAAAGCCATAGCTTGGAAAATTTTTGATATCAAGGGAATAAGCCCCACATTTTGTACCCACAAAATTTTGATGGAAGAAGAATATAAAGCATGTATGCAACCTAAGAGACGTTTAAACCCCAACATGAAAGAAGTGGTCAAAGCCGAGGTAATTAAACTTCTAGATGCAGGAATAATTTATCCTATTTCGACAAAGACTTGGGTAAGTCTGTGCGAGTAGTCCCAAAGAAAAAGGAATGACGGTAGTACCCAATGAAAAAATGAGTTAATTCCCACAAGAACGATTCTGAGGATAGAGAGTCTGCATAGATTATAGAAAGTTGAATGATGCCACCAGAAAAGATCATTTTCCTTTTCCTTTCATAAATCAAATGCTAGAAAGATTATCCGGGGATATGTACTACTGCTTCCTGGATGGACTCTCCGGATACTTTCAAATCCCTATAGCTCTTGAAGACCAAGAAAAAACAACATTTACATGCCCATACGGTACGTTTGCTTATCGTTGAATGCCTTTTTGGATTATGTAATGCTCCTGCTACTTTTCAGTGTTGCATGTTGGCAATCTTCGACGAACTCGTAGAGGACATCATGGAGGTATTCATGGATGATTTCTTGGTATTCAGTAATTCTTTCCATCTTTGCCTTAAAAATTTAAAACGAGTTCTAACGAGATGTGAAGAAACAAACCTTGTTTTAAATAGGGAGAAATGCCATTTTATGGTTAGAGAATTGATTGTATTGGGACATAAGATTTCTAGTAAAGGAATTGAGGTAGATAAAGCAAAAGTTGAAACCATAGAAAAATTACCTCCCCCTAGCTCAGTCAAGGCTATTAGAAGTTTTTTAGGACACGCAAGTTTTTATAGAAGATTTATTAAGGATTTTTCTAAAATAGCTAAGCCTTTAACCAAATTACAAGAAAAAGATGTTCCTTTTAATTTCAATCAGGAATGTTTAGATGCATTCAATGTCCTTAAGGATAAATTAGTAAATGCACCGATTATAATTGCACCTGATTGGAACTTACCCTTCGAATTAATGTGTGATGCAAGTGACTTTGCAGTAGGTGCAGTTTTGGGACAACGAAGAGACAAGCATTTTCAGCCAATCTACTACGCTAGCAGAACATTAACACCCGCGCAAGAAAATTACACCACGACTGAGAAAGAATTGCTAGCTGCAGTTTTTGCTTTTGACAAATTTAGACAATATCTAATATTATCTAAAGTTGTTGTTTACACTAATCATTCAGCTCTTCATTATCTTTTAAACAAACCTGATGTAAAACCTAGACTAATACGATGGATTTTACTCTTACAGGAATTTGACTTGGAAATACAAGATAAGAGGGGAGCTTGATGAACATGAAATAAATGATTCGTTTCCCGAAGAACAGCTCTTTTCTATAACACATTCTAAAGTACCTTGGTTTGCAAATATTGCAAACTATCTAGTAGCTAACATCCTACCAAGAAAATTGACACATCACCAAAAGAAGCGATTCTTTGCTGATGTGAAAAATTATTTTTGGGAGGATCCCTTTCTTTTCCGCATATGTGCAGATTAGGTAATTCGATGATGCGTTACAAGGACAGAGGCAAGCAAAATCCTGGAACATTGTCATTCAGGATCATCAGGAGGACACTACAGTGGTATTAAGATAGCACACAAAATACTTGAATCAGGTTTTTACTGGCCCACTCTATTTAAAGATGCCAATAGTTATGTTACCTCGTTTGACAAATGGCAAAGAACAGGTAACATCTATAAACGTGATGAAATGCCTCAAACATATATGCTATCATGTGAAATATTTGACGTATGGGGTATTGATTTTATGGGACCATTCCCGAGTTCATTTGGAAATAAATACATCCTAGTAGCAGTTGATTACATGTCAAAATGGGTAGAAGCGGAAGCCTTACCTACCAATGATGCTAGGGTTGTAGTTAAATTTCTCAAGAGACTATTTTCCCGATTTGGTACACCTAGAGCCATCATCAGTGATAGGGGCACTCATTTCTGTAATACACAACTTGAAAAAGTCTTAAAGAAATTTGGAGTATGCCACAGAACAACCACCCCTTATCATCCCCAAACTAGTGGGCAAGTTAAGGTAGCAAACCGAGAGCTTAAATGCATTCTAGAAAAAACAGTTGAATCAAATAGAAAAGATTGGGCAGTTAAAGTAGATGATGCTTTATGGGCTTATAGAACAACATTCAAAACACCTCTAGGGACATCCCTATACAAGCTCAGATCACGGAAAAGTTGTCATCTACCATTCGAGTTAGAACACAAAGCTTTCGGGCAATAAAATTTTAAATACTGACCTTGACCTTGCAGGAAAGAGAAGAATGATACAGATAAACGAGTTAGATGAATGAAGAATGGAAGCCTATGAGAACTCAAGGTTGTACAAAGAAGCAACAAAGCGACGTCATGATGCCCGCCTCAAGCGATCAAGACATTTTGAAGTAGGAGACCTAGTCCTATTATATAATTCAAGGCTTAAATTATTCCCTAGGAAGTTAAAATCCAGATGGTCAGGCCCATTCATGATCAAAACAATATTTCCATATGGCACCATTGAGGTAACTCATCCTACTAAAGGTACATTCAAGGTAAATGGTCACTGACTTAAGATTTATAATGGTGTAGATCTTAGAGATTCAAGAGAGGAGTTTATGTTCCATGAGCCTTCCTTTAGAACTAAAAACAGGGAGAGCCTAGCTTAAGACTATAAACGAGCGCTTCTTAGGAGGCAACCCAAGTACTAAACACATTAACTTTGTTTTGCAAAGTCTAACAAAAATGCAGGATCATTAACACGGACTTGAACACAGGCGTGCCCATAACCGTGCATAAACAGGGAAAAGCTCTCTTTTCCAACACGGGCTGCGAAAAAATCACACGGGCGTGCCTCATAACTGTGTGAGGCTACTGACATATTGAGCACGGCTAGAACACGGGCGTGCACCGTGACCGTGTAAACATATTGACTTATCGAGAACAGGCGTGTCAAATTATCACACGGGCATGCTAAAGACCCTAAATTGTGCCCAATTCCAAGCAATCGAGAAAAGCATGGGTAGTTCAAATTTAACACGACCGTGTCAGGTGGCCATGTTCCCTTCCTTATATAAGAAAATTAACCGAAAAAAACCCTCCCCCATTTTAAACCCTAGACACAATTCTCAGCCTCCTTCCCCAAAATTTCCACCATACCCACACCCTCTACCACCCGAAACTACCTCTCCCTACTTTTTCCTCAGCATAACCAATAAAAAACAAGTCGCACGCCCGCAACACAACCGTGCTACCACATGCCACACTGCTGCCACCGCCGTGCTTCACCCGTGTTCGTCGCATACAACCATCCCTAGTTCCTTTTTCTTCATATTTTCAATTATTTTCTCTTTATTTAAAAGTTATAGTTGATTTTAGACTCAAAAGACTGATTCATTTTTAGTTTTTCAGTATTTTACTTTCATCTTCTTCTTGATTGATTTATTAATTGTTTCCTTCTATTTTGATTTCAATTCTTTTTAATATATTCTCTGTTTTAGCATTTTATTTTTTATGCTGATTTTTCTTCCCCTTCATTGCAGAATTGATACTCTATTGACTAAATTTAGTTAAACGTTAAATTATAACTCTCATACACCATGATTGATCCCAATGAAATCTTTGTTTACCTTTTGTTATTGTATTCAGAACTAAATAATGATTTTAGTTAAGAATTGTTCATAAGATTACGATTTTAGTATTTATTCTTCAAAGAAGCATCTATCTTGGCTATTGACTGTGATTATTGGCTGTATAAAGGAGGTGTATCTATTTTTGGTTATGTTGCAAGAATTATGTCGTCATCACGTCTTAAAAGGGTCGTTCCAAGCAAGAAAAGAAAAACACCTGGACCATCTTCGGCTAGCGCCTCATCAAAAATTCGACACCGCTTCCTCCAGTTTAATCAAAACACTCAGGAAGAATGATATAGGGCACTCCGGGAACACCCTTTAGGCACTAGAAGATGTATGGACTGGAACGTAATAAAATAAATCAAACTGACAACTGATATCCGAGCCCTCATAGCAACAGAGCCATGGGAGCGGTTCTTCTCTATAATCGAGCCTACTTACTTGGAACTCACACTCGAATTTTGTTCCACATTCACATTGCAAACAGTGATGGCTCAGTATGACGACCCCGGCACTATCCAATTTCATCTCGAGGGCGCAATACGACGATTAAGCATACCACAATTTGGTATGACCCTTGGTCTCTACACTCCAAAATTTATTGAAGGAAATCCTCTGGACGATTTAAACCATGACCTGCACATCACTCAAATCGCCTGCTGGCAAAGCTTACACCCTGCTACAAGAAACTATAACCCCAATCGTTCAAAGGCGATCGCCCTTTCCCCAGCTCTCAGGTATATTCATGCTATCCTTGCTCATACAATTACAGGTCGCAAAGAAAGCACAGGCGTCGTTAATAAAAAGATGTCTACTTCTTGTCATGCATGTCTGAGGGACCTATTTTCGATGTGGCGTATTTTATCGCATGCGCAATGCAGCATCAGACAGAGGCACATAGAAAGGGCGTCATTTCAATGGGGCCATACATATCGCGATTAGCTCAGCACTTTAATCTCTTTGACACCGATCAGTAGAGGTCCTCACTCACATTGATCGGATACATGACACCTCAAGGGATACAAACAATGTTACATATGAATATGATCAAACGACGTCGTGGAATGGACCCTCCTCAATACAGACTAACTACAGAAGAGGGGGTGCCCGGGGACATTCTTGATGATGTACCACCAGTCCTGAGCCAGCAGCCATCATGTTTAGCGACTTCATTGGCAGATATCTCTGCACTTCTCACTCAGCTCGAGCACTATTGTACCTAGCAGTTTACTGGCAATGCTCGATGTCTTGATGGGATCGAGGCCAAGCTTCAGCAAATCTGTCATCACTTTCACATATCGCCATCAGCACCACCCCAGGACCCAGCTAACGATGAGGACTTCTGAGTTCTCATAGATTATTTTTTGACATATATTTTTTCCCTATTTTAAATGTTTGATTAATGATGCTTCTATTTTTGAACTTTATTAGTATTTCATGTTTTTATTTTTATTCTTATTTTTATACCATTGGCTATCTAACCTCATAAGCAATCCCTATTCAAAAAATATTAACTAAGTGACTTTGCAGAATCAATTACATGCTGCATAAACACATATTCACATAAAAGTCACACGAGGAATGTATTTTGGACTCCATCCAAAAATTCAAGAAGTGTCAGTTTCTCCTTTCTCTTTTAATTTATCCCATTACTATCATTATTTATCTTTGTACATTGAGGACAATGTACATATTAAGTGTGGGGTAATAGTGCCTAACTTTTTGCATGATTCTCAAAACCCTGAAATTAGTCTTGATCTTAAGTATTTTTCTCATATTATTACTTAGGATGAAATTTCTATGATTTATGATTTTATTGATATGTTTTAGAACAAATCATAATTAATTGTGCATTGATGATTAAATTTTAAGAATACTAGAGAATCAAGCATGATAAGTCTATTTTTCAAAAATAAAATTGATAGGTTGTTGAACTAAATATGAGTATTACTTTGAAATTTGAAATCTATAGGATTGATGTCAAAACACCCATAATTTCGTGAGATATTGAGCCTTATAGAGCATATATTATTTTTCATGCTCACTTTTATTGATATTGAGTGTGTCAACTTTGAACTGTTATTCTAGAACTTGCCTCGTTTATGCATGTCGAGACCATAATAATGATTTGATATACTGAGGTGATAAAGGCGCCTAGATTTTAACCCGTTCACTCCACTAAAAAGCCTACCTACATAAATAACTCCTAGTGAACCCCGTTGAATCCTAACAACCTTTTTATTGACTCACCCACTAATATTATCCCAAAATCCCTTTGTATTTGTTATCAACATTCTTTTGCTACCCCTCTATCGAGAATTGACTTGATCAATTGCCAAATCAGGTTATTTCAATTATCAGAGTTCCTTCTATTAAGTTTTTCTTAGTTTCTTCTTAAAAAAAAAAAAATCCAAGTTTATTCAATAAAAGATCTTAGAGCAATTAAACTCCAATTGTTAAAGGAAAAAGCTCGTATTAAAGTATTATCAAATTTTAAAGTGAAGAAAATACTATTTATTATAGAGTAATTATCAATAGTGGTATTATTACTTTTCATTCGATGTAAATATTCATATTTAGTTCATTATTTTTATATTAGGTAATTAGTCAATTCAATCTCGATTTTAACCCTCTGATTCAGCCTTTATCCACACCTTTTAACCCAAGCCCCGTTACAACCCTAATAAAGACCTTTTGATCTGTTTATTATCTCATATACAGTTGTGGAGATTTGATTTTCAGGCAAGCCTATGGGATTAACTTTTCAGGTTTGACTTTTAAGCGCTTTTTCTTGATCCTTAAACACTTTGAGTGCTTTGAGTGAATCTTTAGTAAGGATGCAATTCCTTGTCGGTTTTGAATCAAAGGTAATTATTTAAATAAGGGGAGACACCTATGTTTTCATGCTACAAAATCATGACTTATCTCGTTTGAATCTTTAGGGCACTTCGAGCTAAATGATCCATGTATAAATTATCTATGAATTATGATGAGGGATTGTCAATGGGAATTATGAATTTTGGAAAGCTCGTTTTAATTGTAAGTTGAGAATTTCGCTTGAGGACAAGAAAAAGCTTAAGTGTGGGGGCATTTGATAAACCGTAAAAGTAACATATTTTAATCCCACATTTAGTATGATTTTGGATAAATTTATCCTTAATTTATGTAAGAAGGTGCTCTTAATCCTTTCCTTTCATGGCTTATACTCAGGAAAGCACCCAAGGATGAAAAGGACGCAAAACGGGTTTAAAACGGACCAAAGTAGGCCAACCCAAGAAGTCGGCACGGCCTGGACTTCATGCCACACGGCCGTGCCCTAATATTTAGATTGCACACGGTCACACCCTGATTTACACAATCGTGCCTCGTCGACAAAAAGCCCAACACGGCCTGACCCTGATGAACACGGCCGTGCCCCGATTGGTAGACCCAAAGCACAGCCTCTACCCAGATATTGCACGGGCTTGTCATAGCCGTGCCTAAATCGACAGAATGGAGACACGGGTTGGACCACGATTTACACGGGCGTGTTAAGGCCGTGCCCCTGCCGTAGGAAAGAGCAATTTCACTCGAAATTGGATGCTTAGAGCCCAAGAAACACAATCCTAAGTCTACTCAAACACTTAGGATGAATTTAACTTGAATTACGAGTACTTAGGAGCCAAGTAAAGCATCCCAAACGTCTATATAAACAATCCAAGGCAACAATTAAAAGTCGTCGGTGTTTTAGCGAGTTTTACGCCGAGCTTTACTGCTTAGGGAATTACTCAAGATAGCAGGTTGATCCATCTCGAAGAGTCAGAAATCTACTCAAGACAGAGGATCTATCCTTCAATTCCTTTAGAGGGTTTTAGGGATTTCTTATGTTTTGTTTTATCTTTTCTCTTGAGATGTTTTCTTATTTTATTATGAACTAGATCCTTTAGATACCTGAAGGGGATGAAACCTATGATGGATTTTGTTATTTGATCTATTGGTTTATATGATAAATACTTAGTTTGTTCTTAATTATGTTGCTCAATTTAATCCGATATGCTTAGGTGGAGGAGGAATAGACCCTGCCTAAGACTAGATCTAGCATAATTAAGCAGAGTTGATCGGGCGCCTAGAGATAGTGTTAATAGATTTTGCCGGATTAGGGTGAAACCTAATATGGGAGTCCATTGATCGATTTACTGCTTCCTTAGAGGGTTATTATAAGAGAACGAGAGTTCCACTAATTAACCTAAGGTTAGACATTATTCGCTTCGAGAGAAGGTTTAATATAGGTTAGGGAGTCTCACGGATCAAGCTAAGTAAAAGAAATCATATGAATTGAAAGTTAGATAATAAGTGAAGTCATAGATGGATTCTTCCCGATGGTATCATTTTTATCAACTGAGTTTTCCAAAGTCTTTTCCGAGTTTATTCTTTTGTCTTTGCATTTAGTTTAAGTATTTCATTTGTCTTAGATAAGTTAATTAATCACTCCATATTTAAGGCTAAATAATAGGAAGAAAGTGAGTAGTAGTACTTTTAGGTTCCTTGGGTATGATAAGATATTCTTGCCAAAGCTATACTACTATTCGACAGGTGCACTTGCCTCTATCGTTGTCATAGTTAGTCTACAGGTTTGATTATCCTTTATAAATTTTAAAACTAGACTGTTTTGCAGCGATCAAACTCCTTCAGAACAACTTTCTTCTCAAAATGATGAATTTAATATACTTAGGCTCAAAATAAGAAAATTGATAATTATGCTACTTAAGTATACATATCGTTCAAATTACATCCAACAACTATTATAATGGAAAAATTAGACTAAATGCCTCTTTAACAAAGACATGTTAACCCTTACCAATTTGATTTTTTTTATTTTCTTTATTCCCTTATTCAAGACTAAGCTGCAATCATTAAGTTTAACTTATGTCTTCATATGTTGATCTTAGCAATTTCTCTCCACTAATGTAGGTAGCATAGAAACTTGAATCAATAGGTCTTTATTAAGGTTGTAACATGGCTAGGCTATGGGTAGGTAAAAGATAGATAAATTTTGGCTTACAAACCCTAGACTCAGCATAAAATTGAACCTTCGAAATTTTTACCTTCGATACACCAGCTTATTTTACTTTCACATGTACATCTAGTTTTTTTCGATTACATGCTCTTTTTTTCTTGCATTCAAATTGAGCACTTGCTTCATGTACTATAATTTTCGAGCAATTGATACTTCTTTTCAATTCCCCAAACTTATTTTCAAACGATATTCTGAATAGTATTGAGTCTAGTGTTTGAGACAATTTTAAAGATAATGAAGAGAAAAGTGATGGTTAAATATTGCAAAGGTCTAAATAAAACTAGGCCATATAGTCTCAAAGTTGGGTTTCAAAGGATAATTTTATTATGGTCGGCTTGAAAGGCTCAAACGGTCCAAACAATATTTGCCTAAATCATTTTGAATATTCCATGCTTCCTAGGATTTCGCCGCAAGAAATTACTAAGTCAATTCTAAAGACTTAAACTTTCATGCATGCCTAATTTTTTTCGTAGGGAACTAAAAAATTTTATGGTACGAATTTGCATGCTTTATTAACAATACATTCATATAATTATTAAGCTAACATAATAACTTATTGAAATAATAGAACTTTATTAATACTGAAGTTTAGCATACTTAACAAAGTTTCAAATTATTGAACAAAATATATCCTAATCATAATTAAAAGAAAATTTTATTCTGAGTGGAATTAATTTAAATTTTCGGTCCCCCCTACTTAAAGTGAACAATGTCCTCATTGTTTAAAGTAAACAGATATTATACACCAGGTAGGATTTTAGAAAAGAGGAGGTGAGTCAAATTGACTGCTTTAGTACCAAACTCTCTCTAAATCCAATCTTAGACATGTATATACCTATTGCCACATTTTAGCCTTTGTGACTTGTTCAGATTTTATTCATGATTCCAATCTCTTGTTTTATTGTACAAAAATAAAAATTCCTAATTAATCTAATCCTAAAATAACTTAAGAATAAAATAAAATAAAGTTGAGGTCCTCCATTTTTTATTTGTTTGCCGATCCGTTCGAATTCAACTCATCTTTTGCTCCATCATTATTGAGTTTGCATGAATCTCTTTGCTCCCTCTTTGATAATGAACTCCATGGTTCAAATATGAAATCCAAAAACTCAGGCACAAAAATAAATGGGTCATTATAAATTTTCCTAAGGGCACTCCTCATAGAGTCATCCCTTATTTTTGAGTATCTTCAGTAGGCTTGTTGCTACCATTAAATGTGTTGCATTAAGTCCATCAGTTTTGACAGCTCATCTTGAAGATCTAGGCTAGGTGGTAGAGCTCCAAACATTGAGGTTTCGATATCAGGTTTAGCTTCTGGTTCCATTGGTTCTGCCTCATTAGGGACTTCATTGATTGCTCTGGCGGAATCTCTGTGGGGTCATCTTCTGCTTCTTCAGGATCCTCACTCTCTTCAACTCATTGCTGTAGAACAAAATCTCCAACTACTCGGTAGAGGCCCAATCGATGATTGTGCTCTGACTATACCCTGTCTTCTTTACGTTCGTGAGAATTTTTGCTTTTAAGCACAAAATTGTTATCGTAAAGGGGAAATAGGCTGGGCCAGAACATCTAACGGCACAATTATGCATTTCTTTTAGGATGATTTTGCCCACATCAATGGTCTTTCCAATTAGAATCGAGTATAATAGGACCATTCGCTTTAATGAGATTGTAGTCCCATGCGAACTAGACATAAGGCTAAAATGGATGAAATAGAACCATACCTTCGCAAGTGGTGTCAAATATTCTCTTCGACACGTGCGAATTCCTTGCTTTGACACGATCCACTTAGAACCTTAAACTGTAAGTTCCTCAAGAAATTCTTGCAAATTTTCAGGCTTAATGTTGCTCAACAAAGAAGAATATTCATCTTTTTCGAAATCAGGTAATTAAAAGTACCCATTAATAGCATTTGAATTTATTGGTACTTTGATTCCGTGAACTGGAACTTCGGTCAATTAACTTAAGGTTAAGTTCGCATAGAATTCACGAACTAGTTCCTCATCCACACTTGGTCTCTTTTCACAAAACAATTCCCAAATGAGGGCTTCAGCAACTTGACGAATACGTGCCATAAAGTCTCTGTAGTTGCTTTCCTTCAATGTGAAGCCTTTCTCTAGATGCATCTGTTTGCTTTCCTTCAATGTGAAGCCTTTCTCTAGATGCATCTGTTGATTTTTGAAGATACATTCGTATCTTACTTTGGCTTCTCCACAGTGGAACTTATTTCGCGTTTCATCGATTTGGGCGGAGGCACGAGTTCTCTTGCGAGGCATGATTAACCTTAATATAAGATGGGAAAAATTATTTTCTAAAAAATTTAATTAATAAAAATTATTAATAATTTAATAAATTGAAAAATTAAATAATTGAATAAAATTAAAAATCAAGAGAAAATTCAGTCTTACCACCCTTTTTTAAGAACTCCTAAAAAAAATAATTAAAAGCAAAAGAGGTCGATTTAAGGTAGGTTAGAGGATTTGGCTAAGGATGGGTGAAGGTGTGTGCTGCACAAGTGCTTGGAAGGCAGCTAGGTGTAACAGCCCGGTTTAGACCCTAGTCGGAACAAGGGTTCGAGACCACGAATTCGAGGTGGTAAAAATATTTTTTATGATATTTTCTGTGTGGAAAATTTGAAACGAGAAAGAAATGATTGGCACTGTGTGTGCAAAAAGATAGAAGTTTCGGCTTATTGACTTGGCACTATGTGTGCGATACCGATATAAGTTCGGTTAAATGTATTGGCACTAAGTGTGCGAATAAACCAATGGAATATCAAGGGTTGAACGAGAAGTAATATCGAACAATTGAGTAGCATAAATGGTAAGTAACTAGGTGTTGATCAAGGTACGTTTGAACCTATGTGGTTGATGATAGACTTAAGAGTTGGATGAATAGATAATTTGGTATGTGGTTGAGATTGATAATGTGCCTAGGTGTGCCTTTATCTATGTGATGGTACATGTATATATATATTGATGTTGTAGTATCAAGTAATATGTAATTTATTACAAACTTACTAAGCCTTGGAAAGCTTACTGTGTGCATTGTTTCTCTGCCTTGCAGTGTCAGTAAAGCTAGCTCGGATCCGGGATCGTCAGCTTCTCAATCACACTATTGGCATTCTATTTTGGTACTTTTGGAAAGATGTATATAGCTAGAATATGGCATGTATAGGCTAGTAAATTGAATCAAGTTTGAGATTTGTAAGTAGCCATGAGATGTGGTTAGATATGTGATAGGTTTGGCATGAATGAATGTGGTATATAAATGATGCATCTTTTGGCATGATTTGTAGATTGATAAATTTTCTATTGAGTGGTAACTTTGTGTTGATAAATGCTAGTAGGAGTAGTGAGATTTGGAAACGAATTATGCTTGTGATAGAATAAGTATTGGTATTGAATTGGGTATGATTAGAGTTGGTATTGATGGTATGTTTTAAATTGCTAAATTGGTATGCTTTTAGATGGCAATATGTGTATGAGATGTTTGGTTGATTGGCTTGTAGGTTTGACCCTAAGTGGGTGGCATGTTGGCCTTGCAAAGATGGCCTATAATGTCACACGATTGGGGCACATGGGCGTGTCTCAGACCGTGGGTAAATTGGCAGAATGTGGCTTAAACTGCACAAGGCCATGGCATGGGCGTGCCTACAGGTCGTGCGAGAAATGGCAATATATGACCTTATAGGACACGGCCTTAGCACACGGGCGTGCTTGTTAGTCGTGTTGATTTTGGCAGTAAGTAACCACGGGGAGGTCACACGGGTGTGTCATGTAGCCGTGGGAGAGGCACGTCCTACCCCTACGGGTGTGTCTCCCTTGTATTCTAGAAAAATTTCAATTTTACATGAAACTTTATATGTGTTTCGGTTTAGTCCTGACTCGATTTATTAGCATGCTTAGGGTCTTGATGACTCGTTTAAGGGATACTATGATTGTATATGAATGTGTTTGATGGTGATTGACTTTGTGCCATGAATGCGATGTAAAATGATCCTATTGCTTGGTAATGCCTCTAAACCTTATTCCAGCGACGGTCTTGGGTTTGGGGTGTTACATTTTATTGGTATCAGAGCTACAATTTAGTCGATTCTCGGACTAACGTAGTGTGTGTGAGTCTAGCTATACATGCCATATTGTGAAATTGCGATAGTGTGATGAAATCTGACAGTTGAAATGTGTTTTAATATAGTAATGGATCCCGATCGAGCAGTTGCTGACGATGTAGAGAGTAATGCACCTATTCCCGCTAAAGGGACAGCGCTGGCCATGTCTAGGCCGAATGATAGTGGTGAGAGAGGTGAGGCTAAACAAGCCTTCTTTCGTATGATGAGCGAATGATTTTCAAAATTTGTTAGAATAAATCCGACTGCTCCACAACCTCCACCCCCACAAGTACCTGTTATGCCACAAGTTGTAGATCCGATCAGATTAAATAAACCTCATGTGGATAAGATTCGAAAGTATGGGGCCGAAGAGTTTAGGGCCACAGCTGATGACGATGCTGAGCAAGCTGAGTTTTGGCTCGAGAATACCCATCGAGTATTTGATGAGATGTCGCTGAACCCTGATGAGTGCACTAAGTGTGCAATTTCCTTGTTGAGAGACACGGCTTACAATTGGTGGAAAGCATTGATATCTGTGGTTTAGAGAGAGACTCACCTGGGATTTCTTTCAAGTCGAGTTTAGAAAGAAGTATATCAGCCAACGCTTTATTCATAAAAAACGTAAGGAGTTTTTAGAGCTGAAGCAAGGCCGTTTGTCTGTTGTTGAATATGAACGAGAATTCGTGCGATTGAGCCAATATACTAGAGAGTGTGTTTCTACTGAAGCTACTATGTGCAAATGTTTTGTAGAGGGATTGAATGAAGACTTAAAGTTGTTGGTTGGGATACTAGATATAAATGAATTTGTTGTACTTGTGGAGAGAGCATGTAAAGATGAGGAACTCAGCAAAGAAAAGAAGAAAGCCGATTCTGAGGCTCGAGATGAAAGAAAGAGATTGATGAATAAGTTCTCTCAATCTTCAGTAAAAAGATATAAAGATGTAAGAAATCGTTCAAATGTCTCATTTGGATATCCAAATAGAGACCGTTCGAGACAGAGTACTAGTTACGAATTCAAGCTTCGAATGAAATAAGTGTTGGTAGTGTTAAGAGTAACTAGCCCGAATGTAGACAATGTGGGAGACGACATGTGGGAGAGTGCTAGGGCAAGTATGACAATAGAACATGCTATAAGTGTGGATCTCGAGATCATTTCATTCGAGAATGCCCAAAGTTAGTTGAAAAAGAAAATGTTCGGAACAAAAGACCAAGTAATGTAACAGCTAGAGGTTGACCACCCAGGAGCATCAAAAATGTGAATGAAAGTTAGAGAGGAATGACTGATACAGCTGCAAGGTCAGAAGCAAGAGCACCTACTCGAGCGTATGCTATACGTGTACGAGAGGAAGCATCATCTCCAGACGTGATCACTAGTACTTTCACTTTATTTGATACTGATGTTATTGCATTGATAGATCCAGGATCGACTCATTCTTATGTGTGTATGAATTTAGTATTGAATAAGACTCTACCTGTTGAGTCTACTGAATTTGTGATTAGAGTATCGAACCCCTTAGGCAAGTGTGTTTTGGTGAATAAGGTGTGCAAGAATTGCCCGTTGATGTTTTGTGATTTATGTTTCTCGGTCAATTTGATGTTGCTACCATTTGATGAATTTGACATAATTCTGGGAATGGACTGGCTCACTTTGCATAATGCCATTGTGAATTGTAAGAGAAAAAATATTGAAGTGAAGAGTCAGAATGGTGAGATAGTTCGAATTGAGTCTAGTGATATGAAAGGATTACCAGCTGTTGTATATGTGATGAAAGCTATGAACTATGTGAGAAAAGGTTGTGAAGCTTATTTGGCATACGTGATTGACACAAAGGTGACGAAAAAGAAAATTGAATCTGTGCCTGTGATATGTGAGTTTCCAGATGTGTTTCCAAAAGAGCTACAGTGGTTACCTCCGATTAGAGAAGTTGAATTTGGCATTGAGTTAGTGCCGAAAACTGCTCCTATTTTGATAGCTCCATACAGAATGGCACCAATAGAATTGAAAGAGTTGAAATCTCAGTTGTAAGAATTGACTGACAGAGGATTCGCACGATCGAGTTTTTCACCCTGGGGAGCTCCTATATTATTTGTGAAAAAGAAAGATGGAACTATGAGAATGTGTATTGATTATCGATAATTGAACAAAGTGATGATAAAGACCAAATATCCATTACCTCGGATAGATGATTTGTTTGATCAGTTGAGAGAAGCTACAGTATTTTCTAAAATAGATTTGAGATCAGGCTACTATCAATTGAGAGTTAAAGAGTTTGATGTGCCGAAAATAGCTTTCAGAACGAGGTATGCACATTATGAATTCTTAGTGATGCCTTTTGGACTAACAAATGCCCCTGCAGTGTTTATGGATTTGATGAATCAAATATTTAGACCGTATTTGGATCGCTTCGTGGTGGTGTTCATTAATGATATTTTGATTTATTCGAGTGATGAGATGCAACATGCCAAGCATTTGAGAATCGTGCTACAAACTTTGCGTGAGAAACAGTTGTATGTAAAGTTTAGTAAGTGTGAATTTTGGTTGCCTGAGGTCAGTTTTCAAGGGCATATTGTATCCGCTGCTGGGATACTAGTCGATCCGCATAAAATCTCTGCTATTTTAGATTGGAAGCCTCCGAGAAATGTGTCCGAAGTCCGTAGTTTTTTGGGACTAGCGGGATATTATAATGATTTGTGAAAGGCTTATCGATGGTTACGAATCCATTGACAAAGTTGTTACAGAAAGATGTTAAATTTGAGTGGTCGGAAAAGTGTCATCATAGTTTTGAGCAGTTGAAAGTGTTGTTCACAAAAGCACCAGTGTTAGTTCAACCTGAATCGGGCAAAGAGTTTATAGTTTATAGTGATGCATCGTTAAATGGTTTGGGTTTTGTGCTGATGCAAGAAGGAAAAGTCATCGCGTATGCTTCGAGACAGGTAAAACCGCATGAAAAGAATTATCCAACGCATGATCTTGAATTGGCTGCGATTGTATTCGTATTGAAGATTTGGCGTCACTATTTATTCAGTGAAAAATGTCACATATATACTGATCATAAGAGTTTAAAGTATTTGATGACTCAGAAATATTTGAACTTGCGACAGAGAAGATGATTAGAATTGTTGAAAGACTACGAACTTGTGGTAGATTACCACCCGGGTAAAACTAATGTTGTAGCTGATGCTTTGAGTCAGAAATCATTATATGCCATGCGAGCTATGAGTAATCAGATAGATCTGTGTGATGATGATGCGGTTGTAACTGAATTGAAAGTAAAGCCGATGTTTGTACAGCAGATTTGTGATGCTCAGAAGATTGATAATGAGTCGTTAGCAAAAAGAGTTCAATGTAATTCGAATGCGGAATCAGAATTTTAAGTTGATAGTAATGATTGTTTGAGATTCAAAGATCGGATTTGTGTTCTGAGAAATTCAGAGTTGATTCAAATGATTTTGACCGAAGCTCACAATAGTCATTTGACTGTACATCCGGGGAGTACGAAAATGTATAATGATTTGAAACAATTTTACTGATGGCATGGTATGAAGAGAGATTTTCTGACTTTGTGTCGAAATGTTTAATTTGTCAGCAAGTTAAGGCTGAACATCAGGTTTCGTATGGTTTATTACAACCAATTATGATTCCTGAATGGAAATGAGAGAGGATCACGATGGACTTTGTGTCGGGTTTGCCCTTATCTCTGAGCAAGAAAGGTACGATCAGGGTGATAATTGATAGATAGATGAAATAAGTTTATTTCATTTCGGTGAGAACCGATTATTCTTTAGATAAGTTGGCTGAATTGTATATCGATGAGATTGTGAGATTGCACGGAGTACCGTTATCTATAATGTCTGACAGAGATCTGAGATTTACCTCACGATTTTGGAAGAAATTACAAGATGCTTTAGGCACAAAATTGTATTTTAGTACTGCTTTTCATCTACAAACAGATGGTCAATCTGAGCGAATCATTCAGATTCTTGAAGACATGCTGAGATGTTGCATACTTGAATTTGAAAGCACGTGGGAAAGGCATTTATCGTTGATTGAGTTTGCATATAACAACAGTTTTCAATCTAGCATTAAAATGGCACCATATGAGGCTCTTTACGGTCGAAAGTGTCAAACTCCATTGTATTGGACCGAGCTGAGTGGGAGCAAGATCCACGAGGTTGATCTTATAAAAGAGACTGAGCAGAAAGTAAAAGTAATTCGTGATAGTTTGAAAGCAGCCTCAAATCGTCAGAAGTCTTATGCAGATTTGAAATCAAAGGATATTGACTTTGAGGTTGGGGATAAAGTGTTTCTGAAAGTATCTCCGTGGAAGAAGATACTTCAATCTGGCAGAAAGGGCAAGTTGAGTCCGAGGTTCATTGAACCGTATGAGATCGTTGACTGAGTTGACCGATTACTTATAGATTGAGATTGCCATCTAAATTAGAAAAGATCCATAGTGTGTTTCATGTGTCAATACTTCGACGGTACAGATCAGATCCATCTCATGTGATTGCTCCTACAGAGGTTGAGATTCAGTTAGACTTGTCGTATAGTGAAGAACTGATCTGAATTTTGGCACGAGAGACTAAAGAGTTGAGAAACAAAAGAATTTCCTTAGTGAAGGTATTGTGGCACAAACACGAAATTGAAGAGGCTACGTGGAAGCCTGAGAACGTTATGAGAGAGTAACATCCATAACTATTCACTGGTAAGATTTTCAGGGACGAAAATCCCTAAGGGGGAGAGTTGTAACAGACTAGTTTAGACCCTAGTCGGAACAGTGGTTCGAGACCATGAATCGAGGTCGTAAAAATATTTTTATGATATTTTCTGTGTGAATGATATGTGACATAGCCTGTGTGAAAATTCTGTGTGATGATTTGATCGTTTTAGTGTCGAATTATGAAAAAGGACTTAATCGGATAAAATGTAAAAGTTGTGTGCTATTTGTTAAAGTGCTTAATTGGCATGGCTTTTTAAAAGATGAGTTTTTATGTTGTTATTATTCCACATGCAAAATGGATGGACAAAAATGGGCTTTAGTGGGTGGATTTTAAATGAAATAATAAAAATGGCAAAATGGTAAATGGTGTATTAATGTGTAATAAAATTAAACAAACAAGAAATTAGTGGCTATAGTGTTCATCTTCCACCAAATTTGAGAAAGAAAAATGAGGGTTTGAAGCTCCTTTAATTTTGGCAATTCATATCTCAATCGGGTATGTGTTTCGTTTCAGTTTTTGATAATTTCTACGTTTTCGTAATCGTTGCTTTGTGCTCTACAAAACCCATGCTTGAATTTTGAGTATTGATGATGTTTGTGTGAGATGCCATTGATACTATATTGAGCTTTGTGATGATTTTTGGTGTTAAATGAAAGATATGAGTTAGATGAACATAGTTTGTATTTGAAATTTTAGTGAAATTGAGTAATTTGAGATAAATTGTGAAAATGAGAAATTAGAGGAGTAAAATGTGAAATAAATGAAATATGAGGGCTTGTATAAGCATGGGGAGAATTAGGCTAACCACATGTATATTGGAATTTTGAGTATTTGATGATTTTGTGAGATAGGGACTAAAGTGTCGAAATGTAAAAATGTGAGGGCTATTTTGTAAAATGCCCTAAATATGTGTGTTTGGATTAAAATGAATGAGTTGATGATTGAATGGATTGGATTTGAATGTGTGTAGACCAAGAGAGAAGAGGTTCGGATCGAGATCGAGGCAAAGATAAAGTGCTTGATTAATCGACCGTATCGATAGTTTAGCGTCCGAGGTAAGTTCAGATATAATACTAGTTGTAAACTTTATCTATGTGATAATAATGAATGGATGTATATGTATCTATGAGATTTGAAATGCCATGTGCTGAATTGAGATAAAGGGGCACTAAGTGTGCGGAATTTGAAACGAGAAAGAGATGATTGGCACTGTGTGTGCAAAAAGATAGAAGTTTCGGCTTATCGACTTGGCACTGTGTGTACGATACCGATATAAGTTCGGTTAAATGTATTGGCACTAAGTGTGCTATAATGGTTATGTTTCAGTTATGAAATGGTCACTAAGTGTGCGGATAAACCAATGGAATATCAAGGGTTGAACGAGAGGTAATATCGAACAATTGAGTAGCATAACTGGTAAGTAACTAGGTGTTGATCAAGGTACGTTTGAACATATGTGGTTGATGATAGACTTAAGAGTTGGATGAATAGATAATTTGGTATGTGGTTGAGATTGATAATGTGCCTAGGTGTGCCTTTATCTATGTGATGGCACATGTATATATATATTGATGTTGTAGTATCGAGTAATATGTATTATATTACGAACTTACTAAGCCTTGGAAAGCTTACTGTGTGAATTGTTTCTCTGCCTTGCAATGTCAGTAAAGCTAGCTCGAATACGGGATCGTCAGCTTCTCAATCACGCTATCGTCATTCTATTTTGGTACTTTTGAAAGATGTATATAGCTAGAATATGGCATGTATAGGCTAGTAAATTGAATCAAGTTTGAGATTTGTAAGTAGCCATGAGATATGGCTAGATATGTGATAGGTTTGGCATGAATGAATGTGGTATATAAATGATGCATCTTTTGGCATGATTTGTAGATTGATAAATTTGCTATTGAGTGGTAACTTTGTGTTGATAAATGCTAGTAGGAGTAGTGAGATTTGGAAATGAATTATGCTTGTGATAGAATAAGTATTGGTATTGAATTGGGTATGATTAGAGATGGTATTGATGGTATGTTTTAAATTGCTAAATTGGTGTGCTTTTAGATGGCAATATGTGCATAAGATGTTTGGTTGATTGGCTTGTAGGTTTGACCCTAAGTGGGTGGCATGTTGGCCATGCAAAGATGGCCTATAATGTCACACAGTTGGGGCACACGGGCATGTCTCGGACCGTGGGTAAATTGGTAGAATGTGGCTTAAGTTGCACACGGCCATGGCATGGGCGTGCCTACAGGTCGTGCGAGAAATGGCAGTATATGACTTTATAGGACACAGCCTTAGCACACGAGCGTGCTTGTTAGCCGTGTTGATTTTGTCAGTAAGTAACAACGGGGAGGTCACACGGGTGTGTCATGTAGCCGTGGGAGAGGCACAGCCTACCCCCACGGGCGTGTCTCCCCTGTATTCTAGAAAAGTTTCAATTTTACATGAAATTTTATATGTGTTTCAGTTTAGTCCCGACATGGTTTATAAGCATGCTTAGGGTCTTGATGACTCGTTTAAGGGACACTATGATTGTATATGAATGTGTTTGATGATGATTGACTTTGTGTCGTGAATGTGATATAAAATGATCCTATTGCTCGGTAGTGCCTCTAAACCCTATTCCGACGGCGGTCTCGGGTTAGGGGTGTTACACTAGGCGCGCGGGCAAAATGTGTGGGAACAGACAGCAATACATAGCAAGAGTCGATTCGATAGAAGCGCGAGGTGTGGTCAAGGCCTAGTCTGGGCCGACGGACGTCTTGTGACGTTAAGCAGCAGTGAACACTACACAGGCGGCTAGAATTGGAGCAGCGAGGTCGGTAGCAATGCAAAGCGTAATGGACAGGTATGCATGTGATCTGCTGGGCGTGTGTTGGCCGACTGCTGGGTGATGTTGTGGCTAGGGCTTGTGGCACTTAAGGGATTTGGTGTTTTAGTTTTTGAGTGATGAATGAATGGAGGGATGTAAGGGTGGAATTTATAGTGAGAGTAGTAGGAATTAGAGTAGAATTCTTAGTAGAATTTAACAATTAAAAAAATCTAATTCTAATTTTATTCAAAGTTAACAACAATTAATAATTAAATAAATGCATATTTGTAACATCCTAAAAAGGGCCTATGCATTTTGGCCTAATTGTACGAAAAGACATGTTTTATGTGTTTTGGAATAAATTTGGAATAATTTTGGAAACCTGAGAATGTATGGAAATGTTACGTTGAAAATAGGAAATGACCATTTTGGAAACCTAAGTAAATTAGGAAAGTGAACATTTTGGAAACTAAGCTAAAAGAGGAAGGTAAACATTTTGGAAACTAAGCTAAAAGAGGAAAGTAAACATTTTGGAAACTAAGCCAAAAGAGGAAAGTAAACATTTTGGAAACTAAGCTAAAAGAGGAAACTAAACATTTTGGAAACACAGGAAATGTCAAGTTCTGAAGCGTGAAAATTTTGGAAACTTAAAATGACCCAAAATGTCGAATTTTAAAGTTCAAAGGGGAACTTAGGGCCAAGTGACCCTAAAATATAAAGTACGTGAAATTTGACCCATTAACGGACTTGGAAAAGTGGCCTGAAGATGCCACCTAAAGCCTCAGGAAATGGCCCAAATGCAAGGGTGTTGGGCCTAAGTTCGAGTCACATAAGAAGCAAATAAAAGAAGTTTTATTTTGCTTCCATAATAAGAGAGTTGGACGGCACAAAGGATCTTGAAAGGGAGTTTTAATTCCTTTGGAATTTTGACTAATTAGGAGATTTGATGGAATTTAATATTTGATAAAATTAAAATTTATCACATAGGAAGAGTTGGCCGATTGAGGGACTCTAAGGCTAATAGTTTGACCAAGAGGGAAAGTAAAGAGCCATTCTTCATTCTTTTCTCTTCAAGGAAACCCCCATAGAAAATACTCTAGCAAATTAGCATCAATCTTTTCTCCTCTCTTTAGTCGAATTCTCTCTGTCAAAACTCTCTCCTTTTCTTTTCTTTTCTTTTCTTTTCTTTTCCTTTCTTCTACTATCCCTTCACAAAAGCCGAAACTTTGTGATCCATAAAAGTGCCATAGCTGAATAGCATAAAGGATCATCCGGGATTTGAAAACGAGGTAAGTACATCTATGTACATTCGGCCAAAAAGGTCTCTTCCATACTTGAATGATAGATCAGATCTAACATGTGATTTCGGCAGGAACCTAAACTAAAAGATCAATTTCGGGATTTGAGAACTCCAAGGTAAGTGTGTTCATATATTCGGCCAAGGCCAATCTTAAGTATTTAGATCAAAAGTGATCAAAAATTAATCGATTTAAGGATTTAGGTTTTGGCCCAATACAAGGAAGAGAAAAGTGAAGTTTTCGGGATTTAAAATCCATAAGGTAAACACCTAAAAGTATTTGGCCAAGGCTTGTATGATTACATAGATCGGTTCTTTAATTATTAAAAAGCCAAAAACTAACCCATATTGAGATTCAGGGTTGGCCGAATATCAGGTGAAGGAAAACCAAGTTTTCGGGATTTGAATAAACATCAAATCGGCATCAAAGGTAAGTCTTTTTACAAATCCTACTAGGATTTGGATATCATAGCCAAATAGAATTTATGCTAAGTAATAAATGATAAATCAAATGTAGGGACTAAGGATCTAAACATTAGATCTAGCTTTTTGAATCTCAAGGAATTGCTAAGCGAAGCAGTGTGTACCCACACTAATCTTAATAGATTTATGGCTTAAATATGATATATATGTTAATATGAAAGTGTAAGAATGTGGCTAAAGTACCATATTATGGTACAAAGTACTGTGCACGTTTTCCTATTCCTACTAGGATTTCAAAATATGTTATATTTAACATGTGAAAAGTGATGTGAAAGTGAAATTAAATATGATATGCATGATATGTATAATTTGGGGCATTCGGGTTATTTGAGAAAGAGGAAGTCAATGTGATGACTTCGATCTCACTAAGTGAAACGTGATGACTTCGGTCTCACTAAGAATATGTGACGACTTCGGTCTCACTAAGTTAATGTGGTAACCATTACATTATCTAAATGTGGTGTCTCATGACACAAATATCGTGTGGCTATGCCACAATATTTTAAGTGGGCGATGAGCACGTCATCGCAAATGATCGCCTTGATGGTGTGTAGCGGATGGAGGGTTGACTTAGTAGTCCCCACGTGTGCGTGTTGGTACGAGTGGAGTGTAGCGGATGGCATATAGGTTTGGGTTCAGTTTGCATTATTATCTTGAATTTTTATATGAATATGATATGTATGGTGTGCCTATTTCTATTATGTTTTGGTGTTGGTTACACATTGAGTCTATCGACTCACCCTGCTAGGGAACATGTTTGGTGATGAGCAATAATGGATGGGACGGCAGAACTTGTGGTGGCCATGTTCAGCTTGAAGTTTAATTTAATTTGAATCTTTATTTTATTTTAAGTACTGTACAATTTTATTTTGGGTTTCGTTTTATGTAATAAGGCCATCGTCACGATTCTTATTTCTGCTTTAATTACTATGTTATGAATTTAGGGCTTTATAAAGATTAAGCCCATTTAATTTAAAATAAGATTAAACATTTTGTCACCTGAAACAAATGGGTTTTTGATATAAAATAAATTTGGTTTCAACTCGAGCCCAACCCACAGCAAACTATCTTCCAAAACACACAGTTTTCAAAGTAATCAAATGAATTTGAATCGGGTTACTTTGAGGAACATACCAGATCCGGTCCATTCTCGTGGGCCGGGTGTGGGGTGTTTCAGTTTGGTATCAGAGCCTAGTTTTAAACTCACGGCCTGTGGCCTAAGGCCCAAAACGTTTTCAAAATAATCCCAAATGAGTTTTATGAAAATATTTCTGAAAGTAGACAGGTCTGATGGCATGGCACCTAAGTCTCGACCCTTGATCCACAAGGTAAGTACCCCTAACTATCTGTGTGATTATGTGAATTATAGAAGGGTAGAAAAGGAATGGAACGTAGAATAGCATGATAGGAACTTGAACCCTAGGAGTAGTCTACTCAAACACAAATACATAAGACTTAATACACTAAACAAACCTATGGCTAAGTCGATCAAGGTTAGGGTGTGGCAACCATGGTACGCATGTCTAGGATTGGATCCTGAAGAGCTTGGTATTTAAGCAGTCTGTAATATCCCGGGTTAGGGGGCTATTTTGTTGTTGCATGATATTGCATGTGTTGGTGTGCTATGTTGCTATTTCGATGTTTTAGGGGCTCGGTTGTAGGCTAGGAGTATGCTTGAGTGAATGGGAAAAAATTTAGTTTTGAGCTTTAGGTGTAGGGAGTGATGGAGTGAGGATATGTATTTTATTTGGTAGTTTGTTACACAAAAATGAGGTTGGCAAAGTGGCAAGGCATGTGCCACTTAGAGCTGAGTGTGGCGTCATCTACAAGGGAGAGACCACGAGTTCAAGTCGCAGAGTTCCCATTTTGGCTCCCATTTTGACTGACATGGAGGAAGAGGTAGAAGGCAATTCAATTCTTCTTTGGACTTAGTCTTCACATTCAAAAGAGGGGTGGAGAGTGAAAGTAGGAGGAGACTTGGTAAACTCATTTGAATTGAGTGGTGTGGAGTGTTGTGGGGATTATGGCCAAATTTTTGGGGTGTTTGGAGTGGGGAGTGGGCGGCTTGGTGTGGTGTTGGAGGTCTTAGAAATGCATTTTTCCATTTGGTGCATATTCGGTCATTGAGGGAAAAGCAAAAGTTCCATTTTGGTTTTTGTTAGCCGAATTCTTTTCCAAGGTATTTCTCTCATCTTTTTGCACTTCTTGAAACTGAAAACACCAAACCCCTATAGTAGCCAAAACTTCATTTGTTTCTTCCATTTTCCTTCTTGAAAATCGAAAGTCCAAGTTGCATATACCGAATTTGCCTTATTCTTTTGGTACTCTCAATAGCCGAATGTTCTCTCCTCTTTCACCTCTTTTTCTTCTTGAAGCCTTGTAAGTCGAAACATCATTCTTCTATTTTTTTCTTTCATTTTCGTTCCTTTTCCATTTCGTTATTGGTGATTATCAACCCTATCCTCTTGCATTTCGATTTCCCTTTTCTTTCTCTCGATCAATTTTGGGTTTGGTATAAAACACCTTGGCCGAACCTTTTGGTTCTTCTTTTGGTGCAAGTCTTGGCCGAATCTCTTGTTGCTCTCTCCTAGTGCGGTTGATCGATTGGTGGTTGGTGTTGGGGGTAAGTTCTTGGCCGAATGGCCATTTCTCACTTCTCTAAGTGCTGTGTTGTTTTCAGTTTGACTAAGGGCCTATGATGGTTGTGGATTGAAATGGGTTAATCATTTGTTTAATCTTTTCGTATAGGGTCTTTGGATATTGGAAGTAATCAAGAGAAGTCTTCCAACTCTTTTAACCGATTGATAAGTGGTGGTAAGAGGAGTATTTTGTTAGTCCATTCTTTTAGTCTCGTTAAAGCAAGTCTCAATTGGATTAATGGCTTTTCTTTTTAGGTGGAGGCCGTTTGTAAAAGAGGAACCTTTGTGGTTCAAGTTTGGTAGGAAGCCAAACGTTTGCAAGGTAAGGGCTATTTGATAAACCCTTTTGGTTTAATGCTTGTAGCCGAATGATATGTGTGCTAACCCTTTGGTTGGTCGATTTTAGGATCAAAGTTGTCAAGGTGGTCGAGGGTCTTAGACCGGTTCTTAGTATTAAAACCTTCGCTAATTCAGGTGTGTAAACCAACACACTACCTTAACTTAATAATGTGATAACTGTTGTGTAAATGAAACAAAGTGTGATTGATTATTGCGATACCCATTGAGGTATGGATATGGATTCTGTAAGTCCGTTTCATTATGAGTTATGTGATGATGATGATATGATGATTTTTGATACTTTGAGATGCCATGTTAAGCATGTGAGCATGATAGCATGATTGCACGATTTTGCATCTAGTATGATATGTGTTTGGGTGATATGAGAGGAGGGGAGTATGATATCCGTGTCTTTGGGACACTTGTGTGTTTGGGACACCGGAGGTTTGGCACCTCCGGTGGTTTGGTACCACAATGATATTTTGTGACTTTGGGTCACGGAGGTTTGGCACCTCGGTGTCTGGTCCCAGTGGCTTAGTACCACGTGGGTTGGCCCTACAGATTGACTATCTGGGATTGACGCCAAGTGATTTGGTATCACACGATGGGTTGGCCCCATCATCGATTTGTGACTACGGTCACCAAGTGATTTGGTATCACATTGTGTCTTTGGGACACCGGAGGTTTGGCACCTCATTGCGACTCGTCCCCGTGGTTTGACACCACCGTGGGTTGGCCCCACTTATGAGATACGGATCGTCGCTAGTGATTTGGTATCACACGATGGGTTGGCCCCATCATTGGATTATTTGTGACTTGGTCACCGGTGGTTTGGTACCACAAGATGGATATCGTGACTTTGGGTCACCGGTGGTTTGGCACCACCGGTGGTTTGGTACCACAGGGGTAGAAAAGGCGATATGGTTGGTTAGGAACAGGTGCATGATTTGCATTATTCGTTATGATATATGTGTTGGCATGTTATCTGGGAGAGGAATTATACACCGAGTCCGGCGACTCACTCTCTCTTTGACTATTTCAGTGACACGTAGGCGCGGACATGGAGCCGGGATGGACTCGAGGTGCTCATGCCATGCTAATAAAGATTTGCTCGGACTTTTATGAAATTTTGGTACTTAAGTTTTTATTACTATTTGGTTCTATTCAGGTTGTAAATGGCCTTTTTAAATTATGTTTTGTTTATGATTAAAGTAGATTTATAATATGCCTTAACAAATTAATTGGGTTAAAATGTGCTAAAACTTGGAAAGACAACGATTTCAAAGTACAAAAGCGACATTTTAAACTATACCATTGGGTATCACACTAAGTTTTGGAATAAAAGAGAACTCAAAAGTTTTTCTAACTTAAAACTCGATTTTTCTACTAAGTCAAAATGTTTAGTAACAATAATAAACAACTCAAACTTTCAAATGAGATAAACTTGTTTTACCTACACATCAGAGTCTTCAAAATTTTCGGGTTTTCAATTACATCATCAGATTACAATCAAACCCGTCAATTTTTCTTCAAATACACGATCTAGTGAAATGTTTTTCCAACTTTTAAACTTTAACCTAAACCTCTCAAAACCTTTTTCCCAGAATATACCGATTCTGGTCGTGGTGAGTTGACCGGTTTGGGTGTTACATTTGTGGTATCGAGCACAGTTCAAAAGCTTTACTGTGGGCCCGAGGCCCAAAATGTTTTAAACTATAGTTTTCAAGTATTACATTTTAAAAGTATGGTTTGAAAGGCATGGCACCGAGTCTCGGCACCAATCCGCCTGTAAGTACCCCGTACTATTGGTTGTGATATCAAATGATATGATTGGATGGCTAGTAAGACTACCTTAGAGACTGAAACTGATAGGACTCTGTGGACCCGCGAAAATAAAGCTTCTTTAAAAATTCATAAGACTTTGCCTTTAAACAGTGGAATAATGGTGATACATAAAATTCTTTAATCGACGAGATTTAGCCATGAGTACTGAGGTGGGCGTGGTCGTGGGCGTGGTCGTGATAGGATGACGATTTCGAGCCCGTAGGTTCAGTCGTGGTTCGAGAATGAGATCTGGCTTTCGCCACCGGTGGAGGTGGTGAGTTCCAAGACCAGGCTGGGGATGACGCATGTCACAAAGCGATCGCCGCGAGTGTTAGAAAGGGTAGTTGGAGTAGGTGGAGGTGTAGGAGCTAGAAAATCGTGCTCGAGCGACTTGAACCAAACGGGTGAATTCTTTCGGTGTCTCTGGTGTTGCTCCTAGCTCTTCTTGAGTATTGGTGGAAGCGATCGAGCGGATCATGGACGATCTGGACCTAGCTGCTCAAGAGAAATTAAAGGGATCGTATCACTTCTCGAGATGAGTCATACCGGTGGTGGCTCATTGTTAGGGGACAATACTGCAATTGAAGATCTGACATAGGACTATTTCCGGGCTGCTTATCAGAAAAAGTACGTCGGAGCTAACTACATAAATAAGCAGCGAAAAGTATTTCTGAGGTTAGTCCAGGGAAGCAAATCTGTGTTGGAATACGAGGCAGAGTTTCTCAGGCTGAGTCGGTATGCCAGGGGTATGGTGGCTACTGAGCATGAGAGGTGCGTTCGTTTCGAGGATGGCCTGCGGGACGAATTAAGGTTGATAATTGTGTCCCAGCAGGAGCGTGAATTTGCGGTTCTGGTTGAAAAGGCGAAGGTTGCCGAGGGCATTAAGGAATCTGTGAGGCAGGGTATGGATAGGAACCGACACAAGAGGAGTTTTGGGTCTACTGGGTCATCGGGTAATCAACAGAAAAGGGCTAGACCGAGTGGGCCGAATCAGACGGGTAGGTTTGTTGCTGCTAGGCAGGGACCGCCGCAGTGTAACCGTTGTGGGAAGGCCCATTGAGGAGGATGTTGGACTGATGGCAGAGGTTGTTTTGAGTGTGGCTCGCTGGACCACCGTGTGAGAGATTGTCCGCTCAAGTTAGCTAGGATTGATCGGAGAATCGGTACGTAATCGTCTGAAATAATGGACCACCGCAGAGGGGCCGAGGTAATGGAAGAGGGGGTAATAGTTCTGGTCAGGGTCGTGGAGCATCGGGCAGAGGTGCAGGTAGTTCTGAGGCCAGACAGTCGGGGTTAGTATATGCTGCGAGACGCCGAGAGGAAGGCGATGCACCGGACGTCATTACCGGTATGTTTTTAATCTTTGGTTCTCCATTTACTGCTTTAATTGATGTGGGGTCAACACACTCGTATGTTACAAGTAGCATAGTGAAGACCATGGATTTAGACTCTGAAATATCTTCTAGGCAGATGACCGTAATAAGCCCTCTAGGTCACTCTGTAGTGGTAGATAAACTGTATAGAGATGTACCTTTAGAACTCCAAGGGGTATCTTTTGAGGCTGATCTGATGGAACTGTCGTTTGGGGAGTTCGATCGATTACGAGGATGGACTGGTGGTTAAGTACCGTGCAAAGTTGGATCACATGGCTAAGCGCATGGTTCTGAGCACGGTGAGGGGGGATGAGGTAGTTCGATCGGTAATAGGAGGAATTATCATCCAATGTGGTATCGCCTCAAAGCCAGAAGATGGTCGAAAGGGTCGTGAAGCGTATGTGGTGCATGTGTATGCCTTGGAGGCTAAGGAGTCCGCTTTGTGGAGACAGTTCGAGACGATTAGGAATTTCTTGATGTGTTTCCGAGGAGCTTAGGGTTTGCCACCGGATCGAGAGGTAGAGTTCGGATAGATCTATTACCCGGAAGCCGCCAAGATATCTATTACTCGCATGAGGATGGCACCTAAAGAGCTAGTGGAGCTTAAGGCTCGATCCGTGAGTTATTGGACCAAGGCTTTATCGGGCCAAGTATTTCACCATGGGGAGCGCCAAGACTCTTTGTAAAGAAGAAAGAGCGGTACTATGCGGATGTGTATAGACTACCGCTAACTGAATAAGTCGACGATCAAAAACAAGTATCCACTACCTCGGATAGGCGACTTGTTTGATCGGTGAAGAAGCGTCGGTTTTCTCGAAGATCGACTTAAGGTGCAGGTATCACCGATTAAGGGTAAAGGAGGCGGATATCGTAAAGACGACATTTCATTACTCGGTATGGGCATTTGAGTTCTTGGTTATGCTGTTCGGGTTGACTAACGCACCCAGTAGCCTTCATGGATCGATGAATAGGGTGTTCCAATAGTATCTAGATCAGTTCGTAGTGGTTTTTATTGACGACATCTTAGTATATTCAAAGACCGAGGAGGAACATGATGCACATTTCTTGGTGGTATTGCAAATTCTAAGGAGAAACGACTCTATCTGAAGTTCAAGAATCGAGTTCGCTCAAGGAGGTGGCGTTTTGGGTCATGTAGTATCGGCGAGAGGGATTAGAGTGGACCCCGTAAGATAGAGGCCGTTTTGGATTGGAAGCCGCCTAAGTCGATGAGTGAGATTCGGAGTTTTCGGGCTTGGCGAGGATACTCTACCAAGATTTGTAGAGGTTTCTCTTTGATTGCAAAGACCGATGACTAAATTATTGAGACAAGGGTTCCGTTTATTTGGGTGAAGAAGCAGGAGAGCTTCGATAAGTTGAAGAAGATTTTGGTGAAGCTCCGGTTACGATTCAACCCGTGGTAAGGAATTCACGATGTCTTGCGATGCATCACATCTGAGCTTGGGTTGTGTCTTGATGCGAGGAAGGAAGGTTGTGGCTTACGATCTCAGATTGAGGCTACATGAGGTGAATTATCCAACGCATACGATCTGGAGTTAGCGGTGTAGTATTTGCCTTAAAGATATGGAGGCATTACTTATGCGGAGAAAGATCAATAGTCTACACGGACCATAAGAGTCTCAAGTACCTTGACTCGAAAGACTTGAATCTGAGACAGCACCGATGGATTAAGTCACCGAAAGACTACGATTGTTCAATTGAGTATCATCCGGGCAAGGCTAACGTCATGGCAGACGCGTTGAGCCGTAAAGTTGCTTCGGATCTAAGAGCGTTGTTTGCCCACTTGAGTTTGTATGACGACAGGAGTATTCTGGCAGAGCTGCAGGTTAAGCCTACTTGGGTTGAGCAGATCAGAGAGAAACAGTTGTTGGATGAGGTTCTGAGTGCGCAGAGGACACAAGTGCAGAGTGATGGTTTGAAGGGTTATAGCTTGTCCAGTGATGGGGTGCTGTACTTTCGGGGGAAGGCTTGTATGTCGAGAGACACTGAGTTAAGGCAAAAGATTCTTCAGGATGCACATAGCAGCCCCTACGCTATGCATCTTGGAGGTAGCAAAATGTATAGGGACCTCAGAGAACAGATTACGGTGGTCGGTCGAAAAAGGAGGTGACCGAAGTTTGTGGGTAAGTGTCTGACTTGTCAGTGAGTCAAGGTCGAGCATCGATTGCCGTCTGGGTTGCTTCAACCAGTGAAGATTCCACAGTGGAAGTGGGAAAGAATAACTATGGATTTCGTTAGTGGATTACCGCTTACACCGAGCAAGAAGGATTGATCTGGTAATTGTGGATCTACCGACTAAATCACTCACTTTATTACGGTGAGGTGGACTACTCACTTCGAGGTTGGCGGTCAGTATGTGTCGAGATAGTGAGGCGCGGGGTGCGAAGATCGATCATCTCGGATAGGGATCCGAGATTCACGTCAAGGTTCTGGAAGGTGTTGCATCAGGCTCTGGGTACACGGTTAGATTTTAGCATAGCATTTCATCCGCAGATCGACGGGCAATCGAAAAGGTTATCTGAGATCTTGGAGGACATGCTACGAGGTGTGTTTTGGACTTGAGGTAGTTGGGAGGAATATCTACCGTTATGAGTTCGCCTACAACAACGATTACCAAGCGAGCATCAAGATGGCACCTTATGAGGCGTTATGACGGTAGGAAGTGTCGCTCACCTACTTGTTGGACGAGAGTTAAGTGAGCGTCGGTTGTTGGGACCAGAGTTAATTCTTTGAGATCAAGACAAGGTTAAACCGATTGAGCTCGATTAAAGGAAGCTTGAGACCGCGAAGTCTTATGCCGATCTTAAGAGAGATATTGAGTTTGTGGGAGATCGGGTTTTCTGAAGGTCTCACCGTGGAAGAAAGTATTAAGGTTAGGGAGGAAAGGCAAGCTAAGTCCGAGGTTTATTGGGCCATATAAAATCGAGGCGAGTGAGACCAGTTGCTTATCAACTCAAGTTGCCAACAGAGCTAAGTCAGATTCATGACGTGTTCCACGTTTCGATGCTTCGGCGTTATCGCTCAGATCCATCGCACATGGTGACAGTAGAAGAAATCGAGGTAAACCCAGATATGACCATGGAGGAAGAGCCTGTACAGATTTTAGATCGGGATGTGAAGGTTCTGCGTAAGAAGTCTATGCCCTTGGTTAAGGTTCTTTCGTGGAATCATGACGTGGAAGAAGCGACGTGGGAACCCGAGGATGTGATGAGACAGTAATACCCACAACTCTTCTGACCAGGTAATTTCGAGGTCGAAATTATTTTTAAGGGGGGTAGAACTGTAATATCCCGGGTTAGGGGGCTATTTTGTTGTTGCATGATATTGCATGTGTTGGTGTGCTATGTTGCTATTTCGATGTTTTAGGGGCTCGGTTGTAGGCTAGGAGTATGCTTGAGTGAATGGGAAAAAATTTAGTTTTGAGCTTTAGGTGTAGGGAGTGATGGAGTGAGGGATATGTATTTTATTTGGTAGTTTGTTACACAAAAATGAGGTTGGCAAAGTGGCAAGGCATGTGCCACTTAGATTTGAGTGTGGCGTCATCTACAAGGGGAGAGACCACAGTTCAAGTCATGAGTTCCCCATTTTGGCTCCCATTTTGGACGGCATGGAGGAAGAGGTAGAAGACAATTCAAATTCTTCTTTGGACTTAGTCTTCACATTCAAAGAGGGGTGGAGAGTGAAAGTAGGAGGAGACTTGGTAAACTCATTTGAATTGAGTGGTGTGGAGTGTTGTGGGGATTATGGCGAATTTTTGGGGTGTTTGGAGTGGGGAGTGGGCGGCTTGGTGTGGTGTTGGAGGTGCCGAAATGCATTTTTCCATTTGGTGCATATTCGGTCATTGAGGGAAAAGCAAAAGTCCCATTTTGGTTTTTGTTAGCTAATTCTTTTCAAGGTATTTCTCTCATCTTTTGCACTTCTTGAAACCGAAACACCAAACCCTATAGTAGCAGAAACTTCATTTGTTTCTTCCATTTTCCTTCTTGAAAATCGAAAGTCCAAGTTGCATATCCGAATTTGCCTTATTCTTTTGGTACTCTCAATAGCAGAATGTTCTCTCCTCTTTCACCTCTTTTCTTCTTGAAGCCTTGTAAGTCGAAACATCATTCTTTTTATTTTTTTTCTTTCATTTTCGTTCCTTTTTCCATTTCCGTTATTGGTGATTATCAACCCCATCCTCTTGCATTTCAATTTCCTTTTCTTTCTCTCGATCGAATTTTAGGTTTGGTATAAAACACCTTGGCGAACCTTTTGGTTCTTCTTTGGTGCAAGTCTTGGCGAATCTCTTGTTGCTCTCTCCTAGTGTGGTTGATCGATTGGTGGTTGGTGTTGGGGTAAGTTCTTGGCCGAATGGCCATTTCTCACTCTCTAAGTCTTTGTGTTGTTTCGGTTTGACTAAGGGCCTATGATGGTTGTGGATTGAAATGGGTTAATCATTTGTTTAATCCTTTCGTATAGGGTCTTTGGATATTGGAAGTAATCAAGAGAAGTCTTCCAACTCTTTTAACCGATTGATAAGTGGTGGTAAGAGGAGTATTTTGTTAGTCCATTCTTTTAGTCTCGTTAAAGCAAGTCTCAGTGGATTAATGGCTTTTCTTTTTAGGTGGAGGCCGTTTGTAAAAGAGGAACCTTTGTGGTTCGAAGTTTGGTAGGAAGCCAAACGTTTGCAAGGTAAGGGCTATTTGATAAACCCTTTTGGTTTAATGCTTGTGGCCGAATGATATGTGTGCTAACCCTTTGGTTGGTCGATTTTAGGATCAAAGTTGTCAAGGTGGTCGAGGGTCTTAGACCGGTTCTTAGTATTAAAACCTCCGCTAATTCAGGTGTGTAAACCAACACACTACCTTAACTTAATAATGTGATAACCTGTTGTGTAAATGAAACAGTGTGATTGATTATTGCGATACCCATTGAGGTATGGATATGGATTCGGGTAAGTCCGTTTCATTATGAGTTATGTGATGATGATGATATGATGATTTTTGATACTTTGAGATGCCATGTTAAGCATGTGAGCATGATAGCATGATTGCACGATTTTGCATCTAGTATGATATGTGTTTGGGTGATATGAGAGAGGGGAGTATGATATCCGTGTCTTTGGGACTTTGTGTGTTTGGGACACGGAGGTTTGGCACCTCCGGTGGTTTGGTACCACAATGATATTTTGTGACTTTGGGTCACGAGAGGTTTGGCACCTCGGCGTCTCGTCCAGTGGCTTAGTACCACGATGGGTTGGCCCCACGATTGACTATCTGGGATTGGCGCTTGATGATTGGTATCACACGATGGGTTGGCCTATCATCGGATTTGTGACTACGGTCACGGTGATTTGGTATCACATTGTGTCTTTGGGACACGGAGGTTTGGCACCTCATTGCGACTCGCCCCGTGGTTTGACACCACCGTGGGTTGGCCCCACTTATGAGATCTGGGATCGTCGCTAGTGATTTGGTATCACACGATGGGTTGGCCCCATCATTGGATTATTTGTGACTTGGTCACCGGTGGTTTGGTACCACAGTATGGATATCGTGACTTTGGGTCACCGGTGGTTTGGCACCACCGGTGGTTTGGTACCACAGGGGTAGAAAAGCGATATGGTTGGTTAGGAGCAGGTGCATGATTTGCATTATTACGTGATGATATATGTGTTGGCATGTTATCTGGGAGAGGAATTATACACCGAGTCCGGCGACTCACTCTCTCCTTTGACTATTTGAGGTGACACGTGGCGCGGACATGGAGCCGGATGGACTCGAGGTGCTCATGCCATGCTAATAAAGATTTGCTCAGACTTTTATGAAATTTTGGTACTTAAGTTTTTATTACTATTTGGTTCTATTCAGGTTGTAAATGGCCTTTTTAAATTATGTTTTGTTTATGATTAAAGTAGATTTATAATATGCCTTAACAAATTAATTGGGTTAAAATATGCTAAAACTTAGAAAGACAACGATTTCAAAGTACAAAAGCGACATTTTAAACTATACCATTGGGTATCACACTAAGTTTTGGAATAAAAGAGAACTCAAAAGTTTTTCTAACTTAAAACTCGATTTTTCTACTAAGTCAAAATGTTTAGTAACAATAATAAACAACTCAAACTTCCAAATGAGATAAACTTGTTTTACCTACACATCGAAGTTTTCAAAATTTCCGGGTTTTCAATTACATCATCAGATTACAATCAAACCTACTCGAATTTTTCTTCAAATACACGATCTAGCGAAGTATTTTTCTCCAACTTTTAAACTTTAACCTAAACCTCTCAAAAACCTTTTTCCCTGTAACATACCAGATCCGGTCGTGGTGAGTTGACCGGGTTTGGGGTGTTACACAGTCCTAGTGACTCACCTCCTCTTCATAGGAATCCTACCTGGTGCGTAGCTTCGGTTCACCCTAACCCAGAGGACTTAGTGGGTGTGACAACCCCTGTACGCATGTCTAGGAATGGTTTCAGTGGGAGCTTAGTACTTAAGCAGTCTGCGTGACTCACCTCCTCTCCACTCGAATCCTGCCTGGTGCGTAGCCTTGGTTCACCCTGACCAAGAAGGCTCGGTCACAGGCTAAACCCAATAACTAAAATCCGAAAGGGAACTAGCTATTTTTCGAAACCTTAATATTAAAATTCTTAAACCATTTTTCCCTTAATTCACGAAAACTATTTCTTATACAAAATTTTCTCCGAAAATTTCTGACTTATAAAATTACAAAAATACCCTTGGTTTATAAAATGGCCAACTACTCAACAATTTTGCCAAAATATCATTATCTCATAAATGTTCAAAAACCCTAATTTGCAAACTATCAAAAAATATATATATATACCTTGATTTATGAAAAATTACAAAATTACCCCTAACTCACTAAAATTACCAAAATGACCCTGATTTCAAAAATTTTTGCAATAGCACTGATTTGGAAAATATAATTCTCAAAAAGAACCCTCAAAATTTTGTAACTTCTGAAATATCCCTGATTTATTAAAATTTTACAATTTACCCCAGTTTGTGGAAAAATTACCAAAATACCCCTAAGGTCCAAAAATTTCTGAAATACCCTCGGATTTCAAAAATTTTCCAAAATACCCCAGGAAATTAAAAATACCAAAAATACTTTGTGACAAAATCACCAAGGAACCTTATTTTGACAAATCACGAAAATACCCTTGTAGGACAAATTACGAAAATACCCTCGAGTAGTGGAAAAACAACAACAAATGAAAAACTACAACGTTTCTCTGAATGAACTAAGGTTCATAATTGTTTGATGGATGTATGAATGAATGAAAAGACTGTGTCCATGTATGAATACGAAAGAACCACTCCTAAATTCCTTTTCATAAAATTTCTTCACGGGTAATCAAGTGAAACAAAAGTACTAATTCATAAAAAACTTTTTAATCAGATCTCGATGTTAGAAATGAATTCTAGAGGACGCGGTCCTCAAGGACGCGGTAGAGGAAGAATGACTATGTCAAAACCTGTTAGATCGGGTCAAGGGTCTGACAATGAGTTACCACCGCCACCACCACCCCCAGCTGTTAATGTCGAGCAGCAAGCTCAGACGGGGGATGATGCTGTGTCGCAGGCTATGTTGCGAGTTTTAGAAATGGTGGCTGGCGTGGGTAGAAATACGGGAGCTCGAAAATCTATACCCGAGCGACTCCGAGCCAACGAGGCCGAGGTGTTTCGTAGAGTGTCTGGTGTGGCACCCAGTACAGCTGAGTATTGGTTGGAAGCAACCGAGCGTATTATGGATGAGCTCGACCTGACCCCTGAAGAGAAGTTGAAAGGGATGGTGGCACTGTTACATGATGAAGCGTACCAATGGTGGTTAACTGCCCGGGATGGTGCCACGGCTGAGGATCTGACCTGGGAGTATGCTAAGGAGGCATATCAGAAAAAGTATGTCGACACACGCTATATTGATGAGCAGAGGAAAGCTTTTCTAGGACTCGTTCAAGGGAACAAGTCGGTAGCAGCATATGAGGCTAAATTTCTGAGGTTAAGCCGATATGCTCGAGGAGTAGTTGTAACCGAACATGAATCTTGTGTCCGTTTGAGGACGGATTAAGGATGACCTAAGATTATTAATAGCTCCACATCGAGGCGGAGTTCTCGCGTTGGTTGAAAAGGCTAAGGTAGGTGAGGGAATCAAGGACTCTACTAGGCGAAATATCGATAGGAATAGACCCAAGAGGGGTTATGGATCGTTGGGAAATGTGTAGAAAAGGCCCGAATCGAGGGTGAAGGGTCGACAAGTTGGTACCGAGGCGATGTCGTCCGGTGAGCAATGTGGAAAAAAGCATTTAGGTGAGTGTTGGAAAAAGACAGGAGCATGTCTTAAGTGTGGGTCCAAAGACCATATGCTTAAGGACTTTCCAAAGATATCAGATGACAAACGACAAAGAACTCGTAATGTTAATCGGTAGGTAGGGAGGACAAGAGCCTCAACGAGGTCGAGGCACGATAATGAGGTAATGGTGGCGAGAAGACGGGCAAAGGTACCGCTATATTGAGGCAAGGCGGCCGAGTTTGGTTTATGCAGTTCGCCGTAGGGAGGATGGAGACGCGCTGGACGTCATAACCGATACGTTCCTCATTCATGGCAAACCCTATTATGCTCTAATTGATGTGGGGCTCGACCCATTCTTATGTTGCCTGAAGTGTAGTTGAAACACTAGGCCTAGACTCTGAACTTTCTGATAAGGAGATGACGGTAGTAAGCCCATTAGGCCAAACTATAGTGGTAAATAAGATCTTTCGGAATGTATCCCTAGAAATTCAGGGAGTGAGCTTTCGGGCTGACCTAATGGAGTTACCCTTTGGGGAATTTGACCTCATACTTGGTTTGGATTGGTTAATAGAGCACCGAGCAGTGTTGGATTGTGTGGCTAAACGAATGGAACTTAGGACCCCTGAGGACGAGGTGGTCATTATGATAGGAGAAAGAAGAAACTACTTGACTAATGTAGTTTCGGTGCTTAAGGCTGAAAAGATGGTTCGTAAAGGGTGCGAGGCGTTCTTAGCCTTTGTAAGTGCGTTGGATGGAAAGGAGGAAGGTGTCAAAGGAGTTAGAACGGTAAGGGACTTTGAGGATGTGTTTCCAGAGGAATTACCAGGAATACCCCCAGATAGAGAAGTTGAATTTGGAATAGACTTACTCTGGGAGCAAAGACTGTGTCAATCGCTCCATACCGAATGGCGCCAAAGGAGTTAGTGGAGCTCAAGGCTCAAATCCAAGAATTATTGGATCGTGGGTTTATTCGACCAGTGTGTCTCAAGTGGGGAGCACCCGGTCTGCTTTGTGAAGAAGAAGGATGAACTATGTGTATGTGCATAGACTATTGTCAATTGAATAAGTCGACCATCAAGAACAAGTATCCCTTACCTAGGATTGATGACTTGTTCGATCAGCCGAAGGAAGCAGCAGTGTTTTCAAAGATCGACTTAAGGTCAGGATATCACCAGTTAAAAGTAAAGGAGGTGGATATCCATAAGACAGCTTTCAGAACAAGATATGGCCATTTTGAGTTTGTGGTAATACCGTTTGGATTGACAAACGCCCCAGTCGCATTCATGGATATGATGAACTGAGTGTTTCAACCTTACTTAGACAGGTTCGTCGTAGTGTTCATCGACGATATTTTGGTATACTCTATGTCTGAAGAGGAGCATGACGAGCATCTTCGGATTGTGTTGCAAGTATTGAGGAAAAGAAGCTTTATGCCAAATTCAAAGAAGTGTGAATTTTGGCTTAGGAAGTTGCTTTCTTAGGACACGTGGTATCCGCCGAGGAATAAGGTGGATCCTAAGAAAATCAAAGCTGTGTTGGATTGGAAACCACCTAAGTCGGTGGCAGAGATTCGTAGTTTCTTAGGATTGGCAGGCTATTATAGAAGGTTCGTGGAAGGATTTTCATCAATAGCCGCGCCATTAACAAAATTGTTGAGGAAGGAAGTACCCTTTGTGTGGATGGATAAGCAACAGGAGAGTTTTGAAAAACTTAAGAAGGTATTAACGGAAGCTCCAGTGTTGATTCAGCCTGAGGTAGGAAAAGATTTTGTGGTGTACTGTGACGCTTCACATACGGGGTTAGGATGTGTTCTTATGCAAGATGGAAAAGTAGTCGCTTACGCGTCTCGACAGTTAAGGCCGCATGAGGTGAACTACCCAACCCATGACTTGGAATTGGTAGTAGTGGTCTTCGCTCTCAAGGTGTGGAGGCACTATCTTTATGGAGAAAGGTCAGTGATCTACACAGACCACAAGAGTCTCAAGTACCTGTTGACTTAGAAGGAGTTAAACTTGAGGCAACGAAGGTGGGTGGAATTACTGAAAGACTATGACTGTTCGATAGAATATCACCCGGGCAAGGCGAATGTAGTAGCGGATGCCCTAAGTAGGAAGGTTGTGTCAGACTTAAGAGCAATGTTCGCCCATTTAAGCTTGTATGAGGATGGAAGCCTGTTGGCTGAGTTGCAAGTCAAGCCAACGTGGTTGAAGGAGGTGAAAGAGGGACAGTTGGTTGATGAAGATTTAAGTGTTAAGTTACAAAAAGCACAGAACGGAGAGTTGGAGGACTATGAGGTTAATGATGAAGGAGTATTGTGTTACAAAGGGAAAGTCTGTATGCCAAGGGACAAGAAGTTAAGACATAGGATTCTTCGGGAAGCGCATAGTAGCCCTTATGCTATGCATCCCGGAGGCATTAAGTTGTACAGAGATTTAAGAGAACAATTTTGGTGGCCTGATCTTAAACAAGAAGTTACAGAATTCGTGGGAAGATGTTTGACGTGTCAGCAAGTTAAGGCTAAACACCAAGTTCCATTGGGATTGCTTCAGCCAATCCAGATTCCGCAATGGAAATGGAAAAGAATTACCATGGACTTCGTTAGTGGGCTTCCCCTTACGCCTACTAAGAAGGACTCGGTATGGGTAACAGTGGACCGTTTGACTAAGTCCGCACATTTCATCCCAGTAAGAGTGGATTATCCCCTTCAAAAGTTAGCCAAGCTATATGTGACAGAAATTGTGAGGCTACACGGAGTGCCAGTGTCAATTATTTCGGATAGAGACCCAAGATTCACGTCTCGATTTTGGAAGGCACTTCATCAAGCTTTAGGCACCAAGTTGGATTTCACTACGGCCTTTCATCCACAATCGACAGGCGATCGAATGAGTAATACAAGTGTTGGAGGATATGTTGAAAGGATGTGTGATGGATTTGAGAGGAAGTTGGGAGGAGTATTTGCCTTTAGCGAGTTCGCCACAACAACAGTTATCGAGCTAGCATTGAATGGCACCATATGAAGCATTATACGGATGGAAGTGTCGTACTCCTACTTGTTGGGACCGAGTTAGGAGAACGTCGGGTTTTGGGACCGTAGATAGTGGTAGAGACGAAGGAAGGTTGAGATAATTCGAGCACGGTTAAAGGAAGCCTCGGATAGGCGTAAGTCTTATCCGAGCCTCAAGCGGAAGGAAATAGAGTTTGAAGTGGGAGACCAAGTGTTTCTAAAAGTTTCACCATGAAAGAATGTGATGAGGTTTGGTCGGAAAGGGAAGTTAAGCCCAAGGTTTATCGGGCCCTATCGGGTACTAAAGTGAGTGGGACCAGTGGCATACCAGCTAGAGTTGCCACCAGAGTTGCAGCAAATGCACGACGTATTCCATGTGTCCATGCTACGTCGCTACCGATCGGATCCCTCTCACGTAGTACCAGTAGAAGAAGTGGAGCTAAGGCCAGATTTAACCTACGAGGAAGAGTCGATTCAGATTCTGGCACGTGACGTGAAAGTACTACAGAGGAAACCAGTTCCTCTAGTCAAAGTATTGTGGCGCAATCATGGATCGGAGGAAGCTTCGTGGGAGCCAGAGGAGGCAATGCGACAGCAATATCCTCAATTATTTAGTTAGGAAATTTCGAGGACGAAATTATTTTTAAGGGGGTAGAACTGTAACATCCTAAAAAGGGCCTATGCATTTTGGCCTAATTGTACGAAAAGACATGTTTTATGTGTTTTGAAATAATTTTGGAATAATTTTGGAAACCTGAGAATGTATGGAAATGTTACGTTGAAAATAGGAAATGACCATTTTGGAAACCTAAGTAAATTGGGAAAGTGAACATTTTGGAAACTAAGCTAAAAGAGGAAGGTAAACATTTTGGAAACTAAGCTAAAAGAGGAAAGTAAACATTTTGGAAACTAAGCCAAAAGAGGAAAGTAAAGATTTTGGAAACTAAGCTAAAACAGAAACTAAACATTTTGGAAACACAGGAAATGTCATGTTACAAAGCCATGAAAATTTTTGGAAACTTAAAATGACCCGAAATGTCGAATTTTAAAGTTCAAAGGGGAACTTAGGGCAGTGACCCTAAAATATAAAGTACGTGAAATTTGACCCATTAACGGACTTGGAAAAGTGGCCCAAGATGCCACCTAAGTCCGTGAAATGGCCCAAATGCAAGGGTGTTGGGCACGAGTTCGAAGTCACATAAGAAGCAAATAAAAGAAGTTTTATTTTGCTTCCATAAGAAGAGAGTTGGACGGCACAAAGGATCTTGAAAGGGGAGTTTTAATTCCTTTGGAATTTTCGGCTAATTAGGAGATTTGATGGAATTTAATATTTGATAAAATTAAAATTTATCACATAGGAAGAGTTGGCCGATTGAGGGACTCTAAGGCTAATAGTTTAGGCCAAAGAGGGAAAGTAAAGAGCCATTCTTCATTCTTTTCTCTTCAAGGGAAACCCCTGCCAAAAATACTCTAGCAAATTAGCATCAATCTTTTCTCCTCTCTTTAGCCGAATTCTCTCTGTCAAAACTCTCTCCTTTTCTTTTCTTTTCTTTTCTTTTCCTTTCTTCTACTATCCTTTCACAAAAGCCGAAACTTTGTGATCCATAAAAGTGCCATAGCCGAATAGTATAAAGGATCATCCGGGATTTGAAAACGAGGTAAGTACATCTATGTACATTCGGCCAAAAAGGTCTCTTCCATACTTGAATGATAGATCAGATCTAACATGTGATTTCAGCAGGAACCTAAACTAAAAGATCAATTTCAGGATTTGAGAACTCCAAGGTAATTGTGTTCATATATTCGGCCAAGGCCAATCTTAAGTATTTAGATCAAAAGTGATCAAAAATTAATCGATTTAAGGATTTAGGTTTTGGCCCAATACAAGGAAGAGAAAAGTGAAGTTTTCGGGATTTAAAATCCATAAGGTAAACACCTAAAAGTATTCGACCAAGGCTTGTATGATTACATAGATCGTTTCTTTAATTATTAAAAAGCCGAAAACTAACCCATATTGATATTCAGGGTTGGCCGAATATCAGGTGAAGGAAAACCAAGTTTTCGGGATTTGAATAAACATCAAATCGGCATCAAAGGTAAGTCTTTTTACAAATCCTACTAGGATTTGGATATCATAGCCAAATAGAATTTATGCTAAGTAATAAATGATAAATCAAATGTAGGGACTAAGGATCTAAACATTAGATCTAGCTTTTCGGAATCTCAAGGAATCGCTAAGCGAAACGTGTGTGTACCCCACACTAATCTTAATAGATTTATGGCTTAAATATGATATATATGTTAATATGAAAGTGTAAGAATGTGGCTAAAGTACCATATTATGGTACAAAGTACTCAGGTACGTTTTCCTACTCCTACTAGGATTTCGAAATATGTTATATTTAACATGTGAAAAGTGATGTGAAAGTGAAATTAAATATGATATGCATGATATGTATAATTTGGGGCATTCGGGTTATTTGAGAAAGGGGAAGTGAATGTGATGACTTCGGCCTCACTAAGTGAAACGTGATGACTTCGGTCTCACTAAGAATATGTGACGACTTCGGTCTCACTAAGTGAATGTGGTAACTTCAGTTACATTATCTAAATGTGGTGTCTCATGACACAAATATCAGGTGGCTATGCCATAATATTTTAAGTGGGCAATGAGCACGTCGACTGCAGCGACTACCTTCGATGGTGTGTAGTGGATGGAGGGTTGACTTAGTAGTCCCCACAGTGTGCAGGTTGGTACGGGTGGAGTGTAGCGGATGGCATATAGGTTTGGGTTCGGGTTTGCATCATTATCTTGAATTTTTATATGAATATGATATGTGTGGTGTGCCTATTTCTATTATGTTTTGGTGTTGGTTACACATTGAGTCTATCGACTCACCCTGCTAGGGAACATGTTTCGGTGATGAGCAATAATGGATGGGACGGCGAGAACTTGTGGTGGCCATGTTCAAACTTGAAGTTTAATTTAATTTGAATCTTTATTTTATTTTAAGTCTTGTACAATTTTATTTTGGGTTTTGTTTTATGTAATAAGGCCATCGTGACGATTCTTATTTTTGCTTTAATTACTATGTTATGAATTTAGGGCTTTATAAAGATTAAGCCCATTTAATTTAAAATAAGATTAAACATTTTGTCACCTGAAACAAATGGGTTTTTGATATAAAATAAATTTGGTTTCAACTCGAGCCCAACCCACAACAAACTATCTTCCAAAACACAATTTTCAAAGTAATCAAATGAATTTGAATCGGGTTACTTCGAGGAACATACCAGATCCGGTCCATTCTCGTGGGCCGGGTGTGGGGTGTTTCAATATTAATTTCTTAATGCTATTAATTTATTAAAACAATAATAAAATATGATTAAAATTATGCTAATCCGATTCTATGCTAAGTTGATAAAATTAATATATAAATTATAATAGATATAATTATAAATTAAAGTTTATCATATTATTATTATTATTATCTAAATATATATACATTGAGTAAAAATATTTATTATAGATGTCTTTTGGAAATATTTACAAAAGAGGCACCTAATTTTTATTATTTATTTAAAATTGCAACCAACTTTTAAAATTACTTCAATTAAGTCCCTAGACTTAATGAAAATTTGAAATTGAGTTGCAATTTAAAACTTAGGTCAAAATTGACCTTTTATTTGAAAAACCAAAATTTATTTTGTCATTTAGGGAATAATTTCTTGGAAAATTATATAAAAATCAATTCCCAGGAAGATTGGAAGGGTCACAAGCAGTCCTACTTAAGTTCCAATCTCCTAGACAGAATTTATTTAAACATAATAAACTCGAAAATATACCCTAAATAATTTATTAAAAACAAGAAAATTTAAATATCTGATAAACTGAACAAGATTTGATCCCGTTCAGGTTTTTCTTCGTAGTAATGTTTCAAACGCTGAGCATTAACTTGAAAATTACCTCCCTTACCTTGGAGTTCAACAACTCCATATGGATAGAAGCGATGAATCATAAATGGATCAGACCAACGTTATTTTAACTTACCTGGGAAGAACTTCAATCTGGAATTAAATAACAAGACTTGCTGACTTGCTTCAAATTCTTTAAGTCGAATGTGCTTGTCATGCCATTTCTTGAGTCTTTCTTTGAGTAATTTTGCATTTTCATATGAGAACATTCGGAATTCCTCTAGCTCGTTGAGTTGGAGCATCCGTTTGTCTCTAGCAAGCTTAAGATCCAAGTTGAGTCGTCGAAGAGCCAAGTAAGCTTTGTGCTTTAACTCTAGAGGTAGATGACAGGCTTTCCCAAAGACCAACCTGTAGGGTGACATTCCTAAAGGTGTCTTGTATGCTGTTCTGTAAGCCTATAAAGCATGACCAATCTCATCGGTTCTGGCAAACTACCTTCTCAAGTATACCTTTGATCTCCTTATTCGCCAGCTCAACTTGCCCATTTGTCTGCGGATGGTAAGCTGTAGCAACCTTATGTTTCACTCCATGTTTATCTAACAACCATTTTAACCACTTGTTCATGAAATGGGTCCCGTCATCGCTGATAATAGCTCTTGGGGTTCCAAACCTTGTGAACACGTGTTTTTGCAAGAACTTCATCACAACCTTAGCATCGCTCGTCGGATAAGCTTCATCCTTGACCCACTTGGACACATAATCTACTGCTACCAATATGTACCTGTGACCAAAAGACAGAAGGAAAGGACCATGAAAGTCAATACCCTAAACATCGAACAATTCTACCTCAATGATATTTGTTCGTGGCATCTCATTTCTATTGGTGACATTTCCAATCCTCTGACATCGATCACAACTCTTTACGTAAGCATATGCATTGACAAATCATAATATGTTCATATTTTAATCCCACATTTAGCATATTTTTGGATGATTTATTCCCTGAATTGTGGAATTTGGTGCTCCTAATCTTTTAATTTCATGTTTTATACTTAGGAGAGCACCGAAGGATGAAAAGAATGAGAAAGGCTAAAAATGGAGAAAATTGGCCAAAGTATGAAATCAACACGGCTTGGGCCTGAGACACATGGTAGTGCCTCTTTAGCAGATCCGACCATGGCCTAGCCTCGAATCACAAGGCCGTGCCACACAAGCGTGTCTCTGCCGTAACAAAAAAGAGTTCCATTCGGATTAGGTACTTAGAGGCAAAAAAAGACACTCCAAAGGCCTATATAAAAACCCTAGAGGCCAACCTTCAGGGGGTGTTTAGCTACGCCAAGGAGCCGAACCAGAGAGGCCGAATTGTGGGATTCACTCGAAGAAAGCTAGTTAATTCATCTCAAGAAGCCGGAATCATACTCAAGACTAAAGATCTCTCCTTCAATTCCTTCAGGGGATTTTAGGGTTTTTCTTATGTTTTTTTTTTATAATTTCTTCTAAGATGTATTCTTTTATAATTATGAACTAAACCCCTCAAATACCTGAGGGGGATGAAACCTAAGACGGATCTTGTTATTGTTTTCTGAACTATATGATAAATACTTGATTTGTTCTTAACTATTTATTCTTAATTCCTGCTTTGATATTTCAGGATATTGATTCAAGTATTGATATGCTTAGCCAGAGGAGGAATATTCCCTATTTAAGAGTAGATCTAGCATAGTTAAGCGAAGTTGATCGCAACCATAGAGATAGGATGACGAAAATCTAACAGATTAGGGTCAAACCTAATATGAGAGTCCATAGATTGAGTTAATAAATTCTAGGGGTTTTAATTAGAAAGAGATTCCAATTAATCAACATAGGGTTAGACGTTAGTAGCCTCGAGAGAGGTATTAATATAAATTAAGGAATCCTATGGATCAAGTCAAGTGAATAAATCGTCTAGTTTTGATCATGTCAAACAGTCGAGTTTTAATATTTATAAAGAATGATCGAACTTGTAGACTAACTATGACAACGATTGAGGCAAGTGCACCTATCGAACAATAGTATAGTTTAGGCAAGATTATTTTATCGAACCCAAAGGAACTTAAAAGTACTACTACTCACTTTCTTTCTATTATTTAGCGTAAAATATGGAGTGATTGGTTTATTAAACTAATGAAAAACTAAACTAAATACAAAGACAAAAGAATGAAACTTTGGGAAAAGACTGTGGAAAAACACAGTTGATTACGACAATACCCTTAGGAAGAATCCACCTATGACTTCTCTTGTTATCTAACTTTTAATTCATATGACTTCTTTACTTAACTTGATCCGTGAGACTCCCTAACCTATATTAAACCATTTCCCGAGGCGAATAACATCTAACCTTAGGTTAATTAGTGGAACTCTCGTTCTCTTATAATAGCCCCCTAAGGAAGCAATAAATCGATCAATGGACTCCCATATTAGGTTTCAACCTAATCCGACAAAATATCATCACCTTATCTCTAGGCGTGCGATCAACTCCGCTTAATTATGCTAGATCTACTCTTAGGCAGGGTTTATTCCTCCTCCACCTAAGCACATCAAATTAAATTAAGCAACATAATTGAGAACAAACCAAGTACTTAACATATAATTTAGAAATCAAATAACAAAATCCATCATAGGTTTCATCCTTTTCAGGTATCTGAAGGGTTTAGTTCATAACAAAATAAGAAAACATCTCAAGAGAAAAGATAAAACAAAACATAAGAAATCCCTAAACCCCCTGAAGGAATTGAAGAGGAGATCCTCCGTCTTGAGTAGAACTCTGGCTTCTTGATATGAATCAATTGGCTATCTTCGAGTAAATCCCTAAATAAAAGCTCTGGCAGAAAACTCTACCTAAAACTTCCCCCTAGAACGACTGCCTTGGGTTGTTTATATAAGCTCCTTAGATGCTTTACTTGGCTCCTAAGTACCTCCTTCAAGTAGAATTACTATTAAGGGGTTTAAGTAGATTTATGAGTATGCTTCTTTGGCTTCAAGCATCCAAATCCGAGTGAAATTGCTCATTCCCGTGGCAGGGGCACACCAATGGCACACGCCCGCACAAATCGTCTTCAGGCTGTGTCTTAATTCTGTCGATTGGGGCACGACCGTGTAAAATGTGGCAAGGCCGTGTGAAGTAATTTGACGAGGCACGACCGTGTGGCTTGAAGTCCAGGTCATGTTGATTTCTTGGGTTGGCCCAATTTGGTCTGTTTTAAGCCCGTTTAACGTTCTTTTTATCCTTAGGTGCTTTCCTAAGTATAAACATGAAAATAAATGATTAAAAGCACCTTTTTATGTAAATCAAGGGCTAAATCATCCAAAAGCATACTAAATGTGGGATTAAAATATGTTATTTTTACGGTTTATCAAATACCCCCAGCTTTTGCTTGTCCTCAAGCAAAATTCTCAACTTACAATTAAAACGAACTTTCCATAATTCATAGTTCCTATCGGCAATGTCTCATTATAATTCATAGATAATTTATACATGGATAATTTAACTCAAAGAACCCTAAAGATTCAATCAAGATAAGTCATACCTTTGCAGTACGAAAACATAGGTGTCTCCCCTTATCTGAATAATTACCTTTAATTCAAAACCGACAAGGATTGACATCCTTATTAAAGGTTCACTCAAATCACTCAAAGTGTTTAAGGTTCAAGAATAAGCACTCATAAGTCGAACCTGAAAAGTTAATCCCATAGGCTTTCCTGAAAATCAAATCTCCACCACTGTATATGAGATGATAAACAGATCAAAAGGTCTTTATCAGGGTTGTAACGGGGCTTGGGTTAAAAGGTGTGGATAAAGGCTGAATTAGAAGGTTAAAATCGAGATCGACTTGACAACTTACCTAACTAGAAACAATGAACTAAATATGAATATTTACATCGAATGAAAACTAATAATACCACTATTGATAATTACTCTATAATAAAGAGTATTTTCATCACTTAAAATTTGATAATACTTAATCTGAGCTTTTTCTTAAACAATTAGAATTTAAATGCTCTAAGCTCTTTTATATACTACTAATATTGAATATACTTGGGTTTTTTAAGAATAAACTCCTAAAATATTACATGATAAATGTAACTACTGAACTAATATAATTCAGTAACTTAATCAAATCAAACCTCGATTAAAGGGTAGTCAAAAGAATGGTGATAACAAATACAAAGGGATTTTGGGTTAATATTGTGGGTGAGTCAATAAAAAGGGTTGACTCAATGGGGTTCACTAGAGGTTAATTATGTGGGTAGACTTTTAGTGGTGTGAATGGGTTAAATCCTAGGTGCCTTTATCATCTCTGTATATCAAATCAAACATGTGGTCTCTACATGTATAAACGAGGCAAGTTCTAGAATAATAGTTCAAAGTTGACACACTTATAATCAATACAGTGAGCATGAAAAAGAATATATGTTCTATAAGGCTCAAAATCTCACAAAAACTACGGGTGTTTTTGACATCAATCCCTATAAATTCCAAATTTCAAGGTAATACTCAAATTCAGTTCAACGACCCATCAATTTTAATTTTTAGAAAGTAGACTTATCATGCTCGATTCTCTAGTATCCTTCAAATTTAATCATCAATGCCTAATCAACTATGACTTACTCTAAAACATATCAATACAAATCATAAATCAACAGAAATTTCATCCTTATTAGTAATATGAGAAAAATACTTTCGAACAAGTTTAAAATTCAGGATTTTTGAGAACAATGAAAAATTAGGTATTAATATAAGAATAATGCAAAAAGTTAGGCACTTTTATCCCCCTACACTTAAGGTGTACATTGCCCTCAATGTACAAAGATATATAATGACAATTATGGGATAAATCAAAAGATAATGGGTAAAGTGACTTCCTGATTTTTGGATGGCTCCGGGAGTTGGCAGTGGTCGTGGTAGAAGGTAGTTGGATGAGGCGGTGGTGGCATTTTCTATGGTCCTGGTGGGGTGGCTACCAATGATATCTGCGATAAATGAAGAAATTGGGGAGTTTGTAGAGAATTAGCCAGTGATTATTAAGACATATTTAAAATAAACGAAGTATATATATGAAGATAAGAAAGAAGACGAGAATTAAAATAGAAAACAATCTAAAGTGAAAATAAAAATAAATGGACTGTTAAGTCCTTATTGAAGGATGGTTCACAAGGTGGGAATCAACACTAAGGTTGGGGATGTGATGGCGGTGGCGGATGTGAAGAGGTTATCGTGGTGGTCGGTGTGATTCCCAAGCAGCCTGGCGAACCTGACACTAAAAAATTAAATTAAAATAAACTAAACTAAGATAAGATTGCAAAAGAGAAGGAAATTAAAGCAAAAGAGAAAAAACAAAGTAAAAACTATATAGTCTCAAAGACCCTTGGATTGGTGTTTGAATGAAGCGACTGGCATGAACTTATGTAGATCGATCTCCCATAGGCAGATTATGCTTGCCTTCTTCCACTTCTTCGGCATGATTTTAGTGTTGCTCAAGAGTCTTGGACACTTTTCCTAAGGAGAAAGAACATTTTGAAAGAAAAGTGAAAGAAGGAAGAAGAGAAAAGATGGGAAGAAGGGGAAGGGCTGTGGGGTTTAAATAGTATCTCAAATCTGGCACGTTCACACGCCCGTAGTCTAAGGGCGTGTCGAGTTACACGGTCGCCTCGCACGGCCGTGGTGTGGAGCGTGTTGCATTGCCCACGCCTGTTCTTGATGTGCCATGCCCGTGTCTGATACTCAGTGTCGACCACGGTCGCGTCGCACGGCCATGGATATGGGCATGTCGAGTCTCCCACGCCCGTTTCTCAGTCGGTCACGCCCGTTGGGAGATAGTTAGTAGCTTCACATGGTTTAGGGGCACAGCCGTGCTAATCTGTTGGTGCCCGTAAGGAAGGGTGGTTGGGCCCGTGACGTCTGACGGTTGTTGGCCTGAATTGCACAGCCTCTGCTCTGTCAGTGTGGTGGTTTGGTGGTCTACACAGCCATAGACACGGCCGTGTGTAAGGCCGTGTGGCCTAGAAATCTGTACTTTTGTGTTAGTTTAAAAATAAATATTTAAAAGAGAAAGATAAAAAGAAAAGACTGAAAATAAATTTGAAAATAAATTGAGTTAGTACTCGGGTTGCCTCCCGAGAAGCGCTAGTTTATAGCCTTAAGCTAGACTATCCTCGTATTTGAAAATTTTAGGGAGGTTTAAAGGTTTGAATATCTTCCCTCATGCTCACAGTTCTATTTTTGTGACAAAGTTGAAGTTAATAAGCGTTTACCTTGAAATTTCCAAATATTGGATTGCTTACCTCGACAATTTCATGTGGGAAGATATCGTGTACCTTAAGAAGAATTTCTCCCTTTGCCCTTAGGTCTGTTGAAGTGATGTGGGGATCAGCTTTGTCTAACAGTACCTGGTCTCCTATTTTAAAGTGATTTGATGTCCCTACGAGCTTTTCTGGCAGTTCCTCTGGCTTTACTTCGTGTGGATCTGGCTTTTCTTTGACTTGTATCTTTTGCTCTTCTAAATCATCGACCTTAAGGTTTTGTTTCTTGTGTGATTCTTCTTTTTCGATTTGGGGGCTATGAGTTGGCTCAGGTTTGATATCTTGTGATGTTTCCTGTAGTGAAGGTTGAACAATTTGATTATCTATTAAAGTGACTTTCTTACCTTCACCGTCCGTTGTTCTGGCTGAGTCGAGAGATTGAAGCTTAATCGATTCATCTCCTATGCGAATGATCGCTGCAAAACAGTCTAGTTTTAATATTTATAAAAGAGTGATTGAACCTGTAGACTGACTGCGACAATGATAGAGGTAAGCGCACCTATCGAACAGTAGTATAGCTCAGGCAAGAATATCTTTATCGAACCCAAGGAACCTAAAAGTACTATTACTCACTTTCTTTCTATTATTTAGCCTAAAATATGGAGTGATTGGTTTATTAAACTAAAACAAATGAAATATTTAAACTAAATGCAAAGACAAAAGAAATGAAACTTTGGGAAAAGACTTTGAAGAGAACTCAATTGATAAAGACGATACCTTCGGAAGAATCCACATATGACTTCACTTATTATATAACTTCCAATTCATATGATTTCTTTTACTTAGCTTGATCCGTGAGACTCCCTAACCTATATTAAGCCTTCCCTTGAAACGAATAACGTCTAACCTTCGACTAATTAGTGGAACTCTCTTTCTCTTATAATAACCCCCTAAGGAAGCAGTAAATTGATCAGTGGACTCCCATATTAGGTTTCACCCTAATCTGGTAAAAATCTCGTAACCCTATCTCTAGGCGCCCAATCAACTCCGCTTAATTATGCTAGATCTACTCTTAGGCAGTGTCTATTCCTCCTCCACCTAAGCACATCAGATAAATTTAAGCAACATAATTAAGAACAAACTAAGTATTTATCATATAAACCGAAAGAACTAAATAACAAAATCCATCATAGGTTTCATCCCCTTCAGGTATCTGAGGGGTTTAGTTCATGATTAAACAAGAAAACATCTCAAGAGAGAAGATAAAACAAAACATAGGAAATTCTTAAAACCCCCTGAATGAATTGAAGAGGAGATCCTCCGTCTTGAGTAGAATTTCGACTCTTCGAGATGGATCAATTGGCTATCTTCGAGCAATTCCCTAAACGAGTAAAGCTCTGGCAGAAAACTCTTCTAAAACCTGACGCCCTGTTTCAGCTTCTGTCGAACTCTCCTTCCAAGTTGCCTCCTAAGGTGTTTATATAGACTTTGTGATGCCTTACTTGGCCCTTATGTATCCTAATTTAAGTCTAATTCCTAATGGGGTGTTTGAGTAGGCTTTAGAATGTATTTCTTTGCCTCCAAGTATCCTTTGCCGAATGAAATTGCTCTTTCCTGTGGTAGGGACATGGTCAAGGCACGCCCGTGTAATTCGTGGTCCAACCCGTGTCTTGATTCTGTTGATTGAGGCTTTGACACACCTGTGCAATATATGGGTAGAGGCCGTGCTTTGGGTCTGCCAATTGGGGCACGACCGTGTACATCGGTGTCCAGGCCGTGTTGGGCTTTTTGTCGACGAGGCATGGTCGTGTAAATCAGGGTGCGACCGTGTGCAGTCTAAATATTGGGGCACGACCGTGTTGCATGAAGTCCAGGCCGTGCCGACTTCTTGGGTTCGCCCAATTTGGTCCATTTTAAGCCCGTTTTACGTTCTTTTTATCCTTAGGTACTTTCTTGAGTACAAGACATGAAAAGAAAGGATTAGGAGCACCTTTTTACATAAATAAAAGATAAATTCATCCAAAAAGCATACTAAATGTGGGATTAAAATATGTTACTTTTACGGTTTATCAAATACCCCCACACTTAAGCTTTTGCTTGTCCTCAAGCAAAATTCTCAACTTACAATTAAAATGAACTTTCCATAATTCATAATTCCTATCGATATTGTCTCATCATAATTCATAGATAATTTATACATGGATGATTTAACTGGAAGTGCCCTAAAGTTTCAATTACGATAAGTCATACCTTTATAGCTTGGAACCGTAGGTGTCTCCCCTTATCAAAGTAATTACCTTTGATTCAAAACTGACAAGGACCGACATCCTCACTAAAGATTCACTCAAAGCACTCAAAGTGTTTAAGGATCAAGAAAAAGAGCTCAAAAGTCGAACCTGAAAAGTTAATCCCATAGGCCTACCTGAAAATCAAATCTCCACCACTATATATGAGATGATAAACAGAACAAAAGGTCTTTATTAGGGTTGTAACGGGGCTTGGGTTAAAATGTGTGGATAAAGGCTGAATTAGAGGGTTAAAATCGAGATTGAATTGACTAATTACCTAATCTAAAAAATAGCGAACTAAATATGAATATTTACATAGAATGAAAAGTAATAATACCACTATTGATAATTACTCTATAATAAAGAGTATTTTCTTCACTTTAAAATTTGATAATACTTTAATACGAGCTTTTTTCTTCAACAATTGGAGTTTAGTTGCTGTAAGCTCTTTTATTGAATGAACTTGGATTTTTTTATTTTTTTTTTTTAAGAACAAACTAAGAAAAACTTAATAGAAGGAACTTTGATAATTGAAATAACCTAATTTGGCAATTGATCACGTCATTTCTCGATAGAGGGGTAGTAAAAAGGAATGTTGATAACAAATACAAAGGGATTCTAGGTTAATATTATTGGGTGAGTCAATAAAAAGGTTGCTAGGATTCAACGGGGTTCACTAGGGGTTAATTTGTATGGGTAGGCTTTTTAGCAGAGTGAATCGGGTTCAAACTATGTGCTTTTATCATCTCAGTATATCAAATCATTAATGTGGTCTCGACATGTATAAACGAGGCAAGTTCTAGAATAACAGTTCAAAGTTGACACACTCATAATCAATAAAGTGGGCACGAAAAAGAATATATATGCTCTACAAGGCTCAAAATCTCACAAAAATTATGGGTGTTTTGACATTAATCCCTATAAATTTCAAATTTCAAGGTAATACTTAAATTCAGTTTAATGACCTATCAATTTTAATTTTTGAAAAATAGACTTATCATGCTTGATTCTCTAGCATTCTTCAAATTTAATCATCAATGCACAATTAACTATGATTTGTTCTAAAACATATCAATAAAAATCATAAATCATAGAAATTTCATCCTAATTAATAGTATGAGAAACTTTACTTTAGAACAAGACATAATTCAGGGATTTTCAAATAATACTATAGTTAACCCCCCCACACTTAAGATGTACATTGCCCTCAATGTACAAAGATAGATAATAGCAAAATAATCATAAAATCATAAGATAGGGAGAGAAGTGAACTTCCTGAATTTTGGATGAAGTCAATGAAAAGAAATCGAATAGGTTTGGAGGTGAACGCGGGGAAGCGTCTCGAGCCATTTGAAATTGAATCCTCGAAGTAGCCATCCTAATTTTATTGAATCCTAAGCTAAATCTAAATATCATGAAGAATAAGGGAAAGAAAATAAAATAAAGAAAGAAGGAAAAAATAATAATGAAATAAAATTAAAATAAAGATAAAAATAAATAATGGAAAATGAAAGACAACTAGAAAAGGAGGAATGAGGTTTAAATAGAGATGTAGCCCGTGTGTAGGGATTTTATTTTGGGCGCATCCAGGGTGCTCGGGCACGGCCGTGGATGTAGGGGCATGCCCGTGTCTTTCTTCACACGGTCATTCAATACGAGCGTGCTCCTCTCGTGTTCGATAAGACAGAATGTTGGCACGGTTGGAAGGCCCGACCGTGTTGAGCCCGTGCCTAACAAGTTAGTAACCTCACACGAGGCGTTGGCACGGGAGTGGACTATTATCGCTACCCGTGTTTGGGTAAAGAAGTCATGCACGGTTTCTGGCACGCCCATGATTCATCCCCTAGCTTTCACACTACCAAGGGCATGCCCGTGTGTAGGGCCGTGTGGACTAGAAATCCGCCCTTTGGTTAGTTTATGGTTAGGTGCTAAAAAAAATAAGAATAAAATAAAATAAAATAAAATAAATGTAAAAATAGGGTTAGTGCTCGAGTTGCCTCCTGAGAAGCACTCGTTTATAGTCTTAAGCTAAACTTTACCTACCATTCGTATGGTCATGATGGTTTGAGGAGGTGAAAATCCTTTCTCATGCGATCACTTCGGTTATGGACATATAGTTTAAGTCGAGTAATGTTTACCTCAAAAGTGTTGAATTTGGGATTGCTTACCTCGACTATGCCGTATAGGAAGACATTAAGTACCTCAAAAGTGCTTTCTTCGTTTGCCTTGAGGTTTGAATTAGTGATTCGAGGGTCTTCCAACAATACCGAATCCTCTATTTTGATGTGATTTGTTGTTCCTATCAGCTCGTTTGAGGTCTCCTTTGGTTTTATTTCGCGTGGTTTTGATTATTCTTTAAATTGTATTTCTTGCTCTTGTGATTTGTCAACCTTAAGGCTTTGTTCCTCGTATAATTCTCTTTTGTTGGTGCGAGGTTTAAGATCTAGCTCAGCTGGGTGATTTCGTGATGATTCTTGTAAAGAAGGTTGAACCAAATGGTTATCAATAAAATTAACGTTCATACCTTTATTACTCGATGTTCTAGCTGAGTCAAGAGATTGAAGAATGATTGTTTCATCATCTACACGAAATGTGAGTTCACCGATTTCTTCCTCTACGTGGTCTTTCTTTATTGCATCAGGATATGGCACACGAGGTTGGTACTCTGTAATTACTGGTTTTGGTAAATCATGGTATACCTTAACCTTACCTTTGCTTACCACAAGTTCTTCCCTTGGGTTTGGTTCGTCTAACCCTTCACTATCATAAGTGGCTTGATTTTGCTCTCTCAGGTTAGTTTCGGTATTGCTTGGCAAGCTTCCATGTGGTAGTTCCGATATCAGCTTAGCAAGTTGTCCAACTGGCTTAGTAAGTTCTCTAACTTGGTTCTCGATCCATTTGGTCGATACTCGTTGATTTTTAAGGGTGGTCTCAGTGTCTTGGAGACGAGTGTCTGTGGCTGCCATGAATTTTGTCAGCATCTCTGCAAGGTGTGACTCCTTTTCTTGCTGATGAGGTGATTGTTGAAAGTTTGGAGGAGGTTCCGGTCCTTGGCTATTTTGATCATCCCACGAGAAATTGGGGTGGTAACTCCAACCTGCATTATAAGTGTCATTATAAAAATTATTTTGTGGTCTAGAATAGTTACCCGTATAGTGAGCTTGCTCGTTTTTCATGCCATATCCGTAGGGTGGGTACTCAGGATTCGCCACGCCTCCTATATTTGAATCATATTGCATTACTGGATGTACCTGTGAGAATCTATTCAAACCATTAAACTATTTATTCATCATCTCGAACTGATTAGATAACCTGGTGACCACATCGAGGTTGAAAACACTAGTTGCTTTAGTAGGAATTGTCCCAATGCATTGCCACTGATAATTATTCAGTGCCATCTCCTTTATAAACTAGAATTATCTGTCGAAATTAAATAAAATAAAAGTTAGCAAAGAAAAAATAATAATAATGAATAATAAAAATATTAATAATGGCTTAAAGTAATAGAAATAGAGCTTTCGTAATATTTTAGAAAGTCTCCTCGATATGGCGTAAAAACTTGATCATTGCAAAAGCAGTCTAGTTTTAATATTTATAAAGAGTGATCGAACACATGGTATTGCGACAACGATAGAGGCAAGCGCACCTATCGAACGATAGTATAGCTCGAGCAAGAATATCTTTATCGAACCCAAGGAACCTAAAAGTACTATTACTCACTTTCTTTCTATTATTTAGCCTAAAATATGGAGTGATTGGTTTATTAAACTAAAAAAATGAAATATTTAAACTAAATGCAAAGACAAAAAAAGCGAAACTTTGGGAAAAGACTTTGAAGAAAACTCAATTGATAAAGACGATACCTTCGGGAAGAATCCACCTATGACTTCACTTATTATCTAACTTCCAATTCATATGATTTCTTTTACTTAGCTTGATCCGTGAGACTCCCTAACGTATATTAAACCTTCTCTTGAAACGAATAACGTCTAACCTTAGGTTAATTAGTGGAACTCTCGTTCTCTTATAATAACCCCCTAAGGAAGCAGTAAATCGATCAATGGACTCCCATATTAGATTTCACCCTAATCCGGCAAAAATCTCATAACCCTATCTCTAGGCACCCGATCAACTCCGCTTAATTATGCTAGATCTACTCTTAGGCAGTGTCTATTCCTCCTTCACCTAAGCACATCAGATAAATTTAAGCAACATAATTAAGAACAAACTAAGTATTTATCATATAAACCGAAAGAACTAAATAACAAAATCCATCATAGGTTTTATCCCCTTCAGGTATCTGAGGGGTTTAGTTCATGATTAAACAAGAAAACATCTCAAGAGAGAAGATAAAACAAAACATAAGAAATCCTTAAAACCCCCTGAATGAATTGAAGAGGAGATCCTCCGTCTTGAGTAGAATTCCGACTCTTCGAGATGGATCAATTGGCTATCTTCGAGCAATTCCCTAAACGAGTAAAGCTCTGGCAAAAAACTCTGCTAAAATCTAATGCCCTGTTTCAGCTTCTACCGAACTCCCCTTCCAAGTTGCCTCCTGAGGTGTTTATATAGACTTTGTGATGCCTTACTTGGCCCCTAAGTATCCTAATTTAAGTCTAATTCCTAATGGGGTGTTTGAGTAGGCTTTAGAATGTATTTCTTTGCCTCCAAGTATCCTTTCCCGAATGAAATTGCTCTTTCCTGCGGTAGGGGCACGGTGAAGGCACGCCCGTGTATGTCGTGGCCCAACCCGTGTCTTGATTCTGTTGATTGAGGCAGGGCTTTGAAATGCCCGTGCAATATATGGGTAGAGGTCGTGCTTCGGGTCTGCCAATTAGGGCACGGCCATGTACATTGGGGTCCAGGCTGTGTTGGGCTTTTTATCGACGAGGCACGGTCGTGTAAATCAGGGTGCGACTATGTGCAATCTAAATATTGGGGCACAGCCGTGTTGCATGAAGTCCAGGCCGTGCCGACTTCTTGGGTTGGCCCAATTTGGTCCGTTTTAAGCCTGTTTTACGTTCTTTTTATCCTTAGGTACTTTCTTGAGTATAAGACATGAAAAGAAAGGATTAGGAGCACCTTTTTACATAAATAAAAGATAAATTCATCCAAAAGCATACTAAATGTGGGATTAAAATATGTTACTTTTACGGTTTATCAGCGAAGTATGAGTTCACCTGTGGCAACATCAGTTTTAGTTCTAGTAGTTGCTAGGAAAGGTCTTCCTAGAATTAAGGGGATTGAATTATCTTCATCCATATCTAAAACAACAAAATCTACTAGGAAAACAAATTTATCGATTTTTACAAGAACATCTCCAATAATGCCCCTACGAATTCTAACAGTTTTTTCAGCTAGTTGAATACTCATCCTAGTTTGTTTGGGCTTCCCTAGACCTAGTCGTTTAAACAATGCATAAGACATGGCATTTATACTTGTCCCTAAGTCAGCTAACGCATTATCAATAGTTAACTACCAACTAAGCATGGAATCATAAAACTCCCTGGATCTTTTTGTTTCTGTGGTAGTCTATTCTGTAACATTACCGAGCATGTTACGTTTAGTTCCATGTGGTGCTCTTCGTCTATTTTGCGTTTGTTTGTCAAGAGTTGTCTTAAAAATTTCCTCGAGTCTAGAATCTGGAAAAGAGCTTCAAGAAGGGGCAAGTTAATATATAATTTCTCTAAAAGTTTAAGAAACTTACCGAACTGTTCCTCTGAATCATCTCCTTTCAATGCTTCGAGATAAGGTATGCGAGGTTTGTATTCTTTGATTATTGGTTTTGGCTTTTCGTGTGCTACCTCTATTTTACCTTTTTCCTCCTTAGTTTCTTGTTATTTCCTTTTTCGGTTATTTCCCTTTTCATTAAGGAATAAAGCCAAACAGTAGTTGAATTCTCTTCCACGAGGATTAATCACTACATGGGATCAAATGATCGAAAACTTTTTATTAAAATGTTTTTTGCTGGCCAAAATGGCCAAGTTAAGGAATGATATCTCTTCTTTTGTGTAGATGGATTTAGAGACACATTATGATGCATGGGAGAGATATAAGGACTTACTAACAAGGTGCCCACACCATGGATTACCCTTGTGGCTACAGGCCCAAACTTTTTACAATAGTGTGAACCCCTCAACCAGGCAGTTGCTTGATTCAGCCGCTGGTGGAACCCTGAATAACAAAACAGCTAAAGCGGCCTATGAATTCATTGAAGAGATGTCACTAAATAACTATCAGTGGCAAGTCACGAGGACAAGGCCAACAAAAGCCGCCAGTGTTTTCAACCTCGACGCAATAACCATGATATCAAACAGGTAGAACTTTTAACTAAGAAAATTGATGGCCTATGTGGTTCCTCGCATGTACATCCAACTATACAGTACGATATGAATGGAGGAGGAATAACCAATACAGAATATCCACCTTAGAACCCGAGCGTTGAAAATGAGCAGATAAACTATTTGGGTAACAGTTTTAAATCTCAAAATAACCCTTATAGTAATACTTATAATCCAGGTTAGAGGAACCACCCCAATTTCTCATGGGGTGGTCAAGGAAATTAAAGACAACAACCTTTCCCAGGGTTTCAACAACAGCCCTACCCACAGGAAAAGAAGCCGAGCCTTAAGGAAATACTGACAAAATTCATAGCAGGGTTAGAAATACATTTCCAAAACTCCGAAATAACACTTAAAAAGCAACAAGCATCGATTCAAAGGATTGAGAACCAGTTACGGCAACCTGCTAAGCTGATCTTCGAACGACCACAAGGTAGCTTGCCAAGTAACACTGAGACTAACCCAAAGGAGCAACTTCAAGCCATAACAGCTCATGACTGTGAAGGGTTAGTGGAATCTGAATCTGAGCCAAGGCAAGAACCTGTGGTAAGTGAAGGTAAAGTTGAGGAAAGCCAAGAAGAACCAAAACCGGTAATTAAAGAGTACCAACCTCGAATACCATACCCCAATACGATGAAGAAAGACAATACATATGAACAGTACGATAAGTTTCTTAAACTTTTAAAGAAATTACATATTAACTTACTGCTTCTTGAAGCTCTTTTGCAAATGCCAGATTCAAGGAAATTTTTAAAAGAGCTTTTAACAAACAAGCAGAATTTAGACGAGGAATCGCATGTGGAACTAAACGCAGTGTGCTTAGAAATGTTACAAAACAAACTACCCCGAAAATTAAAAGACCTAGGGAGTTTTACAATTCCATGTTTAATTGGTAGTTCATCTGTTGATAACGCGTTAGCTGATTTAGGGGTAAGCATAAACGTTATGCCTAATAAAATGTTTAAACAGGTAGGTCTAGGGCAACCCAAACAAACAAGAATGAGCATTGTAACATCCTGATAATTAGGGGCTATGCATTTTACATAATTGAATGATGTTGCATGCTTAATCTTTATTAAGTGCAATTTTGGAAGTTATTTGAGCTTCATTTATTAAGTGAATGCTTTGTTAAACCTTTAATTCTATTAATTAGAGAGAGAACTAAGCTAATAAGGCCTTAAGAATTGATGATAAGAAGTTCTAGTATAAGTTAAGTAATTGGCAAAGTGGTTAAGATGCATGGATGTATGCTTAAGGTGCAAGGTTGAATCTCTAGCTAACATTAGGAGAATTTTTAATTTTTTGTTTTCTTCCTTGTAAGTGTCGGCCAAGAATATTCTAGAGTGGATGAGCTTTCATCCATTTTGGCTTGTTGACCATGTGAAAAGGAAGTTAAAGAACATAAGGCATGGAATCACAAATTCATGATAAGATGAGGGGACAATGGCATAATAAAGGGCTATGTTTTGGGGATGTGTTCATGGTCATTTGACCATGAACCTAAACAACATGAAGGCTAAAGGAGAGGCCTAGTTGTGTAGTAAATTACTTGGATATGATGGGGAAGAAACAAGGAGGAAAAAGGGGGATATGTTGGCATTGATGTGGCCGAATTTATGCTTTGCCATTAGGGGGGAAAAGTTAGCCAAAAGTCTTTGTTTTGTCCATCTTTTCTCATTTTCACCAAAAGCTCACTCTTAGCCGAATTTGCCATAGAGTTTAGGTAAAACTTTCTTTTGTTTTGGCTTTCTTCTTTTGACCAATTTTCTTCATTTTGGTAGAATGTACCTTAGACATTTTGGTACACTTTTGCTTTTGATTTAGAATCAATTGTTTGAACCAAATACAACTTTCTTTCTCCCATTTATTTTTCTTCTTGAAACCAAAACTACAAAGTTCAAGGAACCAAATTCTTCATTTCTCTTCTTTAGCAAGAATGCATCTAAGTCTCAAAACTAATCTCCTTCTCTTTGATCATATTCTCTTTTCTTTTCTTTTCATCTTATTTTCTCTTATCTTTCTCTCATTGCGAAATCACCATTATCATTTTCTTCTTCTCTTTCTCTTTACTTCCTTCTCCTTTCATTCTCTTTCTTCTTTCCTTCAAAATCAAAACCATTATATTGAAGCCACCATTTTTATTCTTTTATTTTGTGAAGGCGAATCATCATTTTCTTTTCTTCTTTTCAAAGTCGAATCTCCAAGTGATCAAAGTAAGATGCTATCAATTATTTTCATCACTTCCTTTCACTTGAATAAGATTGGAAATCATAATCTTTTATTTCTCTCTTAGGTCGAATCTCTTGAAAACATTTTGAAAGGAACTTTGTTGAAGACAATCTTAAGTGACCATTCGAATCATCAAGGTAAGACTACTATTTTGGATAATATCAATTTCTTTAGATGGATTACTAATCTAAGTTATCTTTAGGAGCGATCTAAGATCATCAAGATAGGTAAGAAAAGAGCCGTTCAAGTGTTTGGAAGAGGAGGTATTCCTTTACCATCGAACTACAAGCGAAGAAGCGATGTCGGGGTTAGAGACTTTCCACCGGTTGTGGACCCTCTCGCAAGCGAGGATCGATTATTCAGTAGTCGTACAAGAACCACTTTACGTTGGTGGAATATCGGTGGGTTTTGATCCATCTAGTGGAGAAAACCGCAAATAACTATCATTCGTGAATCAGGGTAAGGATTTAGATCTATCATTTATAAGTATAGTTTTGCTAACAATAGTTTATACTAACAAGAGTTTATTAATCATTTAGGTGTGGACGAGCTAGAGTATTGTTCTCACTTTGTTACTAGGTGTGTAACCATACATTAAAAACTTCCATAGATTTATATTATTAAAAAGTGATTATATGATAGTATGTTTTGATTTGTGGATACCAATTATTGGTATACAAAATTGTGTATGTTACCCAATATTCCGTTTATTTTGATATATGCATCAATATGAAATAAGCATGACTATATTATGATTTGTGGGTACATAGCATGAAAATCGATTTGATATGTATGTGCATGGGCATATGGGTATGTTTAATAAAGGAGGAAGTATTACGGTGGTTTTACCACAATTACAGTGACTTGGTCACATATGTGAAATTGGTGGCCGGTCACATATTTGACTCGGTGGCCGGTCACATATTTGACTCAGATGACTTGGTCACATATTTGACTCGGTGGCCGGTCACATATTTGACTCCGGTGGCCGGTCACATATTTGACTCTGGTGGCCGGTCACATATTTGGACTTGGTCGGTGACTTGGTCACATCTGTTTTGGTGGCTTTGCCACAATATAAGGCGATGTGCATGTTGATTGCGCACAAGAAGCGCCTTCGATGGTGTGTAGCGGATGGAGGTCGATTTAGTAATCCCCCGGTGTCTTTGGTTGGTGCAGGGGTGTGTAGCGGATGGATATTTAGGTTGGTAGGGCTTGCATTTCATTTCATATACATATCCATGTAACATTGTATGATTATTATATGATCTGCTATAAAATGGGCCTTTGGGCTAAATTTGAATAAAATGGGCCTTTGGGCTAAATTTGAGTAAAATGGGCCTTTGGGCTAAATTTGAGCTAAAATGGGCCTTTGGGCCAAATATTTGATTAAATGGGCCTATGGCCATATCTAAAATTTTGGGTTTGAAAGCATTTCATAAAATGGCCTTTTAGTGTATGTGTTATACATTGAGTTTATGACTCACCCATTTTATGGGATAACTTTTGAGATAACTCGTAGTGCGATGGATCGGAATGACAAGGATTTCGAGGTGGCGATGCTCGTATTAAGTATTGTGGAGATTTTCCAACTTAAACTCTTTAAGTTAAATTTTATTACTTAGACTTTATTTTGGGTTGCCAATATTATGTAATAAGGCCATTATAAACTATCTTTAATTTCGTGTTTGGATTTATTTTTATTTTGCTATGAATAAATATCCACTAAATAACTAAATTGGTTTTAATAATTATTTTAAAAGGTTTTTGTCTCTAATATGTAAATGTTTTCAAGGAAATTTTCTTAAGTTTGGTTCCTTTTGATTTTATATTAATTCCTCCTAAGAATAATGTTTTAAAGGACAAAATTTCTTTACAATGGAATTCGCTAAAAGTTTTACTTGAGGAACATACCAAATCGGTTAGGCTTTTTGGTAGGGTTTGGGGTGTTTCAACTTAGTATCGAGCCAGTTTTAAACTCTCGGCCTTGGGTTTTGAAGCCCTAGCGTTTTCAAAATTTTGGCCCAAAAGAATTTTGAAAGTTTTCTTAAGATAAATGGTTTTATAAGAGCATGGCACTCGAATTCTCGGCCAGATCCATCGGTATGTACCTTCATTTGATAAATGATATGAATGTCCGATAAGCCTAAGGAAACTTTAGAGACATGGACCCTAGGTGTATGTGTACTACTACGAAAACCATGAAGATCATTTCATAAGACTTTCTTTTAATAAGAAGTGAAAAGATTCTAATACATAAGACTTTTCGTAAAAATAGATAAGATCGTAGTAGACATGAGCTCTAGGGACGAGGTCGTCGTGGACATGGAAGAGGAAGGATGATGCTTTGAACCGATTCGGTCTGGTCAAGGTTCCGAGAATGAAGCTCCACCACCGGCTGTTGAGGCGGACTTCCAAGAACAAAATGAAGGAGGTGACGTGATATCACAAGTCGCATCTGCGAGTTTTGGAAGCAGTAGCGAAGCTAGTTCGAAATGGATCTCGAAAGTCATGGTGAGAGACTTAGATCGAATGGAGTGAGGTTTTCGGAGGAGTATCTGGAGTAGCTCTAATGTAGCCGAATATTGGTTGGAAGCGATCGAGAGGATCATGGATGATATAGACCTGACCGATGAAGAGAAATTGAAAGGTGCTATTTCACTTCTTCGTGATGAAGCCTATCGGTGGTGGCTTACTATCAAGGAAAGTACCCCGTGGATCGTCGGATTGGGGGTATTTTAAAGTGAAATTTGAGGAAAATATGTGAGCCGCTACATCGACTCTCGAGAGGAAGACATTTACGAATCGGTACAAGGAAACAAGTCGATAGTGAATATGAAGCGAAATTCTTACGACCGCCGTTATGCGGAGGGATAGTGGCTACGGAATATGAGCGTTCGTCGATTTGAAGATGGAATTAGAGATGAGCTAAGAGTGATGATTGCTCCACATCGTGAAAGGGATTTTGCAATCTTAGTGGAAAGGGCAAGAATTGCCGAAGAAGCTAAGCTGATTTGAGAGGCGAGCAGGGACGGAGGTCGAGCAAGAATAAGAGAAGCTTTGGGTCTTGGGTCGTCGGAAACTTTGGAAGAAATCAAGGAATGATGGATCATGAGGTCGACAGATTCGCTACTGGGAGTGCAAAGTCGTACTTGTTCTCAATGTGGGAAAATGCACTCGGAGAATCTTTGGAAGAAAAGCCGCGGATGTTTCAAGTGCGGTTCGAAGGATCACATGATCAAGGATTGTCCGATGAACTCGGAGAAGAACCGTCCAGCAAGTCAGGGTGCTAATCAAGCTGACAGAAGTGGACAGCAACCGATAAGAGGCCGTGGTCCCAATGGAAGGGGCAATGGTTCCGGTAGAGGTCGTGGAACTTTAAGCGAGAGGCGATGGAAACTACGGCGAGACAACGAGTTTGGTGTATGCGGTTAAATCGCAGAGAGAAAGCGATGGCCTTTTGATGTTATCACAGATGCGTTTTGATTTACGGGTTGCCATTTATTGCTTTGATAGATATAGGGTCAACTCATTCCTATATTGCTAGTGAAGTATCCGGGACTTTGCATGTGACTTGGCTGTACCTAGGAAGATGGTGTACTTAGTCCTCAGGGATGCATGAGTTGTAGACAAACTCTTTAAGGAAGTGCCTCAGAAGTTCAAGGGTTCTGATTTCCAAGCGATTTAATGGAGTTGCCATTCGGAGAATTGACCTAATTTTAGGCATAGGCGGCTTGTGAAGTACCGTGCAAATGTGGATTGTCTTTGCTAAGAGAATGTCCCTAAGAACTTTTGATGACAAGGAAGTTGTAGTGATGGGCGAGAGACGGAACTATTTATCTAATGTAGTATCCGCTCTTAAGGCGGAAAAGATGGTTAAGAAAGGATGCGAAGCTTTTCTGATGTTGGTGAGTGCTTTGGAGGTTAAGGAAGCAATTGCTATTGACGTCAGGACAGTCAATGAATTTGTAGATGTTTTTCCGGAAGAACTTCCAGGTTTGCCTCCGGATCGTGAGGTAGAATTCGGGATAGACTTATTGCCTGGAACGGCGCCAGTTTCTATTGCTCCATATAGAATGGCACCGAAGGAGTTGGTTGAGCTTAAGGCTCAGATTCAGGAGTTGCTTGATCGTGGATTCATCCGACCTAGAGTGTCTCCATGAGGAGCACCGGTCCTATTCGTAAAGAAGAAGGACGGATCGATGAGGATGTGTATAGACTACCGGCAGTTGAATAAGCTGACTATCAAGAATAAGTATCCTTTGCCCAGGATCGACGACTTGTTCGATCAGCTTAAAGGCTGCGGTATTCTCTAAAATTGATCTAAGGTCGGGTATCATCGACTTAAAGTGAAAGAAGCGGATATCCATAAGGCGGCTTTCCGAACTAGATATGGGCATTATGAATTTACGGTAATGCCATTCGGATTAACGAACGCACCAATTGCGTTTATGGATATGATGAATCGGATTTTCAGCCCTACTTGGATCGATTCGTCGTGGTATTCATAGGCGACATCTTGGTGTATTCTAAGTCGAAGTGGAACATGATGAGCATCTCCGGATTGTGTTACGAGTTTTAAGGGAGAAAAGAATCAGACGCCAAATTCAAAGAAGTGTGAATTTTGGTGAAAGAAGTTGCATTTTAGGACATGTGGTATCTGCAGAAGGGATTAGGGTGGATCCTCGGAAGATCGAGGCTGTACTAGATTGGAAACCACCTAAGTCCGTAACTGAGGTTCGCAGTTTCTTGGGTTTAGTCGGATATTACCGAAGATTTGTCAAAGGATTTTCAACGTTAGCCACACCTTTAACGAAATTGCTGAGAAAGGAAGTACCTTTTGTGTGGGCTGATAAGCAGCAAGAGAGTTTTGAGAAGCTCAAGAAAGTTTTGTGAAGCTCTGTTTTGATTGACTGAAGCGGGAAAGGATTTTGTCGTGTATTGTGATGCTTCCCACACGGGATTAGGGTGTGTTCTAATGCAAGGCGGAAAGGTAGTTGCGTGTCGTCTCGGCGATTGAGACCACATGAAGTTAACTACCCGACACATGACTTGGAGTTGGCGTTGTAGTGTTTGCTCTTAAGGTTTGGAGACATTACTTATCGGAGAAAAGTCGGTGATATATACGGACCACAAAAGTCAAATATCTCTTGACTCGTAAAGAAGCGAATTTGAGGCGAGAAAAGGTGGATAGAGTTGTTGAAAGACTACATTTGTTCCATCGAGTACCATCCGCAAGGCGAATATGGTGGCGGGCGCTCTAAGTCGAAAAGTGGTGTCAGATTTGAGAGCGATGTTTGCTCATCTTAGTCTCTACGACGATGGAAGCTTGTTGGCAGAACTTCAGGTTAAGCCGACATGGTTAAGTCAAGTAAAAGAGAGACAGTTAATAGATGAAGATCTGAGTGAAAAGTTTCGACAGGTGCAGAGTGGGAAATTGGAAGATTTTGGTATTAACAGTGACGGAGCATTGTGTTTCAAAGGTAAAGTTTGTATGCCAAAGGATCAGGAGTTGAGGCAAAAGATACTTCAGGAATCGCATGGTAGCCCCTATGCTATGCATCCGGAGGAAGTAAGTTATATCGAGACTTGCGAGATCGGTTTTGGTGGCTTTGGTCTTAAGCGGAAGTTCTTGAGTTTGTAGGGAAGTGCTTGGCGTGTCGACAAGTCAAGGTGAACATCAAGTACCATCGGGGTTGCTTCAACCGATAAAGATTCCATGATGGAAGTGAGAGAATCACCATGGATTTTGTTAGTGGGCTTCCTCTTACGCCTACTAAGACAGACTCCATTTGGGTGATAGTGGACCGATTGATGAAATCGCACATTTTATCGATTTGGGTTGATTACTCTTTTGAAGTTGGCGAAGTTATATGTAGTGAAATTGTGAGATTGCATGGAGTCCGTTGTCGATAATTTGAGACGGAGATCCGAGATTTCGTCGCGATTTTGGAAAGCATTGCATCGGGCTTTGGGCACCAAATTGGACTTGATCGGCATTTCATCCTCGGTCGGATGGTCGATCCGAAAGAGTAATCGGATCTTAGAAGATATGTTAAGGGTTGTGTGATAGATTTCAAGGGAAGTTGGGAAGAATTCTTACCGTTGGCGAATTTGCGTACAACAACAGTTTCCAATCCGATATCTGGATGGCACCGTATGAAGCACTATATGGACGGAAGTGTCGCACTCTACGTCTTTGGGCGAAATTAGGGAACGACAGATTTTGGGTCGAGAGATAGTGTCCGAATCGAAGAAAAGGTTAAGGTAATCCGGGCTCGGTTAAAGGAAGCGTCGGCAGACAAAAATAAATCTGTGATTTAAAGCGGAAAGAAATAGAATATCGTTGGGAGACCAAGTTTTCCTAAAGGTTTCACCTTGGAAAAAGGTGATGAGATTTGGTCGCAAAGGAAACTAAGTCCGAGTTCATTGGACCTTATCGGATTGTGAAGCGGGTCGGATCTGTGGCATATCGATTAGATTTGCCTTGAATTGAAACAAATGCACAATGTGTTTCATGTTTCAATGTTACGCCGTTCTGGTCGGATCCATCTCATGTAGTACCAGTTGAGGAGGTGGAATTAAGATCGAGTTGTCATATGAAGAGGAGCCAATTCAAATTACGGAGGCGAGATGTAAAGGTTTTACGGAGAAAATCAGTTCCTCTCGTTAAGGTATTATGGCAAAATCATGGATCGAAGAAGCCTCGTGGGAGCAGGAGGAAGCGATGCGACAACAATACCCTCACTTATTCGAGACGGGTAATTTCGAGGGCGAAATTATTTTAAGGGGTAGAAGCGTAACATCCACGATAATTAGGGGCTATGCATTTTACATAATTGAATGATGTTGCATGCTTAATCTTTATTAAGTGCAATTTTGGAAGTTATTTGAGCTTCATTTATTAAGTGAATGCTTTGTTAAACCTTTAATTCTATTAATTAGAGAGAGAACTAAGCTAATAAGGCCTTAAGAATTGATGATAAGAAGTTCTAGTATAAGTTAAGTAATTGGCAAAGTGGTTAAGATGCATGGATGTATGCTTAAGGTGCAAGGTTGAATCTCTAGCTAACATTAGGGAGAATTTTTAATTTTTTGTTTTCTTCCTTGTAAGTGTCGGCCAAGAATATTCTAGAGTGGATGAGCTTTCATCCATTTTTGGCTTGTTGACCATGTGAAAAGGAAGTTAAAGAACATAAGGCATGGAATCACAAATTCATGATAAGATGAGGGGACAATGGCATAATAAAGGGCTATGTTTTGGGGATGTGTTCATGGTCATTTGACCATGAACCTAGACAACATGAAGGCTAAAGGAGAGGCCTAGTTGTGTAGTAAATTACTTGGATATGATGGGGAAGAAACAAGGAGGAAAAAGGGGATATGTTGGCATTGATGTGGTAGAATTTATGCTTTGCCATTAGGGGGAAAAGTTAGCCAAAAGTCTTTGTTTTGTCCATCTTTTCTCATTTTCACCAAAAGCTCACTCTTAGTTAGATTTGCCATAGAGTTTAGGTAAAAACTTTCTTTTGTTTTGGCTTTCTTCTTTTTGACCAATTTTCTTCATTTTGGCCGAATGTACCTTAGACATTTTGGTACACTTTTGCTTTTGATTTAGAATCAATTGTTTGAACCAAATACAACTTTCTTTCTCCCATTTATTTTTCTTCTTGAAACCGAAACTACAAAGTTCAAGGAACCAAATTCTTCATTTCTCTTCTTTAGCCGAATGCATCTAAGTCTCAAAACTAATCTCCCTTCTCTTTGATCATATTCTCTTTTCTTTTTCTTTTCATCTTATTTTTCTCTTATCTTTCTCTCATTGCCGAAATCACCATTATCATTTTCTTCTTCTCTTTCTCTTTACTTCCTTCTCCTTTCATTCTCTTTCTTCTTTCCCTTCAAAATCGAAACCATTATATTGAAGCCACCATTTTTATTCTTTTATTTTGTGAAGGCCGAATCATCATTTTCTTTTCTTCTTTTTCAAAGCCGAATCTCCAAGTGATCAAAGTAAGATGCTATCAATTATTTTCATCACTTCCTTTCACTTGAATAAGATTGGAAATCATAATCTTTTATTTCTCTCTTAGGTCGAATCTCTTGAAAACATTTTGAAAGGAACTTTGTTGAAGACAATCTTAAGTGACCATTCGAATCATCAAGGTAAGACTACTATTTTGGATAATATCAATTTCTTTAGATGGATTACTAATCTAAGTTATCTTTAGGAGCGATCTAAGATCATCAAGATAGGTAAGAAAAGAGCCGTTCGAAGTGTTTGGAAGAGAGGAGGTATTCCTTTACCATCGAACTACAAGCGAAGAAGCGATGTCGGGGTTAGAGACTTTCCACCGGTTGTGGACCCTCCGCAAACGAGGATCGATTATTCAAGTAGTGCGTACAACCGAACCACTTTACGTTGGTGGAATATCGGTGGGTTTTGATCCATCTAGTGGAGAAAACCGCAAATAACTATCATTCGTGAATCAGGGTAAGGATTTAGATCTATCGTTTATAAGTATAGTTTTTGCTAACAATAGTTTATACTAACAAGAGTTTATTAATCATTTAGGTGTGGACGAGCTAGAGTATTGTTCTCTTTGTTACTAGGTGTGTAACCATACATTAAAACTTCCATAGATTTATATTATTATAAAGTGATTATATGATAGTATGTTTTGTTGTGGATACCAATTATTGGTATACAAAATTGAGTATGTTACCCAATATTCCATTTATTTTGATATATGCATCAATATGAAATAAGCATGACTATATTATGATTTGTGGGTACATAGCATGAAAATCGATTTGATATGTATGTGCATGGGCATATGGGTATGTTTAATAAAGGAGGAAGTATTCGGTGGTTTTACCACAATTACGGTGACTTCGGTCACATATGTGAAATTGGTGGCCGGTCACATATTTGACTCGGTGGCCGGTCACATATTTGACTCGGTGACTTGGTCACATATTTAACTCCGGTGGCCGGTCACATATTTGACTCGGTGGCTTGGTCACATATTTGACTCTGGTGGCTTTGGTCACATATTTGGACTTGGTCGGTGACTTGGTCACATCTGTTTTGGTGGCTTTGCCACAATAAGAGCGATGTGCATGTTGACTGCAAACAAGCGCCTTCGATGGTGTGTAGCGGATGGAGGGTCGATTTAGAAATCCCACGGTGTCTTTGGTTGATGCAGGGGTGTGTAGCGGATGGATATTTAGGTTGGGCCGGGCTTGCATTTCATTTCATATACATATCCATGTAACATTGTATGATTATTATATGATCTGCTATAAAATGGGCCTTTGGGCTAAATTTGAATAAAATGGGCCTTTGGGCTAAATTTGAGTAAAATGGGCCTTTGGGCTAAATTTGAGCTAAAATGGGCCTTTGGGCCAAATATTTGATTAAATGGGCCTATGGCCATATCTGAAATTTTTGGGTTTGAAAGCATTTCATAAAATGGCCTTTTTAGTGTATGTGTTATACATTGAGTTTATGACTCACCCATTTTTATGGGATAACTTTTCAGATAACTCGTAGTGCGATGGATCGGGACAGCAAGGATTTCGAGGTGGCCATTGCTCGTATTAAGTATTGTGGAGATTTTCCAACTTAAACTCTTTAAGTTAAATTTTATTACTTAGACTTTATTTTGGGTTGCCAATATTATGTAATAAGGCCATTATAAACTATCTTTAATTTCGTGTTTGGATTTATTTTTATTTTGCTATGAATAAATATCCACTAAATAACTAAATTGGTTTTTAATAATTATTTTAAAAGGTTTTTGTCTCTAATATGTAAATGTTTTCAAGGAAATTTTCTTAAGTTTGGTTCCCTTTTGATTTTATATTAATTCCTCCTAAGAATAATGTTTTAAAGGACAAAATTTCTTTACAATGGAATTCCGCTAAAAGTTTTACTTGAGGAACATACCAAATCCGGTTAGGCTTTTTGGGCCGGGTTTGGGGTGTTTCAGCTTGGTATCAGAGCCCAGTTTTAAACTCTCGGCCTTGGGTTTTGAAGCCCACAACGTTTTCAAAATTTTGGCCCAAAAGAATTTTTGAAAGTTTTTCTTAAGATAAATGGTTTTATAAGAGCATGGCACTCGGAATTCTCGGCCCAGATCCATCAGGTATGTACCTTCATTTGATAAATGATATGAATGTCTGATAAGCCTAAGGAAACTTTAGAGACATGGACCCTAGGTGTATGTGTACTACTACGAAAACCACTGAAGATCTGTTTCATAAGACTTTCTTTTAATAAGAAGTGAAAAGATTCTAATACATAAGACTTTTCGTAAAAAATAGATAAGATACGTAGTAGACATGAGCTCTAGGGGACGAGGTCGTCGTGGACATGGAAGAGGAAGGATGGTGTTTGAACCGATTCGGTCTGGTCAAGGTTCCGAGAATGAAGCTCCACCACCTATTTGTTAGGCGGACTTCCAAGAACAAAATGAAGGAGGTGACGTGATATCACAAGTTGATCATGAGTTTTGGAACGAGTAGCGAAGCTAGTTCGAAATGGATCTCGGAAGTGCATGGTGAGAGACTTAGATCGAATGGGTGAGGTTTTCAGAGGAGTATCTGGAGTAGTTCCTAATGTAGTCGAATATTGGTTGGAAGCAGTCGAGAGGATCATGGATGATATAGACTGCACTGATGAAGAGAAATTGAAGGTGCTATTTCACTTCTTCGTGATGAAGCCTATCAGTGGTGGCTTACTATCAAGGAAAGTACCCCGTGGATCGTCGGATTGGGGTATTTTAAAGTGAAATTTGAGGAAAATATGTCGGAGCCGACTACATCGACTCTCGGAGGAAGACATTTACGAATCGGTACAAGGAAACAAGTCGATAGTGAATATGAAGCGAAATTCTTACGACCGGCCGTTATGCGGAGGATAGTGGCTATGGAATATGAGCGTTGCGTCGATTTGAAGATGGACTTAGAGATGAGCTAAGAGTGATGATTGCTCCACATCGTGAAAGGGATTTTGCAATCTTAGTGGAAAGGGCAAGAATTGCGAAGAAGCTAAGCAATTGAGAGGCGTAACCGGATGAGGTCGAGCAAGAATAAGAGAAGCTTTGGGTCTTGAGGTCGTCAGGAAACTTTCAGAAGAAATCAAGGAATGATGGACCGCGAGGTCGACAGACTGCTACGGAGTGCAAAGTCGTACTTGTTCTCAATGTGGGAAAATGCACTCGGGAGAATGCTGGAAGAAAACCGGCGGATGTTTCAAGTGCGGTTCGAAGGATCACATGATCAAGGATTGTCCGATGAACTCGGAGAAGAATCGTCCAGCAAGTCAGGGTGCTAATCAAGGCGTGAAGTGGACAGCAACCGATAAGAGGCCGTGGTCCCAATGGAAGGGCAATGGTTAGGTAGAGGTCGTGGAACTTTAAGCGAGGCGGTGGAAACTCGAGGTGAGACAACCAGTTTGGTGTATGCGGTTAAATCGTGAGAGAAGACGGTGGCCTTTTGATGTTATCACAGATGCGTTTTGATTTAGGTTGCCCTTTATTGCTTTGATAGATATAGGGTCAACTCATTCCTATATTGCTAGTGAAGTATCGGGACTTTGCATGTGACTTACAAAGCTGTACCTAGGAAGATGGTGTACTTAGTCCTCTAGGATGAGGCGGTGAGTTGTAGACAAACTCTTTAAGGAAGTGCCTCTAGAAGTTCAAGGGTTCTGATTTCGGTGATTTAATGGAGTTGCCATTCGAGAATTCGACCTAATTTTAGGCATGGGTGGCTTGTGAAGTACCGTGCAAATGTGGATTGTCTTTGCTAAGAGAATGTCCCTAAGAACTTTTGATGACAAGGAAGTTGTAGTGATGGGCGAGAGGCGGAACTATTTATCTAATGTAGTATCCGCTCTTAAGGCGGAAAAGATGGTTAAGAAAGGATCTGAAGCTTTTCGATGTTGGTGAGTGCTTTGGAGGTTAAGGAAGCAATTGCTATTGAAGTCGGGATATCAATGAATTTGTAGATGTTTTTAGGAAGAACTTCGGGTTTGCCTCCGGATCGTGAGGTAGAATTCGGGATAGACTTATTGCACAGGAGCGCCGGTTTCTATTGCTCTATATAGAATGGCAAGAAGGAGTTGGTTGAGCTTAAGGCTCAGATTAGGGAGTTGCTTGATCGTGGATTCATCCGACCTAGAGTGTCTCCATGAGGAGCACCGGTCCTATTAAGTAAAGAAGAAGGACGGATCGATGAGGATGTGTATAGACTACGGCGGTTGAATAAGTCGACTATCAAGAATAAGTATCCTTTGCCGGGATCGACGACTTGTTCGATCGACTTAAAGGAGCTGCGGTATTCTCTAAAATTGATCTAAGGTCGGGTATCATCGACTTAAAGTGAAAGAAGCGGATATCCATAAGGCGGCTTTCCGAACTAGATATGGGCATTATGAATTTACGGTAATGCCATTCGGATTGATGAAACGCACCAATTGCGTTTATGGATATGATGAACCGGATTTTCAGCCCTACTTGGATCCATTCGTCGTGGTATTCATAGGCGACATCTTGGTGTATTCTAAGTCGAAGTGGAACATGATGAGCATCTCCGGATTGTGTTACGAGTTTTAAGGAGAAGAAAGCTGTCGCCAAATTCAAAGAAGTGTGAATTTTGGTGAAAGAAGTTGCATTTTAGGACATGTGGTATCTGCGAGAGGGATTAGGGTGGATCCTCGGAAGATCGAGGTGTACTAGATTGGAAACCACCTAAGTCCGTGAATGGCGAGGTTCGCGATTTCTTGGGTTTAGCCGGATATTACCGAAGATTCGTGAAGGATTTTCAACGTTAGCCACACCTTTAACGAAATTCCGAGAAAGGAAGTACCTTTTGTGTGGGGCGATAAGCAAAGAAGAGAGTTTTGAGAAGCTCAAGAAAGTTTTGACGGAAGCTCTGTTTTGATTCACTGAAGCGGGAAAGGATTTTGTCGTGTATTGTGATGCTTCCCACGGGATTAGGGTGTGTTCTAATGCAAGGCGGAAAGGTAGTTGCGTGTCGTCTCGGCGATTGAGACCACATGAAGTTAACTACCCGACGCATGACTTGGAGTTAGCAAATGTAGTGTTTGCTCTTAAGGTTTGGAGACATTACTTATACGGAGAAAAGTCGGTGATATACGGACCACAAAAGTCGACATATCTCTTGACTCGTAAAGAAGCGAATTTGAGGCGGAGAAGGTGGATAGAGTTGTTGAAAGACTACATTGTTCCATCGAGTACCATCCGCAAGGCGAATATGGTGGCGGCGCTCTAAGTCGAAAAGTGGTGTCGATTTGAGGCGATGTTTGCTCATCTTAGTCTCTGACGATGGAAGCTTGTTGGCGAGAACTTGAGTTAAGCCGACATGGTTAAGTCAAGTAAAGAGAGCAGTTAATAGATGAAGATCCGAGTGAAAAGTTTGACAGTGCGAGTGGGAAATTGGAAGATTTTGGTATTAACGGTTGGAGCATTGTGTTTCAAAGGTAAAGTTTGTATGCCAAAGGATCGGGAGTTGAGGCAAAGATACTTGAGAATCGCATGGTAGCCCCTATGCTATGCATCCCGGAGGAAGTAAGTTATATCGAGACTTGCGAGATCGGTTTTGGTGGCTTTGGTCTTAAGCGGGAAGTTCTTGAGTTTGTAGGGAAGTGCTTGGCGTGTCGACAAGTCAAGCTGAACATCAAGTACCATCGGGTTGCTTCAACCGATAAAGATTCCTTGATGGAAGTGAGAGAGAATCACCATGGATTTTGTTAGTGGGCTTCCTCTTACGCCTACTAAGAAAGACTCCATTTGGGTGATAGTGGACCGATTAATGAAATCGCACATTTTATCCCGTTTGGGTTGATTACTCTTTCTGAAGTTGGCGAAGTTATATGTAGCTGAAATTGTGAGATTGCATGGAGTCGTTGTCGATAATTTAGCATGAGATCCGAGATTTACGTCGCGATTTTGGAAAGCATTGCATCGAGCTTTGGGCACCAAATTGGACTTGATCGGCATTTCATCCTCGATCGGATGGTCGATCGAAAGAGTAATCCAGATCTTAGAAGATATGTTAAGGGTTGTGTGATAGATTTCAAGGAAGTTGGGAAGAATTCTTACCGTTGGCGAATTTATGCATTACAACAACATTTCAATCCGATATCTGGATGGCACCGTATGAAGCACTATATGGACGGAAGTGTCGCACTCCTACGTCTTTGGATGAAATTAGGGAACGATGATTTTGGGTCCGTAGATAGTGTCCGAATCGAAGAAAAGGTTAAGGTAATCCGGGCTCGGTTAAAGGAAGCGTCTGACTGACAAAAATCGTATGCAGATTTAAAGCGGAAAGAAATAGAATATGCAGTGGGAGACCAAGTTTTCCTAAAGGTTTCACCTTGGAAAAAGGTGATGAGATTTGGTCGCAAAGGGAAACTAAGTCCCAGGTTCATTGGACCTTATCGGATTGTGAAGCGGGTCGGATCTGTGGCATATCAGTTAGATTTGCCTTCGGAATTGAAACAAATGCACAATGTGTTTCATGTTTCAATGTTACGCCGTTACCGGTCGGATCCATCTCATGTAGTACCAGTTGAGGAGGTGGAATTAAGATCAGATTTGTCATATGAAGAGGAGCCAATTCAAATTACGAGGCGAGATGTAAAGGTTTTACGGAGAAAATCAGTTCCTCTCGTTAAGGTATTATGGCAAAATCATGGATCAGAAGAAGCCTCGTGGGAACCGGAGGAAGCGATGCGACAGCAATACCCTCACTTATTCCAGACAGGTAATTTCGAGGACGAAATTATTTTAAGGGGTAGAAGCGTAACATCCACGATAATTAGGGGCTATGCATTTTACATAATTGAATGATGTTGCATGCTTAATCTTTATTAAGTGCAATTTTGGAAGTTATTTGAGCTTCATTTATTAAGTGAATGCTTTGTTAAACCTTTAATTCTATTAATTAGAGAGAGAACTAAGCTAATAAGGCCTTAAGAATTGATGATAAGAAGTTCTAGTATAAGTTAAGTAATTGGCAAAGTGGTTAAGATGCATGGATGTATGCTTAAGGTGCAAGGTTGAATCTCTAGCTAACATTAGGGAGAATTTTTAATTTTTTTGTTTTCTTCCTTGTAAGTGTCGGCCAAGAATATTCTAGAGTGGATGAGCTTTCATCCATTTTTGGCTTGTTGACCATGTGAAAAAGGAAGTTAAAGAACATAAGGCATGGAATCACAAATTCATGATAAGATGAGGGGGACAATGGCATAATAAAGGGCTATGTTTTGGGGATGTGTTCATGGTCATTTGACCATGAACCTAGACGGCATGAAGGCTAAAGGGAGAGGCCTAGTTGTGTAGTAAATTACTTGGATATGATGGGGAAGAAACAAGGAGGAAAAAGGGGGATATGTTGGCATTGATGTGGCCGAATTTATGCTTTGCCATTAGGGGGGAAAAGTTAGCCAAAAGTCTTTGTTTTGTCCATCTTTTCTCATTTTCACCAAAAGCTCACTCTTAGCCGAATTTGCCATAGAGTTTAGGTAAAAACTTTCTTTTGTTTTGGCTTTCTTCTTTTTGACCAATTTTCTTCATTTTGGCCGAATGTACCTTAGACATTTTGGTACACTTTTGCTTTTGATTTAGAATCAATTGTTTGAACCAAATACAACTTTCTTTCTCCCATTTATTTTTCTTCTTGAAACCGAAACTACAAAGTTCAAGGAACCAAATTCTTCATTTCTCTTCTTTAGCCGAATGCATCTAAGTCTCAAAACTAATCTCCCTTCTCTTTGATCATATTCTCTTTTCTTTTCTTTTCATCTTATTTTTCTCTTATCTTTCTCTCATTGCGAAATCACCATTATCATTTTCTTCTTCTCTTTCTCTTTACTTCCTTCTCCTTTCATTCTCTTTCTTCTTTCCTTCAAAACCCAAACCATTATTTTGAAGCCACCATTTTATTCTTTTATTTTGTGAAGGCGAATCATCATTTTCTTTTCTTCTTTTTCAAAGCGAATCTCCAAGTGATCAAAGTAAGATGCTATCAATTATTTTCATCACTTCCTTTCACTTGAATAAGATTGGAAATCATAATCTTTTATTTCTCTCTTAGGTAGAATCTCTTGAAAAGATTTTGAAAGGAACTTTGTTGAAGACAATCTTAAGTGACCATTGAATCATCAAGGTAAGACTACTATTTTGGATAATATCAATTTCTTTAGATGGATTACTAATCTAAGTTATCTTTAGGAGCGATCTAAGATCATCAAGATAGGTAAGAAAAGAGCCATTCAAGTGTTTGGAAGAGAGGAGGTATTCCTTTACCATCGAACTACAAGCGAAGAAGCGAGATCGGGGTTAGAGACTTTCCACCGGTTGTGGACCCTCGCAAACGAGGATCGATTATTCAAGTAGTGCGTATAACCGAACCACTTTACGTTGGTGGAATATCGCGGTTTTGATCCATCTAGTGGAGAAAACCGCAAATAACTCGCTCATTCGTGAATCAGGGTAAGGATTTAGATCTATCGTTTATAAGTATAGTTTTTGCTAACAATAGTTTATACTAACCGAGTTTATTAATCATTTAGGTGTGGACGAGCTAGAGAGTATTGTTCTCACTGTTACTAGGTGTGTAACCATACATTAAAAACTTCCATAGATTTATATTATTAAAAGTGATTATATGATAGTATGTTTTGTTGTGGATACCAATTATTGGTATACAAAATTGAGTATGTTACCCAATATTCCGTTTATTTTGATATATGCATCAATATGAAATAAGCATGACTATATTATGATTTGTGGGTACATAGCATGAAAATCTGATTTGATATGTATGTGCATGGGCATATGGGTATGTTTAATAAAGGAGGAAGTATTCGGTGGTTTTACCACAATTCGGTGACTTGGTCACATATGTGAAATTGGTGGCCGGTCACATATTTGACTCGGTGGCCGGTCACATATTTGACTCGGTGACTTCGGTCACATATTTGACTCGGTGGCCGGTCACATATTTGACTCGGTGGCTTGGTCACATATTTGACTCTGGTGGCCGGTCACATATTTGGACTTGGTCGGTGACTTGGTCACATCTGTTTTGGTGGCTTTGCCACAATAAAGGCGATGTGCATGTTGACTGCAAAGAAGCGCCTTCGATGGTGTGTAGCGGATGGAGGGTCGATTTAGTAATCCCACGGTGTCTTTGGTTGGTAGGGGTGTGTAGCGGATGGATATTTAGGTTGGTAGGGCTTGCATTTCATTTCATTTACATATCCATGTAACATTGTATGATTATTATATGATCTGCTATAAAATGGGCCTTTGGGCTAAATTTGAGTAAAATGGGCCTTTGGGCTAAATTTGAGCTAAAATGGGCCTTTGGGCCAAATATTTGATTAAATGGGCCTATGGCCATATCTGAAATTTTTGGGTTTGAAAGCATTTCATAAAATGGCCTTTTTAGTGTATGTGTTATACATTGAGTTTATGACTCACCCATTTTTATGGGATAACTTTTCAGATAACTCGTAGTGCGATGGATCGGGACAGCAAGGATTTCGAGGTGGCCAGTGCTCGTATTAAGTATTGTGGAGATTTTCCAACTTAAACTCTTTAAGTTAAATTTTATTACTTAGACTTTATTTTGGGTTGCCAATATTATGTAATAAGGCCATTATAAACTATCTTTAATTTCGTGTTTGGATTTATTTTTATTTTGCTATGAATAAATATCCACTAAATAACTAAATTGGTTTTTAATAATTATTTTAAAAGGTTTTTGTCTCTAATATGTAAATGTTTTCAAGGAAATTTTCTTAAGTTTGGTTCCCTTTTGATTTTATATTAATTCCTCCTAAGAATAATGTTTTAAAGGACAAAATTTCTTTACAATGGAATTCCGCTAAAAGTTTTACTTGAGGAACATACCAAATCCGGTTAGGCTTTTTGGGCCGGGTTTGGGGTGTTTCAAGCATACAATTAGCTGATAAAACTATTAGAATTCCTAAGGGTATAATTGAGGATGTGCTAGTAAAAATTAACAAATTCATATTCCTAGTAGACTTTGTTGTTTTAGACATAGATGAAGACAATAGTATCCCTTTAATTTTAAGAAGACCCTTTTTAGCAACTTCCACAGCTAAAATTGATGTTGGTACAGGTGAACTCACACTTCGTGTAGGTGACAAATCAATCAGTCTTCAAGCTCTTGACTCAGCTAGAACATCGAGTGATAAAGGTGAGAATGTAAATTCTATTGATAATCATTTGGTTCAACTTTCTTTACAGGAAGCACCACGAAATTAGATAACTGAGCCAGATCATAGACCTCATGCCAATAAAGAAGAAATTTATGAGGAACGAAGGCTTCAGGTCGATGAACTAGACGAGTGGAAGCCACACGTCAAGGAGAAATCAAAACCACACAAAGTGAAACTGAAGGAACCCCCAAACGATCTTATAGGAACATCAAATCACTTCAAAATAGGAGATCAGGTACTGTTAGATAAAATAGACCCTTGAATTGCCAGTTCAGACCTTAAAACAAACAAAGAAATCCCTTTCACGGTACTGAATATTTTCCCATACGGAACAGTCAAGGTAAGTAATCCTACATTTGACACTTTTAAGGTAAACACTACTCGACTCGAACTATATAAGAATCATAAAACTGATAGCAAGGGAGAGGAGTTTCAAATCCTCAAACCACCATTAATGTGTGAATGAGAGGAAAGTCAAGCTCAAACTTTAAATGAGCCTTTTCGGGAGGCAACCCGAGCACTAACCCCATTAATTTTTATATTTTCAAATTTCAGCATCTAACTAAGAACTAACCAGACTTTTAAACGCAGGTTTTCATACCCACACGGCCTTGAACATGGTCGTGGCCATGGCCGTGTGGCCAGCACAGGTAGGTACAAGGGCGTGGAAAACCACCAGATCCTTGATCTCTATTTAAAATCCCCTTCTTCTGTTTACTTTCCCCCCTAAATCTTCTTCCCCTTTCCCCTTTCTTTTTGAACACATACCCATTTTCCATTATTTACTTTTATTCTTATTTTTATTTTTACTTTCTTTATTATTTTCTTCTTATTCTTCATGCCATTTAGATTTAGCTTAGGATACAATAAGATCAGGCCGGCTGCTTCAAGGATTTAATTTCAATCGGTTCGAGGCGCTCCCATACATTCACCTCTCCCCAATCCTATCTGGTTTCTTTTCATTAAATCCATCCAAAATTCAGGAAGTTTCACTTCTCTCCCTAACTTATGATTTTCTTACTATATTGTGAATATTTATCGTTGTACATTGAGGGCAATGTACATCTTAAGTGTAGGGGGTGAATTTTATTTAGAAAAGTTCCTAATTTTTGCATTATTCTCAAATCCCTAAATAATATATTATCTTAAGTAATTTTCTCATATCACTAAATAGAATGAAACTTCTATTGATTTATGATTTTTATTGATATGTTTTAGATTAAGTCATTGTTAATTGTGCATTGATGATTTATATGTGAAGAATACCAGAGAATCAAGCATGATAAGTCTATTTTTTCAGAATTAAAAATTTTCTAGGTTGTTGACCTAAATTTGAATATTACCTTGAAGTTTGAAATTTACAAGGTTGATATCGAAAAACCTATAATTTTTGTGAAGATTTTGAGCCTTTTAGAGCATACATTCTTTTCGTGCTCACTTTATTGATTATGAGTGTGTCAATATTGATTTGTTATTTTGGAACTTGCTTCGATTATACATGTCAAGACCATCATTGATTTGATATATGGAGATGATAAAGGTACTTAGGATTTAACCCACTTACTCTACTAAAAGCCTATCTTCACAATTAACCCCTAGTGAACCCCTTTGACGCTAACAGCCCTTTTATTGATTCACCCACTAATAATAACCCAAAGCCCATCTTGTATTTGTTATCACCATTTTTCTTGATTACCCTTCTATCGAGACTTTATTTGATCAGTTGCCTAATTATTTTATTTTAGTAGTTGAATTCATCTTATATTATGTACTTAACTTGATTTGTTCTTAAAAAAAAATGTTAGAAAATTTATTCAACATTAGTTCTATTTTCTATGAGCTTAAACAGTTAAATTCACATCTTTAGAAGAAGCTCGTGTTATTGATGTAATTATTCATTATCAATTCATTGTTTCTAGTTAGGTAATTTGTCAATTCAATATCGATTTTAACCTTCTAATTCAGCCTATATCCACACCTTTAACCCAAGCCCCATTATAACCCTTTAAAGACCTTTTGATTTGTGTATCATCTCATTTTATAGTGGTGGAGATTTGATTTTCAGGCAAGCCTATGGGATTAACTTTTCATGTTCGACTAATAAGTTCTTTATTTCAAACCTTAAACACCTTGAGTGATTTGAGTGAATCTTTAGTGAGGATGTCAATCCTTGTTAGTTTTGAATCAAAGGTAATTATTCGGATAAGGGGAAACACCTATGTTTTCGTGCTATAAACTTATGACTTTGATTGATTGAATCTTTAGGACTCTTTTAGTTAAATTATCCATGTATAAATTTTCTATGAATTATGATGAGGCATCATTGATAAGTTTTATGAATCGAGGGAAGTTAGTTTTAATTGTGAGTTAAGAATTTTGCTTGAGGACAAGCAAATGCTTAAGTGTGGGGGTATTTGATAAACTGCAATATGTTCATATTTTAATCCCACATTTGGCATACTTTTGGATGATTTATTCTCTGAATTGTGGAATTTGGTGTGCCTAATCCTTTAATTTCATGTTTTATACTTAAGAGAGCAACGGAGGATAAAATGAATGAGAAACGGCTAAAAATAGAGAAAATTGGTCAAAGTACGAAATCAACATGGCTTGGGCCCGAGACACACGGCCGTGCCTCTTTAGTAGATTCGACCACGGCCTGGCCCCGAATCATACGGCCGTGCCACACGGGCGTGTCCCTGCCGCAGCAAAGAAGAGTTCCACTCAGATTAGGGCACTTAGAGGTAAATAAAAACATTCCAAAAGCCTATATAAACACCATAGAGGCCAACCTTTAGGGGGCATTCACCTAGGCCAAGGAGCCAAGCCAGAGAGGCCGAATTGTGGGATTCACTCGAAGAAAGCCAGTAAATTCATCTCAAGAAGCCGGAATCATACTCAAGACTAAGGATCTCTCCTTCAATTCGTTCAGGGGGTTTTAGGGTTTTTCTTATGTTTTATTTTATATTTTATTGTAACATCCTGAAATTAGGCCTAGTAGGATTGAGCCCAATGGGCCTTAGGCGTAGTCGCGTTTAAAATTTTTTGGAGAATAGGAGATCGGCTTAAGTGCAAGTTGGACCTTTTAGATAAGTGATTTTGGAAGGTTAGGGGGCTTCTATGAAGTCCCGGGATCAAATATTAGCTTTGGGAAAATTTTGGTTTTATGTGAAAAAAAAACCTTGGAGGTTGGCGGGTAGGCCTTAAGAATAAAATGTGGAGGAAAATGACACAAGTGGTGTGTGTGGTGTAGTGGCAAAGTGGCGCCACAAGGAAGGAAGGAGGTCCAAGGTTCTAGTTGTAGCGTTTGCATTCCTTTTGATTATTTTTATTCAATGAATTTAGACCTTGGCCATAGGGTTATATTTAATTTGCATGGTTTGAGGCACAAGGAGCTAGTTGGTAAAGTGGCTAGCGGCGTGGATTATGTTATAAGGGAGCACGGGTTGAATCTCATGAGAAGCAAGGGAGTATTTATTTTATGAGTGGACGGTAAGAGTTTCAGTTGAATTTAAACTCTCTTGTGAAGGGATCCCACATCGGAAAGATACAAGGAATGAAGGTGAAGAGCTAGCTATATAAAGAGCATGCCGGAGAAGGGTTAACATACCTTGGTGGGCGTTGGGCACGGGAGTGGTCGCAGCTGTTTAGCACCGAGTCCTATCGGTGTGTAACTCTCTACTCTAGTTGTAGAGCGACAAATGCCGAAGTCTGGTCATGGTAATAGTAGTTACACGAAGCGTGCGGCTTGCGTGTGGGGCTTCAACGCGATAGTTGAGGCCATCGGTAGTATTCTTGTGGGTTGGGGCTACTTGGGTGTGATGGTAGAAGTGGGCCCAATGGGCACGTAGGCCCAATTGGAATAAATTGTATGATGATATAGTATATAGTGAACTAGACTAGGTGGAACTTATATCGTGGATAGATTTTGTTAGGTGGGCCACACGAGTGTGGGCCCGAATGGGTCGAAATCGGGTTTTAGGCCCAACAGTCCGGTAAAGACCGAAAATGGTAGTTGAGTCGCTCAAGGCGACACTACACCTTTAGAAAGGCCATTCCAGGTACAAAATTACAAAAATACCCTTGGTGGGTAAATTACAAAAATACCCTTGGTGGGTAGATTACGAAAATACCCTTGGTGGGTAAATTACAAAAATACCCTTGGTTGGTAAATTACGAAAATACCCTTGGTGGGTAAATTACGAAAATACCCTTGGTGGGTAAATTACGAAAATACCCTTGGTGTGTAAGTTACGAAAATACCCTTGGTGTGTAAGTTACGAAAATACCCTTGGTGGGTAAATTCGAAAATACCCTTAGTGGGTAAATTACGAAAATACCACAGTGGGTAAATTACAAAAATACCTAGGTAGGTAAATTACAAAAATACCCTTGGTTGGTAAATTACAAGAATACCCTTGGTGGGTAAATTCTGAAAATACCCTTGGTGGGTAAATTACGAAAATACCCTTGGTGGGTAAATTACAAAATACCCTTGGTAGGTAGATTACTGAAAATACCCTTGGTGGGTAAGTTCTGAAAATACCCTTGGTGGGTAAATTACGAAAATACCCTTGGTGGGTAAATTACTGAAAATACCCTTGGTGGGTAAATTACAAAATACCCTAGGTAGGTAAATTACAAAAATACCCTTGGTTGGAAATTACAAGAATACCCTTGGTGGGTAAATTACGAAAATACCCTTGGTGGGTAAATTAAGAAAATACCCTTGGTGGATAAATTACGAAAATACCCTTGGTAGGTAAAATTACGGTTATACCCTTAGAGGTTGATTAGCATGATTATGTTGTTTTATGTCTATCGATTATGATGGTAATTCATGTTATACTTATATTTGATATATGTCTAGCATACATGACATCGCATACACAATTATTATGTCATATTGCGGGTATGATGAGAGGAGGGAAGATTGATATCGTGACTTGGTCACCGATGATTTGGTATCACATCGTGTCTTGGACACGGAGGTTTGGCACCTCATAGCGACTCATCCACATGGTTAATACCACCGTGGGTTGGCCCCACTTTTGAGATATGGGATCGCCGCGGTGATTTGGTATCACACGTGGGTTGGCCCCACAACTTGATGATTCGACTTGGTCACGGTGGTTTGGCACCACCGGTGATTTGGTATCACATTCGTGTCTTGGACACGGAGGTTTGGCACCTCATAGCGACTCGTCCCCGTGGTTAACACCACCGTGGGTTGGCCCCACTTTTGAGATATGGGATCGTCGCCGGTGATTTGGTATCACACGTGGGTTGGCCCCACAACTTGATGATTCGTGACTTGGTCACGGTGGTTTAGCACCACCGGTGGTTTGGCACCACCGGTGATTTGGTATCACATTCGTGTCTTCGGACACGGAGGTTTGGCACCTCATGGCGACTCGTCCTCGTGGTTAACACCACCGTGGGTTGGCCCCACTTTTGAGATATGGGATCGTCGCCGGTGATTTGGTATCACATTTATATCGTGACTTGGTCACGGTGGTTTAGCACCACCGGTGGTTTGGTACCACAGGGGTAGAAAAGGAGTTATGGATGGCTAGGTTGGGTGCATTATACATATATGTTGCTTTGTTATAATTTGTGTAAGTATGTGGTATTTACGGGAGAGGAATATGCCTTGAGTCTTGGTGACTCACCTTCTCCTTATCTTTTCGGTGATTCGTGAGTTTGCGGATGAGGAGCCGGATGAACTCGAGGAGGCCATGCAATAAAATTTGGTTTTACATAAATTTCCAATTGGGTATTTTATTTTAATTTGGTTTTCATATTTTTATCGATTTGTAATAAGGCTGTTTAATTATGTTTTGGATTATTTTTATGTTTTGAATATGTTTAAAATATGGCTTTTAAATTACTTGGTTAATTTAATAATTGAGCCCAAAGTTTTCTAAACTAAAACTCATAATGGTTTTAAAAATCTTACCATCGGGTAACATGAATAGTTCAATAGTAAAATTACAAGTTAAATGTTTTCAGCAGTTAAGTGATTTCCAAAATTCAAGTTTCTATACTCAATTGCAAATGGATTTTTCAAAATGATATTTCAAATTTTCTTAAAAGATATAAATGTTTTCTATCATATGATTTATCAACTAAGTTTTAAAGTTTTATGTAATTTCAAGTAAATTTCAATTTTAACTTATTTTCGACAAATAAAGAATTACAAAGAGTTTTTCACAAAAATTTAATTGTTAATTGATTCTTTCAAAAAATTATTTTCCTTAGTGACATACCAGATTCGATTAGTGGCATATTGACCGGGTTTGGGGTGTTACAAATTAGTATCGAGCTAGGTTTCAAAAACTCATTTGTGGGTTATGGGGTTCAAAAAAGTTTGTTTGAAAATACATGTTGTTTGGAAGTATGGCACCTGAGTCTCTCCGTCCAAATCCAGTAAGTTCCCTTATTTTATGTTTGTTAAGACAATGTTATGACTGTATTTTTGGTATTTATTTTGTGTGTCTTGGTTTGGATATAGAAATTGTATGTATAAATATCGATTTGCTTTTGTGTTTAGTTATCTAGTTATGAGAAAGAAGTTTTAGATTTGGTTTATTAGTGTTATTAGATCGAGTCTTGGCGTGAGCGTAGTGTGGTAGGTTAGGACGTGTATTTGTTAGTTAGTTGGAAATTTCGAGGACGAAATTTCTTTAAGGAAAATAGATTTGTAACATCCTGAAATTAGGCCTAGTAGGATTGAGCCCAATGGGCCTTAGGCGTAGTAGCGTTTAAAATTTTTTGGAGAATAGGAGATCGGCTTAATTGCAAGTTGGACCTTTTAGATAAGTGATTTTGGAAGGTTAGGGGGCTTCTATGAAGTCCCGGGATCAAATATTAGCTTTGGGAAAATTTTGGATTTAGGTGAAAAAAAAAAACCTTGGAGGTTGGAGGGTAGGCCTTAAGAATAAAATGTGGAGGAAAATGACACAAGTGGTGTGTGTGGTGTAGTGGCAAAGCGACGCCACAAGGAAGGAAGGAGGTCCAAGGTTCTAGTTGTAGCGTTTGCATTCCTTTTTGATTATTTTTATTAAATAAATTTAGACCTTGGCCATAGGGCTATATTTAATTGCGCATGGTTTGAGGCACAATGAGCTAGTTAGTAAAGTGGCTAGCGGCGTGGATTATGTTATAAGGGAGCACAGGTTCGAATCTCATGAGAAGCAAGGAGCATTTATTTTTTGAGTGGACGGTAAGAGTTTGGTTGAATTTAAACTCTCTTGTGAAGGATCCCACATCGAAAAGATACAAGGAATGAAGGTGAAGAGCTAGCTATATAAAGAGCATGCCGGAGAAGGGTTAACATACCTTGGTGGGCGTTGGGCACAGGAGTGGTCGCGCTGTGATTTAGCACCATAGTCCTGTCGGTGTGTAACTCTCTACTGGTTGTAAGCGGCAAATGCCGAAGTGCAGTCCACGGTAATAGTAGCCATCTGGCGTGTGTGGGGCTTCAACGCGATAGTTGAGGCCATCGAGAGTATTCTTGTGGGTTGGGACCTGCAATGTGATGGTAGAAGTGGGCCCAATGGGCACGTAAGCCCAATTGGAATAAATTGTATGATGATATAGTATATAGTGAACTAGACTAGGTGGAACTTATATACGTGGATAGATTTGTGTTAGGTGGGCCACACGAGCGTGTGGGCCCGAATGGATCGAAATCGAGTTTTAGGCCCAACAGTCCGGTAAAGACCGAAAATGGTAGTTGAGTCGCTCAAGGCGACACTGCACCTTTAGAAAGGCCATTCCAGGTACAAAATTACGAAAATACCCTTGGTGGGTAAATTACAAAAATACCCTTGGTAGGTAGATTACAAAAATACCCTTGGTGGGTAAATTACAAAAATACCCTTGGTTGGTAAATTACGAAAATACCTTTGGTGGGTAAATTATGAAAATACCCTTGGTGGGTAAATTACAAAAATACCCTTGGTAGGTAGATTACGAAAATACCCTTGGTGGGTAAGTTACGAAAATACCCTTGGTGGGTAAATTACGAAAATACCCTTGGTGGGTAAATTACGAAAATACCCTTGGTGGGTAAATTACAAAAATACCCTAGGTAGGTAAATTACAAAAATACCCTTGGTAAATTACAAAAATACCCTTGGTGGGTAAATTACAAAAATACCCTTGGTGGGTAAATTAAGAAAATACCCTTGGTGGATAAATTACGAAAATACCTTTGGTAGGTAAAATTACGGTTATACCCTTAGAGGTTGATTAGCATGATTATGTTGTTTTATGTCTATCTGATTATGATGGTAATTCATGTTATACTTATATTTGATATATGTCTAGCATACATGACATCTGCATACAATTATTATGTCATATTGCGGGTATGATGAGAGGAGGGAAGATTGATATCGTGACTTGGTCACCGGTGATTTGGTATCACATTCGTGTCTTGGACACGTGAGGTTTGGCACCTCATAGCGACTCATCCCCGTGGTTAATACCACAGTGGGTTGGCCCCACTTTTGAGATATGGGATCGTCGCCGGTGATTTGGTATCACGTGGGTTGGCCCCACAACTTGATGATTCGTGACTTGGTCACGGTGGTTTGGCACCACCGGTGGTTTGGCACCACCGGTGATTTGGTATCATATTCGTGTCTTGGACACGGAGGTTTGGCACCTCATAGTGACTCGTCCACGTGGTTAACACCACCGTGGGTTGGCCCCACTTTTGAGATATGGGATCATCGCCGGTGATTTGGTATCACACGTGGGTTGGCCCCACAGATGGATTATTCGTGACTTTGGTCACCGGTGATTTGGTATCACATTTATATCGTGACTTCGGTCACCGGTGGTTTGGCACCACCGGTGGTTTGGTACCACGGGGTAGAAAAGGAGTTATGGATGGCTAGGTTGGGTGCATTATACATATATGTTGCTTTGTTATAATTTGTGTAAGTATGTAGTATTTACAGGAGAGGAATATGCACTGAGTCTTGGTGACTCACCTTCTCCCTTATCTTTTCAGGTGATTCGTGAGTTTGCGGATGAGGAGCCGGATGAACTCGAGGAGGCCATGCAATAAAATTTGGTTTTACATAAATTTCCAGTTGGGTACTTTATTTTAATTTGGTTTTCATATTTTTATCGATTTGTAATAAGGCTGTTTAATTATGTTTTGGATTATTTTTATGTTTTGAATATGTTTAAAATATGGCTTTTAAATTACTTGGTTAATTTAATAATTGAGCCCAAAGTTTTCTAAACTAAAACTCATGAATGGTTTTAAAAATCTTACCATCGGGTAACATGAATAGTTCAATAGTAAAATTACAAGTTAAATGTTTTCAGATTAAGTGATTTCCAAAATTCAAGTTTCTATACTCAATTGCAAACGGATTTTTCAAAATGATATTTCGAATTTTCTTAAAAAGATATAAATGTTTTCTATCATATGATTTATCAACTAAGTTTTAAAGTTTTATGTAATGTAACACCCCAAACCCGGTCTATGCGTTGAGACTAGATTTGGTTTGTCACATGAATCGAGTTATCTTTGAATTTGCAATAAGTTGAAAACTTCAATATAAATTTCAGGTTTTAAAATAAATAGAAGAGTATTTGAATTTGATAATATTTGAAAACATTAGTTGAAAATCATTGTATTATCAAAAACTTTTAAATAGTTTGTTAATGAATTGACTATAATAAAATATTTATAAAAGAATTCCATATACTTGAAAACCCAAATTTATTTTAATAAAGCATCATAAAATCACAGCCCTTAATTAAAAAGTCCAAAGTTTAGTTTAAAACCCAAACACACATAAAATCCATAAGTTATTTATAGAGGCCCTTATTACAATAATCCATAATAGTAAAAAAAACATTTATTAAAAGTTCAGAGTTTAAATAACCCTCTCTCGCAGTATGGCCTCCACGAAGTCATCCTCGGCCCAAGTCCACATCAATTTCCATTACCTGAGATGGAAAGAATTTAAAGGGGGTGAGTTACTTAGAACTCAGTGTGCAACTCACCTACCACCATTATTGGGCCAGATTATCAGGACATAATGCTGGGCTTGAGCCCAATTCAGAATTCAACAATATATCATGAATTAAAACAATTAATAATGCATGTAACATGAAATTCCCAACCCATACCTAATATCCATCCGCTAACACCCCCGTACCAACCATCACACCTGTGGGGATCAAGTCAACCCACCCCGCCATCACACCAATCGTAGGCATTAAGCCTTTTTATAATTGTGGCATAGCCACCGAACTAGAGGCAATAAGCCGATATTGTGGCGAAACCACCGAACTAGAGCAATAAGTCGATATTGTGGCGAAGCCATAGAACTAGAGGCAATAAGCGATATTGTGGCGAAACCACCGAACTAGATATTTGGCAACTGGCCATTCTTCTCTTCATATATCCCACCCATGCAATTATACATGTACTTTAAAATATAAAATTTATTAACAATACATAACATGGTAGGTTTATCAATAACATTTTATTTGGCCCATAATTATAGCAATTTGTTTATTTAGCAGTTTAGTGGGCTTTGGCCCATTTACCGAACTAGAGTGTTTTGGCTAAATTTTAACGAACTAGAGTATTTTGGCCCAATTTATCGAACTAGAGTATTTTGGCCCACTTTAACGAACTAGAGTATTTTGGCCCAATTTATCGAACTAGAGTATTTTGGCCCAATTTTAACGAACTAGAGTATTTTGGCCCAATTTAACGAACTAGAGTATTTTGGCCCAATTTATCGAACTAGAGTATTTTGGCCCAATTTTAACGAACTAGAGTATTTTGGCCCAATTTATCGAACTAGAGTATTTTGGCCCAATTTATCGAACTAGAGTATTTTGGCCCAATTTTAACGAACTAGAGTATTTTGGCCCAATTTATCGAAACATCCAATTTACAAATTAACGAAAATTTTCTCGAGGCGTTTTAAGTAATTTTTACGATTTAGACGTTTTTCGTCTTTTCGTCAAAATATCAATATTTACGTTTTACCGATCTAACCGTTCTTCGATTTACTTCATCCGAAATTGACATCCAACCGAGAAAATAATGAGTGTGAAGTTACACACCTCGTTACCGAAAGTACTAATCCTTCTCGCTCCTCGGCACCTAAAACATATTTTGATCCGTTAGACAACTAATTCGGTAAAAATAATCTTAATCGATAATAGATCCAAAATCTTACCCTCTTGATTTTGAATCACTTCGATTTTCGGCTTTTCCTCGTTTATTGATTCACTAGCCGCCGAGAATCCACCAACGTATAACGGCTCGGAAGTTCGTACTACTTGAATAATGGACTTCCTTGAAGATGGCCCATAACCCGGTGGAAAATCCCGGATCCGAAACCGCTCTTCGTTTGAATGGGGATTTGGATCCGCCCCTCTTAACGTGACTAACCACCGCCTTTTCTTCCCTATTTTGTGATCTTCAAGATCCAATGGAATTTAGTTAGATCTAAAATGATATCAAATAATACTAGAGGTTTTAAAGAGATTTGATTTCCTTACCAAAGTAAAACGTTTCCAACGTTTCTACAATTCTCCCGATCACTTGAGTTTCGATCTCCTTTATTGCACTAAATAATAACGAAAGAGACGTTATTAGAATGAACGTTATATCAATCCAAAAAGTCCTTCAATTCACCATTACTATTCGGCCAAAGTACCTTAATAAATCGAAAATGGAAAAGAACCCTTACCTATTTTCCACGGTCGAAAGGAAAGGATTGAGAATGGTGTCTAAATGATGAAGGGTTCGACTATGTATGATCAAGGAAAAGAAGAATAAATATTTGGTTTATAGGCACAATAGCATTCGGCCAAGAGAGTGAAGATGGAGAGAATTTCGATTGAAAAGAAATAATATAAAAACGAAAGGATGATGGTGATGTTGTTGCTTGATTTCAAAGAGAAAAGAAGAAAAGAAAAATATGAACTTTAGGTGCTAGTATATTCGGCCATGGCAAAAGAAAAGAGAAAAAAAATGATTCTTTTTGGTATGGATGATTTCGGCACAAGAAGAAAAGGCACAAAGAATTGGCTAACGAGATAAGCAAAAAGGAATAACCAAATGGTCACAAAATTTGAGCTTTACTAATGCCCTATTCGGCCAAGATGAAAGTTTGAGAGGAGAGAAAACAAAGAAAAAAAATCTGCACAATGTGTAAAGAATGACCAAAGAGAAAAGAATGAGATTTTTAGCCAAACTAACAAAAATTTGGCTCCTTCCCTAAACCAATGTTGCCGTCCAGCACATGGTCAATTGGCCATGATTTCTTTCCAAATTTTCCCCTTGATAAGTGCCTTATTTTCCCCCTATCTTTCCTTAAACCTTTGATTCCATGCCATAAGTTAGTTGTTTCCTTACTCCATTGATACACTAACCAAAAATAACATGGTCAACACCTTCCTTATATGATCCTTGCCGACACTTCTTAGTTATGAGCAGAAAATTAAAAACAAAAAATTCACTTAGGTGCTATACAAGGGGTTCGAACCTCTTCCCTCTTACTAGAACCCATGCGCCAACTCCACCATGCCATATGCTCATTTTATGACACTCTTTAGCACATAATTTAGCTTAAGTCTTAATCACCTTTGTTTCACTTCCATAAATTCTCAATTAATAAATTTTACTCCTTCTTCAAATCATGCTTACTCCTCTTTAGGACTTCAATAGGTACTAAAGTAAAAATAAAATTTTTCCTTTAAAAACTAAACATCAATTATGCAATATAATAATACTCGAATTTTTAGGGTGTTACAACTCTACCCTCCTTAAAGAAAATTTCGTCCTCGAAATTTACCTGGTTGAAAAGGTGAGGGTATTGTTGCCGAATTGCATCCTCTGACTCCCACGTAGCTTCTTCCACTCCGTGGTTACGCCATAGAACTTTAACCAACGGTACGGTTTTCTTCCTTAGTACCTTGACATCTCGTTCTAGGATTTCCACTGGTTCTTCTTCAAAGGACAAATCTGAATTCAGCTCCAATTCTTCTACCGGTATAATGTGCAAAGGATCCGATCTATAACGCCTCAACATGGAAACATGAAAGACATTGTGAATTTGATCTAACTCCGGAGGTAACTCAATATGATATGCCACTGGACCAACACGCTTCAAAGACACGATAAGGTCCAATATATCTAGGACTTAGCTTGCCCTTCCTTAGAATCAAGATCTTTTCCAAGGAGATACCTTCAAGAAAACCCGATCTCCACACTATACTCGATGTCCCTTCGCTTCGGATCTGCGTCGACTTACATCTATCTCGAGGCTTCTTTCAACCGTGCTCGAATAACTTTTACCTTATCCTCGTCTCGGATATCATCTCGGGACCTAACATCATCTTTTCGCCCAACTCGGTCCAACAAATAGGAGAGCGACACTTACGACCATACAATGCCTCGTAAGGTGCCATCTGAATGCTAGGCGATAGGTGTTGTTATCATAAATTACGCGGTGGTAGATAATCCTCCCAACTACCCTCAAGTCGATTACACATCCTCTTAACATATCTTCCAATATCGAATTACTCTCCGATCGACCATCGATTGAGGATGAAAAGCCGTCTTGAAATTCAACCGTCCCCAAGGCTTCATGCGAGCTTTCGAGAATCGTGATGTAAACCTAGGGTCCCTATCCGATATAATAGATCTTGGTACCCCATGCAACCTCACAATTTCGGATCGTAAAGTTTCGCCAACTTCGCAATGAATAATCCGCATTTAATCGGCAAGAAATGAGCGGTCTTAGTCAACCGATCAACAATTACCCAAACGGAATTTTTCTTAGTAGGTGTTAACGGTAACCCACTAACAAAATCCATAGTTATCCGCTCCCATTTCCAAAGAGGAATCTTTATCGGTTGTAACAATCCAGACGGTAATTGATGTTACGCCTTCACTTGCGACAAGTCAAACATTTTCCCACAAACTCGTAATCTCACGCTTCAACCACCGCCACCAATATCATTCACGGAGATCTCGATACATCTTATTTCCTCCGGGATACATAGCATAAGGGCTACCATCGCCTCCGTAGAATCGCTTGCCTCAAATCTAGATCCTTAGGCATGCATACTCTCCTCGAAAGCACAACACACCCTCCGTGTTTATTCCAAAATCCTCAATTTCACCATTTTCAACTTGTCGCGATAAAGGTCCCAACTTCTCATCGATGTCATTTTTCCTTGATTTGTTCCACCACAGAGGTTTCACCAAGTTACGCTAACAAAGCGCCATCCTCATCTGAGACTCAAATGGGCAAACAAAGCTCTTAATTGAGATACCGCCTTACGACTTAACGCGTCGGCTACCACGTTAGCCTTTCCAGGATGGTATTCGATGGAGAAATCGTAATCCTTTAACAATTCTACCCATCTTCTTTGTCTTAAATTCAATTCTTACGGGTAAGGAGGTATTTAAGACTTTTGTGATCCGTGTAGATTATGGACTTCTCACCATAGAGATAGTGCCTCCAAATCTTTAGAGCAAAGACAACGGCGGCTAAATCCAAATCATGAGTAGGGTAGTTTACTTCGTGTGGTCTCAATTGACGAGAAGCATAGGCCACCACCTTTCCATTTTGCATCAACACACAACCCGGACGTGTGAGACGATCACAATAAGCAAGTGAATTCTTTTCCGACCTCGGGTTGAATTAAAACTGGAGCTTCATCGGGATCTTCTTCAATTTCTCAAAACTCTCTTCTTGCTTTTCGGTCCGGATATCTGAGCTCCTTTACGCAACAATTTAGTTAGGGGTGCACAATCAACGAAAACCCTCTACAAAACGTCTATAGTATCGGCCGGACCAAGAAACTTCAAATTTCAGCTACTGATGTTGGTGGTTTCCAATCCAGAATAGCCTCAATTTTCCGAGGATCCACCCTTATTCCTTCGGCTGATACTACATGACCAAGGAAAGTCACCTCCTTAAGCCAAAATTCGCATTTACCAAATTTGGCATACAATTGCTTAACACGAAGTAGCTGTAATACTATCCGCAAATGCTGGTCATGTTCCTCCTCATTTCTCGAATAAACCAATATGTCATCTATGAACACTACCACAAACCGGTCTAAATATGGTTGAAAGACTCGGTTCATCATGTCCATAAATGCAGCTGGTGCATTGGTTAATCCAAACGGCATCACTACAAACTCATAGTGTCCGTAACGTGTCCGAAATGCCGTCTTATAAATGTCCGCTTCTTTCACCTTAAGCTAGTGATAACCCGACCTTAAATCAATTTTGGAGAAAACTGAAGCTCCTTTTAATTGATCAAGCAGTCGTCAATTCTTGGCGAGAGGATACCGATTCTTGATCGTCAATTTATTCAACTATGCGTAGTCAATGCACATACGCATCGATCCATCCTTCTTCTTGACGAACAAAACTGGTGCTCCCACGGAGACACACTTGGTCGAATGAATCCCGATCCGACAATTCTTGAATTTGAGCTTTGAGCTCACCAACTCCTTGGTGCCATTCTATAGGGAGCAATGGACCCGAGAGAGTCTGCAAAAGCTCAATGCCAAATTCTACTTCTCGATCCGAGGTATACGGGAAGTTCTTGGGAAATACATCGGAAATTCCTTCACCGTCCTCACATCATTCACGGATAATTCTTTGGCATCCAAAGCACGAGATAAAGGCTAGGAATGCTCCATATCCTTTTCGCACCAACTTCCGACTTTTAATGCAGATACCACATTTGCCGATAGTTCTTTCGTTCACCAATCATTATGACTTCCTTATCATCCGAGGTCCCATCGACATTCGTTTTTCAAAGACAATCCAATTGCGCTCGATGTTTGACCGACCAATCCATGCCCGAATGAGATCGAACTCCGAAAGGTAGTTCCATCAAATTTGCTAAGAATACTTCCTCTTGGATTTTTAAGGGCACGTCTTTAAATATTTTATTAACCATCACCGACTGTCCTAAAGGACTAATCACTATCATCTCATTTTCGGTAATTTCAGATTCTAAATTGGGTTTCGGATATGGCACTAGATACATACGAATGAGTAGAGCCAATATCTATTAAGGCAATAACGGTACATCAAAATGAAGAACATCTGGGTTATCACATCTGGTGCATTGCCGTCCTCGCGGCGTCTAACTGCATAGACCAGTCCAGGCTGTCTTGCATCTGCATTTCCTCTATTACCATTGCCTCGACCCGGTGCACCTTGACCACGACCAGCCCCATTACCACCACGACCTGGTCCACGTCCTCTCGGTGGCTGCTGATTACCTCTGACCGGTTGTGCATCATTATTACGGACTTCTTGAGTAGTATCCATTCGTCGAGGACAACTTTTGTCTCGATGTTCCATTGAACCGCATTTGTAACATCGCCGTTTTCCTCAACATTCCCAAAATGTCTCTTCCCACACTCGGTGCAATCTCGACTTTGATTATTTGCTACTGGGGTTACGCTTGGCGATTCATCATTCGGGTTTCTTCGAAATCTCTTGGAAGAACAGATCTCGTGTCTCTCTCTTGTTTGGGATCTTTCTCGGTTACGTGTTTCGAGTTCTTAGCCTCTTGGCTATTTTGGCCTTCTCCACCGAGTGGAAAAATTTCTAACTTGTTGCGGAGCAATCGAACCCTCTCGCTCATCATTAAGTCCATCCTCAAACGCGTACAACGCGTTCATGATCATTGCTACAATTGTCCGCATAACGGCTCGGACGTAAAAACTTCACTTCATATCTTCGCCACGGCCTTACTTCCTTGGACAAGATTCAGAAATTCCTTCCTTCGAGCGTCTACATAGCTCGTTCCAACGTATTTTCCTTGGAAGGGCTTTAAAGAATTCCCGATTAATCGAAGGCGGATTGCCTTCTCGAGCGATGAGCCACCACCGACACGCCTCATCTCTCAATAAGGATACACTCCTCTCGCTTTTTGCTCGGCCGTGCATTCCATATCATCCATAATCCGTTCCACGGCTTGAGCCAAGATTCGCCACATTTGAGCTACACGGAGACACCTCCGAAAACTTCTGCATTATTCGCCTTAAGTCGCTCTGAAATTGACCCACGAGTTGTTGGCCCAATTCTAGTTCCAGCGACCCTTTCCAAGACTCGAAGCATTGCTTGAGTCAATGCATGATCTTCTTCCATGTGATCGCGTGATCCGGTCTCACTTTTAATTGACGCAGGTGCGTCCACTTCTGGCATATGATTTGGTGCTTCAGTTGTAGCACCTCGGCCTCTACCACGGCCACGTCTACGCGCCCACGACCACGTCCTCTAGTGCTCATGATAGCTTGTTCGTTTATCGATTACAAGTTTTATGAATCGAAATTTTGTTTGGTGTTTATTAACGATATTTTATGAGATTTGAGATATAAATTTGTTTTTCGCAACATATCCTATAGTCTCAATCTCTCAGCTTTTCACGTCTAAAACTAGAAGTTCTAGAGTGTTCCTATGATCATATCATAGTAATCATTAAGCAATAATACTTACTTGACTTGTTGGGATGCTTGTGGTGCCATCTTGATCTTTAAAAATATCATTGAGCATTTTCATACGAAATTATTTTGAACCCAAACCACAGTAGAAGTTTTTGAAGCTGGCTCGATACCACTAAATGTAACACCCCAAACCCGGTCTATGCGTTGAGACTAGATTTGGTTTGTCACATGAATCGAGTTATCTTTGAATTTGCAATAAGTTGAAAACTTCAATATAAATTTCAGGTTTTAAAATAAATAGAAGAGTATTTGAATTTGATAATATTTGAAAACATTAGTTGAAAATCATTGTATTATCAAAAACTTTTAAATAGTTTGTTAATGAATTGACTATAATAAAATATTTATAAAAGAATTCCATATACTTGAAAACCCAAATTTATTTTAATAAAGCATCATAAAATCTGACCCTTAATTAAAAAGTCCAAAGTTTAGTTTAAAACCCAAACACACATAAAATCCATAAGTTATTTATAGAGGCCCTTATTACAATAATCCATAATAGTAAAAAAAACATTTATTAAAAGTTCAGAGTTTAAATAACCCTCTCTCGCAGTATGGCCTCCACGAAGTCATCCTCGGCCCAAGTCCACATCAATTTCCATTACCTGAGATGGAAAGAATTTAAAGGGGGTGAGTTACTTAGAACTCAGTGTGCAACTCACCTACCACCATTATTGGGCCAGATTATCAGGACATAATGCTGGGCTTGAGCCCAATTCAGAATTCAACAATATATCATGAATTAAAACAATTAATAATGCATGTAACATGAAATTCCCAACCCATACCTAATATCCATCCGCTAACACCCCGTACCAACCATCACACTGTGGGGATCAAGTCAACCCACCCGCCATCACACCAATCGTAGGCATTAAGCCTTTTTATAATTGTGGCATAGCCACCGAACTAGAGGCAATAAGTCGATATTGTGGTGAAAGCCACCGAACTAGAGGCAATAAGTCGATATTGTGGCGAAAGCCATAGAACTAGAGGCAATAAGTCGATATTGTGCGAAACCATAGAACTAGATATTTGGCAACTGGCCATTCTTCTCTTCATATATCCCACCCATGCAATTATACATGTACTTTAAAATATAAAATTTATTAACAATACATAACATGGTGGGTTTATCAATAACATTTTATTTGGCCCATAATTATAGCAATTTGTTTATTTAGCAGTTTAGTGGGCTTTGGCCCATTTACCGAACTAGAGTGTTTTGGCTAAATTTTAACGAACTAGAGTATTTTGGCCCAATTTATCGAACTAGAGTATTTTGGCCCACTTTAACGAACTAGAGTATTTTGGCCCAATTTATCGAACTAGAGTATTTTGGCCCAATTTTAACGAACTAGAGTATTTTGGCCCAATTTAACGAACTAGAGTATTTTGGCCCAATTTATCGAACTAGAGTATTTTGGCCCAATTTTAACGAACTAGAGTATTTTGGCCCAATTTAACGAACTAGAGTATTTTGGCCCAATTTATCGAACTAGAGTATTTTGGCCCAATTTTAACGAACTAGAGTATTTTGGCCCAATTTATCGAACTAGAGTATTTTGGCCCAATTTATCGAACTAGAGTATTTTGGCCCAATTTTAACGAACTAGAGTATTTTGGCCCAATTTATCGAAACATCCAATTTACAAATTAACGAAAATTTTCTCGAGGGCGTTTTCGTAATTTTTACGATTTCGACGTTTTTACGTATTTTCGTCAAAATATCAATATTTACGTTTTTACCGATCTAACCGTTCTTACGATTTACTTCATACCGAAATTGACATCCAACCGAGAAAATAATGAGTGTGAAGTTACACACCTCGTTACCGAAAGTACTAATCCTTCTCGCTCCTCGGCACCTAAAACATATTTTGATCCGTTAGACAACTAATTCGTAAAAAATAATCTTAATCGATAATAGATCCAAAATCTTACCCTCTTGATTTTGAATCACTTCGATTTTCGGCTTTTCCTCGTTTATTGATTTACTAGCCACGAGAATCCACCAACATTATAACGGCTCGGAAGTTCGTACTACTTGAATAATGGACTTCCTTGGAAGATGGCCCGTAACGGTGGAAAATCCCGGACTGCCGAAACCGCTCTTCGTTTGAATGGGGGATTTACGGATCCGCCCCTCTTAACGTGACTAACCACCGCCCTTTTCTTCCCTATTTTGACAGTCTTCAAGATCCAATGGAATTTAGTTAGATCTAAAATGATATCAAATAATACTAGAGGTTTTAAAGAGATTTGATTTCCTTACCAAAGTAAAACGTTTCCAACGTTTCTACAATTCTCCCGATCACTTGAGTTCCGATCTCCTTTATTGCACTAAATAATAACGAAAGAGACGTTATTAGAATGAACGTTATATCAATCCAAAAAGTCCTTCAATTCACCATTACTATTCGCCAAAGTACCTTAATAAATCGAAAATGGAAAAGAACCCTTACCTATTTTCCACTATTGAAAGGAAAGGATTGAGAATGGTGTCTAAATGATGAAGGGTTCGCTATGTATGATCAAGGAAAAGAAGAATAAATATTTGGTTTATAGGCACAATAGCATTCGCCAAGAGAGTGAAGATGGAGAGAATTTGATTGAAAAGAAATAATATAAAAGCGAAAGGATGATGGTGATGTTGTTGCTTGATTTCAAAGAGAAAAGAAGAAAAGAAAAATATGAACTTTAGGTGCTAGTATATTCGCCATGGCAAAAGAAAAGAGAAAAAATGATTCTTTTGGTATGGATGATTTCACAAGAAGAAAAGGCACAAAGAATTGGCTAACGAGATAAGCAAAAAGGAATAACCAAATGGTCACAAAATTTGAGCTTTACTAATGCCCTATTCGGCCAAGATGAAAGTTTGAGAGGAGAGAAAACAAAGAAAAAAAATCTGCACAATGTGTAAAGAATGACCAAAGAGAAAAGAATGAGATTTTTAGCCAAACTAACAAAAATTTGGCTCCTTCCCTAAACCAATGTTGCCGTCCAGCACATGGTCAATTGGCCATGATTTCTTTCCAAATTTTCCCCTTGATAAGTGCCTTATTTTCCCCCTATCTTTCCTTAAACCTTTGATTCCATGCCATAAGTTAGTTGTTTCCTTAATCCATTGATACACTAACCAAAAATAACATGGTCAACACCTTCCTTATATGATCCTTGCCGACACTTCTTAGTTATGAGCAGAAAATTAAAACAAAAATTCACTTAGGTGCTATACAAGGATTGAACCTCTTCCTCTTACTAGAACCCATGCGCCAACTCCACCATGCCATATGCTCATTTTATGACACTCTTTAGCACATAATTTAGCTTAAGTCTTAATCACCTTTGTTTCACTTCCATAAATTCTCAATTAATAAATTTTACTCCTTCTTCAAATCATGCTTACTCCTCTTTAGGACTTCAATAGGTACTAAAGTAAAATAAAATTTTCCTTTAAAAACTAAACATCAATTATGCAATATAATAATACTCGAATTTTAGGGTGTTACAACTCTACCCTCCTTAAAGAAAATTTAGTCCTCGAAATTTACTCGTTGAAAAGGTGAGGGTATTGTTGCCGAATTGCATCCTCGACTCCCCGTAGCTTCTTCCACTGCGTGGTTACGCCATAGAACTTTAACCAACAGTACGGTTTTCTTCCTTAGTACCTTGACATCTCGTTCTAGGATTTCCCTTGGTTCTTCTTCAAAGGACAAATCGAATTCACTCAATTCTTCTACCGGTATAATGTGCAAAGGATCCGATCTATAACGCCTCAACATGGAAACATGAAAGACATTGTGAATTTGATCTAACTCAGGAGGTAACTCAATCGATATGCCATGGACCAACACGCTTCAAAGACACGATAAGGTCCAATATATCTAGGACTTAGCTTGCCCTTCCTTCCGAATCAAGATCTTTTTCCAAGGAGATACCTTCAAGAAAACCCGATCTCCACACTATACTCGATGTCCCTTCGCCGGATCTGCGTCGACTTACATCTATCTCGAGGCTTCTTTCAACCGTGCTCGAATAACTTTTACCTTATCCTCATCTCGAGATATCATCTAGGACCTAACATCATCTTTTCGCCCAACGGTCCAACAAATAGGAGAGCGACACTTACGACCATACAATGCCTCGTAAGGTGCCATCTGAATGCTAGGCGATAGGCGTTGTTATATCATAAATTTCGCCAATGGTAGATAATCCTCCCAACTACCCTCAAGTCGATTACACATCCTCTTAACATATCTTCCAATATCCGAATTACTCTCTCCGATGACCATCGATTGAGGATGAAAAGTCGTCTTGAAATTCAACCGTCCCCAAGGCTTCATGCGAGCTTTCGAGAATCGTGATGTAAACCTAGGGTCCCTATCCGATATAATGAATCTGGTACCCATGCAACCTCACAATTTCGGATCGTAAAGTTTCGCCAACTTCGCAATGAATAATCCGCATTAACCGGCAAGAAATGGCGGTCTTCGTCAACCGATCAACAATTACCCAAACGGAATTTTTCTTAGTAGGTGTTAACGGTAACCCACTAACAAAATCCATAGTTATCGCTCCCATTTCCAAAGAGGAATCTTTATCGGTTGTAACAATCCAGACGGTAATTGATGTTCGCCTTCACTTGTCGACAAGTCAAACATTTTCCCACAAACTCAGTAATCTCACGCTTCAACCACAGCCACCAATATCGTTTCACGGAGATCTCGATACATCTTATTTCCTCCGGATGCATAGCATAAGGGCTACCATCGCCTCCGTAGAATCGTTGCCTCAAATCTAGATCCTTAGGCATGCATACTCTCCTCGAAAGCACAACACACCCTCCGTGTTTATTCCAAAATCCTCAATTTCACCATTTTCAACTTGTCGCGATAAAGGTCCCAACTTCTCATCGATGTACTTTTTCCTTGATTTGTTCCACCACAGAGGTTTCACCAAGTTACGCTAACAAGCGCCATCCTCATCTGAGACTCAAATGGGCAAACAAAGCTCTTAATTGAGATACCGCCTTACGACTTAACGCGTCGGCCACGTTAGCCTTTCGAGGATGGTATTCGATGGAGAAATCGTAATCCTTTAACAATTCTACCCATCTTCTTTGTCTTAAATTCAATTCTTACGGGTAAGGAGGTATTTAAGACTTTTGTGATCCGTGTAGATTATGGACTTCTCACCATAGAGATAGTGCCTCCAAATCTTTAGAGCAAAGACAACGGCAGCCTAACTCCAAATCATGAGTAGGGTAGTTTACTTCGTGTGGTCTCAATTGACGAGAAGCATAGGCCACCACCTTTCCATTTGCATCAACACACAACCTGCACCGTGTGAGGCGCATCACAATAAAAAGTGAATTCTTTCCAAACCTCGGGTTGAATTAAAGCTGGAGCTTCGTCGGGATCTTCTTCAATTTCTCGAAACTCTCTTGTCTTTTTACCCGGATATACGGAGCTCCTTTACGCAACAATTTAGTTAGGGGCAAACAATCAACGAAAACCCTCTACAAAACGTCTATAGTATCCAAATTGGATCCAAGAAACTTGAATTTCAGCTCATCGATGTTGGTGGTTTCCAATCCGAATAGCCTCAATTTTCCGAGGATCCACCTTATTCCTTGGTGATACTACATGACCAAGGAAAGTCACCTCCTTAAGCCAAAATTCGCATTTACCAAATTTGGCATACAATTGCTTAACACGAAGTAGGCAGTAATACTATCGCAAATCTTTGGTCATGTTCCTCCTCATTTCTCGAATAAACCAATATGTCATCTATGAACACTACCACAAACCGGTCTAAATATGGTTGAAAGACTCGGTTCATCATGTCCATAAATGCATTTGGTGCATTGGTTAATCCAAACGGCATCACTACAAACTCATAGTGTCCGTAACGGTCCGAAATGCCGTCTTATAAATGTCCGCTTCTTTCACCTTAAGTGGTGATAACCCGACCTTAAATCAATTTTGAGAAAATCTGAAGCTCCTTTTAATTGATCAAGCAGTCGTCAATTCTTGGCGAGAGGATACCGATTCTTGATCGTCAATTTAAAAATTTTTTTGGGGGTTTTTTTAAAAAGGGGGGAAAATTAAAATTTTTGGGGGTTTTCCCAAAATTTCCCCCTTTTTTTAAATTTTAAAAATTTGGTTTAAAAAGGGAAAAACCCCGGTGGGTTTTTTAAAAAAAACCCAAAAAAGGGTTTCCCCGGGATTTAAATTTGGGTTTTTTTTGGGGATTTAATTAATTTTTGGGCCCTTTTTTTTTTAAAGGGAAAAAATTTATTTTTTTTTAAAAATTTTTTGGGGGGGGGTTTTTTTGGGAAGGGTTTTTTAATTTTTCCCCCCCCGGGGGGTTTTTGGGGGGGAAAAAGGGGGGTTTTTTTAAAAACCCCGGGGGGTTTTTTTTTTTTTTCCCCTTTTTTTTAAGGGTTTAAATTTTTTGGAATTTTTGGTTTTGGAAAAAATTGGTTTTTTAAAATTTTTTTTAAAAGGGGTTTTTCCCCTTTTGGTTTTAAAAACCCCCCCCTTTTTTTTTGGGAAAACCCTTTGTTTTGGTTTTTTTTTTTTTTTTTTTAAAAATTTTTTTTAAAAATTAAATTTTTTTTAAAAAAAATTTTTTTAAAAAAAAGGGGTTTGGGGTTTTTTGGGGAAAAAATTTTTTTTTGGAAAAAAAAAATTTTTTAAAAAAAAGGGAAAAAGGGGAAAAACCCCCTTTTTTTTTTTTTTTTTTTGGTTTGGGTTAAAAAAATTTAAAAAAAAAATTTTTTTTTTTAAAGGGTTTTTTTTTTTTAAAAAATTTTTTAAAAACAAAAAAAAGTTTTTATTAAAAAATTTTTTTTTTAAAAAAAAAAAAATTTTTAAAAATTTCCTTTTTTTAAAAAAATTGGCCCAAATTTTAAAATTTTTAAAAAAAAAAAAATTTTTTTTAAAAAAAAAAAAGGGGAAAAAAAGGGGGTTTTTTTAAAATTAAAAAAATTTAAAAAAAAGGGTTTTTTCCAAAATTTTTTTTTTTTTTTCCCCCCAAAAAAAAAATTTTTTTTTTTTTTAAAATTTTTTTTTTGTCCCCCAAAAAAAAAATTTTTTTAAAAAAAAATTTTTGGAATTTGGGCAAAAAAAAAATTTTTAAAATTTTTTTTAAAATAAAAAAATTTAAATTTTTAAAAATTTTAAAAAAAAATTAAAAATTTTTTTAAAATTTAAAACCCTTTTTTTTTTTTTTTTAAAATTTTTTTAAAAAAATTTTTTCCAAATTTTTTAAAATTTAAAAAAATTTCCCCCCAAAATTTTTTTTTTAAAAAAAAAAAATTTCCCAAATTTTTTAAATTTTAAAAAAAAAAAAAAAAAAGTTTTGGAAAAAAATTTTTTTTTAAAAAACAATTTTTTCGGGAAAATTTAAATTTTTAAAAAGGGGAAAAATTTTTTAAAAAATTTTAAATTTGGGAAATTTCCCAAAAAATTTTTAAAAAATTTTTAAAACCCCAAAATTTTTTTAAAATTTTTTTTTAAAAAAAATTTTTTTTAATTAAAAATTTCCCAAAAACCCCAAAAAAAAAGGGAAAAAAAAGGGGGCCCCCCAATCCCCAACCCGGGCCCAAAAATTTTTTTAAAAAAAAAAAAAAAAAAAAAAAACCCCCCTTTTTTTTTTTTTTTAAAAAAAAACCCAAAAAAGGGGGAAAAAACCCTTTGGGGGAAAAAGGGGTTTTTCCCAAAACCCCCCTTTTTTTTTTTTTTTTAAAAAACCCTTTCCCTTTTTGTTTTTAAAAAAATTTTTAAATTTAAAAATTTTTTATTTTTGGGTTTTTTTTTTCCCTTTTACCCCAAAAAGGTTTTTTTTTAAAAAAATTTTCCCCAAAAATTAAATTTTTTTTAAAATTTTTTTTTTTTGGGAAAAAATTTTAAAAAAAACCCCCCAAAGGAAATTTTTTAAAAATTTAAAAAAAAAAAAATTTTTTTTTAAAAAAAAAATTTTAAAAAAAATTTTTTTTTAAAAAAAATTTTAAAAAAATGGGAATTTTGGGTTTTTAAAAAAAAAAAAAATTTTTTTTTTTAAAAAAAAAAAAAAATTTTTTTTTTGGGGTTTTAAAAGGAAAAAAAAAAGGGGGTTTTTTTTTTAAAAAAAAAAAATTTTTTTTTTTTAAAAAAAAAAAATTTTTTTAAAAAAAAAAAAAAAAATTTTTAAAAAAAAATTTGGTTTTCCCCCTTTTTCCCCCGGGTTTAAAATTTTTTTTTTCCCTTAAATTTAAAAATTTTTTTTCCAAAAAAAAAATTTTTTTTTTTAAAACCAAAATTTAAATTTTCCCCCTTTTTTTGGCCCCTTAGTTTAAAAAAAAAAAAAGGGTTCTTAAAAATTTTTTTTTCCCCCCCCAAAAAAAAAACCCCCAAACCCTTTTTTTTTTTTTTTTTTTTTTTCCCTTTTAAAATTTTTTTTTTTTTAAAAAAAAAAAAATTTTTTTAAAAAAAAAAAAAAAAATTTTGGGGTTTTTTTAAAAAAATTTTTTTAAAAAAAGGGGAAAAATTTTTTTTTTTTTCCCCCCTTTTTTTTTTTAAAAAAAAGGGTTTTTTTAAAAATTTTTTTTAAAAATTTCCCTTTTTTCAAAACCAAAAAATTTAAAAATTTAAAAAGGAAAAAAACCTTTAAAAGGAAAAAGGGGTTTTTTTTTAAAAAAATTTTTCCAAAAAAAAAAAAATTTTTTAAAACCCCCTTTAATTCCCCAAAAAAAAGGAAAAATTTTTAAAAAAAAAAAGGGGGGATTTGGTTCCTTTTTTAAAAGGGGGAAAAAAAATTTAAACTTTGGGGAAAAAAAAAAAAGGAAAGAAAAAAAATTTTTTTTTTGGGGATTTTTTAAAAAAAAAATTTCCCCAAAACCCAAAAAAAAAAAACCCAAAAATTTTTTTTTCCCCCGGGGGGGTTTTAAAAAGGGGAAAAAAAAAAAAAAAGGGTTTAAAAATTTAAAAAGAAAAAAAAAGTTTTGGCCAAAAAACCCTTTTCCTTTTAAAAAAAAAAAGGGAATTTTTTTTTTTAAAAAAACCCCCTTTTTTTTTTCCCCAAAATTTTTTAAATTTTAAAAAAAGGGTTTCCCCCAAAAATTCCAAAAAACCCAAAAAATTCCCTTTTAACCCGCCCCCCAAAAGGGAAAAATTAAAAAAAAAAGGGGGAAAAGGGGAAATTTTCCCCCTTTAAAAATTTTGCCCCCCCCCAAAAAACCCCCCTTTTTTTTAAAAACCCCAAAATTTTTTTTTTTTTTTTTTTCCTTTTTTTCCAAAATTTAAAAAAAAAATTTTTTTGGAAAAATGGGAAAAAAAAAAAAAAAAAACCCCCCCCTTTAAAAAATTTCAATTTTTTTTCCCCCTTTCCTTTTTAAAAAAAATTTTTGGAAAAAAAAAGGGGGGGGAAAAACCCCAAAGGGCCCCCCCCAAAAAAACCCCAAATCCCTTTTTTTAAAAAATTTTAAAAGGGGTTTTCCCCCCCCAAAAAAGGGGGGGGGTTTTTTTTTCCCCCAAAAAAAAACCCCCAAATTTCTTCAAAAAATTTTTTGGGGGAAAATTTTTAAAATTTTAAAGGGGAAACAAAAAAAACCCCCTTTGGAATTTGGGAAAAACCCAAATTTTTTTTGGGGCCCCCCCCAAAAAAAATTTTTTTTCCTTCCGGGCCCCCTTTAAACCAAAAATTTTTTTTCCAAAAAAAATTTTTAAAAAACCCTTTCCTCCCCAATTTTAAAAAATTTCCCCCCCTTTTTTTTTTCAAAAAATTTTTTTTTTTTTTAAAAAAAAAAAATTTTTGAAAACCCCCAAAAAAAAAGCCCTTTTACCCAAAAAAAAAAAAGCTTTTTTAAAAAGGGTTTTTCAAAATTTTCCGGGGGGAAAATTTTCCCCCTTTTTTCCCCCGGGGAAAACCCCTTTTTTTTCCCAAAAAGGGAACCCAAAAAACTTTTTGAAATTTTCAAATTTCCCCAATTTTATGGGGAAAGGCCTTTAATCCAAAACCAATTTCCCCAAATTTTTCCCAATTAACCCAAAAAAGGGGTTTTTTCCCCCCCTTTAACCCTTTTTGGAAAAAAAATTTTTCCAATTCCCCAAAATTTTCCCTTTTTTCGGAAAATTTTTTTTTTCCCCCAAAAAAACCCTTTTCCGGGTTCCCCCTTTTTTTTTCCCTTCAATTTTGGGGCCCAAAATTTTAAAAAAACCCGGGGCCCCCCCTTTTTGGGTTTTCCCCTTTTTTTAAAACCTTTAAAATTTTAATTCCCCCCTTTAAAAAATTTTTAAAAATTTTTTTAATTTAAATTTTTGGAAAACCCCCCTTTTTTTTAAAACCAAAAAAAAATTTTTTTTTCCCCCCATTTTTCCCCCCTTTCCCCTTTTTTTTTTTTTATTTTGCCCCCCCGGCCCCCCCCCAAAAGGGCCCCCTCCCCCAAAAAACCCCTTTTTTAATTCCGGCCTTCCTTAGGGGAACCGTTCCCCTTTTTTTTTAATTGGAAAATTTTTTTTTCCCCTTTTTTCCCAAATTTCCCCCTTTTCCCTTTTTAAAATTTTTTTTTTTTGGGGGGGTTTTTAAAACTTTAAAAAATTTTCCTCCCTTTTTGGGGAAACCCCCAAATTTTGGGGTTTGGGGTTTTTTTTTCCCAAGGGGGAAAAAACCCCCCTTTCCCCCCCCCTTTTCCTCCCCAAAAAAAATTTTTTTTTTAAATTGGGGCTTAAGGGGGGCCCCCTTTTTTTTCTTTTTTCCCCTTTCCAAGGTTTTTTTTTTTTGGGGTTCCGGTTTTTAAGGGCCCTTTAAAAAAACCCCGGGGTTCCCCCGGGGGGCCCCCCCCCCTTTTTTTTTTTAGGTTTTTTTTCCCCCCCTTTTTTTTTTACCCCAAAAAAAGGAAACCCTTTTTGGAAAAAATTTTCCCAAATTTTTTCCCCCTTTAAAAAATTTTTTAAAAATTTTTTTTTTTTTTCCCTTTTTTTGGGTTTAAAAATTTTTTTTTTTTCCCCCCCCTTTTGGGGGGCCCCTTTTAAAATGGGGTTTTTTTTTTAAAAATTTAAAAAATTTTGTTTTTTTTAAAATAAATTTTAAATTTTTTTTTTTTTTAAAAAAACCCCTTAAAAAGGGGAAAAACCCTTTTTTAAAGGCCCAAAAAGGGAAAAAATTTTTTTCTTAATTTATTTTTGGGGTTTTCCAATTTTCCCCTTTTTTTGGAAAAACCCCCAAAAAACCCAAAAAAGGGGAATTTTAAAATTTTTGGGGGCCCCCCTTTTTTTTTTTGGGGGGAAAAAAGGGGTTGAAAAAAAAAAATTTTTTTTAAAAAAAATTTTTTTGGGGAAAAAAAAAAAAATTTTTTTCCCCAAAAAAAATTTTTAAAATTTTTTTAAAAAAAAAAAACCCAAAAAAAAAAATTTTTTTTTTTCCCAAAAAACCCTTTTTTAAAACCAAAAATTTTTTTTTTTCCCCTTTAAAAATTTTTTTAAAAAATTTTTGGGTTTTAAAACCCCTTTTTTTCCCCCCAATTGGCCCATTTTTCCCCCCAATTCCCTTTTAAAAGGGGGGAACCCAAATTTCCCCCAAAATTATTTTGGGGATTTTTAACCCCTTTTTTTTTAAAAAAAAAATTTCAGAATTTTAAAAAAAAAAAAAATTTTTTTTTGGAAAAATTTTTTTTTCCCCCGGGGTTTGGAAATTTTTTTTTGGGGGGCCAAAATTTTAAAAAAACCAAAAAATTAAAAAATTTGAAAAAAAGGGAAAAATAGGTTTAAAAAAATTTTTTGGGGGTTTTTTTTTCCCAAAATTTTTTTAAATTTAAAATTTTTTTAAAAAAAAATTGGGGGCCCCAAAAAAAAAATTTTTTTTTTTTTTGGGGCCCCTTTAAAAAGGTTTTTAAATTTTAAACCCCCTTTTTTTTTTAAAATTTTTGGTTTTTGGGTTTTTTTTCAAAAAAAAAACCCCCCCCGGTTTTTCCCTTTTTAAAATTTTTTTTTTTTCCCCCTTTTTTTTTTTTTAAAAATTTTTTTCCCTTTTTAATTTTTTTTTTGGGGTTTTTTTTTAAATTTTTGGTTTTTTTCCCCCAAGTAAAAATAATGGACTTCCTTGGAAGATGGCCCATAACCGGTGGAAAATCCGGACTGCCAAACCGCTCTTCGTTTGAATGGGGTTCTGGATCCGCCCCTCTTAACGTGACTAACCACGCCCTTTTCTTCCCTATTTTGACAGTTTTCAAGATCAATGGAATTTAGTTAGATCTAAAATGACATCAAATAATACTAGAGGTTTTAAAGAGATTTGATTTCCTTACCAAAGTAAAAGCGTTTCCAACGTTTCTACAATTCTCCGATCACTTGAGTTCCGATCTCCTTTATTGCACTAAATAATAACGAAAGAGCGTTATTAGAATGAGCGTTATATCAATCCAAAAGTCCTTCAATTCACCATTACTATTAGGCCAAAGTACCTTAATAAATCGAAAATGGAAAAGAACCCTTACCTATTTTCCACGATTCGAAAGGAAAGGATTGAGAATGGTGTCTAAATGATGAAGGGTTCAGCTATGTATGATCAAGGAAAAGAAGAATAAATATTTGGTTTATAGGCACAATAGCATTCGGCCAAGAGAGTGAAGATGGAAGAATTTGATTGAAAAGAAATAATATAAAAGCGAAAGGATGATGGTGATGTTGTTGCTTGATTTCAAAGAGAAAGAAGAAAAGAAAATATGAACTTTAGGTGCTAGTATATTCGGCCATGGCAAAAGAAAAGAGAAAAAAATGATTCTTTTTGGTATGGATGATTTCGGCACAAGAAGAAAAGGCACAAAGAATTGGCTAACGAGATAAGAAAAAAGGAATAACCAAATGGTCACAAAATTTGAGCTTTACTAATGCCCTATTTGGCCAAGATGAAAGTTTGAGAGGAGAAAACAAAGAAAAAAATCGCACAATGTGTAAAGAATGACCAAAGAGAAAAGAATGAGATTTTAGCCAAACTAACAAAAATTTGGCTCCTTCCTAAACCAATGTTGCCGTCCGACACATGGTCAATTGGCCATGATTTCTTTCCAAATTTTCCCTTGATAAGTGCCTTATTTTCCCCTATCTTTCCTTAAACCTTTGATTCCATGCCATAAGTTAGTTGTTTCCTTAATCCATTGATACACTAACCAAAATAACATGGTCAACACCTTCCTTATATGATCCTTGCCGACACTTCTTAGTTATGAGCAGAAAATTAAAAACAAAAATTCACTTAGGTGCTATACAAGGATTGAACCTCTTCCTCTTACTAGAACCCATCGCCAACTCCACCATGCCATATGCTCATTTTATGACACTCTTTAGCACATAATTTAGCTTAAGTCTTAATCACCTTTGTTTCACTTCCATAAATTCTCAATTAATAAATTTTACTCCTTCTTCAAATCATGCTTACTCCTCTTTAGGACTTCAATAGGTACTAAAGTAAAATAAAATTTTCCTTTAAAACTAAACATCAATTATGCAATATAATAATACTCGAATTTTTAGGGTGTTACATGTAATTTGAAGTAAATTTCAAATTTAACTTATTTTGACAAATAAAGAATTACAAAGAGTTTTTCACAAAATTTAATTGTTAATTGATTCTTTCAAAAATTATTTTCCTTAGTGACATACCAGATTCGATCGTAGGCGTATTAATAGGGTTTGGGGTGTTACAAATTGGTATCGAGCCGGGTTTCAAAAACTTCATTTGTGGGTTATGGGGTTCAAAAAAGTTTGTTTGAAAATACATGTTGTTTGGAAGTATGGCACCTTGAGTCTCCGGCATCCAAATCCGTAAGTTCCTTATTTTATGTTTGTTAAGACAATGTTATGACTGTATTTTTGGTATTTATTTTGTGTGTCTTTGGTTTGGATATAGAAATTGTATGTATAAATATCGATTTGCTTTTGTGTTTAGTTATCTAGTTATGAGAAAGAAGTTTGAGATTTGGTTTATTAGTGTTATTAGATCGAGTCTTGACGTGGCGTAGTGTGGTAGGTTAGGGACGTGTATTTGTTAGTTAGTTGGAAATTTAGAGGACGAAATTTCTTTAAGGAAAATAGATTTGTAACATCTGAAATTAGGCCTAGTAGGATTGAGCCCAATGGGCCTTAGGCGTAGTAGCATTTAAAATTTTTGGAGAATAGGAGATCGGCTTAAGTGCAAGTTGGACCTTTTAGATAAGTGATTTTGGAAGGTTAGGGGCTTCTATGAAGTCCGGGATCAAATATTAGCTTTGGGAAAATTTTGGTTTTAGGTGAAAAAAACCTTGGAGATTGGCGGGTAGGCCTTAAGAATAAAATGTGGAGAAAATGACACAAGTGATTTGTGTGGTGTAGTGGCAAAGTGACGCCACAAGGAAGGAAGGTGGTCCAAGGTCCTAGTTGTAGCGTTTGCATTCCTTTTTATTATTTTATTAAATGAATTTAGACCTTGGCCATAGGGTTATATTTAATTGCATGGTTTGAGGCACAAGGAGCTAGTTGGTAAAGTGGCTAGCGGCGTGGATTATGTTATAAGGGAGCACAGGTTGAATCTCATGAGAAGCAAGGAGTATTTATTTTATGAGTGGGCGGTAAGAGTTTGGTTGAATTTAAACTCTCTTGTGAAGGATCCCATCGGAAAGATACAAGGAATGAAGGTGAAGAGCTAGCTATATAAAGAGCATGCCGGAGAAGGTTAACATACCTTGGTGGGCGTTGGGCAGGAGTGGTCGCGGTGTGATTTAGCACCGAGTCTGTCGGTGTGTAACTCTCTACTCTAGTTGTAGGCGGCAAATGCGAAGTGCGAGTCCACGGTAATAGTAGCCCACGGCGTGTGTGGGGCTTCAACGCGATAGTTGAGGCCATCGGTAGTATTCTTGTGGGTTGAAATTTGCTTGAATGTGTGATGGTAGAAGTGGGCCCAATGGGCACGTAGGCCCAATTGGAATAAATTGTATGATGATATAGTATATAGTGAACTAGACTAGGTGGAACTTATATCGTGGATAGATTTGTGTTAGGTGGGCCACGGCGTGTGGGCAGAATAACCAAATCGAGTTCAGGCCCAACGGTCGGTAAAGGCAGAAAATGGTAGTTGAGTCGCTCAAAGCGACCTGCACCTTTAGAAAGGCCATTCCTGGTACAAAATTACGAAAATACCCTTGGTGGGTAAATTACAAAAATACCCTTGGTGGGTAGATTACGAAAATACCCTTGGTGGGTAAATTACAAAAATACCCTTGGTTGGTAAATTACGAAAATACCCTTGGTGGGTAAATTACGAAAATACCCTTGGTGGGTAAATTACAAAAATACCCTTGGTAGGTAGATTACGAAAATACCATTGGTGGGTAAGTTACGAAAATACCCTTGGTGGGTAAATTACGAAAATACCCTTGGTGGGTAAATTACGAAAATACCTTTGGTGGGTAAATTACAAAAATACCCTAGGTAGGTAAATTACAAAAATACCCTTGGTTGGTAAATTACAAAAATACCCTTGGTGGGTAAATTACGAAAATACCCTTGGTGGGTAAATTAAGAAAATACCCTTGGTGGATAAATTACGAAAATACCCTTGGTAGGTAAAATTACGGTTATACCCTTAGAGGTTGATTAGCATGATTATGTTGTTTTATGTCTATCGATTATGATGGTAATTCATGTTATACTTATATTTGATATATGTCTAGCATACATGACATCTGCATACAATTATTATGTCATATTGCGGGTATGATGAGAGGAGGGAAGATTGATATCGTGACTTGGTCACGGTGATTTAGTATCACATTCGTGTCTTTGGACACGGAGGTTTGACACCTCATAGCGACTCATCCACATGGTTAATACCACAGTGGGTTGGCCCACTTTTGAGATATGGGATCGTCGCGGTGATTTGGTATCACCGTGGGTTGGCCCCACAACTTGATGATTCGTGACTTGGTCACGGTGGTTTAGCACCACCGGTGGTTTAGCACCACCGGTGATTTGGTATCACATTCGTGTCTTGGACACTAGAGGTTTGGCACCTCATGGCGACTCGTCCCTATGGTTAACACCACAGTGGGTTGGCCCCACTTTTGAGATATGGGATAAATCGCGGTGATTTGGTATCACACGTGGGTTGGCCCCACGGATGGATTATTCGTGACTTTGGTCACGGTGATTTAGTATCACATTTATATCGTGACTTGGTCACGGTGGTTTAGCACCACCGGTGGTTTGGTACCACAGGGGTAGAAAAGGAGTTATGGATGGCTAGGTTGGGTGCATTATACATATATGTTGCTTTGTTATAATTTGTGTAAGTATGTGGTATTTACGGGAGAGGAATATGCTTGAGTCTTGGTGACTCACCTTCTCCTTATCTTTTCGGTGATTCGTGAGTTTGCGGATGAGGCCGGATGAACTCGAGGAGGCCATGCAATAAAATTTGGTTTTACATAAATTTCCAATTGGGTACTTTATTTTAATTTGGTTTTCATATTTTTATGGATTTGTAATAAGGCACATTTAATTATGTTTTGGATTATTTTATGTTTTGAATATGTTTAAAATATGGCTTTTAAATTACTTGGTTAATTTAATAATTAAGCCCAAAGTTTTCTAAACTAAAACTCATGATGGTTTTAAAAATCTTACCATCGGGTAACATGAATAGTTCAATAGCAAAATTACAAGTTAAATGTTTTCAACAGACTAAGTGATTTCCAAAATTCAAGTTTCTATACTCAATTGCAAATGGATTTTCAAAATGATATTTGAATTTTCTTAAAAGATATAAATGTTTTCTATCATATGATTTATCAACTAAGTTTTAAAGTTTTATATAATTTGAAGTAAATTTCAATTTCAACTTATTTTCGACAAATAAAGAATTACAAAGAGTTTTTCACAAAATTTAATTGTTAATTGATTCTTTCAAAAATTATTTTCCTTAGTGACATACAGATTGATTAGTGGCGTATTGATTAGGGTTTGGGGTGTTACAAATTAGTATCGAGCCGGGTTTCAAAAACTTCGGATGTGGGTTATGGGTTCAAAAAAGTTTGTTTGAAAATACATGTTGTTTGGAAGTATGGCACCTTGAGTCTCCGGCATCCAAATCCGTAAGTTCCTTATTTTATGTTTGTTAAGACAATGTTATGGTGTATTTTTGGTATTTATTTTGTGTGTCTTTGGTTTGGATATAAAAATTGTATGTATAAATATTGATTTGCTTTTGTGTTTAGTTATCTAGTTATGAGAAAGAAGTTTGAGATTTGGTTTATTAGTGTTATTAGATCGAGTCTTGTGCGTGGTAGTGTGGTAGGTTAGGACGTGTATTTGTTAGTTAGTTGGAAATTTGAGGACGAAATTTCTTTAAGGAAAATGATTTGTAACATCCACGAAATTAGGCCTAGTAGGATTGAGCCCAATGGGCCTTAGGCGTAGTAGCGTTTAAAATTTTTTGGAGAATAGGAGATCGGCTTAAGTGCAAGTTGGACCTTTTAGATAAGTGATTTTGGAAGGTTAGGGGCTTCATGAAGTCCGGGATCAAATATTAGCTTTGGGAAAATTTTGGTTTTAGGTGAAAAAAAAACCTTGGAGGTTGGCGGGTAGGCCTTAAGAATAAAATGTGGAGAAAATGACACAAGTGGTGTGTGTGGTGTAGTGGCAAAGTGGCCACAAGGAAGGAAGGTGGTCAAGGTTCTAGTTGTAGCGTTTGCATTCCTTTTGATTATTTTATTAAATGAATTTAGACCTTGGCCATAGGGTTATATTTAATTGCGCATGGTTTGAGGCACAAGGAGCTAGTTGGTAAAGTGGCTAGCGGCGTGGATTATGTTATAAGGAGCACAGGTTGAATCTCATGAGAAGCAAGGAGTATTATTTTTGAGTGGGCGGTAAGAGTTTGATTGAATTTAAACTCTCTTGTGAAGGATCCCATCGAAAAGATACAAGGAATGAAGGTGAAGAGCTAGCTATATAAAGAGCATGCCGGAGAAGGGTTAACATACCTTGGTGGGCATTGGGCACGAGGAGTGGTCGCGGTGTGTTTAGCACCGAGTCTATCGGTGTGTAACTCTCTACTCTAGTTGTAGAGCGACAAATGCGAAGTGCAGGTCCGATAATAGTAGCCACCAGCGTGCGGCGCTGCGTAATGGGGCTACAACGCGATAGTTGAGGCCATCGATAGTATTCTTGTGGGTTGAAATTTGCTTGCAATGTGATGGGCGAAGTGGGCCCAATGGGCACGTAGGCCCAATTGGAATAAATTGTATGATGATATAGTATATAGTGAACTAGACTAGGTGGAACTTATATACGTGGATAGATTTGTGTTAGGTGGGCCACACAAGCGTGTGGGCTCGAATGGGCTGAAATCGGGTTTTAGGCCCAACAGTCCGGTAAAGACCGAAAATGGTAGTTGAGTGCTCAAGGCGACACTGCACCTTTAGAAAGGCCATTCCAAGTACAAAAATACGAAAATACCCTTGGTGGATAAATTACAAAAATACCCTTGGTGGGTAGATTACGAAAATACCCTTGGTGGGTAAATTACAAAAATACCTTTGGTTGGTAAATTACGAAAATACCCTTGGTGGGTAAATTACGAAAATACCCTTGGTGGGTAAATTACAAAAATACCCTTGGTAGGTAGATTCTGAAAATACCCTTGGTGGGTAAGTTCTGAAAATACCCTTGGTGGGTAAATTACGAAAATACCCTTGGTGGGTAAATTACGAAAATACCCTTGGTGGGTAAATTACAAAATACCTAGGTAGGTAAATTACAAAAATACCCTTGGTTGGTAAATTACAAAAATACCCTTAGTGGGTAAATTACTGAAAATACCCTTGGTGGGTAAATTAAGAAAATACCCTTGGTGGATAAATTACGAAAATACCCTTGGCGGGTAAAATTACGGTTATACCCTTAGAGGTTGATTAGCATGATTATGTTGTTTTATGTCTATCGATTATGATGGTAATTCATGTTATACTTATATTTGATATATGTCTAGCATACATGACATCTGCATACACAATTATTATGTCATATTGCACGGGTATGATGAGGCGGGGAAGATTGATATCGTGACTTGGTCACGGTGATTTAGTATCACATTCGTGTCTTGGACACGGAGGTTTGGCACCTCATAGCGACTCATCCACATGGTTAATACCACCGTGGGTTGGCCCCACTTTTGAGATATGGGATCGTCACCGGTGATTTGGTATCACATGCGGGTTGGCCCCACAACTTGATGATTCGTGACTTGGTCACGGTGGTTTAGCACCACCGGTGGTTTGGCACCACCGGTGATTTGGTATCACATTCGTGTCTTTGGACACCATAGGTTTGGCACCTCATAGCGACTCGTCCACGTGGTTAACACCACCGTGGGTTGGCCCCACTTTTGAGATATGGGATCGTCGCCGGTGATTTGGTATCACACGTGGGTTGGCCCCACAGATGGATTATTCGTGACTTTGGTCACGGTGATTTAGTATCACATTTATATCGTGACTTGGTCACGGTGGTTTAGCACCACCGGTGGTTTGGTACCACAGGGTAGAAAAGGAGTTATGGATGGCTAGGTTGGGTGCATTATACATATATGTTGCTTTGTTATAATTTGTGTAAGTATGTGGTATTTACGGAGAGGAATATGCATTGAGTCTTGGTGACTCACCTTCTCCTTATCTTTTCGGTGATTCGTGAGTTTGCGGATGAGGAGCGGATGAACTCGAGGAGGCCATGCAATAAAATTTGGTTTTACATAAATTTCCAATTGGGTATTTTATTTTAATTTGGTTTTCATATTTTATGGATTTGTAATAAGGCTGTTTAATTATGTTTTGGATTATTTTTATGTTTTGAATATGTTTAAAATATGGCTTTTAAATTACTTGGTTAATTTAATAATTGAGCCCAAAGTTTTCTAAACTAAAACTTCATAATGGTTTTAAAAATCTTACCATCGGGTAACATGAATAGCTCAATAGTAAAATTACAAGTTAAATGTTTTCAGCAGTTAAGTGATTTCCAAAATTCAAGTTTCTATACTCAATTGCAAGCGGATTTTTCAAAATGATATTTGAATTTTCTTAAAAGATATAAATGTTTTCTATCATATGATTTATCAACTAAGTTTTAAAGTTTTATGTAATTTGAAGTAAATTTCAATTTTAACTTATTTTCGACAAATAAAGAATTACAAAGAGTTTTTCACAAAAATTAATTGTTAATTGATTCTTTCAAAAATTATTTTCCTTAGTGACATACAGATTCGGTAGTGGCGTATTGGTAGGGTTTGGGGTGTTACATTTATTCGAGATGTATTCTTTTATAATTATGAACTAAACCCTCAAATACGAGGGGATGAAACCTAAGCCAGATCTTGTTATTATTTTTGAACTATATGATAAATACTTGATTCGTTCTTAACTATGTGTTCTTAATTCTTACTTTGATATTTCAGGATATTGATTCAAGTATTGATGTGCTTAGGCAGAGAAGGAATATTCCCTGTTTAAGAGTATATCTAGCATAGTTAAGTGAATTTGATCGCAACCCTAGAGATAGGATGACGAAAATCTACCGGATTAGGGTCAAACCTAATATGGGAGTCCATAGATCGAGTTAATGCAATTCTAGGGGTTTTAATTAGAAAGGGATTTCAATTAATCAACCTAGGCTTAGACGTTAGTAGCCTCGAGAGAGGTATTAATATAAATTAGGGAATCCTATGGATCAAGTCAAGTGAATAAATCGTCTGGTTTAGAGTTAGATAACAAGTGAATCCTAGGTGGATTCTTCCTCGGGTATTGTCTTAATCAATTGGTTTCCCCACAAGTATTTCTCCAATTCCTTCTTTGTGTCTTAGCATCTTTAGCTTAGTAGTTAGTTAATTTTAGATTAAACAACAATCTCTTAATTCATAGGCTAAATAATAAGAAGAAAGTTTGTATTAGTAATTTTGGTGCCCTTGGGTTCGACAATCCAGTCATGCCACTAAACTATACTACTGTTTGATAGGTGTGTTTGCCTCAATCGTGGTGATAGTTAGTTTCTAGACTCGATCATTCATTATATAAATTTTAAGACTTTTTCCACCACCATCATGCATCTTTGAATAATGTGGGCCAAAAGAATCTGACTTGTAATACTTTGGTCGAAGTGCGAGTACCTCTGAAGTGGGGGACACTTCACATATGGCTCTTCCCATAAATAGTACTTCGCATCGTGAAGAAACTTTTTCCTTTGTTGATACGTTTTATCAATCAGCATCAAACCCCAAGCTAAATAGTTAGCAATATTAGCAAACCAAGGGATATGATGGACATGATTTACCTTCAGTATGTGTTTGTTTGGAAATGTCTCATGAATCAGTACAAGTGGAGAATTTCCCTCTGGCGGCTCCAATCTAGACAAGTGATCTGCTACTTGGTTTTCTACTCCCTTTCGATCTTGAATTTCTAGATCGAACTCTTGAAGTAGAAGTACCCACCGGATCAATCTTGGCTTAGCGTCTTTCTTGGCCAGTAAATATATAATTGTCGAGTGATCCGTATAAACAGTCACTTTGGTACCTACAAGATAAGATCGAAACTTGTCTAAAGCAGATACAATAGCAAGTAACTCTTTTCTTGTTACCATATAATTCAGTTGTGCTTCTGTTAGAGTCCGACTTGTGTAGTAGATGGGGTGAAAAACTTTGTTCCTTCGCTGGCCTATGACAGCTCCAATGTGAAGTCACTTGCGTCACACATCAATTCGAATGGCAAATCCCAATCTAGTGTGACGATGATGGGTGCCGTAACTAATCGATTCTTCAAATCTTTAAATGTTCTTAAACATTCATCATCAAACTTAAATGTCGCGACCTTCTCCAATAATTTGCACAAAAGTTTTGCAATTTTGGAGAAGTCTTTGACAAATCCACGATAAAAATCAGCGTGGCCCAAGAAAATCCTAACACCCTTTACAGATGTTGGAGGTAGGAGTTTCTCAATAACATCTACCTTTACTTTGTCTACCTCGATTCCATGTCTCGATATTCGATGCCCTAGAACAATCCCTTCTTGTACTATGAAATGGTACTTTTCCCAGTTGAGTACTAGGTTTGTTTCTTCACATTGTCTTATTACCTTAGCTAGATTGGCTAATCAATCATCATAAGTGTCTCCAAATACTAAAAAGTCATCCATAAAAACTTCCAAATACTTCTCAAGTATGTCAGTGAAAATTGACATCATACATCTTTGAAATGTAGCAGGTGCATTACATAACCAAATGGCATGCGTTTAATTGCAAACGTACCATACAGGTAGGTGAATGTCGTCTTGTGCTGATCTTCTGGTGCTATTGTAATCTGATTATACCTTGAGTATCCATCGAGAAAATAGTAATAGCCCCGCGAGTCTATCAAGCATCTGGTCCAAGAACGGCAAAGGAAAGTGATCTTTCCTGGTCGTCTTGCTCAGCTTTTGGTAATCGATGGAAATTCTCCATCCCGTAACCGTTTTGGTCAGTATCAACTCGTTATTCTCGTTCTCAACGACCGTGATACCTCCTTTCTTCTGCACGTACTGGACCGGACTTACCCATGAACTATTTGAGATGGGGTAAATTATACCCGCATCCAACCACTTGATAATTTCCTTCTTTACTACATCCTTCATGATGGGGTTCAGTCTCCATTATCCATCAATCGTTCCTCTCTCCCCATCTTCTAATATGATCTTGTGCATGCATACATATGGGATAATACCGCAAATATCGATTATGGTCCATCCGATAGCCTTCTTGAATTGTTTCAAAACTATGATAAGTTTCTCTTTTTGTTCAGTAGTTAATTTTGCTGAAATAATCACAAGCAAAGTAGAAGTGTTACCTAAATAAACATATTTTAAGTGTGTAGGTAATACATTCAGTTATAACTTAGATGGCTCATCGATTGATGCTTTTGGCTAGGTGTAATCCCTTTTCTCTAATTCCAAAGATTCAAAATGGGATTGCGGATTAAATTCCTTTTGATTAGCTTCTAGCAAAGCTAAGTAGTCATTCTCCTCTTCATAAATTGGAGGGTCTGATGTCAGAATTCATTCCAACGGATCCTCAACATAGTTGAGTTCCTTCTCCACTATTAATTCCTCTAAATCGGATACTGCAGAACAATCATCAATTGTGTTAGGAAATCGTATTGACTTAAAAACATTAAATGTTACCTGATCATCCTGAACACGTATAGTCAGCTCACCCTTTTGCACATCAATAAGGGTCCTTCCAGTTGCTAAGAATGGTCTTCCTAGGATAATTGGCACTTCTTTGTCTGCTTCAAAGTTTAGAATTACAAAGTCAGTAGGGAAGATAAATTTATCTACATGTACCAATACATCTTCAATTTTTCCTTCTGGATGTGATCGTCTGAATTGTCGAGTTTTAAAATTTATAATAGAGAATGATCAAACCCGGAAACTAACTTTGATAACGACTTAAGGCAAGTGCACCTATTGAACAGTAGAATAGTTTAGGCACGACCGGATTGTCGAACCCAAGGGAATTAAAAGTACTATTACTCACTTTCTTTCTATTATTTAGCCTAAATATGAAGTGATTGATTGATTAAACTAAAAGCTAACTAATTACGAAACTAAGACGCAAAAACAAAAAGAACAAATTGAAGAAATAACTTTTAGAAAAACTCAGTGATTACGACGATACCCTAGAAGGAATCCACCTAGACTTCACTTGTTATCTAACACTGAACCAGATGATTTATTCACTTAGCTTGATCCGTAAGACTCCCTAATTTATATTAAACCCTCTCTCAAGGCGAATAACGTCTAACCAGAGGTTGATTAATTGAAATCTCTTTCTAATTAAAACCCCTAGAATCGCATTACCTCGATCTATGGACTCCTATATTAGGTTTCACCCTAATCCGGCAAAATCTCGTCACCCTATCTCTAGGCGCGCGATCAAATTCGCTTAATTATGCTAGATCTACTCTTAAGCAGAGACTTTTTCTCCACCACATAAGCACATTCAACTTGAATCAATATCTCAGAAATATTAACACAATAATTAAGCACACATAACTAAGAATAAACTAAGTATTTATCATATAGTTCAGAAAATAATAACAAGATTCATCTGGGTTTCATCCTCTTCAGGTATCTGAAAGGTTTAGTTCATAATGATAAAATAAAACATCTCAAGAGAAAAGATAAAACAAAACATAAGAAATCCTTAAAACCCCTTAAAGGAATTGAAGGAGAGATCCGCCGTCTTGAGTAGAATTCCGGCTTCTTGAGATGGATCAACTAGCTATCTTCGAGTGATTCCTAGAAATCTGGCCTTCTGGCTCGTCTTCTTGGCCTAGCTGACTGCCTAACTGACTGCCCTCTTTCAGGTTACACTTAGGGTATTTATATAGGCTCTTTGAATGCATTTCTTTCTCCCTAAATATCCTTTTCTGAGTGAAATTCCTCTTTTCCATGACAGGGCCACGACCATGGCGCACGTCCGTGTGAATCGACTTCAGGCCGTGTTCGGGTCTGGTGATGGAGGCACTTTTGTATGAATCGTGGTTAGGCCGTGTTCTAGTTATATAACAAGGTAGGACCTTGTGGCTTGAAGTCCAAGACGTGTCGATATCCACTATGGCCCAAATTGGCCCGTTTTAAGCTCGTTTCTTGTTCTTTTCATCCCTAGGTGCTTTTCTGAGTATAAAGCATGAAAAGAAAGGATTAAGAGCACCTTTTTACATAAATCAAGGAATAAATCATCCAAAAGTATGCTAAATGTGGGATTAAAATATGTTACTTTTATGGTTTATCAGGATGCGCTAAGGATCAATTTGCTAGTTGAAGTGTAATCGTAGTAGGTCTAACTTCACCTATCCCTAACTTTCTCAATATTGACCTAGGCATCAAGTTAATACTCGCACCTAAGTCACATAATGCCTTACCACAATAGGTTGCTCCAATATTGCACGGTATGGTAAAACATTCAGGATCCTTCAATTTTATAGGTAGTTTGTGTTGATGATATGCACTGCATTCCTTTGTCAGGGCTACTAATCGCTGAAATCAGAGCTTTAAAATTTATAAATAGAATGATAAAACCTAGAAACTAACTCTGACAACGACTTAAAGGCAAGTGTACCTATCGAATAGTAGTATAGCTTAGGCAAGATCGAATTATCGAACCCAAAGGAACTAAAAGTACTAATACTTACTTTCTTTTTATTATTTAGCCTAAATTATGGAGTGATTGGTTACTTTAACTAATTTACGACTACTAAGCGAAAGACACAAAGACAAAAAGAATGAATTGGGAAATAACTTGAAGAAACTCAATTGATTACGACGATACCCTCAGGAAGAATCCACCTAGACTTCACTTGTTACTTATTACTGAATCATATGATTTCCTTACTTAGCTTGATCCATAGGACTCCCTAACCTATATTAAACCCTCTCTCAAGGCGAATAACGTCTAACCCTAGGCTAATTAGTGGAAATCTTGTTCGTTTATAATAACCCCCTAGAATAGCAGTAAATCAATCAATGGATTCCCATATTAGGTTTCACCCTAATTCGAAAAAATCTCATAACACTATCTCTAGTCATTCGATCAACTCCGCTTAATTATGTTAGATCTACTCTTAAGCAGGGTCTATTCCTCCTCCACCTAAGCACATCAGATTTAGATTAATCATGCATAATTAAGAACATACTAAGTATTTATCATATAATTTAGGAAATAATAACAAAATTCATCTAGGTTTCATCATCTTCAGGTATCTGAAAGATTTAGTTCATAATTAAAAAAAAAACATCTCAAGAGAAAAAGATAAAACAAAACATAAGAAATCCCTAAAATCCCCTAGAGGTATTGAAGGAGAAATCTACCGTCTTGAGTAGAATTCTGGCTTTTTGAGATGGATCCACTGGCTATCTTCGAATGATTCCCACAAATGTGATCTTTCTGGCTCGGCTCCTTGGCCTAGCTAATCGCCCCTTTCAGGATGCACTTAGGGTGTTTATATAAGCTCTTGGAATGCTTTACTTGGCCTTTAAGTGTCCTCATTTAAGCCTGCTTCTTACTCGGTATTTGAATAAGTTTTGGAAAGTGTTTCTTTGGCTCTAAGCATCCAAATCTGGGTGAAATTGCTCTCTCCAATAACAGGGGCATGGCCATGGCACACGTCCGTATAAATCGTGGTTGGGCCGTGTCTCGATTCTGTCGATTAGGGCATGATCGTGTAAATCGTGGCATGGCCATGTCTTAGTTAATTATCAAGGCACGGCCGTGTGGCTTGAAGTCCAGGCCGTGTTGATTTCTTCTTTGGCCCAATTGGCCCGTTTTAAGCCCGTTTCTTATTCTTTTCATCCTCGAGTGTATTCCTGAGTATAAATATGAAAATAAAGGATTAAAAGCACCTTTTTACATAAATCAGGGCTAAATCATCCTAAAAGCATACTAAATATGGGGTTAAAATATGTTACTTTTACGGTTTATCAGCTACCATCTCAAATTCTCCAAGTCTTCGTTTCTTAGACAGGATATCTTTCATGAACTTGACATAATTCGACATTTTCTCAAGTGCTTCAACCAACGGGATGTTGATGTAAAGTTGCTTAAGTACGTCAAGGAACTTCTTAAATTGAATCTCCTAACTCTGCTTCTGTAGTCTTTGAGGGTAGGGTGGTGATGGTTTCTTTACTGGAACTAGTAATGGTTGATTCGTCTTCTGTGGTAATTCTGTATCTAACGGAGTTGTTAGCTAATCAGATTTAGCTGGTTCTGAGGTTACCTTGTCGGGTGTTATAGATTCTGGTTATTGTGAAACTGGAATTTCAACACTCGGTTGAACTTACTCTAAGTCTTGAGCCTCAACTTGCTCATTTTCCTCTTCAATGGTATTGGGCTCTACCATCTTTCCACTCCTCAATGTCAGCGCTTTGCAGTGCTCCTTTCCCGAATTTCTCAAATTTTCCATATCACTAGGTAAGGTACCCTATGGTTGGTTCCTAAGTTCAGTTGCAAGCTGGCCCATTTGGTTTTCTAAATTCTTCAATGTAGCTGCTTGGCTTTGGATTAAGGCATCATTCTTTTCCATGTCTGCCTTCAGCAAACTCTCCAAGCTATTGAATGCTTCAGCTTGAATAGGTTTCTGAACTTGTTGAGGGAAACTAGGCAGCTGGATTGGTCTGGATTGGGTGTAAGTGCTACTGGTTCCAGCCCCTTGGTTACTCCAGGAAAAATTTGGTTGGTTTCTCCACGATGGGTTATAAAAACCCTTGCCTTCCTTGGTTTTGGTTCTGGTTACCCATGTAGTATACTGATTCTGGGTTCGACGGACATTTTTCAAACAAATGTCCTTCCTCACAATAGACACAGGCTATATTATCAAATTGATTAGGCGGCTGTGCTGCAAAATAATTAGACCTATTAGTAGTAGGATTTTTAAGCATTGAGGATATTAATGATAATTGAGATGCGAGTGAAGTAAGAGCGTCTACTTCATGTATTCCAACGACTCGTCTTCTTGACGCTGCTCGACTGGTTGGCCATTAATAGTTGTCGTTAGTGATCCTCTCGATAATTTCATAAACCTCAATATAACACTTAGAAAGGAGAGCACCATTAGCAGAAGCGTCCACTACCATCCTTGTGTGAGCGTTGAGACCATTGTAAAAAGTCTCAAGTTGGATGCAATGTGGAATTCCATGATGAGGGCACTTCCATAATAACTCTTTAAATCTTTCCCATGCCTCATACAAGGATTCGTCATCCATTTGTTGGAAGGCAGTAATCTTGTTCCTGAACTTAGCATTCTTGCTAGGCGGGAAATACTTCATAAGAATTCTCTCTTCTAACTCTTGCCATGTGGAAATTTAGTTGGGTGGCAATGAGTTCAACCAGACTCGAGCTCTGTCCCTTAGCGAATATGGGAACAACTTCAATCGTAATGCATCTTCGGGTACTCTGACTAATTTGAAAGAGTTGCTCACGTCCATGAATAGTCTCAAGTGTAGATTACGGTCTTCGGTAGGCATTCCACTATATTGGCCCACTATCTAAAGCAACTGGAACATGGCTAGCTTCAGCTCAAATTTTTGTGCCCCAATTTCGGGTCTTCTAATACCCGGATTAAGATCATTGAACACTGGCATGACATATTGTCTTAAGGCTTTATCCCTATCATCAGCAATAAAGATAGGATTTTGAGCAAGGTTTGCTCCGTTTTCTTGATTCATATTCTCGAAATTCATCTTTTCAATCCTCCTTTGATTTGCTTGTCTTCTACGTTGTCGAAAGGCTCGTTCTATCTCAGGGTCTACGGGGAGTAAATCGATAATTCGGTCAATACTCATAAACACCTAAAATATTCACAGAAAAATTAATTAAGTTAAAAATTAAACAGAAAATTAAACCAAAATGTAAGACTAACAAATTCACAAATAATGGCTTTTGAAAAACAGTCCCCAACAACGGCGCCAAAAACTTGGAACGATGGAAATGTGCAAGTGTACACAATCGCAACAAGTAATAAAGTGTCAAGTAAATGTCAAGTTATCATACCCACATGGACTGTAAAAGAATTATTTATGAAAGTAATTTTAAACACTTTGGTGAAGGAAAATGATTTGGTTTTAAAAAGAGATAATAAAAAAAATTAAGAGTTAAAAACTAAGTGAAATAATTAAAATAAAACAAAGAAATTCTAGTGCACGATTCCAAATATGATTTAATCAAGATGATATAATTGTGTTGGATTAATTATATTTCCTTACCTTAGAATTATTAAACTTATGCTTATGCTTGTTACGAATAAATCATGGCAACTCGGTAATTGCTAACTTTTGAACACATTTACAAATCTAAAATCCATTCATCTCTTGTACATATTTCTATACCAATTCGACCGATTAAATAGATTTATAAAGGTAAACATGTTATTGCACATACATGCTTATTAAATTAAACAATCTCTCGCATATTCCTATGTCGATTCAAAAGATTAATTCAACCTAATAAGAATATAAAAGACTATGTGAGGTAACAAAGTATCCTTACCTTGAAACAATTTAATCACAATAATCTTGCAACTTATGCAAGGCATATGTATCGCCAAATACAATGCTAATCTAATCTTCAGCTACCTTAGAAGAATTAAACATGCACTGATTAAGTACTGTGTCCATTAATTACAATTTCAACGCGTTTAAATAATTAATTATTTAGTTATCTAAACAATTAAAATGCCAGAATAACTTAGGCATAATTTTACTTAATCAAGCATTTTACCGAGGCCTATAACAACATAAACATAAATTTAACAGATCAAGAGGACGAAATGCAATCAACCCAACACGACTTAATTCAAGCTAGATTGATTAAAATAACCATTTCAAAGACATGAATATTCAGAGATATGTTCATAATAAAAACAACAGAAATTAAAAAGACAGGGAACAAGAAGTAAATCTGGCATTTCTTCATGGCTTGACTGATTGCTCCTTCTTTCGTCTCTGTTGTCCTCGCTGATCAAGGCTTCTACGAACACTCGCTTGCTACCCCAAATGGCTGAGAAAACACCTCTTTCCAAGAGGGGAAATCGGCACAAGAAGGCTTGGTTTTTTTTTTTTTTTTTTTTGGAGAAAAAGAGAGAATGGAGAGAATAGAAGTGATGAGAGAATGAGAGTGTTGAGGGATGCCTTGAATTGGCAGAAAAGGGAGTTTATATAGCTGAGGATGGCTACTAAAAATATCAAATTTTAGTAGCCAAAGAGCCCCCTCATGGCTGGCCATCTTACATGGCAAGGTTGAGACTTTCAACTTTGCTAAAATTAGCCTGGGGCAAATCCGTAAAGCCTTAATTTATGGTGGGGTTTGCATGCAATTTGGAAGTCTTACAAGGGCCTTTTTTCAAGCTCATTTAATCAGCTAAAATTCTGATTTGGGTCAGCATTTGAACGGTTCTGGGCTACCCAATTGGTGGCTAGTTCGGTTCGCTCAATTTTGTTCAACTGGTGCGGTTCAACTGGGCCATTTTTCCATAATTAATTAAAATTTATTTATTTAGCCCAAATTAAATTGGGGATAAATTAACATTAATTATATTATGAATTAATAGACATATTTGGATCGTCTTAGGCTGGAAATTATTTCGCATTGTTACTTCGAATTGCTTCTCGATTTTGTTCTTCTAACGGTGTCTGTCGGGTCAATTTTCGCCCTTTGTACGAATCTGTCAAAAATAATCATAATTCACTAAAAATAATTGTAAAATTGACTTAAAATTAACATGTTCAATTTTTTAATATAATTTAATTATTTTATATAAATTAATTCTTTTATGACAAAAATTCTATCGAAAATGCATGATTTTAAGTAAAATTAGGTATGAAAAAGTATATAAATCTTTGTGTTTCCAAGGCCTTAGGCACAAAATTGAGCTTTAGTACAGCTTTTCCACAGACCGACGGGCAGTCGAAGATAGTAATTCGGATACTTGAAGACATGCTTCGATGTGGTGTTTTGGAATTCCAAGGTAATTGGGAGAAATATTTGTCGTTGGTGGAATTCACATACAATAACAGTTTTCAGTTAAGCTTGAAAATGGCGCCTTACGAGGAATTATATGGGCACAAGTGCCGAACGCCCTTGTATAAGACCAAACTCAGAGAAAGAAATCGAAGAGAAGGTAAACATGATATGTGAATGCCTAAAAGCTGCCTCAGATAGACAAAAGTCCTATGCGGACTTGAAACGGAAAGAGATTGAGTTTCAAGTTGGTGATAAAGTGTTTCTAAAAGTGTCACCATAGAAGAAGGTCCTCAGATTTGGCCGGAAAGGCAAATTGAGTCCACACTTTATCGGACCGTATGAGGTTACCGAGAAGATAGGGTCGGTAGCTTATCGTTTAGAATTTCCATCTGAGTTGGAGAAGATTCATGACATATTCCACGAATCTATGTTGCGTTGCTACCGACCAAACCCTTCGCATGTGATTGTACCATCAGAGGTAGAAATTTGACTAGACATGACATATGTCGAAGAGCCGATAAAGATTTTGGCACGATAAGTTGAACAGTTGAGAAACAAAAGCATAGCCCTTGTGAAAGTACTATGGGAAAGACATGGGGTAGAAGAGGCTACATGGGAGCCCGAGGAGACAATGAGAAATCAATATCCCAACCTTTTTACCGGCAAGATTTTCGAGGACGAAATTCCTTAAGAGGGAGAGTTGTAACAGCCCAATTTAGGGGCTAGTTGGAAATGTGGTTTTTGAACCACTAATCCAAGGTTGAAGAAAATTATTTTAATGTTATTTATGAGTTATAGCATGATTATATAGGTGCATGAAAATTTTTGTGCTTTAATTTTAGCGATTGCATGACTAAATCGTATAAAGTGCGAAAGTTCTATTTTACAAGCTAAATGTGTCTAAAAGACATAGAATATTAATTGGAGGCCCTTAAAGTGCAATTAGACCCTTAGAAATAGAGTGGCCGGCCATAGGGGCAAACAATGTCAAAATTGGTCAAAATTGTTGGAATTAGGTAGATTAAATTTACTAATATTAATAAAATGAAGAAAAGAAAAATATCATCTTTTCTCTCCATCTTCTCCACCAAAAATTAGCAACAAAATAGGGGTTGAGAGCTCAAAAATTTCAGCCAAGCTTTTCTCCTTACTAGTAAGTTTTTTAATAGCCATTCTTTGATAATTTTTGTACTTTTGAGACCCTTATAGCTTGATCTAGCCAATGAGGGGACTATTTTACAAAATGGTTGAAAACCTAGGGCTTTTCCATGAGAGAATTAGTGTTGATTTTTGAAATTTTATGGAAGAGAATGAGTCTTAGTTGTTAAATAAACAACTTTTGTGAAAGATGTTACCATGAAAACACCTAAAAGGACCTTTTTGTAAAGGTTGTAAAATTGGTGTTAAATATGTTAAATAATGAATATTGAGGGTTGTTGGTTGTTGTTTTGTCTAGTTTTAAAATTTATAAAAAGAGAATGATCGAACCTGGAAACTAACTCTGACAACGACTTAAGGCAAGTGCACCTATCGAACAGTAGTATAGCTTAGGCAAGACCGGATTGTCGAACCCAAAGGAACTAAAAGTACTAATACTAACCTTCTTTCTATTATTTAGCCTAAAATAAGTGGTTGTTTGTTTAATCTAAAACTAACTAGCTACTAAGCTAAAGAAGTAAAGACAAAAAGAATGAATTAGGGAAATATTGTTGGGAAAACTCAGTTGATTAAGACGATACCCTTAGGAAGAATCCACCTAGACTTCACTTGTTATCTAACACTGAACCAGACGATTTATTCACTTGACTTGATCCTTAAGATTCCCTAATTTATATTAAACCCTCTCTCGAGGTGAATAACGTCTAACCCTAGGTTGATTAATTGAAATCTCATTCTAATTAAAACCCCTAGAATCGCATTAACTTGATCTATGGACTTCCATATTAGGTTTCACCCTAATCCGGCAAAATCTCGTCACCCTATCTCTAGGCACGCGATCAACTCCGTTTAATTATGCTAGATCTACTCTTAAGCATGGACTTTTGCTCCACCACCTAAGCACATTCAACTTGAATCAATATCCCGGAAATATTAACACAAGAATTAGTCTCACATAATTAAGAACAAATCAAGTATTTATCATATAGTTCATAAAACAATAACAAGATTCATCTTAGGTTGCATCCCCTTCAGGTATCTGAAGGGTTTAGTTCATAACAATAAAAGAAAACATCTCAAAAGAAAAGATAAAACAAAACATAAGAAATCCCTAAAACACCCTAAAGGAATTTAAAGAGAGATTCGCCGTCTTGAGTAGAATTTTGGCTTCTTGAGATGAATCAACTGGCTATCTTCGAGTGATTCCCACAAATCTGGCCTTTCTGGCTCGGCTTCTTGGCCTAGCTAACCCCCTTTGAAGGTTATGCTTAGGGTTTATATAGGCTCTTGGAATGCTTTATTTGGTCCCTAAGTATCCAAATCTAAGTGGAATTCCTATTAGGGTGTTTGAATAGGCTTTGGAATGTGTTTCTTTGCCTTTAAGTACATATTCCGAGTAAAACTCCTCTTGGCCACGGCAGGGACATGGTCATGGCACACGCCCGTGTGAATCGATTTCAGGCAGTGGTCAAGTCTGCTGAAAAGACACGCCCGTGTTTTTCGGGGTCCAGGCCATGTTAGAGTAATTTAATGAGGCACGGCAGTGTGGTCTTGGGCCCAGACCGTGTCAATTACGTGAATTGGCCTAATTTGATCATTTTTGAGCTCGTTTCTCATTCTTTTCGTCCTTGGGTGCTTTCCTGAGTATAAAACATGAAAAGAAAGGATTAAGAGCACATTTTTACATAATTCAAGGAATAAATCATCCAAAAGTATGCTAAATGTGAGATTAAAATATGTTACTTTTACGGTTTATCAAATACCCCCACACTTAAGCTTTTGCTTGTCCTCAAGCAAAATTCTCAACTTACAATTAAAACGAACTTTCCACAATTTATAATTCTCATTAACAATGTCTCATCATAATTCATAGATAATTCATACATGGATAATTTAACTCAAAGAGTCCTAAAGATTCAAACAATTCTAAGTCATATATTTTATAGCTCGAAAACATAGGTGTCTCCCCTTATCTAAATGATTACCTTTAATTCAAAACCGACAAGGATTGACATCCTCACAAAAGATTCACTCAAAGCACTCGAAGTGTTTAAGGTTCAGGAAAAAGCACTCATAAATCAAACCTGGATAGTTAATCCCATAGGCTTGCCTGAAAATCAAATCTCCACCACTGTAATATGAGATGATACACAAATCAAAAGGTCTTTAACAGGGTTGTAACGGGGCTTGGGTTAAAGGTGTGGATAAAGGCTGAATTGTAAGGTTAAGATCGAGGTTGAATTGACAATTTACCTAACTTTAGAAACGGAATTGAACTAATAATTTGAATAATTATATCACATGAAAATTTAAAATACTAATAATACAAGCTTCTTCTTCAAGATGTTTAATTTAAAAGTATAAGCTCTTAGAACATAGAACTAATAATAAATATACTTCGTGTTTGTTTGTTTTTTTAAGAACAAATCAAATAAATACATAATATAAGAAAGAACTTTATCAACTAAAATAAAGTAATTAGGCAACTGATCAAATCAATTCTCGATAGAAGGGTAGTCAAAGGAATGGTGATAACAAATATGAGCGGGGTTTTGGGTTAATATTAGTGGGTGAATCAAATAAAAAGGTTTGTTAGAATCAAAGCGTTCACTAAGGGTTAATTGTGAAGGTAAGCTTTTTAGTGGAGTGAGTGGGTTAAAACCTAGGTGCCTTTATCATCTTAGTATATCAAATCAAAAATGTGGTCTTGACATGTATAATCGAGGCAAGTTCTAGAATAACAATTCAGTGTTGACACACTCATAATCAATAAAGTGAGCATGGAAAAGAATATATGCTATGTAAGGCTCAAAATCTCACAAAAATTATGGGTGTTTTTTATGTCAACCTTGTAAATTTCAAACTTCATAGTAATACTCAAATTCAGTTCAGCAGCCTAAAAATTTTTTTTATTCTTGAAAAATAGACTTATCATGCTCGATTCTCTAGTATCTAAAAAATTAAATCATCAATGCATAATTAACTATGACTTACTCTAAAACATATCAATATAAATCATAAATCATCAGAAATTTCATCCCAATTAGTAATATGAGGAAATTACTTAAGAACTAGATATAATTCAGGGATTTGAGAATAATGCAAAAAGTTAGGCACTTTTACCCCCCAGACTTAAGATGTACACTGCCCTCAATGTACAAATATAGATAACTAATCATGTGATACTGAAATCAAAAGAGAAGGGGAGAAGTGAAACTTCCTGAATTATGGATGGATTCCTTGAGTTGGTAGAGGTGATGGTGACAGATGATTTATGTAGTAGTGAATTACTCCTAGTGATTTGTTCATTATTTGCAGTGTCCAATTGAAACTGCAAAGTCATTAGTTAGATGTCTCGGTTGTGGGATTAAAATAGATGTGTGTTAGGCATACTCGAAGGTTAGGTAACCAATGATAACATATTAGAAGTTTCAAATAAAAGTTTTGAAATATAAAATGCAACAAGTTTAAATAAAAATAGAAATTAAAACTCAAAACTAAAAAATAAAGGAAAGAAAACTAAAAATAATTATTATAAAAGGACTCAGATGTCCTCATCATCTGCTGGGTCCTGCAGAGGTGGTGGTGATGAGATATGGAAATGATGGAAGATCTGCTGAAGGGTGGCCTCGATGCTATCAAATCGTCGAGCAGTGTTGTCGAATTGTTGCATATAGTACTGGTCGAACTGAGTGAGGCGTACAGAAATGTCTGACAGTGATGCTGCTGTATGGGATGGGTGCTAGCTCGATTTTGTATGGGTTTTGAGAGGAGGACGATGGAGGAGTTTTTTGGGGTCAAGATGTTGTTGATTTTGGTATGGTGGCTGGATTTGGAAGAAGAGGGATTGTGGAAATTGGTTAGGGTTGTGTTTTGGGAAAGATGAAGGATTAAGTTCCTTAAATAGGGATGGGGGCACGGACAGGGGCCACGCCCGTGTGTCATCTTAATCAGCCTGTGTTTTTTGTTATTTTAAATTTTTGGGCGCGTTTAGTGAATTTGACCACAGCTGTGGTCAAGGTGCCAGACCCATGTTCTTCTTCCCATGGTTGTTTAGAACGGGCGTGTTTAGCCCGTGCTCGACAAGTCAGTATAGTACACGGTTGTAAGGCACGGGCATGTTCTGCCTGTGGTTGGCAAGTCAGTATCTTCATACGGTCATAAGGCACGATCGTGTCCTGCCTGTGTTTAGGAAAAATTTACCTCTTATTGTGCATGGCAACAAGTACACCTGTGTTTTGTCCTATCGCTTCCACACGGCCATAGGCACGCCCGTGTGCTAGGCCGTGTGGTTTGAAACCTTCGCTTAATTGGATTAGTATGAAGTTAGATGCTAACAATTAAAGTATAACGTCAGTGGAGTTAGTGCTCGGGTTGCCTCCCGAGAAGCACTCATTTAAAGTCTTAAGCTAGACTTACCCTTTTTTCATTTCTAAAAGAAAGTTCAAGGAGCTAAAGCTCCTCTTTCATATCCCTAAAATCTTCACCATTATAAATTTTGAGTCGGTGACCATTTACCTTGAATGTGACCTTAGTGGGGTGAGTTACCTCAATTGTACCATAAGGAATAATTGTTTTTATCATGAATGGGCCTGACCATCTTGATTTCAGCTTCCCAGGAAATAGTTTAAGTCTTGAGTTGTATAGCAGGGCCAAGTCCCCTACTTCAAATTGTTTTGATTTCTTTAGATGAGCATCATGGCATCACTTTGTTCCTCCTTGTATAGTTTCGAGTTCTTGTAAGCCTCAGCTCTCCATTCGTCTAGTTCGTTCATCTGCATCATTTTTTTTTCTCCTGCAGTTTTAAGATCGTAATTTAAAAATTTTATAGCCCAAAAAGCTTTGTGTTCTAACTCGAATGGTATATGACAGCTTTTCCCGTATGCAAGTTTGTATGGGGATGTTCCTAGAGGGGTTTTAAACGCTGTTCTATAAGCCCATAGGGCATCATCTACTTTTAATGCCCAATCTTTTCTGTTTGACTCAGCCATTTTTTCTAGGATGCATTTAAGTTCTCGGTTTGCTACTTTAACTTGCCCACTGGTTTGAGGGTGATATGGGGTAGCTATCTTGTGATGTACTCCATATTTTTTTAAGACTCTGTCAAATTGAGTATTACAAAAATGATTGCCCCTATCACTAATGATATATCTAGGTGTTCCAAATCGAGAGAGTAGTTTCTTGAGAAACATAACTACTACTTTAGCATCATTAGTAGGTAGAGCTTCGGCTTCCACCCATTTTTACATGTAATCAACTGCCACTAGGATGTATTTATTTCCAAATGAACTAGGGAATGGACTCATAAAATTAATACCCCATATATCAAATATTTCATATGATAGCATGTATGTTTGAGGCATTTCATCGCGTTTAGAAACATTACCTGTTCTTTGGCATTTATCACACAGAGCAACATACCTGTTGGCATCTTTGAATAGAGTGGGCCAATAAAAACCTGATTCGAGTATTTATGTGTTGTCTTGGTACCACTGTAGTGTCCTCCTGAAGGTCCTGAATGGCAATGTTCCAGATCTTTCTTGCTTCCGCCCTTGTAACGCATCTCCGAATTACTTGATCTGCACATATGCGGAAAAGAAAAGGATCTTTTCAAAAATAGTTTTTCGCATCAGCAAAGAATCGTTTCTTTTGATAATGTGTTAATCTTTTTAGAAAGATGTTAGCAGCTAAATAATTCGCAATATCTGCAAACCATGGTACCTCAAAGCTGGTTATAGAAAAGAGTTGTTCTTGAGGGAACGAATCGTTTATCTCACTTTCGTCGAGCTCTTCGATATGTGGGTTCTCAAGCCTGGAGAGGTGATCTGCTGCAAGGTTTTCAGCTCCCTTTTTATCTTGTATTTCCAAATCAAATTCTTGTAAGAGTAAAATCCATCTTATGAGCCGAGGTTTTGCATCGGGTTTAGTTAAAAGATAATGAAAAGCGGAGTGGTCAGTGTAAACGACAACTTTAGATAATACTAAATATTGTCTGAATTTATCAAATGCAAAGACCACCGCTAGTAATTCTTTTTCAGTAGTGGTATAATTTTCTTGCGCGGCTGTTAATGTCTTGCTGGCATAATAGATCGGCTGGAAGTGCTTGTCTCTTCGCTGTCCTAAAACTGCACCTACTGTAAAATCACTTGCATCACACATTAGTTCAAAAGGAAGATTCCAATCGGGGGTAGTTATAATTGGAGCATTTATTAATTTTTCTTTAAGGATATTAAATGCATTTAAACATTCCTGATCAAACTTAAAAGGTGTATCTTTTTCTATCAATCTCGTTAGTGGCTTAGCTATTTTAGAAAAATCTTTAATAAATCTTCTATAGAATCCTGCATGACCTAAAAAGCTTCTAATAGCCTTAATTGATCTAGGAGAAGGTAATTTTTCTATGGTTTCGGCCTTTGCTTTATCTACCTCGATTCCCTTACAAGAAATTTTATGTCCTAATACAATTCCCTCTTGTACCATAAAGTGGCATTTTTCCCAATTTAAAATAAGGTTTGTTTCCTCACATCTCATTAAAACTCGTTTTAAATTTTTAAGGCAAAGATGGAAAGAATTACCAAATACCAAGAAATCATCCATAAATACCTCCATAATGTCTTCTACGAGTTCGCCAAAGATTGCCAACATGCAACGCTGAAAAGTGGCAGGAGCATTACATAATCCAAAAGTCATTCTACGATAAGCAAACGTACCATATGGGCATGTGAATGTTGTCTTCTCTTGATCTTCAGGTGCTATTGGGATTTGGAAATAGCCGAAGAGTCCATCTAGGAAACAATAGTACATATGCCCAGATAACCTTTCTAGCATTTGATCAATGAAAGGTAAAGGAAAATGATCTTTTCTAGTGGCGTCGTTTAACTTCCTGTAATCGATGTAGATTCTCCAACCTGTGATTGTTCTGGTGGGGATTAGTTCATTCTTTTCGTTGGCTACCACCGTCATGCCTCCTTTCTTTGGAACAACCTGCGCAGGACTTACTCAATTGTTGTTAGAAATAGGATAAATTATTCCAGCATCTAGAAGTTTAATTACCACAGTTTTCACAACTTCTTTTACGTTGGGATTTAATCGTCTTTGAGGTTGCACACATGGCTTGTACTCATCTTCCATTAAAATTTTGTGCGTACAAAATGTTGGGCTTATTCCCTTGATGTCAAAGATTTTCAAAGCTATGGCTCTTTTATGTTCTCTTAGTACCTGTAGCAACTCCTCTTTCTCCTTGGGTTCTAGTTATGAAGAGATAATTACTGGTAACGTAGAATTTTCCCCCAGGAATGCATATTCTAAGTGTTTCGGCAACTGTTTTAATTCTAATTTGGGCGGCTCATCAATAGAAGGCTTTTGTTTTAGATCATCATTGATTTCAATGCTTTCTTTTTCCGTATGTCTAGATGAATATGTATTCCAATTCAGCTCGTCGACTTCATCTACTTCCCCCTCTTCTTGAGTAAGGCACAGTTCCATCGTGTCATCCTATATGATTTCATGTAATTAGTTTTGAATGATATGATCAGTAGTATCAACAAAATAATAGGAATCATCTTATTCTCTAGAATATCGCATGGCATCATAAATTTGAAAAATAATTTCTCATCGCCTATTCTTAATGCAAGCTTACCATCTCCTACATCAATAACAGCCCTAGCAGTAGTTAGAAAAGGGCGCCCTAAAATGAAGGGAACCTCAATGTCCACATCCATGTCAAGCACAAAAAAATCAACGGGGAAAATAAATTTATCAATTTTTACCAAGACATCTTCGATAACTCCTCTAGGGTATTTAATAGATCTATCGGCTAACTAAATACTCATCCTAGTAGGTTTTGGTTCCCCAAGATCTAGTTGTTTAAAGATTTTATAAGGTATTAAATTAATACTAGCACCGAGATAAGCTAATGCTTTCTTAATATTTAAACTACCAATTAAACAGAGAATAGTAAAACTTCTTGGGTCTTTTAATTTGGTTGGAAACTTGTTTTGAAGGATAGCTGAACATTCTTCATTGAGTTTCACTGTTGATATTTCTTCAAGCTTCCTTTTATTCGTCAGGAGTTCTTTTATGAATTTCGCGTAACATCCGTGAAATGGCTTCAACAAAGGGTAAGTTAAGATGTATTTGTTTAAAAAGTTCAAGAAATTTGCCATATTGGGCATCTAATCGGTCTTTCTTCAATTTTCTTGGATATGGGATTTGTGGTTTACTTTCGTTGTGTACTGGAGTTGCATCCTTAACTCCCTCATCCTTTGCTTTGTCATCTTCTTGTGGTATTTTTTCTTTGGTTCAACTAACTCCTTTTCACTTCTCAGTGTAACTGCCTTTACCTATTCGGTTTCTTTAGAAAAAATTTCTGATTGGAGTTCAGAAACTATCTTAGTAAGTTGTCCAACTGACTTTGTAATTTCCCCAACTGACTTAGTAAGTTCCCCAACTTCGTTCTTGATCCCTTCCATCGATGTTTGTTGGATACGGCTGCCATGAATTTTGTCAAGAATTTTGTGGCTGCCATGAATTTTGTCAATATCTCTTTGATGTTCGGCTTCTTTTCTTGTGGATATGGCTGATTTTGGAAATTTTGAGGAGGTTGTTGTCTTTGATTTCCTTGACATCCTTGACCTCCCCACAAAAAATTTGGGTGGTTCCTCCAACCTGGATTATAAGTATTACTATAAGGGTTATTATTAGATCTAAAATTATTACCTATATAGTTCATCTGTTCGTTTTCTGTGCCCAGTTGGTAGTGTGGGTACTCAGGATTTGCCACAATTCCACTTGCATTGTATTGCATCACTGGATGTACCTGCGAAGAATACAAATTGTCAAGCTTTTTACTTATCATCTCTACCTGTGTTGATAGCATGGTTACTGCGTCGAGGTTGAAAACTCTGGCTAATTTTGTTGGTTTTGTCCTTGTAAACTGCCACTGATAGTTATTCAGTGAAATCTCTTCAATAAACTTGTAGGATGCTTCAGGAGTTCTGTTGTTCAGGGTTCCACCGGTGGCTAAATCAATTAGTTGCCTTGTTGAGGGATTTACACCGTTATAGAAAGTTTGGACTTGGAGCCACAAGGGTAAACCATGGTGCGGACACCTTCTCAAGAGATCCTTGTATCTCCCACATGCGTCGTATAATGTCTCTAAATCCATCTGCACAAAAGAAGAGATATAATTCCATAATTTGGCCATTTTGGCCGGTGGGAAATATTTTAATAAAAAATTTTCGGTCATTTGATCCCATGTGGTGATTGACCCTCATAGTAACGAGTTCAACCACTGCTTGGCTTTATTCCTTAATGAAAAGGGAAATAACTGAAGACGTATGGCATCATCAGAAACACCATTTATTTTGAAGGTATCACAGAACTTAAAAAATTAGCTATATGGGTATTCAGGTCTTCGTCCTGCAAACCATCAAATTGAACAAATTGTTGAATCATTTGTATAGTGTTAGGCTTTAATTCAAAATTATTAGCAGCTATAGCAGGCCTAACAATACTGATTCTACTCCTGTTAAATGAGGTTTAGCATAATCATACATAGTACGTGGAGCACTGTTTTCTGCCATATCTTGTGGTGTTAGGTTATTCTCGTTCATCCCTTCAGTAGGATTGGATCCGTCTTGTTGTTTTTTTTCTCTGTAATTTAGGGCTCGCCTAATTTCTTTGCGATTCCTACGAGCAGTAGCTTCAATATCACTGTCGTATACTAGTGGCCCTTTTAGGTTCCTTCTAGTCATAAACTAGAGGTAGCTGCTAGGAAAAGAAAGAAAATTTAGCAAAACTAAAAATAAAAGTAAATTGCGGAAAATAAAAAAATTGTTAAAGTAATAAAAATTAAGTTTTCTTAATACTTTAGTTCCCCGGCAATAGCTCCAAAAACTTGATCGTTGTTTTGTCAAGTTTTAAAATTTATAAAAAGAGAATAATCGAACCTGGAAACTAACTCTAACAACGACTTAAGGCAAGTGCACCTATCGAACAGTAGTATAGCTTAGGCAAGACCGGATTGTCGAGCCCAAAGGAACTAAAAGTACTAATACTAACCTTCTTTCTATTATTTAGCCTAAAATAAGTGATTGGTTGTTTAATCTCAAACTAACTAACTACTAAGATAAAGACGCAAAGACAAAAAGAATGAATTGGGGAAATACTGTTGAAAAACTCAGTTGATTAAGACAATACCCTTAGGAAGAATCCACCGAGACTTCACTTGTTATCTAACACTGAACCTGACGATTTATTCACTTGACTTGATCCGTAAGATTCCCTAATTTATATTAAACCCTCTCACGAGTCGAATAATGTCTAACCCTAGGTTGACTAATTGAAATCTCTTTCTAATTAAAACCCCTAGAATCGCATTAACTCGATCTATGGACTCCCATAATAGGTTTCACCCTAATCCGGTAAAATCTCGTCACCCTATCTCTAGGCGCGTGATCAACTCCGCTTAATTATGCTAGATCTACTCTTAAGCAGGGACTTTTGCTCCACCACCTAAGCACATTTAGCTTGAATCAATATCCCGGAAACATTAACACAAGAATTAAGCTCACATAATTAAGAACAAATAAAGTATTTATCATATAGTTCAAAAAACAATAACAAGATTCATCTTAGGTTTCATCCCCTTCAGGTATCTAAAGGGTTTAGTTCATAACAATAAAAAAAACATCTCAGAAGAAAAGATAAACCAAAACATAAGAAATCCCCAAAACCCTCTAAAGGAATTAAAGGAGAGATCCGCTGTCTTGAGTAGAATTTCGACTTCTTGAGATGAATCAAATGGCTATCTTCGAGTGATTCCAACAAATTTGGCCTTTCTGGCTCGGCTCCTTGGCTTAGCTAACCCCCTTGGAAGGTTATGCTTAGGGTGTTTATATAGGCTCTTGGAATGCTTTATTTGGCCCCTAAGTATCCAAATCTGAATGGAATTCCTATTAGGGTGTTTGAATAGGCTTTCGAATGTGTTTCTTTGCCTCTAAGTACCCTATTCTGAGTACAACTCCTCTTGGCCGCAGCAGGGACACGATCATGGCACACGCCCATGTGAATCGATTTTAGGCCGTGGTCGAGTCTGCTGAAGAGACACGCCCATGTGTTTCGAGGTCCAGGCCGTGTTAGAGTAATTTAATGAGGCACGACCGTGTGGTCTTGGGCCCAGGCAGTGTCGATTTCGTGAGTTGGCCTAATTTGATCCATTTTGAGCCCTTTTCTTATTCTTTTCGTTCCTAGGTGCTTTCCTGAGTATAAAACATGAAAAAAAAAGGATTAAGAGCGCCTTTTTACATAATTCAAGGAATAAATCATCCAAAATTATGCTAAATGTGGGATTAAAGTATGTTACTTTTATGGTTTATCAGTTGCCATAAGAGTAATAAATGTTCAGCTAGGCTTGTTAAAAGAGGAAATTTGATTAGAATTTATTTACGAGCCTAGGGGTAAAATAGTCATTTTGTGAAAGTCTAAGGGCAAAATGGTAATTTTTCCAAAGTATGATTATTGAATGTATTGTTTGATGTGGTAATTAAATGAGCTAATTTGTTATTATAGATCAAGAATAACAAGGAATTAACCTTGACCGAGCAAAAGGCAAGGTATCGGGCTAGGTCGGTAAATTGGCCTATTTTGAAACTGAGGTAAGTCTATGTGTAATATATTCAACATCATGCTAGTATGTTTTAAAATGTCTGATATTCGTGAAGATGTATAATATTTTTATGAAAATGAGTATTGATGTTAAATGAGAAAATGATGAAAATTTATGATGTTGAAGTCTCGGTTGGACATTAAGAAGTGAGAGGATGTCATCATCGAGGCATGAGATTGGTAAGGTCCCGTATAAGACCATGTCTAGGACATGGCCTCAGTACCTAATTGAGATCCCGTATAAGACCATATCTGGGATATGGAATTGGTATCTAATATGAAAATTGTATAAGACCATATGTGGGATATGACATCAACATTGATACGAGATCTCGTATAAGACCATATCTGGGATATGGCATCGGCATCGAGATGTGACCCCATGTAAGACCATATCTGGGATATGGCATTGGCATCGTGTTTATGTGTATGATGATGATTGTGTATCCTCGGGTATTCCAAGTAATTCATCGGGTTAAGTGATAAACCGTAACATGACCATATTTTAATCCCACATTTAGCATACTTTTGGATGATTTATCCCTTTAATTATGAAAATAGGTGCTCCTAATCCCTTGTTTTCATGTTTTATACTCTGAAGAGCACCGGAGGATGAAAAGAACGAGAAACGGGCCAAAACAGAGAAAATGGGCCAAGTACAAATTGTATACGGCCTAGCCCCCGAAATATATGGCCGAGCCTCTTAAGAAGAGCCGACCATGGCCTGGACCCCAAAATACACGGCCATGCCTCTTTCACAGGTTCGACCACAGCCTGGCCTCGAATCCTACGGGCGTGTACCATGGGCGTGTCCCTGACGAAACAAAGAAGAGTTTCATTCATATTAGGATACTTTCAGGCAAAGAAAGGCATCTTGAGGCCTATATAAACGCCCTAGGAGGCAACTTAAAGGGGGAGCTCGACAGAAGCCTTCTATCAGGGCGTTTAGCTAGGCCAAAGAGCCAAGCCAGAGGGGCCAAATTGTAATATTAACTCGAAGAAAGCCAGTTGATTCATCCTAAGAAGCCGGAATCATACTCAAGACTGATGATCTCTCCTTCAATTCTTTCAGGGGGTTTAGAGTTTTCTTTATGTTTTGTTTTATATTTTCTTTTAAGATGTATTCTTTTATAATTATGAACTAAACCTCTCAAATACTTGAGGGGGATGAAACCTAAGACGAATCTTGTTATTGTTATCTGAGCTATATGATAAATACTTGATTTGTTCTTAACTATGTGCTCTTAATTCTTATTTTGGTATTTTCGGGATATTGATTCAAGTATTGATGTGCTTAAGTGGTGGAGCAAAAGTCCATGCCTAAAAGTAGACCTAGCATAGTTAAGTGGAGTTGAACGCAACCCTAGAAATAGGATGATGTAAATTTGCTGGATTAGGATGAAACCTAATATGGGAGTTCATAGATCGATTCAATGCAATTCTAGGAGTTTTAATTAGAAAGAAATTTTAATTAATCAACCAAGGGTTAGACGTTAGTAGCCTCGAAAGAGGTATTAATATAAATTAGGGAATCCTACGGATCAAGTCAAGTGAATAAATCGTCTGGTTCAGAGTTAGATAACAAGTGAAGTCTAGGTGGATTCTTCCTCTAGTATTGTCTTAATCAATTGGTTTTCCCACAAGTATTTCCCCAATTCATTCTCTTCGTCTTTGCATCTTTAGCTTAGTAGTTAGTTAATTTTATATTAGATAAAACAAATCCCTTAATTTTTAGGCTAGATAATAAAAAGTAAGTTAGTATTAGTACTTTTGGTTCCTTTGGGTTCGACAATCCAGTCTTGCCACTAAACTACACTACTGTTCGATACGTGCGCTTGCCTCCATCGCTGTCTTAGTTAGTTTTTAGGTTCGATCATTCTTTTTATAAATTTTTATGACTCTGACACATGATCAAGTTTTTAGCGTCATTGTCAGGGAACTACAATATTAAGAAAGCTCAATTTTTATTACTTTAGCCATATTTTATTTTATTTTATTTTATTTTGTAAATTAAATTTTATTTTTACTTTTCTAAATTTTCTTTTTCTTTTCCTGGTAGGAACCTCAGTTTATGACTAGAAGGAACCCGATAGGACCACTACTTTACGACAGTGAAATCAAAAACATTCTTTGCAAAAATTGTAGAGAAATAAGGCGAAACTTAAATTACATAGAAGAAGAGCAAGAAGTCGAAATTAATACGAACGAAGAGATGGTTGAGAATAATCCGCTACCTTAGGAAGTGGCCGAACACCATGCTCCTCGAACTATGTATAATTATGCTAAACCTAATTTAACAGGAACTGAGACAAGTATTGTTAGACCTATTATAGCTACAAATAATTTTGAACTGAAACCTAACACAATTCAGATGATACAATAATTTGTTCAGTTTGATGGTTTGCAGGATGAAGATCCAAATAATCACTTGGTGAATTTCCTATAATTTTTTGTGATACATTCAAAATAAATAGAGTTTCTGTTGATACCATCCGTCTTCGGTTATTTCCTTTCTCTTTAAGGAATAAAGCTAAACAGTGGTTGAATTCTCTTCTACGAGGATCTATCACTACATGGGATCAAATGACCGAAAAAAATTTATTAAAATATTTTTCGCCGGCCAAAACGGCCAAATTAAGGAATGATATCTCTTCTTTTGTGCAGATGGATTTAGAGACACTATACGATGCATGGGAGAGATACAAAGATCTATTGAGAAGGTGCCTACATCATGGTTTACCCTTGTGGCTACAGGTCTAAACTTTCTACAATGGTGTGAACCCCTCAACCAGGCAGTTGATTGATTTAGCCGCCGAAGGAACCCTGAATAACAAAACTCCTGAAGCGGCCTATGAGTTTATAGAAGAGATGTCACTGAACAACTATCAGTGGTAAGTCACGAGGATAAGGCCAACTAAAGCAGCCGGAGTTTTCAACCTCGACGCAGTCACCATGATATCAAACCAGGTAGAGATGTTAAATAAAAAGTTTGATGGTTTATGTGGTACTTTGCAATTACATCCAGTAATGCAATGTGACTCGAATCTAGGAGGCATGGTAAATCCTGAGTACCCACCCTACAATCTGGGCATGGAAAGCGAACAAATGAACTATATGGGTAACAATTTTCGATCTCAAAATAACTCGTTTAGTAATACTTATAGGTTGAAGGAACCACCGCAATTTCTCGTGGGGTGGCCAAGGAAATCAGAGACAACAATCACCCCCTCCAAACTTCCAACAACAGCCCTACCCACAGGAAAAAAAGCCGAACCTTGAAGAGATGCTGACAAAATTCATAGCGGTGTCTGAAACTCATTTTCAAAACACCAAGACAGCACTTAAAAATCAACAAGCATCGGTTAAATGAATCAAGAGCCAAATAGGGCAACTAGCGAAGCTGATCGCTGAACGACTACAAGGTAGCTTGCCAAGTAACATGGAGACTAACCCAAAGGAGCAACTTCAAGCCATAATAGCTCAAAATAGTGAAGGGTTAGTAAAATCTGAATCTGAGCCAAGGGAAGAACCTGTGGTAAGTGAAGATAAGGTTAAGGTAAGCCAAGAAAAGCCAAAATCGATTATTAAAAAATACCAACCTCGTATACCTTACCCCAATGTGATGAAGAAAGACGACACAGATGAATAGTTTGGTAAGTTTCTTAAACTTTTAAAGAAATTACATATTAACTTACCATTTCTTGAAGCTCTTTCACAGATGCAAGACTCAAGGAGATTTTTAAAAGAGATCTTAACAAACAAGCAAAAGTTAAACGAGGAATCGCATGTGGAATTAAACGCAGTATGCTCAGCAATGTTACAGAACAGACTACCACAAAAATTAAAGGATCCAGGGAGTTTTACAATACCATGTTTAAGTGGTAGTTTATCTTTTGATAATGCTTTAGCTGATTTAGAGGCAAGCATCAATGTTATGCCATCTAAAATGTTTAAACAGCTAGGTCTAGGGAAATTCAACTAGCGGATAAGACTATTCAAATTCCTAGGGGTATAATTCAAGATGTACTAGTTAAAGTTGAAAAAATCATATTCCCCATAAACTTCGTTGTTTTAGATATTGATGAAGACAATAGTATCCCACTAATTCTAGGAAGACCCTTTCTAGCAACTGCCAGATCTAAAATTGATGTTAGTATAGGTGAACTCATACTTCTTGTAGGTGACGAATCAATCAGTCTTCAAGCTCTCGACTCAACTAGGACATCGAGTGAGAAAAGTGAGGACGTAAATTCTATTGATGATTATTCGGTTAAACTTTCTTTTTGGGAAACACCACAAAACTACACCACTGAGCCAGATCCTATACCTCATACCAACAAGGAAATTTCTCATGATGAACGACAGCTTCAAATCAATGAGCTAGATGAGTGGAAGACATATTCCAAGGAGAAATCAAAACCACATGAAGTGAAACCGAATGAATCCTCAGACGAACTTAAAGGAACATCAAACCACTTCAAAATAGGAGATCAAATACTATTCGATAAAACAGACCCGCGAATCGCCATATCAAACCTGAATATAAATGAAGAAATACCTTTTGAAGTAACCAATGTGTGACATCCTAAAATTTGAGTTTTTATATGTTGCATTATTTTGGTGCTTAGCCAGTTAAATAATCCAATATGTGTGTTTTTATAGTCTCGAGAAGGCTCGAAAATTATTTGGTTTTAGAATTTTTTTTTGTAATCAGTACTTTAATGAAGTGGAACAAGTGACCTCAAGTCTTAAGGTAATTAAGTGGTGAAAGTTAGCATAAGTGAGCTAGTAGTAAAGAGCAGATGGCACTATAAGTGTTCCTAGAAGGAAGGAGTTCGAATCCCTTGATGTGCATATGAGAATTTTATTTTTTTTTTATTTTTTTGCTTTCCTTCCTCATAGTGTCAGCCAAGCCTAGTACATATGGTAAGTTGGACTTTTATTTTTATGGTATGGTTGCTAAGAGAAAAGGCAAGTTTAAACTTAAGGAAAGGAATCATATGAATAAGGTATGTAGGGGGGACACAAGGCTTATATCTGGAATGGCCATACTTTGACCTTTTGGCCATGCACTTGGACGGTTTTAGGGGTTAGGGGGTGGCCGAATTTTTGATGGCATTTGGTAAGGTTTAGGTGCTAGTTGGTCACTTTGGCATTTTGGCATTTTTGTGCTTCTCTTCAAAGTTTTTCTCTCTAATTTCCTCTCCCTAGCCGAATGCATCATGAACAATAGGTAAACTATTGCTTTCTTTTTGGCCATTTCATTTTTGACCATTCCGGTCGTATTTGCTTATTCTCCCAAACATTTTCTCTTTATGCCGAAACCACAAAACCTTGAAGGGCCATTTTTCCTTTTCTCTTGTTTTCTTACTTGCCGAATGCACACTAGCCTCAAACCCTTTTCTTTGTTCATCTTTCATTCTTGAAATCGAAAACTAAACACCTTATTTTCTTATATCTTTCTTCTTCTTTTTCTTCTTGCAAAATTCTCTCAAACATTATTCTCTCTTTAATATTCACCATGGCCGAATGTCATTAAGCACCATCCCCTTCAATTTTTTCCTCTATAGTAGAATCTTCTACCACACATATCTCCTTCTCAATCATTTTTCTACTCTCACTTTGATCAATCGGTAAGTGTATAGTTACAACATTTTGGTATTTTTATTTCACCCTATCCATTGTGCTGAATCTATACTTTATTGTGGGATGGCCTTTTTGGATCGAAATTGTCATCATACAGTATCTTACTCAAAATATCTTTTTCTTTATCATAGAAATGTAGTGGAAGGCTAAAATTTGGAGTGTCCGAAATCATCGTGTTATCGCTAGGAATCGGTCCAAAAACTTTAAGGTAAGGACTTCTTTCAAGGATTCCATATTACTTTTTATTTTGTTAAAGATAGGGTTTATTAACCGATTTTTATAATAGAGACTCTATCACTCGATTTTCATCCTGTGATCGTAAGGATTTTTTGGTAAGCCAACTTTGCTCATAAGACCAATCGTTTTTAATTTCAAAATATTAGTTTGGACTAATATTCTTTTGTCAATGGAGGCAAACAAGATGGACTCAAAAGGAGTGGTGTTTAGTGATAGGAAAAGGAGCGGATTCGCGATCCCCTCTAGATTCAAGTGAAGGGCTGTTTCGACGATCTGGGATTTTCCACTGGGTTGTGGACCTTCATCCGGTGAAAATCAATTATTCGAGGTTATTCGCAGTTCTGAGCCATTAGTTGTTCGGAGTTTTCCAACGGGTTGTGAACCGTCATCTGGAGAGAACCGGCAAATAGTAGTTATTCAAGATTTCAAGGGTAAAAACCTAGACCGCTTATCTTAAAATGGATTTATTATAAGTGTTAATGATCTAATCGAGCGTTAAAATATTTTTAGGTGTTGACGATCAGGAAAGTGTAGTGCTTATGTGTAATCGGTGTGTAATCTCACACCATATTTCATGGGATAGATATTTATATTGTGACTAATGGTAAATCGTTTGATTTAGTCACTTGTTAGTGAAATCAGGTAAGATGGCATAATTATCATTATTTTGGTAGAAACTGTAAAAAAATCGGTATTAAGACTGTGATAAATGGGCCAAACGTGATATGTGATAAATGGGCCAAATGTAATATGTGATAAATGGGTCAAATGTGATATGTGATAAATGGGCCAAATGTGATATGTGATAAATGGGCTATATTGTTTGTAATATTTATATGAATGAAATATTGTAATTGGATATGCATATTATATACATGATTTGCATGGGTTGGGATTTTGATGAAGAGAAGTTCTGGTAGCTTTGCTACAAATTACCGGTGGCTCTGCCACAATAAATTATCGGTGGCTCTGCCACAAAAATTATCGGTGGCTCTGCCACAATAAATTACCAGTGGCTCTGCCGCAATAAATTACCGGTGGCTCTACCACAGTTTGATATATGGCTTAATGCCCAGTTTGGTGTGTTGGCGGGGTAGGAGACTAAAGCTCCCCATAGGTGTGTTGGTTGGTACGGTTGGTGTGTAGCGGATGGAAAACTAGGTTCGGTTGGGAAATTTCATAACACATGCATGTTATATATGATATTATGTTATAATTGTAAATGGGCTTTGGCCCAATAAATGCTTAATTGAATTTTGGCCCAATGACAATGGTAAGTGAGTCACACACTGAGTTCTAAGTAACTCACCCCGTTTCCTTTACCCTCATCAGGTAATGATCAGTGATGGAGACTTGGGCCGGGGACGACTCAGTGGAGGCCATACTACGAATAATGGGTTATTTAAATTTCGGATTTCTTTTTAAGTGCTTTTTATTATTTTTTCTATTTTGTAATAAGGCCTCTGGTTAAATTTTTATGGATGTTTTACTTGTAGATGGATTTTATAATATGCTTTAAATACTTAAGTGGGATTATTTTTTCTAAAAATAGAAATAAACGTTTTTCTTAAATAAATGTACAAAAAGGGTTTCATTCTTAAATAGTTTTAACTCGGTAAATTTTTCTGTAACAATATTTTTAAATTTTTGTTTTTCAAATTACTTTCGAACTCTTTAAATTTTCTCAAAATATTCAATCAATTTTTCCTAAGTTTCAATTTATAAATTTTACGACCCAAATTATTAGATTTAGTAATCAAACTTAGTTTTCAATAACTCCACGTTAAAATTTTTTTTTTTAAATCCATTTTCTTTAAATCTTTAAAAGATTAGGTGTATGTTCATTTAGTGTGACATGTCAAATTTGGTCTTAATGTATAGACCGGGTTTGGGGTGTTACACAATGTTTTCCCTTATGAAACAGTTGAGGTAAGTAGTTCTACATTCGCACTTTTAAGGTAAATGTCACTCGACTCAAACTATATAATGATAGCATGAGAAAGGATTTCTCACTCCTCAGACCACCATGATCGTGCAAATGAGAGGTAAGTCTAGCTTAAGACTTTAAACTAGCGCTTTTCAGGAGGCAACCAGAGTACTAACCCCATTTATTTTTATTTCTTTTCTTTTAGCACCTAACTACAAACTAACCAAGTTAATGAAGTGTAGATTCCCACACCACACGGCTGTGGCCGTGGCCGTGTGGATACTATGGACGTTAGTACTGGCATGGCAAAGATAGTACGAGACAGGACGAGAAAAATATCTGTAAATCACGGGCTCCAACTAACACCACGGCCGTGCGACACAGCCGTGGCTGACACTATTAAACCAACACGGGCGTGGCAACCTAAATACCAGGCGTGGGAAAAATGATTGAACCACCACACGACCATGCGATACGGCCGTGGGACACAACACGCCCATGATATACGGGCGAGGGGATGTACCAGAGCTGAAAATTTCTATTTAAAACACCCCTCTCCCCTTCTCACCCACTCCCTATTCACTTTTTACTTCACTCCATTTTCCCTTTCATTTCTCTCCTTCTTCATCTTCCAAAGTCCTTGATCTTCATCGCATCTATGTCGAAGAAACGGAAGGATACTATCCCAGTCTCCCTATGCAATATTGATCTACATAAGTTCATGCCGGCCGCTTCATTAACTCGATAGGAAAAGGACTTTTGAGTCCATTTATTTTCTCTTTTTCTTTTCTTGTCTCTTTTAATTTCCCCATCTTTATTTCTCTTTTACTAAATTTGGTTTATTTGATTTTAGTTTATCGGTTTTAGGTTCTTCAGGCTGCTTGGGAATCACACACCACGGCCTTAGAAATCACACCCACCTCGTGCACCATCTAACAATAAGGACCTTTCGGTCCATTAATCAGTTCTTTGAGGCTTATTTCACTTTTTACACTCTTTCTTTTTATTTTTCTTTTCTTTAAATATATAATTAGTATATTTAGAATTATTATTTCCTACCTAACTCTTTATGAGATTCCCAATTTCCTCATGTAGCGTAGAGATTGTCGACGGCCACCACACCACGACCACTGCCAACACAAGGAATCCATCCAAAAGTCAGGAAGTTTCACTTCTCCCTATATCTTATGATTCCATAGTTATCTTTGTACATTGAGGGCAATGTACATCTTAAGTGTGGGGGTGAAATTAGTTAGAAAAGTGCCAAACTTTTTGCATTATTCTCAAATCCCTGAATTATGTCTTGTCATAAGTAATTTTCTCATATCACTAATTAGAATAAAATTCCTGTTGATTTATGATTTTTATTGATATGTTTTAGATTAAGACATAGTCAATTATGCATTGACAATTTAAACTTTAAAGATACTAGGAAATCAAACATGATGAGTCTATTTTCAAAAATTAAAATTTTGTTAGGTTGTCTACCTGAATTTAATTATTACCTTGAAGTTTGAAATTGATAAGGTTGTCATCAAAAACCCATAATTTTTGTGAGATTTTGAATCTTTTAGAGCATACATTCTTTTCGTGCTCACTGTATTAATTATGAGCATGTCAACATTGATTTGTTATTCTAGAACTTGCTTCAATTATACATGTCAAGACCACATCATTGATTTGATATACTTAGATGAGAAAGGCACCTAGGATTTAACCCACTTATTCCACTAAAAGCCTACCTTCATAATTAACCCCCTAGTGAACCCTGTTGATCCTAACAAACTTTTTATTGATTCACCCACTAATATTAACCCAAAACACATCTTGTATTTGTTATCACCATTCCTTTTGACTACCCTTCTGTCGAGACTTGATTTGGTCAGTTGCCTAAATGATTTTATTTTCAGTAGTTGAAATTTTCGTATATTATGTATTTATTTGATTTTTTCTTAAAAAAAAATAGAGAGTATATTCATTATTAGTTCTATAATTAAGTGAGCTTATACATTTAAATTCAACATCTTGAAGAAAGAGCTCATATTATTAGTCTTAAGTTTTCAATTTATGTAATTATTTAGGATTAGTTCATTTTTCTAGATTCAATCTCGATATTAACCCTTCTAATTCAGCCTTTATCGACACATTTTACCTAAGCCCCGTTACAACCCGTTTAAAGACCTTTTAATTTGTGTATCATCTCATTTTATAGTGGTGGAGATTTGATTTTCAGGCAAGCCTATGGGATTAACTTTTCATGTTTGACTATTGAATGCTTTATTTTAAAGCTTAAACACTTTGAGTGATTCATGTGAATCTTTAATGAGGATGTCAACTCTTGTCAATTTTGAATTAAAGGTGATTATTTAGGTAAGGGGAAACACCTACCTCTTTCATGCTACAAAAACTATGAGTTTGATTGTTTGAATCTTCAGGACTCTTTGAGTTAAATTATCCATGTATAAGTTATCTATGAATTATGATGAAACATTATCGATGAATATTATGAATTGAGGAAGTTCGTTTTAATTGTGAGTTGAGAATTTTGCTTGAGGACAAACAAAAGCTTAAGTGTGGGGGTATTTGATAAACCGTAATATGAACATATTTTAATCCCACATTTAGTATACTTTTGGATGATTTATTCCTTTAATTATGAAAATAGGTGCTCCTAATCCATTGTTTTCATGTTTTATACTCAGGAGAGCACTGGAGGATGAAAAGAACGAGAAACGGGCCAAAAACAGAGAAAATGGGCCAAGTACAATTACACACGGCCTGGCCCCCAAAATACACGGACTGGACCCCAAAATACACGGTCGTGCCTCTTTCACAGGTTCGACCACGGCCTGGCCTCGAATCTCACGAGCGTGTGCCATGGACGTGTCCTTGACGCAGGAAAGAAGAGTTTCATTCGGATTAGGATACTTTCAGGCCAAGAAAGGCATCTCAAAGCCTATATAAACACCCCAGGATGAAACTTAAAGGGGGAGTTTGACAGAAGCCTTCTGCCAGGGCATTTAGTAGGGCATTCAGCTAGGCTAAAGAGCCAAGCCAGAGGGGCCAAATTTTGGGATTAACTCGAAGAAAGCCAGTTGATTCATCTCAAGAAGTCAGAATCATACTCAATACTGAGGATCTCTCATTCAATTCTTTTAGGGGGTTTAGGGTTTTCTTTACGTTTTGTTTTATATTTTCTTTTGAGATGTATTCTTTTATAATTATGAACTAAACCTCTCAAATACCTGAGGGGGATGAAACCTAATACGGATCTTGTTATTGTTATCTAAGTTGTATGATAAATACTTGATTTATTCTTAACAATGTGTTCTTAATTCTTGTTTTGGTATTTCTGGGATATTGATTCAAGTATTGATGTGCTTAGGTGGTGGAGCAAAAGTCCCTGCCTAAGAGTAGATCTAGCATAGTTAAGCGGAGTTGAGCGCAACCCTAGAAATAGGATGACATAAATTTGTCGGATTAGGGTCAAACCTAGTATGGGAATCCATAGATCGATTTAATGCAATTCTAGAGGTTTTAATTAGAAAGAAATTTCAATTAATCAACCTATGGTTAGATGCTAGTAGCCTCGAAAGAAGTATTAATATAAATTAGGGAATCCTACGAATCAAGTCAAGTGAATAAATCATTTGGTTCAGAGTTAGATAACTAGTAAAGTCTAAGTGGATTCTTCCTCGGGTATTGTCTTAATCAATTGGTTTTCCCACAAGTATTTCCCCAATTCATTCTCTTCGTCTTTGCATCTTTAGCTTAGTAGTTAGTTAATTTTAGATTAGATAAAACAAATCCCTTATTTCTTAGGCTAGATAGTAAAAAGAAAGTTAATATTAGTAATTTTGGTTCCTTTGGGTTTGACAATCCGGTCTTGCCACTAAACTATACTACTGTTCAATAGGTGCGCTTGCCTCCATCGTTGTCTTAGTTTTTAGGTTCGATCATTCTTTTTATAAATTTTTAATACTCTGACACACGATCAGTAAGTAGTTATTCTTGTAATAGAGATGAAATTAGTATTAAAGCTATGTGATGAAGTGATATAGGTACATGTGAGTAATTCACGAGAAATATTTACGATATGTGACATGACATGTAATTGGTAAGAGTAAGTATGAGTAAGTTATGGCAATGTGCTTGAGACTTTGTGTTTTTATTCAATGCAAAGGATGGATGTCATTATGAACCCTTATGCTGCGATTTATTTCATGTGAACTTACTAAGCTTTATGCTTACCCTTCTCATTTCCCTCTTCCTTGTAGTATCGCCAAGCTAACTCGGAGAACGTGGGATGTTGGAGTTCAGAATCACACTATCAACTTCTCTTTGGTATAGCAAAGTTATATTTATTTTGAGTGTGGCATGTAGAGGACTTGGTCATTTTGTTATGTCATATTTGATAGTCTAACTGTTGGCTATTAATGTTGTTCAATTCATTTTGTAAATAGCCATTGGAAATTGGCCAATACGTGACAAGTTCATATATTCAATGATGATGAAATTTATGAAGTGCATGCTTGTGTGTATCTCTTGAATTTGGGTTCTTAGAAGTACCTTATGGTCATGAGGCATGTTGAATTGAATTGGTATAAGTGTGGTTGCTTTATAGGGTGGCAATTGGCTTGGTAGATAGCCTTACAATTGTCCACACGGGTAGACACACGGCCGTGTGTCTAGGTCGTGTGTGACACATGGCCAACCCCATGGGTGTGTTGATAGGCCGTATGTCCCCATGCATGCTAGGTTGGCAAGTCAAAATACTCTGTAGTAAACACACAGGTTGAGACACGGTCGTGTGTCTCAATCGTGTGGGAGACACGGCCTAAGACAAGAGGATGTGCCCCGAGACGTGTGAAGTCTGCACCTGAAATTAGGAATTTAATTTGACACACGGTCTAACGATATGAGCGTGTGCCTTGGCTGTGCGACCTTATTGAGATGATGATGTCATAAACAAAATGCCAAGGTTTTCACACACGGGTGAAGACACGGGCATGTCATGGCTATGTGAGAGACACGGGCTATGGACACGGGCATGTGTCAGGTCGTGTGAAAACCCCTGTAGGTTCGAAATGAAAAATAAAATCCACACAGACTAGAGACATGGGTGTGTGTGATTACACGGCTTGCCCGCACAGGCGTGTCCCACTTCACACAGGCGTGTGCCCCTGTTTTGTGTCAAAATTTTTTAAGTGTTCAAAAGTTTCCTGATTGGTCCCAAATCATTTCAAGTGCAAGTTTAGGGTCTAGTAGACCTATAATAAGGACATTATGGTCTCTAATGAAAAATTTTAATTTGAAATTAAATCTTATGGATCGATGTTGTATGTTTGAGGAAGTTAAGGACGGTAATGCCTCATACCCGGTTCAGGTGTCGAATACGAGTAAGGGGTGTTACATAGGATTATAGTCATTTTGAAATGTATTTTGGTTGTGAGTTTTTCCATTTGAAATGGCTTGTGAATGGTTTTGTTTGGTTTGTATATATTGCCATGAGACTTAACTTAACTTGGTTAGTTTGGTTATGTATATATATAAGTATGCATATGGCTTATGTTATGTGATTAGGGTTGGTTTTGCAATGTTATTGATAGTTGGTATTATAGATGTCAAATGGTTGATAATAGAGAAGCTATGTGCTTGTAGATTGGTGCATGATTATGCATGTTTGGAAAAAGGATTAATTAGTTGATTTGAATATATGAAGTTGGTATGATTTGAATGAGGAAAAATTAAGATTATAAGCATGTTAGTTGTTGATATTGAGATGGTATGAATGATGTTTGATTGAGGTTGTTTAAATGTTTTTAAGTGTTATGTTTTGGTGCCATTAAATTTGGTATAGTTGTGCATAAGATAGGGTGGCGAAATGGCTTGGTAAGCAGCCTATATTTTTTCGCACGGGCAGAGACACGGGTGTGTGTCTCAGTCGTGTGTGGCACACGGTCATGTTACACGGCCGTGTGCCCCCCTGGTGGTGAAATTAAGATCAAGTTAGTATTTTCTACACGGCCTCACACACAGGCGTGTGACTTGGCTATTTGGCATAAGTCAGTATACCCTACAGGTTTGGCACGGCCTAGCATACAGCCTGGCACACGGGCATGTATGGCCATTTGTAGGGCACATGGGCTAGTCACACAGGCATGTGTATTGGCCATGTGACTGAATTCAAAGAGTTTCATAGGGTCAGACAAGGACTGGAACACAACCATGTGCTCCCATTTCGAATGTCCACACGGCTTGTGACACAAGCGTGTCTATTGGCCATGTGAGACACACGATCGGGCCACACAAGCGTGTGTCCCCTATTTTTGAGAAAATTTTATAAATGTTTAAAAAGTTTCCAAAGTTATCAGTTTAGTCCTGAACCACTCCCAATGTTAGGGCCTCGTAGGCTCGTATTAGAGACAAATTGATTGAGATTGAATGATGAATGCATGAATTGTGAAAATGTATGCTAAGTGAATGTTTAATTATTTTATAAATTCGGTAATGCTCTGTAACCCTATTTTAGCTTTGAATATGGGTGAGGAATGTTACATTTATTGGTATCAGAGTTACGATTTAGTCGATTCTAGGACTAACGTAGCTATGTGAGAGCCTAGCTATACATGCTAGTTATAACCTGTGATAGCATGATGACTCCTAACAATTTAAACTGTGTTTTCATATAGTAAATGGATCTCGATCGGGCTATGGCTGACGATGTTGAGAGTAATGCGCTAGCTCCCGCTCAAGGGGCAACGTTGTCTTATTCTAGACCTATGTTGAGTAGTCATGGTGGAGAGTCTAAAGAGGCCTTTTTTTCTAAATGATGAACGAGTGGTTCACGCAATATGTCCGAATGAATCTGACAGCTCAACAACCTCCACCCCTACCTAATCTCCAATCGATCCCTGTAGCCCCTCAAGTTGTAGAGCTTCAACGACTAAATAACTCACTGGTTGATAAAATTCATAAGTACGGGGCCAAAGAGTTCAGAGCTACCATTGATGATGATCTCAAGAATGCTGAATTTTGGCTTGAAAATACTATTCGGGTATTCGATGAACTTTTTTGCACGCCAGTTGAATGTTTAAAGTGTGCCATTTCCTTGTTGAGAGACACATCATATCAATGGTGGAATACATTGGTGTTTGTAGTACCGAGAGAAAGAGTGACCTAGGAATTCTTTCAGACTAAGTTCTGGAAGAAATATATAAGTTAGTGGCTCCTTGATCAAAAGCATAAAGAGTTTTTAGAGTTGAAATAGGGCCGAATGATTGTGACTGAGTATGAAAGAGAATTTGCACGGCTGAGCAAGTATGCTCGGGAGTATGTTTCCACCGAGGAAATCATGTGCAAGCAATTTGTAAATGGGTTGAACGAAGACATTAAACTTTTAGTCAAAATTTTAGAACTGAAGGAATTTGTTGTTTTGGTCAACAAAGCTTGCAAAGCCGAAGAGATTAGCAAAGAAAAGAGAAAGGCTAATTCAAAGGCAAGAGATTCAAGGAAGAGATCGATGAGTAGAACTTATCATTCCTCATCAAAGAAATCCAGAGATGATTTTAACCGGTCGACAACTTCAGCGGGGTATACCAATAGAGATCGTGGAAAGCAATACACCAACCTAAAGCTTAAGCTACATCAATATCGAGTGTTGGCAACATTAAAGACAACAAACCCAAGTGTCAACAGTGTGGAAGACGGCATTTTGGAGATTGTTGGGTGAAAAATAATAATAGACCTTGTTACAGTTGTGGTTCATGAGATCATTTTATTAGAGATTGTCATGAGTTAAATGAAAAAGATAAATCTTAGAATACAAGATCAAGCAATATAGCTACTACAAGGAGGCCACCAAGAAATGGGAGAAATACGAGTGGTAATCGTGGTACTACGAGAGATTCTACAGTGAGATCTGAAGCCAGAGTACCTGCTAGAGCTTACGCTATTCATGCTCATGAAGATGCGTCATCACCAGATGTTATCACTGGTACATTTTCTCTTTACGACACTAATGTTATTGCATTGATTGATCCTAGATATACTAATTCGTATATATGTATGAATTTGGTATCTAATAAGAGTTTACATGTTGAGTCTACTGAGTTTGAGATTAAAGTATCGAACCCCTTAGGCAAGTATGTTCTAGTTTATAAAGTTTGTAAGAACTGTCCTTTAATGACTCAGGGTTACTGTTTTTTGGCTGATTTGATGTTTTTTTCCATTTGATGAGTTTGATATAATTTTGGGTATGGATTGGTTGACGTTGCATGATTCTGTAGTGAATTGTAGATGAAAGACTATTGAATTGAAATTTCAAAATAATGAAATCATTCGAATTGAATCAGATGAATCGAGTGAATTGCCTGTTGTGATTTCGTCTATGTCAGCTCAAAAATGTGTGAGAAAAGGTTGCGAAGCTTATCTTGCTTATGTTATAGATACAAAAGTGTCTGAATCAAAGATTGAATCAGTGCCAGTTGTCTTTGAATATCCGGATGTGTTTCCTGAAGAATTACCGGAGTTGCCACCTATCAAAGAGGTTGAATTTGCTATTGAATTAGTGCCGGGAACTTCACCGATATCTATAGCTCTGTATAGAATGGCTCCAACAGAGTTGAAAGAGTTGAAATATCAGTTACAAGAATTAATGGATAGAGTTCTTGCACGACCTATTTTTTTACCCTAGGGTGCACCGATGTTATTTGTAAAGAAGAAAGATGGATCAATGAGAATGTGTATTGACTATAGACAGCTCAACAATGTTACAATAAAGAATAAGTATCTGTTGGCTAGAATAAATGATTTGTTTAATAAGTTGAAAGGGGGAATTTTGTTTTCTAAGATTGATTTAAGATCCGCTATTATCGATTCTATGACGAAAGATTCGGATGTCTTCAAAAGCGCTTTCGAATAAGGTATGGACATTATGAATTCCTTGTTATGCCTTTCAGATTGACTAATGCTCCTGTAGTTTTTATGGATTTGATGAATCAAATTTTTAGACCATATTTAGATAGATTCATTATTGTGTTCATTGACGAGTTTCTGATCTATTCGCGAGATGAGTCTGAACATGCCAAACATTTGAGAATTGTATTACAAACCTTGAGAGATAAGCAACTGTATGCTAAATTTAGTAAATGTGAGTTTTGGCTCAGAGAAGTCAGATTCTTGGGGCACATTGTTTCAGCGGAAGGTATACGGGTTGATCCGAGCAAGATTTCAGCTGTTGTTGATTGGAAACCAACGAGAAATGTATCCGAAGTTAGAAGCTTTCTGGGATTAGCTGGTTATTATCGACATTTTGTTAAAGGATTCTCGATGATTGCTATACCAATGACCAGATTGCTACAGAAAGATGTGAAGTTTGACTGGTTAGATAAATGTCAATAGAGTTTTGATCAGTTGAAAGCATTGTTAACTGAGGCACCAGTTTTAGTTCAACCTGAATCGAGTAAATAGTTTGTGATATACAACGACGCATCATTGAATGGTTTGGGTTGCGTGTTGATACAAGAAAGAAAAGTTATAGCTTATGCCTCTAGATAGTTGAAACCGCATGAAAAGAACTATCCGATGCATGATTTAGAGTTGGCCACTATTGTATTTGCATTGAAGATTTGGCGACATCATTTGTATGGTGAGAAATGCCACATTTTTATCGATCACAAAGGCTTGAAGTATTTAATGACCCAGAAAGATTTGAATTTGCGACAACAAAGATGGCTCGAGTTGCTGAAAGACTATGATGTGAGTTGTTATAAGAGTAATAAATGTTCAGCTAGGCTTGTTAAATGAGGAAATTTAATGAAAAATGATTTATGAGCCTAGGGGAAAAATTGTAATTTTTCCAAAGTATAAGGGCAAAATAGTAATTTTTCCAAAGTAGAAATTATTGAAATGAATTGATTAATGTGGTAATTAAATGAGCTAATTTGTTATTATAGATCAAGAAGAACGAGGAATTAACCTTGACCGAGGAAAAGGCAAGGTTTCGGACTAGATCGCAAAATTTTATATTTTGGTACCGAGGTAAGATTGTGTGTAATAAATTCAACATCATGTTATTAAGTTTTAAAATTTTTGATATTCGTGATGATGTATATTATCTCTATGAAATTGAGTAATGATGTTAAATGAGAAAATAGTGAAAATTATGATGTTGAAGTCCCGATTGGACTTTAAGAAGTGGGAGGATATCATCATCAAGACATGAGATTGGTAAGGTCCCGTATAAGACCATGTCTGGGACATGGCCTCGGCACCAAATTGAAATCTCGTATAAGACCATATCTGGGATATGGCATCGGCATCGAATATGAAAATCTTGTAAGACCATATCTGGGATATGGCATCGACATTGATATGAGATCCCGTATAAGACGTATCTTGGGATATGGCATCGGCATCGAGATGTGACTCCATGTAAGACCATATCTGGGATATTGCATTGGCGTCGTGTTTATGTGCATGATGATGATTGTGTAACCTCGGGTATTCCAATTATTTTATTAGGATAAATAGTTAAGCTTATGATAGAGATAAAATTAGTGCTAAAGCTGTGTGATGTAGTGATACAGGTACATGTGAGTAATTCACAAGAAATGTTTACGATATGTGACATGACATGTAATTGGTAAGAGTAAGCATGAGTAAGTTATGGCAATGTGGTTGAGACTTTGTGTCTTTATTCAATGTAATGGATAGATGACATTATGAGCCTTTATGTTGCTATTTATTTCATGCAAACTTACTAAGCTTCATGCTTACCTCTCTCATTTCCCTTTTCCTTGTAGTATCGCCAAGCTAACTCGAGGATCATGAGACTTCGAAGTTCGAAATCACACTATCAACTTCTCTTTGGTATAGCATAGTTTGATAAATTTTGAGTATCGCATGTATAGGAACCTGGTCACTTTCTTATGTCATATTTGTTAGCCAAAGTGTTGACTATTAATGTCTTTCAATTCATTTTGTAAGTGGTCATTGGGAATTGGCCAATACTTGACAAGTTTATATATGAAATGTTGATAAAGTTCATGAAATGCATGCTTGTGTGTTGGTATGAGTATTGAGTAATGTATACACATGATGAATATAGTGTAATCCTATGTGTGGATGTCTAGATTTAGGGTATTAGAAGTGCCTTATGGTCTTGATGTATGATGCATTGCAATGGCATAAGTGTTGTTGCTTTGTAGGGTGACAATTGGCTTGATAGATAGCCTTACAATTGTCCACACAGGTAGACACACGATCATGTGTGACAAACGGTCAGCCCCATAGGCATGTTGGTAGGCTATGTGTCCCCATGCATGCTAGGTTGACAACTCAGAATACCTAGTAGTAAATACACGGGCTGACACATGGCCATGTGTCTCAACCGTGTGGGAGACACGGCCTAAGACACGGGCATGTGCCCAGGCCGTGTGAAGTCTGCACTAAAAATTAGGAATTTAATTCGACACACGGTCTAAGAACACGGGCGTGTACCTTGGCCATGTGACCTTATTGAGATGATGACTTCATAAACAGAATGTCAAGGTTTTCACACACGGGTGAAGACACGGGCGTGTCATGGCCGTGTAAGGGACACAGGCTATGGATAAGGGCGTGTGTCAGGCCGTGTGGAAACCCTTGTAGGTTTGAAATGAAAAATAAAATCCACACGAATTAGGGACATAGGCGTGTGTGATTACACGACCTGTCCACACGGGCGTGTGGCCCTGTTTTGTGTAAAAATTTTCTAAGTGTTCAAAAGTTTCCGGTTTAGTCTCGAACCATTCCATATGTATGTTTGAGGGCTAGTAGACCTATAAGAGGGACGAAATGGTTTTGAATGAGAAGTTTTAAGTAGGAATCAGATTGTATGTTTGAGTAAGTTAAGTACGGTAATACCTCGTACCCGGTACCGACATTGGATACGGGTAAGGGGTGCTACAGGTATGGTATCGTATCTTGGATATCTTTACCTCGATTTTTTTATCATTCCTATTTCATGAATTATTAACCATGGTTTATCTTTAAAGTGTGTTCGTTAGTTTGTGATAGTTATGTCTACTATGATTATGTTTTTAGTTCGATTGTAGAAAAGTGATGACTCTAGTATTTGGATATCTTTAATTCTCATATAAAGAGCTAATATCGGCAAAGATATAAGTGGTGAAATCACAAGTTCCAAGTTGTATGATAGAGATTTTTTCAGGTAAGTCAATTAAAGTTAATGCATTCAATCGAGATATCCTTGTTACTCTGAGCTAAGGCGATAGTAAAGGTTTTTGATTAACATAACATGAGAATTTTAAGAGATTGTGTGTTTTAACTGTATCCTCAGTATAAAGAAAAGAGTATATTGATATGTTATTATTCGATAGTTGAAATTGACTCAGCTGTTTGTAGATATGATTCGAGTTATGTATATATTTAAGCATGCTTCAACTTAGAGAATAAATTCTGTGCACTCATGAGTATGAAGACGGATAGTCTGAATGAAGAAATTATATTCTAGAAAGCATAATACAGAGATATGCCTATTGGAGTATTCTAATCAGATGATGTTAGTACAAGTCAAAGTTGTTCTGATTGGAAAAAATATCAGATTTGTGGAAGTTTGAATGGTCTATTGCATGTTAGCAAAGTTGAAAACTATTGAAGGTATTATTAACTGAAAGTTCTAGTTTTGACTTCAGTTTACATTGAGTAAGGACTTTATGACTTTCAACGATACGCTATTGAACAAATTGGAATATGTCTTAATACCAGAATGTAAATAGGTAGTTTGTAACTTTAGATGGTTAAAATTACATCAAAAAGAACTATTCAACTGGTAATTTAGAGACGATCACTTTTATGTCTGTGTTGTGAATTCGATGATATAGTATGTTTCTTGAATCATGAGGAATTAAAGTATGTAATGTTGCAGAAAAATCTGAATTTAAGATAGTGATCATTGCTTGAGTTATTGTAAGAGTATGTGTAGTTATCGAATTACTTTTCAGGAAGCAGATATACTACAGATGTCTGGATGGAAAATCCTTGTTTAATTGGTGCGAGTTGGTTACTTGATTGACCTTATTTAATGATGGTCTAATTCTAGCAAAATTAAATGCTAAAGTGAGTTTTCCTTGCGAAACAAAGAAGTTTAGAAGTGTGATAGTGAATGGTAATCTAAATGAGTTCAGAATGAGTTTACTTCTGATGTTAAAATTTAGGTCAGACATGATTCCTATTATTATTATTATTTCGAGATAGAATTTGCGTATTGATGAATCCAAAACTTATGCAGAAGTTTTTGTTATGAGGCTCAGTAGTAGCATGTCTATTCATCCAAGAATAATAAGATGTGCAATTATATGAGTGGATGTTCTGGTTATTGAGTGTATATATATCATGATATTTTTGAGTTTATGTTCAGATGTCGATTTGTCGACAGGTAAAAGCTGAATTTCAAGAGTATTCAAGACTATTACAACCGGTGAAGATTCTAGGGTGAAAATGAGATGAAAATACTACAGATTTTGAATCAGGATTGTCATAATCCCCAAAAAGGAAGATGTCATTTGGATTGTGGTAAATTGGTTGGCAAAGTCTGTATGATTATTTTAGTATGTGTAGAGTTCTTATTTGACAGATTACTGAGAATACTGTCTCAAAGAGAGAGAGTAATTTAGATATTAAAGATGTGCTCTGACACTGTGTGCTAAAGTTTAAAGGTCATAGGAAAGAGATATACGAGGTTAAGTCAATTTTTGATTCTGGAAAGTTAGTGAAAGTGTTTCATGGGAGTTGAAAGCAACTTCTTCTAGTAAGATTTTTGAGGAAGAAAATCCCTAAAGGGTGGGAGAGTTGTAACAGCCCGATTTTGGGCCTAGTCGGAATAGTGGTTTTAGGGCCACAAATTTGACGAGGAGAATCTTATGGTTATTATATTTTTTATGGACTACGATTTCACGAAAAGATTTCGTGAAAATTTCGTTTGGAAATTTTGACGTTCGGCCAATCAATTTAGTTAAAAGGACTAAATTATAAATAGTGCAAAAGTTGAGTTCCACATGTTAAAAGTGTCCAATTGTTATGAGGTCTTAAATTATAGGTCCTTAAATGGTAATTATACCATTAATTAAGTTGTGTACACATATGGACATTGTAAGGTATGTTTTAAATTGTTTTTCATTAAGGGTATTTAAGTTATTTGGCAAATAAAGCCAAAATAACATGAGAAAAAGATATTTTCTTCCTCATTTTTCTCATGCTTTGGCCGAATATACCATGGAAGCCATGGCTACAGATTGTTCAAGCTTTCCAAGCTCCATAATCAAAGAAAACGAGATTCAGACCTAGAACGGGGGAAAAGAGAGAAATTGACGATTGGGACCCTTTTTACCTGTTTGGTATCGAGGTAAGTTCATGTATAAATAATGCAACCTTATGTAATATATTTTATGTTTCGATATTGTATGAATATTATTTTGTCTCTATGAAATTTATTATTTACGATTTTGATGAGATGTCAAGGAGTGAGAATCTTCGATCTAATTTTAAGAGTGAATAGAATATAACTGCCAGGTTGTTAAGGTTCCGTATAAGACCATATCTGGGATATGGCCTCTGTATGAGATTTCATATAAGACCATGCCAGGGACATGGCGTCGATATGATATTTCATGTAAGACCATATCAGGGATATGGCGTTGATACAATACCATATGTATGAGACTCATGAGTATCTTTTAGCATTTCGAGTGATTCAGCAGGTATGTTGGAAATGAGAAAGTATATGGCTATGTCACGAGTGGTATAGGTATGTACTTGGAACTCATATAAAGTGAATTTGGTATATGATGAATCCATGGTAAGTTTGTGTGAAATTAAAGCTACATAATGTTATTATGTTTTTAATTACTTTATATTATAAGAAATGTATATTATTTCCATGAAGTTTATTAATGATGCCTCAATGAAATTATAATGAGATCATGTTAAGTTGAAGTCCCGGTTGAACATTCAGAATAGCAAAGATACTTGTGTCACAACATGAGATAAGGAAGGTCCCGTATAAGACCATGTTTGGGACATGGCATCGGCACCGAATGTAAGTCCCGTATAAAACCATGTCTGGGACATGGCGTCGGCACCGAAAGAGGATCCCGTGTAAGGCCATGTATGGGACATGGCCTCGGCACCAAAGAAAGATCTTGTGTAAGACCATGTATGGGACATGGCATCGACATCTATATACGATCTCGTATAAAACCATATCTGGGATATGGCATCGACATCGAGGTATGAGATCCTGTATAAAATCATATCTAGGATATGGCATCGATATCAAGATATGATCCCATGTAAGACCATATCTGGGATATGGCATTGGCATCATGATACATGTATGATGAGATTGAGTATCCTTCGATATTCTGAGTAGTTCAACGGGCAAAGAGCTAAGTTTATGTACATATAACAAAGAGCTAAGTCTATGTTCAAGAGAATAAAAGTGCTAACGTGCGAAATACTGTTACTTGATGATAATTAACCCGATTCACCTTAGCTAAAGAAAATGTGAGAAATGTTGGTTTGAATGAAGTTATATAGATAGTTGATTTTGTATATGTAAATGTGATCAAATTGATTAGAATATTTTTGATCCGTATGAGCATAGAAATAAATAAACTTGTAAAGCTTTGTTAATTATGTGATTGGAATTATGGTATAAAGGTGAAATCAAATGAATTTATATTATAGTATATGTAAATGCTTAATATGTGTTTATTCAATAAGATAAGTTTAATATCATACGAGCTTACTAAGCTTTATAGCTTACTTTGTGTTATTTTTCTATGTTTTATAGTGATTCGGACGTTCGCTCGGGTTGAAAGCCGACGGAGATTGCATCACACTATCCGATTTTGATTTCGGTATTTATACACTTGTGACTTGGTTATATGGCATATATAGGCTTGAGTTATATGGACAAGTGTTTCGATAATGTTGAATGTGAGTTGGGCTTATGATATGTGCTCATATATGTGCTTGTGGTGTATATATATATATATTTGGTTTTGTGTTTGGCAAGATTATTATGGAAATGGTGAATTTGTATGTTTGTAATATTGGAAATGGTAGTTAAAGTGATGATAAAATGTTTGTATTGGAACTAGGTGAAATGGATGGTTTTGGTATATAGAATTGGTATGTTTTGGAGTAGTAAATGTGTATTAAATTGGTTGATGTTTTTAGGCTATGAATTGGGCATAATTTGTTGATGTTTTGGGCTGCCTTTTGTGTATGAATTGGTGCCACATTTTGAGTTTGCAGGGTAGACCATTATGGGTGGTGAATTGGCCTGCAAATGGCCTATTTACATCCACACGGCTGAGCACACAGGCGTGTGGCTCGACCGTGTATGACATATGGCCTTGATGCACGGCCGTGTGTCCCCTAGAAATAATTAGAAATTCAAGTCAGCCTTGCACACGGCCTAGACACACGGGCGTGTCTGGTAGCCATGTGAGGCATACAGGCATGCCATTGTGAATAGGCACATGGGCCAGACATACAAGCGTATGGACGGCCGTGTGGCCAAGTCAGTATACCCACCAATTTTCACACTGCCTGGCACACGGACATGTGCTCGGCCGTGTGAGGCTAGTCAGTATGTATGCCCTGTTTTCACACGGCATAGTCACACGGGTGTGTCTGATGGCCGTGTGAGGCACATGGCCTGTTCACACAGGCTTGTGACCTCTGTATTGAAGAAAATTTTCTAAGTTTCTCAAAGTTTTCAAATGTTAACGGTTTAGTCTCGAACCTCTTCCAAGCATGTTCTAAGATTTCATAGAGCCTTATAATGGACAATATGATTGTCTATGAATGATTTATGTGTTTGAATGTTTAAATTTATGACATATGTATATGTTATGATGTGATAGTTCAGTAATACCTCGTAACCCTATTCCAGCAACGAATACGGGTTAAGGGTGTTACAGTGGTTGATGGTAATTGCTCCGAAAACGAATGTGATACCTTGTAACTCGTATCCCGTGATCGAGTCTGGTATCGGGGTATTACAGATACCTTATCTTGGGTATTAGAGTGGTTGACTCCCAAAATATAAAGAAGCTAGTGTGATTGTCTGGACTCTCAATTCTCTGGATAGGAATTAAGTTGAATGAATCCTGAATCTGTTTTTAGATTTATTCTCTTGTGATGTTCAAAGTGTGGCTTATCTAAACCTTGAGTAAGTGACTGGCTATGCATGCGTGGCTTGTATACTTAAATGTATTAGAAGCCTGAGTTCAATTGGTGATAGAGCTGAAAGATGATACATTAAGTTTATGACTTCTTCATAGCATGACTTCATTTACAATGGTAAAATTCATAGCCTAATAAAGGGTAAATGATGTTATCTAATAGGCATTACATGGTTAATGAAAAAGTACGATGGCCACGGGTAATTCGTCTAAGACGAATGATTTAATTACTAAATGCTAGCAATTGAATTCTTCATGAAGGAAGATGTAACGGTTACCATGAGATAAAATATGATTATATTGAGTGAACATATTTAACACAAAGAGATGATATCCTGTAAAAGTAACACATATATGATAAAATCATTAGACGAGCAAAAATTAAGTTGTTTTCATAATGGTATATAATGGGAAGAGTTTAAACATGGTACTTTTAGTAGGTGTATACATAACTAAATAATGTTGTAATTAATATATGAAGAGTCGAAACTTAATTACAAATTATTTGACCATTAATTATATATGTACAATCAATACTCTTGCTAGCTCGACACAACTCTATACTAATTGCACTTGAATCGATACAATGAATAAATAAAATGACGAATTAAAAAAATAGATCGCATGTATCATTATCCATATTGAATGCTTTTCTTACTATGAAAAGAGATGACTTAGAGATTAAATTAATTTATTTGAATTAGTATTTAATTAATTTTACTTAAATAATTGAAGTTCGAAATGTGAATTAAATTAGTTAGTTATTGTCATTTTATTGAACAAGACAATTAAATTTATTTACTTATAGATTCTAGTACGCTAAAGTTGTCATGACTTTAGTTAAATTAAAATTTGGTTGAGACAATAATTTAATTAAGCAAAATAATTAAATTTATTTTAATTTGTTAAATAAAAAATATTTTAGAAATATAAAATTATTTATAAGGTTGGATAAATTATACGAGGTGGTTCAAGGTTTAAATAACATATATAATTATGCCTAATATGCAAATGAGTTATTAAGCCCATTTAATATGGGATGGACAACAACTCTATGGTTCCCAAGGCAATACGTTGCCCACCCTAGTCAATCCTAGAGGGATTGTGTATTTTCTATTAAAATATTGTTATTTCTTATTCTCTTGTTTAATTAAGACTTTTGTATTTTTCTCTATAAATAAAGACTATGAACTAGGTCAAAATATACATTCTTGAGCGGGGTTACTCTGTCAAAATTTAATAAGATTTTCTTTTAAAGCAAATTGTATTTTTCGAGAGAATTTCTATAAGTTTCTACTCTATGGAGAGAAATTGACTATTCCCACTAAAATATCTATATTTTTTCTTGTATTATTGGTTCATGAATTTAGAATCCACACTTTAAGTAAACCGAAAGTTTGAGAATAATGAAAAATAGATGAAAACAACCAAATCGCTTTAAAAAAAAACCCCAAATTTTAATTTTACTAAAATATAAATAACACAAAATCTCAGTTTAGTTTTACTTTTAAATTTTCATTGTATAACAAAAATAATTTTCTTTTATCTTTTGTAGCTTTTCTATTAAAGTGGCACAATCATTCCATTCTAATAAAGATAGAAGGGTGAGAATGGATCTCCATCAAATCCCACATGTAGGCAAGATTTCAAACGTGACAGGGGCAGACAACCTCCATAAAAGCTATGAAGATACAATTCATGACAGTCTCTTAAAGCTAAACCAACATTAGCTATAGATTCAACTATAAACTCCCATTGTACTCAATCGTATGTCTTTTCCAGATCTATTTCTATGGTTATCCATCTTTTCTTACCCTCGCAAGTTTTAATTTAATGCATAATTTCTTTAGCAATGGAAATATTATCATTTCCTTCCCAATATAAGATTGACTTGATTAGGTGCCACCAACTTGAAGTTTTCAAGCCGTTTAATAATTATCTATGTTATCACCATGTAGAAAATATTAAAAAAATTATTATAAAAACTAATTGGATGTAACTGAGAGAAATTCTGGCTAGACCAATTTTATATAGGTCTGGCTAGACCTATTCGAATATTTATATTTATACCTCTATTTCTTACATGAATATAGGTTTGGTTATACCAATTCAAACATTTTATTTAAAATTAAAATCAATTAAGAATATTTCAGAAAAATTGTAAGTATTGAAATTTAAACTCAAAATTTACTATATATTAAGATGAAATTTTAAACCAATTGAATTAAGTTTTGCTTCTACCAAATCACTAATTTCTTTCAAATTTACTTTTTCGGGTATCGACCAAAATAAATCAACACAAATGAGAATGGTACATAAATCTAATGTGTGCTAATAAGAAATCATATAGTACGAATTTAAGTCCATCAATCAAACACCATTTCTTTCCATGAATGTTTGATGACCCTTAAATGTGTTATTGTTTATAGTAAAACATCACACCAAAAATATATAAAATTAGAGAGATAGTGTCCGCAAGTATACGAGTCAAATTGTAATACAATATATGTGTACAATGGAACAAATGAAGTATTCCGAGGATCGTACCAAAGGGACGATGGAATAAATCTATAAAAACATTTTTACAATAATAAGTCTAAATAGTAATAATTAATTCCCATATTACGACAAACCATAAAATAGATTAATGAGAGAAATTAAATAAACAAGAAAAATAAACAAACAACGAAACCAATAAAACCAATCAGGAGGATTAACTCATTCCGAGATTTGTAATTAACTTCGGATTAGGGTTCTAGGGTAGATTAGCTACAGACTAACAAATTATTACCTCCGATCTTAAACTAATTAATCGATTGGTTGATACTCGCTTATCTCTCGACCTTACTTTTTCAACTAGGATAAACTACTATTTACTTGGTTTGACTTATCTTTCGATCTCTTCTCCCCTATGATCACTTCCTAGTGTTGTCAAGCCTAAGGTTTAAGAACGTGTACCTATACCAATTATCCCCCCGGGAAACCTTAAATCATTCGTTAATCACATCCCCTTTCACTCGTTAATCTTCATAAGTGATTTAGCCACTCTTCTTATTCATAATCTTAATCACAATTGAAAGAAACATGAAATTAGCACGAATAAATCGGAAGAGAAAAGAGATTAGAATAATCCTTGATTGATGTCGAGTAGAGTACAGAGTAACGAATCTCTCGATATAATCAACTATCATTGTTTGCAAAGAAGAAATAAACTGAAATACTTTAATAATATAAAATAACTCTTAGATCGAAGCTGATTCTAAGGGGAAAAACAAAGAGTTTAGAAAAGTTGAAAGGAAACTAAATTTAATCCTACTCCTAAACTACCAGGGTTTTTTATTGTGCTTAAGACGACTTAGTTTCATCAAACCCCTAAGGTATTTATAGGAGTGTTGGCAGCCTGAATTAGGTCTTCAGCGGATCCTAGGCCTTCGTATAAAGTCAATTGTGTGGACAAAAATAGCCTTGGTATACTTGGGCATTACGTCAACCTATGTTACACCATAAGCCTTGCATGGCGTGGTACGACATTAAATTTTTGCCTTGTATGATTCATGTAACAGCCCGATTTTGAGGCTAGTCAGAACAATGGTCTCGGGACCACTAATTTGAGGTTGAGGAAAATTATTTTAGTATTATTTTATGTGTTATGGCATTAATATATGGCTATATGAAATTTTGGTGCTTTAATTTTAGCAATTGTATGTTTAATTGTGAAAAAAGGACTAAATCGCATAAAGTGTGAAAGTTCCATTATAAGTGGTAGAGGTGTCTAATAACCAAAGAATATCAAATTGGAGGTCCTTAAATTGAAATTAGGCCATTAGATATGTGATGGTCGACCATAGAGCCTAGGGAGACAAGGAGATTAAATTTTGGTCAAATTTGGTGGAGTTAGGTGATGAAATAATGAATAAAATAAGATAAAAAGATGAGATATCATCTTTTACTATTCCTTCTTCTTCAATGGCCGAAAATTTAGAGGAAATAAGGGTTCTTGTAGCCCAAATTTTAAGCAAAAAAAATCTCTTGCAAGTAAGTGATTTTGGTGGTTTTTTTTGATGATTTTTGTACTTTTGGAATCCCCAAAGCTTGAGCTAGCTAATGATGGGACTAATTTTTTAAATGATTGAAAGTTTAGGGATTTGCCATGAGAGAATTTATGTTATTAGCTGAGTTTTTATGGAAGAAAATGGATGTTAGGGAGATGAGAAACAACTTTTGTGAAGGGTGTTGACATGAAAATACCTAAATGGGACTAAAATGTTAATGTTGTAATTTGGTAATAAATGCATGAAATGGTTGGAATTATGAGTAGTTGTAAGAGTAATAAATGTTCAGCTAGGCTTGTTTAATGAGAAAATGTGATGAAAATGATTTACGAGCTTAGAGGCAAAATCATAATTTTGTCATAGTATAAGGGGAAACGGTCAATTTTGCCTAAGTAAAGATTATGATGTATTATGATTAGAAAATGATTGAATGAGTGAATTTTGCTGTTATAGACCAAGAAGAGCGTGGAATCAACCTTGACCGAGGAAAAGGCAAGGTTACGAAATAGACCGTTGATTAGTGCGTTTTGCACCGAGGTAAGTTTATGTGTAAACGATGCATCTTAAATATACATGTTGTTACTTATTGGTGCATTGTAAGATTGAGAATATATATATATAAATATATATATATATATATATATGATTCAAATAAATTGAATTGGTAGATAAAGAATAATCTCCGTATGAAAGTTGAATTAGATATGTAAGTGTGGAATATTACTCGTAGTAATTAATGGTGGGCTGTGTGCGATACCACCTTAATTATTCTTGTTGGTTGGATATGTGCGATACCATCATAATATTCATGTATGATGGGTTGTGTGCGATACCATTGTTTATAATATCATTTGGTGGGCTATGTGCGATACCACCTTGTTAAAGATTAATGGTGGACTAAGTGCGAAACCACTGAGTGTTTGGCATTGTTATGAATGATTTATTGTGAAATTTTTATGTGTTGTATCATGTGATCTCGTGGTAATAAGTGCAGGAATATATGTTAATAAATGTGAGCATTATGTTGTGATATGGTTGAAATGTGGTAAGAGATGAATGAGTAAGCATGATCTTGAATTGTGAAATGCTATTTATTGATTAACATATAGTATGATGTTTATTGTTTACATGTAAACTTATTAAGCTTTAAGCTTATTCCCTTTTTTTTCCTTTGTTTTATAGTGTTAAAGAGTCGGGCCGGGATAAAAAAACAAAGATAATTAGAAGACCACCTTCACTATCAGCTCATCTCGGTATATTTAAAACTAACATTTTGAGTATGGTAATGGCATGTATAGGGGCTAAACTAGGTATATTATTTTGTTATTATGGCCAAATGTGTTGGCTCCTTATAGATGAAATCTTGTATATTGCCAAAGTAAATGGCTTTTTACTATCAATCAATGATAAGAAGAGGTTATTCATGATTGTGTAGAGTATTTGAATGGTTTATTTGGTCATGAAAATCCATGATTGAATTTTGGTAGAGGGTGAATTATGCTTGAGTGAGTTAGTGTGATGAAAGAATTTGGCAAATAGCCTTGTTCTTGTTCACAAGGGTAGGCATACAGGCGTGTGTCTAAGCCGTGTGTGACACACGTTCATTTGCATGGGTGTGTGAGTAGGCCGTGTGTCCCCTTTCATGTTAGAATTGAAAGTCAATAAACTCAGTAGTAAACACACGGGCAGAGACACGACTGTATGTCTCAACTGTGTGGGAGGCACGGCCATGGACATGGGCGTGTGCCCAGGCCATGTGAAGTCTAGACCTTGAATTGAAATTGTCACACGATTGAAGCACAAAGGCGTGTGACTGACCATGTGATGCAAGTCAATTTCGTCCACAGGTGAAAAGCACGGGCGTGTCCCATTTCACACGGGTGTATGGCCCCTATTTAGGTAAACTTTTCCTAAGTGCGTGCAAGTTTCTGATGCATTTTCGAAACCTTCTAGAAGTATGTTTAGGGACTCGTAGGCCCATTATAAGGATGTTAGACATGTGAATGGGAAATTTTTAAGTTAGGAATGAAATTTGGTAACCCAAAGTTGTATGACCACATGAGTTAAGTACGGTAACGCCTCGTACCCAGTTTCGGCATAGAATACGGGTAAGGGGTGTTAAATTTAGTGGTATCAAAGCTATGGTTTAGTCGATTCTCGAACTACTGTAGCGTGTGTTAGAGTCTAGCTATACATGCCATAAGCGTATATTGATAGTGTGGTGGCTTCTAACAATTCTAACTTTTTTTATATAGTAAATGGATCTCGATCAAACGGCTACTGATGATGCAGCTAGTAACGCGCTAGCTCCCGCGCAAGGGACCACTCCTGTAGATAGTGGACCCGAGACTAGAGGTCAATGAGAAGAGGCCCGAGAAGCCTTTCTCCGAATGATGAGTAACTGGTACACGGAGTATATTCGAGCAAACCCACATGCTCAACCTCTTCCAGCCCCTTCTATACCCCAGCCAGTTCCTATGGCTCCTCAAGGTATAGATGTAGTGAGGACTACCAAGCCCCCGATAGATAAGATTCAAAAGAAATGGGCTGAGGAATTTAGAGCCAATATAGAGATGACCCTAAAAGGGAAAATTTCTGGCTTGAGAACTCAATGAGGGTGTTTGATGAACTCTCCTGCAGACCTGAGGAGAGCTTAAAATGCACCATATCATTGCTGAGGGACTCGGCATACCGTTGGTGGAAGATGTTAACTTCAGTGGTTCCAAGAGAGAGGGTAACGTGGGACTTCTTTTTGGAAGAGTTCTGGAATAAGTATATAAGCCAAAGATTCATGGACCAGAAATAGAAAGAATTCCTTGAATTGAAACAAAGAAAAATGGTTGTGGCAGAATATGAGCGTGAGTTTGTTAAGCTCAGCAAGTATGCGCAAGAGTATGTGTTTACAGAAGCTATCTTGTGCAAAAGGTTTGAAGATGTGCTGAATGAGGATATCAAACTTCAAGTAGGGATTTTGGAGTTAAAAGAGTTTGTGGTGTTGTTGATAGGGCATGTAAGGCCGAAGAATTGAATAACGAAAAAAAAGGCCGTGAGCGAGGCCTGAGATGCAAGAAAAAGGCCAATGAGTAAATCATACCAAACTCAATTGAAAAGGTACAAGGAAATGAACCCTCAGATGACAGCGTCAGTTGAACATTCACATTGAGATCGAGGTAACACATACTAGGGCTCGAGAGTTCAAGCCACTTCGATGGCAAGTGTGGGCAACCCGAAGTCCAAACCTGAGTGTCCAAATTGTGGTAGGCAACACACTAGGGAGTGTTGGGGAAACAACCAAAATTGTTACAAGTGCGGTTTACCTGACCACTTTATCCGGAATTGTCTAGAGAGGGAGGAGAAGGAAGGAAAGCAAGAAGTGAGATCAAGCAATGTACCTTTGAAGGGTAGATCAAAAAAGAACCCGGGAGGTGGGACTAGTAGTAGAGGTGCACCTCGAGATTTGCTGTGAGACCGGAGGGTCGAGCACCTACAATGACCTATGCCATTCGCGCTCGCGAGGAGGCATAATCTCTATATGTGATAACGGGTGCTTTTTCTCTTCATGACACCTTTGTTATTGCTTTAATTGATCCAGGGTCTATCCATTCATACATTTGCATGAAATTGGCATCTAGTATGAGCATGATTTTTGAGTCTACGGAATTTGTAGTAAAAGTGTCAAACCCGTTAGGCAAACATGTGCTAGTTGACAAGGTGTGTAGGAATTGTCCTTTGACAACTAAAGGTCATTGTTTTCTAGCAAACCTTATGTTGTTGCCGTTTGACGAATTTGATTTGATTCTTGGCATAGATTGGTTGACTTCCCATAATTTTTTAGTGAACTGTGGTGGCAAGTTTATCGAATTGAAATGTGAAAATGGGGATGTCATTCGGGTTGAATCAGGTAGATTGGATAATCTGCCAATGATAATTTCAACTATGGTAGCCGAGAAGTATTTGAGGAAATGATATGATTCTTATCTTGCTTTTGTGCTGAATACTCAAGAGTCAGAGGTAAAGATCGAATCATTGCTAGTGGTATGCGAATATCTAGATGTGTTGTCGGAGGAGTTACTTGGATTGCCTCCAGTGAGAGAGGTCAAGTTTAGAATTGAGTTAATTCCGGGAACAGCACCTATTTCGATTGCCTCATATAGGATGGCACCATTGGAGTTGAAAGAACTGAAGGTTCAATTGCAAGAGATAACGAATAAGGGTTTTGCAAGACCGAGCTATTCCCCGTGGGGTGCTTCGGTGTAATATTCGGATTTAGGGGTTATGCATTTTCGCTTAAATAAATGTGATTGCATGCTTGAGTGTGGTTTGCATGTGTTTTTGGGGCTTCAAGAAGCTTGGGCTGTGGGTAGGAGCCTTAGAAGTTATTGGATTTTTAAGTCTAAAAAGGGGAACTAAGGGAGCTAGGCCTTAAGAAGTTTATTGTGTGGTTTAGAACACAAAGAACCCAGTTGATAAAGTGGCAAAGAGGCACCACTTAGGGCCTTGTAAAGTGACGCCATAGGGAGTGAGAAGGGCCTAGGTTCGAGCAGCAAGGGAAGCATTTTTGGAGTTTTATTTTGCAGCAAGGAGGGGCAGTGTTGGATGGCACAGGGACACTTCAAAGATGAAGTGTATATTGAGTCAAAGGCTTAAGGATTCGGCTAAGTTAGAGTGAAAAGGGGGATTGGGGTGAGAGAAGAAGAGTTGGCCGAAACACCAACTCTGAGTGTGTGCCTGTGTATAGCCGAATTTTGGAAGGGAATTATCATCTTTTTCATTTATTTTTTTTCCACACTCTCATCTTTTCTCTCAAGCCAAAATTATTTTTCTTTTCTTTCTCTTCTAGCCGAAATTCCCTAGCCTTCTTCTCCTCTCCAATATCCTCCTGAAAGTCGAATTCTTCTTACTCATACCCCTCCTCCATAACTGAATCTACAAGAAAGGTTTCTATTTCCCGAAGGTGCACCATAAGCTGCATACTCCTTAATAATTGGGTGAGTTTCGGGATTTCATTCTATGTGAATTCCCTTTTATTTTCTTTTGTTTCTTTCTTCATTAAGATCTAACCCAAAACACTTGTTTAAGGTCTGTCGATTTTTCCCTCTCTGCCTCTAGTAGACGAATCTTCTGGTAAGTGAACTTCCTATTTCCCTTCTCTCCTTGACTGTTTTGTATAGTGCCGAAATAAAGTACTCTAATCCTCTATTTTTCTTTGGCCAAAACCATGAAGGTGATTTCAGGATCCTCCAGTAGCCGACGGTTTAAGGTGATCTTTTTGGGATTTAAGATCCAAGGTAAGCAAGGCTTACCATTCGGCCAAGGGCCACTTTTACTTGTTCAAAGGCTATGTCGATTCTAACTATGGTGTTTTAGGAAGTCTTCGACAGATCTTCGAGATTTGGCTAAACAATCTAGGTAAGTATTCTAGTGTTTCAGATCTGTTCCTTATTCGTTCAAAAGTCGAAAAACTAACCGTTGAGTGTACTAGTGCCTAGCCGATTGCAAGGGGGGATCATCACAAAGTTTCAGGATTTGGTTGGTAACCAAATCGGCAGCAAGGTAAGGGTTTTGGTCTCACTAACCCTTCGAGATTTGACGGTTTAGCCGAATGGCTTTTTGCTAATATGCCTAGTGTTGGCCGAATGTAGGAAAGAAGGGTCTAGTGCGTTAGATAAGGATTTTCGGGATTTCGATTAGATCTACAGTAATCATGTGTGTAACCCTACACTAACTCCCGATAGTTTAATAATAATTATGCTAAACATGTGATAGTGATGTGACATATAAACGTGGCTAAGGGTACCATTTAATGGTACAGTAAATTCAGGTACGTTACCCCTTTTTACCCCTGTAAACAATGTTTAATAGCATTGATGTGAAAATGTGTGGAATCCTAATATGATTTTAGGGTAAGGTAAATGGCATGAAAAATAAGCATGTTTTGTATGTTGCATGGGCATATGGGTGATTATGTGAAAGGGGAAATGATCTAGTGGTTTATACCACAATATCTGGTGACTCTGTCACATTATCTGGTGACTATGTCACATAACATAAATCTAGTGACTCTGTCACATTATCTGGTGTCTATGCCACAAATTATAAGGGCGATGTGCAGTTGACTGCAGCGACTGCCTTCGATGGTGTGTAGCGGATGGAGGGTCGATTTAGTAATCCCCACGGTGTGATCGGTGGGTACGGGTGATGTGTAGAGGTTGGATCTAGGTGGTTTGGGTTGCATCATGGTTCATCGTTATTTTATGTGATATATTATGCCTTGTATGTTTTGGGAGTCTGTGATGGATTACATACTGAGTCTGTTGATTCACCCTTCGCGGGCTAACTTTTTGCAGATGGCACTCAGTAGATGGACCGGGTCGGTAGGAACTTAGGGGTGGCCATGCACAGCTAAAGTTTTCTTCAGTTTTCTTATTAAGTTATTTTGGTTTATTTTGGGATATATTTTGATGTAGTAAGGCCATTACACTTAATTGTTTTATTCTCTTTGCGTTTTTTTAAATTTTTTTGATATGATACGAACAACATCAATTGTTTTGAAAATCAAACACCAACGTTTTTTTTTTGGTTAACAATAATATTAAACTCTAAAATTTGGTATTTCTTTAACTTGTAACTTTTGAAATATGAACTTATTGATTTAGTACAAATTAAGCTACAACTAAATTTTAAACTCGAGATCAACCCAAATCCATTTTCTTCGAAACCACCACGATTTTTCAAAAATGTCATACGAGACTTAACTACGTTTTACTTAAGGAGCATGCCAGATCCGATTAGGGCTTGTGGGCCGAGTTTGGGGTGTTTCATCCGGTACTTTTTTTTGAAAAAGAAGGATGGGTCGATGAGATTGTGTATAGACTACAAATAGCTCAACAAGGTAACAGTGAAGAATAAGTATCCTTTCCCTAGGATAGATGATTTGTTTGACCAACTGAAGGGAGCCACGATGTTCTCCAAGATAGACCTAAGGTCTGGTTATTATCAGTTGAGAGTTAAGGAGCAAGATGTGCTGAAAACTACATTTCGGATGAGGTATGGCCATTATGATTTTCTTGTCATGCCATTTGGTCTAACGAATGCCCCTACGATTTTCATGGATTTGATGAATCGCATCTTCCGACCGTACTTGGACAAATTTGCAGTCATTTTTATTGACAACATATTAGTCTATTCTTGAGATGAAAGTGAACATGAGGAGCATCTAAGAATAGTCTTGCAGACTTTAAGAGACAAGAAGTTGTATGCTAAATTTAGCAAGAGTGAGTTTTGGCTCCGAGAGGTCAGATTCCTAGGGCACATTATGTCAGGTGATGGTATTAGAGTTGACCCGAGTAAGATCTCGGTTATTTTTTAGTGGAAGCCGCCAAGAAACGTGTCAGAAGTCAAAAGCTTTTTGGGTTTAGCAGGGTATTATCGACGGTTTGTAAAGGGGTTTTCCATGATTGCTACTCCGATGATGAAACTACTGCATAAGGATATTAAGTTTGAATTGTAACACCCTTTACCCGTAATCCATGCCGAAACTGGGCCCGAGGTATTACCGATTAAAACCATATGATCACCACTTAGGCTCATCGATTACTCTCTTAAGTCATCTCTACAACCTCAATCTCGACTTACGAGGCCTCACTCATACACGCAAGACTCTCGAGACCCTTTCAGAAACTTCTGCAATTTTAAAAATTTCTTCACCTAAACAGGGACTACACACCCGTGTGAGGTGAGACACGCTCGTGTGAGGTCACACACACCCATGCCCTCAACCCGTGCATGAAAAACCAAGCATTTTGCCAATGTCCCATGGTTAGGGCACACGCCCGTGCTCACCACCCGTGGTGAACACTAACTTCACCACACGGCCTGAAGTCTAGACACATGCCCGTGTGGCTAGCCCGTGGCCTATACTTCTCAAATCTGTCAAAGAGACACAGCCAAGGCATACGCCCGTGGGTTGGCTATGTGTCACACAAGGCCTAGACATGTCCGTGCGTCTAACAACATGGAAAGAACAAAGCTAATTGCCAAGTTCTTTTCACTCCTCAAGTTCTTACAACATATACTCAAACAACACATCCATAATCAACTCAAATTCAAACACAATCTTACATGGATAACTACATCTTTTCATATAATAAAGCAGCCAACAACTATGGCATTATACAAAATAGATTATCCATCTATAGGCTAACACATCTTAGCCATTTACAACAAAATTCTCTAACTTATCTAGCCCCTATACATGCCATATACAACACATTTAGTCTAATGTACCGGAGTGAGCTGATAGTGTGGGTGATCTTCCGATTAACCCACGTATTCAACCCTCTTTCTCTATAAGACAAGGGAAAGAAAAGGAGTCAGCCTTGAGCTTAGTAAGTTTACACATAAATAATTTCAGCATTCTAGTATAAACTAAACAACAATTAGCATTATACTAGCAAATAAATTCACATCCACAATTATGCTTACTCTTTCTATCCCTTACCACATTTCCAAAACATTATGAGTCACATACTCATAATCATTGACACGCACCCCTGCACTTAATACCACATTTACTCGAAAATACAACACATCATTTTATCAAACTAATACATCCACACAGCTAAATTACTCGATGTTTTTGCACTCAGCCCACCACAATCAGGTAATAAGGTAGTATTGCACATAGCCTACCAAGAGGTACTCATAGTGGTTTCGCACATAGCCCACTAAATAATATATTTAACTATGGTATCGCACCTGGCCCATAATTGTTAAGTATTAAGGTGGTATCGCACTTAGCCCACCATCAAATATTATCACTACTCATCCACATATCTACATACTCATTCATTTATGATATCTACCACATTCATTCCATTTGAACCACATAGGTTCGATCCGAGTTTCGATCCACATTTACTATAATGATAAATCAACTCGTTCAATACACATTCATTCCACATTCATTCATGATATCTACCACATTCATTCCACATTCATCCACATATCTACTTACTTATTCATTTAGTCCACCACCTTACTCTTGCCTCAGTTTCGATCTGGGCTTCGTCTTTCTTGATATATAATGATAAATCAACTCGTTCAATACACAAATTGACTAAATTGACCATTATCTCATACTTTAGCAAAATTACCATTTTCCTCCTAAACTCTCTCATATTTACACTTTTGGCCCAAGGCTCGTAAAGTGATTTTCATTCAACTTTCTAGCCTTTCATGTATAGCCGTACCATTTATTCAACTAAAGCAATCATCAATTCTCACTAAATTTTACATGTATGACCAAACTCAAAACTTTCACAAACAAGTCCCTACTTACATTTTTCGTGGAAATCACTTAGCAAAAGATGTTTTTCCTACATCAAGCTTTCATATTCTTCCATTAAACATCAAAATACATGCATGTCCTACATGGATACATTTTTGAACGTCCATCTTAGCTCAACATATAGCTAAAAATAGCTTACTCATGCTACTAGGACCTCAAAAATACGAAGAATATTAAAAACGAGGCTCGAATACACTTACTAGCTAGCTTGAAAAGTTGAAGGTCCCTAACAATGGCTTCTCTAAATTTTCGGTAGCCTTGGGGAAGAAGATGAATGAAAATTCTATCATCTTTTCCCATGTTAATCATTCAATTGAAAAATCACCAAAATGCCCTTTTGTCCAACTTTCCAATTTTAACCCATTCATGCCCAATTTTGTCAAAAAATTAGAATTTCAGAAAATTACTATTTAAGGACCTCTAATTGGTAAATCAAAGCTATTTCACACAAATAGCTTCTAGAATATCACATTTTGCAACTTTTGCAATTTAGTCCTTTTGGACAATTCAACCGCAATTTGAAAACATTGTTTCATGAAACTTTCACACTAACACGCAAACATGGCATAGACCTCAAAAACTCATACATGTACCTCAGATTTATGGCCTCGCACCACTATTTCGACTAGGCCCTAAATCAGGATGTTACATGAATGGCCTAAGAAATGCCAATAGAGCTTCAAGAGATTGAAAACATTGTTGACTGAGGCACCGATTTTAGTATGACCTAAGTCGGGTAAGGAGTTTGTAGTACATAGTGATACATCACTTAATAGACTCGATTGTGTGTTGATGCAAGAGGGTAAAGTAGTATCCTTTGCATGAGAAGAATTATCCGACTCATGATTTGGAGTTGGCTTCAATCATTTTCGTTTTGAAGATTTGGCACCATTATTTATATGGTGAGAAGTGCCTAATCTTCACGGATCATAAAATTTTGAAGTACTTGATGGGTCAAAAGGACTTGAATTTGCGACAACGATGGTGGCTTGAATTATTGAAGGATTATGTGCTAGTAATTGATTACCATCTGGGGAAAGCGAATGTAGTTGCGAACGCCTTGAGCAGAAAATATTTGTATGCTTTGAGAGCTATGAGTACTAACTTAGAATTGTCTAATGATGGACTTATATTGGTCGAGATGAGGGCTAAACTGTTATTATTTAGCAGATATGTGAAGCTCAAGAGAATGATAGTGAACTACAAGCTAAAAGAGCTCAGTGCGAGTTGGGAAATGATTCTGATTTTCGGGTGAGTTCAGATGGTTATTTGATGTTTCGCGACTGGATTTGTGTACCTAAAGATGATGAGTTGATTCAGAAAATTTTGCATGAAGCACACAGTGGTCACTTGTCAGTACATCCCAATAGCACAAAAATGTACAATAATCTAAAAAATTTTTATTGGTGGTCGGGTATGAAAAGGGACATCTCTAAGTTCGTGATAAAATGTTTGGTATGTCAACAAGTGAAAGTCGAGCACCAAGTACCTTCGGGATTACTTCAGCCAGTGATGGTTCTCGAATGAAAGTGGGATCGAATCACCAAGGATTTTGTAATGGGGTTGCCTATGACTCCGAAAAAGAAAGATGTTGTGTGGGTTATTGTTGATAGACTGACGGCTCACTTTTTACTGGTACATGTTGATTATGCCCTTGATAAGTTGGCCGAGTTGTATATTACTGAAGTGGTGAGATTACATAGAGTGCCTGTATCTATTATCTTGAGTGGAAGTGGGATCGGATCACCATGTATTTTGTAACAGGGTTGCAAGAAGCCTTAGGTACAAGGTTGAATTTTAGTACTACGTTCCATCCTCAAACTAACGGCCAGTCTGAAAATGTGATTCAAGTCCTTAAGGATATGCTCTGATGCTGTGTATTAGAGTTTGGAGGTAGTTGGGAATGATATCTACCTTTGTTTGAGTTTGCTTACAACAATAGTTATCAGTCGAGTATAAGGATGGCACCGTACGAGGATTTATACGGTCCCAAGTGTCGAACTCCCTTGTACTGGACCGAGCTTAGTGAGAAGCAAATTCATGGGGTTGATCTAGTTAAAGAGACCGAGGAGAAAGTGATAATAATTCGTAATAGTCTGAAGGCTACTTCGAACCTACAGAAGTCATAATCAGATTTGAAAAGAAAAGAAATCGAGTTTCAAGTGGGCTACAAAGTATTTTGAAAGTATCCCCGTGGAAGAAAATATTGAGATTTGGTAGAAAGTGAAAATTGAGTCCACGATTCATAGGATCATATGAGATTACCAAAGGGATTGGCCCAGTGGCATGCCGATTGGCCTTGTCGGTAGGGTTAGAGAAAATACACAATGTATTCAATGTATCAATGTTGCAGCGATATCATTTCGATCCTTCGCATTTGATCCCTCTAACAGAAGTTGAGATACGATCGGACTTGACTTATGAAGAAGAGCCGAGTAAGATATTGGTTCGGAAGGTTAAACAGTTGAGGAATAAGAGCATAGCTTTAGTAAAAGTGCTGTGGAAAAAACACGGTGTGGAAGAAGCTACAAGAGAATCGAAAGGATCCATGAGGGAGTAATATCCAAATCTTTTTACTGATAAGATTTTCGGGGACGAAAATTTCTAAAGGAGGGGAGAGTTGTAACAGTCCAATTTTGGGGCTAGTCGAAATAGTGGTCTCGGACCACTAATTCAAGGTTGAGGAAAATTATTTTAGTATTATTTTATGTGTTATGGCACTAATATATGGCTATATGAAAATTTTGGTGCTTTAATTTTAGCAATTATTGTTTAATTGTGAAAAGGGACTAAATTGCATAAAGTGCGAAAGTTCCATTATAAGTGGTAGAGGTGTCTAATAACCAAATAATGTCAAATTGGAGGTCCTTAAAGTGAAATTATGCCATTAGATATGTGATGGCCAGCCATAGAGCCTAGGGAGACAAGGAGATTAAATTTTGGTCAAATTTGGTGGAAATAGGTGATGAAATAATGAATAAAATAAGATAAAAAGATGAGATATCGTCTTTTACTATTCCTTATTCTTCTACAACCAAAAATATAGAGGAAATAAGGGTTCTTAGAGTCCAAATTTTTAGCAAAACAAATCTCTTGAAAGCAAGTGATTTTGGTGGTTTTATTTGATGATTTTTGTACTTTTGGAATCCCCAAAACTTGAGCTAGCTAATGAGGGGACTAATTTTTTAAATGGTTGAAAGTTTAGAGATTTTCCATGAGAGCATTTATGTTGTTAGCTGAGTTTTTATGGAAGAAAATGGATGTTAGGGAGATGAGAAACAACTTTTGTGAAGGGTGTTGACATGAAAACACCTAAATGGGACTAAAATGTGAATGTTGTAATTTGGTAATAAATGCATGAAATGGTTGGAATTATGAGTAGTTGTAAGAGTAATAAATGTTCAGCTAGGCTTGTTTAATGAGAAAATATGATGAAAAATGATTTACGAGCCTAGGGGTAAAATCATAATTTTGCCATAGTACAAGGGCAAAACGGTCATTTTTGCCTAAGTAGAGATTATGATGTATTATGATTAGAAAATGATTTAATGAGTGACTTTTGTTGTTATAGACCAAGAAGAGCATAGAACCAACCTTGACCGAGGAAAAGGCAAGGTTACGGAATAGACCGTTGATTAGCGCGTTTTGCACCGAGGTAAGTTTATGTTTAAACGATGCATCTTAAATATACATGTTGTTACTTATTGGTGCATTGTAAGATTGAGAATATATATATATATGATTCAAATAAATTGAATGGGCAGATAAAGAATAATCTCCGTATGAAAGTTAAATTAGATATGTAAGTGTGGAATATTACCCGTAGTAATTAATGGTGGGATGTGTGCGATACCACCTTAATTATTCTTGTTGGTGGTCTATGTGCGATACCATCATAAATTCATCGACAATGGGCCATGTGCGATACCATCGTTTATAATATCATTTGGTGGGCTATGTGAGATACCACCGTAAATATTCTTAATGGTGGGCTATGTGCGATACCACCATAAATATTCTTATTGGTGGGCTATGTGTGATACCACCCTGTTAAAGATTAATGGTGGGCTAAGTGCAAAACCACTGAGTGTTTGGCATTGCAATGAATTATTTATTGTGAAATTTTTATGTGTTGTTTCATGTGATCTCGTGGTAAAAAGTGCAGGAATATATGTTAATGAATGTGAGCATTATGTTGTGATATGGTTGAAATGTGGTGGGCTAAGTGCAAAACCACTGAGTGTTTGGCATTGCGATAATTTATTTGTTGTGAAATTTTTATGTGTTGTTTCATGTGATCTCGTGGTAATAAGTGCAGGAATATATGTTAATGAATGTGAGCATTATGTTGTGATATGGTTGAAATGTGGTAAGTGATGAATGAGTAAGCATGATCTTGAATTGTGAAATGACATTTATTGATTAGCATATAGTATGATGTTTATTGTTTACATGTAAACTTACTAAACTTTAAGCTTATTCCCCTTCTTTTCCCTTGTTTTATAGTGTTAAAGAGCCGGGTCAGGATACGAAGATAATTGGAAGACCACCTACACTATCAGCTCATCTCAATATATTTAGAACTAACATTTTGAGTATGGTAATGGCATGTATAGAGACTAGACTAGGTATATTATTTTGTTATTATGGCCAAATGTGTTGGCTCCTTATATATGAAATCTTTTGTATATGGCCATAGTAAATGGCTTTTAACTATCACTCAATGATAAGAAGAGGTTATTCATGATTGTTTAGAGTATTTGAATGGTTTATTTTGTCATGAAAATGCATGATTGAATTGTTGGTGGAGGGTGAATTATGCTTGAGTGAGTTAGGGTGATGAAAGAGCTTGGCAAGTAGCCTTGTTCTTGTCCACACAGGTAGGCACACGGGCGTGTGTCTAGGCTGTGTGTGACACACGGTCAATTGCATGGGTGTGTGAGCAGGCTGTGTTTCCCCTTGCATGTTAGAATTGCAAGTCAGTAAAATCAGTAGTAAACACACGGGAAGAGACACAGCCGTGTGTCTCAGCCGTGTGGGAGGCACGTGTGCCCAGGTCGTGTGAAGTCTACACCTTGAATTTAAATTGTCACACGGTTGAAGCACACGAGCGTGTGGCTAACCGTGTGATGCAAGTCAGTGTCGACCACAGGTGAAAAGCACGGGCGTGTGAAATACCACACGGGCGTGTGGCCCTTGTTTAGGTAAAATTTTCCTAAGTGCGTGCAAGTTTTTGATTTATTTCCAAAACCTTCTGGAAGCGTGTTTAGGGCCTCGTTGGCCCATTATAAAGATGTTAGACTTGTGAATGGGAAAGTTTTAAGTTAGGAATGAAATTTGGTAACCCAAAATTGTATGATCACGTGAGTTAAGTACGGTAACGCCTCGCACCTGGTTCCGGCATATACGGGTAAGGGGTGTTACGATTCATTTCATGCTTTGACAGCTTAGGAAACTTGTGAATCACTCGTCATTTTCTCACTTGTCAATTTGAGCCTATAATCCATCATCCTACACACTCAATTGAACACATTAGAACAACCTAAGGTCTGTGTTGGCCAAATAGGTCACCACACTCACAAAATGTGTTAAAAAAATACTTATTTTGCTAACATTTAATCCTATGTACTAAATATTGAAAATGTAATAATAAATACTAAATATGCTTGAAAACAATCTCCTTAAGTGTGAAAATATACTGAGTTAACTACTAGATTTGACGGCAGGTCAAATACCTCCACACTTAAGTCTTTGCTTGTCCTCGAGCAAATTAAACAAACTAAACTAAAAACAATAAATAAACAGGCAAAAAAAAATAAAATGTACTTGAGCTAGCTTGATATAGTAAAAATAGAAATATATTAACAAGACAGTGTAAATAAATGTATAACTCTAGAATGATATACAACTGACTCATAGTTTCTAAAATTAAAATGGTTAGGTAAATAAATTACAAAGCAAAAAAATAAAAGAATTTTAAGTATAGGTTTCAATCAAAACATATATATAAATATACATGTATGTTCAAATGAATATAAGTGGTAAAAAAATCAAAACTTAGCACAATTTCATCCACATAAGGTCCTACCTAAGTCACAAAAGGCTTTTTGGCTTGTAAAATTCTACGGCTTAGGTTGGTTCAAACGTCAAAGAACAGGCTCGACAAAATAGTCAAGAAGGAAAATAGTTTGAAACATGATATTGTCCCCAATACTCCCCCAAGTATATATATAGCTTACCACCATATGTCCATCTTATTTCTCCATTTACTAAGGCATCATATAGTATCTGTGAGTACAATCATCCGAGCTTGTATATATATTTTTTCAAACAAAGGTGAGCTTACTTTTTTCCAACTCACTTTGCTTTTATTCATCGAGCTTTTCTCGATTGGCATTTTGCCTTATTTTTCTACAAGCTCAAGAAATCTTATACTCACTATACCATATGATTTTTTAGTTCACTCATTTTTTTCTCTTTTGAAACCATCGTGTTGTATGTACCTAATCCCTCAATATCAATTGCCAAAAGCCTAAATCTGTGCAAGGACCAAATAGAATATATAATAAGCTTAGGGTTTCATTTGAGTTTCATCAAGAAAATGGATCAAGGCTTCAAAATAGGTACTAGGGAAAATATTTACGAGATAACTTTTTGGCTCAAGAAATTATCTACGAAAAAATTCCTTAGGTCGTCTCTAGGTAATTCTATACATGGATTAAATCGACCAAGTCTATCAATTTATACAACCTACAATCCAATCAAACATGCATGCTATTCATATACCTATTTATCATGTGGTACACTTAACATCTTAAATCTATTCACAGTGTAATTAATTTAACTAAGTAGTCTAAAATAGATAATTTAAAATCAATTATTATCAAACTAAATTTATAGTTTATTCAAAAAATCCTATTAACATGCTCCTAACCAATTACTTGTATTTCAAAAACTCAAGCACATAGAAAACATGCAAAAATTTAAAAAACTACTAAAAACAAAACAAAATAAAACAAAATTTTAAAAAATCTTTCCTAAGTCACCCCACACTTTATTTGGCACGTTGCCCCTAACGTGCAATTAAAGTATAAAGGAAAGAGATTACTTGATTGGCGTGATTCATGCAACTCAATTGGTCTCCTTTTTGATTTAGCTTGAAAATGTAATGCCGTTAAAAATTTGCAGTTCCTACAAAGAAAAATTAAAACACAAAAATATATATAATATTAAATCCTAACTAATTAAAAACTTAAACAAAAAACTTCCCAATTAAAAATAAAGTACAAAGTCCAAATTAATAATTTAAAAATGTTCAAAACTAGTCAGAATTAGTGTTCGACTCTTCAATCATCGGTGCCTTGCTCCTTTCATGCCTTACCGATGCTTTTGTAGCCCACCTTCCTGAAGTTTGGGCTGGGCTGCGGTGGATCGGGTCAAGGATCACCATGCCCTTCGACGGTGAGTGGTATGGTCAAAATACTCGCTCATAATTTGGTGGCACAACCGAAGTCTCCTCCTCTTCATCTTTATCCTTATCATCATCTTTATTGTTGGTGCGCTCCTCACCTAGTGGTGGAAATCACTCGAACATGTTCAGGAATGGTGTAGGATTTTGTTTTGGAATGCGAATCAAAATGTCACCCATATCTTGCGTCCATCGTGTCTACCACTCTAAGATGGGAATATCCATGAGTCTTGTAATCTTCGACATATGTGCTTTACTCTTTCTCTTCATTAGCCTCTGGGTATCGCTCCTATGTTTAGTTCTTTGCTCATTTTCCCGATTTTGCTTTTGTTGGAGCTCGATGGACTGGCCGTATATGTTGTCCCCACTCATGCTCCTCGTAGGTCTTGTGAATGGCTCGATGGAGACATGGGAACATCATATCGGTGGCATAAAGCAATAATAAAATGCAGGAAGTACATACTTTACTTACGGTTCTGTACGCACTTGAGCATTTCCTCATAAATCTAGTGGCCAATGCAAATCTTCTCTTTCTGCGATATAGAATATAGCATAACCATTCGATTGGTGGTAACATCAGAAGCATTGTGAGTCAGTGCTAGACGGGTGCAAATTAATTGCATCCATATCTTGGCCAATGAGAACATGATGGTATTATTAAATTTCAGTGGCACCTCGGAATTGGCTTGGCAAGTCCACTCATCATGCCCCTTCATCAAGTAATCTATTATAACCTCCTTATCAAAATCCTCGAATGTGAATAAATCTAAAAGCTTTAAATGATCATGGGTATAATATGAGGCATCATAACATTGGTAAATCATTCGAGGTCCAATCAACACCTTTTTCCCCCGAATGATAACGAGAATGATCGTCTCACTTCATTGCTTAAGATTTTCCCTATCTTTTATGGAGGCATAAAATTCGTAAATAATGGCATCAACCGTTGGTTAGGTCGAGGTTGCGCAAAAATTGTTCCACCAATGGGATTGTACCAATTCTCAAATCTCATCGCTAGCGGGCATGGTGGGATTGAACCCACACTCTTAGATAAACAAACGGCCACTAATTTGGGGGGAAAACCTCTTAACTTCTAGGTTATGGAAGCGATGCACATCGATATTGATCGGTGCCTCAATGATGTGTTGGTTTTTCCTTGGCGCTATTATTTGAACTAAAATAAAATAACAACAAACCCAAGCAATAAATTTGATAAAAAGTAAGGTTAGAACACAAAACCTCAGGTAGTTGCCAAAGAAATTCGATCTTCAATCGATGTGGATGTAACCTGAAGTAAAAGAAGAAAACTATAGAACTATGTAAATAATAGAAAAAGAGAACTTACTTATGGAAATCGGAGGGAGGGAATGCGAAAAATTGAAGCTAGATCTCGAGGAAGAGGTGCGGCGGCTAGAGGAAAGTGTTTGGTCTTCTTTGGGTGTTTGAGATGTGTGTTTTCATGCCAAAAATAAGTGGGCATAAATAGACTTTTAACGGGATTTATACCTAAAATGGTCCTATTTTAACTGAAAATAATAAGCATATCACACCATAAAGTATGCATGGCATGACATGATGCCCTAAAACCACCTATTTTAACATTAGGATATGGCTTTGAAGTGCATGTGACACCCCATTGCCTTTGCATGGCACAAAACGACACTACTCCTAGCCCTTCGAGATGTGTTAAAGTCCTCCGTTTGTCTATTTTTTACCCTGGTTAGCTTCTGTTCATCTCGTCACGTCCACTAACCTGATTTCTCCTAATTCTAACATATGATTTCACTATAATTATCGTAAAATATAACTACGAACAAAAAATTGAAACTAATTTACAATATTTACAAGTTAATTAAAGTTAAATGGTTTAGCAACTATGTCGTGCTACCGGACTTGTTCGACAATTTTCTAAATTTCACCATCTACTGCAATTATTGTTCATGACCATTGTAGGCCTTCCAATTGTTTCCATTCCTTCCCAGATCTCGCCATTTGTCTTGTTCTCTTGTACTACAAGTACTTACACTTGCACAACTCGGAAAGTACCTTTGATCAAAGTTGATAGGGATTAAATTGAATAAAATGTAATGTTCCTCCCTAAGCAATCTCTCACTTTGGGAATCATGACCATATATGAACACTTCTACTTTGTTATTGGTCTTTATAATTATCTTGTTTTGCTCGAGATCGATTGTCAATTTAGAAGTGGCCAGAAATGGCCTACCCAATAGAATGAGGGTTTCCCAATCTTCCTCAAAGTCGAGGACTACAAAATCGATGGGGATTATAAATCCTCGTACCTTAACCAATACATCCTCAAGTACACCTTTTAGGTGTATCAAGGATCTATTAGCTAGCTGTAGCATTATCGACGTATTTTTGAGATCCCCGACTTCGAGTTTCTGATAGATCGACAGGGGCAATAAATTTATGCTAGCCCCTAAATTACAAAGGGCTTTCCTAAAATGTCGATCTCTCATCTCTACTGGAATCATAAAACTACCCAGATCTTTTAATTTTGAGTGTATCTTCTTGCGATTAAAATGCTACATGAGGCATTAATGTCAATTTGCTCGCCTTGTTTCATTTTCTTATGTTGTTTCATAATTTCCTTTAAGTACTTGGCATATTTAGGAATTTTATCGATAAGCTAGAAGAGCAGCAAATTGACATTGACGGATTTAAATAAATTCAAAAAACTTACAAAATTTGCCTCATCCCTATTTTGTTTATCCTCTAACCTTTTCAGGAATGGTGCTTTAGTTGTGCTCAGTCTTGCAATTACCATATCATACACTGATTCGTCTACCTCTTCAATCTACTCATGGTGCCCGACTTTTTCCTTTTTGTGGGTTTGTCGACATCTTTAGGAATCTCTTCCTCTTCATGAATGGGCTTACTTGGCATATTCAATTCTTTTCCCTATCCCAAAGCAATCACCTTTACAGGTTCTTTCCAATCTCCCCGAGGGTTGTTCTCCATGTTACTGGGGAGACTTTGGCTATTTTGCTTATGAAACATCGTCATTAATTGGCTCATTTGGTCACAGAGACTATCAATTCAGGATTCGAGTCATCCACACGTGGCTTGGATTTGTCAAATGACCATCTTCATTGTTTGCATCTCCCCCTCTAGTCAATTGAATCTTTGACCATATGCAACATGGTCATTCTCCACGGATCTTTGTTGCATGGGTGAAGGTTGGTAATGAGGGTTTTGCTGGGATTGTAACCTCCCCAACCTAGCTTAAACGAAAAACCTGAATTTGGGAGATTACATTAACCACTGAAATGGCTCAGACTTTATCAAAATCAATTTTTATTTAAAACTTTGGTTTATTTAGGTCATTTATAATCTATATTCTAGTTTAACTTGTTAGGAATAGCAGTGGAAATATAACATAAGCCGATTTACTTAAAAATTTTGGTTTAATCAAATATTAACAAATAATAAACTAAATTTATAGCCTATACTTAATGGGATACATCTAACAACTAAATTAAAACTAAATCCCAAACCATGGATCATAATAAAGGAAAACGAAAAATAACTCAACATCATAAGGAATTAAAAATAATGACATTAATGGAAATAAAAATGGAACAAAAGTCGAGACCCTCCGAGTATCGTGTCTGTGTCCTACCCTGAAGCATTATTCAAAAAGACGAAAATTAGGGAAAGTGAGGTATGGAAGCTCAATGTGGGTCCTTTTACAATAAACCCAGTCATACAGTTATATTTTTAGACAATAAATACACATTATACATCATTATCAAGAATAGTAATCAGTTATAAATATATGTCAACTTGAAATATTGTAAATTAATGTTGCTACCTTAGTCGAGCAATAATAATAAATTCAAGCATAGACAATCAATCGAATAAATTCAAAGTATCCATACTGTTCACGAAAGATATATGCACATAAATCAATTCAATCATTTCATCAGGTAAATTCAGTCATGTAAGCATAAATTGTCAGATATGTCATACAAAACTCAGTTTAAAAATTGGTTGTCCTACCCCTAACCACTAGCGCTCCAAAATTGGGAGTTTCCCAGAACTCCCTCCACCATCACTCCAATTTGTGGACTTAATACCACATTTAGATTTGGGTAATTGCAGAAAAAAGTTGTCGGTAACTACGATAACATGGCCTCTCCCAGTAAAAAGCTGTTAGAGAGACCGTAAGAGCACAGTAAAAAACATCACAATTAGGATCTGTTATAACTGTCAATACATATTGAGATTGTCGCATATGAAATCTGTTGTAACTGTGTGTATACATTGAAACAATTAAATGTAGATATACTTCCAATTTTCGATACAGATATATTGTCGGTTACTTCCTCCGTTCATACCGACCCAACCCATGCAAATGCAATACAAATGCAAATGCAATACAAATTCATTCCATAGCATTCAATCGTTATATCCCATACTTTTTATCTCAACTCAATTACATACATAAGTAATTTAGGCATTCAATGTGTCAGAAATTTAGGTATTCAGATCAACCAATCGAATATCCATAACATATTACTTTGTACATAGTTCAAACAATAAATTACGGTAGATAAACCAATTCATTGGTATTTCAATCAATTAATTGCATATTCAGAATCAACAACAATCAATTGAGTATTCTCAATCAACATGTCTCATAATTCACAATTCAAGTGAGCAATTACTATAACTAAACCTCTTCATTCAATCATCTGTTCATCTTGTGGTTCTATCCTAATCCAGGACCTAATCATAATTTCTAATCCTCTAAATGTCATTGAAAACCTAATCAAGGACTGATTTGAATAAATTGATAAATTTTAGACAAAATTATAATTTTTGAGTTTTAGGGGCCACATGGCCATGTGATCGGATTGTGTGCAAAGCCTGCAATTCAAATAGGTGATGTGTAGGAGCTACAAGATTGTGTGATCGGGCCGTGTGTGACTAGGCAGTTTCAAATTTTGACTCATTTTTTTGTAAAATAACACACACATGACTTTATGGGTCTCATATGATGATCCTCATGTCCAAGTATGATCCAAATTACCTGCACGGGTATTTCTATTGACAAAACGCATGAATCAATTACAGATTTCAAGATTTTGGGGGTTTTTCAACAAGATCGTAAAACATCCGTAATGGATGAAAGATATAACAAAAATAATGATTTTTCAAAATTGTTGAGATTTAGCTATTGAGAAACAAGAAAAGCTTACCGATCTTAATAGAAATTGAGATTGATGGTACAAAATTCAATGATTGATGAAAACTTATTCAATTTGGAATTGATTGCAAAGTTGAGATTTAATAACGAAATTTCTAGCAAAAGCTTTTAGAGAATTTTGCAAAAGAGGGTTTGAAGGAAAATAGAGAATAAATAGAAAAAATAAGGATAATTTCTGTTAGGTTTTGAAAATGAGTAATTTGAAATTCAAATTAGGATAAGAAGATAAAAAGGTGATGGAATTTTAATTCTATTTGAATTTTGAAGAAGGATAAGAGCTAAATTCTAGTTGGGATTGGATTTGGTGAATTTCTAAGCTTTATAAACCTTTGGGGCATCACTATAATTTTTCCAAAGTTGAGGGAGTTACTGTAATTTTCCTAAAGTTTGCTAAATTTAAAGGGAAAGTGACAAGGGAGACTGATATAAACTCAACTGCTTGGGAGTGCCAACGCCTTACCACTCGGCCTAAGCCCATTTCTTGTTAAGCTTTAGCACTTAATTGTACCTATTGCTTCTTGTTGGAGGCTTGCTGACTTTTCGAAATTAAACGAAAATAAATGGAAGGAGTGAGATTTGAACCTAAGACTTCTAAGGAATGTACAAGTTACTTAACCATCAAGCCTAAGGCTTATTTCTTATTTATTTTAGTTACTTGATTATATATATTCATTTCGCTTCAACTTAATTTTTTTTTTTATCTTACATATTTTTCTTTAACTTATTTAACCTATAGTTTTCAATACTCTTCTATTTTAGTTTATATACAATAATTAATACTTATAGTCAAGACTCACTATTAATATTTTAATTCGCTTTTACACCTTTTTTTTCCAATTAAGTCCTAACTCAATTAAAACACACTATTTTTAAAATTAGACCTCTTAATCAAGTTTTATTTTAGATTAATACAATAACACCTAATTATTTTAACCCTCTAAATTTCGGGGTGTTACAAGGATTATGCTTGATTTTCCCCTCCATGGTTTCCTACCCATTTGAGGTTTGGGTGATCCCTCCAACTGAGGTTGTGGTATTTGAATAGGGATCACGACCCTTATTAACTATTTAGCTTCCCTTATTTAGTTGGTTCTATAACATCCTAGAATTAGGGGTTCTGCATTTTAGGCTTTTCTATGTGCTTGGTTTGTTCTGTTGTTATTTAAATGTGCTTGGGGGTCCTAGTGAGGCTCAGGTTCAAGCTAGAGCCTTGGTAAAATTTTCTGCTTTTGGCATCTAAAGGGGGAGAGCTAGTAGGAGCAGGTCTTAAGTTTATTTGCGTGTGTTCGTTGGCACAAAAAGAAGCGTCTGTCCAAGTGGAGGTGGCGTCACTTGCATGAGCACAAGGGGAGGAGTTTGAATCCCATAAGCCTCATTATGAAGCTTTATTTTTAGCGCCGGGATGGAAAGGAGGTGGTTTCAGCAAGGACTCTTCAAGGGTGGTGGTTGAATGGGTCAATGCATTCAAATGGATGGACAAGAGAGCTTGGAGGAGTTTGAATTGGTCAACCCAATTTGAGTGAGTGATGGGGAGTATTTGGTGGAGCAAATTAAGGTATTTGGTGTTGGTGGAGGTGTTGGCCGAATGTGGGGAGCTTGGAGGGGGGATTTCGGTTTAGTTGCTAGGATAGGTGTGTGGGCCGAAATTCTCTTGAGTAGTAGGCATTTTCATTTTGGCATTTTCGATCATATAGGGAGAGTGTCAAATTTTTGGAAGAGTCTTAGGGAGTTCTTTCTTTTTCTCTCAATCGATTTTCTACTTCTCTTTGTGCCGAAACTTTCAGCTTTCTTCTCTTCATCTCTTCTTTTTTCTTTGACATTAGCCGAAACTAGGGTGACCACTCGGACATTTCTTTTTCCTTTTAGTCTTTATTCTCTAAAGATTTTCTCTTCTACCCTCTCATAGCCGAATCTCAGTTTCCATTTGCTTTTCTCTTCTCTTTGGTTTTCTTTTGTTTTGCTCTAAAGCTGAAACAGTCTTCTTCATCTTTTCTCTTCTACACTCTTTTCTTCTCTAGCCGAAACATACTTCTCACTCTTTTCTCTTGTGTGTTCCATTTTTACACCTTTTCACCATAGTCGAATCTCCTTTGACACCACACTAATCTATTCTTACACTCTTTTTCTATTAGCCGAACATTGCGAAGCAAGGTGCTAGGAATCTTTGGCCACAGGAAGTCTCTTCAATCGGTTTCAGTTGGTTAAGGTAAGGGGAGACTCTTTCATTTCTTTCTTTATTTCTTTCAATTCTATGTGGTCATATCCGAATGGCTATTTTTTTCTTGATGTTTAAATTTTGTCTAATCTCTTCTTCTTCTTCTCTCGTTTTGGAACGTTTACTTCGGAAAACCCCAGTGGCTGAACATTTGAAGTCCGAAGTCAGAAGGTCTGTTGATGGTCAAATCTTACCTTTTCATTCGAGTTTTAAGGTAAGGAGCCTTCTTTTGTTCTTTGTGATCAGCCTCTATTCGTTTACCCTGTCTTAATCAAACCCCTTGTTGGGGAAAATCGTTGTTTCACTATAGTACTGTACTAATCAATTCTCTTCATGGATGCGAGTGCTAGCCAAACTAAGGAGAGGATTGGACCCGTAATCTCTGCTCCTAAATTTAAAAGACGTGCTGTATCGGCAGTTCGAGACTTTATGCCGAGCTGTGGTAGAGAGCCGACGTCTGCTTGGGATAGGCAAATCACTGTTATCCCCGCTAGTGAGAGTGTCGACGTAGAGAGTCTAGTCTTACGCGTAATCAGGTGTGTAATACTTACACCTTTCTTTATTGTTTGCGTTAATAACTGTGTTGGCTGAAAGCCAAAACGACTATACAGACAGTCGAGATACCCTTATGGGTAAGGTTGGAGATACCAGGTAAGTACCATTATGATTGCCTTTCGTATAACATGATTATGTACCTGTTGTATACTGTTAGTACGTTTGCATGGGCTTTGGGATAAGATTGAAAGGGTAAGTGTGATTCAGTGACTTCTGTCACAGTGGTCTAAGACCACGTGGTTTGGAACCACGTATACATATATTTATTAGTGGCTTATCTCAGTGGTTTGGTACCACAGTGGGTTGGACCCACATATACTTATCAGAGATTGTCACAATGGTTTGGGACCACAGCGGGTTGGCCCCACGTTTATATATTCTGTGACTCTGTCACAAGTGGTCTGAAACTATAGTGGCTTGATGTCACGGGTGTTTGGCCGATTCAAGTGACCTAGAGGATGGAAAACTAGGTTGGGTTGGGTTGCATTGCAGACATTTTTTTTTATATATGCTATATTGTGTGGGCTAAGGCCCAATGTGCATCTGTGAGCTTAAGGCCCAGATTGTGTGATAAGGGGATTTACACTCTGAGTCTCGGTGACTCACCCATCTGCTTAATTTTACAGGTAATCCCTAGATCGCGGATTTGGAGCCGAGGCAGACTTTGAGGTGGCCATGCAATATCTTCTCATAAACTTTCGGTTCTTATTTAAACTTTTTCCTTTTTTATGGGATTTTGCAATGTAATAAGGCCTCCGAATGTTTAATTTGGGTTTTCTTTTAATGCGGTTATTATTATCTTTTGAAATGCTAAACACAAAGTTTTCCTAAAAATATAATTAAACGTTTTCCAAAATATTAAGCGGATAACATGTGGATTAATAATTAAATTCAAAAATCCACTTAAAACCACAAACTCTATTTTCAAAATGACATGCTTCGGAATACCTATAGTTTTCGATTTTCAAATCACAAACCTGCCTTCGACTATTAAGATTATTCATAATTTTTTTCGCAAGGAAGCCAGAAAGCTGAATTTGATTTTCCAAAATGCTAACACATCGCGAAGTATCTTTCATTTCAAAAGTTCATTAAAACCATCATTTCATGTGACATACCAAATCCGGTCGTAACGTTTAGGCTGGGTTTGGGGTGTTACAATTGTGGTATCAGAGCCTAGGTTTCAAAAACTCGACTGTGGAAATGGGTTCAAAACTGTTTTCAAAAGTTGGTTTGGAATATGGTTTAGGAAAAAAATACATGTTTTTGGGAAGCATGGCACCCGAGTCTCTAGCACCAATCTGTACTGTAAGTTTTTTTATTATTGTGTTATTTCTTATGGAAAGATTATATTGTGATAGTTTTAAGAACTTCAACTTTAGAGATTAAAACTTTTAGAATTATGTCTTGCAAAAAAACTTACTTCTAATTCTATTTTCATAAAACTATCGGGTAATAAATAGTGGAAGATATGCTAATTTATAAAATTTTAATCAGATTAAATCTATTTCGTGGTCATGAGCACTAGAGGACGTGGATATGGTATGCTTGAAGATGATGGTAGAGGCCGGGTGTTGAAATTTGAACCGCGGAATCGGGACATAAATTTGGAAGGTAAAGTGCCAACATCACTAGTAGTGGAAGTGGGGTCTCAGGACCGATTTGGAGGGGACAATGCTTTGTCCCAAGCTATGCTACGTGTTTTGGAGTGGGGTGCTAGAGCTAGCACAGGATCAGTAGCTTAAAAATCTATTTCGGAGCGACTTCGAGCTATGGGGCCGAGATATTTAGGGGTATTTCTAGTGTGGCTCCTATCGTAGCTGAATACTGGCTGAAGGCAATGGAACGAATCATGGGTGATCTTGACTGTACCACAGAAGAAAAGTTGAAAGGAGTAGCGTCCCTCCTTCGAGATGAGGCATACCAATGGTGGCTCACAATAAGGGATGGTACATCAGTAGACCATATTGCCTGGGATTTCTTCAAGATAGCGTTCCAGGGAAAGTTTGCTGGGGTGAGTTATGTGGATGCTCAGAGGAAGGCATTTCTAAATTTGGTCTAGGGGAATAAGTCAGTGGCTGAGTATGAGGCAAAGTTTCTGCGTCTAAGCTGTTATGCCCGAGGTATCGTCGCAACTGATTACGAGCGTTGTGTTTGATTTGAGGATGGTTTGAGGGATGAGTTGCGAGTATTGATAGCTCTGCAATGGGAAAGAGAGTTTTCTAATCTAGTTGAGAAGGCAAAGATAGCTGAAGGGGTGAAGTGGGCAGAGATGCAGAATCGGGATAAGGATAGGGGTAGGAACAAGAGGAATTTTGGGTCGTTAGGATCTGTTGGGGCTTTCCAGAAGAGGTCTAGGTTTGATGGGCCGAGTCGAGTTTCGAAGCCTATTGCTATTGGTTGGTCTCAATCATGTGCCAAATATGGAAAGTTTTATTCAGGAGAGTGTTGGGCAAGAAATAAAGGATGCTTTAGGTGTGGGTTCTGCAGATCATCTGGTAAGGGACTGTCCACAAGAGCCAAATAGGGCACGCCCAGTAGGTCAGGGATATGCTTAGTTCAAACGAGGTAAGTAGCAACCACCGAGAGGTCGTGGTCTGGCCAGAGGAAGAAATGGTTTCGGTCGAGGATGTGGAGCATCGGGGGGAGGTACTGGGAATACAGATGCAAGACAGCCTGGGTTGGTTTATGCAGCTAAACGTCGAGAGGATGGCGATGCACTGGACGTCATAGCCGGTACATTCTTTATTTTTGGTGTGCCCTTTACAGCTTTGATAGATATTGAGTCTACACATTCATATGTTGCTAGTACTGTGTCTGGAACTTTGAACATAGAATTTGAGATTGCTTCTGGAGAAATGATAGTGATTAGCCCTTTAGGACAATCTGTAGTGGTGGATAAACTATTTAGAAGTGTGCCTTTAGAAGTACAAGGGGTTGTTTTCCCGACTGATTTGATGGAATTGTCATTCGGTGAGTTTGACCTAATTTTAGGCATGGACTGGTTAGTTAAGTATCGAGCAAACTTGGATTGTGCTACTAAGCGCATGGTTTTGAAGACTCCCGAGGATAAGGAGGTGCTGGTGATAGGTGAGAGAAGGAATTACCTGTCCAATGTGGTGTTTGCTTTAAAGGCTGAAAGGAAGGTGCAGAAAGGATGTAGGGCATTCTTAGCTTTCATCAATGCTTTGGAAGCTAAAGAATTGTCTGTAAAGGATGTTAGAACAGTGAAAGAGTTTTCGAACATCTTCCTAGAAGAGCTTTCAGGGTTACTTCTAGATCGCGAGGTGCAGTTCAACATTGGTTTACTTCCGGGAACAGCTTCGGTGTCCATTGCCCCTTATAGGATGGCGCCGAAGGAGCTGGTGGAACTTAAAGCTCAGATTCAAGAGTTGTTAGACCTTGGTTTTATCCGACCAAGTGTGTCTCCGTGGGGAACGCCAATGTTGTTCTTTAAGAAAAAGGACGGGTCCATGCGGATGTGCATTGACTACAGGCAACTGAATAAGTTGACCATTAAGAACAAATACCCGTTGCCAAGGATTGACGATCTGTTCAATCAGCTGCGAGGCACTTCGATTTTCTCAAAGATAGACTTGAGGTTAGGTTATCATCAGCTTAAGGTCAAGGAGATGAATATTCATAAGACGGCTTTTTGAACTCGTTATGGTCACTACGAGTTCTTAGTTATGCCTTTCGGGTTGACGAATGCACCAGCTACGTTTATGGATATGATGAATCAGGTATTTCAACCCTACCTGGTTCGATTTGTCGTAGTGTTTATAGACGATATCTTGGTATATTCAAAGACAAAAGAGGAGCATGATTCGCATCTTCGGATTGTTTTGCAGATTTTGAGAGAGAAGCAACCATATGCCAAATTCAGCAAGTGTGAATTTTGGTTGAGGGAGGTTACATTCTTGAGGCATGTTGTGTCTGCCGAGGGGATTAGGGTTGATCCCCGAAAGATTGAAGCTATTTTGGATTGGAAACCACCGAAGTCGGTAGCAGAAATTTGAAGTTTTCTTGCGTTAGCTGAGTACTACAGAAGGTTCGTTGAAGGATTCTCGTTGATTACTGCACCGTTAACCAAGTTGTTATGGAAAGAGGTACCATTTGTTTGGACAGATAAACAACAGGAGAACTTTAAGAAGCTAAAAAAGAGCTTGACTGAGGTACCGGTATTGATTCATCCTGAGGTTGGGAAGGAGTTTGTCGTCTATTGTGATGCATCACACACAGGGTTAGGATGTGTATTAATGCAAGAAGGGAAGGTAGTAGCGTATGCGTCTCGGCAATTAAGACCGTATGAAGTGAATTATCCCACTCATGATTTGGAGTTAGCTGCGGTAGTGTTCGCTCTAAAGATTTGAAGACACTACATATATGGAGAGAAGTCGATTATCTACACCGACCATAAGAGCCTGAAATATCTCCTTACCCAGAAGGAGTTGAATTTAAGGCAGTGGAGGTGGATTGAATTGTTGAAAGACTATGATTGCTCGATTGAATATCACCAAGGTAAAGATAACGTAGTGGCAGATGCATTGAGCCGTAAGGTGATATCAGAATTGAGGGCGATGTTTGCTAATCTCAGTTTGTATGAAGATGGAAGCTTGTTAGCCAAACTTCAAGTGAAGCCTTCATGGGTAAGTCAGACCAAAGAGAAACAGTTGTCAGATGAATTGTTAAGTTCTCGACTTCAGCAGGTGGAAGGTGGTAAGACAGAAGATTTCGTTCTGAACAGTGATGGAGTATTATGCTTTCATGAAAAAGTTTGTATGCCGAAGGATTATGAGTTGAGACAGAGGATTCTGCGGGAGGCGTATAGTAGTCCATATGCTATGCATCCCGGTGGTAGTAAAATGTATCGAGATTTACGTGAACAGGTTTGGTGGCCAAGTCTGAAGCAAGAAGTTACCGAGTTCATGAGTAAATGTTTGACGTGTCAACAGGTAAAGGCAGAGCATCAGTTGCCTTCGGGGTTGCTACAGCCAGTGAAGATTCCACTTTGGAAGTGGAAAAGGATAACGATGGATTTTGTTAGTGGGATACCTCTTACGCCTACTAAGAAAGATTCGGTGTGGTTGATTGTCGATCGGTTGACAAAGTCAGCCCACTTCATACCCGTTCGTGTCGACTATTCGTTGTAGAAGTTAGCTAAGCTGTATGTAGCAGAGATTGTGAGGTTACATGGGATACCAGTGTCTATCATATCAGACAGAGACCCTATGTTTACATCGCAGTTCTGGAAGGCGTTACATCAAGCGTTGGGTACAAGATTGGATTTCAGCACGGCGTTTCATCCACAAACTGATGGTCAGTCAGAGAAGGTAATTTAGATACTGGAAGATATGTTGAGAGGCTGTGTTATCGACTTCAAGGGTAGTTAGGAGGATTTTTTACCGTTGGCAGAATTCGCTTACAACAATAGCTATCAATCCAGTATTCAGATGGCACCCTATGAAGCGTTGTATGGTCATAGGTGTCGAACTCCTAACTGCTGGACTTAGTTAGGCGAGCGACGGTTGTTGGGTCCAGAATTAGTTTCAGAGACAGAGGAAAAGGTTAAGTTGATTCGGGCTCGGTTCAAGGAAGCTTCCGACAAGCAGAAATCGTATGCAGATCTGAAGCGTAAGGAAATAGAATTACCAGAGGGTGATCAGGTTTTTCTGAAAGTTTCACTTTGGAAGAAGATTTTAAGGTTTGGTCAAAAGGGCAAGTTGAGCCCCAGATTCATCGGGCCTTATCTGGTGTTGAAATGCGTGGGACCATTGGCTTATCAACTTGAATTACCATCAGAATTGAGGTAGATACATGATGTATTTCATGTTTCAATGTTAAGACGCTATCGTTCGGATCCATCTCACATAGTGCCAATGGAAGAAATTGAAGTAAGACCTAATTTGTCTTTTGAAGAAGAACCAGTGCAGATCTTAGATCGAGATGTCAAGGCATTGAGAAGAAAATCAGTTCTGTTGGTTAAAGTTTTATGGCGGAATCATGATTCATAAGAAGCCATGTGGGAGCCAGAAGATGCGATGTGACAGCAATACCCTCACCTCTTTTGATCAGGTAAATTTCGAGGCCGAAATTTCTTTAAGGGGGTAGAACTATAACATCTTAGAATTAGGGGTTCTACATTTTAAGCTTTTCTGTGTGCTTGGTTTGTTCTGTTGTTATTTAAATGTGCTTGGGGGTTATAACACCCCAAACCCGGCCCATGCGTTATGAGCGGATTTGGCATGTCACACAAGCAAAACATGTTAAACCCCTTTTTATTCATACTAAAATATTACTTTGTTAAAATCAAGAAAACAAGTTTGATTGTTAAAATACTACTGACCTCAAAGATCTGATTGATAAATCGATAAATTTAAGCTAATGATCTTACAAAACCGTGACATTAGAAAATCCATTTGTTAATTGATTTTAGAAACCATTATTTAATTATTTTTTTTAGAAAAATTCCCTTTTTAATCAATTTAAGAAAAATAATAAAAACATCCCAACCATAAAGCAAAACAAAAATAGTCCAGAGGCCTTATTACAACTTAACTTAAAATAGCTAAGAAATTAAAAGTACTTAAAAAGAAATCTAAATTTCAAATAAACCATTATTCATAGTATGGCCCCCACCGAGTCATCCACAGCCCAAGTTTCCATTACTGATCATTACCTGAAAAGGGTAAGGAAAAACAGGGTGAGTTACTAGAACTCAGTGTGTAACCCACTTACCATTGTCCACTGCGCCAAAATCCAATTAATCATTTATTTGGGCCCAAGCCCGTTTACAATTATATAAAAAAATAAATATCATTTAAAATATGCATGTCATATGAAATTCCCAAACCCAACCTAATTTTCCATCCGCTACACACCACCCGTACCAACCAGCACACCTGTGGGGAGCTTTAGTCATCCACCTCGCCAACATACCAAAAGTAGGCATTAAGTCGTTTATACCAAATTTGTGAACAAGCCACCAGATTAACAGAATTTACATGGCATTGCCATTTTTCATATTTGTGGCAGAGCCACCAGAATTATGTAGCAGAGCTACCAGAACTTCTCTTCATCATTTATCCCATCCCATGCAAATCATGTATATAGTGCATAACCATTTACAACAATTTATTCAAATATTCCTTACAGACATTATGGCCCATTATAAAAATTTATCAAGTTGGCCATTTAAGCAAAATATCATCTTGGCCCATTTCACAATTTATTACAAATCAACCCATATAGCAATATCAAACGGCCCATATAGCAAATATCTCAATTTGGCCCATATAGCAAACATCAAACGGCCAATATAGCAAATATCTCAATTTGGCCCATATAGCAAATATTTTAATTGGCCCATATAACAAATATCAAACGGCCCATATAGCAAATATCTCAATTTGGCCCATATAGAAAATATATTAATTGGCCTATAATACAAATATCTCAATTGGCCCATATAGCAAATATTTATCGATTTGGCCTATTAGGGGTATTTTCGTAATTTTTACAGTCTTAATATCGATTTCATAAAATTTTCCAAAATAGTGATAACTATACCATTTTACCCGATTTCACCAAGATGTGATTAAATCAAACGATTTATCACTAACACGATTTAAACATCTACCCATGAAATACGGTGTGAGATTACACACCTGATTACGGTAAGCACTATGCTTTCCTGATCGTCGACACCTAAAAATATTTTAACGCTCGATTAGACAATGTACACTATTTAATAAATCTATTCTAAAACAAACGATCTAAGATTTTACCCTCGGGATCGCGAACAACTACGATTTGTCGGTTTTCCCCGGTTGATGGTCCACAACCCGTTGGAAAGTCTCGAATCGCCAAAACAGCCCTTCGTTTGAATTTAGGAGTTGGGATCGTCAATCCACTCCTTTTGAGATCTCCACTCGGCTTTCCTTTCAAATCGTTACCACAAGCCTCCATCGATTAGTATTACGATAAGTACGAATTTATCAAAAAGGGTGAAGATCAGCTTACCACTAATCCCGAATGATCAACGATTGGATAGGTCAAACGATTTATTCCCTAAAACATAAAGTCAACAACAATATATTACTCCTTAGACCATCAATCGGCTTATTGAGTACTATCAATAATTCATGACGATTTATTACCGTACGATATTGGATCTGATGTTTGTCATTCGACTTAAGACTTAGAGTGATGTTCGGCCTCCCGCTAGGATTCTACCAAAAGGAAAAATGATCCTGTTGTGAGAGAGAAAAGGGGATGATGATTCCGATTAATAGAATCATCCCAAGACAAAAACATACATTCGGCCATAGATAAGAAATTGAGAAGAAAATATTACTTACCGATTTTTCAAAAGATAATGTTCAAACACGAAGGAAAAAGAAGAAATAGTGGAGGGTTACTTTACTATTAGATTCGGTTATGGAGGAAATGAATGAAAGAAAAAGTTTTGATCAAGATGAAGTTTTGTTTTTAAGAAGTGGAAGAAGAATTGAAAGATGATTAAAAGAAGAAAAAGGGTGCAAACTAATTTCAGTTTTCCAAAAGATGATAAAAGAGGATGATTTGGTCATAAAGGCTGAATACTTTCGGCAACAAGAAGAAAGGAGGAAGAAAATATGTTCTTTAGTGACTTGCAAATTCGACACAAGGTAGAAAGAAATTTGGAGAATACCAAATAGTGCAATGAGAAAGGTTTTTGGCCTAACAAGCACCAAAATTCAATCAAAAAGGCAAAGGAGAATTCGGCTATCAAGGAAGGTAGAAAGAAAATGAATATGTGACCAAACAAAAGAGAAAAAAATGCACTATTGTGCTAATATGTTTCGGCAAGAAGAGTTGCAAAATTGGGAGAGAATGACTCAAAGTTGTCAAAGGGATTTTTAGCCAAAACAAAACTAAGACTTTACCAAATGTCAAAATAAAAATTCAGCTACCTATCTTCCCCCAAAACCGTCCACATGCATCCCCACTAGGATAAGAGTTTAGCCACCCAAACTTTCCAAAACATCCCCCATGAAATAAGCCTCATGTTCCCCTTTCTTTCCTATTTCTCTTGATTCCTTTCTCAAACTTCAACCTTGCCTTATTCTTATAGCCACCTTACCAAAAATAATGAAGTCAAACTTGCCATATTTACTCCTTGGCAGACACTTAAGAAAGGAATGCAAAAATAAGAGTCAAGAATTACACACAAGGGATTCAAACCTCTTCCCTCAAAGTTCTACAAGTGACGCCATACCCTCTTTACTATTTGTTCAATTATGCTAGTTGCTTATTCAATTATTTCTATATGCTTCAAGGTCATTTACTCCATTTCCTTAAAGTGCTAAATAACAAAAATTTTACCAGGTCCAAATAAACCCCAAGCCTTCTCAGGACCTCCTCAACATACAAAATTAATTATCTAACTAGCTTAACACCAAAAATAATGCAACATATAAAATTTAAATTCTAGGATGTTACAAGGGTCCTGGTGAGGCTAGGGTTCAAGCCAGAGCCTTGGTAAAATTTTTTGTTTTAGGCATCTAAAGAGGGAGAGCTAGTAGGAACAGGTCTTAAGTTTATTTGTGTGTGTCCAAATAGAGGTGGCGTCACTTGTAGGAGCAGAGGGGAGGAGTTCGAATCCCATAAGCCTCATTATGAAGCTTTATTTTTTGCGCCAGGATGGAGTGGAGGTGGTTTCAGCGGGGACTCTTCAAGGGTGGTGGTTGAATGGGTCAATGCATTCAAATGGATGGACAAGAGAGCTTGGAGGTGTTTGAATTGGTCAAACTAATTTGAATGAGTGATGGGGAGTATTTGGTGGAGCAAATCAAAGGATTTGGTGTTGGTGGAGGTGTTGGCCCAATGTGGGGAGCTTGGTGGGGGGTTTTCGGTTTAGTTGCTAGGATAGATGTGTGTGCCGAAATTCTCTTGAGTTGTAGGCATTTTTATTTTGGCATTTTCGGTCATATAGGGAGAGTGCCGAATTTTTTCAAGGGTCTTAGGGAGTTCTTTATTTTTCTCTCCGTCGATTTTCTACTTCTCTTTGTGCTGAAACTTTTAACTTTCTTCTCTTCATCTCTTCTTGCTTCTTTGACATTAGCCGAAACTAGGGTGACCACTCAGACATTTCTTTTTCCTTTCGTTCTTTTTTCTCTAACAATTTTCTCTTCTACCCTCTCATAGCCGAATCTCAGTTTCCATTTTCTTTTCTTTTCTCTTTGGTTTTTTTTGTTTTACTCTAAAGCCAAAATAGTCTTCTTCATCTTTTCTCTTCTACACTCTTTTCTTCTCTAGCCGAAACATACTTCTCACTCTTTTCTCTTGTGTGTTTCATTTCTACACCTTTTCACTATAGCCGAATCTCTTTTGACAGTACACTAAATCTATTCTTACACTCTTTTTCTGTTAGCCAAACATTGCGAAGCAAGGTGCTAGGAATCTTTGGCCGTAAGAAGTCTCTTCAATCAGTTTCGGTTGGTTAAGGTAAGGGGAGACTCATTCATTTTTTTCTTTATTTCTTTCGATTCTATGTTGTCATAGACGAATGACTATTTTGTTCTTGGCGTTTAGATTTCGACTAATCTCTTCTTCTTCTTCTCTCGTTTTAGAACGTTTACTTCGAGAAACCCTAGTGGTCGAACGTTTGAAGTCTGAAGCTGGAAGGTCTGTTGATTGTTGAAGCTTACCTTTTCATTCGGATTTTAAGGTAAGGAGCCCTCTTTTGTTCTTTATGATCAGCCTCTATTCGTTTACCCTATCTTAATCAAACCCCTTATTGGGGAAATCGTTGTTTCACTATAGTACTGTACTGATCAAGTCTCTTCATGGATGCAAATGCTAGCCAAACTAAGGAGGGGAGTGGACCTGTAATCTCTACTCCTAAATTTAAAAGACGTTCTATGTCGACGGTTCGAGACTTTTCATCGGGCTGTGGTAGAGAGCCGATGCCTGCCTGGGATAGGCAAATCATTGTTATCCCTGCTAGTGAAAGTGTCGACGTAAAGATTCTAGTTTACGCGTAATCAGGTGTGTAATACTCACACTTTTCTTTATTGTTTGTGTTAATAACTGTGTTGGCTGAAAGCCAAAACAACTGTACAGATAGTCGAGATACCCTTATGGGTAAGGTTGGAGATGCCAAGTAAGTACCGTTATGATTGCCTTTTGTATAACATGATTTTGTACCTGTTGTATACTATTGTACGTTTGCATGTGCTTTGGGATAAGATTGAAAGGGAAAGTTTGATTTAGTGACTTCTATCACAGTGGTCTGGGACCACAGTGGTTTAGAACCATGTATACATATATTTATCAGTGACTTATCTCAGTGGTTTGGTACCACAGTAGGTTGGCCCCACATATACTTATCAGAGATTGTCACAGTGGTCTGGGACCACAGTGGGTTGGCCCCACATTTATATATTCTGTGACTCTATCACAAGTGGTCTGGGACCACAGTGGCTTGGAACCACTGTGGCTTGATGCCACGGGTGTTTGGCCGATTCAGGTGACCTAGAGGATGGAAAACTAGGTTGTGCTGGGTTGCATTGCATACATTTTTTTTATATATGCTATATTGTGTGCGCTAAGGCCCATTGTGCATCTGTAAGTTTAAGGCCCAGATTGTGTGATAAGGGGATTTACACTCTGAGTCTCGGTGACTTACCCCTCTACTTAATTTTGCAGGTAATCCCTAGATCGCAGATTTGGAGCCGAGGCGGACTTTGAGGTGGCCATGCAATATCTTCTCATAAACTTTCGGTTCTTATTTAAACTTTTTCTTTTTTTTATGGGATTTTGCAATGTAATAAGGCCTCCGAATTTGGGTTTTGTTTTAATGTGGTTATCATTATCTTTTGAAATGCTAAACACAAAGTTTTCCTAAAAATATAATTAAACGTTTTCCAAAATATTAACAAGCGGATAACATGCGGATTAATAATTAAATTCGGAAATCCACTTAAAACCACAAACTCTATTTTCAAAATGACATATTTCGGAATACCTATATTTTTTTATTTTCAAATCACAAACCTGTCTTCGACTATTAAGATTATTCATAAATTTTTTTTTTTTTTGCAAGGAAGCCAGAAAGCTGAATTTGATTTTCCAAAATGCTAACACATCGCGAAGTATCTTTCATTTCAAAAGTTCATTAAATCCATCATTTTATGTGACTTACCAGATACGGTTGTAACGTTTAGGCCGGGTTTGGGGTGTTACAGGTTTTTAGTACATAGCTCTATTCTCGTTGGCTTGATAGGCATCTCCAAACGGTTAAGCATTTTTAGGATTCGTTGGAATTGATCATCACCATTATTTTCGTTCACAGCTTTTACCATTGGTGGCTTTTATTTGTAAATAAATCTCTCATTGGGCCACACATACGAATTCATGTCCATGTCATCTAGGATTTTGTAGGCTCGTTCATACGTATGGAACATGAGAGATCTTCCAACCACTTCGCCTAGGCTAGATCTGATGTGGTTGTCAACGCTATTGTAAAATATTTAGATCTGAAACCAAGCTACAGTCCATGGTGTGGGAACTTCCTTAGCATTTTCTTAAATCGTTCCCACACCTCGTATATTGTTTCACCTTTATATTGTTTAAAATTGGCGATTTCTTGCCTGAGCTGAATGGTTCTACTTATCGGGAAAAATTTATAGAGAAAATTTTCCACTAGATCGTTCTATGTTGTAATGGAGCCTCATTCTAACGATTCCAACCAATCAGTTGCGTTGTCGTATAAAGTGAACGGGATTAACTAAAGATGCACAGCTTCATCGGACAACCTATTGTACTTGAAGGTGTTGTAAAATTGAAAAAACTGCTTCAAGTGTTGATTAGGGTCTTCCATCATATTTCCTTTGAATTGCATCGTGTTTTAGATCATCTAAATTATGACCATTTTTATTTCAAAATTATTGGCATTGATTGTCGGCATTTCGATTTTACCGCGCACCACATCTAATGTAAGTAGGGTGTACTCGTGCAATGTCCTTTACTCCATTAGGACTTCTTCCCAAATATTTACTTGCTATTCTCATGGGTTGTTGAATAAAGGATTTTTTCGTGGTAAAATTATTACTGCATGTGGATCGGTGTTCATAAATTGATGATTGTGCCTGAGTATTTTTCTCTGGATTTGGGTATGGTTCGATTGGGGTGCTAGGGCTTCGGGTCATAAACAAACTGAAAAATTAAAAAGAAATTAAACGAATAAAAATAAAAATAAATAAATAAAAATTGAATATTGTATCTATATGTTTTAATGTTCCTACTTATCTTATTAATTGTAAAACTATTTTCTAGATTTAATACCAAAACATCCCCTGCAACGGCGTCAACAACTTGACTACTTATAAACGTGTTATCATTTATAGTAAAATATGACACCAAATATATATAAAATTAGAACGACGGTGTCCGCAAGTATACGGGTCAAATTGTAATATGGTATATGTGTACAACAGAACGCGGGAAGTATTCAAAGGATCGTAACCAAGGGAGGATGGAATAAATCTATAAAAATCTTTTTTAAAATAATAAGTCTAAAAAGTAATAAATAATTCCTATATTGCGAGAAACCATAAAATAGATTAATGAGAGAAATTAAATAACGAAAATAAATAAACAACAAAAATAAACAAACAACAAAATCAATAAAACCAATCAAGAGGATAACTCATTTCAGGATTTGTATTTAACTTTGGATTAGGGTTCTAGCGTGGATTAGTTATCAATTAACCAATTATTAACTCTCAGTCTTAAACTAATTAATCGATTGGTTGATACTCACTTATCTTTTGACCTTACTTTCTCAACCAGGATAAACTATGATTTATTCTGTTTGACTTATCTCCCGATCTCGTCTCCTCTATGATCAATTCCTAGGGTTGTCAAGCCTAAGGTTTAAGAACGCATATCTATAGCAACTAATCCTTTTGGAATACCCTAAATCCTCCTTTAATCACGTCCCCATCCACTTACTAATCTCCCGTAAGGGATTTAACCACTCTTGTTATTCATAATTTTAATCTCAATTGAAATAAGCATGCAATCAACACGAATAAATTGAAAGAGAAAAGATATTAGAATAATCCCGGATTGATGTCGAGTAGAGTAGGGAGTAATGAATCTCTCGATTGGAATAATCAACTATCATTGTTTGCAAAGAATAAATAAACTGAAATACTTTAATAATATATAAGAACTCTTGGATTGAAACCGATTCCAAGAGGAAAAACAGAGTTTAGAAAAGTCGAAAGAAAACTAAACCTAATCCTACTCCTAAACTACTAGGGTTTTGATTGTGCCTAAGACGGTTTAGTTACATCAAACCCCTAAGGTCTTATTTATAGGAGTATTGGAAGCCCAAATTAGGTCTTCGGCATGTCCTAGGTCCTTGTATAAAGTTGATTGTACAGACAAAAATAGCCTTGGTATACTTTGGCATCACGTCGATATATGTCGTGCCATAGGCCTTGCATGTTGTGACACGATAATAAATTTATGCCTTCTATGATTCGTTTCATGCTTTGATAGCTTGGGAAGCTTGTGCACCACTCGTCCTTTACTCATAGATCAATTGGGCCTTAATGCATCATCCTACACAGTCAATTGAATATATTGGTACTATCTAAGGCCCGTGTTGACCTAATAAATTACTACACTCACAAAATGTGTTAAAAATAATTATTTTACTAATATTTAATCCTAAGTATTTAATATTGAAAATGTATTAATAAATATTAAATTGACTAAAAAAATAAATTCTTTAAATACAAAAATATACCGAATTAACTACTAGACAGTTCAATGTTTAGATTTTGTCTCCTCAACAGTAACCATAACTTTCATTATAAACCCCACATATATATATATATATATATAGTCATTCTTTGTCGTTTAGTTTTTTGTTTGTTTCGGCGGGGCCATGCATTGATCATTAATCATCTTTGCGTCAACAGTAGCATTAATAAAGCAAGGATCAGCATTATCAGTTTGTCCTTGAACATCTTTGCCTCTCGTGGTGTCTTAATCTCTTCAATTCCCATCCGTTAATTTATAAACCCATGAAAACCATACATTAAGGTTATGGTGGGGGATGTCACAAAAAGCATTAATGGATTTTCTGCAATACTTCACTTTTAATATCTTGCAATTCAATATTGGTGGATTGTTGAAGACAGCACAGAGTTCCATTCATCGAAAGGGATTGCTTAGCTGTTTCTTGCAAGGGTTGGAAACCTTATCAGATGAAGAAAATATAAAGCAAGGGAGTGGGCACGAGTTTCAGAAATGGAAGTTTCAAGAGAGAAATAAAAAACAAATAAAAGATGACTGAAGTACTACAGCATGCTTGATTCCGTGGACAACGCTAGCGCCATGTTTCATTGAGACTTGAGAAAACTTCTTCTTTTTATATATTATGATTCAAATTTAGTGTTTAAAATATGGCATGATGATTAGCTTGAGATGAAAACAAAAGGTAGTAGAGTCCAATGTTTTTGTGAGAAAGATATAGCAAGTTGGGCAAGTTGATAGTGCAACTTGGAAATCTGCGATTCTCCTGACCACCGTTTCGTCATGTACATATGGTTATCGTCGATTTTTTATTGTAATTTCCTCATATATACAGATACACGAGTCTATTTATTGCGTTTGGTGTGTGGTGTAGGTAAATCTAGTTTATAAAACTTGAAGCTAGTTACTTCAAAGTAATGGCATTATACGTGTTTACACACACACACATATATATTGATATAATATACATTTAGATTCCAGTTTAGTACGGGTGAGTTGCGGTTGGAACCTCCCATCGCACTTAGGGGACATTTGGGTAAACATGGCTGTTGCACGGTGGTGCCATTTCCACTGTTGTCATGAGCGAATCTGAAGGGCCATATAGCAACCTTGGCTTCGTAGGATAAAATGGTACAATAACACTTATAGTCCCTCTAAAAAATAATAATTTAATTTAAACATTTTTAGCAAAAAATTATTTTATTTTGACCCAACCATTCATAGTTTTATCTCAGTCCTTAACAATTTTTTTCCAGCTAATTGGGGGTCCAACAGCAGTAGAAAAAATATGGCGTATTTCCCACAGCAACAGCTGCTTCCTTCTATCACTTCACTTTCAATTATTTCTTTTTAATTTATTATTTATTTTAAATGATAAGTAAGTTTATATAATTCCATAATGAATAAATAACAAAAATTTAAGTTTATATAATTCCATAATGAATAAATAACAAAAATTTCAACGGGAATGACGATAACTATCATAATTACCACATATAATTTAATTATGTAATTGCATTAAGATTTTAACTAATTATAGTTTAAAAATTTAGTAGTAAAAACTATTCGATTCTATCAATATATATATATATATATATTGAAAATCTTATGCAAATTTTAGTAAAATATCATTAAATATTAGTTTCTCTTCTCCCAACTTGGATGTCCTTTCAATTCTTTTAGACATTATAATTAGGATGTTTTGTAAAGGCTTGAATTCTATAATTTAAAATTTTAACACAAAATTTTAATCACTTGCTTTTATGTTGTCCTTCTATTATCTAAAACACGAATATTCTCTTTCATTTCAATATTATTCATACAATTTCACTTAGAATTGATAATCCGTGTCTTTTTATCATATTCATATACTTTTTTTGTTGTTGTACGTATTTAAATTATTTATATTTATTTAATTTTTATATTATATAGATTTTGAAATATTCACATATTCATATAAAATCGTATTGTATAATGTTTTTAATTATTTTTATAGGGTCAAGTAGCAATGAAAACAATGGAGGTTGTATCACATCTAAAATAATTCTAGTATTTATGTTAATTATATTACATAATCATATTCAAAATATTTTATATTAACTATCGTATGATAATATAAATTTTAACCTGCTATATTATAAAGCCATATTATTTTCACGTTAAATATACGTCTATCTTCTTTTCTTTCATATATAACATAAATTATTATATTTTCAAAATGACTAGATCAACCCATTAGGTTTAAAGTTCAAAATGCGTTGAATCTCGAAACTTGTTAATTTGAACTCGCTTTCTAACATTTCCGCATGTTAAATACTTAAATCATAATTATTATGTACATGAGTTGACTTAAACCATTTGCTTAAATATTAAACCAGTTTCAAAGGTATTTACGTTGCTTAATTATAAAGCCTTTTTTTTTAAAAAAAAAACATTGATTAATACAAATAAGACAAAACAGACAACTTCTTGTCTTTGCAACTAGTTAGTCCTCATGTAATTGTAAGATAATAATTAGTTAAGCCACAAGGGCAAACTAATTGTGATTGCATTAAAGAAATTAAACTTCGGTTGCGGTTCACAAGAAAGACAATGTATCATATATTAAATGATTTATAAAAAAAATCTAAAACTTTCGGAAACAATTATAGCACAAACATATGTTTCTTTAAAATAACAAAATATGTATATATTAAGAAATAATTCTAGTTGGTGACTTGTATTTGTTTAAAAAAAGAAATCACATATATAATAAAAGTAATTATATGTTATTATTTATTATTATAAAAGATTAGTCTAAATTAAAAATGATTTAATTTGGTTAAAGTTTATTGTACTTTAATTATTAAAAAAAGTATGGGTCAAATATGTGTAGATACTCTAGTAACTAATTTCTAATTGGTGATGGGCTGATTAGAAATTAGGGTTAATGTACAAAAGTTATATATATTAGAGTTATGGTCCCCAAATTACATATACGTAACTTTTCTAATATCTCATCTTTAGAAAATAGAGAAACACATTCTCTGAAGTACTTGTGTGCTAATTTGGAAGATCAAAACCACAAGATTGAAGATTCCAAGAAATCAATGGAATCAAATACGCTTCCGCATTTAGTTTTGTTCTTGATTATTTGACTTGAAAGATTTTCGTTAATTAAGTTTTATATTAGGTGTTGTTTTTACAGTTCTAACAAGTGGTATTCGAGCCTCACCATGTTGAATCATTGGGAAATAATTAAGTTTCTTTACAAATAAAAGTTAAAACAAATTATCCCAATAGTTACAATCTTTAAAAGCAAAATTTCGATCATCATCCTCAAAGTTGATCTCCTCATCCTCCTCTCCTTCCTCATCTTCACTTTCTTCTTGTTCTTCAATTACGTGCTCATATTCTTCCTACTCAGGATGCGTTGGCCCGAACATATCTGATGTATAATTAAGCATTCTAATGTTGTTTTGTTGTGCAAATTCTTAAAAAAGTGGGTCTGATTCTTGCATCTAGTGTATCATCCAATCCATCTTTAGATGGCTGCTCTCACCAATTTCCTGTCAGGTTGTCGATTTCGTTTTCCTTTAAAATGAGGCTGGAGTAGTCATATTCTCTTGTTGGCGTTTATTCCAGTCATTTATTTGTTTCATCCAAAGCTCTATGTACTGTGTATATAGTGTGTCTCTAATTATGCTTCGGGATGGCTTCATGGATTGCTCAGTGGACACCATCCGAATGCCTGCTCTTTTACATAAGGTTGTAACTAAGTGGGGAAAGAAGACTCCTACTTTCTGACCACTAACACACAATTTCATATTTTGTTATATCCATGTTCCAATGTATATTTGTTTCTTCTACAAAATAGCGTAAAGAAAAACCGCTCGAAAAGTATTGACATTAAAAACATTCAACGCAAGAGTAATTTGAGTGCATAGAAATTGAATCCACATTTTTTCTACAGGAAACAAAATTGCTTGATAAAACAAAATTGGGATATCAGTACCTAGGTCACACTTCCATTCGCCCCTTCCTTCTATCAGATAGTTTATAACATTGTCCACATTTATGTTTCTAAAGTAATCTAAATCAGTTTCTTCTACAAAATCTTTCTCATAAAATGGAGTGTTATAAAATTCGCAACTAATTCGAGGGGTATTTGTACTTCCTTCCCTCGCACTGGTACTGTTTCCTAAGTGGAGCCTTTAGTTCTTTTAGACTTTTGGTCTCGCAAAGATGCTTGAAATTCTTGAACTACAGGGACCATAGAGAAGTCTTTTGGGATTACACAAAAGCGTTCCCATCTATGGTATCGAACCAAAGGCGAAATCTCCTGACAAAGAACCATTGATGGTTCAAATCCCCTCTTTTGAATAAATGTTTTTCCCTGAAGTTCTAGAAAATATTTCTCAACATTTTTATTAGAGAAATTAGAGGGGTTTGGAATCGTTGATGGTTCCAGTTCATTAGGTCTCCTAACTTTCCTTGGAGGCATATTTAAAGGTGTACTAGGCTATTACTAATAAACTAACAAGCAAAATTTTCAATGGAACAGTAAAAAGATGAGTTATGTAACACCCCTTACCCATATTCAACGCCGGAATAGGGTACAAGGCATTACTGGTCATAAGCACAAGCAAACGTACAAGATCGAGACTTAAACTTTACGTCCAAATTAAAATCATTCATATTAAACCATCACATCGTATACATAACATCCCTTATACGAGCCTACGAGGCCTAAAACATGCTTTAAAAGTGGTTGAGGACTAAACCGATAACTTTAGAATTTTTTACCAAACTTAGAAAATTTTTGCTAAATGCAGGGCTCACACGCCCGTGTGGTCCAAGGGACACCCCTATGTAACCCCGGGGACACACCCGTGCTTCAGACCGTGTTCAAATTAGGGTGCTCTCTGACTTGTGCCACACGGCCATGCCACAAGCCCGTGTGCTAAGCCGTGTAGCACACACGGCTGAGACACACGCCCGTGTCTCTGCCCTTGTGCTCAATTTTGGACATTCTGTTTTGAAAAAAATTAATGTGTAGGGGGCACACGGCCAGATCACATGCTCGTGGGGCAGACCGTGTGTCACACACGCCCGTGTGTTTACCCGTGTGGACAAAATAAAGGCTATTTACCAAGTCATTTGCCACCATTATTCACACAGACACTTCACCATTTCAAAGGCATAAAACATAACACACTTAGGCAAACAAAACATCCACAATTATGGCCAACACATTCCAATACAATATCAACATCTATCATACTCACAACATTTACTAAGTCACAATTGACTACTTTCAAGATACCTAATTGTACACCATTGTATCATCTCATCAATAGACCACATTCCCAAACATCTCACATTCATGTCATAAATCACATTTCTATCATTCACCAAGCATACCATGACCATATCACCAAAGACATTAGTACACACATATACATATATACTTAGGCTTACAACCATGATAGCTCAAATAAGCCAATTTACATAGCCAAATATCAAAACAAGCCTTTGATAGTCACAAGCCAACACATTGGCTACAATTATGATGACACACATAACAAATTGACTAAGTCCCTATACATGCCATAGACTTAAAATGCTTTAATTCATTTATACCCAAAATGATAGCTTGATAGTGTGATAGGATCTCCGGCGAACTCCAATTCGAGCTAGCTCAATGACACTATAAAACATGGGAAAGGAAGGGGGTAAGCTATATAGCTTAGTGAGTTCATATGCAAATAATACAAAGCATTATTCATACATTTGACATATAAATAAATTAACATATATCAATATAAATGTCATTACAACTTCATAAATATCATATGAACATAAATGTCATTTAATATCAACATAACACATATCAACATAATTGTCATATACTAATAGCTCATCATATGAATTACATAGCACATATCAACATAATTGTCATATACCAATAGCTCATCATATGAATAACATAACACATATCAACATAAATGTCATTTAAGCTTCATAAGCACAACTTACTAAATCACAATCTTACCAATTGTTCATCATATACTGAGTTCATTTTCTTTGAGATTTACATACATACCTGTACCATCTTATAACATATTCACGCACTTTCCCATCTTTGACATACCCGTTGAACCACTTGGAATACTATCGGATACATAGAAATCTTTGCACATAAGTGCCACATATTTAGCCAATGCTACCACAAATCTCATAACACATATAAGCTCGCCCTCGAGCTATCTTCGGGCCTACTCACACAAGCTGTCAGTCGAGACGTAGCTACGCAGTGCTGCTCACACAAGTTGTCAAGTATCCTCAACATATGCCGGTATACCCAACCACAGGTAGGACGTACAGAACTAGCACCCGAGACACATAAATAACATAATTACATGGGTTCCTAGTGACATGTCACTTGTATCCTAATCTATTCCTAAGGTTCAATCGGGAATTACTCGCTCGTCGAAACTTCGTCAATTTCATCCATAGAGTCAGTCATAGAATTCATGCAATAAAAAAACATTATAAATACAATTATAACATTGCATTATTTACATACAAACTTACCTCGGCATGAAAATGGTAAAAAGGACCTAATCGTCAAATACTCATTTTTTCCCCGTTCTAGGTCCGAACCTTATTTTTCTTGATCTATAAATTATTCAATCATTATACTAATTAAATCAACCCAAAATCACATTATGGAAAAGTTACATTTTTTGCCCCTAAACTTTTGACATTTAACATTTTAGTGCCTAGGCTCGTAAAATTATTTTCATTCAATTTCTTCAAAACCCAAGCCTAGCTGAACCTATATCATGCTCATAACAGCCCACATTTTTCATTTATTCACACTTTTACTGCTCATTTTACAACTTTTACAAACAAGTCCTTTTAGGCATTTTTACTGAAAATCACTTAGTAAAAGTCGTTTAACAAACAATAAACATGCATATTCTACCATCAAACATCAAAATACATACATGTTCAACATGGGTAAAATTTTAGACTGTGACATCTCTTTAAATTAGTGGTAGAAATAGATAGGTCATGTTACAAGGATTTCAAAAACATAAAAATCATGAAAAACAAGGCTAGAACGGACTTACAATCGAGCTTGGAAGCTTGAAAAATCCTAGCCATGTTTTTTACATGTAAAACTCGGCCAAGGGGAAGAAGATGAGCAAAAATTGGCTTTTAATTTGATTATTAATTCATTTTAATAACCAAATTACTAAAATGCCCTTAATGAAAAACTTTAGAAACATACCAAACCATGTCCATTTTTGTCCACCAACTTAACCAATGGTCTAATTACCATTTAGGGACCTCTAATTTAAAATTTCATAGCAATTGGACGCCTTTAGCATATAGAATTCAAGTTTTTCACTTTTTGCAATTTAGTCCTTTTAACTAAATTGAGTGGCCAAACGTCAAAATTTTCAAACAAATTTTTTACGAAATCATTCCATAAAATTGTAGACCATAAAAATATAATAAAAATGAATTTTACTGAGTCAAATTTGTGCTCCTGAAACAACTGTTCCGACTAGACCCAAAATCGGGCTATTACAACTCTCCCCCCTTTAAAGATTTTCGTCCCCGAAAATCTTACCGGAATATAAATTCGATTTCCACGTAAACTCCTCTATCTCATGACACTGCCAAAGAACCCTCACTAAGGTTATGCTTTTATTTCCGAACTTTTTAATCTCTCGTGTCAAAATTCCGATCGGTTCTTCGTTATACAACACATAGACTGAATCTTAATCCCCATCGGAGAATTCATACTCAAAGAGTCCAAATCGATACCATCGCAACATAGATACACAAAACACATTTTGAACCGTTTTCCATGGTAATACTTTCGGAAGCATGCTATCGCTGAACGGGAATTTCATATCCTCATGTTTCAAATTCACATAGGTTTTCTGACAATCTAAAGTGGATTCTAAATTGCCACAAATCACTTTAAATTTCTATACGATTTTTTATCGGATAGTCTCTGAAACATATAACTCAACTAATCTATCATGTTACATAACCGATCACCAGAACATCTATTTCAAATAACTATACATTTTATTACTCCCTGAATGAACAAACGAGCTACTACTAAGCTTCGTACAAAATTTTCTGCATAAGCTTTGAATTACTCAGTGTGCAAATTCTATCTCGGAATAATGATAACAGTCATCAAATCTGACCTGAAATTCAGAATCTAAAGTCATCTCACACTGTTCTCGTTTAGTTTACCACTCACTATCACATTCTTGAGGTTCTCAATCTTGCAAAGGAAACATCGCTTTAGCTTTTTATTTAGCTAGATTCAGACCATCATAAAAAAAGATTAATCATGCATCCAATACTCACAAAATAATCAAAGGTTTTCAATTCAAGCATTTGCAACTATATCTGCTTTCTCAAGGGTTACTCGATAACTGCTCACAATCTTTCAATAGTTTAAGCCATCTATGCTGTTTTAATTTTCAGATCCTTCTATGACATTAGATACTTTAAACTCTTGGGATCAGAAAACATATGACATTTTCCGTCGAACAACCGATGTCATCAAATTCTCAACACTGACATAAAAAGTGGCTGACTCTAAATCACCCGTCCGATAGTTCCTTTCATGTGACTTTAACCATCTAAAAGCATAAACTATCATTTTACATTCTTGTATTAAAACACATTCCAATCCGTTCGATAGTGCATCACTGAAAACTTACGAATTCTTTACTCAATTCAAATAGAACCTAGAACCAGTGCTTCGGTTAATAACACCTTCATCAAACTTTGCTAACATACAGCAGACCATTCAAACTTTCACAAATGTGATAACTTTATCAATCGGAACAGCTTTAACTCATAACAACATCATTCGATTAAAACAATTTAATAAGTATATCTCCGTATCATACTTTCTAGAATATGAATTCTTCCTTCAAACTGTTCGTCTATTCACCCATGAATGTACAAGATTTCATTTTCTTACCTGAGGATAAACTTAAACGCATATAACTCAAATTACCTTTCAGCTAACCAGCTCGCTCAGATAAAAACAACTGAGTCAATCTCAACTATCAAATAATATCATATCAAATATTCCCCTGTTCATGCTACTAAAACAACACAAACATACAATCTTTCAAAATTTCCTCACATGCTAGTCAAAGATCTTTACAACTGCATTAGCTCAAGGAAACAAAATATTCCGATTGAACTCATTGACCTTAATAAAACTTACCTGAGAAAAGAAAATTATCGTACAATTTGAGCTTGAGCTTCCATTATCTATACCTTACTGATTTCAATTCCTTTCACGAAGATTAGAGAAATCCCAATACCAGAATCACCACGTTCCTATGATCGAACCAGGAATACACTCACAATAGACATAATTATCACAAGCTAAAGAACATACTTTAAAGATGAACCATGATTGATAATTTACAAAATAAGGATGATAAGAAAATCGAGATAAAGAAATCCAAGATGCGATATCATGCTGGAAGTATGAAGAAGCTTGAAACTAACTATTATTTCGATAAAGGAAAGCGCACCATCGGACAGTAGTATAGGTGTAGTGAGTCCGGAATATCGTATCCTCAAGGACCAAGAGTACTATTATTAACTATCTTTTTATTATCTAGCCTAATAATTAAAGGGGATTTATTTTTAATCTAAAATCTAACTAACTAATTTAACTAACTATGAGCGCGACAGAGAGTAAATTGGGAAAATACTTTGGACAACTTATGAGATGGACGACACCTAAGGAAGAATCCACCTAGACTTCACTTATTACTTTTAATTCATGTGATTTATTCACTTGACTTAATCCGTAGAAATCCCTGAATTATATTAATACCTCTTTCGAGGCTACTAACAACTGACTCTAGGTTGATTAATTGAAATCTCTTTCTAGTTAAAACCCCTATTGTCGCATTAGTTCGATCTATGGATTCCCATATTAGGTTTGACCCTAATCTGGTAGATTTTTGTCACCCTATTTCTAGGGTTGCAATCAATTCTGCTTAATTGTGTTGATCTACTCTTAAACAGGGACTTTTGCTCCACTGAATAAGCACATTCGACTTGAATCAATAACCTGAATTATCAAAACAAAAATAAAACTCACAATTAAGAATAAGCACAAGTATTTATCTCATAAATCAAATAATAGTAAGATCTGTCATAGGTTTCATCCCCTTAGGTATCTAAGGGATTTAGTTCATACTAGAAGAGGAAAACATCATAAAAGAGGAAAAACAACAAAACATAAGAAAACCCAAAAACTTCTAAAGAACTTGATAGGAGATCCTCAGTCTTGATGGAAATCCTTCTCCTAAGCTGTTCCTAACGGCTGTCTTGGAGTATTTTTCACATTCTACTCGGCGTCTATTCGACATCCTGTCGAACTCTCCCCTTAAGTTACCCCTTAGGGTGTTTATATAGGCTCCGAGATGCCTTTCTTGACCCAAAAGTATCCTAATCCAAATAGAATTCATCTTTGCCACGGCAGGGACACGTCCATGTGACACATCCGTGGTCGACTCTCTTGGCCGTAGTCGATCCTGCTTGTTACACACGGCTGTGTGATATGGCCGTGTACATTGATTCAGGCCATGTCTCAATTGTTACTCGAAACACACGGCCGTGGGTCATAGCCCAGGCCGTGTGAGTCTCTAAGGTAGGCCCATTTTGTCCCTTTTTTTGGCCTGTTTCTTGTTCTTTTTGACTCTCTAGGCTCTGCTGAGTATAAAACATGAAATTAAGAGATTAGGAGCATCGAATTCATCAAATCTAATGAATATTAATCCAAAATTAAACTAAGCATAGGGTTAAAATATATGTAAATTATGGTTTATCAAATACCCACACACTTAAGTTTTTGCTTATCCTCAAGCAAAATTCTCAACTCACAATTAGAATTAACTTCCCTCGATTCATAATTCTCATCAACAGTGTTTCATCATAATTCATAGACAATGTATACATGGATAATTTAACTCAAAGAGTCCTAAAGATTCAAACAATCAAAGTCATATATTTTTGTAGCACGAAAAATATAGATGTTTCCCCTTATCTAAATAATTACCTTTGATCCAAAATCGACAATGATTGACATCGTCACTAAGGATTCACTCAAACCGCTCAAAGTGTTTAAGGTACAAGATAAGAACTCATAAGTCAAATATGAAAAGTTAATCCCATAGGCTTGCAGGAAAATCAAATCTCCACTACTATAAAATAAAATGATACACAAATCGAAAGGTCTTTAAAGGGTTGTAATAGTGCTTGGGTTAACGGTGTGGATATAGGTTGAATAAAAAGGTTAGAATCGAGATTGAATTGATAAATTACCTAACTAGAAACAATGAACTGATAATGAATAATTACATCAATAACACGAGCTTCTTCTAAGGATGTGAATTTAACTGTTTAAGCTCATAGAACATAGAACTAATGATGAATAAATTTTCTAACTTTTTTATTTAGAATAAGTACATAATAAAAGATGAATTCAACTACTATAATTAGGCAACCGATCAAATCAAATCTCGACAAAAGGGGAGTCAAAAAAATGGGATAAATAAGTTAATAATGGGGTTTCGGGTTAATATTAGTGGTAAATCAAGAAACAGTTGATTAGGCTAAAAAGTGGTTCACTATGGGTTAATTACGAAGGTAGGCTTTTTATGGAGTGAGTGGGTTAAATCTTAAGTGCCTTTATTGTAACACCCCAAACCCAGCCTAGAAGTTACGCCCGAATCCATTCTAAATCATTCAATAAACTTAATTAGCTCATCACATATTACCAAGTTATCATCAATTGCTTATTTAGGCTCATGAGCCCGTCGGGCCCATTTGGCCCATTCTGGCCAGTTGGCCAAAACGTGACCCAAGTCCATGAGATCACTTATGGGGTCTCTGGTATCGTGTCGAATACCCTCTTATGAGTGTTCACTCACTTGCAAGACTATCGTAGCCAAACTTTCAATTTTTTGGCATTTCGAGATTTGCCGATCTATGGTGTGTGTAGTGTATGTACACACCTTCGACTTTATATTAAACTATCGAATCATAGGGTAGAAGTACACACCTTACCACCTGGAGTACTAAGTACTCATAATCGTCAGAACCTATATTCAAACATTACACTCCACTAGTCACTTACTTAATAAACTAAAATAAATCCACTACAACCACTCACCGAAGGACAACCTATAATTGCCTTGATTGACTGTAATTTGCCTACTTAACCCGAGGTCCGTTGTAGTCCCCCTTCTGCATCCAGGTGAAAATTCCCGAACCACTAACACCTTACGTCGCTTAAACTTGGGAGTAGTGGTCACTGGCTCACACTCAGTCGGCATCTTTCTGACACTTTACTAGATCCCCCTTTGCTCATCGTAAATTCCTTATCAATTGGCCAAATGAATGCAATAGCTAGTCCCAGAAGATTTAACCAATGCGAGGAGAATAAAAGATTTGAAAGAGCGAGAGAGTGAATATTTGATTAAGTAACTGAAAAAAAAAGGATTGCTTTGATCAAATTGTAGAAGAAAGGGGTGGCACACAAGGGATTCGGCAAAAAGGAATACTGGACTTTAGGGACCAAGAATATTCGACACCAAAGAAATAGACTAGAAGTAAAGGAAACAAAAGAGTTTGATGAGAAGAAAGGGAAGAAGTCGGTGCAAAATAGAAGAGGAAGAATAAGGGATTTAGACTTTCAGGTATTTGGAGAGAAAAGTAGTTTTTGGCAAAATAAAGAGAAAGAATTTGGCATTAGCCTAGAACCCCAAAATTGACACCTATTTATAGCCTATAGTCGAATTTTCTATCCCCAAACTCCCAATTCAGCTCAACCACTTCCACATATCTCATCTCCTAATTTTTCTCCACGATAAGCTCCTCAATCCCTTCCTATCTTTTCTCCTTTGAATACTCCCCTTAGAATCCAACTCCATGCCACTACCAACCATTCTTAATTCACTTAAATATTAAACTAAACATGCAATAATAATTTTTTTTGCACAACAAAAATCTAATTTTTCTGACACACGCAGCCTATCTCTTCTAGGCCCAAAATTCAGGGTGTTACAATTCACCCCTCCTAAAAAAAATTCATCCTCGAAATTTCTAACTAACAGGGTAGTCATATATCAACTATTCCACTATGCTACCGCTACGCACTCTGATCCCAATAATTTCAACATATGCCTAAAACATCCACCTATTGCAAACATTTTTAAACACACGCAGAAGAAGTACCAAATTCAGATTCAAATGTTTACAAGCCCTAACACTTCCATGGCCCATTGCACCTCTTCTAGCTCTCATCGCCGATTCGCGTATTGTCTGGATTAGAAATTTTATGAAGTTTTAATAAATTTCAGTAATTAAGTCGATGTTTTATGAAATATTAAGTGGAGTATTGTTTTCGCAGTCGTAAATCCTCTACAGTCTCAGTTCTCTATGGGCTTTAGTCTTACTCTAAGCATATTCCAAAAGTAGCCCATTATCTACAGTATAACAGTTCAAAATAACTAAGTATCAAGAGAAATTACTTGGTTCGACGTCAGAGACTCGGTGTGCCACATAGCAAGAATTTTTAAAATATTTTGACTCGCTCAAAAATAGTTTTTAACCCAAATACTAAGGCCCATTTCATAGCCCGAGCTTTAAAATTAGGCTCTGATACCACTAAATATAACACCCCAAACTCAGCCTAGAATTTAGGCCCGAATCCATTCCAAATCATTCAATAAACTTAGTTAGCTCATCATATATTACCAAGTTATCAACATTTGCTTATTTAGGCTTATGGGCCTGTCGGGCCCATTTGGCCCATTCTGGCCTGTTGGCCAAAATGTGACCCAAGTCCATGAGGTCTCTCATGGGGTCTCTGGTATCGTATTGAATACACTCTTACGAGTGTTCACGCACTCGCAAGACTACCGTAGCCAAACTTTTAGCTTTTCGGTATTTCGAGATTTGTCGATCTATGGTGTGTGTAGTGTATATACACACCTTCGGCTTTATATTAAACTATCAAATCATAGGGTAGAAGTACACACCTTATCACCTGGAGTACTAAGTACTCATAATCGTCAGAACCTATATTCAAACATTACACTCCATTAGTCACTTACTTAATAAATTAAAATAAATCCACTACAACCACTCACCGAAGGACAACCTATACTTGCCTTGATCGACTGCAATTTCCCTACTTAATTTGAGGTCTGCTGTAGTCCCCCTTCCGCATCCAGACGGAAAGCCCCGAACCGTTGACACCTTACGTCGCTTAAAATTGGGTGTAGTGGTCACTTGCTCACACTCAGTCAGCATCTTTACTGACATTTTACTATATCCCCCTTTGCTTATCGTAAATTCCTTATCAATCGGCCAAATGAATGCAATAGCTAGTCCCAGAAGATTTAGCCAACGAGAGGAGAATAAAAGATTTGAAAGAGGGAGAGAATGAATATTCGGTTAAGTAACTAAAAAAAGGATTGCTTTGATCAAATTGTAGAAGAAAAGGGGTTGCACACAAGGGATTCGGCAAAAAGGAATACTGAAATTTAGGGACCAAGAATATTCGGCACCAAAAAAATAGACTAGAAGAAAAGGAAAGAAAAGAGTTTGATGGGAAGGAAGGGAAGAAATCGGTGAAAAATAGAAGAGGAAAAATAAGGGATTTCAGCTTTCAGGTATTTGGAGAGAAAAGTAGTTTTCGGCAAAATAAGAAGAAAGAATTTGGCATCAGCCTAGAACCCCAAAATTGACACCTATTTATAGTCTATAGCCAAATTTCCTATCCCCAAATTCCCAATTCAGCTCAACCTCTTCCACATATCTCATCTCCTAATTTTTCTCCACGATAAGCTCCTCAATCCCTTCTTAACTTTTCTCTTCTAAACACTCCCCTTAGAATCCAACTCCACGCCACTACCAACCATTCTTAATTCACTTAAATATAAACTAAACATGCAATAATAATAACTTTTTTTTGCACAACAAGAATCCAATTTTTTTGACACACGCAGCCCATCTCTTCTAGGCTCAAAATTCAGGGTGTTACATTTATCACCTCAGTATATCAAATCAAAAGTGTGGTCTCGACATGCATAATCGAAGCAAGTTCTAGAATAACAAATCAATGTTGACACACTCATAATCAATAAAGTGAATAAGCTCATCCATGTTTGTTTAGCATTCATATGATGTTATGTGCCTAACTTGTTTGATTAAGTGAATGTGATAAGTAAACTTACTCAAAATTTATGGAATGTATGTTTAAGTACACTTGTTTGAATAAAGATAATCGAAAAGTTCGTGTAACATAAATATGTATGTTAATTAGCTTGAAGTGTATTATATGATTGTGAAGATATTATGTTGATGATGAATGTTAAGTTATATGTATATATTTATGAGAGTTAAGTTAGAGGCTTTACGACCTCACCCCCTTACCAATGTGGTATTTTATAACGAAATTTCACAAGATTTAACTTGAATGAGCTCAAAAATAAGAGACTACAGAGTTTAGTAGCGGAATAACTAATAATGTGGTCAGAGTTAAGAATAGTTTGGCAAGTGAATACTGTTCTGGAAAAGATGCCAGGTTATTCTAAAGATTATTCAGATTTCGCGATGTTATGGTTAAAGAAAAAGTTAATTTCAGCTAATCTACCCATTCAGGTATGATGTCTAAAGTATGTATTTGCTGGAAATTTCCTTCGGATTGATTTTCATTAGTGAATGGAATAATACAGGATTAATGATGACAGAATTAGTCAGAGAAATAATATTTGAATCGTAAAGATCCTGAGCATAACAGTTGTAATTGAATAGATTATGATGATCTCTCCTGGGTATTTTATGTATTCATTTGTTCTTAAAGATATATGTGATTGTTCATTTTCTAATGGAATTCTTATCGTATGAGAATGCTAGCTACTTATAATGTTATATGAGAGCACTGTTGATCTAGTAGGTTGATGAGTAGAATTTCTTATCTCTCTCTGTGGGATTCTATTCTATTATGTTTGGAATAAAAGTTGTTGGTGAAAATTTATGTGAGGCTATTCTTCTGCTTCTACTGGATGTTGTGTTGTTTTGTTAATATATTTTCCAAATGTATTATCTCTGTTACAATTGATTCCAGAGCATATAAGCATTGCTTTTCTTCTGGTTTTCTCTGAGGAATCATCAAGATCTTTATTATTTTCTTATGAGTTATGTTCTCGGACTTCCAGTATTATATCGCATCTTGGATTTCTTTATCTCAATTTTCTTATCATCCTTATTTTGTAATTTTTCAATCATGGCTCATCTTTAAAATTTGTTCTTTGGCATGTGATAACTATGTCTATTATGGTTGTATTTCTAATTCGATCATAGGAACGTGGTGATTCTGGTATCAGGATTTCTCTAGTTTTCATGAAAGCAATTGACATCGGCAGAGGTATAGATAATGGAAGCTCAAGCTCAAATTCTATGATGGTTTTCTTTTCTCAGGTAAGTTTGATTAAGATCAATGAGTTCAATCAGGATATTTTGTTTCCTTGAGCTAATGCAGTTGTAAAGATCTTTGACTAGCATGTGAGAAAATTTTGAAAGATTGTATGTTTGAGTTGTTTTAACAGCATGAAGAATGGAGTATTTTGATATGATATTATTTGATAGTTGAGATCAACTCAGTTGTTTTTATCTGAGCGAGCTGGTCAATTGAAAGGTAATTTAAGTTATATGCATTTAAGTTTATCCTCAGGTAAGAAGATAAAATCTTGTACGTTCATGGGTAAATTAACGAACAGCCTGAATGAAGAATTTATATTCAAAAAGGGTGTGATTCAATGACGTACCTATTAGATCAATTCTAATTGGATGATATTATTATGAGTTAAAGTTGCTTTGATTGATAAGCTTATCACATTTGTGAAAGTTTAAATGGTCTGTTGAGTATTAACAAAGTTGAAAATAGTTGAAGGTATTGTTAACCGAAGCACTGATTTTGGGTCCAGTTTAAATTGAGTAAAGAATTTGTGATTTTTCAGTGATGCACTATCGAACGGATTGGAATGTGTTTTAATACAAGCATGTAAAGTGATAGTTTATGCTTTCAGACAGTTAAAGTCACATGAAAGCAACTTTTCGACAGGTGATTTAGAGTCGGCCACTTTTTATGTCTGTGTTGAGAATTTGATGACATCGATTGTCTGAAAAAAAATGTCATATATTTCTTGATCCCAAGAGTTTAAAGTATCTAATGTCACAGAAGGATCTAAATTTTAAAATAGCATAAATGGCTTGAACTATTGAAAGATTCTGAGCAGTTATCGATTAACCTTTAGGAAAGCAGATATAGTTGCAAATGCTTGAATGGAAAACCTTTGATTATTTTGTGAGTATTGGATACATGATTAATCTTATTTGATGACGGTCTGAATCCAGCTAAATTAGAAGCTAAAGTGATGTTTTCTTTGCAAGATTGAGAAGCTCAAAAATGTGATAGTGAATGCTAAACTAAACGAGTACAGTGTGAGACGACATTTGATTCTGAATTTCAGGTCGGACCCAATGACTGTTATCATTATTTTGAGATAGAATTTGCGCACTGAGTAATTCAGATTTTATGTAGAAAATTTTGTATGAAGCTCAATAGTAGCTCGTTTGTTCATTCGGGAGTAATAAAATGTACAGTTATTTGAAATAGACGTTCTGGTGATCGGGTATGTAACATGATAGATTAGTTTAGTTATATGTTTCAGAGACTATCCGATCAGAAATCGTACAGAAAGCAAAAGTAATTCATGGCAGTTTAGAGTGCACTTCAAATTGCTAGAAAATTTATGCGAATTTGAAACGTGAGAATATGAAATTCCCATTCATCGATAGCACGCCTCCGAAAGTATTGCCTTGGAAAAAGATTCAAAATGTGTTTTGTGTATCTATGTTGCGATGGTATCGATTGGACTCTTTGAGTATGAATTCTCCGATAGGGATTAAGATCTAGCCGATGCGTTGCATAACGAAGAATCGATCAGAATTTTGACATGAGACATTAAAAAGTTGGGAAATAAAAGTATAACCTTAGTGAGGGTTCTTTGGCAGTGTCACGAGAGAGGAGTCTACGTGGAAATTGGATTTATATTCCGGTAAGATTTTCAGGGACGAAAATCCCTAAAGGGGAGAGAGTTGTAACAGCCCGATTTTGTATCCAGTTAGAATAGTGGTTTCGAGACCACAAATTTGACATATTAAAATTCATTTTTATTGTATTTTTATGGTCTATAGTTTTATGGGACGATTTCGTGAAAATATCGTTCGAAAATTTTGACGTTTGGGCACTCAATTTATTTAAAATGACTAAATTATAAAAAGTGCAAAACTTGAATTCTATATGTTAAAGGTGTCAAATTGATATGATATTGTAAATTGGAGGTCCTTAAATGGTAATTAGACCATTGGTTAAGTTGGTGGACAAAAATGAACATGGTTTGGTATGTTTCTAAAGTTTTTCGTTAAGGGCATTTTAGTAATTTGGTAATTAAAATGAATTAAAAAGCCAAAATAAAGCCAAAATTTGTCCATCTTCTTCCCCATGGCCGAATTTTACAAGGAGAAAACATGGCTATGGTTCTTCAAGCTTTCAAGCTCGATTATCAAGGAAAATGAAGTTCGGGTCTAGATCGGGGGAAAACTAAAGTGTTTGACAATTAGGTCTATTTTCGCTATTTTTGTATAGAGGTAAGTTTGTATGTAAATAATGCAACATTATAATTTTATTTATAATGTTTTGTTATTGCATGAATTGTAAAATTGGCTCTATGGATGAAATTGATGAAGTTTCGACAAGCGAGTAAATCTCAGTTGAACCTTAGGAATATATAGAATATAAATCTCATGACATTAGGGTTACTGAGATTACATTTAAGACTATATTTGGGATATGAAATCGATATGAGACTTCATATAAGACCATAGCTGGGCTATTGGCTTCGATACGAGATTACATGTAAGACCATATATTGATACGGTACTATGTGTATGACATTCTCGAGTATCCTTTAGTATTCCAAATGGTTCAATGAGAAATGCTGATGAAATGCTCAACGGGTATGTTGAATATGAGAAATTGCATGATTATATTACAATTTGGTATAGGTATGTACGAAAAACTGAAAGAAAATGGATTCAGTATATGATGAACAATTGGTAAGAATATGATTGAGTAAGTTGTGCTTATGAAGCTTAAATGACATTTATGTTGTTATGTGTTATGTTGATATTAAATGACATTTATGGTCATATGACATTTATGAATTTTTAATGACAGTTATGTTAATATTTTTAAGTTATTTATATGTCAAATGTATGAATAATGTATTGTATTATTTGCATATGAACTTACTAAGCTATATAGCTTACCCCCTTCCTTTCCCATGTTTTATAGTGCCATTGAGCTAGCTTGGATTGGAGATCGCCGGAGATCCTATCACACTATCAAGCTATCACTTCAAATATTGATGAATTTAAGTATTTTGAGTTTATGGCATGTATAGGGATTTGGTCTTTGCGTTATATGTGTCATTATTAATTTGGCCATATGTATTGACTTATAATGGTTTATGGTTCATTTTCGTATATAGCCATGGAAATTGGCTAATATTGGTTATGAGTATATTTATATACTAATGTCATTTGTGAATGTGGAATCTTGCATGAATTGGTGTTGAAAGGTTGATGTTCTAAGCATGATAAATAATGGCATGAGGATGACATGTTGTTGTCTTGGTTGTGGTTGTTTAGTTTCTCTTATATGCTTGAATTTGTGCCATGTGATGTTGTGTTGATGTGTGCAAGTGAGGGTGGCAAAATGGCCTGGTAAATAGCCTTGTTTTTGTCCACATGGGTAGACACACGGGCGTGTGTCTAGGCTGTGTGTGACACATGGTCTGCCCCACGGGCATGTGTTCTGGCCGTGTGTCCCCTGCACCTTAATTTTGAGAAATAGAATGTCTAGAATTGAGCGCACAAGTAGAGACACGGGAATGTGTCTCAGACGTGTGTGCTACATGGCCTAGCACACGGGCGTGTGGCACAAGTCAGAGAGCACTCTAATTTGAACACGGTCTGAAGCACAAGCGTGTCCCCGGGGTCACACGGGCATGTAAGCCCTACTTTTAGCAAAAACTTTCTAAGTTTTGGAAAAGTTTCCTGAGTTCTCTGTTTAGTCTCGAACCACTTCAAATACATGTTTTGGGCCTCTTAGGCTCGTATAAGGGACTTCATGATCGCATATGAATGGTTTTAATTTGGACACAAATTTTATGACGAAATTGTGTGATTGCTTGTGATGTGAGTTCAAAAATGCCTCAAGCCCTGCTCTGGTGTTGAATACGGGTAAAGGGTGTTACAGTCGGGGAGTTATATCTCGAGGATAAAAAAATAGGAATTTCTTTTGTTGAAGCAAGGGGATTTGTCTGTGGTGAATTATGAACAAGAATATATACAACTCAGCAAGTATGCTATCGAACTCGTTCCTACTGAAGAATCAAGTTGTAAGAAATTCCTACATGGATTGCATGATGATATTAGAACTCAACTATTGTATTGAATATTAAAGAGTTCGTAGATTTATCTAAGCAAGCAAAAATGATGGAACAATCTCTAGGGTTGAGCAAAAAAGTTGAACCTTCTCGTGTTACGGGAAAGCGTTTTAGGATTCCCAACTCAAATTCAAAACAGAAGAAAAGTAAAGGATCTCAATATTTTGGGAAGACAGTTGCAAGATCAATAGCATCAAATAGAATACAAGACCGTCACCCGACAACCTCTATTGGGAGTATAAAAGGGCCGATTAAAAGTTCTGAAATGCTGACTTGTGAGCATTGTGGTAAGAAACATTGGGCAAAATGTTGAAAGTTGACAAAGGGCTACTTTTGATGTAGATCGCTAGAATACTTTGCTCGTGAATGTCCAAAGAATAAAGGTGATACACCAGATGATACACGGCCTGGCACACGAGCGTGTGGATTGGCCATATGACCCTACTCAGAGAGTTAAACGGGCAAGGACATGGGACACGGCCGTGTGTCCCCAGTTCGAAGGTTAATGTCCTAAGACACGGGTGTGTGTCTTAGCCGTGTGCCTAGACACACAGCTGTGTGATCCCTGTAGTCAAAATTTTATAACTTTTTCTTAAACTTTCTAAATTATTTCAAATTGGTCCTAAATTGTTTCTAGGGTATTTTTAGGGCCTTGAAGGTTCAATTTAGGGACGATATACATATAAATGACTGGATTATAACATGTTTATGATTATATATAAAATGCATGTTAAATGTTTCAATTATATGGTAATACTTCGAAACCCTAATCTGACAATGGATACGGTTTAGAGGTGTTGCAAGTCTAGTGATTTTTTTCTCAGTTAATATGACCAAGTCTCAAATTCCAAAGGTGCATCTCATTAGAGTGAGAAGTTTTAAGTTTTTTATTCGATATTTCAATCTCAAGTAGTTTGTACATCTTTGGTTTGATAAAATAGAGATTACTTGACATCCATCCATTACATATAAGAGTATGATTTCTAAATATTGCAATTCCATTATTAAAAGTCATGGTCAAGTTGTCTTTATATAAACATGCAACTGAAATTAAGTTTCTTTTGAAACCTGGTACATTGAAAATGTCTTTTAAAATAATCTTCCTAAAATTATCAAAATAAAGATATACATTTCACATTACTCCAGCTGCCAATCTTGTCCCGTTCACGATCCATAATGATAAGTTCTTATCTCTAAGATCTTTCATCTCCTCAAACCCCTATAAAGAAACACAAACATGATTAGTGCCTCCCGAATCAATGACCTAGTGGTCTATTGAATCTTCCACTAAACAAGTTTCTATCATCAAGAGTTCTATACATTTGCCTTTGGTAGCTAGGTATTCTTTCCACTCTTTATAGTTTGCTTTGAAATGCTCTTTCTTGTTGCATAAAAAGCATTTAGACTTAGATAGGTCTTTAGGCTTCCTTGTTCTCTTCCTTTCCACTTGTGGTTGCCTAGAGACCTTAGTCTTGCCTTTCTTAGCACATTTTTCCTTCACTTTTGAGGAAGAAGCGATAGCTATATTTGCTTCTACTCTTCGGACCGGCTGACCATCATTCAACATCAACTCATAATACTGTAGCTCCTTCATGCGTCAAGTTTTTGTTGCCAAGGTTGTATGTAGCCTGAAACCTAAAAAAATCCTTGGACAAGCTCTTGAAGACCATCTCAAATTGAGTGTTCTAGTCCAAATTGGCCTTATTATAATGCCCCAAAATTTTAACTTTTGATTTCGTGTAGTGTGACACACAACATCTATCTGCTTCAGTGGTTATGTGTTCTGGGTGTGTGTGAGGTCCCAAATTCAAGCCTTACTTGGGAAAATTTTGGTATTTTTATAAATAAAGCCTTAACCATGTGCAAAGGCTTAAGTTTAATTATTGGTAAGTTTATATCAGAATAGGTTTGCTGGACTGGTGGTTAAGTGGAGTGTTGGAGTGTTGGAGGTCCTGTATTCAATTCTATGTGAGGGCATGGAGATAGTATTTTTGCTCCAATTTCGGCTAAGAGTTATGTTGGGGGAAAATTTTGAATAGTTGTGCTTTAGTGGTTAATAGGGAGTGATTTTAGGAGATAATTGGGGAGAGGTTATCAGAAAATAATTTGATTATCTTTTTGTTACAAAAAGAAAAAAAAAGTAGAGTTTCAGTTTTCTCTCCGATTCCCCAAACTTTTTTTGATGTTTTCTTCTTCTTCTTTTTTCCCTCCTCTACCTATTCTTTCCCCTAGTTGCTGCCAAAATTTCCATTATTTTTTCCCCTTTCGTTTCTTTCTTTTTTTTTTTCCAATTGATTCGGTAGTTCATCGTAGGTTGCTCGTGTTCGGTAAGTAACGGTTTTGTCTATTGTTAATCATTCTTGGATAATCTCTAAAAGGGGGATTCCTTTTTGGTCTTTAGGAGTTAATCAAGGGGATGGTGGTTTTGAATCGACGCTGTGATTGTGCGAAGTCATAGTTACTCGAGTGAGGTAAGAGTTTTGCTAGGTTTTTAGTCGAGTTCCTTCCAAAATTAGTTAATTAAAAATGAATTAAATGATTAATCTGGAGATATGTTGGTCTATTTTTAGGTTATAGAGGCTTAGGAGTGCTTACACATCAGAAACGATACTAGGTGTGTACCCGAAACGCAGAAAATGGGATTCAACGAAAAGCCAAAATTGCTTGTTGTCGAGAAATAAGAAAAAATTGATGCGAAAAATTGTGGAGAAAGGAAATAAGGGTGTTATAAACTTGGAAATCAACTTTTTGCACTAAATAGTTTTGGACAGTAGTAGTAGTCTAACTTTGAAAAATCATCAAAAATAGTGGGAATTGAGTTAGAGGTTGAAAAAATATTAAATTAAATTTTATTAAGTCTAGTTTTTCATGGAAGAAACAGTGTAAGCAATGGAACTGTAAATCATGAGATATAATAAATTTGGTGAGGCAAGATTAGAATGATTTTGAGTTCCCCTGTTCTAATTTAGGAAAATCATAAAAAATTGTTTGTGGGCTTAAATTTATATTTTCAAATCCTTAATGAGTCTATTTCCAAGAGAAACAAACGGAAACATCATCTAAATTCCGTACTAAGAGATAAATAATTTTTAGTAAGGAAAGGATAAAGCTGTCAAATAGTAGGATAGGGATAACTTTAAAGATTTTACTATGCTCATTTGATAAACTATAAATTCTGAAAATTTTATGGTAGAAAGGTATTTGAGTCTAGTTTCAAAAACATCAAGCGGATCTTAATTTGGAATTCTGTAGCTCAAGATATAAATAATTTAGTAATAATGACTCAAGTAGACAGCTTTGAATGAACATATAAGTAAATAGTGAAAACATATATGAGTATTGAGCTAGCATGGGTTACTTTAAAAATGGATCACACGGCAAAGGCCAATTTGGGCAGAGTAGGCCACACGGGCAGATCACATGGGCATGTGGGCCCAATTTTACCAAAATATTTTTCAGGTTTCACGGGTCGCCCAAGTCGACTGTGAACCTACTATAGGGTCGGTAAGCGGTACTTAGACCCCTAAATGTGTAAAATTGAATGAATGATATGTAACATCCTGAATTAATGGGCCTTTGCGTTAATGTGTGGTTAAGTTTAATGTGAGTGTTAGGGGTCCAGAATGGGCTCAGGGTTGGGCCGAGGCCTTAATCAAATTTTCTGTTTGGACACTCTAGTGGAAAGCCAGATATGATAGGGCCTAAAAGATGTTATCTGTGTTTTAAGATACAAAATGGGGCTTGTGGCCCAGTGGCAAAGTGGCACCACTTAAAGAGCAGAGAAGTGGCGTCAACTGAGGAGGCCCAAATTCAAGTTGCATGAAGCCCAATTCTTTTAATTAAATTTAGTTAATTTTTGGCATTTAAGTGGGTAGAGTGGGATGACAATGAGGCTTAGAAAGAGGAGGATTTATGTGAGTGGATAATGTGGATAATATAGCAGATAAAAAGGAGGAAGAGGTGGTGTTATCTAGGCCACTTGTGAAGGTATGATCGGATATGGATAAGGGAGAAAGTTTAGGAATTATCTATTGATCACAGTAGGGGCTGAATTTCCAACTCTGGGGGAAAGAGGAAATCGATTTTGATGAGGCTAAAGCGGGTGCCAAAATTTCCCTTGTTAATTAATTAGTTTTAGTTTTCAAAAGAGGGCAATTCTGGCTTTTGGTTAGTGTGTGTGCCGAAAATTTGATTAGAAAATAAGGTACTTCTTAATTTCGGCATTTATTCTCATTCTCTTCTCTTAGTTGTTTCTTTTCTCAAAAAGTCGAAAACTCCTAAAGTTCCATCTTCTTCTTCATTCTCTACTAAAGCCGAAACCCCATAGCCTTTCTCTACACCTTTTTCTGATTTTTTCTATAAGTCGAAACCCTTAAGTATTCTTTCTCTTTACTCTCTTCTAAAATAGTCGAATGCCCTAGTGTCCATTCTTTTTTTTTCTTCCTGCCGATTTCTTCATTAAAAAGCCGAATCTCTATAGATTCTTTGAATCATCTTCTCTTTTTGATTTCCGCAAAAAGCCAAAATCTTCTAGGAGTAGCCGAATCTCCTGTGATAGGGTAAGTGCCGATCTTCTTCTCTTCACTTTTCTTTCGATTTTTGGAAGCTAAAGCCAAAAGGCTAATGGGCTTGGTAAGGTTGACATTTGATTAATGGTTTGATGTTTCCTTGTTGGGCGACGTCAGGAATCGAAGTAGATCATTTAGATCTAAAAGCTGGAAACTTCTAGTCCCTGAGTCTTAATCTCATTTCGAGATTTCAAGGTAAGGGGTGCTCTTTATATTTTCGTTAGGTCCGTTCATCGTCTTTATAATCTTAACCATATGTTATGGATTAACAACCATATGTTGTGCTGGTAGCAACTGATAAGGTCTTTTGATGGAATCAAATGTCAATCAGGCGAAAGAGGGGATTGGATCTGTAAAACCAATCCCTAAGTTTAAGAAACGAGCAGTGTCAGCAGTTCGGGATTGGTCGCCGGGTTGTGGACCAGCTTTGGAGCAAAAACTTAGGCAATTAGCAGTCGTATTGGCTACTAACAGTGTCGACATAGAAAGTATCGTCTTGACTGTAATCAGGTGTGTGGATCTCTATCACACTAGTTAATCTGTACTATATATATATTATGGGCTAAAAGCCAGAAAAAGGCTGTATGAACAGTCGTGTTACCCGAAAGGGGTAGGTAAAGGATGCCAGGTACGTAATCATAGAAACTACTCTATGTGTATCGAAGGATGTGGTAGTCTATGATCTTTTTAGATAGTATATTGTTTTGATTCTGCATCTATGTATGCATGGGATGGGATTGATATGATGAAGGGGAAGAGCATGCTAATAGGTCACTCAGTGATCGGTGGTTAACCCAAACGTATTATTTAGGTCGCATGGTGATCGGTGGCTCTGCCATATCTGATTAATAGGTCATATAGTGATCACTGGTTAAACCACAATATATATTATCAAGGTCGCATGGCGATCGGTGGCTCTGCCACATAGGTCACATAGTGATCGGTCTTTATGACAGGTAGCACAGCTGTCGAAATGGTGTGTAGCGAATTGAGGGTTGATTGCAGAAATCCCCAAGGTGTGATGGCTGGTACGGGCTGGTGTGTAGAGGATGGATTATAGGATTGGGTTGGGCCATGTAGCATGTATATATATTCTGTTGCCATTGTGTATGGGCCAAGGCCCATAATCTGTTTGTGGGCCGCACCCTTTTATGTGCTTTCGGGATTTGCACACTGAGTCTTGGTGACTCACCCTTTTATTTCCCTGACTTTTCAGATGAGCAGTAGATCGTGGACATGGGAGCCGAGGCGGACTCGAGGGGCCATCAAGTTTTCATTTTCATAAACTATTTTCAATTTTCCTTTAAGTTTTAATTTTGGGATTATTTATGTAATAAGGCCTCCATAGCTTAGGTTATCAATTTCCATTTAATAATGTTTATATTCTACAAACTTATGTTCAAGGACTTGATTATAAAAAAAAAGATTTTCAAATAAGTTTTAAAAAAAAAACTACAAAGGCTTTCTACAAATATCACATATTTAACAAATACCTGCATAAAAGAACCAAGATTTTCAAAACCCTCCAAAGAAAAGTTTTCAACATTTAACTCGTAGCATACCAGATCTGGTCGTGACATTTTGGGCCGGGTTTGGGGTGTTACATTTTGTTATCAAAGCCCAGTTCAAAACTCGGGCTGTGAAATAGGTCCAGTAGTGATTTGTAAAATCGATGTGAATTTGTGAAAACTTTCGATTGAGATATGGCCTTCGAGTCTACCGGCACCCGATCCACGCAGGTAAGTATTCTAAACTCATTATGTGATATGCATGTTGGGCTTGATGGGCTCCATAGGGACGTAGGCTAGTATGATTAGAGTCTGATGGACTTTAAAGTTTAGTTTGAACAATTCTCTAACATCCATAAGACTTAATTTCTCTAATTAAACATGTTCGTGAACAAGTCGTTGGGTTGAAGTATGGCAACAGGCATACGCATGTCTAGGATTGGATCTAGGGAGAGCTTGGTATTTAAGCAGCCCTAGTGGCTTACCTCCTCTCCGCTAGAATCCTATCCAGTGCGTAGTGTTTGTTCACTTTAACCGAGAGGGCTTGTTGACGGGCCAAAATTTATAACTAAAACCCGAAAGGGACCAGCCATCCTATTTCGCAAGATTGCTAAAATACCCCTAATTTTGTAAAATTACCAAAATACCCCTAGATTTTAAAATTACCAAAATACCCCTATTTTGTAAAATCACCAAGATACCCTATTTTGGAAAATTACAGAAATACCCCTGTAGGATAAAATTACGAAAGTACCCATAGGTAGTGAAAAGACGAAAATACCCTTATGTGACGAAGGTGAGTTTATGGTTGTCACTTGTGTGTTGATGCTGTTATGTGATGCTCCATTGTGATGCATATGGATGCGGAATGTATGTGATTTCTAGAACTAGAAGGTACAGACTTGAGACTGATTTCGAATTCGAAAGAACTACTAATTAAACTACTTTCCATAAGATTGTTCGTGGTTAATTAGTAAAAGAAATTAATAATTCATAAAATTTCTAATCAGATAAACGCGAATCGGTAGAATGAGTACAAGGGGTCGTGGACGTCCTGCGCATAGCCGTGGTTGGGGCAGGATAGATGTGTTAGAACCAGTAGGGTCTGGCCGTGGATCAGGAGATGAGATGCCAGTTCCACCAGTTGAGGAGGCAAAATTTCAGGACCAGACGGCTGGAGATGATGCAGTATCTCAGGCGATGTTAAAGGTTTTAGAGAGGGTTGCTGGGGCAGGCATGGGCACAAGAGCCCGAACATCTGTGTCGGAGCGACTTAGAGCGAATGGGGCAGAAGTGTTTAGGGGAATTTTTGGTATAGCCCTGAGTACAGCTGAGTATTGGTTGGAGGCGATTGAGCGTATAATGGATAACCTGGATTTCACGGAGGAGGAGAAACTGAAAGGAGTCGTATCTCTCTTACGGGACGAAGTGTACCAATGGTGGCTTACGGTTAAGGATGGTTCAGTGGCTGACCGTATCACCTGGGATTACTTCAGAACGGCATTTCAGAGGAAGTACATTGGAACGAGTTATGTGAATGCGTAGCGCAAAGCATTTCTAAATCTGGTTCAAAGAAGTAGGTCAGTGGCGACGTATGAAGCAAAATTCTTACGCCTTAGCCATTATGCTCAAGGGATAGTGGCCACAGAACATAAGCGTTGTGTTTGGTTTGAGGATGGCCTGAGGAATGATCTACGTGTTTTGATAGCTCCACAGTGGGAGAGGGAATTTGCTATGCTTGTGGAGAAAGCTAATATAGCTGAGGAGGTGAAGCGGACAGAAAGACTGAACAGGGATAGAGATAGGAATGGAAGTAAGAGAAATTTTAGAGCATCAAGGCGTACCATGACGTGTTCGTAAAAGACCTAGGTCGATAGGCCGAGGCGGATGAGAGACCACATCTTGCCAAGAAGACATAGAAGTGTGCTCGATGTGGAAAATTCCATGTAGGTGAGTGTTGGGCAGGCAGTGGGAAGTGCTTTAGGTGTGGATCTATGGACCATCAGATTAGAGACTGTCTACAGCCACGGGGCGATGTAAGACCCACAAGGTAGGGAAAAGCTCTACCGGGTAGAGGGGGTCAGCAGCCGCAGAGAGGACGTGGTCCAGCCAGATGTGGTAACGGCTTCGGTCTAGGTCGTGAAGCACTAGGCCGAGGGGCAAGAAATACTGAGGCGAGACAGACGGGGTTGGTCTATGCTGCCAGACGTCGAGAGGAGGCTGACGCACCAGATGTTATAATCGGTACGTTTTTAATATTTGGTTTGCCTTATACTATATTGATTGATATTGGGTCGACGCATTCATATATTACTAGTAGTGTGTCGGGAACTTTAAGTTTAGATTTTGAGATTACCCCTAGGGCGATGACTGTAATTAGCCCATGAGGACGATCTGTTGTAGTAGATAAACTCTATCGGGAGGTACCCTTAGAAGTTCAGGGAATAGTTCTCCTGACGGATCTGATGGAATTGCCATTCGGGGAGTTTGACTTAATATTAAGCATGGACTGGCTAGTGAAGTATCAAGCTAATTTAGACTGTGCAGCCAAGCACATGGTGTTAAAAACCCCCGAGGGTAGTGAAGTGTTAGTTATAGGAGAAAGGGGGAACTGTCTGTCGAATGTGGTGACTGCCTTAAGAGAGGAAAGGATGGTGAGAAAAGGATGCGAGGCAATTCTAATGTTTGTTCGGGCTCTGGAAGCCAAGGACCTAATTGTTGGGGACATTAGGACGGTGAAGGAATTTCCTGATGTATTCTCAGAAGAGCTTCCAGGATTACCTCCGGATCATGAAGTGGAGTTTCGTATTGATCATCTTCCGGGAACAGCGCCAGTATCTATTGCCCCATACAGAATGGCGCCGAAGGAGTTGGTGGAGTTGAAAGCATAGATACAGGAGTTGCTGGATAGATGGTTTATTCGACCAAGTGTGTCACCGTGGGGAGCGCTAGTGTTATTTGTTAAGAAGAAAGATGGATCAATGCGTATGTGCATTGACTATCGTCAGTTGAATAAGTTAACAGTCAAGAACAAATACTCATTGCCAAGGATCGATGACTTGTTCGATCAGTTGAAGGGGGCCTCAGTTTTTTAAAAGATAGACCTGAGATCAGGGCACCATCAGCTTAAGGTCAAGGAGGCGGATATTCATAAGACGACATTCAGGACTCGCTATGGTCACTACGAATTCATGGTGATGTCAGTTGGGTTGACTAACGCACCAGCAGCGTTTATGGATATGATGAACCGAGTATTCCAACCCTACTTGGATCAGTTTGTCTAGTATTTATAGATGATATCCTGGTTTATTCAAGATCAGAAGAGGAGCATGATTCACATCTGCGAGTGGTTTTGCAGATACTGAGGGAGAAGCAGTTGTATGCCAAATTCAGTAAGAGAGAATTTTGGCTAAGTGAAGTTTCTTTTCTAGGCCACGTTGTGTCAGCAGAGGGGATTAGGGTTGACCCTCGAAAAATTGAAGCGGTGTTGGATTGGAAGCCGCCCAGGTTTGTGGCAGAAATTCAGAGTTTTCTTGGTCTGGCCGGGTACCGAAGGTTTGTTGAAGGATTTTCTTCAATTGCGGCACCATTGACTAAGTTGTTACGGAAAGGGGTTCCGTTTGTTTGGTCTAATAAGCAGCAAGAGAGTTTCGAGAAGTTAAAAAGAATTTTACGAAGGCTCCGGTATTGATTCAACCGGAGGTTGGGAATTCGTAATTTACTATGATGCTTCACACACGGGACTATGATACGTGTTGATGCAGGATAGAAAGGTTGTTACGTATGCATCTCGAAAATTAAGACCGCACGAAGCAAATTATCCCACCAATGATTTGGAGTTGGCGGCGATGGTTTTTACTTTGAAGATCTGGAGACATTATCTGTACGGGGAGAAATCTGTTATTTATATCGATCACAAGAGTCTAAGATACCTTTTGACCCAGAAGGAGTTGAATCTAAGGTAAAGGAGGTGGATCAAGTTGTTAAAGGATTATGACTGCTCGATCGAGTATCATCCGGGTAAAGCTAATGTAGCGGTGGATGCTTTGAGTCGTAAAGTGATCTCTAACTTGAGAGCAATGTTTGCTCACCTTAGTTTATACAATGATGGGAGTTTATTAGCTGAACTTCAAGTGAAATCCTCTTGGGTCAGTCAGGTTAAGGAGAAGCAGCAGACCGATGAGTTGCTGAAGGTGAAGTTTCCAGTAGGATCAAGTGTTGGGCCAACGGAATTCAGTGTGAATAAGGAAGGACTATTATGTTTTCGACGGAGAGTTTGCATGCCAAAAGATCCAGAGTTGAGGCGTAGGATTTTGCAAGAAGCGCATGGTAGTCCATACGCTACGCACCCTGGAGGGAGTAAGATGTATCGAGATTTGCGGGATCAGTTCTGGCGGCCAGGCTTGAAGTGTGAGGTAACTGAATTGGTGAGTAAGTGTTTGACCTGTCAGCAGGTAAAGGCAGAGTATCAGTTACCATCAGGGTTGTTACAGCCGGTGAAGATTCCATGATGGAAGTGGCAAAGGATGACAATGGACTTTGTTAGTGGGCTACCTCTCACGCCTACTAAGAAAGATTCGGTCTGGGTGATTGTTGATCGCTTGACGAAGTCTGCTCATTTCATACTAGTACGGGTTGATTACTCTCTGCAAAAATTGGCTAAGCTATACATAGCGGAGGTGGTGAGGTTGCATGGAGTACCAGTATCAATCATATCGGATAGGGACCCTAGGTTCACATCACGATTTTAGAAGGCATTACATCAAGCACTAGGTACGAGGTTGGATTTCAGTACAGCGTTCCATCCTTATACTGATGGACAGTCTGAGCGGGTGATTCAGATCTTGGAGGACATGTTGAGAGGTTGTGTCATTGATTCCAAGGGTAGTTGGGAAGAGTTTTTACTGTTGGCGGAGTTTGCTTACGATAATAGCTACCAGTCTAGTATTCAGATGGCGCCCTATGAAGCATTGTACGAGCGAAAGTGCCGTACTCCTATCTGCTAGACGGAGTTAGGGAAAAGTCAAATTTTGGGGCCAGAATTGGTTACCGAGACAAATGAGAAAGTTAAGTTAATTCGAGCTTGATTGAAGAAAGTGTCGGATAGACAGAAGTCCTATGCTGATTTGAAGCATAAGGACATAGAGTTTGCAGTGGGCGATAGAGTTTCCTTGAAGGTGTCGCCGTGGAAGAAAGTATTAAGGTTTGGACGGAAGGGTGAGTTAAGTCCCAGATTCATCGGACCATATCGAGTGTTGAAACGAGTGGGACCGGTAGCCTATCAGCTTGAGCTACCTTCAGAGTTAAGCCAGATTCACAATGTGTTTCATGTCTCTATGCTGAGATGATACCGTTCGGATCCGTCTCATGTGGTGCCTGTGGAGGAAATCGAGGTAAGACCTGACCTATCTTTTGAAGAGGAACCAGTGGAAATCCTGGATCGTGATGTCAAAGTGTTGCGAAGGAAAACGGTTCCGTTGGTTAAGGTTCTATGGCAGAATCACGGTTCTGAGGACGCTACTTGGGAGCTAGAGGAAGCGATGCGACAGCAATACCCGCATCTATTCTGATCAGGTAATGTCGAGGCTAAAATTTCTTTAAGGGGGTAGAACTGTAACATCCTGAATTAATGGGCCTTTGCGTTAATGTGTGGTTAAGTTTAATGGGAGTGTTAGGGGTCCAGAATAGGCTCAGGGTTGGGCCGAGGCCTTAATTGAATTTTCTGTTTGGACACTCTAGTGGAAAGCTAGATAAGATAGGGCTTAAAAGATATTATCTATGTTTTAAGATACAAAATGGGGCTTGTGGCCCAGTGGCAAAGTGGCGCCACTTAAAGAGTAGAGAAGTGGCGTCAACTGAGGAGGCCCAAATTCAAGTTGCATGAAGCCCAATTCTTTTAATTAAATTTAGTTAGTTTTTGGCATTTAAGTGGGTAGAGTGGGACGACAATAAGGCTTAGAAATAGGGGATTTATGTGAGTGGATAATGTAGATAATGTAGCAGATAAAAAGGAGGAAGAGGTGGTGTTATCTAGGCCACTTGTGAAGGTATGATAGGATATGGATAAGGGAGAAAGTTTAGGAATTATCTATTGATCACAGTAGTGGCCGAATTTCCAACTCTGGGGAAAAGAGGAAATCAGTTTTGATGAGGCTAAAAGGAGTGCCGAAATTTCCCTTGTTAATTAATTAGTTTTAGTTTTCAAAAGAGGGCAATTCCGATTTTTGGTTAGTGTGTGTGCCAAAAATTTGATTAGAAAATAGGGTACTTCTTAATTTCGGCATTTATTCTCGTTCTCTTCTCTTAGTTGTTTCTTTTCTCAAAAAGCCGAAAACTCTTAAAGTTTCATCTTCTTCTTCATTCTCTGCTAAAGTCGAAACCTCATAGCCTTTCTCTACACCTTTTTTTGATTTCTTCTATAAACCGAAACCCTTAAGTATTCTTTCTCTTTACTTTCTTCTGCCATAGCCGAATGCCCTAGTGTCCATTCTTTTTTTTCTTCCTTCCAATTTCTTCATTAAAAATTCGAATCTCCATAGATTCTTTTAATCATCTTCTCTTTTTGATTTTCGCAAAAAGTCGAAACCATCTAGGAGTAGCCGAATCTCCTGTAATAGGGTGAGTGTCGATCTTCTTCTCTTCACTTTTTTTTCGGTTTTTTAAAGCTAAAGCCGAAAGGCTAATGGGCTTAGTAAGGTTGACGTTTGATTAATGGTTTGATGTTTTCTTGTTGGGCGACGTCGAGAATCGAAGTAGATCGTTTAGATCTAAAAGCCGAAAACTACTAGTCCCTGTGTCTCAATCTCTTTTCGGGATTTCAAGGTAAGGGGTTCTTTTTAGATTTTCATTAGGTTTGTTCATCGTGTTTATAATCTTAACCATATGTTATGGATTAACAACCATATGTTGTGCTGGTAGCAACTGATAAGGTCTTTTGATGGAATCAAATGTCAATCAGGCGAAGGAGGGGATTTGATCTGTAAAACCAATCCTTAAGTTTAAGAAACGAGCAGTGTCAGCAGTTCGGGATTGGTTACTGGGTTGTGGACCGGCTTCGGAGCAAAACCTTAGGCAATTAGCAGTCGTATCGGCTACTGACAATGTCGACATAGAAAGTATCGTCTTGACTGTAATCAGGTGTATGGATCTCTATCGCACTAGTTAATCTGTAATATATATATATATATAAATATTATGGGCTAAAAGCCAGAAAAAGGCTGTATGAATAGTCATGTTACCTGAAAGGAGTAGGCAAAGGATGCCAGATACGTAATCATAGAAACTTCTCTATGTGTATCGAAAGATGTGGTAGTCTGTGATCTTTTTAGATAGTTTATTGTTTTGATTCTGCATCTATGTATGCATGGGATGGGATTGATATGACAAAGGGGAAGAGCATGCTAATAGGTCACTCAGTGATCGGTGGTTAACCCACAACATATTATTTAGGTCGCATGGCGATCGGTGGCTCTGCCACATCAAATTAGTAGGTCACATAGTGATCTGTGGTTAAACCACAATATATATTATCAAGGTCGCATGGCGATCGGTGGCTCTGCCACATAGGTCACATAGTGATCGGTCTTTATGACAGGCAGCACAGCTTTCGAAATGGTTTGTAGCGGATGGAGGGTTGATTGTAGAAATCACCAAGGTGTGATGGTTGGTACTGGCTGGTGTGTAGAGGATGGATTGTAGGATTGGGTTGGGCCATGTAGCATGTATATATATTCTGTTGCCATTGTGTATGGGCCAAGGCCTATAATGTGTTTGTGGGCCTCACCCTTTTATGTGTTTTCGGGATTTGCACACTAAGTCTTGGTGACTCACCCTTTTATTTCCCTGACTTTTCAAATGAGCAGTAGATCATGGACATGGGAGCCGAGGCAGACTCGAGGGGCCATCAAGTTTTTATTTCCACAAACTATTTTCGATTTTCCTTTAAGTTTTAATTTTGGGATTATTTATGTAATAAGGCCTCCATAGCTTAGGTTATCAATTTCCATTTATTAATGTTTATATTCTACAAACTTATGTTCAAGGACTTGATTATAAAAAAAAAAGATTTTCAAATATGTTTTAAAAAAAAATTACAAAGGCTTTCTACAAATATCACTTATTTAACAAATACTTGCATAAACGAACCGAGATTTTCAAAACCCTCCAAACTAAAGTTTTCAACATTTAACTCGTAGCATACCAGATCTGGTCGTGACATTTTGGGCCGGGTTGTGGGTGTTACATGATATCTGTACTGGGCATGTTAATATCTGAACTGAATATATGTACTAAAATTTCATAATAGCATGTCATCCATTGTGTGTTGCATTGCATTGGGATGGGGGTTGTTATTAGGAGGAAGTGTACTGGAAGGCTTTAAGCCTAGTTTACTGGCAGCTCAGTTGCAAACTACTATATTGTGCCACATTCGGTACTACTTGGAGTGCAGAGATGGGTGGGTTGATTACATCCCCACATAGAGTGTAGGGTTGGATGGAGATGGTGTGTAGAGGCTGGCTCGGTAGGATTTTGCTACTGCATAACTGTTACTGCTACTGATACTATGATGGGCTAAGACCCTACTGCATTTTGACACTGTATTAAGATGGGCTAAGGCCCAACTGTCACTGATACTGAAAATGGCTTAGGCCCAAGACTGTTTAACTGTGCACTGTGAATACTGATTGTTTGTTTCTTCCTGCGGGATTACACACTGAGTTTACGTAAACTTACCCTTTTAGTTTAATGTGCACAGGTAATCCCCAGACTTAGACGAATCAGTGCGACGGAGGACCCAACAATGACCACAGTAATTTTTGGACTTCATGGTTTTCAATTTACGATTTATGATTTGATTATTATTGATTATTTGGGTTGCAATTTAAGGACCCTCTAAGACTTTGGTTTTAAATTTGGGTTTTTATTTATTTATTTTAGTTTATGGATTTATACCTGCTGGTCGTAGGAAATTCGAATTTCAAAAAGTTGAAGTAATTTCTAAACACATGATCACCTAGACAGTTTTATTAAAGCTTCCGTAATGAGAGATGTTTCAAAACAAATGTTTTAAATGAATAAAGGCAACTTCCTAAGTTCTAACAAAGGTTTACTAAAAATAATAACATGGAATGTTTTCATCGTAACAACGAGGTTTCAAAAACACTATCGTGTGACATTGCCAGATACGGCCATAATGTCTAGACCGGGTTTGGGGTGTTACACTCATTGTCCGTGGCCTCGAAAAAGTAGCCCATAAGAGTGATCATATAGTCTTTGACCAAAGTGTCTGGCTTTTGTTGGGCATTCATAAAACTAGTTATAGCAGACTGTCGAGCCAAGGCAGCTTGGCCTCTGAACATGTCTTCTAGCTTATCTAGAATTGCTTTAGCAGTTTTACAGCTCTCTAGTTGTTTATACAAAGTGTTGGTCACGCTTGCCAACATATAGCAACGAGTTATCTCATTAGACTCTTCCCAGCATTTTCTAGCTTTAGCTTGAGTGGTCGGAAGGCACTTAGAATTCAATAAATCAATAAATACAAGTTATGATTCATGTTTAATATGAATTACAAACAAATTCGAGTCTCAATTGAGCTTACGAAAGCTCTTAACTTGACCCAAGTACAAATAAGGACTAAATTACAAACTTTTAAACAACTAAGGAAAAATCACAAAACAGCGTCACATGGTTATGTGCCTAGGTGGTGTTATAAACTACAACCGTGTAAACTAGAGTCATGCGGCCGTGTAACAAATTGTAGCCATGTATAACCAAAACCTCCAAATTCATCAAGAGCACATGATCGTGTCACATACCCGTGTGTGACACACGGCCGTGTGTTAGCCTGTGTATGCCAAAAAGTGTTTTAACTATGCAAGCTTCCAAACCAAACTTGTCCAACATTCACAAAAACATGCCAAAACGTAACATTTTATATTTCTAAACAATATGCTTCAAGGCACCATCACAAACATTGGTCAATTTCAAATTACTTCATATTTCATGCCAAGTTAGAACATAGCTATACATATGTCATATGTGTGATCCAATTACTAAATTTCTATCACTTATAATTGACCATATTGCCATTCTGACCACCTATAAGTTTCACACCAAAAGCCATTTAACATACCATGCTTATAACATCCAACTCATACATCAATCTAATATGCCATATACTATAACAAAATCTCACATATTTAATCACTTTATAACATAATTAAACATGCCAAACATCCATATAAATCTATCACATTTCTCATGCTTGACCACTTTCAAGTTACCATTTCAAGCTATCAAACATATCCCAAATTCCATCAAACACACATACAACATATATAACACCATTAAACACTTAACTTTCAATCCAAAAATACATATATTTACAATTCAACTCCTATTACATGCCACATAATTGGATTTGAATGCTAAAAGTCTACCAAAATTATGGTTGGATAGTGTGATCCTCAAGACAATCCGATCGTCGAGTTATGCAATATGATAACTACAAGAAATAGAAAACAAAACAAAGTAAGCGTCTAAGCTCATAGGTTCAAAACAATACAAATTACCATAAATTCCACAAAATAAAAAATAACATACTTAACTAAACAATTTTCCCCTGTTACCACAATTCAAATCATCAGCTAAGTTCATCGAGTATATAATGTATAAAACATTTCATTCAATATAATTTGATCTCAATCAAAGCTATAACATCAAGCCACTGAACATATGCACTTTGACATTATATAACTTACTTCATCTCATTATAATACTTTTACCATTTATCTAATTTTAATAATAATGTCAATTTAGCCCGATGAACTATAATAAACAGATATGGATACGCGATTATCCACCCAAAACACGTTTGATTGTTCAAACGAGCTTTACCATCCAAGAACACACCTAGGGATTGAGTGCCAAACTTGTAGGCTAAACATCCCTCCAAAAACATGTCTAGACACTAAGTGCCAAGCCTTTAGGCTACACATCCTCCCCAAAAAATATGCCTGAATCACTGTGGATATAACTTAGTAATCCGCAACAAATGCTGGATTTTGGTTTAATCAATGAATATATATATCATACGTCAACATCTCATCTCATATAAAACCCATACAGCATGCAACTAACCCTATTGGCATGCCAATTGTATCCTATCCCATGTTCATCCGAGCTCAATACATGTAACAATATATCACTTTTCAATTCAATCCTTTTTTTTCTCAACTTTGCACCAATTTGGCACATTTAAGTATACATTCAAACATTCTCAAAATGCAAAATTCACCATAAACATTACAAAAATGCATAGAACTATATTGTATAAACTTACCAGGGTAAACAACAAAAGCAAGAGTGTTAGGGACTAATCTATAATTTTTCCTTTTCCTTGATTATCTACCGATTCTTGATCTATACAGTAATTTATTTCCAATTATCAGTTATAAATACCTTATAATAGCTTATTTAATACATATAACATTTTATTATCATTTTCCATATTTTCCCTAAAAAAATTTCATTTTACTTAATTTAGTCCCTAAAACCGAAACTATTATATCTTTCACAATTAAGCCCCGGTTTTCAATCTAATTTCAATTCTATCCTTATACATCCCTCTACAATCAATATTTATAGCAATCTCATGTCAAATTTTGAATTTTTTCATTTTAGACCTTAAATTTAAAACTAGCAAAATTCATCTTACAAATTAGCCCTATTTCATTTCTGAGCTTCAAAATCTACCATTAACATTCAAAAACTTCAATTAAAATCAATGGAAACTTTTCTAAACTTTAACAATTTTGAAAACAGAGGTACGATTTAGCTAGATTAAGTTACAACTATCACCAAAACATAAAAATTATGAAAAATTGGCTTCAAAAAGACTTACATACAAGACAACAAGCTTGGTCAAACCTTAGAGCATTCAACAATGGTGTTTTTATGTTTTAGTTTCAGTGGAGAGAACAAATGAAGATGATGATATCGATGTTATAAAATTTTAACCTTTATTAATATTATTTTAACATAATTTAACATAAAATAATTAAAGAAAATAAGAACTGTACAAGACATTTAAAATCTGGTAAATTTCCACTTTAGACCTTAGATAGTTATTAATTAAGCAATTTAATTAATAAAAATCAGTATCGGTTAACTTTTACAAATTTTACGATTTAATCCATTTACCTTAATTAACCATCCAATCACTAACATCTTCGAACCAAGCTTTAATTCACCTATATAACAGCTCCTTAAATATTCAAAAACAATATTTACTGGATTAGTTTACAGAAACGAGGTCTTTATACCTCATTTTTCAAACCCACTTTTACTTTGATTGATTTGCCAAATAATAAAATCTAATAGATCAAAATTCACTAAATCACTGAATTTGACTTGTAAATATTATTATTACAGACTCACTCATCGAAATTGTGGTCTCAAAACCACTATTTCCAACACCACTGAAAACGGGTTGTTGCAATATCATTTACCCATGTCTCAGGCTATGAATTCCACAATTGTGAATGACACTACATACTGTAGATGTCGTACAGTTAAAGCACCAGCTTTCGATTTCTTATGTATTTGAAGTCAAGCTTTTACTTACATCAAAGAGTACGAGTCACATATACATAGTCCACTATCCACTTAGGATTTAAGTATGTCACGCTATATATATCACAAGTGAATAAATCCATAAACGGATTCAATATCTATTCTTCTTGGGTCCAATCCGATGTACTATTTGTCCATTCAGTCACATCTATGTCTCTATCTTTTGGGAGTCATCCGCTCCGATGCTTAAGACAAAGCATCTCCCAAATTGGACTTGATAGATGGTATATTAGTCTTTCAATCGGTTTGATTATTTTCGATTAGACTGAGGACATGTTTAGCTTCGTCTACTAATATAAGTTGTCTTTTCATATTACGATCCCACTACATAATATTGCTTAGTATTAGTTTAAACATTAGACAACCAATAAGAAACATTTGCTTCCATTTTTTCTTTACATGAAAAAATTGTATGAGGAAAATCATACAAGTATATTAGTGTAATCCATGAATTTGTTTTATTATTCAATCTGTTTGAAAAAAAAAATTACAAGTTTACAAACGAATATACTATACTTAGGAGACTGGATTCAACAGTCAACACATACAATACTAATTATCTACAACTAATAATTCTAAGTATCTACAACTATCACACTCTAAGAAAATGAACAACATAAAAGAATTTAATCAACAGAAAAACAATTAGAGTAAATGAATAAGATATTATAACACGAAAAGGAAATAATGTCGTACACAAAAAGTGAAACGTTGTATCTACAAATTTTGATGTCGCTAATTACCTCCCTAACAAAGCATGCAAAAATTAACACAACTTAGTTATTGTCGAAACCATTTTTTTGTTTGAAAAAAGGGGTCGACTTTAAAATGAAAATGGAGTCGCCACCAATCCTTTTTTGTGGTGTGAACGGATCACCTTGAGATTAATCATTAAAACATTTTGATTTATTAAAACAATGATTTTGGCCTACGAAATTCGAGAAAATAGGTTCGGGAGTCAGTTTCGCACGAGGAAGAATTAGCACCCTCGTAACGCCCAAAATTGGTACCGAATTGATTTATTAACGTCTTAATTTCGAAAAATTTGAAAAAGATTCTAAAATACGATCCTTTTTGTTAAAAAGCTTAAATAAATTAAATTAGATGCTGAGACCCGCTTATTTCAAAGAAGTAAAACATCGTGCTCAGTGAGTTAGGATACGACATTTTGAATCCTCAAAACTAAGCTTATCTTTTGACTTTTAAAACTCGTGCATTTAAATTTAATAATGATATTCGGTTATGTGGGTCAAATAAAAAATCGGAACCCAGTAAGTTAGGGCTCAATTTCTCAAAATTCCAAATACAGAATATTGCCTTTATTTTTAGAAATCCTTACCTCGAGATACCAAAATGTCACATCCAGTGAGTTAGGACACAACATTTTTGAATTCCCGAGAATAAGTTTTTATTTAACTTATGTGCTTTGATTTTAAAAAAATAATTGGTTCTTTAGACTCGATGAGAAAAATCGAAACCCAGTAAGTTAGGGCACTATTTCTATCGAATCCTAGAACGCGGAGTATTTACTTATTTCAAAAAAATATTTAATGCATCGGATAAAATGTAATACGATCGTAGTAAAATGGAAAATGAATTATAGTGCTGATATGCACAATAGAATAAAAATGAATGCGATAATATAAATAACAATAATAAAGGTAAAAATAAAACAAAATAAAAGCTAAAACAACAATCTATATAAAATAATAGGTAAAAGCTAAAAAGAAAATAATAAATAAATAAACAAATAAATAAATAAAATAAAATAATAGTAAAAGCTAATAGAAAATCAATAAAACATACTATTTACAATTGCTTAAAGATAATAAAATAAAATAATAATAATAATAATAATAATACAATAATAATAATAAACTATAATAAAAATTCATTAATAAACAAATAATAATAGTAATAATAAATAAGAGTAATAATAATAATCATAATAATAATGATAATAGTAGTGAAAATTAAAAATAAATAATCTAATATTTGAAAGCATATATAAAGGGATATAAAATAATAAATAATGGATATAATAATCATAATGAAAATAATAATAATAAAATAAAAATAAGTAGAGTCTATTTAAAAAGTAAATAAAATAAACATTCAACATTCAACATTAAATAATAATAGAATAATAATAGTGGTAGTAATAAAAATAAAAATAATTAAAATTAAAATTAATTAACTTAATAGCAAAAATTACAAAAAGGACTAATTTGAATTTAAAACAAAAATTTAGGGGTAAATCTGAAATAAATAAAAAGAAAAGGACCACATTGAACGCACGAATAACAGAGAGGGACCAAAAGGGAAATTGATCCCTACCCTCCAAAGCGACGTCATTCGATTATGGACCTAATTGAATTCGAAATAAATTATGGGGTACAAATTAAAGATAAGAAAGACTTGATTGCAAAACCATAAAAATGCGGAAGGGCTAAAAGCGCAGTTAGCCCTTCCGTTAAAAAACACGCGGATCCTACTTGCGGGTCGGGTCAACATGCGGGTCTTCAGGGGCAAACGACATCATTTTTTGCTTTGAAGATGGGCTCCAAAACGGCACCGTATTGGAGCACTATTTAAGGCAGAAAACATTTTAAAAAATATTTGTATCCAGTTTTTTAAAAAAAAAAGGAAGGGAGATCCCTATTTTCTATGCTGAAGTCCCTTCTCCGGCCGCAGGTCCGATCATTGAACCGCCGTCATCCACTACCGGCGACCATCGTATACGGCGGTCAAACCCTCCCCATGTGAGTTTTTTTTCTCTTTTTTTATTGTATCTTAATATCTATGTATAGTTTTAAAAAAAAAAAAAAGAAATAACAATGTATGTATGTATAAAACAGTTTCGAAAAAAAAAAGAAAAGAAAAAGAAGAAAAGACCTTTGCTGATCTGCTTTTTTGGTTTCTTTTTTATATTGATTGTGTGTAAAAAGAAGAAGAAAGGCCTAAAATGGATTTTCGTTCGATTTTTATAGCCGAGATCGAAAAATAAAATAAAAAAATGAAATACAATCTTTTTCCCTTCTGTTTTTCTGTGCTATTTTTCTGTTTTACAGGTGAAACCACCATGGAGGGAGAAACCACTTCTGGGCTGACGTGGAGGCCCGAACGCATGGGGGCTACGGCGCGTGTGTGGGGGATCGACGCCAGAAGATTCTAGAAACCCCTAGGGTTTCTGAAAATGTTAACACTTTTTGGGCCATTTGGGCCTTAGGGTTAGAATTAATGGGCTTGGGTATTGGGTTTGTAAATTGGGTAGTGTTTTAGGCCTATTGTAAAAAAATTGGACTGTTATTGGACTTTTAATTTTCTTTTGGTTTTTTATTTATTTGGTTTTAATTTGGTTAATTGGGTTAAAATGGGCCCGGGCAAATTGGGCTAATTACAGCTACCCCTCTTTGCTCGTTGTCGTGTAACGAAAATGGAGCAAAGACTTACAAATGGCCAATTTTGCCCGGCCTCGCTGAGTCTCTACTTGTTTTGGTACTTTTCTTCTTCGAGTATCTTCATTCCATCCCATTGCATCTTCAGGGGCATAAGAACTAGCGCTTCGGTCCAATTCAAGGAGATTAGACTTGTAGAGTCAATCTGCTCCGCCGTAACTTTAAGGAGATAAGATTTGCTATCTTCAGTCTGCTTCACTGCAACTTCAAGGAGATAAGGTTTGGTGGTTTCAATCTGCTCCTCTGTAACTTTAGGGAGATAAGATCTATTGTCTATAGCTTTAATCTATTCCACTCTAACGCTAGGGAAATAAGATTCGTTGTCTTCAGTCTGCTCCGCTGCAACTTCAGGGAGATAAGGTTGGTGGCTTCAATCTTCTCCACTGCAACTTCAGGAAGATAAGATCTGTCGTAGCTTTAATCTGTTCCACTGCATCTTCAAGGAAATAAGATTCGCTGCCTTCATTCTGCTCCGCTGCAACTTCAGAGAGATAAGGTTGGTGGCTTCAATCTACTCCACTGCAACTTCATGAAGATAAGATCCACCATAATTTGTAACTTCAATCTGTTCCACTGCAACTTTAAGGAATTAGATTCGTTGTTTTTAGTCCGCTCACCGCAACTTCGTGGAGATAGAAATTTGGTGGCTTCATCCGCTCCATCGCAACTTCGTAAAGATAAAATTCACCAATTTGTAGCTTCAATCTATTCTACTGCATCTTCAGGGAAATAAGATTCACTATCTTCAATCTGCTCCGCTACAACTTCAGGGAGATAAGGCTGGTGGCTTCAATCTGCTCCACTACAACTTCAGAGAGATGATATTTGCCATGGTGGATTTGATTCGACCTACTGCAACTTTATAGGTATAGGACTTATGGATTTGTAGATTTAATTTGCTCCACTGCAACTTCAGAGGAATAATATTTGCTATCTTAACCTTAATCCATCCCACTACAACTTTAGGGGTATGGGATTTGTTGATTCACCGATATTGTTACACCGTCCTCTGGGGAACATGACCTGTAGAATGGACCTATGCTTATGCATAATGATTAGGAGGCAATGATCAAAATGAATCAAATGCTCCTAATTAAATGTGTTATGGATGACATTTGCATGAATGTAGAATGTCATGAGAATGATCCTTTTTTTAATGTCTGGGTTGTCATTGCTCGTTGTTCTTCAAGGTTATATCATTAACGTAATATCCTGTCTTCTTGTTCAACCGATATTTTTTTGACAGAAAATCTGAAGAAATGGTCACTATTTAGAGTTTCTTTCTCAAATATTTTCAACCCTTAGACTTGGTGAGTTCTAAATAATAGTCATGTTTTAAGTTCTTGTACTATTTAGAAGTTTCCAGAGTAATATGCAAAACTCCTTTTGTGAAAGTATTATTAGTCCATTAATCATTACTTCAATACAAAATGCTTGAAAATGATCATAATGATGGACAAAACTGAAATTGAGCAAAATCTGAAAAGAATGGGTTAATTAAAGAAAGCAAACATTGCTAGAATACAAAATAGTGAGGGGAAAAGATAGGTGCCCTAGATATCACAGCCTGAGCTTCTCTGTACGGACTTTCTGAAGATCATTTTAAGCTCAATATGTGTTTAGGAGATCAATAGTACTCTGTTGATGCTCTAAAACGTAACATCTCTCCTTCTTCTTAATTCAGGTATAGCAAGATCACTGCATGCCATATTTTTTATCACAATTTAAGCTGCCCTTTTCGAGTTTTTGACTCAAAACCCCTTTGGTCTCAAGGCACCCTTTGCTGTTTTTCACCTTGGCCTCTCTATAACGCCCCAAATTTAGGCCTAGAAGCATTAGGCCTATTTGGCTTTGGGCTTTAGGTCTCAGAAAAATTTTAAGTGAGTGAGAAAATGACATTTGGCATGTGGGCTTTGATGGTTAATGAATTTGGAGTGTCTAGGGGTGTTGGAGATGTCCTGGGATCAAGTAAGGGTATAGGAAAAATTTGGTTTTAGCTCTAGGGAACAGTGACTCCAGTTTGTAGGCCTTTTAAGTTAATGAAGAAGAAATAGGATACAAATGGGCCTGTGGTCTAGTGGCAAGTGGCGTCACTTGGAAGCTATAAGGTGGCGTGTGTGTAAGCTGAAAAGGTTAAAGGTTAGAGCATTAGGAGTGTATTTTTTGAAGTGTTTTATTTTGCATAGGTGGACGGCAAGAGTTGTGTTGGTTTTAAACTCTTGCCGTGGAGAGATTGAGGTAAGCAGGTGATATGGATGTTGAGGAAATCTCAGATAAGATTAAGGTGTTATTAGGGAGAAAAATCAAGAGATGAGGAAAGGGAGGAGTTGGTGCCGAATAGGACTTTGGGGGATGCCATATTCAGCTTGTGGCTATAAAAGAAAGGGGCCAAAGGCTTGAAAGGTTCTTTGAGCATTCTCTAGTTTTTTTCTCCCCCTTAATCGGTTCTCCTATAGCCGAATTCTTCCAAGTACCGAAAAGAAAAACCCCATCATCCCTTTTGCCAAATTCTCACAAAGCCAAGTTACCTTCATTGTCGAAATTATTATCATCCTTCTTTTTCGAATCCCTACTTTTGTCGAACCTTTGTTGTTGTTCCTCCACCTCAATCAATTGTTATCTACTCTTAGTCACTGTTGGAAGTCGAATCTTGATCAGTAGATATCTAAGCCACAAGATCAAAGGAGAATTTTGGCAAGTGCTTAGTTGAACTTTTTAGTGTGTTTTGTTAAAAGCCGAAGGGCTATCTAACCCCACCTTGTCATTAACTTGTATTAACAAGGGTAAGGCTCAAAGATCGCAAGCGTGGCAGGTAAGGATCGTTAGCAAGGTGATAAGTGTTCTCGACTCAGTTATGGATTAGTGAATGGCCGAATCTAATGTGGCTCATAGGGGTGACTTATGTACAATATGGGTCACTTGGTTTTGATGATATAGGTTTTTGGGTGCAGATCTAGAGGATAACCACAAATAGTAACAAAGGAAGGGCTACTAGAACGTAAGGCACACGGTAAAGATACAGTGAGGTTTTGATTTTTGATAAGTATGTGTTAAGCCATGGTTAATCGTTAGTGTGGTCGATTGTAGGTTCATGATTAAGGGGTTTGCAGCACGTGAGGTTACTGGGTGTGTACAAACACTACACACACATGAAATCGTTAATGCCGGAAAGCCGAAAAGCTGAAAGTGGCTAAATGGGTCGGTGGGCCCTGAGGCTAAGTTTGATGAAATCGATTGATTTGGTTATATGAATTGAGCTGGTCATGCATGTTACATGATCTAGAATTGTTTTGGGCCTAATAGGCCATAAGAATGAGATTTGGGCCTAATGGGCCATAAGGATGTGATTTGGGCATAAAGGGTTATATGAACGTGAAATGGGCCTAATGGGCCATAAGGATGTGATTTGGGCATAAGGGGCTATATGAATGTGAAATGGGCTTGATGGGCTTTATGAGGATGTAGACATGTATGCTAGGGTTTAATGGACTTTAGGTCTAGTTCTGAACAACTCTTAAACTGCATAAGACTTAATCTAATAATTAAACATGTCCGTGGACAAGTCGCTGGGTTAGAGTGTAGTAACGGGCATATGCATGTTTAGGATTAGATCTAGGGAGAGCTTGGTACTTAAGCGGTCCTAGCGGTCTACCTCCTCTTCTCTGGAATCCTACCTGGTGCATAGTGTTTGTTCGCTTTAGCCGCAAGACTTGTTAATGGGCCAAAGTCTATAACTAAAACCCTAAAGGGACCAAGAACCTCTGATTTGGAAATTATCGAAATATCCTTATATTTGTAAAATTACTAAAATACCCCTAAATTTTAAAATTACTAAAATACCCCTATTTTGCAAAATTACCAAAAAGCCCTTAGTTTGGAAAATTACCATAATACCCTCAATTTATGAAATTACCAAAATACCCTCGATTTGGAAATTTACAAAAATACCCCAATAGGATAGAATTACGATAATACCCCTATAGGGTAGAATTATGATAATACCCCGGTAGGGTAGAGTTACGATAATACCCCTGTATGGTAGAATTACGAAAATACCCCTAGGTAGTGAAATGACGAAAATACCTCTATGTGACAAATATGAGTTTGTGGATGTTACTTTTGTGTTTGCTGCATTCATATGATATTCTACTTAGGATGCATATGGGTGGGATTTATGGTACGAAGGAAGATTTTGGGATCACATAGTCGTATGGCCAAGGATCCACCGGTGGCTTGAAGCCCATTATATGATTAGCAGCTTTGCTGCAACGTTAGGTAGTACCGCAACCAGGCTACCTTTGGTGGGTAGAGGATGGGTGGGTTGATTTAGAAATCCCCACAGGTGTGTAATGGTTGGAAGGGAAATGGTGTGTGTAGTGGATGGATTATTGGGATGGGTTTTGCATTATCTTGTTTGTATATGATACGATATGATATGATATGAGGTCATTGTGGGCTAAGGCCCAAGACCACCGATTTTTTATAAGGCTTAGGCCCAATGTGAATATTTGTATGTGATTTGATTGCCAAGGGTTGTACACACTGAGTTTCAAAACTCACACCCTTTTATTTAATGTTTCAGGTGATCTTGAATAGACGGCTTGATGTGGGAGAGGACTCGGAGATGGCCACACTACAAGCTAATTAGATGTTTTAATTTGTTCAAATGAATTTATTTTAAATACTTTGTTTTTCATTGGATTGTAATAAGGCCATGTATCTCCTATTTGACGTTACTTATGGGTTTTATTATTATTTTCGCTGCTTAATTTTTATTTTAACTTAAATAAATTTCTAAAGTTTAGCAAGGTTTTCAAATTAACTATAACCTATGGGCTTTTTTTTAAAAACATGGGCTTTTATCGTTACTTAACCAGTTTCAAGGATTTTGGGCTTTTAGGCCTTAAATTTTAACATAGTAAAATCAACTTGAAATTGTGCTTTCAATGTGACATCCTCGGATTTGGGCCTAACTTCTAGGCCGGGTCTGGGGTGTTACACTCTCCCTTTTTTTTAAAAGAAAGTCTCAAAGCGCCCTTTGTGGGTTTTCACTTTGGCCTCTTTTCCTCTTTAAGTATAGTACTACTTGATTGAATCCGAATTTACAGGATTGGGCAAGTTTTTCCCATCCATTTCGATCAAAATCAATGCTCATCCAGAGAAAGCCTTTTTTACCACATAAGGTCCTTCCTAATTTGGCATCCATTTCCCTCTAAAATCTTTTTGTATGGGGAAGATCTTTTTCAATACCAAGTCCTCCCATGAAACTTTCTTGGCCGAAACTTTTTGTCATAAGCTCGCATCATTCATTTTTCGTATATCTAACCCTGACGAATTGCCCTTAGCCTCTTTTCCTCAATCAAATTCAACTGATCATATCGAGACTGAATCCATTCTACTTCACCTAACTTTAGTTCTGACAAAACTCGAAGGGAAGGTATCTCTACTTCAATGGGTAAAATCGCCTCCATTCCATAAACTAATGAGAAATGTGTTGCCCCGGTGGAAGTTTGGATAGACGTTCGATAAGCATAGAGAGCAAATGGCAACTTCTCGTGCCAATCTTTATAAGTTTCAGCCATTTTTCCCACAATCTTCTTAATGTTTTTATTGGCTGATTCCACTGCACCATTCATTTTTGGATGATACGGTGATGAATTGTGGTGTCTGATTTTGAATTGACTGCAGACACCCGCTATCGTGCTGTTGTTCAAGTTTAATGCATTGTCAGATATGATCCTCTCAAGTATTCCATATCAACATATGATTTCCTTTTTTAGGAATCTGCTGACTGCCGACTTAGTAACACTAGCATATGAAGTAGCCCCTACTCACTTGGTGAAATAGTCGATGACTACAAAGATGAATCGATGCCCATTTGAAGCTTTTGGAGAGATCGGTCCGATGACATCTATGCCTCACATAAAGAAAGGCCATGGGGAAGTCATAACATGCAAAGGCGAATGAGGTACATGAATTTTGTCTCCATAAATTTGGCATTTGTGACATCTCTAATCATAATTGATGTAATCTCCTTCCATGGTAGACCAATTTGTCTAGCCATTGTGAAACCATTGGCATGTGTTCCACAAACACCCTCGTGGAATTCTTTCAGAATTTTCTTAGCTTCAACAGTGTCCACACATCTCAATAGTACCTAATCATTTCTTTTTTTGTAAAGGATCTCCCCGTCTAAGATTGATAAACCGTAATATGTTCATATTTTAATCCTACATTTAGCATACTTTTGGATGATTTATTCCTTGAATTATGGAATTTAGTGCTCCTAATCCTTTAATTTCATGTTTTATACCTAAGAGAGCATTGGAGGATGAAAAGAATGAGAAATAGACCAAAAACAGAGAAAATGGGCCAAAGTACGAAATCAACACGGCCTGGGCCTGAGACACACAGTCGCGCCATACGGGCGTGTCCATACCGTGACCTGTTTTAATTTCATTTGGATTAGGGTACTTAAAGGCAAAGAAAGACATTCCAAAAGCCTATATAAACACCCTATAGGCCAACCTTCAAGGGGGTGTTCAGCTAGGCCAAGGAGCTGAGCCAGAGAGGACGAATTGTAGGATTCACACGAAGAAAGCCAGTTGATCCATTCCAGAAGCCAGAATTACATTCAAGAATGAGGATCTCTCCTTTAATTCCTTCAGGGGGTTTTAGGGTTTTCTTTATGTTTCGTTATTTTTCTTCTGAGATGTATTCTTTTATGATTATGAACTAAACCCCTTAAATACCTGAGGGGGATGAAACCTAAGACGGATCTTGTTATTGTTTTCTCAACTATATGATAAATATTTGATTTGTTCTTAACTATGTGTTATTAATTCTTGCTTTGATATTTCAGGATATTGATTCAAGTATTGATATACTTAGGCAGAGAAGGAATATTCCCTGTTTAAGAGTAGATCTAGCATAGTTAAGCGGAGTTGATCGCAACCCTAGAGATAGGATGACAAAAATCTACCGGATTAGGGTCAAACCTAATATGGGGTCCATAGATCGAGTTAATGCAATTCTAGGGGTTTTAATTAGAAAGAGATTTCAATTAATCAACCTAGGGTTAGACGTTAGTAGCCTTGAGAGAGGTATTAATATAAATTAGGGAATCCTACGGATCAAGTCAAGGGAATAAATCGTCTGGTTCAGAGTTAGATAACAAGTGAAGTCTAGATGGATTCTTCCTCGGGTATTGTCTTAATCAATTGGTTTTCCCACAAGTATTTCCCGAATTCCTTCTCTGTGTCCTAGCAAATTTAGCTTAGTAGTTAGTTAATTTTAGATTAAAAAAATAATTCCCTTAATTCTTAGGCTAAATAATAAAAAGAAAGTTAGTATTAGTACTTTTGGTTCCCTTGGGTTCGACAATCCAGTCTTGCCACTAAACTATACTACTGTTCGGTAAGTGCGCTTGCCTTAATTGTGGCGATAGTTAGTTTCTAGGCTCAATCATTCATTATATAAATTTTAAGACTTTTTCCACCACCATCAAAGACATAGTCACAAGCTCGTCTTCTTAACATCATTTTATCATTTTCGGTTGCCTAATTAGGGTATTCATGATTTCTCACGTATCGTAATATATCGTGGTACCAGGGGTGGTCATCTCTTTCTTCTTCCTCCACATTGTAACAATGAGCTGGAGCCTCGTAAATACTCATTTGAATGGGTTTTACATCCTCTTGTTTGCTCACTTTGATCATGGAAGCTAAAGTAGCCAAAGCATCTGCCATCTGGTTTTCGTCTCGCGAGAGATAATTGAACGTAATATCATTAAACTCCTCTATTAACCCTAGAACTATCTTTCAATAATTGATAATTTGGGGTCTCTTGTCTCCCATTCACCCTTCAGTTGGTATATCGCCAGTGTAGAATCTCCATATATTTCTAGCGCTCTAATTTTGCGTTCTATGGCTGCACAGAGTCCTATGATACATGCCTCATACTCTGCTATGTTATTTGTACAATCAAAATCCAGTTTGCATGTGGATGGATAATGATCTCCATTTGGGGATACCAAAATTGCCCCAATTCCATTACCTACAACATTTGATGCTCCGTCGAAGTTTAATTTCTAAAATTGATCTTTTGTAGCGTCTTCTTAAGTAGCTGCCACATACATCAGTTCTTCATTGGGGAAGTCAAATTTTAGAGGCTCATAATCTTTTAGAGCTCTGCTAGCCGAAAAATTTGCTACTACGCATCCTTTCAATTCTTTTTGGTTCACATAAACTATGTCAAATTCAGATAGCAGGATTTGCCATCTAGCCATCCTTCCATTCAAGCAGTTAACTCCATCATATATTTTAGAGGGTCCAACTTCGAGATTAGTCAAGTCGTATGGTATAGCATGTATTGTCTTAACCTCCGAGTTGTCCAAATCAAGGCACAACACAATTTTTCAATTAGTGAATATCTCATTTCACACTCAGTGAATTTCTTACTAAGGTAGTATATCGCCTTTTCTCTTCTTCCCGAATCATCGTGTTAACCTAGTACGCATCCCATAGAGTTATTAAACACTGTCAATACAGTATTAATGCCCTATCTGGGCATGGAGGTGACAATACTGGAGGACTTGACAAGTACTGTTTAACCTTATCAAAAGCTTTCTGGCATTCATCATCCCATATACCTAGATTGTGTTTCTTAAGAAGACAAAATATGAGATCACATTTCTCAGTTAATTGTGAAATGAACCGAGCAATGTAATTTAACCTTCTAAGGAAACCTCGAACTTCTTTTTGAGTACGCGACTGAGACAATTCTTGTATAGTTCGGACCTTATCTGAATCAATCTCGATTCCCTTCTCGTTAACTACGAAGCCCAATAATTTTCCTGATCTAGCTCCAAAAGTACATTTTATTGGATTGAGCTTTAATTGGAATTTCCTCAGTCTCAAGAATAACTTCCTCAAAACTTGGATATGTTCCATTTCTATTCGGGACTTTGTGAACATATCATAGACATAAACTTCGATTTCTTTGTGCATCATATCATGGAACAAGGTCACCATGGCCCTTTGATATGTCGCTCTTGCATTTTTTAGCCCAAATGGTATCACTTTATAATAAAATGTACCCCACAAGGTTATGAAGGTAGTTTTTTCCATGTCCTCAGGATGCATTTTTATCTGATTGTATTCCAAGAAGCCATCCATGAAGGAAAACAGTGAATAGCCTACCGTATTGTCTACTAAAGTATCAATGTGATGTAAGGGGAAATTGTCTTTCGAACTGGCCTTATTTAAGTCTCTATAATCTACACACATTCATACCTTCCCATCTTTCTTAGGGACAGGCGCAATGTTGGCTACTCATTCTGAGTATTTGACTTCCCGCAAGAATCTGGCATCAAACTGCTTTTTGACTTCCTCTTTTATTTTTAGCACAATGTCAGGCCTCATTCTCTGGAGCTTCTACTGAACTGACCTGCAATCCTCTTTTATGGGGAGGCAGTGTACAATAATGTCAGTGTTTAACCCAGGCATATCTTGGTATGACCACGCGAAGATATCTTTGAATTCTTGAAGTAACTCTATGAGGTCTTGCTTTGTTTCTTCAGTTATGCACGTTCCAATTTTCACTACCTTTCCTTCTTCCAAGGTCACAATCTTTACTGTCTCTTCATAAGGCAGAATTTGTTTTTCCTCTTGTTTTACCATTCTTAACAAGTCTGTAGATAAGCCACAGTCTATGTAATCTTCAAAGTCTTGGGATCCCTCTAAACACATGTCTTGCTCAAAAAAAGGTTCTAATTTCGTAGCAGCTTTACTCATGTCGTTGATATCTGATACCCTGTTTTAGGTACAAAGGAATATACAAAGAACGAATGAATTTAATAACAATTATTTGTATGGTATGATTATGAATGTGATGAAAGAATGATTCGAAAAAAGATCTAAGGAATGAAAGAATCTAACTTAATTATTTGTATAGAAAGAATGAAAGAATCTAAAAGAATGAAAGGATATTTACTCAAAATGATATCAAATATGTATTTCATAATGATGTTTGGACATAAGCCTATTTCACAAAGGATTTCTTATTGCTTCTAGGCTTAAAGCAACAAGTGTTTTTTGAACATTACTCTGTGTAAGCTCTAAAAACTACAGGAATTTTTTCTGCAGTCTAATTATTCAGAACACTCCCAGGTTCGTAAGGGCGGATATCTGACAAGGTCTCCCCTTCAGTGATTTCTTCATGTATGGCATTGATGTGAATATTTCCCAACATTTCTTTAACACTTTAGTTCCTTAGCGTCCTTCACTCGGGATGAATAATCCCTATCGATACGAAAGTTTTGGATATGTGGGGGAATATCATTGGTTCTCATTTGATTTCTTCCCCACTCGTGCATGCCCTTCTTCTTTCTTGCCTCTTTTCTAGTTCCTTCCTTCTTTGACTCGCATTTAGCTTGTACCCTAAGCCAAAGCGGTCATACTTGTCCTTCAGCATTGGAACCTCAACTCTTCCCTGAAGATGTCTCCCTAGTCCTTTTTCAGGTAAGGCTCCTTTTCCTACCGTCAGTTGTAATCCCATATTAGTATCCTTCGATATTTTTGGCACTGGAATTCGGTTCCCTTTAGTAATGAATATTGCATTCACAAACCCCAAAGACTGGAAAAAACATTCAATTGACTTATTATTCATCTCCAAGTACGGCGCATCACTGGTTACGGTCGCGATAATATCTTCTTCAGCATTTATCGTCACCAACTGACCCTCTGATACTAGCTTTAACTTTTGATGTAGCGATGAAGGCATAGCCCCGGCCGAATGTATCCAAGTTCTTCCCAATAAGAAATTGTAGGAGGGTTGATATCCATTACTAGGAAGTCCACCTCATAAGTAGTTAGGCCAATCAACAGAGGTATTTCGATTCTTCCCATGACCCCTCTTTTTTGGCCATCAAACACCCTCACTATATTTTGGCATACCTTCATGTGTGAGCTATCCACAGGTAACCTGTTAAGTGTGGATAGGGGCAATACGTTCAGTGCCAATCCATTGTCGATCAAGACCCCTGGCAATGTGTATCCTTTGCATCTGGTAGTGATGTGCAGAGCTTTAGTGGATCCCATACCCCATGGTGGTATTTCATCATCGTTGAAGAAGATGAAGTTATCGGCACTTATGTTATTGACCAGCCGATCCAGTTTGTTGACAGAGATATCATTGGCCACGTACGTCTCGTTCAGTACTTTCATCAATGCACTTCGGTATACCTCCGAATTTAAGAGTAAAGCTACTGTAGATATACGAGCTAGTTGTTTATGTCACTATTCTACAACACTGTACTTGCTGTGCTTCAAAAACATCAGAAATTTCTTGACTTCCTCCTCTTTTACTGGCTCATTAACAAGTGGCTCAAGTCTAACTGCTTTTTCCTTCTTTTGCTCCACCATTATGGTCTTTCCTTTTGCAGGTTCTGCTTGGGCATTTATCAAATCATAACGTCTTCCACTACGCGTATAAAAACCCACATCTTGATTTTTTTTTGAAGCGTTGGCTGAGTTTTCCTTTCCCGAGGTTGTCACGTTACAATCGTAATTCTAGGGGACCCTTTTGCTATTCTAATAAGAGAAAACTGCCAGTTTTTTAATTATGATCTTTGGTGTCATCTGTACTCCAACTTCATTATTTTTAGGCCGCGAAATGATGACCATAAGATGGTTGACTTTTGGGACCTTTATTGTTGATTCTGATGCACATATGCTTCCTTCTTTTTTAGCTTCCTCACAAAACTCTATCTCTTTATTTTCTATCAGACCTTGCACCAAGGCTCTGAATTCTACGCATTCTTGGATCTTGTGCCCCTCTTCATGATGGAACTCACAGTAGTTCCTCATGTTTTCACAACTCTCTTTAGGGTCTGACATGTTCAGTCCCCTTTTTACCATCTCCATCCAGACCCATCTCAAAGGAGTTTTTACTTCTGCAATATCGATCTTAATTCTTCTCCCCACCTTTCCATCTATCGCATTTACCCCATTGTCAATATGATTGGGTAGCGAATTTTCGGTACTAGGTGCATCATCAAATTTCACAATGCCCATTTTATTAAGTCTTTCAACGACTTTCTTAAAGGCAGTGTTGTTTTCTATTGAATGCCTCGAAATTCCTGTATGGTAGTCACATTGAGCGTTTGCATCGTACCATTTGGGGTATGGAGGATATAATGGTTTTAAGTAAAAAAGGGATGCGCGTCAAATAAGCTTTGATATAACTCCCTGTATTTCATTGAGATTGGTGTAAATTAGAGTTTCTCAGTGTTTTTGCTTTGTGCCGGAATCTTGCCTTGATGAACCTTGTTGACCGATAGCCATCGTTCTTGGCTGATTTACTGATTTACTGTAATCGATTTTGAGTAACCCTTGTTATATGTACTAGTATTGTTCACCTCGTTTTCCTTTTTCCTCGAGGTTGACTTTTTGTTACTCTCTCCTGTATCTATCTTTCCAGTCTTTTTTGCATTTCAATCATTTCGCCGACATCACTATGTCTGAAAAACTTTTTGTAGTGCTTCTTAACATGTGAGTGATGAACGGGGCTTTTAGGGTGTTGATAAAGAGCATTGTAGTTTCTTCTTATAGGAGCGGTGGCTGAACTTGTATGGCAACTTCCCTCCATCTCTGTGCATATTACCAAAAGCTCTCACTCGGTTTCTTCTCCATGCTTTGCAAAATAATTCTATTAGGAGTCATGTCCGTTACATGACTATACTATTTCATGAATTCTTATGCTAAGTCCCTCTAGGAACCAATCTTAGTACGGCTCAATTGGTTGTACCATTTGGATGCTGCTCCCACCAGACTGTCTTGAAAGCTATGTATTAATAGCTGATCGTTGTTAACATACCCAATCATCCGTCTACAAAACATGGTGATGTGAGCTTCGGGGAAACTGGTCCCATTGTACTTTTTGAATTCTGGTACTTTGAACTTGTGGGGAAGCACTAGATCTGGGATCAAACTCAGATCTTTAGCATCGATTCCATGATGACTATCAATGTTTTCCATGGCCCTAAATTTTTCCTCCAGCCATTTACATCTATCCTCTAACTGCTTTGGCAATTCTGTCCTTGCCCTTTCCTTTTCTGCCACTTCATCCAGGTTGGGGATAACAAGATTAGTTGGGTTATCTCCTAGATTAGAACCTGATCCAACTTGAAAGTTCATCGGTGCTGAAACACCATCCTGAAATTGATGAGACCTAATCATGACGGATGTTCTTCGAGGGTACACCTCAGGCTATGTTGGAGTAAAACCCGGAGGATAAAGAGGTTCCTCATTATCTTCTCCAGCATTAACCATGAGGGTCTTTCTTTTATCTATTCTTCCAGTCAGCAGTTGAGTCAACTGAGTCATCATATTCCTTTGGGATTCCATCATTCTGTCCATCATGTCTTGCTGGATTTTAGCCAGTTGCTCTTGCACTTGCAATTATAGTTGGTCTTGCATCTCTTTTTGGAGTGGTTCAAGTCTTTCCAATCTTTGATCCATGTTTTTTGTCTTTGCTCGGGTACCGTAAGGATGTTTGGTAGGTAAGTTTTTGTTGGTTTCCAGATTAATTCTGAAATGATTTTAACCAATTAGGGTCTTTCCATGAAATTTAATGCACATGATGTGATGAAATGTGAATGCATGAAATGAATGCAAAAAGGTGTCGATTCTGATTCAATTTCATTTAGAAAACTTTACTAGAGAACAAAATTCTTTACATAAAACGGATTATAAATATACGGACAGCCGCATTATCTTCCACTTTATCGAGAAATTCATTCTCCATGAAAAACTCTTTAATTTAGTAATCGAACGTGAATCGACACTCTTTCAAATATGAAATGACATGTAATGCAACCATAACCAAAACAAAATGAAACACATTAGTACAAAGTAAAATCAAGCAAGAAAAAAAACAAATAAATCACTTATTCGGGTGACCACTAGGGTTTGTCGCAGTACTATCTAAGGTGGGCTCATAAGGTCTTTTATATGCAGTTTAGTTCTAAAGTTGAGGTACCTGAACCAGCAGATTCCTCGATCCTCACCCATTATAGGCTCATACGGACCGAGCTTAGTTCAGGGGAATACATTTCCCTATGGTTGCACGGAGATGAACATCTCACGAAGACATAGGTACGGATGTATCCCGAAAGCGATCCACTATCCTGCACAGAGGTGAAAACCTCACGAAGGAGTAGCTTCTCACTCCCACTTAAAAGAGATAAGACCAAACGGTCCTTATGCACTATAATGCAAAAATATTCTACGAGACTCAAACCACAGCAATCATATGAAATAACACAAACATGCAATAAAAGGATTGTAATTTTTCAAATCAGATTTTTAATTTTTCGACAATAAGACAGAAAATAATCAATTTTACGGCTTGACTCTCGGGGTCCCCAGTGGAGTCGCCAAGCTGTTGAAACCATTTTTTTGTTCGAAAAATAGGATCAACTTTAAAACAAAAATGGAGTTGCCACCAATCCTTTTTTGTGGTGTGACCGGATCACCTTGAGATTAATCATTAAAACATCTTGATTTATTAAAACAATGATTTTGGCCTACGAAATTCGAGAAAACGGGTTCGGAAGTCAGTTAGCATGAGGAAGGATTAGCACCCTCGTAACGCCCAAAATTGGTACCGAATTGATTTATTAACTTCTTAATGTTGAAAAATTTGAAAAAGATTTTAAAATACGATCCTTTTTGTTAAAAAGCTTGATAAATTAAATTGGATGCTGAGACCCACTTATTTCAAAGAAGTAAAACGTCGTGCTCAGTGAGTTAGGATACGACATTTTGAATCCTCGAAACTGAGCTTGTCTCTTGACTTTTAAAACTCGTGCAGGATAAATAAAAGCTAAAACAACAATCTATATAAAATAATAGGTGAAAGCTAAAAAAAATAAATAAATAAATAAATAAAAGAAAAGAAAAGAAAATAATAATAAAAATAATAGTAAAAGCTAATAGAAAATCAATAAAAAATACTATAAAAATAATAGTAAAAGCTAATAGAAAATCAATAAAAATTACTATGTACAATAGCTTAAAGATAATAAAATAATAATAATAATAACAATAATACAATAATAATAATAATAAATTATAATAAAATACATTAATAAACAAATAATAATAGTAAAAATAAATAAGAGTAATAATAATCATAATAATGAAGATAATAGTAGTGAAAATAATAAAATAAATAATCTAATATTTGAAAGCATATATAAAGGGATATAAAATAATAAATAATGGATATAATAACCATAAAAAAGCGGAAGGGTTAAAATCGCAATTAGCCCCTCCATTAAAAAACACGCGGATCCTACTTGCGGGTTGGGTCAACATGCGGGTCTTGAGGGGCAAACAGCGTCGTTTTATGCTTTGAAGATGGGCTCCAAAACGGCGCCGTATTGGAACGTTATTTAAGGCCGAAAACGTTTTAAAAAAAACATTTGTAGCCAGTTTTAAAAAAAAAAGGAAGGGAAGGATCCCTTTTTTCTCTGCTAAGGTCCCTTCTCTGACCGCAGGTCCGATCATTGGACTGCCGTCATCCGTCATCGGCGACCGCCGTATACGGCCGTTGGACCCTCCCTAGGTGAGTTTTTTTTCTCTTTTTTTTACTGTATTTTAATATCTATGTATAGTTTTAAAAAAAAAAAAGAAATAACAATCTATGGATGTATATAACAGTTTCGAAAAAAGAAAAAAAAAAGAAAAAGAAGAAAAGACCTTTGCTGATCTGCTTTTTTGCTTTCTTTTTTGTATTGATTGTGTGTAAAAAGAAGAAGATGGGCCTACAACAGATTTTCGTTCGGTTTTTATAGCCGAAATCAAAAAAAATGAAATACAATCTTTTTTCCTTCTGTTTTCTGTGCTATTTTTCTGTTTTGCAGGTGAAACCACCGTGGAGGGAGAAACTACTCGTAGGGTGACGTGGAGGCCCAAACGCATGGGGGTTGTGGCGCGTGTGTGGGGGAGTGGCGCCAGAAGATTCTAAAAACCCCTAGGGTTTTTGAAAATGTTAACACTTTTTGGGTCATTTGGGCCTTAGGGTTAGAATTAATGGGCTTGGGTATTAAGTTTGTAAATTGGGTAGTGTTTAGGCCTGCTGTAAAAAAATTGGACTGTTATTGGATTTTTAATTTTATTTTGATTTTTATTTATTTGGTTTTAATTTGGTTAATTAAGTTAAAATGGGCTCGGACAAACTGGGCTACTTACAGTTATCACATATAAATCTCCCCAAGAACGATGCCAACAACTTGACCGTTGTGCTGCGTGTGCAAAAAATAATTAAAAATGGTTTTTATAATTTTTTTCATATATTTTTAATCTATTTTGTAATTTTATGTTTTTATAATGTTTTATAATATTTTGTAATTTTTAATAGTTTTAAATAATTTTTATTTAAACCCCAAGTTGTAATAATCTATTGGTAGGTTGTTCATCTATCCTAGGATTTAGGGATAGCTTAGGTTCAAATCATTGTTGCACAAAAAAAAAAATTGTTTTCTATATTTTGAAATATTTTTTCATAATTTTTACAATTTTAGCTTTTGTAATTTATAAATATTTGTAATTTATATATTTTAAAATATTTTTTGTAATTTTAATAATTTTATAAAATTTTGCACTTTTCTATATTCTTATATTTATTAATAATTTTTTAAATATTTTGTATACTTTCTTATGATTTTGTATGATTTTTAATAGAAAAATATTAATTTTGTCATGTTGCATAGTCCTAGCATGTCAAGTGGTAAAAATAACTCAAAAAGACATTCTTTACTCTTTAATGGTTGATCATTAATTTTAACAGTCAAATAGTTTAATTAATTAAAATTTTAAAGTTTAAAGGCTCAATTGAATGCAAAAAGAAATATTAAACTTAATTGATTTGTGTTGAAAAATTCAAGTACTTTAAACCCGCTCTTCAGCTTATAAAATATATATTTATATTATTTATATATATTTTAATTAAATTTAAACAATTTTTATTATTTAAAGAATAATGTAAACTATTTCTAGCATGCTCAAAATACCAAAATTTATCTCATGTCTATTGTAATTAGAAACAAAGCTGTTATTATCAAGTTGTGTGCTATTTAAATGACATTTATGAATTATCTGTTCATAGTTTAATCTCCGAAGTGATATGTTTTTTTTCCATGCATAAATTTCTGATAATGTGAAGCTCCACGTCTCTCGTATACATTTATCACAAATGAAATATTTGCCTGTTATATCACAGACACGAAGAAGACCAAGACAATGAGCTCAACGTCAACTTTTGTCCAACAATCGCTTTTAATTTCTTGCTAGACACAATCACATATCCACCCTATTTTATATTTATATATACATACAACTTGCTTGTATCATTTTTGACCTTAAAATCAGCTCCTCCTCTTCCAAGTATGAAAAGAGCTTGGAATTGGGCATCTTAATTAATTATGTTTTTCTATGGTTTTTAAACGTACAAGACAAGTATAAGGTGGACTTGATTTTGTGTTCTTTTTATTCGCAAATTTGGACCCGATAATTTATGTAAAGATATGTTAATTACCATTGCATTTTCATGGTGGAGGAATGCAGAATAATTGGGTTTGCCGTCATTGAGGATTAATGTTGAAAGTAAAGAATGTAAGAAGGGAGAAGGTTGTTTTCAGTGGAGTGTACAAATATTCAAAGCCCCCACTAGATTTTAGAATTTATTAGAATGAAAGAAATGCGATGGATGGATGTCTAATCAAAGGAAATTAAATGGGATTCACATTTGGATGATAGTCAGTCAGGAAATTGATTGAATTTCGATAAGTATTTGTCACGTTAAAATGATGGGTTGCATAGTCTACAATCAAGAGAGCAGAGGGGCTCACTAACTCATTATTCAACAATTAATTCCCTCATGCATTATTTCTTCCACTATTCAATTATATATCAATTTTAATTATTTTTCAAGTCTTCATTTCGTATACTTAGGGCTAGTTTGGATGGACGGTACGTTTACCTCCGGTGAGATTAAAAACAGTGGTGGCGGTAAGATTAGTTACTGTAGCGGTGAGATTGGACACTATAGCAGTGAGATTAAAAACAGCGGTGGAGTGTGTGTTTGGATTCAAACGCAGCTCTAGCGGTGAGGTGGAAATAAAAAATGATCATTAAGGACATCATATTAGAATTGATATATAATAGTTGTTTTTAAATTATTTTGCTTATGTAAAATTATTAAAGTATGTGAATTTATGAAATCATTTAATAAAATATTAAAATGTATCTTCCAATATTTTATTATAAATATTTTAATAAATTATATAATCAATTTAAATTATTTATTAGATAAAATAAAAATTATTTTTAATTTTTTATAGTTAAATATATTTTATAACAATGATAAATATTATTTTTGCAAATAGTAACATTATACTTGGATCAAATTTTGAAGTATCTAACCGAATGATTTTAATAAAAAAATATAGTAACATAAGAAATAACAAGTTTCATTATTGATAGAAATTAAGTTATGATACGAAAATATTTTTACAAATATTGATTCATTAAACTATTTGCAATGGTTTCCTTAACATTGTAATTTCAAGGTCACTTTCATTGTTAGAAGAACTTGATTCACCTCTATCAAAATGGCTCAAGAGATTGGCACGTCGGGTATATTCTCAAATTGTCGAAAATCCTCATCATTTGACCAAGCATGTCTTGAATGTAATTATGCAAAACCATTGTTGCAATAACTATTAAAACTTGCTTGTCGAATGAATAGCTTGAATATCTCTTAATATTGGCCATTTTTTTCCACACTCCAAATGTTCGTTCAATCACAGAGCGTAACGAATAATGGGCATGATTAAAGATTTCTTTTTTCCGGATGCTCGATGATTACCTCGATGAAAGTCGTAAATGATATCGTTCCCCCCTATATGGACCTAGAAAACACGCCATTTGCGGATATCCCGAATCCACAAGATAATATTTTCCTACAAAAAATTAAAACATAATATCAAGTTTAAAAATAAAATAAAAATTTTAATATTTTATGTAAAGATTAATTAAAAAATTAAAGTTCGACCTGGTGGAGGGTGTGGAAACTTTAACTCTTGTTTTCTAAGTGCTTGCAAAAAAATTCTACTGTCATGTGTTGTTCCTTCCCAACCAGGAAATGCAAAAATGAAGCACATGTTGAAGTCACAAACTGCCATAATATTTTGAGTTGGTTCGCCTTTCCGTCCGATATAAGGTATTTGAGAAGAAGGCGAAATGCATGCTTTTATATGTGTTCCATCTATGGCCCCAATACAATCCTTTAAAATAAAAACAAGTAATGAGATAAAAGTTAGAAATAATTTATATTTTAAAAATATAAAGATTGTGTAATTTTTACCTTAAAGTGAGGCCAATATCTTGTATCATGTCGAATATGGTTCGGTACTTCCTCGAATTGACCTTTAGTGGGTTTAATCGTATCTATTCCCATTCGAGCAAATATATGCAACATATCAGTAAAAATTCGACTAACAGTTTCCCCAGATCGTTGAAATCGCTCTGCTGCATTTGAATTTGATTCTCTATTTCCAAGAATATACAATGATAGTGCCAACTTCTCCATCGCAGATACCTTCCCATGCTTTAAGCCATAATTTCTTTGCAAATCATGCAATAAGCTATGAAATATATTTTTTGGCATCCTAAAACTATTCATGCAACGATCATCATGCCCATTTAATACTTCGTCCACCCACATTTGACTCAGATAATTTGAATTCATACACGGTTGCATAGTGAAATAAGTTTCGTGGTGTACCAATTCAACGCTTAACACTTGTTCTTCCTCTTCATGATAATTGTTGTGCTCAACTTGTGTAACAATTGTGGCTATTCTTCGTTGAGCTTCTTCACTTAATTCATGGGTATCATAATTCATATAAAAGTATTATACATATTGTTAAATTCATCCATAACACGAAAACTAAATAAAATGAAAATAAATTAATAACTTGTGACATTATACACAACACAACAAAATTGAATAAAAGCATGGAATAAAAATACCAAATATAAAAACATCATACATTAATTTTACTATAAAAAGTAGATCATACATTAGTTTTGCATATAAAAAGTAGATCATACATTAGTTTTACATATAAAAGAGTAGTCTAGTTATATTACAATAATAAAGCTAAGGAGCTTATGGTAGAGGTTGTGGATGGTATGGTTGGAAGGGAAATGAGGATGTTGCTACCAAGGACGAAAATGATGCAATTGGATTTTGTTCAGCATACTCACGTCGAAGCCACCAAACCCTAACATCTGGATCTAAGTTCAAAAACACTTCTCGTTTCACCAGTATTTGGAACATTTTGATGGCAAAATAATACAGTTCATCTTTTTTTGGAATTTCATCTTCCAAATCACGCAAAGCATCCATTGCACTTGAAATAGTATATTGAGAGTGAGGAAAAATAATTTCAGAAACTGACTTCCTTGGACTAGCCATACTCTCACACAATTTCTCAATATGAGTAGCTAATGAATTTTTGGATGATTTTCTACTTGAACTTGATTTTTTTCCTTTACCATGTACAACCCCAAGTGTTTCCTTTCTTCGATTAGGAGTTTCATGAGAAGGGTTTGATGGTACCTCATTAGTAGGAATATCTTCATTCTCATTACTATTTTCATCTGAATCACCAAATCCCTCATTAGGTGTATCATCTCCCATAGGAACCCCACTTGGAAGAACACCAGACGAAGGTGCCCATGCATTCTCTCCAGTGGCTACAATGCCACCAAACATTTGCCACATTAAATCATTCAATAGTGGCTCAATTCCTTTCTTCTTAAATCCTTTAAAATCCGGATTTTCCTACATAACATGTTAAATGTTAAATGTTATACTAAGATTTTTATATTTGTAAATTATTAATTTCAATAAAATTTATGCATTAAATTAATGATAAAGTTAACACTAACTTTGTATTTTTTCAGCCCACCATTCTTGGTAGCATCAACCGCTCTTTTAGATGGACACCATCCAATACCGTAGATTCCTTAAGCAACTCCTCCATAACCTCCATTCCTTTTTAATGTATCCCACTTATTTTTCAATTGAGGTTTCCCATAATTTTTTGTGTCTTTGCTTGAAAAGAGCAATGACATTTTCCCATCCTTTTGAGATTAGATGAGTTGTCGGTCTATTACAAGATTGACTTCATTCACATAAAGTTCACAAAATATCAAAGTCACTCATCATCCCAAATAGCTTTTGTTGCTAAGGTACTTTCTCCTTCCACAAATTTTCGTGTCTTTACCATCTATTATATCTGTAAAGATTGAACAACTCAAACTTAAAAGCTGAAAATTTTATCTTGTAAATTACTTAACAAGATAAAATATTTCGTGCTTGTCTTATTCTTTATGGTGTCATATTCTTTCTCAATTGTTCTTAGTCCTTATAACATAGTTACTATTTCTTTGCTTTATTCTCCACTATTTGCAGCATTTAATCTCCCTTTCTTTTTTGTTTCTCCCTCTGTTTCCGTCTTTTTCTTTATTGAAGCATTTGACTTTCTTAAATCCTAATATGCCTATTTTTTCACTAATTGCTAACTCCATATATGGGGGAAAGGTATCGGGTCTGGTTACTAGGAGCAAATGACATTTAATTTAGGCATCTAACTTAAAAAGCTTTTATATGTAAGAGGGTCAAACACTTTGAAAAGGCTATAAAAGCTCTCAAATCATTTCAACTAAACTAAATTTCAACAAATATAAGTAAGAAGAAATTAGGAAGAATCATACCTTATGACCAAGATCCCTCCAAACTGTTCGATTTTATCTGCCAGACAAATAGATTGACTATTGCATGACTAACAACAATCTTGATGACTACTGCAGGACCAAACAACGGAATATATAAGAAAATGAAAGTAATTTGGTAAGTCCATTTTACATGTTCTCTGTAGAAGCATATGACAAGAAATTTGGTAAGTCCATTTTACATTTTTGTATGTTTTCTACAAAATAATAGTCGAAAAAACTCTCATTTTGCAAAGAAAAGCGAATTTTCAATCTGAAACCAAAGTTTGTTTCTCCAAAAGTTAATCAAATTTCAATTACTTTTAAATTTTTCATCTTTTGAATATTTTTTTCTTCCGGCTTTGTCTTGTTATAATATTATTAATTTCAACTAATTTCCTTCAATTATTATATTCTTATAATTTATATGTTTTATGCTAAATTTTTTATATACTTTTACGAATTTTTATATATCTATTTCTATTTTAATACTTTTTAATGTATAAATACATTTAGTAAAAATATTAATTTTACATAAAACACATGGCAAATCATAATTGGCTATAAGAAATTTTTCAACATCTCTCAAAAATGAATTTAAATATATAATAAAATATACTTTTAAGTATTAAATTGAAATTTTAAATATACTTTAAATCTGAAATTGAAAAGTCTCTAACTACTAAAGTGAGAGAATTAAGCCAAAATTTTAAAATGCAGCATCAAATAAGATTAATCTAAATGGGGATGACACTTCATAAATATAAAATTATTCAAATTTGTCAACAAAAAATTCTCTCTTATATCAGAAAACCTATCCATAAAGTACATTTCTTCAAACCTTTAGAACAAAAGTTTCCATCAAACATCCTTGTTACCTCCAATTAACAAAACCCCACATGAAATCTAATCCCCTTTTGTTTAGATCACATGCACCTGGTCCTATATATAATTCAAAGGGCTTGAAACTCAAAAATAAAATAAATAAGTTAACCGGTGCTTCTCGTATTCATATCTGACGTAACCCATTTTTTAAGCCATAAATTTCGGATTCTTCTGTAACCTTTTATTAAAAAATTCATAGTTATGAAGCCATCCAATGCTTCAACTAAAAACAAATAATTGCAATAATCTAACATACATATAGCCATTTGCACATGCTCCTCCTCTTATATATTAAACTACTTTCCTAAAAGGCAAGATAATCATTATATATTATATATATATATATATATATATATATATTATTCTAATGCTCTTTTACCTTTAAATACTCCACAGGTTTATGAAGAATTCCAATGAAGCACAAGTTTCAGCTGCACAGTGAGAGAATCTATAAAAACTAAAATAAAAAGAATAAATTATAAAGAACTGGATAATTTGCATAGTGATTCACCCTATCTTATTTTACATTGGTGATCGAGTGCATTTGGTTTTTCTTTTTTGTGTGCGTGTGTATCAGTTTGTTAATATGACAACAAAAGTTGAACTCTACAATTATTAAGCTTGTGAGTATTGTACTGAAGTTACCAGTTTTAAATTAAAAAAAAAACGTATTACTACTAAATGTTGTATATCCTTTGTCTACTGAATCAGTGTTTACCTTCTTTGTTTTCAAATAAGTGCAATAAATTAAGGAATCCAGTAATCAACAGAGACAAAGAAAATATTATTCTAGAAATAAGAATAAAAAAATAATCAAGACGATTAATGGAAAACGTAAAAAAATATTATCCGGAGCACAAGTGTTCTTTTTCTTTTCCTTTCCTCATTGATCAAACTATGCACTTGCAATGAAGTTTGCAAGTATAGCACTCTTTTTGCAAAAATGAGTTATGTAAGTGTAATTTTCATGAAACTACCATTATATCTACTATTTTCATAACTTCTCTCCCATTACACACTATAAATAATATAAACGTGATTTGGTTCACTCTCATTAATCATAATTTATAACATGTTCTTGTGAATTAACCTATATTCCTCCCTCATTTGTTTTATAACCATTCTTTGGAGATAACTACTTTGGAAAGGCTATAAATAGAATATTCAAAGTTTAAAATTTCATTTAGGAGATTTTTTTAATTGTTTAACAACTTTAGCACTCCAAAATTCTCTCTGCGTTCTTTTTACAATTACAATAACCAATGTAATTCTTGTCTTTCTCGACCTCTTATTTGCTTCCATCATCACTTTTGTCACCTTACTTATTTTTCATAAACCGCTCCAATCTTTCTCTCAATGAAATCTATTTTACTAAATTGTAACGTTTCATACCTTTACCAAAAGAATCCTTTACAGTTTGTTGCGCAACAAGCAGCAGTAAGAAAAGACGAAACGAGCGAGGAAGAAGGGGGACGGGGAGCGGAACAGACGATAAGTCATTGACATAAGGCTAGCAAAGATATGTACAATAATATTTTCTTTTACCTTAAATCACCGCCTTTTGAAAAATGCGAATAGATGGATACCCTTGAACGTGATGCCGTAATGAAAAGAACACGAACAAGGATCACAAGTAATTAGAAAACAAGAGACATTGTTGATCTCTTATGATCTCGAAACCAAAGAAATATTATTGAGGAAACTTATAATAAGCTAAGAAGACACTTGAGCTCAAAATCCTAAAAGGAACACTCTATGCTCATTATAAAGGAACAAGAACAAAAACTAAGAAACACTTTGCATCGAGAGAGGATAATAGAGGGTCATTAAAATGCTCACTTATCAAAAAAGAAAAAAAATATAAGCGGTCATAATATAAAAGTACATAATCACAACATTAGTTAATTGAAGCAGAAGATATGGCAACTACATCAACATCCTGTACAAAATTAGTTATGAATGATTCCTACACATTTGAAGAGCTAGACAATAATGCTTTCACCAATACTTCAAGACAAAGATCATGCATGGATTACGGTGAGTGCTCCAATAGCACCAAGGAGCAAAAAAATTGATGACCAAAACTAGGTGCCTGCAAGAAAGACATTCAAAACAAGTAGATAGAGGTATTGCCGAGATTGGAATTTAACAAAGAAAGCACCAAAGTGGGAATATACACATATAAATTAAATGGCTTGCGATCTTGTATTCAACTTACTCCTGTGAAAGTTTGGCAAAGCTATCACTATTCAATGATACGGAACCCTCAACAGCTTCATCATCAACTTCGAAACAAAGAAACAGTGGAATAAGACGAAGGAGGGGAGAAAGCAAGAAGGAGGGGAGAAAGCAAGAAAGAGGGGAGAAACTGCTGATTTTTTCCCTAATCTGAAAACAAATAAGGTTGGGAAAGAAAATAGTTAAACTTTTAAGGATAAAATAGTAAATTAATAAATAAAAGTAAGGGCATTTTTATCTGTTAAAAACTCCAACTGCAACCCCCATTTCAATTGGTGCTTTTACTCCCAGTTCAGTTTTTGCAGACCAGTGTGGTGGAGATTCATTTCCACTGAACTTTGCTGCTGAACCAAACAGCACAGCAGTGCGGTGGGCAGCAATTTTTTAGGCCAACTGCACCTCACCGGCCTTCAACGTGCAACCAAAGGCAGCATTAGTGAGAATCACCTGTACAACCCATCTTTCACTAGATAATTAAAAATTTATTATTATTGAGATTGAAATACTGAAACGTGAATTTAAACTCTAAAATTTTAGTAACAAAACCATAGAAATTTGAGATGGGATTTTCACCAATGTCCTGAGTATTTCACCTAAAACCTCTGGGAAAAGCTTGTAAAATTACTTGTGGGATTAAAACTTCATTAGTCGGTATACCTCAGCTCTTAAACTTCTTATTTTTGTATTTTCGTAGTCACTGTTCACTCTGACTTTGACATTTCGTGTATCAACTCTTTGATTCCTGAAATTAGACAGATTTGAATACTTTTATCCTTAATTCCTCACTCTTTAATTTTTATTTATTCATCTATATATCTTTGACTAGGTTGATTTTCGCGGAAAAGAATTATTCGAATTTGGAATCCAGGTCGCCGGTTCTGGAAGTAATTGAGCTTGTGCAAATATACCAAAATTAGTTGATTTTAAAGTACCCAATCTCCTTTTTTATATCGTCAATTAATTTTTAAATTCCCATGAATATACTTTCCTTCACAATCCAATTCACCATAGTAACATGTTCGTCCATTCCAAAGCAATGGATAATGGCAATCGCATTAAATAATCCCAATTGTTTGTTTTATTTGATAATCACAATCGGTGAATATTTGATACATTACTAATTTATATATATATATATATATATTATAAGTAATCTTAAAAGTTTAATATATTTTTAAAATATTTTATTATAGTCTTATACAACACTTGTGAACTCCCTCACCTCACCCTACTTGTAACAACATATCAAATAATTTTTCCTTATTTTAATATATATTGCTTTTATTTTATTAAACTCTAGTATTAAGTCAATTTAATTAATTAATTATAATAAATACTTTTAAATTAAATTTTATTAAATATTAATACATATTTGAATTTTTTACCATGAAAATTAAATGTTAACTAAGTCAATAATAATAAATGGTGAAAGAATTGTATTGATTTAGCCAAATTCTAGACAACCCTTCCCCTTTCTCTCTTATAAAAAAATTGTAAAAATTAAATTTAGGGATAAATCTTAAAATTATACTTGAACTTTGATTTAATGTATAATTGTATACATAAACTTTAATTTGCTATAAATACACGTGAAACTCTAATTGTGGTTTAAATGTATACTTGAAACTTTAATTTTGATTTAATCATACACATTTAAAAAATAATTATATCAATTTATTTTTATATTAGATAAATATATCTATTTATGTATGCAATATATAAATATAAAATGATGTTATATCAATAATTGTGTTACCAATTTACAAGAATAAGATCAATCAAAATTTCATGTATAAAATTGCACAAAATCAAAATTCATATATATAATTGCACATTAAACCATAGATCATGTATAGTTATAAGATTTATCACTTAAATTTATTATAATTACTTGAAATTAGATATTGATTTAAACGTAAATCAATGTGTCGGTCATTTTAAATTTTTATTTTTGAAAAAATAAAACCTACATCTAAATACTCAATTTACTCATGTAAGAATGTATACATGAATCAAATATTTTAAATACATCATTAAAATTTATAGAAAAATTTGGAAGGATTAATCCTAAATCAAAACGTATGGATGGAATCCTTTAAATACATAATTTTAAATTAAACTAAAATAATTATTTACATATTTTTTAAAAATTTTTACTAATTGATTTTATTTTAATACTAAATTAACTAGAAATCATGTATTTAAAAATAGTTATGTATTAAAAATAACATACAATAAATAATAAAATATAAGATTTAAAACTAATAACAATTACAGATATACAATATGTACAAATTTAAAATAAAAATTAGTTTAAATTGTGAGTAAAAAGAAATTTAAATAGGTAAATACAACATATTACCAATATTAAATTTACTCTAATTGTTTAACATGATGTTGTTATTTTTGAGTTGGTATTGAGTTGACTTGTAATACCAACTCAATCAACTACATTATCAACATATACAAATAATGTGTGTGAAACAATTTATAATAAAATTGAATGTATAAAAATATTGAAATAAGGTTTTGGTAGAATTGGTAAAAAAGGTAAAAGTATTGTAAAACCCTTGTACTATACCCTAGATTGTGTTTTAGCTCTTTTACTGAAAAATGGGTAAATTAGTACATATACGTTAGATAAGTGAGCAAAACAGCTCCTCTGTTAAAATTGCATCGTTAAATGTTTATTTTTATATTTTTAAAATTTCAAGATTTTTTATGATTTTTAATAATTTTTAAATTTTAAAATGGCTTAATTATTATTTTTTAATTTGTTACTAAGGTCTTTTTAACCCTTTAGCCTTCTTAATTTCAAATTTTCTAATTTATTTCCAATAAAAGAGTAGGGTCAAATTGAATAAACTTGTAAATGTTGAGGGCTAATTTTTTATTATGCATTATATATGAACACCAATTTTTAACATATGGGTTGTTTTACTCACTCACCTAATGTATAGAGGCTAATTTGCTCGTTTTTTTTAGTGGAGGGTTAAAATGCAATTCAAGGTATAGTATAGGGATTTATGGTACTTTTACCAATAAAAATTATTAACAAATATTGGTATCATGGCTAAAGTCTCAACATTTACAATTGTTTATTGATTTATTAATATAACTTACTTAAAATATGTAAATTTATTTTAGTAATTTCTTTGAAGAAGATGGCATTGAGTTGACTCTTGACAAGAATTCAATTACACACTTTAATAATAGCATAAATGTTATATATAAGTATTAGGTAAAAGAATAATATACATATATATATATATATATATATATATATATTTGTATATATTTATATCATCTATTAAACATAAGAGTTAATTACATTGTTGATCATTTTAATCATTCAATTATAAAAAATACAAAATAGACGCTAACACTATCATTATAATGTTTTGACTCAATAATGGACTGATGACATGAAATATTTGTTAGAATAAAAAAAAATTCTAATATAAATTTAGAGCCGTAAATCAGGTTCTGTCATGTCAGATCATGATGAACAAAATTAGATGTGAAAGTGTACTTAAATCAATTGATATATTGAAATCTTCAAATCTCATGGTTTTGATCCTCCAAAGTGACACAAAAGTATTTTAAAAAAAAGTGACTCTTTTTTCTAGAGATGGAATGTTAGAAAAGTTATGCATATGTAATTTGAGAATCATAACCTTAATATATAATTTTGCACATTAACCTTAATTTCTAATCAACCCATCATTAATTAGAAATTAATTATTAGGTATATACACATATTTCGCTCATATTTTATTTAATAATTGAAACTCGATAATCCTTAACCAAATTAGATCACTTTTAATTTGAGCTAATATTTTATGATAGTAAATAATAACATATAATTATTCTTATTATATATGTGATGTCCATATGATCCAACAATCTCCCACTATGTAACACCCCTAACCCGAATCCGTCATCGGAATAGAGTTACGGAGTATTACTGGAGTTACAAATTTATTTATCAGACTTTTTATTTCATCTAGCATTCATATTTGGAACCAGGCAAAGTCAAACATATTGTCCTTTAAACATACTTATTTTCCTCGACATGTCTTACTTGAATTTATTACTCGTCTCAACATACTTAATTTTCCTTGTATCAACGTATCAAAGATAATCACATATTTACATGTCATGATAAATATCATTCTCTTGCCGTTTCTTTATAAACATAAATCAGTTAATTCATTTATCATTATTTTATGTACCATCAACTCATATTTCCTTATATCACATAATTAGGATACACGAACTTATGTAATAGCCCGATTCTGGGCCTAGTCAGAACAGTGGTCTCGGAACCACTAACCCAAGACCAGAGAAAATATTTTTTGATATTATTCTATGAGTTATAACATGATTATAAGAGTGTATGAAATTCTTGGTGAAATAATTTTGGTGATTGCATGTTTAATTTTGAAAAAGGGGACTAAATCGAGTAAAGGACAAAAGTTGGGAATTACTAGCAAATGTTGTCAAATAGCTATGGAACATAATGTGGGGGTCTTTAATGGGAAAATAGGCCAATTTTAAAGTGATGGCCGGCCAAGAGGATAAGAAAGGTTGAAAAGTCAAAATTGTGGTATGGGTTGGTACATGATGACATAAGCAAAAGTTAATAAAAATAATAAGTCGTCATCTTCCTTCCCCATTTTTCCTTTCTCTGCCAAAATTTAAGAAGAAAACCCCCATGGAAGTTGAAATTTTCAGCCACTTCTCATCACCTCAAGTAAATGATTTTTACTAGCTTCTCTTTATAAAATTTGTACTTTTGGAACCCTTGTAGCATGGGCTAGCTATTGGGGGTGTTACATTTAGTGGTATCAGAGCATGGTTTAGTCGGTTCTCGAACTAACCTAGCTTGTGAGAGAGTCTAGCTATAGATGCCATATGTAGATCGTGATAGTGTAATATCTCCTGATCTTAATGGAACTATTTTGTTGAGATAAAGGTACTTCCAACCGAGTTAATTCCAAAAACACAGAAAAGTATGAATCAGAGTTCCTAATGTGTATGTGATAATGCATGAAATGAAATCACTAGGAGATGAGAAACGTGGGTAAAATGTCACTATTTTAGTTGAACATTTCATTTCGACGAACTATGGCAACCTTGTGAGATGGATGAAATGTTATAAAAGGGTTTTAACCTGGACTGATAGTATTGTTATACCGCATATGGTTTAAGTGTATGTCTTACGAAGAAGTACTAAAAAGGGCACTTTTGAATGTAAATTATTTAAATATTGTTTATAAATATGTTCAATGAAATTTGATGAGGTATAAATTCTTGGTTGAACCTTAGGGAATAAATTGGATACCCATACCATAACATTAGAGTTGTATGTGTGCCCGTATAAGACCATGTCTGGGACATGGCATCGGCAGGTGGTATCGTGTAAGACCATAGCTGGGCTATTGGCATCGGTATATGATATGATTCCATGTAAGACCATATCGGGGATATGGCATTGGCATCTTGCTGAGCATACGAGATTGTTAGGGGTATCCTTTATTATTCCAAGTGGTTCGACGAGTAGTGTCTACTATTGACAAAAAATGCAAAAGACTATGATTATGTTAAGAAGTGGTATAAGTATATACCTGAAACTCATGAGAAATGAGCCGAGTCATGATGTACGAGTAGTAACGATGAAATTGAGTAAGGTATGTCTATGATCGTTTGATGATTGTGCGTAAACACCTAGTAAGTTGGTGTAGTAATAATGCAAGATTGTGGTTGCTGTTTATATTTGAAGCCTAAATTGACAAGGCTTAAAATGAGTAAGCTTATACGTAAATGATGCATCTTTCTATTAATGTTTTTGCTCATGAATATCTTAGATAATATGATATTTTCTGTAAGACCCTATCAGGGGTATGATGTTAATGTTAGATTATATGTATGAGACTCGAGTATGTTATTTATCAATTTGAGTGATTCAACAGGTATGCTGAAAACGAGATAGTATGTGGTTGTACCATGAGAGGTACAAGTATGTGTTAGAATTAAATTGAGGTGAATTTAGTATATGATGAACCTATAGTGGGTTATGTAAATGATTATTGTAGAAATCTAAGTAGGAATGGTAGTGTGTGAAGATGTTCCTAGATGAACATTTGAAATAGAGAAATGCTTGTGGATAACTATCCATTAATGTATAATGACGATGGGCTATGTGCGATACCATCTTATTAATTGTTAGTGATGGGCTGTGTGCGATACCATCAACAATATTATTAATGGTGGGCTGTGTGCGTTACCACCTTATTAATTATTAAATGAAAGGGCTATGTGTGATACCATCGCTTATATTATCATTTGGTGGGCTAAGTGCGATACCACTGTAATTATAAATGATTGGTGGGCTATGTGCGATACCACCCTATTAGAGATTGATGGTGGGCTAAGTGAAAAAACCACCGAGTGACTGGTAGTATAAATGGTTCAATAAGAAGTTACGATGTGTTGTATTATATGACTATGTGAGGATAAGTGCAGGGATGTAAGTTAATGAATGCGAGCCTTAAGCTCGAGATATGGTTAAACGTGGTAAGAGACAGAATAAGTAAGCAACGAATTTTTATATTATGAGATAATCCATTTTAAGCAAAGAGAGGTCAGTACTGTCAGACAACGAAATAGGGGAAAATTTATTGAATAAACTGTACTGATTGGCTAAACAAAAATAAAAAATAAAATAAAATAAAATAAAAAATAAGTTGATTTCTGTCTCTAAAATTTTAAATCGGAATCAACGATCATTCGCTGTGTCAGGAAAGATGTTCATGTACAAGGGACCCTAAGACTATTAGACAACATTTGGCTAAGTCGGGGAGTACTAAAGGATATGAAAATCTGGAGTGATTGTCTTAGAAAATGAGTGCGAGACATGGTACTTTTAAGTAGGCGTCCACATGTCTGAACGATGAATAGAATGAAATTTGGTATCAAGTACCTTCAGGACTATTACAGTCTGTGTTATTATCAGAGTAGCGAGGAAATAAAATTCAAGGGATGATGTGAAAAAGAAACATGGTGTCTGAATCACTGTTGATCATATGGAGTAGAGGGCACCCTTTATCTCAATATGTGTCGATCGCTCTTTTGATAGATCAACTAAGTTACTCATGTCAGAGGCTTCTATATCACTCAGTAATATAAACATTATTATTTCAGATAGTTAATCAGAGAAGGGAATTTTAGATCTTTGAAGTAACAACACATTGATAAGTTAAGAATAGGAAAGCGAGTGAGAGAAGTAATTACCATAAATTGAGCGATGTGTAATTATAATCTTTAAGTCATACATAAACAAGATAGTGCATGAAATATGTATGATAACAATTATAGAAACTGGACGCTACCTGATCGAGCCTTATGAGGGAAGGTTATAAGGATCAGTATCATCAAAGACTCTTAGCAGAAAGTGAAAATCAAATATACCAGTTAGAAATAGTTTCAGACCGAAAGAATGCATATACAGACTGATTTCATAAGAGCATCAAATTCCAGTTAGAGGAATAAATGTTTATGAAAGTATCGTAGTAGAGATAGAATTCTTGGACTTAGTTATAATGAGAAGTTGAAATTCAGTTTGATTCGGTGGAAAGCGAATAACATACTAGAATTCTAACTAGGAAGATCGAGGAATATAGGATCCGAGGTTGTGTGAAAATTTGACAAACCACGAGAAAAGCAAATCACAAATCTATACACTGGTAAGATATATCTATACAATGGTAAGATTTTCGGGGACGAAAATCCCTAAAGGAGGGAGAATTGTAACAACCCGATTCTGGGCCTAGTCGAAATAGTGGTCTCGGAACCACTAACCCAAGACCAGAGAAAATATTTTTTGATCTTATTCTATGAGTTATAACATGATCATAAGAGTGTATGGAAATCTTGGTGAAATAATTTTGGTGATTGCATGTTTAATTTTGAAAAAGGAGACTAAATCGAGTAAAGGACAAAAGTTGGGAATTACTAGCAAATGTTGTCAAATAGTTATGGAACATAATGTGGGGATCTTTAATGGGAAAATAGGCCAATTTTAAAGTGATGGCCGGCCAGGAGGATAAGAAAGGTTGAAAAGTCAAAAATTTGGTATGGGTTGGTACATGATAACATAAGTAAAAGTTAATAAAAATAATAAGTGGTCATCTTCCTTCCCCATTTTTCCTTTCTCTGCCGAAATTGAAGAAGAAAACCACCATGGAAGCTGATAAAATTTGTACTTTTGGAACCCTTGTAGCATGGGCTAGCTATTGGGGGGTGTTACAACTTACCTGGCTAAATTTGCAGAAATACCAAGATTTAGGGACATTTCGGTAATTTTATATTTTTCTTGATTTTTCAACCGGTCTTGATCTAAATTAATAATTTCATTCAATTTTGTAATTTAAATAACAAAATAATCCATTTCATACAATTTAGTCATTTCTGACTTTTTTAAAAAATTGCCCATAAAATTTTACTTTTATTCAATTTAGTCCCTGAGCCTAAAACATGCAAATTAGCCATGCTAGCTGAATATATTTTCCTCCTCCTCTCCATTCCACATCCTTAATTTATATAACATGCTTATAAGCAACATTATCTATAATTTCAATATTTTTTTATATGTTTATTCAACATTGTCCATTTGAGTCATAGTCACTAAATTATTTATATCTTGAGATACAGAATTCAAAATTAAGATCCGCTTGGTGTTTTTGAAACTAGGCTCAATAAACTTTAATTTCATATTTTATTCATCCTCTAGTTTTATTTCTACAATTTTTGGTGATTTTTCAAAGTTATCCTACTATTGTTGTCCAAAACTGTTTTAGTGCAAGATGTTAATTACCAAGTTTATAACACCCTTATTTCCTTTATCTACAATATATCCCATCATTTTCTCTTATTTCCATTTATTAACATATCAAGAACATACAACCATATATAAAAAACTCTACTTTAACATCATTTTTATTCTTTTCAATAATATAAAACTTAGAAATATATTAAAATCTTGATGCTCTTACCTTGTCCCATTGATTTCAATCTTTAACTTTATTTTCTCTCTCCTCCAGCTTCTATTTCTTGAATCTAACTTGATATTCTAGCTCCTCATAGTCTCCTTAATATTTTTCTCTCTTGATAGCTATGGAAATTCTTTTGATTTCTAAGTGAAAATGGTGAATTTTTGGTAGAAGGACTAAATTGTAAAAAAAAGAAAGTTTCTTTCTTCTCTTCTTTCTAACGTGGGGTGAATGGAAGAAGATGATGGATGGTGTGTGTGTGTGTGTGTGTGTGTGTTTTTCTTTCCACACACACATATATATACTAAATAAAATAATAAAATAATAATAAGTATCTTATTAAAATATTAATAAGTAATATTTATCTAATCAAGTAATTTAAAATATCATCAACATAATCATTACATTCTAGAATTCTCTCTCTTACTAATTGAACATTTTTCCCTTCATGATCTTTTACAATTCCATCATTGAGTCATCACTTAATTTAGAAAAATTACGATTTAATCCCTCATAATTCTCCACATATTTGATTTGGTCCTAATTCATCCATTTTCCTTAGTTTCTAGATTATTCCACCCCTAAAATATTTGCACTACGGGTCCTTCAATTTTTTTCATATTTACACTTTAACCCCTCAAATTTTAAGTATTTACTCTTGGGCAATAAAACTTTTCTCACTTTTACAATTTAGTCCTTTCTTGAATTAATAATGTAATATATCATAATATACTTCCCAATGTTGACATAATCCAAAATTTCCCTTTTTGTCACTTTATTTCCTTACTTAACTATATCAAGGATACTATCTTACTTTCTTACTGTAGTAATTTTGAGGGTATTACACACTAGGGCCATATATATATATATATATATACTAATTGCATTATAATTATATGTTATGAGCTCAAAATCTTACTATCATATTCAAAAGATATTTTGAACAATCTCGTCAATTAATTATGTTAACATAAAACCAATGCGACTTTTCTTACATATATCTTAACTAAATTCATCCATAACATTAACAAAACTAAATAGCATAGATCAAATATGGATGTGTAGCACGAAAATTACACGAAATGTGATCTAAACATGTCTATTTCTAACTAGTAGGGGTGTTTAAATGATTAACCAATTTGTTAAATCGAACCGAATTAGTATTAATCAAATTGACCAAACTTTTTAATCCTTTAACCATTAACTGAACCGAAATTTTTGCAAAAAAATTTAATTGAACTGAAATATTTCGGTTAACCTATTTTTTTTTTTGTTAAAACAAGTATAAAATATATAAAAATAAATAAATTGATAATGCTCATTTGACCGAATTATTTGAATTAATAATAGCATAATACATATAATATTATTTATTAAGTTTAATTAATTAGATTAATTACCTAATTTTGAATCGAATTAACCGTTAACCAAAATTTCAAAAAATTTTAACCGACCTTGATCAAATTAAATTGGTCAATTGAATAATTAACCGAATTAAATTAGTTTAGTTGATTAATTAAATTTTAACTGAAATTTGAATACTCTTACCAACTGATGCTTAAACCACAATAAAATCAAATTTTATCAAAATAAATTATAAATAAATCAAATAAACCATTTATATAAAAATTCTTAAAATGCCCATAAACTAAAATAATAATAATAATATCACTTTATTTCTTCCTCTCCATATTCCAACCAAAATAATAATAATAATAATAATAATAATAATAATAATAATAGTGGTGGCCAGGTGTAAGATATGCACACATAGGCACATGTACGGTGCCTCATATATATCTTACTTTAATTACTTAGAATTACTACATCTAATTAATATTGCAATTGATTATCCTAAAAAACATACTATTGCAATTAAACTATTTCTTTTTCTAAATGAACAACATGATGCAGAAATAGTGAACTATATATTGAAAATAATAATATATATTCCAGGAAGCAAACAAAATTGAAAAAAAAAAAACAAAAGAACAAATAATCCAGGGTTTGGTAAAACGTCCAGGACCATATCAGAAAAAATTTAAGCGGCCGCAAATTTTTCCTTTTCTTTTTACGATGTAATTATGATTCAATTCCTTTTTTTTTTTTTCACAAATTCCATTTTCGGAAATCCGTCGCCGACGAGGGGTTACCGGGTTTCGAAAACGAGACCTTCCACGTTCTAATTTCGCCATCCAGGCTTCCGCTAATAACCGAAACTACATCACTATGTTCATCGTCTCTGACCGCCGTCAACGACTTCACCGGCTTCTGGTGACCTTCCAAAACCGCCAAACAACAATATTTCCCTTCCACTCCACGTTGCCAGATCCTAACCGTCCGATCAGCGGACCCGCTCATGAGTAAATCACAGACGTTGATCAAGCATAGGATTGCCTTTCCATGCCCTCTCAGCGCTCCTGTCACCACCATGTAATTGGCGCTATCTTCCCTCTCCCATACCAGAATCGAACGGTCACACGCACCGGAGAAAAGCACTGATCTTTCGTCGTCTAAAGCCAGTGCGTTTACCGCTGACTTATGCTTCTCAAGAGTCGCCACCAATGCGTACCGCTTCTCGCCTGAGGGTTTCGCCCAGACTCGGATCCGTCGGTCAGCGGACCCTGTATAAACCGTTCCGTCAACGGAGGCCGTGATGGCGTTAATGGCGTCGTCGTGTGCTTTAATAGACTGTAAACAACGCGCATCCGATGCTCGCCATATCTTCAAGGTTTTATCCCAAGAAACTGAGTAGATTAAACCTCTATTGACGGCGAGTCCAGTAACGGCGTCGGCGTGTTCGATCCACAACCGCTTCACGTGACGGCGAACACTGACATAGTTCTTTGGGAGAACAAAACGACGTAAGCGGTCGTTAACGGTAGGTAGGGCGGTTAAGAACTTGTGCTTTTTAGTCACGGTCATTTGCCAGACTCGGATCTTAGAGTCCTGGTGAGCAGTGAAAACTTTTCCGTCACAGAAAGTGACAGACTTAACAGAACCGGAGGATGAATCGTTGCCGTTGTAGGCATCGAGAAGAGTGGATGTTCGGCGATCGTAGACGCTGATTTCGTTAACCGAAGCAACATACAAGAAGTTACCCTGAACCGCAACGCAGGTGATCGGGTGGTTGGGTTGAGGCATAATTGAAGAAACGCTGATGTCAGAGACGGAAAAGACTAAGGTATCAGGGAAAAGCTGTAAGGAAGGTACAGATGGCAGAGTCTGGAGGGAAAGGTTGCTAGGGAGGCTGCTGTAGCTCGTGTCACTTGAAGAAGCTGAAGATGAGGTGGCGCTCCCTCGATTATCGGGGGAACTATCGGAAACCAAATGTTCCGACAAGCGCGGTGGTTTTTTAGGGAACGGAATGGTGGAGTCGTGGGTTAAAGTGGCGCAGCTGCTGGTTGCGCATGTAGCTAGCCATGATCGGACCTTCATGCCGGCCTTTCAGACCTAAAACAAAAATTTAGAAGCTAGGCACGAGAGAGGATTGAAGCAGGGCCGTCGTTGTGGTTTATAATTATATAAAGAAAATAAAAGGTAATGCCACGTGGAGTTGAGAGAGTGGATATGGTCCGATCAGTCCTAGGCTTCAAAAGGACAAGAAATGGCACGTCAAGAGTAGTAGTTTTGTAATTTAATGCCGGTGCTGTTTCCCAGCTTGCTGCTTTGCAAATTACAACTCTGCAGCAGGAAAGATTCATTTAGTTGGCTAACCGCGTCCAGCTCCGTAGAATAGAATTTAGGATTATCAATACAAATTTTAACTCCATATTTAGCATAAACAATTTATAATTAAAGCATTAACGTATATAATTCCGTCATTCCTTAAAATTACAAATGATAAGTATGATTATTAAAATATTAGTATAATAATAAATTTAACCATTAACTTTTATGTATTATATCAATTTATAATTTTAAAAAATTAACCTTTAAAATTTATAAATAATCTCAAATTGATCCTAATTTTAAAAAATTTAAAATATATAAGATACATAAATACTTTCAATAATAATAAATTTTATATTAATATTAATATTAATAATAAAAATATAATTATATTAATATTAATATTAAATAAAATAAAAATCCTCCCACGTCCGTAGCTCACCCCCTCCCACCACCATTCCCTTACCCCCGAGGCAATTAAGAAGAAGTATGAGAAGGAATATTACAAGTATTTGGATACAAATTAGCCATGGAATTCTATAGCTCTCAATGGAATTCGGAAGCAATAGAGGGACAGTGGTGGGTGGGGGTGGGGGTACGAGGACGGTGGGAAGGGAAGTTCCGGTGGGAGAGAGGGAGAGGGACCGGAGTGAGAGATTTTTATTTTATATTAATATTAATATTAATATAAAATTTAAATTTATTATTATATCTTTTGAAAATATTTATGTAATTTTGAGATCATTTATAAATTTTGAGGGTTAATTTTTAAAATTATGATTAAATTAATATAATATATAAAATTAAGAAATAAAATTATTACGTCATTTGTGACTTTAACGAAAGTGACTAGGATAATTGAACTATATAACATGAGTGCTTAAATTATAAACTTTTTATTTAGAGTGCCTAAAATAAAATTTTTTATAATTGGGTTATTAACTATATAGTTTACCCTAGATTTTATATATTAAAATTAATTATACTATTAATGTATATTTTATAAAAATATAGTTCAAAAAATATTTTTATTTATTAATTGTTGATTTTTAAAATTATATTATTCAAATAACTTGATGGATTAAATTGATTTGATGATTTGGTTATTTCCCCAATTTAATTTTTATACAATCTGGGCACAAATCAATGATATGAAAAGTTGGGAAATATTTTTCTCGGTTAGGAAAATGGGGTCATTTAGGCTTTAGCTAGTGTAATGGTGGCGGCCTAGCTAGAAGATATTTAACTAAGCTGTCTTCGATTGAATCATTTGCATTCTTTATCCAAAGTAGATCATTTTAAGAAAAATAATAGAAAGGAACATTTAAATTTTCATGGTACAAAAAGGAAAAGTCGAAATCATCACCCCACAACTTAGCTTAGCTGTTTCAAATTCTAATTTGATGGTACATGAATGTACACTCGAATCTCTAATCCATTATTATTATTATTATTTCTTTGTTTCTTATATCTTCTTCTTTTTTGCAAAATAAAAAAAATCCCAAAGTAGCATCAGTATGATGAAGTATGTATTGACTTTAAATTTTCATAGTACGAACAATAATCTTCATGAATATTTGATAGATATTAAAGAAATAAATAACATGAAAGAAACCACGTAAATGTGCTTTTGAAGAGGAATGGGAAATTATGAAAAGAGTTACTGCTTTTCAGTTTGGTAGGCTTACTGTGAGATATTTGAGTTCCGCTGGTCACAAGGAAATTAAATGCTACAGATTGTGCTCCTTTGATTGAGAAACTTACCGGTAGAATTAATAGTTGGTCATCTAAGCAACTAAGCTATGCTGGAAGATTGCAATTAATTAAAGCTGTCATTTACAACATTAAACCTTATTTGTGTCGACAATTTCTTTTGCCTAAAGGAGTTCTCAAGAAATCTGTTCCAGGTATTTCTAGAAAGGGAAAGACAGTGCAGCTTTTGGTGCAAGAGTTAGTGGGCATAAGATTTGTTCACCTAAAGCTGAGGGTGGATTAGATTTGAAAAAACTTGAAGATTGGAATAATGCATGCATTTTGCAGCATGTTAAGTTATTCTTGCTGGACAGGATTCATTATGGATTGCTTGGCTTAGGGAGTATGTTCTAAAAGATATAAGTGTTTTTGGGATGTCACTATTGGTTCAAATAGTTGGAACTGGAAAAGACTACTCAAGATGAGAGAGATGGTCGCTCCTATCACTTCAAGACTATCTAATGGAAGTAATATTATCCCAACCACCAAGTTGTGGGAGTAAATTAGGGATAAAAAAGAGAAGGATAATTGGCAAAAGTTGATTTGGTTTCCATTACATATTCCCAAGCATTTTTTTATTGCTTGGATGGCTATGATGAATAGGCTTCTGACTAGTGATGGATTAGTTTCTAGAGGCATGAATATAGAAAGTAATTGTTTGCTTTGTTTCAGCGAAGCGACCACGAAACATATTTTTTTCTTTTAGCAATTGAGACTTGGAATCAGGAATTATCTTGGGCTGGTATCAAATTGAAAAGCAAATCTCTTGTTTCTGTTATCCTTAAGCTTGCCTGAAATACTTATATTCATATTGTTTGGAGGGATAGGAATCACAGGTTTTCTGGTAGATCTCATGTTAATGCATATGGTTTGCTGGTGAAAGGGCTAGATTAATAAGGAAGCAGGGTAATAGATTAGACTTCGTTAATAGGAATATTTGTAGAAACTGGAGTTTGCATGAATTATAAAATGAATAGGCATTGTTTGTAAAACAGTTGTTTTGTATGAGAAATTTTCTGCTTTCAGAATAATAAAGTCACGATTATCCACAATGAATGTGTTCTCAAAATAAATAAATATTCCCTCAATCTGAGAACAACATGTCATAGTTGATATTTATGAAATCAATTTTTTACAATAACCTCAATTATTTTAAATATTTTAATTAATCAAATTTTAAAATATTAAAACTTCATTAAAGCTTTTATGATATATTCTTCCAGATTTTTATCCGTAATAAATTTTTAAAAAATAAAAAGCCAAAATTGAAAATTTTTAACTACCGTATCAAAATTTATATAATATAATTATGAATATAAATTTTTTAATATAAAACGTAACACTATAATATATAAGTAATAATGCATGAATGGATGTGTTGGACCCAGGGTGGGGGAGCAGCAAACAAGAGAACCGACAATAGCTTATGGTCATTCAAATGGTTTTAAAAATTGTAATCCAAGAAGGGCAAAAGGCCAACCAGCCTTGCCTAGTGTAGGTTGGCGTCTAGTGCTGCTTATGCAGTGGGCTTAAAAGTTGACGTAGACCTATTGTAGTAAATTCACAGAAATAGCAATCCATTTGACCATTTTTTTCAACACTCTCTTCTTGGCCCTAATCCCTATGTCTTGGAATTTGACTTTTACCCTAATCTGTCGAATAATTTATATCATCATTCACCTACAGCTTCTAATGAAGGAGCAGCTGGAGGCAAAAGCCAAATGTAATTTGTTAAGGATACAGCAAACAGGGAGTGTTAATTATATATAATTTTCAATATTAACTAAAATCCATGTAATTAAAAACAATTTTTTTATTTTATTCTAAGCTCATTTTACTCTTCCTTTCAAGGTTTAAAAATTGGAATATGAAGTTAAAATGATTGACTTGGAGAATTTAATTAAGAAATATTCTAATGTAAAATAAAAGCTTAAAACATGATTTAGTCTCTAAATATGTGGAGTGTGCCTCACATTTTGGTGGGAATAGAGTTGACATCATGACAAGTGACGTCCCGATGAGCTGATAGTAGAGCTGAGCATTGGTTGAGCCACCCGGCCCGGCCCGAAGGCCCGCCCAAAAAATGGGAGGGTTCGGGTAAAAATGTAGGCCCAAAAATGGGCTTGGACAGAAAAATGAGGCCCGTTTAAAAAACGGGCCGGGCCTCGGGTAAGAATTTCTTGGCTCGAGCCCCGTCCGGCCCGGCTCTAGATATATTAAATAATTTATTTTTTAATCCTTTTTTTTATTTTTTACCTTTACCTTTCATAGTTTCATAACCTGGCTTCATTTTCCATCTTTGCCGATCCTTTGCCTGACTTTAGCTCCTGCGTTACTAGCCCTCTCCACCTCCGATCCGATCCAGCCCTCTGACTTTATTTCAACTCCGATCCAGCAGTAAGCCTCTTCTTCTTCTTCTTCTTCTTCTTCTTCTTCTTCTTTTTGCTTTAAAATGTTGGTTACTTCCTTTATTGCTTATGTTCTGTATCTTTCATTTTATTAGGTTTTTTAATTTTTCTGTTTGATTATCTAATGTTTCAACTGTTTACTTTCTTTCCTATCTCGTTTTAAGTCATCTAATCTTGGTGATGGTTCATGGTTGTATTTGTATTGGTCTTTGTTCTTGATAAATTTTTATGAGTTTTTGGCTTGAACTTGGTTCGATGGTTGTCCAGCGATCGGCACTATGGCTTGAAGATTTGAACACAAGTATTTTTCCACTTCACCTCTACTTCAAGAAGCTCTAGCTTCATTTTTAACTGTTATTGCTTTCTCCAATTACAATTGTTTTGTTTCTTCTTGTTCTTTACTGAAATTTATTTGCCTTGAGAACCAATTTTCCTATATGGGTTTCTATTCTGTTTCTTTGAAGTTGTGTTCTTTTTTCTTAGGAATTTGACCTTTGCATTACTCGATCTTTGCATTCTTTTTCATTTGAAACTCAGGGTTCGAGAGAATTGCAGTGGACTTAAAGTTTTGCAGGTAAAACCCTAAACCCAAGACTCCCAAATCTTCATTTTAATTGATTCTTCATTTATTCTTTACTTTTTCATCATTATTGTATCATTTGCTTCTCTTCTACTCCATATCTATCATTTTTAGTTAATTAATTAATTGAAAGAGGAAACAAAGCATTAAAAGGCGGGCTGGGGACTCTTGGAATGCCCAGTTTCTTTACTCATGTTTCGAAAGAAGCATAAATGACAAAATTTTGGCGTTAATTTTGAAATAAGTTTTTTTTTTTAATTTCCATTTTGAACACAAAATGATGACTATTGTTATTATTGTAATAATCAATATGTAGTTTATTTATAGATAAATAGTGAGGATATAATTTGTATTGTTCAGTTATGATGTAATTTTGTTTTGAACACAAATGGTTTTGTTTTGAATTTTAATTCAACAGTGGTTTTAAATAGTTTTAGATTGATACATCTGTTAGTTTGTGATTTGGTGGGTATGATTTCAAAAACATTGACAATTGTTTAACACAAATTTAAAAATTGAAACTGTCAAAATTGGGTCTAATATGAAAATTTGGAACTAAGATTGAACGTATTCCAAAAAATACGATGATAAAGTTGGACAAAAATTAGTATTTACAAAGTTGTTTATAGGAAATTATGACATGTCCATTTTATTAAAAGTATAACCCAAACCCTTAATTTTTGTCTTTCTATATACAACTTACAGTTGTATAAATATTTAACATAAAATTTCAATGTTTTTGTATTTTGTTTTAGTATCATTTTTATTTGTTTCTTGTTTTAATATTTATTTTATTTTTTAAAATGTATTTAATTTATTATATTTTATTTTTAATAAAATAAGTTAAAAATTAATATTAACTTTGATTCAGGCTCGGTAGCTCGAGCCTACCAATTTTACGTCGGGCTGGGTTTGGATAATTTTCCAGGCCCATATTTTGGGCCGGGCCAGACTGGGGCCTAAAAAATAGGCCAAAATTTTTTTGGGCCTGGCCCGACCCAGCCTATGCACATCTCTAGCTGATAGCGACATCATGATGTGGCGACGTTTTCTCTATTCAATCAGGTTTCTTCTCCTAGTTAAAATATGCTATATTTTTCCAATCTAACTCTAATAAATCTAGGATATTATCAAAGTAGTCACGAATTTATCCTATAAATAGGACTTTTAGCAATCCTAGAGATTTTGATTCAACAACATAAAATAAGAGAGTTTTGTGAGAAATTTGGGAGAATTTTGTATTTTTGGGTTTGGGTTTGTTTGTTTCTCCATCTTGTACTCATCTTCGGTTTTTTTCAGTTTTAGTGAAACTTTCTTTGCGTGGTTTTTTATCCTCTTCAGATAGTTTTTTCCACGTAAATATTTGTATCCAATTTTCTCTTTTTTCGTTCTTGTTCGTTGCATAATTCAGGTTTAGCCTAACAAATGGTATCAAAGCTTGGTTCGATTTCTGCATTCAACCCGTTTAGAGGTGACAATGATGTATGATATCGATAAGTTCGATAGGATCACAAATTTCAGTTTGTGGCAAGTTCGAATAATGAAAATTCTGGTTCATAACGGTTTGAAGAAGGTCGTTACAAGGTAAAAGCTCGCGATGCGAATTAGACAGAATGGGAGGAACTTGATGAGAAGACACTGTTAACAATTCAGTTGTGCCTCACAAAAAATGTATTGAATGAAGTACTTATGGAGAAAACAACAGTAGCCTTATATTGGAAATTGGAAGACCTTTATATGACAAAGTTTCTCGCAAATTGCTAGGTATTGAAACTGTAACACCCTTACCCGTATTCAATGCCAGGACAGGGTTCAAGGTATTGCCGGACTTACAACACAAGCAATCACACAATTTCGAGTTATAAATTTGCGTCCAAATTAAAACCATTTACATTCAATCATAAAGCTCCTAATATGAGCCTATGAGGCCTAAAACATGCTTTGAAAGTGGTTCGGGACTAAATCGTGAACTTTAGAAATTTTTACAAAACTTAGAAAATTTTTGCTATGCACAGAGGTCACACGCCCATTCCCTAACATGTATAACTCTCTGACTTGCAAGTCATGAACAAATTGGAGTCACACTGCCAAGTCACACGCCCGTGTGCTAGGCCGTGTGACGAATTTTTATTTTTGAAATTAGGTACAGTTTTCACACTGCCGTGTAACACGCACGTGTTTAAGGCCGTGTCAACCACACGGCTGAGACAAATGCCCGTGTTTCTACTCGTGTGCTCAATTCTAAGCATTCTGTTTCTCATTTTTAAGATGTAGGGGACACACGGCCGGACCACATGTGACACACGGCCAAGACACACGCCCGTGTGGACAAAATTAAGCCATTTCCTAGCCTCATTTGTCGCCCAAATTTACCATGTTCTTGCACTAAAACATACCAAATACAATCCAACCATTTTAAACATCCATCTCAAGCAAATTTCATCATGTACAAGGCATACCACCACATGCATACATGTTTATAATTTTACCATGGACTAATCCATTTGTTGGACACACTTAAACAATTACCTAATATATGTGAAAATAGCATAGCATGACATTACAAGTGTATCAAAATGACCATTTCTAGCCATTCCAATGGCTAGGTTACAAACATCATTATCAAGCTACAAAATGGCCAAATAAGCTTATACATGCCATTATACCAAAAGGAGATTTCTATGTATACCAAAATGAAGTATTGGATAGTGTGATGATTGCTCCGACCGACTTCCAAGCTTCGCGAGCTTTGAGCACTATAAAATAAGAAAAGTTAAACTGATTTATGCCTAGTAAGTTCGTATAACAAAAAATAAACTTACTGATCATATTTATTAATACAAGCATACATATTACACATTCCATCAATTTTGGATAAGTTACCTAAGTACACAATCACTTATTCAAACAAGTTAGTCACATAGTTTCATAAGAATATCAAGTAAAACATAGATGAGCTCATCACAATACAAGTTCCATAAATTTTCACCTTTCCATGTTTTAAGATTCCTTTTCTGTTGAACTATTGAAATCTCGATGGATGTTCGGGTAATATACACATGTGCGAAAGTACCCATTAGGGTACATAATAAGGAGGCACACTTTTGAGTCGTACATTTTTCAGTAGGATTACCAGTCTAAGTTAAATTCTATCAGTTGCATTTTCTCCAAAGAGCTTATTGAGGATTACTCGTTCGGGCTAAATTCTATTTGCAACATATGCATTATTATACCTAACGCATCAAAATTCAACATTCAACTGGAACACGATAATTTGTCCATATTACACAACTTAAAACTATATCATTATGTATATATCATCTCATACATATCAACACCATCATACAATCCAAATCAAGCATATTAACATACATTTTTAAGTTACACGAACTTACCTTGAAAATGGTTCGTATTTAGATGTCAGCTAATCCGAAACCTTTTGTTTTCCTTGATCTAGTTCTGTTGTCGGTCTTTCCGGATCTATATGGATAAATTTAGCTATTAATATATCACATTTCAATTACATTTGCATTCTATTACGTCCTATGCAAAATTACCAATTTGCCCCTACTCTTTTCAAGAATTCTAATTTCGTCCCTAGGCTCGGAAAATGAAATTCATGAAATTTAACCCTCTTTCCAAGCCTAGCCAAAATTTAATAACAATTTTTACAGCACATACATTCCACAAATTTTAGCATTTCCCAAGGGTTTTACTACTTTTTCATTTTAGTCCCTAAATCAAGTTTTCATCAAAAATTACTTTGTAAAAGTTGTTTATCTATGAATAACCTTTCATTTTCTACCATAAATTTCTAATTTTTGCATATTCATCCATGACCCAAAGTCCAAACCTTGATAACTTTTCAAATTAATCCCATAAATAGAGAGATTAGATTATCCCGATTCTAAAAATATAAAAATCATTAAAAACGAGACTTGATTTCATACCTTATTGGGCTTGAAAAGTTTTCATCCTCTCTCCTAGGGTTTCCATAGAAATTTTGGTGGAGAAGATGAATAGAAAAGATGATAATTCTTTTTAATTATTTGTCATCTTTTAATTTTAGTGATTTTCAATTTAGTCCTTTAGCCATTTCTAATTTTTCCATGGATGAGTCATTAAAGTCTCTACTAACTCCTCTTCAATGGTCTAATTACCAAATAAGGACCTTAAGTTTTGAATTCCATAGCTATTTGATACCTATAGCTACTAGAATCCAACTTTTGTATTTTATGCAATTTAGTCCTTTACCTAATTGACTATACAATCGATTTAATTTTCGTATAAAAAAGTTCATGATCTTTCTAACATGATTCCAACCATAAAATAAAATAAATAAAATAAAATAAAATTTTATCTTTTAGTCGAATTTGTGGTCCCGAAACCACTGTTCCGATCTCACCAAAATTTGGGTTGTTACAACTCTCCCCCCTTAGAAATTTTCGTCCTCGAAAATTCTTACCAGAAAAGAGATTAGGATATTGCTTCCTCATGGTATCCTCAGGCTCCTAAGTAGCTTCCTCTAATGCATGCCGTTTCCAAAGAACTTTTACCAAAGCCACCTTTTTATTTCTTAGCTCTTTCGTCTCGTGTGCCAGTATTTTAATCCGTTCTTCGTTGTATGTCATATTAGGCTGAATTTCCACTTTTGTTGGAGTAATAGTGAGTGAAGGGTTCGATCGATAGCGTCCCAACATGGATACATGAAACACATTATGAATTTTATCAAGTTCCGGCGGTAATGCTAACCTATACGCAACAGGCCCAATTCTTTCAATGATCTCATATGGCCTGATGAATCGTGGACTCAGTTTTCCTTTACGGCCGAATCGAAGAACCTTCTTCCAATGTGACACTTTCAAGAATACTTTATCACCAACCTGGAATTCTATCTCTTCCGTTTTAAATTGGCATAATATTTTTGATGGTCTGAGGCCGCTTTCAAACTGTCTCGAATTATCTTCACCTTTTCTTCAATTTCCCTGATCAAGTCAACTCCGTGTATCTTTTTCTCACTTAACTCTGTCCAATACAATGGAGTTCTACATTTGCGACCATATAGGGCCTCATACGATGCCATTTTAATGCTGGACTGATAACTATTATTGTAAGCAAATTCAATCAAAGGCAAGTATTTTTCCTAGTTACCCCCAAATTCAAATACACAACACCGAAACATGTCTTCTAAAATCTGCATCACACATTTAGATTGTCCATCTGTTTGAGGATAGAATGCGATACTAAAGTGTAAACGAGTGCCCAGAACTTCTTGCAACTTAGTCCGAAATCGGGATGTAAACTGAGTATCTCTATATGATATAATGGAGATTGGCACTCCGTGTAGTTTTACAATCTCTGAGACATATAATTCAGCTAATCTATCTAATGAAAAGTCCATATGTACCGGGATAAAGTGTGCCAAACCCAAACAACATCTTTCTTTTTTGGTGAATGGGGTAATCCCGTTACAAAGTCCATGGTAACTCATTCCCATTTCCACTCCAGTATTGTAATTGGCTACAATAATCCTGAAGGTACTTGATGTTCAGCCTTTACTTGTTGACATATCAAGCATTTTGATACAAATTCAGAAATATCTCGTTTCATTCCTGGCCACCAATACATCCTCTTCAAGTTATTTTACATCTTATTGTTACTAGGATGGATAGACATCGTACCATGATGAGCCTCATGCAAAATCTTCTATACATATTCTGAATTCTTCGGTACACATATTCTGTCTCTGAATAACAAACAACCATTAGAATCAATTTGAAACTCCGAATTAGGGTTTGACTCACTCTGTACTTGTTTAGCCCGTAATTTACCATAATCCCTTTGAGTTTCACAGATTTGTTGCTGAAATGTTGGTCTAGCTCTTAAGTCAGCTATAATAGAATCGTCATCAGACAGGGACAACTGGGCATTCAACGCTCATAAAGTAAATAAATATTTTTAGCTTAAGGCATCCACCACTACATTAGCTTTCCCTAGATGGTAATCAATAACAAGATCATAATCTTTCAATAACTCCAACCACCTACGTTGTCTCAAATTTAGCTTTTTTTTGTGTCATTAAATACTTCAGACTTTTGTGATCCATAAAAACATGACATTTTTCACCAAAAAAGATAATGTTGCCATATTTTCAGTGCAAATACAATAGCTGCTAATTCGAGATCATGTACTGGGTAATTTCTCTCATGCGATTTTAGCTGCCTAGATGCATAAGCCACTACTTTACCATCTTACATCATTACCCATCCCAAACCATTGAATGACACCTCGGTGTAGACTAAAAACTCTTTACTCAATTCAGGTTGGACTAATACGGGCGCTTATGTTAATAAATCTTTCAATCTATCAAAAATCTGCTGGCACTTATCATTCCACTCGAATTTCACTTCTTTTTACAACAATCGAGTCATTGAAGAAGCTATCATTGAAAACCCTTTAACAAATCTCCGATAATATCCTGCTAGTCTTAGAAAACTTCTGACTTCTGAGACATTCTTCGGTGGCTTCCAACTTATTATAGCTGAAATTTTATTCGGATCCACCCGAATACCGTCTGCAGATGCAACATGTCCAAGGAAACTAACTTCCCTTTAGCCAGAATTCACATTTACTGAATTTAGCATACATCTATTTCTCATGTAAAGTTTGCAATACAATTCTCAAATGCTCAGCATGCTTATTCACATCCTAAGAGTAAACCAAAATATCATTAATAAAAATAACCACGAAACTATCCAGGTATGGTTTGAAAATTCTATTCATTAAATCCATATACTACTGGGGCATTAGTTAATCCGAATGGCATCACTAAAAACTCATAATGCCCATATCTAGTTTTGAAAGCTATCTTTGACACATCCGAATCTTTTACCCGTAGTTGATAGTAACCAGATCGTAGATCAACTTTCGAAAATACGGTGGCACCTTTTAATTGATCGAACAAGTCATCTATATGAGGCAACGGGTACTTATTCTTTACTGTGACTTTATTAAGTTGTTTGTAATCAATACATAATCTCAATGATCCATCTTTCTTTTTTACAAACAGTACCAGTGCACCCCATGATGAAAAGTTGGGTTGGGCAAATCCTCTATCAATCAACTCTTGCAACTGCACCTTCAGCTCTTTCAATTTGGTAGGAGCCATTCTATATGGTGCTATAGATATTGGCGTCGTCGCTGGCACAAGGTCTATGGAAAATTCCACCTCTCTAGCTGGAGGTAAACGAGGTAACTCTTCTGGAAATACCTCAGGGAACTCACAAACAGCCGGCATCGACTGGATTTTCAACTCTAACACTTTGGTGTTCAGTACAATAGCAAGATGAGTCTCATACCCCTTTTTAATATACCTCTATGCTGATATTGCTGAAATCACATTAGATAACCCATCCAGTTTCTTAGATTCAACCCGAAATTACTCACCATTCTGACACTTCAATTCAATCTATTTATACTTACAATTTACCATTGCATCATGTTGGGTTAACCAATCCATTCCCAGTATTACATCAAATTCATCAAAGGGTAACAACATCAAATTAGCCGAAAAACAGTGACCCTCTATAATCAATGGACAATTCTTACCAATTTTATCCACCATAACATGCTGACCCAAGGGGTTTGAAACTTTAACCACAAATTCGGTGAATTCAACAATCATATTTTTATCAGACACAAATTTCGTGCATATGTATGAATGCGTGGAACCAGGATCAATCAAAGCAATAATATTAGTATCAAGTAAAGAGAATGTACCAGTGATAACATCTCGTGTTGAAGCATTTTCTTTTGCACGTGTCGCATATGTTCTTACCGGGGCCTGAGCCTCAGGTTAGCTGTCGATTAATTTGTATCACTACGACTGCCACCGGTATTTCCAAAGTACCGTGTTTGTCTACCCTTTGAGATAGGTTTACTCGACTTTGGGGTCTATTCAATGTCTTTCTCAACCCTTTGTGGGAAATCTTTAAAGAAATGGTCGAGAGAACCACATTTAATGTAATACCCACTTCTCATCCGACACTCTTTGAAATGTAATTTATTACAAACATTGCATCGTGGTTTGGGGGTTTCCAACACTCCCAACACTAGGCGTTAAGGGAGATGAAGACCTCGGGTTGGTGCATTTAGAACTTCGTTCCTTCCCCAAATACTCCCTTGATGTAGCAAAATGCTCATGATAATTCTTTGATTTCTTTGAAGTAGACGATTGAGTCTTGTTCATAAACCTTTTGCTCGTAACCCCCTTTTCGGTTGCCTATTTTCTTTGCTCAATTCCTCGGCCTTTTGTGCTCGTTCAGCCAACACCACGAATTCTCTTAATTTTAGAATTCCAATTAATAGCTTGATATCTTTGTTTAGCCCTTCTTCAAACCGTTTTCACATTTCGGCTTCATTCTGAACCCTTTCACTAGCATACTTGCTCAATCTAACAAATTCTCGTTCATACTAGGATACTGTTATATTCCCCTATTTGAGTTCTAAAAATTTCTTCTTTTTCTGGTCCAGGAATCTCTGACTAATATACTTCTTTTTAAACTCAGTTTGGAAAAATTCCCATGTAATATGTTCTCTTGGTACCACAGAAGATATGGTTTTCCACTAATGATAAGTTGTGTCTTTCAACAATGATACCGCACATTTCAGACATTTAGCTGGTGAACATGATAACTCATCTAGAACCCGTATAGTATTTTCAAACCAGAACTCAGCCCTCTTTGGATCGTCGTCCGCATTAGCCCCAAAATTTTCAGCCCCATGTTTTCTGATTTTATTTACTGGAGCCTTACCAATTCTAACAGGTCTAGCATCTTGTGGCATTTCATCATGTTGTGAAGCAGGTGGGGGAGGTCGTTGAACAACAGGGTTTGTTCTCATATATTCACTAAACCATTCATCCATCAATTTAAAGAAGGTTGCTTTTACAGCCTCACTTCGGCCCTCAGATACGGGGCTTCTACTACTATTAGATATAGCTCGCTGCACGAAAGCGTGAGTGGCACTCTCAGCTTCTTCAATCTCGACTCTAGCTTGGTTGGAAGACATTACTACATGAAAATACATTTAAAAGAGGCCAGGAGATATCACATGATAAACCATAAAAGTAACATATTTTAATCCCACATTTAGTATGCTTTTTGATGATTTAGCCCTTGATTTTATATAAAAGGTGCTTGTAATCCTTTTTTTTCATGTCATATACCTAGGAAAGCACCCGAGGATAAAAAGAACACAAAATGGGCTTAAAACGGAGCAAATGTGCCTTAGCAAGAAATCAACACTACTGGCACAAATCACCTGCAGTAGTGTCTCATTGATTACCTAGAGCACGGCCTAACTCACGAGTTGCACGGCTGAGCATCACCTCATCACCACACACAGGCGTGTCAAGTGAATTACATGGCCGTGTCCCAATCGACAGACCTGAAGCACAGCCTGAATCCCAACTCAAATGGCCGTGCCATGGCCATGCCCAAAATGACAGAATCAAGGCACGACCCAACCCCGATTTACACGGGCGTGTGCCAAGGGCGTGCCTCTGCCGTGAGAGAGAGCAATTTCACTCGGATTTGCATGCTTGAAGCCAAAGAAACATACTCCTAAGTTTACTTAAACACCCTAATAGTAATTCTACTTGAAAGAGGAACTTAGGAACCAAGTAAAGCATCTCAACAGCCTATATAAACAACCCAAGGCAGACATTGAAGAGGACAGCTTTTTGGCAGAGGCTTTTGCCAAAGCTTTCATCTTTTAGGGAATCACTTGAAGATAGCCAGTTGATCCATCTCAAGAAGCCAGAGTTCTATTCAAGACGGAGGATCTCCTCTTCAATTCCTTTAGTGGGTTTTAGGGATTTCTTATGTTTTGTTTTATCTTTTCTCTTGAGATGTTTTCCTACTTTGTTATGAACTAAACCCTTCAGATACCTGAAGGGGATGAAACCTATGATGGATTTTGTTATTTGATTTCTAAATTATATGATAAGTACTTAGTTTGTTCTTAATTATGTTGCTTAATTTAATCTGATGTGCTTAGGTGGAGGAGGAATAGACCCTGCCTAAGAGTAGATCTAGCATAATTGAGCGGAGTTGATCGGGCGCCTAGAGATAGGGTTACAAGATTTTACAGGATTAGGATGAAACCTAATATGGGGATCCATTGAGCGATTTACTACTTCTTTAGGGGGTTATTATAAGAGAACAAAAGTTCCACTAATTAACCTAAGGTTAGATGTTATTCGCCTCAAGAGAGGGTTTAATATAGGTTAGGGAGTCTCACGGATCAAGCTAAGTAAAGAAATCATATGGTTTGGGGAATAAATAATAAGTGAAATCATAGGTGGATTCTTCTTGAGGGTATCGTCTTCATCAACTGAGTTTTCCTAAAGTCCTTCTCCAATTCATTCTTTTGTCTTTGCATTCAGTTTAAGTATTTCATTAGTTTTTAGATTAATAAACCAATCACTCCATATTTCAGGCTAAATAATAGAAAAAAAGTGAGTAGTAGTACTTTTAGGTTCCCTTGGGTTCGATAAGATATTTTTTCTAAACTATACTACTGTTCGATAGGTGCACTTGCCTCTATCGATGTCATAGCTAGTCTACAGGTTTGACCATTATTTTTATAAATTTTAAAACTCGACTGTTTGGCACGATCAAGTTTTTGGCGCCGTTGCCGGGGAACACTAAAATATTAAGAAAACTCTATTTCTATTACTTTAGCCATAATTTTATTATTTCGTAATTTACTTTTTGTTTAGTTAAATTTTTATTTATACTAAATTTGTTTCTTCTCCTAGCAGGTACCCCTAGTTTATGACTAGAAGGAACTCGAGAGGACCTTTAGCATATGAAAGTGACATTGAAGCTACCGCTCGCAGGAACCGCAGAGAAACTAGACGAGCTCTAGACTACCAAAGAGAAGAACAATAAGAAAGATCCAATCCTATTGAAGGGATGGACGAAAACAATCCACCGCCAAATGTGCAAGAACAAAATGCTCCGCGTACTATATGTGATTATGCTAAACCTAATTTGACAGGAGCAGAATCTAGTATTGTTAGGCCCGCTATAGCTGCTAATAATTTTGAATTAAAGCCTAACACAATACAAATGATTCAACAGTTTGTTCAATTTGATGGTTTGCAGGATGAAAATCCAAATACTCATATAACTAATTTCTTAGAGTTCTGTGATACCTTCAAAATAAATGGTGTTTCTGACGATGCCATACGTCTTCGGTTATTCCTTTTTTCATTAAGGAATAAAGCAAAGCAGTGGTTGAACTCGTTACCACGAGGGTCAATCACCACATGGGATCAAATGACTGAAAAATTTCTTTTAAAATATTTTCCACTAGCCAAAACGGCTAAATTTAGGAATGACATCTTCTTTTGTGCAGAATGACGCAGAAACACTATATGATGCATGGGAGAGATACAAGGACCTCCTGAGAAGATGTCCACACCATGGATTACCTTTGTGGCTTCAAGTCTAAACTTTTTATAATGGTGTGAAATCTCCAACTAGGCAAATGATTGACTGTAATATCCCGGATTAGGGCATTATTGCTAAATTATATGAAATAGCATGTCTTATGAATGTGTTATGTGAATTTTAGAATCTTGAAACATAAGGAAAATGCCTTAGAAAAATATCGAGTTTTAAGTCTAAAAGAGGGAACTGAAGCAAGGTGGCCTTAAGAAAATAAATAAGGGAAATATGACATATAATTGGGCTCGAGGTTTGGACTTTAAAACACAGGTTAAGTGGTGATAAATAAGTGTTAGTAAGTAATTGATGTTGGATTATTAAATTAGTAGCAAGTTGGGCTTGCGACCCAAAAATTTAGTAATGCTAAATTGGGCATGAGGGTGGCGTTACTTAGGGGGATAACTTGGGCCTAGTATGGCCACATGAAGCCCAAAATAATGGGTTAAAATTTTGGCACTCCTAAGGTAAGGAGTTGGACAGCACCAAGGCTAGATTTTAGGAGTTTAAGTTGAGGTCAAATTCTTTTGGAATTTCGGCTAAGGTAGGAAAATAAGGATATGAGAGTGATGGCTAAGAAGGGGACTCTAGGCTTAGTAATTTCGGCAAAAGGAGGAAAACTAAGGCCATTCAACATTCTTTCTTCTCCTTTTCTCTCTGCCAAATTCTCTCTGCCATTATTCTTCTTTTCTTTTCAATTCTCCACAAAGCCGAAAACACAAGTAGTCATAGCCGAATTTCCCCTCTATCTCTCTCAAAGTCTTTTCTTTCTTTTTTCTGTTCTAGCCGAATACCCTCATCTAAAAACCCCCATAGCCGAATCTCTCTAAGCCTCAAAGCCGAATCTACAAGGGTGGTTTAGTTTCCTGAAGGTGCACCATAGGCCGCATGTGCCTTAGTGATTCGATAAGTTTCAGGATTTCTTTCCTTTGTGATTTCTTCTTTTCTTTCCATCAAGATCTAAACCGAATCAATTGTCTATGCCTATCAATTCCTTCTCTTTATCTCTAGAAGTCGAATCCTATTTTACAATAGCCAGAAGTACCGATTTTGGAAAAGCTGAAGGTGAGTGGTTGATGGTAGGTGGCCGAATGGCCCTTTTCTGTTCTTTTCTTTTTGACCGAATTTAACTATGGACATTTAGGGGCAGTCGACAAGGGTATACAAGGATTTCGGGATTTCAAATCGCAAGGTAGGTCCTAATGTACAATCGGCCAAGGCCTATTTAGGAACTTAAATTTATTTCTTACTTCGGTTAAAAGCTGAAAACTAACCTGTGAAGTGATCTAGTGCTTGGCCGATTACAAGAAGGAACATAGCAAAGTTTTGGGATTTGATCCTTAATCCAATCGGCCACAAGGTAAGTTTTGGTTTCGATAGTCCTTCGGCATTTAATTAATTAGCGAATAGGCTTTGCTAATATAATGGCGAATATAGGAAATAAAGATCTAAGCGAGAGATTAGAATTTTCGGATTTGGAGTGAATTTGCTAAGTAAATCAGGTGTGTACCCCACACTAAATCTTGATAGATTTACGGCTTTAATTTATTATATGTGCTAATATAAAAGTGTAAGATTATGGCTAAGGTACCATGTAATGGTACAAAGTACTCAGGTACGTTTTCCTACTCCTACTATGAGTATGATAAGTTTTGCTATGGCATATTCATGAAATAATAAGAATGTGAATAAGGAATATGATATGGTTAATGCATAATTGTATGACATGGGGCATATGGGTGATATGTAAAGGGGAAGTGAATTGGTGGTTTTATACCCCAATATAAGTATGTGGTGACTTATGTCACAATATAAGAATGTGGTGACTTTTGTCACAATATAAGAATGTGGTGACTTGTGTCACGAATTTATATATGGTGGCTATGCCACGAAATCATAAGGGCGATGAGCACGTCGACTGCAGCGACTGCCTTCGATGGTGTGTAGCGGATGGAGGGTTAACTTAGTAGTCCCCACGGTGTGATGGTTGGTACGGGAGACGTGTAGCGGATGGCATTTAGGTTCGGGTTCGGGTTTGCATCATTATTTATTTTTTTGGTAATTGTATGTATGATTTTGTATGCCATAATTTGTTGGGCCTTAGTGTTGTGGTTACACATTGAGTCTGTTTGACTCACCCCTTGTGGGAATATTTTTCAGGTGATGATCAGTGATGGACCGGGTCGGCAGGAGCTTAGTGGAGGCCATGCAAAGCCCAGAGACTGCTTTGTTTTATTAGTTTTCTTTCTATATTTGAGTTTTGAATTATTTCGGGTTTATTTGATGTAATAAGGCCTTCGGTACTAAGTTGTTAAGCATGTTTTTAAATTACTTAGTATGATCCGATTATTATCAAATTAAAGTTAAAAATAAATTTTTCTTAAGTGATGATATTAAATGTTTTAACACCTAAGCGACATGGGTTTTAAAATTGAGCCCAACTCAAATCAACTCTCGATTTCAAAAACCCACAAGTTTTTAACAAAGATTCAAACAAGATTTGAATGGATTTTCTTTAGAAGCATGCCAGATCCGGTCAGGGCTTGTGGGCCGGGTTTGGGGTGTTTCAGTTTGGTATCAGAGCCCGATTCAAAACTCGGCCTTGAGGGCTTTTAGGGCCCAAAATGTTTTCTGTCTTTTGAAAATAGACTTTTCTAAAAAATAAACAGGCTTTCTGGCATGGCATTTGAGACTCCAACCTGAAGTCCACCAGGTAAGTACCCCTATCCATTGTGTGAATTATTGTGTGATTTGTAGAAGGGTAGAAATGGAACGTAGATTAGTATGATAAGTACTTGAACCCTAGGACTAGGTTACCCCAACAATTACATAAAATTTTAAGTGCCTAATTAAACAAACCTGTGGTTAAGTCGCCGAGTTAGGGTGTGGCAACTATTGTGCGCATGTCTAGGATTGGTTTCAGTGGGAGCTTGGTATTTAAGCAGTCCGTGTGACTCACTTCCTCTCCACTCGAATCTTACCTGGTGCGTAGCTTCGGTTTACCCTAACCAAGAGGACTCAGCCACAGGCTAAACCCAATAATTAAAACCCGAAAGGGACTGGCCACATTTTTATGGAAACCCTAGTTTTAAAAGTCAACAAGCTACCCTTTTGAAATTATGAAAATTTTTATTTTGGAAAAACTTTCTAAGAATTTTTAATTTACAAATTACCTAAATACCCCTAGTAGTAAAATTACTAAAATGCCCTTGGTTCTAAAATTTCCATATTACCCTTGATTTTAATAAAATTTCATTACATTGCAAGAATATCCAAAAACTTTACAAAATATCAAGACACCCTGATTTGGAAAATTTACGAAATTACCCCTGATTGCAAAATGACCAAATTACCCCTAACCTGTACAAATGACCAAAATACCCTCAGTAAGGAAAATTACCGAAGTACCCTCAGATTAGAAATCTTTAAAAATACCTTAATCTTAGGGCGTCCTTTTTTAGCCACTGCTAGAGCTATTATTGATGTAGGTGATGGCCAACTGGCACTAAGGATAGGTGATGAAGAAATTATTTTCCAAATTTATGATGCCATGCGATATTCTAAAGAGCAAGATGATTCTTGTTATTTTATTGACACTACTAATCATATTATTAAAAATTCATTACAGGAAATCCTGCAGGATGACACGATGGAACTATGTCTGCCTCAAGGAGAGGGGGAAGAAGATGAAGATAATGAGATCAGTTTGAATACATCATCATTCAGACAAATGAAAGAAGAAAATATTGAAGAAGATGACATATTAAAACAGAAACCATCCATCGAAGAGCCGCCCAAATTGGAATTAAAATAGTTACCAAAACATTTAGAATACGCATTCCTTGGGGACAATTCTACGTTACCAGTAATCATCTCTTCAGGACTAGAACCCAAGGAAAAGGAGGAGCTGATAAATGTACTAAAAGAACACAAGAAAGCCATAGCTTGGAAAATTTCTGAAATTAAGGGAATAAACCTCGCGTTTTGCACCCACAAAATTTTAATGGAAGAAGGATATAAACCGTATGTGCAACCTCAGAGACGATTAAACCCTAACATGAAAGAAGTGGTCAAAGCTGAGGTAGTTAAACTTCTAGATGTAGGAATAATTTATCCTATTTCTGACAGTACTTGGGTAAGTTCTGTGCAGGTAGTTCCAAAGAAAGGAGGAATGACAGTAGTATGAGTTAATTCCCATAAGAATAGTTACAGGTTGGAGAATCTGTATAGACTATAGAAAGCTGAATGATGCCACCAGAAAAGATCACTTTCCTCTACCCTTCATTGATTAAATGTTAGAAAGACTATCCGGGCATATGTACTACTGCTTCTTGGACGGACTCTTCGGCTACTTCCAAATCCCCATAGCTCTTGAAGACCAAGAGAAGACGACATTTACATGCCCATACGATATGTTTGCTTATCGTAGAATGCATTTTGGATAATGTAATGCTCCTGTCACTTTTCAGCGTTGCATGTTGGCAATTTCTGACGAACTCGTAGAGGACATCATGGAGGTATTTATGGATGATTTCTCGATTTTCGATAATTCTTTCCAGCTTTGCCTTAAAAATTTAAAACGAGTTCTAATTAGATGTGAAGAAACAAACCTTGTTTTGAATTGGGAAAAATGCCACTTTATGGTTAGAGAAGGGATTGTTTTAGGACATAAGATTTCTAGAAAAGGGATTGGGGTAGATAAAGCAAACGTTGAAACTATAGAAAAATTACCTCCCCCTAGTTCAGTGAAGGCTATTAGAAGCTTTTTAGAACATGCAGGTTTTTATAGAAGATTCATTAAAGACTTTTCTAAAATAGCTAAGCCTTTGACAAAATTACTAGAAAAAGATGTTCCTTTTAATTTCAATCAGGAATGTTTAGATGCATTCAATGTCCTTAAATATAAATTAATAAATGCACCGATTATAATCGCACCTGATTGGAATTTACCTTTTGAACTAATGTGTGATGCAAGTGATTTTGCAGTAGGCGCAATTTTGGGACAACGAAGAGACAAGCATTTTCAGCCAATTTACTACGCCAGAAGAACATTAACACCCGCGCAAGAAAATTACACCACGACTGAGAAAGAACTGCTACTTGTAGTTTTTGCTTTTGAAAAATTTAGACAATATCTAATATTATCGAAAGTTATCGTTTACACTGACCATTCAGCTCTTCGTTATCTTTTAACCAAACCTGATGCAAAACTTAGACTCATACGATGGATTTTACTCTTACAGGAATTTGACTTGGAAATACAAGATAAAAAGGGAGCCGAGAATCTTGCGGAAGATCACCTTTCAAGACTCGAAAATCCACACACCAAAAAGCTTGATAAACATGAAATAAATGATTTGTTTCCCGAAGAACAGCTCTTTTCTATAACACATTCTGAAGTACCCTGGTTCTCAAATATTGCGAATTATTTAGCGGCTAACATCTTACCAAGAAAATTCACATCATCAAAAGAAGCGATTCCTTCGATGTGAAAAATTATTTGTGGAAGATCCATTTCTTTTCGCATATGTGCGATCGGGTAATTCAAGATCGCCACAAAGACAGAGGCAAGCAAAATCCTGAAACATTGTCATTCAGGACCATCAGGAGGACACTACAGTCGTATTAAAACAACACACAAAATACTTGAATCAGGGTTTTACTGGCCCACTCTATTTAAAGATGCCAACAGGTATGTTACCTCAGGTGAAAAATGCCAAAGAACAGGTAATATTTCTAAATATGATGAAATGCCTCAAAAATATATGTTGTCGTGTTAGATATTTGATGTATGGGGTATTGATTTTATGGGACTATTCCCTAGTTCACTTGGAAATAAATACATCCTAGTGGCAGTCGATTACATGTCAAAATGGGTAGAAGCGGAAGCTTTACCTACCAATGATGCTAGGGTAGTAGTTAAATTTCTCAAGAAACTATTTTCCCGATTCGGGACACCGAGAGCCATCATTAGTGATAGGGGTACTCACTTTTGTAATACACAATTTGAAAAAGTTCTAAAGAAATATGGAGTATGCTATAGAATAGCCACCCCATATCATCCTCAAACTAGCGGGCAAGTTGAGGTAGCAAACCTAGAGCTTAAGCGCATTCTAGAAAAAATAGTTGAATCAAATAGAAAAGATTGGGCATTAAAAGTAGATGATGCTTTATGGGCCTACAGAATAGCATTCAAAACACCTCTAGGGACATCCCTATACAAACTTGTATACGGGAAAAGCTGTCATCTGCCATTCGAGCTAGAACACAAAGCTTTTTGGGCAATAAAATTTTTGAATGCTGACCTCAAAATTGTAGGAAATAGAAGAATGATGCAGATGAACGAGCTGGATGAATGGAGAATAGAAGCCTATGAGAACTCAAAACTGTACAAGAAAGTAACAAAGCGACGCCATGATGCTCGTCTCAAGCAATCAAAACAGTTCGAGGTAGGAGACCTGGTCCTACTATATAATTCAAGGCTTAAACTATTCCTGGGAAAACTAAAGTCAAGATGGTCAGGCCCATTCATAATCAAAACAATCTTTCCATAGACACCATTGAGGTAACTCATCCCGCAAAGGGCACATTCAAGGTAAATGGTCACAGACTTAAAATTTATAATGGTGCAGATTTTGGAAATATAAGAGAGGAGCTTCTGCTCCACGAACCTTCATTTAGAATTGAAAACAAGGAAAGTTTAGCTTAAGACTATAAACAAGTGCTTCTCGGGAGGCAACCCGAGTGCTAATTCCCTAAAATTAACTTTACCTCTCTAAAATTTTTTGAACAGAAATACAGGATTGTTAACACGGCCATGAACACGGGCGTGCCAACGACCGTGTACAAAATAGAGGACACGCCACGGGCATGGCTGGGTCCGTGCATAAACAGTACGAAGAGAAATTTTTTTTTACGACACGGGCTTCGCACAGCCTACCCCTCGACCGTGTGAAGCTACTTATTCAGCACGGGATTTGCACGGCTGTGCCCCATGACTGTGTGAAGATACTGACATATTGAGCACGGGTAGACCACGCCCGTGCACTCCATCCGTGCTCACATACTGACTTTTTAGGCACAAGCGTGCCTAATTGACACACGAACGTGCCGAAAACCCTGAAGCGCGCCCAATTTTAAAAACACGGGAAAAGAACGGGCACTTCAAATTAAACACGGCCGTGGAGAAAGGCCGTGTTCCCCTTCCTTTATAAGCAAACTAACCATTTTATTTCTTCCCAACTTCAAACCCTAAAATCAGATTTTTTTTCTTTCTTTTTCCCCTAAAAATCCGACCACGAAGCAAGACCTCTCCCTCCCCAACGCCATTTTTCTCCAAAAAACGACTACAAACCGCCCACACGGCTGCCACACCACTGTGCCCACAAACACCACGCCCCTACCAGGCCGTGTTCACACCACAAAAACCAGCTCCACTACCGTGTGCTCCACCCGTGTTCGTCAAGCACCACCGTGCCTGGTTCCTTTTTCTTCACATTTTTGTATACTTCCTCTTTATTTAAGTTTTTGTTTAATTTTAAACTTAAAAATTTGATTCAATTTGTTTCATCTAGTCTATTTCTTGTTTATTCTATGTTAAACATAATTTTTAGTTCCCTTTCTTTAGAATTCTTGTTTGCTTTATTTATTTCTTGAGTTTTTAACAAACATGATATTTATTCTTTGATTATTAATACATGTTAAATATTAGTTATTGTTTCTTTGAGAATTGCTTGCTATGCTATTGTCAAAAATTTGATTGTGACTAATGATTCCCAAATTCTCAAGATATTGGTTACAGTAGAAAAATTGCTTTAAATTTAAATTTAATTTGCAGGAAATATGTCGACATCTCGAGTGAAACGCGCAGTACCAAGTAAGAAAAGAAAGGCGCCAGGTTCCTCTTCCACTAGTGCCTCCACCGAACTTCGACATCCCTTCCTCAGGTTCCCCCAAGCAACACAAGAAGAGCGCTTTATGGAGATCCGAAAGAGACCTATCGGCACTGGGAGACGCATTGATTGGAATGCAGTAAGGCAAGTCAGACTTGAAACTGATATTCAGGCACTTCTCTCAACCGAACCTTGGGAAAACTTGTTCGCCATCTATGAACCCAAATTCTTGGAACTTACCCTCTTCAAACTACAGAAAGTAATGACGCACTTTGATGATGTCGGCACCATTCAGTTCCGCCTAGGGGGCACAGTACGTCAAATAAGCATACCTCAATTCGGAACGGCACTCAGACTTTACACACTGGAATTCATAGAAGAAAAAGCACTGGACGATTTGAACTGAGAGCTCCACTGTGCTCCGCTCAAATGCTGGAAAAAACTACGACCCACTACAAGCAACTATAACCCCAATCGTTCTAAGGCGACCCTCTTTCTCCAACTCTCAGGTATATTCATGCTATTCTCGCTCATACCATTACAGGCCGCAAAGAGAGCACTGGCGTCGTTAATAAACAAGACGTCTACTTCTTATCATGCATGTCCGAAGGACATGTTTTTGATGTGGCATATTTTATTGCATGCGCAATATAGCATCAGACGGAGGCGCACAGAAAGGGAATCCTATTAATGGGACCATACATAACGCGACTGGCTCGGCACTTTAGACTCCTCAACACCGATCATCAGAGGTCCTCACTTACACTGATCGGACATATGGCACCTTAGAGAATCCAGACGATGTTACACATGAAGATGATCAAACATCGTCAAGGGATGGACCCTCCTCAATACAGACTAGCCACAGACGAGGAGGTACCCGCGAACATTATTGATGATGTCCCACTAGTTCCGAGCCAGCAGCCATCATATTCAGTAGCCTCATTAACAGATATCTCGACACGCCTTACACAGTTGGAGCAGTACTGTACCCAACAGTTTACTGACACTGCTCGACATTTTGATGGGATCGAGGCCACCCTGCAGCAAATCTACCATCACTTTCATATATCACCACCAACACCTCCACAGGATCCAGTTGACGATGAGGACCTCTGAGTCCTCATACATTGTTATTTGACATTTACTTTCTGTATTTTAAAACTTTTTATTGGATGTTGCTTTTAGATTTAAACTTTCATTAGTATTGCATTTTTTTTATTTTTAAGTTGTCTACCATTGGCAATCTAACCTCTTAAAGAATCCCTACTCAATTATATGCTACAAGAATATTAACCAAGTGACTTTGCAGAATCTATCACACATCCACATAAAAGTCACATGCAGAATGCATCTTGGACCTCATTCGTAATTAGGGAAATGTCACTTTCTCCCTTCTCTTTTGATTTATCCCATTACTGTCATTATTTATCTTTGTACATTGAGGGCAATGTACATTTTAAGTGTGGGGGGATAAAAGTGCCTAACTTTTTGCATAATTCTCAAATTATTGCCTAATTTTTCATTGTTCTCAAAATCCTGAATTTTAAACTTGTTTAAAAGTATTTTTTCTCATATTACTAATTAGGATGAAATTTCTAATGATTTATGATTTTTATTGATATGTCTTTGAATAAGTCATAGTTAATTGTGCATTGATGATTAAATTTGAAGAATACTAGAGAATCGAGCATGATAAGTCTACTTTCTAAAAATTAAAATGGATAGGTTGTTGAATCTAATTTGAGTATCACCTTGAAGTTCAAAATTTATAGGGATTGATGTCAAAAACACCCATAATTTTTGTGAGATTTTGAGCCTTATAGATCATATATTCTTTTTAGTGCTCACTTTATTAATTATGAGTGTGTCAACTTTGAACTGTTATTCTAGAACTTGCCTCGTTTATTCGTGTCGAGACCACATTAATGATTTGATATACAGAGATGATAAAGGCACCTAGGATTTAACCCACTTACTCCATAAAAAGCCTACCTTCACGCCGCTGAATCCTAACAACCTTTTTATTGACTCACCCTCTAATATTAACCCAAAATCCTTTTGTATTTGTTATCAGCATTCTTTTAACTACCCTTTAATTGAGGTTTGGTTTGATTAAATTACCAAATTATATTAGTTCAGTAGTTACATTTATCATTTATGATGTAATATTTTAGTTTGTTCTTAAAAAAAAGAAATCCAAGTCTATTCAATATTAGTAGTGTATAAAATAACTTAGAGCAATTAAACTCCAATTGTTGAAGAAAAAGCTCGTATTAAAGTATTATCAAATTTCAAGTGAGGGAAATACTCGTTATTATAGAGTAATTATCAATAGTAGGTATTATTGGCTTTCAATTGATGTAAGTACTTATATTAGTTCATTGTTTCTAGTTAGGTAATTTATCAAGTAAATCTTGATTCTAACCTTTTAATTCAGCCTATATCCACACCTTTAACCCTAGCCCCGTTACAACCCCAATAAAGACCTTTTGATTTGTGTATCATCTCATATACAGTGGTGGAGATTTGATTTTCAGGCAAGCCTATGGGATTAACTTTTCAGGTTTGACTCTTGAGTGCCTTATTGTGAACCTTAAACACTTTTGAGTGATTTGAGTGAATCTTTAGTGAGGATGTCAATCCTTGTTAGTTTTGAATTAAAGGTAATTACTTAGATAAGGGGAGACACCTATGTTTTCGTACTACAAAGGTATGACTTATCTTGATTGAATCTTTAGGGTTCTTAGAGTTGAATTATCCATGTATAAATTATCTATGAATTATGATGAGACATCATCGATAGGAATAATGAATTATGGAAAGTTCGTTTTAGTTGTAAGTTGAGAATTTTGCTTGAGGACACGCAAAAGCTGAAGTGTGGGGGTATTAGATAAACCATAAAAGTAACATATTTTAATACCATATTTAGTATGCTTTTTGATGATTTAGCCCTTGATTTTATATAAAAGGTGCTTGTAATCCTTTCTTTTCATGTCATATACTTAGGAAAGCACCCGAGGATAAAAAGAACATAAAATAGGCTTAAAATGGAGCAAATAGGCCTTATCAAGAAATCAACACGACCTGGCACAAATCCTACACGGCCGTGTCTCACCGACTACCTAGAGCACGACCTAACTCACGAGTTACACGGTTGCGCATCACCTCATCACCACACACGGGGGTGTCAAGTGAATTACATGGCTGTGTCCCAATCGACAGACTCGAAGCACGACCTGAATCCCAACTCACATAGCTGTGCCACGGTCGTGCCCAAAACGACAGACTCAAGGCACGACCCAACCCTGATTTACATGGGTGTATGCTAAGGGCGTGCCCCTGCAGCGAGAGAGAGCAATTTCACTCGGATTTGGATGCTTGAAGCTAAAGAAACATACTCTAAGTCTACTTAAACACCCTAATAGTAATTCTACTTGAAAGAGGTACTTAGGAGCCAAGTAAAGCATCTCAAAAGCCTATATAAACAACCCAAGGCAGACATTGAAGAGGACGACTTTTTGGCAGACGCTTTTGTCGAAGCTTTCATCTTTTAGGGAATCACTTGAAGATAGCCAGTTGATCCATCTCAAGAAGCCAGAGTTCTATTCAAGATGGACGATCTCCTCTTCAATTCCTTCAGGGGGTTTTAGGGATTTCTTATATTTTGTTTTATCTTTTCTCTTGAGATGTTTTCCTACTTTGTTATGAACTAAACCCTTTAGATACCTGAAGGGGATGAAACCTATAATGGATTTTGTTATTTGATTTCTAAATTATATGATAAGTACTTAGTTTGTTCTTAATTATGTTACTTAATTTAATCTGATGTGCTTAGGTGGAGGTGGAATAGACCCTGCCTAAGAGTAGATCTAGCATAATTGAGCGGAGTTGATCGGGCGCCTAGAGATAGGGTTACGAGATTTTGCCGGATTAGGGTGAAACCTAATATGGGAATCCATTGAGCAATTTACTGCTTACTTAGGGGGTTATTATAAGAGAATGAAAGTTCCACTAATTAACCTAAGGTTAGACGTTATTCGCCTCGAGAGAGGGTTTAATATAGGTTAGGGAGTCTCACGGATCAAGCTAAGTAAAGAAATCATATGGTTTGGGGAAGTCATAGGTGGATTCTTCCTGAGGGTATCGTCTTCATGAACTGAGTTTTCCTAAAGTCCTTCTCCAATTCATTCTTTTATCTTTGCATTCAGTTTAAGTATTTCATTAGTTTTTAGATTAATAAACCAATCACTCCATATTTCAGGCTAAATAATAGAAAGAAAGTGAGTAGTAGTACTTTTAGGTTCCTTGGGTTCGATAAGATATTCTTTCCTAAACTATACTACTGTTCGATAGGTGCATTTGCCTCTATCATTGTCATAGCTAGTCTACAGGTTCGATCATTCTTTTTATAAATTTTAAAACTCGACTGTTTGACACGATCATCACACTATGATAATTTATATAATGGCATGTATATCTAGACTCATACTTGCTACGTTAGTCCTAGAATCGGCTAAACCATAGCTCTGATACCCCTAAATATAACACCCTTTACCTATATTCAACGCCAGAACAGGGTACGAGGCATTATTGGACTTACAACACAAGCAATCACACAATTTCGAGTTATAAATTTGCGTCCAAATTAAAATCATTTACATTCAATCATAAAGCCCCTAATACAAGCCTATGAGGCCTAAAACATGCTTTGGAAGTTGTTTAGGACTAAATCGTGAACTTTAGAAATTTTTACAAAACTTAGAAAATTTTTTCTATGCACAGGGGTCACATGCCCGTGTGCTTTGGGACACACCTGTGTAGGCAGGCCATATGGTCACACACGCCCGTGTCCTTAACCCTTGTAACTCTCTGGCTTGCAAGTCATGAACAAAATGGAGTCACACAGCCAAGTCACACGCCCGTGTGCTAGGCCGTGTGGCGAATTTTTATTTTCGAAATTAGGTGTAGTTTTTACACGGCCGTGTAATATTCCTATGTTCAAGACACGGTTGAGACACACGCCCATGTCTTTGCCCGTGTGATAAATTCTGAGCATTCTATTTCTCAATTTTAAGATGCAGGGGACACACGGTCAGACCACATGCCCATGGAACAGGCCGTGTGTCACACACGGCCTAGATGCACGCCTGTGTGCTTGCCACGTGTAGACAAAATTAAGCCATTTCCTAGCCTCATTTGTCTCCCAAATTTACCATGTTCCTGCCCTAAAACATACTAGATACAATCCAACCATTTCAAACATCCATCTCAAGCAAATTTTATCATTTACAAGGCATACCACCACATGCATACATGTTTATTATTTTACCATGGACTAATCCATTTTCTGGACACAGTTAAACAATTCCCTAATATATGTGAAGATAGCATAGAATGACATTACAAGTGCATCAAAATGACCATTTCTAGCATTTCCAATGGCTAGGTTACAAACATTATTATCAAGCCACAAAAGGGCCAAATAAGCTTATACATGCCATTATACTAAAAAGAGATTTCTATGTATACCAAAATGAGATATTGGATAGTGTGATGATTGCTCCGACCGACTTCCAACCTTTGCGAGCTTTGAGCACTATAAAAGAGGGAAAATTAAATGGAGTAAACATTTTATGCCTAGTAAGTTCATATAACGGAAAATAAACTTACCGATCATATTTATTAGTACAAGCATACATATTAAACATTACATTAATTTTGGATAAGTTACCTAAGTACACAATCACTTATTCAAACTAGTTAGTCACATAATTTCATAAGAATATCATGTAAAACATAGATGAGCTCATCACATTACAAGTTCCACAAATTTTCACCTTTCCATGTTTTAAGATTCCTTTTACGTTGAACTATTGAAACCACAATGGATGTTTGGGTAGTATACACATGTGCGAAAGTGCCCATCAGGGTACATAATAAGGAGGCACACTCTTGAGTCGTACATTTTTCAATAGGATTACTAGTCCAAGCTAAATCCTATCAGTAGCATTTGCTCCAAAGAGCTTATTAAGGACTACACATTTGGGCTAAATCCAATTTACTACCTAAACTCAAGAGGCTTACATTAGAATTACTTGTCCATGCTAAATTCTATTTGCAACATATGCATTATTATACCTAACCCCTCGAAATTCAAAATTCAACCGAAACACTATAATTTGTCCATATTACACAACTTAAAACTATATCATTATGTATATATCATGTCATACATATCAACACCATCATACAATCCAAATCAAGCATATTAACATACATTTTTAAGTTACACGAACTTACCTTGAAAATGGTTCGTATTTGGATGTCAACTAATCCGAAACCTTTTGTTTTCCTCGATCTAGTTCCGTTGTCGGTATTTCTGGATCTATATGGTTAAATTAAGCTATTAATCTATCACATTTCAATTGCATTCTATTACGTCCTAGGAAAAATTACCAATTTTCCCCTACTCTTTTCAAAAATTTTGATTTTGTCCCTAGGCTCGAAAAATGAAATTCATGAAATTTAACCCTCTTTCCAAGCCTAGCCGAAATTTTAAAAATTTTTATAGCACACGCATTCCACTAATTTTAGCATTTCCTATGGGTTTTACTATTTTTTCATTTTAGTCCCTAAATCAAGTTTTCATGAAAAATTACTTTGTAAAAGTTGTTTATTAATGAACAACCTTTTATTTTCTACCATAAATTTCTAATTTTCAGCAAATTCATCTATGACCCAGATTCCAAACCTTGATAACTTTTCAAATTAATACCCTAAATAGAGAGATTAGATTATCCCGATTTTAAAAATATAAAAACCATTAAAAACGGGACTTGATTTCATACCTTATTGGGCTTGAAAAGTTTTCATCCTCTCTCCTAGGGTTTCCATAGAAATTTTGGTGGAGAAGATGAATAGAAAAGATGATAATTCTTTTTAATTATTTGTCATCTTATAATTTTAATGATTTCTAATTTAGTCCTTAGCCATTTCTAATTTTTTCATGGATAAGTCATTAAAGTCTCTACTAACTCCTCTTCAATGGTCGAATGACCAAATAAGGACCTTAAGTTTTGAATTCCATAGCTATTTGATACCTATAGCTACTAGAATCCAACTTTTTCATTTTATACAATTTAGTACTTTACCTAATTGACTACACAGTCGATTTAATTTTTGTGTCAAAATTTTCATGTGATCTTCTTAACATGATGCTAACCATAAAATAAAATAAAATAAATTTTTATCTTTTCCTCGGATTTGTGGTCCCGAAATCACTGTTTCGATCTCACCAAAATTTGGGCTGTTACAGAAACAACGATTATACACATTCCATATGGCATAAGTTGAGTCTATTAGGGCTCACATTAGTGAATTTTTTACTTTCCTTAATAACCTAAAGATTGTCGAGGCCAATATTGACGATGAAGATTAGGCTATGTTATTGTTTTGTTTTTTGCCCCCTTCACACAAAACTCTCAAGGAAACCCTAATTTATGGTAGAGAGAGACTCTTGTTGAGGACGTGAAAGGAAACTTATTAAGTAAGGATAAACTTGACAATGAGTTAGGTTCAAAGAACAAGTCAGATGGGAAGCCTTGGTTTTGGTTGCTAGAGGAAGGCAACAATCTAAGGATTTGGGTCATAGAAGATCTAAGGCGAGATCGAAATCAACAAACTGCAACAAGAAATGTGGCTATTGCAAAAAGATGGGTCACATAAAGGCAGAATTTTATAAACTTAAGAATAAAAATAAGAGGGTGGCTGGAAACGACGAGAAATGGAAACAAAAAGCTAATGTAGCTGATGCTAGTGTAGCCAATGATAAAGGTGACGACTTATTACTGGTGTCAATGACTGAAAGGTCTAAGTTCCCATCTGAGTGGATCTTGGATTCAGGGTATTCCTACTGTATGTGTCCCAACAGGGACTGGTTCTTCACATACAGTTCGGTTGAAGGTCGAGTTGTTCTTATGAGAAATAACTCATCCTACAAAATCATTGACATTGGTACCATTCAGATTAGGATGCTTGATAGGATAATCCGAACATGATCAGTGTTAGACATGTTCCTTATTTAAAGAAGAATCTCGTCTCTTTGGGTAGAATTGAATGGTTTCAAGATCGTCATTGAGTCAAACGGCTTTAAAGCATCTCGTGGAGCTCTTAATCTGATGAGAGGACAGAAAGTCAACAGCTATACATCCTGCAAGGTTCAATGGTGACTGGTTTGGTAGCAATTATAGAAGCAGAGGTGAAATCGTCACCACGTCACGATGATGACTTTCTTGAAGTTGCGACGACATGACAAAATTCCCTCTTTGTGGATTCTGAATCAACTCAGTTGCAGCACATGCGACTCGATCATATGAGCGAAAAAGGTATGAATTTTTTAAGTAATAGAGGTTTTATGATAGGTTGGAAAGTTAGATTTCTACAAGCATTGGGTTTATTAGAAAAAGGCTCGAGTTAGATTCAATTCGGTAGCGCACTGGAAAAAAGAGACCCTTGATTACATTCATTTCAATTTAAGGGGTCTAGTTCCAGTCGTCTCCAAAGGAGGTAGCAGATATCTTCTAACTGTTATTGATGACCACTCTATTGGATCCGGTGCCCTAAGTGTAGTATTTTTGTCTAAGTACACTTGTAAAATTTTTGAATAGATTGATTAATAAAACAAATTCATTGATTGCTTTAATATACTTTGTATGATTGTCCTCAAACGATTTTTGCACGCAAAGTAAAATGGAAGCAAATGTTGCTAACTAGTTGTCTAATGTTTGACTAATACTAAGTGGTATTATGTGGTCAGATCGTAAGATAGAAAGACAACTTTTATTAGTAGACGAACCTAAACATGACTAAGTCTGAGCATAAGTTTATTAAGTAGCTTTCCAATATGTTTCCAGTAGACTGAGAGATAAAATAGAAATCGATGAAATTTTATCATCAAGATTTGTATATGCAATCTATACAATGTACGTTCATAAGGGACTTAGTTATATTCATAGATAGAACTTGTACATAGGAAAAAAACTTTAAGTTACATTTATTATAGGATGTAACACCCAAAGCTAGGATCTTATTAATCGGGTAGGGTGGATGGCGTTAGAGGTTTGCTAACAGAACACGATTGATGAAAGGACCCTGTATGCATAACGCGTCACACTTAGCTTAGCCTGTCATGTATGTATCACCAACTCTCCATATTTGTACAGAGTTGGTGAAATGCAATAAAACAACTAGTGATGGTTGCTGAGAGGAAGGTCACTGAAAAATAATATGAGGGTATTGGAAAGGAGTGACCTTTCAAGTCCGATGGCAACTAGAGACCCTAGAAAGCTAAAGACCAATGTTAAAAAGGGGTCTTGATGGAGGTTCCCTTCATGGACCAATAACAAGGTCATGCTCAACAAGCATGATGTCATTTTTGCACTACACTATGTTGTGATCCACTAGAGGGATCCTATATGATCTTCTGAAGAGTCTCTTCTAGTCGCGAAGGATGAGACAACCCAACATCAAATGCGACAGTATCACACCAAATCGGGTAATTTTGTTTATTTATTTTTTAGCATATTAGAAACAATGTACTGAATAAAGTGTGAAAGGTGATTGACTACATTCCGTGTCACCCTTCGAGTATGTGGTAGAGAGATATCAAACAACGATTGAAGAAAAGCAAATGATCGAATAAAAATGCTAAGTGCGATGTCTACAAGTGTGATAGGTTAGTTATAATATACTTGTATAATAGGATACAAAAGTACTCCGAGGATCGAACCAAAGAGATTCAGAGATTGAATAATTTTTACTTACGATCATACAAAATAGAGAGTCCAATCAGCTAATTTGTAACACCCGCGATCATGTGGCCACCTCCAAGTCCCTCGCGGCTCCAAATTGTCTAAGGTTGGGGATTTCCTGTACAGTTAAAAAGAAAGGGTGAGTTTGCAAAAACTCAGTGTGTAATCCCCTATCAGTCAGTCAATAACAATATATGCAGTAACAGTCTGGGTTTGGGCCCTATTCAGTAACAGTGCAGTGTGGGCCTTAGCCCATTACAATAATATTGTGGGCCTAAGCCCAATGCAGTATCAGTACGGTGCAAATATGCAACCCACCCTAATCTAGCCAACACACCACCTGTACCAACCATCACACCATGTGGGGATAAAATTGACCTACCCAGCCAGCACACCAATATCCTAGCATAGCTGCCAGTAATAATAACGTAGCAGAGCTTCCAATAACAGTATATGTGGCAACGCCACTAGTAACAGTGAATGTGGCAGAGCCACCAGTACAGTACTTCCTCCATATCAGAATCCCAACCCCATGCATTGTGTCATGACATAAATAGTTCGTGTATGCAAAGTGTCCTACTCAATACAATCTTACGAATAACATACACTCATCAGTCAACCTACCTCTAGGGTAACATAGTCATTTCCATCTATTAGGGGTATAATAGTAATTTTACCCTTTAAGGGTATTTTGGTCACTATATTTATTTTGAGGTTTCGGTGCAAATAACAACCTCTCTGAAGGTCTACAGTCGCCTTGAGTGACACAGATAATTTAAATGGTCATCACGGTGTAAATGGACCTAAGGCCCATTATTTGGCCCAAGTGGCCCCCACACGCTTGTGTGGCCCGTTTAGCCGAAATTTAGTCACGACTATGCGAACCATATAGCCCAGTCCAATATTTGCCACTTATCATTAATTTTATTCGTGTGGGGCCTACGAGCCCATTGGGCCCACATAGCCCATTTCAGCCAAATGAGGCCCAAATTGACCCAAGAGCACGATAAAGCTTGTGGTGGCCTCTACAGTCTATTGCCCACGATTTGTGGGCTTAGTTTACCACACGAGCGATAGCATGCTCGTGAGGCCTCAAATGCCGAAGTTTTGGCTTTTTGGTTTTTCGACTTTCGCCTATTCATAGTAGAGAGGGGTGTGACTACACACCTGTTTGCGTAACGAACAGATTACCCCACACGCGATCAACCTACAATCATCCCAAAACAATCAATCTTTCATCCTTTCATGATCATTAGCACTAAAGCCCCCAAACCGATATCATCACTTACCTTGACCGAAAATTATGCGATTATTACTCTTAGATCGCTGGGTGAAAATGTTCGCACCCTTCTTCTCGATTTACTGCGCATAAAACGGATTTCATTAGCAATAATACTTTAATACAATACTTGAATTGATACCCATAGTCCAAAGAATTAGAGTTAAGGCAGATTGGGTATTCGGCCAATACTACAAAATAACCCTACTTACCAACAGCATTCGGCCAAAGAGGTATTCAAAGAAGAAAGTAAAGATGCAAGGCAGTCGATGCTCCACCGTTTATCAGAGACTTTTGTCCACATGGTTTCGAAATAGCAAGACAATATTTATGTTATTTAGTCTATATTGAAAAAGCAGAGAAACAAAAGAGAGGGGAAAATAGGAGATGTAGGATTTGGCTTACAACAGTGTTATGAACAGAAGAAGAGATCGCCACCCACTACCAAACCGACTGGCACAGTAGAGAAAGAAAAATGTAGTGAGCCACTCAGTCAAAGAGGAAAGGGAAAAAGTTGAGAAAAGGTGAAGGGGAAATAATGGGAGAAGAATGAATTCGATTGAAAGGAAAAATAGTAGAGAAAAAGGAACCGAAAGGTACTAAGAGGCACTTGACTTACCAGGAATCAACCAAAGTGACTTACGATGCGAAGACACAAAAGGACAACTCGGCTAGGGAGAAACAAAAAGAAGAAAATAGAATGCCAAAAGAGAGAAGCCGAACAAGGACTATACCCAAAAGAAGTCTCTGTGGAATTTCTGAGTAGCTAGACACCCAATTTGGCACTACTCTCCCCATAACCAAACTCCTTGATTTCCTCCTAAAATCTCTCCCCTATCCTCTCCATGATCTGCACCACAATCCACTCCTCAAATCTCTCCAACCTTTCATCTATCATAATTTTACTGCAACTCAACTACTAACCGAACCCTCAGCAAAATAAATACCCCCTCATGCTATGCCAACACTCAAACCTTAGACCCCTTTGCCACACTTGTAATGCCACAACCATTGCACCAATACGCTTTTTGTGACTTAAAACAAGCACAAGAATTAATAAGACCTATGTGCCAGTGTCCAGATTCATTTAAGAGAAAATTTTAAAAAATTCTGCAAAAGCCAATACCTGAACCCAGGGTTCTCAAACACTCCCAAACACACCCAAGTCACTTAGCCATTAAAGCAAACAAGTAACTTGTGTCAGATCATGCAAAATTAAAGACCCTATATTTTTGGGGCGTTACAACTCTACCCCCTTAAAGAAATTTTGGCCTCAAAATTTACCTAGTCAGAAGAGATGGGGGTATTGCCGACGCATCGCCTCCTCAGGTTCCCACGTGGCTTCCTTTGAACTATGATTGCGCCAAAGGACTTTGATTAGTGGATCGATTTCTTTCTCAGTATTTTAACCTTACGGTCCAATATCTGCACTGGCTCCTCCCCAAAGGTCAGATCTGGCCTAACCTCGATCTCTTCGACCGGTACTATATGTGTAGTATCAGAGCTGTAACGTCTTAGCATGGAGACGTGGAACACATCATGAATCTTGTCTAATTCTGGAGGTAACTCAAGCTGATAGGCAACTGGCCCCACCTGCTTCAGTATTCGGTAAGGCCCAATAAACCTAGGGCTTAGCTTGCCCTTCCGTCCAAATCTTAGAATTTTCTTCCATAGTGAGACCTTAAGGAAAACATAATCGCCCACAGAGTACTCAACCTCCTTACGCTTCAAGTATGCATATGAATTCTGCCTATCAGACACTTCTTTTAACCGATATCAAATTAACTTTACCTTTTCCTCAGCATCAGAAACTAACTCTGGCCCCAAAACTCGCCGCTCGCCCAGATCAGTCCAACAGGTAGGAGTGCGACACCTACGACCATATAAAGCCTCCTACGGTGCCATTTGAATACTAGACTGGTAACTATTATTATACGCAAACTTTACTAGTGGAAAATAGTCTTCCCAACTACCTCGAAAATCAATTACCCAACTTCTTAACATGTCCTCCAGTATCTGAATCACCCTCTCTGACTGACCATCTATTTGAGGATGAAACGCAATACTGAAGTTTAACCTAGTACCCAAAGCCTCGTGTAATTTCTTCTAGAATCAAGATGTGAATCGAGGGTCTCTGTCGAAAATGATGGAAACCGATACCCCATGCAGTCTCACAATCTCAGCCACATACAAATTTGCCAACTTCTGTAGCGAATAATCAATGCGGACCGGTATAAAGTGGGTAGATTTAATTAATCAGTCTACAATAACCCATATCAAATCCTTCTTAGTAGGGGTCAAGGGTAGCCCACTCACAAAATCCATGGTTACCCTTTCCCACTTCTAGAGTGGAATCTTAACTGGTTACAATAACCTAGAAGGCAGCTGATGCTCAGCCTTAACTTGCTGGCAAGTTAGACACTTATCCACAAACTCAGTAACTTCACGCTTCAGTCCTGGCCACCAATAAAACTCACAAAGATCTCGACATAACTTGTTTCCGTTAGGATGCATAGCATTTGGACTACTATGCGCCTCTTGCAGTATAGATTGCCTCAGCTCAGAATCCCTCGGTACATAGACTCTCCCAAAAAAACACGGTACTTCTTCACCATTCAACCCAAAATCTACAGTTTCTCCATTCTCAACTTGTCAGAAACGAGGAACTGGTGACTCATCTAACAACTATTTCCCCTTAATTTGCTCAGTCCACGTCGGTCTCACTTGAAGCTCAGCCAACATGCTACCATCATCATACAAGCTGAAACGAGCAAACATTACTCTCAAATCAGATACAGGCCTACGGCTCAGTACGTCAGCTACCATGTTAGCCTTTCTAGGGTGATACTCAATCGAGCAGTCATAATCCTTAAGCAACTCTATCTATCTTCGCTGCCTAATATTTAGCTTTTTCTGAGTAATGAGGTATTTGAGGCTTTTGTGATCTGTGTAAATAATACACTTCTCACCGTATAAGTGGTGCCTCTAAATTTTCAATGAAAAAACCACTGCGGCTAACTCCAAGTCATGAGTTGGGTAATTCGCCTTGTGAGGCTTAAGCTAGTGAGACGCATAAGCAACCACCTTATCCTCCTGCATTAGCACACAACCCAAACTAACGTGTGATGCATCATTGTAGACAGTGAGTTCCTTCCCAGACTCTGGCTATATCAAGAAAGGGGCCTTAGTCAGAACTTTCTTCAGTTTCTCAAAACTTTCTTGCTGCTTATCAGTCCAGTGAAATAGTACCCCTTTACGCAACAACTTAGTCATGGGTGCAGCAATCAAGTAAAACCCCTCAACAAAACGTCTGTTGTACCCTGACAGACCTAGAAAGCTTCGAATCTCAGATACAGTCTTAGGTGGTTTCTAATCCATCACGATTTCAATTTTTTGAGGATCAACCCTAATCCCCTCGACAAATACTACGTGACCCAGGAATGTCACTTCTCGTAGCCAGAACTCACACTTGCTGAACTTAGCGTATAATTATTTCTCCCTTAAAATCTGTAGAATAATTCAGAGATGTGCATCATGTTCATACTCAGTTCTCGAATACACTAAGATATTGTCTATAAATACCACCACGAACCGATCCAGGTAGGGCTGGAATACTCGGTTCATCAGATCCATGAAAGCAGCTGGTGCATTCGTCAGCCCAAATAATATCACTAGGAACCCGTAATGACCATAACGAGTCCTAAAGACAGTCTTATACACATCAGCCTCCTTAACTATTAGCTGATGGTACCCAAAACAAAGATCTATTTTAGAGAAAACTGAAACTCCTTGCAGCTGAAAAAATAGATCATCTACCCTCAGCAAAGGATACTTATTCTTGATAGTCAGTTTATTCAACTGTTGATAATCGATGCACATGCACATGGATCCATCATTCTTCTTCACAAACAATACTGGTGCTCCCCACGGAGACACACTCGGTCGAATGAATCCTCGATCAAGTAGATCTTGAATTTGAGCTTTTAACTCCACCAGCTCCTTCGGTGCCATCCTATAAGGAGCGATGGACACTGGAGCTGTTCCAGGCAGGAGTTCAATACCAAATCCCACTTTGCGTGTAACATCTAGAATTAATGGGCCTTTGCGTTAATGTGTGGTTAAGTTTAATGTGAGTCTTAGGGGTCCAGAATGAGCTTAGGGTTGGGCCGATGCCTTAATCAAATTTTCTGTTTGGACACTGTAACACTCCAAACCCGGCCCAAACATTACGACCGAATTTGGTATGTTACAGAGAAAACATTTTGAAAAAAATCCCTTTATCTGATTTAATTTAAAGTAAAAGATACCGTCTTGTTTTAAAACCATTGAGGTGTATGAATAAAACCACACTTAGATTTGTTAAAGATCTATTAAGTTAGGTTGTTACCGATATCAAATGTACCCGATGGCACAATAAAACATTTACGTTTGAATTTAAGAAAACGTGTGTACCCATTTTAAAGTCACTAAATAGTTTAAACAAATTATCCAAAACATGTAAAATAGTCAAAGTAAAATCTTAGGAGGCCTTATTACAACTTGAACAAATAAAATCGATAATAAAATAAAAATAGCTCAAAATTCATTTAATCCACATTTTCACTGCATGGCCACCTCGAGTCCATCCGGCTCCTCATCCGCGATCTACGAGTCACCTGAAAAAGTTAAAGGAGAAGGTGAGTCACCAAGACTCAATGTGTAATCCTTCCCCTGATTTAATGCAACATCATACACAAATTATAACTAAGTTAACATGCACTAAGTTTAACATGCACCCAACCTAGCCATCCAAAACACCTTTCTCTACCCCGTGTGGTACCAAACCACTGGTGGTGCCAAACCACTAGTGACTCAAAGTCACGATATCCATCAATATTGTGGTGCTAAACCACTGGTGGTGCCAAACCACTGGTGACCCGAAGTCACATATAACAAGTTGTGGGGCCAACCCACGTGTGATACCAAATCACTGGCGACGATCCCATAATATCAACTGTGGGGCCAACCCACTGTGGTGCTAAGCCACTGGGACAAGACGCTATGAGGTGCCAAACCTCTGGTGACCTTAGTCACGAAATGTGGTACCAAACCACTAGTGTCCGTAGACACGGATATCACTTCCCCCTCTACTCATTTAACCCACATCAATCAATGATATGCATTTAACAGAAATCATGCCAACATGTTTATTTAGCAACATACACTGGATTTATCAATAACCATAACTTTATATGCCACATATACCAAATATGCCTTGCATCAATCATGCATCATATAGTTATCTCAAATCGACAAGGACTTACCTGAATCCTTGCTTATACCTTTGTGGTATTAGGTCCAAATCTACATCAATCCAGTTTAGCATACATAATGTATTTAGCACAGTTGTTAGTTATAAAGTGTGTATGTACACACCTGTTACCCACGATAGCCCTAAATCCCAAAGAGACAATCGGCCACACAAGATATCCTTGCTCTTATATTCAGCCAAACATAAGATTAGTGCCATAGACCATTCGGCCAAACCCAATAAATCCAAAGGGTTAATCGTAAGAACCCAAAACCTCACCTAAACGCCTCTTGAACACTAACCACCTCACGATACGCAAATCTGCTTCACTTTCCTACAATCGGCAATCATTAGTAGCCACAACAATAGCCTTCGGTTTTCAAATACCAACTAAATGGTTTACTAAAATAGATCCTTACCACCACTTACCAAGACTGATTGCTAACGAATAGAGGCTTGACTGTATACTTCAAAAATCCTGGAGTACCTAGATAAAATCGGTTTCAACACTGATTAGCCACCAATATATTTTGGCTTTTCCCATTCATCCAAGTCGACAGAGAGAAAGAAAAAAGGAGACTATTACTTACCTTCAAAATTGATTGGACAAAGAAATCCCGAAAGCACCTATGCCTTCCTGATATTCGGCTAAATGGATCTAAATAGAAGAAAAGAAATTTCAGCACAAAGGTAGGGAGTAGATTCGGCTAGAGAGAAAGAAATAATGATGAAGAAGATGGGCTTTCGGCAAAGAAGAGTAGAGAGAGTTTCAGTTTTAGGCATAAGAAGAAAAGAAGAAATAACAATGGTGATTTCGGTATCTCTAGAAAAGAAGAATTAGAGGAAAAAGGAGATGGAAGATGAGAGAATAGGGACATTCGGCTATTGCAACGGGAAAAAGAAAAAAAATAAAAGATGAATAGGTGCCTTAAGAAAATTCGGCACCCCCCTTCAGCTAGTCTCCTTGCCGTCCACTCCCCTTGAACAAGGAGTTCAAAATTCGGCCACTTCCTTGAATCACTCTTGGCCACTAATTCAAACAAATTTGAATTAGTCAAAAGCCTATTTTTTCTCTCTGCCAACTATTAAAGATTATTCACATAAAATCTAATTAAATCCTAATAATATCCTTATTATCCTGAAGTTTAAATTGAGCACTTCTCTCTCTCTCTTGCCGTCTAAAATAAAGAGCAAAAAGGAGAATTCTGCGACTCGAACATAGGCTCCCTTTGCTCCCCTTGTGGCGTCAATTCTAGCATTTTAAGTGGCATCTCCTTGCCACTTTTCCAAGGCCTTATTAGTGTCAAATATTCCCTCATTTAAACCTGTAACCCCTACCTACTAAGGCTCCCTATCTTTAAAGCTTACAAATGAATTTTTCTACCATTCCGAGCCTACTCAAGATCCATGACTAAGTCATATTACTCCATGAATAACACCACAGCAATTCAATCACAAGTAAAATAATTTAATCACAAATAACCCCTATTTTAGGATGTTACAGACGCTCTAGTGGAAAATCGAATAAGATAGGGCTTAAAAGATATTATCTGTGTTTTAAGATACAAAATGGGGTTTGTGGCCGAGTGGCAAAGTGGCGCCACTTAAAGAGTAGAGAAGTGGCGTCAACTGAGGAGGCCCAAATTCAAGTTGCATGAATCCCAATTCTTTTAATTAAATTTAGTTAATTTTTAGCATTTAAGTGGGTAGAGTGGGACGACAATGAGGCTTAAAAATAGGGGGATTTATGTGAATGGATAATATGGATAATTTAGCAGATAAAAAGGAGGAAGAGGTGGTGTTATCTAGGCCGATTGTGAAGGTATGATCGGATATGGATAAGGTAGAAAGTTTAAGAATTATTTATTGATCACAGTAGTGGCCGAATTTCCAACTCTAGGGGAAAGAGAAAATCAGTTTTGATGAGGCTAAAAGGGGTGCTAAAATTTCCCTTGTTAATTAATTAGTTTTAGTTTTCAAAAGAGGGCAATTTCGGCTTTTGGTTAGTGTGTGTGCCGAAAATTTGATTAGAAAATGGGGTACTTCTTAATTTCAACATTTATTCTCATTCTCTTCTCTTAGTTGTTTCTTTTCTTAAAAAGTCAAAAACTCCTAAAGTTCCATCTTCTTCTTCATTCTCTGCTAAAGCCAAAACCTCATAGCCTTTCTCTACACCTTTTTTTGATTTCTTCTATAAGCCAAAACCTTTAAGTATTCTTTCTCTTTACTCTCTTCTGCCATAGCCAAATGCCCCAGTGTCCATTTTTTTTTCTTCCTACCGATTTCTTCATTAAAAAGTCGAATCTCCATAGATTCTTTGAATCATCTTCTCTTTTTGATTTACGCAAAAAGCCAAAATCTTCTAAGAGTAGCCGAATCTCCTGTGATAGGGTAAGTGCCGATCTTCTTCTCTTCACTTTTCTTTTGGTTTTTGGACGCTAAAGCCGAAAGGCTAATGGGCTTGGTAAGGTTGACGTTTATTAATGGTTTGATGTTTTCTTGTTAGGCGACGTCGGGAATCGAAGTAGATCGTTTAGATCTAAAAGTCAAAAACTACTAATCCTTGAGTCTCAATATCTGTTCGGGATTTCAAGGTAAGGGGTTCTCTTTAGATTTTCATTAGGTTCGTTCATCGTGTTTATAATCTTAACCATATGTTATGGATTAACAACCATATGTTGTGTTGGTAGCAACTGATAAGGTCTTTTGATGGAATCAAATGTCAATCAGGCGAAGGAGGATTGGATCTGTAAAACCAATCCCTAAGTTTAAGAAAGGAGCGATGTCGTGATTCGGGATTAAATCACGGGTTGTGGACCGACTTGAGCAAAACCTTAGGCAATTAGAAGTCATATCGGCTACTGACAGTGTCGACATAGAAAGTATCATCTTAACTGTATTCAGGTGTGTGGATCTCTATCACACTAGTTAATCTGTACTATATATATTATGGACTAAAAGCCGAAAAAAGGATGTATGAACAGTCGTGTTACCCGAAAGGGGTAGGCAAAGGATGCCAGGTACGTAATCATAAAAACTTCTCTATGTGTATCGAAGGATGTGGTAGTCTGTGATCTCTTTAGATAGTATATTGTTTTGATTCTGCATATTTGTATGCATGAGATGGGATTGATATGAAGAAGGGGAAGAGCATGCTAATAGGTCACTCAATGATCGGTGTTAACCCACAACGTATTATTTAGGTCGCGTGGCGATCGGTGGCTCTGCCACATCTGATTAATAGGTCACATAGTGATCGGTGGTTAAACCACAATATATATTATCAAGGTCGCATGGCGATCAGTGGCTCTGCCACATAGGTCACATAGTGATCGGCCTTTATGACAGGCAGCACAGCTGTCGAAATGGTGTGTAGCGGATGGATGGTTGATTGTAGAAATCCCCAAGGTGTGATGGCTGGTACGGGCTGGCGTGTAGAGGATGAATTATAGGATTGGGTTGGGCCATGTAGCATGTATATATATTATGTTGCCATTGTGTATGGGCCAAGGCCCATAATGTGTTTGTAGGCCTCACCCTTTTATGTGTTTTCGGGATTTGCACACTGAGTCTTGATGACTCACCCTTTTATTTCCCTGACTTTTTAGATGAGCAGTAGATCGTGGACATGGGAGCCGAGGCGGACTCGAGGGGCCATCAAGTTTTTATTTTCATAAACTATTTTTGGTTTTCCTTTAAGTTTTAATTTTGGGATTATTTATGTAATAAGGCCTCCATAACTTAGGTTATCAATTTCCATTTAATAATGTTTATGTTCTACAAACTTATGTTCAAGGACTTGATTATAAGAAGGAAAAAAAAAGAGATTTTCAAATAAGTTTAAAAAAAAAACTACAAAGGCTTTCTACAAATATCACTTATTTAACAAATACATGCATAAACGAACCGAGATTTTAAAACCCTCCAAAGTAAAGTTTTCAACATTTAACTCGTAGCATACTAGTTCTGGTCGTGACGTTTTGGGCTGGGTTTGGGGTGTTACATTTTGGTATCAGAGCCCATTTCAAAACTCGGGCTGTGAAATAGGTCTAGTAGTGATTTGTAAAATCAATGTGAATTTGTGAAAACTTTCGATTGAGATATGGTCTTCGAGTCTACAGGCACCCGATCTACGCAGGTAAGTATTCTAAACTCATTATGTGATATGCATGTTGGGCTTGATGGGCTCCATAGGGACGTAGGCTAGTATGATTAGAGTTTGATGGACTTTAAGTTTAGTTTGAACAATTCTCTAACATCCATAAGACTTAATTTCTCTAATTAAACATGTCCGTGAACAAGTCGTTGGGTTGAAGTATGGCAACATGCATACGCATGTCTAGGATTGGATCTAGGGAGAGCTTAGTATTTAAGCAGCCCTAGTGGCTCACCTCCTCTCCGCTAGAATCCTACCTAGTGCGTAGTGTTTGTTCACTATAACCGAGAGGGCTTGTTGACGGGCCAAAATTTAGAACTAAAACCCGAAAGGGACCAGCCACCCTATTTCGCAAGATTGTTAAAATACCCCTTGTTTTGTAAAATTATCGAAATACCCCTAGATTTCAAAATTACTAAAATACCTCTATTTTGTAAAATCACCAAGATACCCTATTTTGGAAAATTACGAAAATACCCCTATAGGATAAAATTACGAAAGTACCCCTAGGTAGTGAAAAGGTGAAAATACCCTTATGTGACGAAGGTGAGTTTATGGTTGTCACTTGTGTGTTGATGCTGTTATGTGATGCTCTGTTGTGATGCATATGGATGCAGAATGTATGAAATTTCTAGAACTAGGAGGTACAGACTTGAGATTGATTTCGAATTCGAAAGAACTACTAATTAAACTACTTTCCACAAGATTGTTCATGGTTAATCAGTGAAAGTAATTAATAATTCATAAAATTTCTAATTAGATAAACGCAAATCGGTAGAATGAGTACAAGGGGTCGTGGACGTCCTGCGGCGTGGTAGTGGTAGAGGCGGGATGGTCGTGTCGAGCCGTGAGGGTGCAGCCATGGATCAGGAGATGAGATGCTAGTTCCACCAGTTGAGGAGGCAAAATTTCAGGACCAGACGATTGGAGATGATGCGGTATCTCAGGCAATGTTAAGGGTTGTAGAGAGGGTTGCTGGGGCAGGCATGGGCACAAGAGCCCTGAAATCCGTGTCGGAGTGACTTAGAGCGAATAGGGCAGAAGTGTTTAGGGGAATTTCTGGTATAGCCCTGAGTACAGCTGAGTATTGGTTGGAGGCGGTTGAGCATATAATGGATGACCTGAATTTCACAGAGGAGAAGAAACTGAAAGGAGTCCTATCTCTCTTACGGGACGAAGCGTACCAATGGTGTCTTACAGTTAAGGATGGTTCAGTGGCTGACCGTATCACCTAGGATTTCTTCAGAACGGTATTTTAGTGTAAGTACATTGGAACGAGTTATGTGGATGCGCAGCGCAGAGTGTTTCTAAATTTGGTTCAAGGAAGTAGGTCGGTGGCGGCGTATGAAGCGAAATTTTTACGCCTTAGCTATTGTGTTTGAGGGATAGTGGCCACAGAACATGAGCATTGTGTTCGGTTTGAGGATGGCCTGAGGGATGATCTACGTGTTTTGATAGCTCCACAACGGGAGAGGGAATTTGTTGTACTTGTGGAGAAAGCTAAGATAGCTGAGAAGGTGAAGCAGACTAAAAGACTGAACAGGGATAGAGATAGGAGTGGAAGTGAGAGAAATTTTGGAGCATCAGGGGCAGCTAGACGTGTTCAGAACAGACCTAGGTCAGATAGGTCGAGACGGGATGAGAGACCTGCTGCTGCCAGTTAGATACAGAAGTGTGCTTGATGTGGTAAATTCCATGTAGGTAAGTGTTGGGCAGGCAGTGGGAAGTGCTTTAGGTTTGGATCTATGGACCATCAGATTAGAGACTATCCACAGCCACGGGGTGATGTAGGACTCGCAGGGTAGGGAAAAACTCTACAGCTGTAGAGAGGTTGTGGTCCAGCCAGAGGTGGTAACGGTTTCGGTCGGGGCCGTGGAGCAACAGGCCGAGGGACCAGAAACACTGAGGCGAGACAGCCAGGGTTGGTCTATGCTACCAGACGTTGAAAGGAGGCTGATGCACCGGATGTTATAACTGGTACATTTTTAATATTTGGTTTGCCTTACACTGCATTGATTGATATTGAGTTGACGCATTCATATGTTGCTAGCAGTGTGTCGGGAACTTTAAGTTTAGATTTCGAGATTACCCCTAGGGCGATGACTGTAATTAGCCCATTAGGACAATCTGTGGTAGTAGATAAACTCTATTAGGAGGTACCCTTAGAAGTTCAGGGAATAGTTCTCCTAACGGATCTGATGGAATTGCCGTTCGGGTAGTTCAAATTAATATTAGGCTTGGACTGGCTAGTGAAGTGTCAAGCTAATTTAGATTGCGCAGCCAAGCGTATGGTGTTTAAAACCCCCGAGGGTGGTGAAGTGTTGGTGATAGGAGAAAGGGGGAACTATTTTTCAAATCTGGTGACTGCCTTAAGAGCGAAAAGGATGGTGAGAAAATGATGCGAGGCAATTCTAATGTTTGTTTGGGCTTTGAATGCCAATGACCTAACTGTTGGGGACGTTAGGATGGTGAAGGAATTTCCTGATGTTTTTCCAGAAGAGCTTCCGGGATTACCTCCGGATTGTGAAGTGGAGTTTGATATTGATCTTCTTCCGGGAATAGTGCCAGTATCTATCGCCCCATACAGAATGGCGTCGAAGGAGTTGGTGGAGTTGAAAGCGCAGATACAGGAGTTACTGGATAGAGGGTTTATCCGACCAAGTGTGTCGCTGTGGGGAGCGCCGGTGTTATTTGTTAAGAAGAAAGATGGATTAATGCGTATGTACATTGACTATCGTCAGTTGAATAAGTTAACAATCAAGAACAAATACCAGGTTGCCAAGGATCGATGACTTGTTCGATCAGTTGAAGGGGGCCTCAGTCTTTTCAGAGATAAATCTGAGATCAAGGTACCATCAACTTAAGGTCAAAGAGGCGGATATTCATAAGACGGCATTCAGGACTCGCTATGGTCACTACGAATTCATGGTGACGCCATTTGAGTTGACTAACGCACCAGCAGCATTTATGGATACGATGAACCGAGTATTCCAACCCTACTTGGATCGGCTTGTCGTAGTATTTATAGATGATATCCTGGTTTATTCAAGATCGAAAGAGGAGCATGATTCACATCTGCGAGTGGTTTTATAGATACTGAGGGAGAAGGAGTTGTATGCCAAATTTAGTACGTGCGAATTTTTGCTAAGTGAAGTTACTTTTCTAGGCGACGTTGTGTCGGCAGAGGGGATTAGGGTTGACCCTTGGAAAATTGAAGCGGTGTTGGATTGAAAGCCACCCAGGTTTGTGGCGAAAATTTAGAGTTTTTTTGGTCTGGCTGGGTACTACCGAAGGTTTGTTGAAGGATTTTCTTCAATTGCGACACCATTGACTAAGTTGTTACGGAAATGGGTTCCGTTTGTTTGGTCTAATAAGCAGCAAGAGAGTTTCGAGAAGTTAAAAAAAATTTTGATGGAAGCTCGGTGATTGATTCAAATGAAATTTGGAAAGGAATTAAGTAATTCTTGTGATGCTTCACACACAGGACTAGGATGCGTGTTGATGCAGGATGGAAAGGTTGTTGCGTATACATCTTGGTAGTTAAGACCGCACGAAACAAATTATCCCACTAATGATTTAGAGTTGGCGGCGGTGGTTTTTGCTTTGAAGATCTGGAGACATTATTTGTACAGGGAGAAATCTATTATTTATACCGATCACAAGAGTCTAAGATACCTTCTGACCCAGAAGGAGTTGAATCTAAGGCAAATGAGGTGGATCGAGTTGTTAAAGGATTACGACTGCTCGATCGAGTATCATCTGGGTAAAGCTAACGTGGTGGCGGATGCTTTGAGTCGTAAAGTGATCTCTGACTTGAGAGTAATGTTTGCTCACCTTAGTTTATATGATGATGGGAGTTTATTAGCTGAACTTCAAGTTAAACCCTCTTGGGTCAGTCAGGTTAAGGAGAAGCAGCAGACCGATGAGTTGCTGAAGGTGAAGTTTTCAGTAGGATTAAGTGTCGGGCCAACGGAATTTAGTGTGAATGAGGAAGGACTATTATGTTTTCGAGGGAGAGTTTGCATGCCAAAAGATCCGAGTTGAGGCATAGGATTTTGCAAGAAGCGCATGGTAGTCCATATGCTATGCACCCTAGAGGGAGTAAGATGTATCGGGATTTACGGGATTAGTTCTGGTGGCCGGGCTTGAAGCTTGAGGTAACTGAATTGGTGAGTAAGTGTTTGACCTGTCAGTAGGTAAAGGAGGAGCATCAGTTACCATCAGGGTTGTTGCAGCCAGTGAAGATTCCACAATGGAAGTGGGAAAGGATCACAATGGACTTTGTTAGTGGGCTACCTCTCACGCCTACTAAGAAAGATTGATGCTGGTGATTGTTGATCGCTGACGAAGTCTGCTCATTTTATACCAGTACGAGTCGATTACTCTCTGCAGAAATTGGCTAAGCTATACATAGCGGAGGTGGTAAGGTTGCATGGAGTACCAGTATCAATCATATCGGACAGGGACCCTAGGTTCACGTCGCGATTTTGGAAGGCGTTGCATCATCCCCAGTACGAGGTTGGATTTCAGTACAGCATTTCATCCTCAGACCGATGGACAGTTTGAGCAGGTGATTCAGATCTTGGAGGACATGTTGAGAGGTTGTGTCATTGATTCCAGGGGTAGTTGGGAAGAGTTTTTACCGTTGGCGGAGTTTGCTTACAATAATAGCTACCAGTCTAGTATTCAGATGGTGCCCTATGAAGCATTGTACAGGCGGAACTGTCGTACTCCTATCTGCTGGACGGAGTTAGGAGAACGTCAGATTTTGGTGCCAGAATTGGTTACCGAGACAGAGGAGAAGGTTGAGTTAATTCGGGCTCGATTGAAGGAAGTGTCAGACAGACATAAGTCCTATGCTGATTTGAAGCGTAAGGACATAGAGTTTGCAGTGGGCGACAAAATTTTCTTGAAGGTGTCATCGTGGAAGAAAGTATTAAGGTTTGGACAGAAGGGTAAGTTAAGTCCCAGATTCATCGAACCATATTGAGTGTTGAAACGAGTAGGACCGGTAGCCTATCAGCTTGAGCTACTTTCAGAGTTAAGCCAGATTCACAATGTGTTTCATGTCTCTATGCTGAGACGATACCGTTGGATCCATCTCATGTGGTGCCTGTGGAGGAAATCGAAGTAAAACCTGACCTATCCTTTGAGGAGGAACCAGTGGAAATCCTGGATCGTGATATCAAAGTGTTGCGAAGGGAAATAATTCTGTTGGTTAAGGTTCTATGGCGGAATCACGGTTTTGAGGAGGCTACTTGGGAGCTAGAGGAAGCGATGCGGTAACAATACCCGCATCTATTCTGATCAAGTAATTTCGAGGCCAAAATTTCTTTAAGAGGGGTAGAACTGTAACATCCTGAATTAATGAGCCTTTGCATTAATGTGTGGTTAAGTTTAATGTGAGTGTTAGGGGTCCAGAATGGGCTCAAGGTTGGGCCGAGGCCTTAATCGAATTTTCTGTTTGGACACTCTAGTGGAAAGCCAGATAAGATAGGGCTTAAAAGATGTTATCTGTGTTTTAAGATACAAAATGGGGCTTGTGGCCCAGTGGCAAAGTGGTGCCACTTAAAGAGCAAAGAAGTGGCGTCAATTGAAGAGGCCCAAATTCAAGTTGCATGAAGCCCAATTATTTTAATTAATTTTAGTTAATTTTTGGCATTTAAGAGGGTAGAGTGGGATGGCAATGAGGTTTAGAAATAAGGGGATTTATGTGAGTGGATAATATGGATAATGTAGCAGATAAAAAGGAGGAAGAGGTGGTGTTATCTAAGCCACTTGTGAATGTATGATCGGATATGGTTAAGGGAGAAAGTTTAGGAATTATCTATTGATCACAGTAGTAGCTGAATTTCCAACTCTGGGGGAAAGAGGAAACCGATTTTGATGAGGCTAAAAGCCAGAAAAAGGCTGTATGAGCAGTTATGTTACCCGTAAAGGGTAGATAAAGGATGCCAGGTACGTAACCATAGAAACTTCTCTATGTGTATCAAAGGATGTGGTAGTCTGTGATCTTTTTAGATAGTATATTGTTTTGATTCTGAATATATGTATGCATGGGATGGGATTGATATGACGAAAGGGAAGAGCATGCTAATATGTCACTCAGTGATCGGTGGTTAACCCACAATGCATTATTTAGGTAGCATGGCAATCAGTGGCTCTGCCACATCTGATTAATGGGTCACATAGTGATCGGTGGTTAAACCACAATATACATTATCAAGGTCACAAAGTGATCGGTGGCTCTGCCACATAGGTCACATAGTGATCGGTCTTTATGACAGGCAGCAGAGCTGTCGAAATGATGTGTAGTGGATGGAGGGTTGATTGTAGAAATCCCCAAGGTGTGATGGCTATTACGGGCTGGTGTGTAGAGGATGGATTATAAGATTGGGTTGGGCCATGTAGCATGTATATATATTCTGTTGCCATTGTGTGTGGGCCAAGGCCCATAATGTGTTTGTGGGCCTCACCCTTTTATGTGTTTTCGGGATTTGCACACTGAGTCTTGGTGACTCACCCTTTTATTTCCCTGACTTTTCAAATGAGCAGTAGATCGTGGACATGGGAGCTGAGGCGAACTCGAGGGGCCATCAAGTTTTCATTTTCATAAACTATTTCCAGTTTTCCTTTAAGTTTTAATTTTGGGATTATTTATGTAATAAGGCCTCCATAGCTTAGGTTATGAATTTCCATTTAATAATGTTTATGTTCTACAAACTTATGTTCAAGGACTTGATTATAAGAAGGAAAAAAAAAAGATTTTCAAATAAGTTTTTTTTAAAAAAAAAACTACAAAAGCTTTCTACAAATATCACTTATTTAACAAATACCTGCATAAACGAACTGAGATTTTCAAAACCCTCCAAAGCAAAGTTTTCAACATTTAACTCGTAGCATACCAGATCTGGTCGTGACGTTTTGGGCCGGGTTGGGGGTGTTACATTGCGGTTCACAGGCAACCCAGGGAGCTCATTAGGAAATACATTAGGAAAATCCTTAGCCATTCTGATATTTCTAAGAGAAGGAACCTCAGAGTCAGACACACCAATATAGCCTAGAAACGCCTCACAACCTTTGCAAACTAGTTTTTTGGCCCTTAATGTAGAGATCACATTAGACAAAAATTCTCTTCGCTCTCTAATCATAGCCACCTCCTCATCCTTCGAAGTCTTCAACACCATACGCTTAGCAGCATAATCTAACCTTGCACGGTGTTTTACCAGCCAATCCATCCCTAAGATCAGGTTGAATTCACCAAACGGTAGCTACATTAATCTGCTGGAAATATTATTCCTTGAACCTCTAAGGACACATCTTTGAGTAACTCATTTACCCTAATCGACTGTCCTAGTGGACTTATCACAATCATCTCTCTAACAATATTTTCAAACTGAGTGCCAAATGTCCCAGACACATTGCATGCAACGTACGAATGTGTAGACCCAATATCAATTAAAGCAGTGTAAGGTACATTATGAATTAAGAACGTACTAGTTATAACATCTAGAGCGTCACCATCCTCTCGGCGATGAGCAGCATACACCAGAGCTGGCTGCCTCGCGTCAATGCTACTAGCACCTCTGCCTGGTGCTCTATGACCTCGTCCCATATAGTTTCCACCCCTGGCCTGCCCACGGCCTCTCAGTGGCTGCTGACCACCTCTCACTGGCTGAACATGACCCTGTCTTATAGCTTGCATCTGAACAGGCCTCTGAGGACAATTCTTGACCTGATGATCCATGGACCCGCATCTGAAGCATGCCTCAATCCTCTTCCAACACTCACCCTGGAAAGATCTCCCACAATCAGTGCAAGGCTGTGGTCTAGCAACAACAACAGGAACTCTAGCCTGAATTGACCCATCAAACCTGGCCTTCTTTACAGGCTTTCTAGAAGAACCTGAGGGCCTAGAATCCCTCTTATTTCTGCCCCTATCTTTCTCGCAGTTTTGGCGTTCAGAGCGCTTCACATCCTCAACTATTTTTTCCTTTTCTGTAAGGGCAGCAAAGTCTCTACGGAGCTATTAATACTTGTAACTCATCTCGAAAGCCGTCCTCAAAACGCACGCAGCGTTCATACTCAGTCGCTACTATCCCACGAGTATATCGACTCAACCGCAAGAACTCTGCCTCATATTCTACCACTGTCTTATTCCCTTATGTTAGGCTCAGGAATTCCCTTCTTCGGGCGTCCATATAACTTACACCTACATATTTTCCTTGAAAGGCCGCCTTAAAAAAATCTCGTGTCAATCGGTCGGGCTGCGTACCCTTTCTCACGGTGAGCCACCACTAGTAGGCCTTGTCTCGCAGTAAGGACACTACTCCTTTTAACTTTTGTTCTACCGTACAGTCGAGGTCGTCCATTATTCTTTCAGTGGCCTTCAGCCAGTATTCTGCCACATTTGGGGCTACTCTAGAAATACCCCTAAAAATTTCTTCTCCATTAGACCAGAGTCACTCTAAAATTGTCCTTTGGCCCACTGCACCAGTATTAGATCCAGCAACCCTCTCTAAACTATGGAGCATAGCTTGGGACAGGGCATTATCCCCAGCCGCTTGATCGTAAGACCCCGTCTTGGTCGCCAGTGAAGCTGGTGCTTCCCTAGCAGGCATATAGCTTGATGCCGAAAACCTAGCCCGAGCACTTCCTCGGCCCCTACCACGGCCTCGTATACCCCTTTCGTGAGTACCTCTTGTACTCATTTCGATGTACGCTTTATCTGTTTTTAAAAGTCTTATACATCAAATTATAATTTCAATAATTATTAACAAATGTGCTATGAAAGACAGTCATTAGGGGTTTGTTTTCGTAGATCAAGATCTCACTATAGTTTTCAGTCTTCTACGGTCTCAGTTTCCTCTATCTAGAGTTTTACAGTACAGTCCTACTATCCATAGTAGTTTCTCAATATGACGTCTCAGTCTTTAATTGTAAAAAAATATTAGAGAACTTACAGATTTGGCACCGGAGACTCAGTGTGCAACACTTGTGAATATTCCAAAACGTTTCAAATCTTTAAAATCCACTTTCAGAAAACTTTTCAAAAACCCATTCCACAGCTGAGTTTTGTAACTTAGCTCTGATACCACTAAATGTAACACCCCAAATCCGGCCTAGACGTTACGACCGAATCTGACGTGTCACATTGAAGTGATTTTCAAAATTTAGACTTGTTGATAAGACCTGTATTTAAGTTAAAACCCATTTAGTTTTTATTTCTTGATAAAATTCAGCAAATTAAGTTATTACAATCTGAAACCAGCTTATCAAAACAATTGCCATATTTATTACCGTTGATTTCTTAAAGTAAATAAAACCACAGAAGCTTCTCTAATTAAAAACCTTGAAGTTTAAAATGCGTGTTTTTGTTGAAAATAGTTATTATTTTGAAAACTCTTTTGTATCCGTTTGGCAGTTTAAAACAAGAAATCCAAGCCCAATTAAAAATTAAATCCACCAATGGCCTTATAATATAATCAATAGCCCAATATGAAAATTAAAATTAAATAACTAAGTCTAAAGCAGAACATTAGCTATCATGTGGCCACCTTCGAGTCCCTCGCGGTTCTAAATCGTCTAAAACTGGGGATTTTTTGTACAGTTAAAAAGAAAGGGCGAGTTTACGAAAACTCAGTGTGTAATCCCCTATCAGTTAGTCAGTAACAATATATGCAATAACGATGCAGGCACGGGGCCTATTCGAGAATGATGCGGTGTGGGCCTTAGCCTATTACGAGAATGAGTGTGGGCTAAACCCAATCTGATGTCGATGCAGTTGCAAATATGTAACCTACCCCAATCCAGTTAACACACCACCTGTACTAACTAACACACCATGTGGGGATAAAATTGACCCACCCAGTCAGCACACCAATATCGTAGCATAGCTACCAGTAATAATAACGCAGCAGAGCTGCCAGTAACAGTATATGTCGCAACGCCACCAGTAAAAGTGAATGTGGCGGAGCCACCAGTACAGTATTACCTCCATATCAAAATCCTAACCCCATGCAGTGTGTCATGTCATAAATAGTTTGTGTATGCAAAGTGTCCTACTCAGTACAATCTTACAAATAACATACACACATCAGTCAACATACCTCTAAGGGTAACATAGTCATTTCTATCTATTAGGGGTATAATAGTAATTTTACCCTTTAGAGGTATTTTGGTCACTTTACTTTTTTTTGGGGTTTCGATGCAAATAATGACCTCTCCGAAGGTCTACAGTCGCCTCGAGCAACACAGATAATTTAAATGGTCATAACAGTGTAAATGGGCCCAAGGCCCATTATTTGGCCCAAGTGGGCCCACACGCTCGTGTGACCCATTTTGCCCAAATTCATACACGGCTATGCGAACCATATAGCCCAGTCCAGTATTTTTCACTTATCATGGATTTTATCCGTGTGGGGCCTATGAGCCCATTGGGCCCACACGACCCATTTCAGCCAAACGAGGCCCAAATCGGCCTAAGAGCATGAGAACTCTTGTGGTGGCCTCTATAGTCTATTGACCATAATTTGTGGGCTCGATTTACCACACGGGTGATTGCATGCTCGTGAGGCCTTGATGGAGCTCGAAACTAACTATTATTTCGACAAAGGCAAGCGCACCTATCGAATAGTAATATAGTTATGGCGAGTCCGGAATATCGTATCCTCAAGGACTAAAATTACTAGTAATAACTATCTTTTTATTATCTAGCCTAGTAATTAAGGGGATTTACTTTAATCTAAAATTAACTAACTAATTTAACTAACTAAATTACTATGAACGTGATAGAGAGTGAATTGGGAAAATACTTTTGGACAACTTATATGAGATAGGCAATACCTAAGGAAGAATCCACCTAGACTTCACTTATTACTTTTGATTCATATGATTTATTCACTTGACTTAATCCGTAGAAATCTCTGATTTATGTTAATATCTCTTTCGAGACTAAAAAAAATAACTCTAGGTTGATTAATTGAAAATTCTTTCTAATTAAAACCTCTATTATCGTATAAACCCGATCTATGGATTCCCTTTAGATTTGACTCTAATCCGAAAGATTTTTGTCACCTTATTTCTAGGGTTGCAATCAACTCCACTTAATTGTGTTGATCTTCTCTTAAACGGGGACTTTTTCTCCACTGAATAAGCACATTCGACTTGGATTAATAACTTAAATTACCAAAACAAGAATAGAAACTCACAATTAATAATAAGAACTAGTATTTATCTTATAATTCAAATAATAATAAGATCCATCATAGGTTTCATCCCCTTAGATATTTAAGGGATTTAGTTCATACTAATAGAAGGAAACATCATAAAATAGGGAAAACCACAAAACATAATGAAAACCCAAAAACTTCTAAAGAACTTGATGGGAGATCTTCAGTCTTAATGGAGTTCCTTCTCCTAAGCTGTTCACGACGGCTGTCTTGGAGTATTTTCTGCCTTCTACTCGACGTCTATTCAACGTCTCCTTTTAGGTTGCCCCCTAGGGTGTTTATGTAGGCTTTGGAACACCTCTATTGGCCTACAAGTAGCTTATTCTAAATAGAATTCTTCTTTGCTACGAAAGGGACACGCTCATGTGACACACCCGTTGTGGACTCCCTCGACCGTGGTCGATTCTGCTCACCATACACGGCCATATGATCTGCCCGTGGTTGATAGTCTAGGCAGTGTGATTTCTGATGTAGGCCCATTTTGTCCCTTTTTGGCCCGTTTCTCATTCTTTTCGACTTCCTAAGCTCTCCTGAGTATAAAACATGAAATTAAGGTATTAGAAGCATCGAATTCATCAAATCTAATGAAAATTCATCCAAAAATAAGCCAACCATGGGGTTAAAATATGTGTAAATTATGGTTTATCAGGCCTCAAATGCCGAAGTTTTAGCTTTTCAACTTTCGCCGATTCACAGTAGAGAGGGGTGTGACTACACACCTTTTTGCGCAACGAACAGATTACCCCACGCGCGACCAACCTACAATCATCCCAAAATAATTAATCTTTCATCCTTTCATAATCATTAACACTAAATCCCCAAAACCGATATCACCACTTACCTTGACCGAAAATTATGCGATTATTACTCTTAGATCGCTGGTTGAAAATGATCGCACCCTTCTTCTCGATTTACTGCGCGCAAAACAGATTTCATTAGAAAAAATCATTTAATACAAGGCTGGAATTGATACCCATAGTCCAAAGAATTAGATTTAGGGCAGATTGGGTATTCGGCCAATACTACAAAACAACCATACTTATGTAACACCCCAAACCCGGCCTAGAAGTTAGGCCCGAATCTGGCGTGTCACATGGAAGTGTTTTTTTCTTTTCAAAACCATCTTTGCGATTGTTAAAAACTCATTTGAGAATTACAGCCTCTTTGCTAAAACCCAAAACACTTAAGCAATTATTATCTACTTGAAAACGTAATTATCTTTAAAAACCTTTTTGGTTGCAAAAACATATTTGAAATAACACTTTACAAAAGTATGACGTTTCGAAATAGAGTTGCAGAAGCATTTTGGAAACATTGCGGAAACGTAGATAAAATACAAGTATTTTTGAAAGGTTGGTTGATGAGTCGAAAATCGAAGTAGTGGACTTTAAAATCAGGACTTTTGAAAATGATGTTGAAATTTTGAAAGAGAATCCGAGTTAAATTATTTGTAAAAGTTTGCTATAAAATCTATTTATTAATCAATTTTGAAAACCATTATTTATATTTTTAGAAAATTCCTTTTTAAAAATTTATGAAGAATAATAAAACATCCCAAACATAAATCAAAATAAAAATAGTCCAGAGGCCTTATTACAACTTTAAAACCCAAAACAATAAAAGTAATCAAATAAAACGGAAAGGTAGTTTACTAATATTCGAAAATGTTATTTCCGAAGCATGGCCTCCACTGAGTCATCCATGGCTCCAAGTCCTCGTCACTAATTATTACCTACAATGGTTAAGAGAAGAGGGGGTGAGTTACAAGAACTCAGTGTATAATCCACTTACCATTGTTCACTGGGCCAAAATCCCATTAAGCAATTAATTGGGCCAAAGCCCGATTACAATAATATTAATGTATCATATATAATATGCATATGATATGCAATTTCCAAACCAAATCCTAGTTTTCCATCCGCTACACACAACCCGTACTAACCAACACACCTGTGGGTGATCTTTAGTCAACCCACCCCGCCAACACACCAAACGTAGGCATTAAGCCATTTATATCAAATTTGTGGACAAGCCACCGATTAACAGAATTTACATGGCATTGCCATTTTTGATTTGTGGCGAGCCACGGTTATGTAGCATAGCTACGAACTTCTCTTCATCATTATCCCATCCCATGCAAATCATGTATATAATGCATAACAAATCACAATAATATATTCGGATATTTATTACAAAAGTACGGCTCATTATAACAAATTATCAATTAGGCCCATATAGCAAAATATCAAATTAGCCCATTTAGCAAAATATCAGATTGGCCCATTTAGTAAAATATCAAATTGGCCCATTTATCAAAATATCAGATTGGCCCATTTATCAAAATATCAGATTGGCCCATTTATCAAAATAACAGATTGGCCCATGAACACTTTTGCAAATCGACCCATTAGGGGCATTTCCATATTTCGGCCCTTTAGAGGCATTTTCGTAATTCGGCAAGTTACCCACTATGGGTAATTCGATAATTTCGCAATCCAAACTTAACTACTAATTTGGGCATAAAAATTTAAACTATCCATCTGCGTCGTACTAACTAAATTGACTATAACTTGGGTTAGGAATCTCAAAATCTAAATCCGTAAATTTTCCTTAAAACTAAACTCATATATCTTCTTACTAAAATTTTTCCAGAATTTTTTTCTTAACTATTTAGTACAGTTTATTCCTTAAATTTTCCCTTGTTTCACTGTCCAATGATTCTGACCTCTCCTTTCTTAATTTCAAATATCTCATTGTACGGTTTTCATATACTACTCCCACTTGCTTCTATTGAAAACAGGCTCACTAAGGAATCCATACATATAAATTATATCCCATAATTCACTCTGTACAATTTTGTATGATTTTTCTAAGATAGATCAGGGAACCACGAAGTCATTTAGAACCAGTCTCACATATCTTAGAATGTAAAATTCGTTTTCCTTCTCCGTTTCTTCCTTATCAAAATAAACACAGTAAGATTTTATTTGACATCTCATTTACTTTTTAATTCCCTTTATCCTATTTTTCGTGATTTTTCAAAAACACATCACTATTTCTAATCGAAACTATTTTATTACAAAATGCGTTTACCACTATAATCATACGCACGCCCGAGTGATCACGGATGCCGGTTTTCGATTTTATTCGGTATTTTGACCCATTCACAGAATATTTCATACAAAATTTTTGAGAAGTGTGAGATTACACACCATTTCGAATATGTATACGAAAGGTACGTGATTACACACCTGATTTTGATTTCCTAATGAACCACTCGTCGTTGACCTAGAACAATACCAACCAAAAGTTAGCCTCGGATTTCCAAAAGATTTCATATCACTTATAGTTGAATCACTTACCACTATGTCCGAAGGTAGAATATATCAAGTGATTTGTCCCTAAAATATGTAGTCGATTATTTCACATTATTACTCCGTTAGCAACCAATCGAATATTGAATAATATCAATAATCCATAAGAACTCCTTACCTTATTAATATTGGATTCGATTTCTAGTGATTATACGATGACTTCGGAAAAATCCAAGTTTCGACCTTCCACTTTATCTCTACGAGGAAGAAAAATGATTTCGAATGAGGGAAAGTAAGGTGATGGTCTAGGTCAAAATGACCATCCAAAACCAAAGAAAATAAAATATTGAGAAGAATACTTACCGATTGATCAAGAAAACGGATGTTAATATGGATGAGAAGAAGAAATAGAGAAAAGATGAAAGTTTGGTTATGGAAGAAATTTTATGTTGATATCAGCTATCAAGGAAGATGGACAAAAGGTGAATATGAAACCAATCCAAAGAGAAGAAAAATGCACTATTGTGCAAGAAGATTTCGGCAAAGAGAATAGCAAATTGGGGGAAGATGACACTAAAGTTGCAAATGTGATTTTTGACTAAAGCAATACCAAGACCCTACAAATGCCAAAGTAAAATTTCAGCTACCTATCTACCCCTAAAACAGTCCACATGCATAGTCATAAGGGTCAAAATTTTGCCAACCATACTTTCCATAGCATTCTCCATGAAATAAGCCACTTGTTCCCCTTACTTACCTTTTCCTTTTGATTCCTTTCCTCGACCTCAACCTTTCCTTAATTCTTTAGCCACCATACCAAAAATAAAGAAGTCAAACTTGCCATAAATACCTCTTGGCCGACACTTAAGGAAAGAGTGCAAAAATATTAGTCAAAAATTGCACACAAAGGGATTTGAACCTCTTCCCTCAAGGTACTTCACTTGATGCCATAACCTCTTTACCAATAGCTCATTTATGCAAGCACATTACTTATTTATTTCTATAAGCTTTGAAGCTACTTACCATCTCTCCTTAAAGTGCTAAAATACCCAATTTTTCCTAAGGCCTAATTAAACCCGAGACTTCATAGAAACCTTGTAACCTTCCAAATTCACTTAACTAATAAGTCCAATTTGCAATAATGCCATTCTCTTGTTCTCAAAATTTTAAACATTCCTACGCCCAAGGCCCATTGGGCCCAATCCTACTAGGCCCAATTTTAGGATGTTACAACTTACCCCACAATATTCGGCCAAAGAGGTATTCGAAGAAGAAAGCAGAGATGCAAGGCAGTCGACGCTCCACCGATTGTTAGAGACTATCGTCCACATGGTTTCGAAATAGCAAGACAAGATTTATGTTATTCAGTCTATATTGGAAAAGCAGAGAAACAAAAGAGAGGGGAAAAGAGGAGATGTAGGATTTGGCTTACCACAGTGTTATGAACAGAATAAGAGATCGCCACTCACTACCAAACTGACTGGCACAGTAGAGAAAGAAAAAAGGGAGTTGGCCACTCAGTCAAAAAGGAAAAGGGATAAGATGAGAAAAGGTGAAAGAGAAATAAGGGGAGAAGAATGAATTCGACTGAAAGGAAAAATAGCAGAGAAAAAGGAACCCGAAAGGTACCGAGAGGCACTTAACTTACTAGAAATCGACCAAAGCGACTTACGATGTGAAGACACAAAAGGACAATTCGGCCAGGTAGAAACAAAAAAAAAATGCCGAAAGAAAGAAGCCCAACAAGGACTATACCCAAAAGAAGTCTCTGTCGAATTTCTGAGTAGCTAGACACCCAATTTGGCACTACTCTCCCCACAACCAAACTCTTTGATTTACTCTTAAAATCTCTCCCTAATCCTCTCCATGATTTGCACCACAATCCACTCCTCAAATATCTCCAGCCTCTCATTTATCAGAATTTTACTGCAACTCAACTACTAGCCGAACCCTCAGCAAAATAAATACCCCCTCATGCTATGCCAACGCTCGAACCTCAGACCGCTTTGCCACACTTGTAACGCCACAACCACTGCACTGATAGGCTTTTTGTGACTTAAAACAAGCACAATAATTAATAAGACCTATGTGCCAGTTTCCAGATTCATTTAAAAGCAAATTTTAAAAAAATTCTACAAAAGCCAATACTTGAAACCAAGCTTCTCAAACACTCCCAAACACACCCAAGTCACTTAGCCATTAAAGCAAACAAGCAACTTGTGTTAGATCATGCAAAATTAAAGACCCTATATTTTTTGGGCGTTACATAATTGCTAAAAATTATTTTACGTCAAATCATAAAGTTAAAGGAAATTACACTAATCTACTATCTAATTGCCAATGACTACATTATAAAACGAGAAAAATTACAAAATTAACAATTAAATAAAAAATGGTGGTTGGTTGATCTCGATATGGTTCACTCATTCTTGAATTAAGGATCCAAATTGCTTAATCTCCTAAAATGACTCCTGTAATAGGCTAATTTAGCCCGGGCCCATATAAAAAATAATAAACCCAAAATAATAAAACAAAGTCCAAGTCTAGTCCAAAATATATCATTTGGCCCGATTGGAATGACCCATTAAAAGATTGAAGGTCCATCTACAAGCTTGACGTATATGGGAACACAATCTTCAAGGATATGCAATCTTAGATATGATATGCAAATCTTAGATATGATATGCAATCTTAGAAGATATGGTATGCAATTAGAAGATATGATTTTGTAATCTTAGAGATTTAATTTGTAGATACCTTTTAATCTTAGCCGTTGATGTAATTGATCTGTACCGTTGTATTTGGGGAGGTCAACTATAAACAGAGGCCTCTCCCTTCATTGTAAAAGACACATGAGTTTGGAGTAATAAAAATTCTTGAGAGCATTCACTCAAATTTCTGTCACTTTTGCGTTCTTATTTTCTGTGGCTTGTTCTTATTTTGTTCTTCGCTCATCTTCATTTCTTTTTGAGTTGCTTCCGTTCGAGTTAAATTTTGGTGGAGGAATTTCGTTGAATCCTCATATTGCAGGAGTTAGGTTGACTTATGCGTTTTTTAATTTTTTTTTTATTTATCCATTAAATTGCTTAATCATTATTTATTCATTTATTTTAATTATTTTAAACTTGTTTTTCTTTTTTGCTTTTCCCTATTTACTTTAAATTGTTTTATCATATATTATTATTTTTATATATTATATATATTATATATTATTTAACTTTAATCATATTATGTATTATTTGAAAATTTGTATGTTGTACATAATCTAAATTGTTTTATTATTAAGGCAAAATTTTCCATATATTGTTTATTTAAAATATGTATATTATTTATTTTTAAATGGTATATTATATACTTATTATAAGTTATCCCTTATGCATTTTTATCCAAGTTTTTATATTATTTATTTAAAATATATTTATTTTATTATGTATATATTAACTATTTTAGATTTTTCCATATCGTTTTTTCAATTTTTTATTACTTGTATCATTTGCTATTTTATGTTATTCTTTCTCTTGATTGCCAATATTAGTATTAAATGTTATTATATCATGTAATTGTAGTATATTGCTTTGATATTTGTGTTTTGTAATGTATTAATGATACATTTGACTCAAATCATTGTTTTAAAATATATCTAATTTAATTTCCAATTTTATCCAAAACTTTATTTCTTAAAATAAGACAATATTTGACATTTGGAGTTTTGAGGGAATCGTGTCCTAACTTACTGGGCTTCGATTTTTCTCATTAAGTCTAAATGATCAAATACCCTTTTTGAAATTAAAATATATGATTTTCAAATAAAAAACCTATCTTTGTTAAGTTAAGTGTTGCATCCTAACTTATTGGATGTGACATTTTGATGTTTTGAGATAGGAATTTCAAAAAAAGAAAAAAGAAAAAAAGAAAACAAAACAAATGATATTTCGTGTTTGGGAAATTCGAAAGGTCGTGCTCTAACTTACTGAGATTCGACTTTTCTTTTATGCAAATAATTGAATGTCTTTTTAAAGGTTATAAGTTTTGAAAAATCAAAAGGGTCATATTTTAAAATTTTTTCAAATTTTTGACATTAAGACATTAATTAATCAATTAGGTACCAATTTTGGACATTACGAGGGTGCTAATCCTTCCTCATGCATAACCGACTCCCAAACCCATTTTCCCAAATTTAGTAGACCAAAATCATTGTTTTAATAAATGAAAATGTTTTTTATTAAAATTATCAATTTCAAGGTAACCCGATCACACCTCGAAAAAAGATTGGTGGCGACTCCATTTTTGTTTTTAAAGTCGATCCCCGTTTTCCAAATTAAAAAATGGTTTCGACAGCTTGGCAACTCCGCTGGGGTGATAAGAGAGTCAAGCTATAAAATTGATTATTTCCTGTACTTTTGTCCAAATTTATTTGAAAAAAAAACTATGATCCTTTTTATTGCATGTGGTTCTAATTTTTTAAAATATATTTGCATTGCATTGCATGACCGTTGTGATCACACCCTTTTAAGTGGGAGTGAGAACCTACTCTTTCGTGAGGGTTTCACCTCCGTGCAGGATAGTGAATAGCTTTCGGGATACATCTGTACCTATGTCTTCGTGAGAATTTCATCTCCGTGCAGCCATAGGAAAATGTATTCCCCTGAACTGAACTTGGTCCGTATGAGCCTATAATGGGTGAGGATTGAGGAATCAGCTGGTTCAGGTACCTCAACTTTAGAGCCAAACCGTATGTAGAAATCCCTAGGAGTTTACCCTAGGTAGAACTACGTGTAACCCTAGCAATCATATTGCACGACCATTGTGGTCATAACTTTTAAGTGGGAGTAAGAAACTATGCCTTCGTGAGGTTTTCACCTCCGCATGGGCTAGTGGACTGCTTCCGGGATACATCCGTACCTATGTCTTCATGAGGTTTTCACCTCCATATGGCCATAGAGAATTGTATTCCCCTGAACTGAACTCAATCCATATGAGCCTATAATGGGTGAAGATTGAGGAATCTGCTGGGTTTGGTGCCCACCCTTTAGAGCTAAACCACATGTAGAAAACCTAAGGGCTTACCTTAGGTAGAACTATGCCTAGTGGTCACCCAGATAGGTACTCTATTTCATTATTTATTTCTCTTGTGCTAACGTGCTCTCTTTTGTTTTGATTGCATTGCATTCACATAATAGAAAAGATGTGTTGATAAAAATTCTATTGCTAAATAGAAGAGTTTGTCATGAGAAAATAGATTTCTTGATAAAGTGGATTATAATACGGTCGTTTGAATATGGTCCAAGTAATCACAACGAAAGAAAACTGATAGTCCATGAAGGAATACAAGACTTTATTGCCCAAGGATTCAAGCTGACAAAGACTATTCGAGAATCACCATATCTCGGCCTTCTTGAAGAGGCTAACAAGCATTGTACGGATAAATAAGTAATGAGTCGCGGCCTAGATTAAGCAAAAAAGAGCTAGAGGAGGCATCTATTAGAAGTTTGCAAGATTTGACCTTTGCGAAGGAGGGGATTGATGTTTTTGCTGGGAATATGAGGATAAAGCAGCATATGTAATCCGTTTTGTGTAAAGAAATTTATTTTCTAGTAAAGTTTTTCTAATGGAATTGAATTCAGAATCAACGCCTCTCTTTTTGGATTTCATTCCTTTGCATGGCATTACATGCATTTGTATTACATCACATTATATGCATTTAAGTCCATAGAGAGAGCCTAATTAGTTGAAATTATCATAGAAAGAGAGATAGAGAGAGGAGAAAAATCTGGAAACTAAACATCAATACGGTACACGTGCCAAGACAAAGAAAATGGATCAAAGACTTGAACAATTCCAGAGAGACATGCAAGACTAGAAGCAAGAGCAATTGGCAAAGCTCTAACAAGAAATGAGAGACCAAATGTTGGAAGCTCAAAGGAACATGATGACACAAATGGCCCAGATGCTGAACGGGACAATGGACAAAGGAAAAGGTCCCATTGTTAATGCTGAAGATAATGAGGACTTTTCTCGGGGTTTCACCCCACCATATGTGCAAACACAACCAGAGAATATCCTCAAAGGCCATCTGTCACGATTAGACCTCAACAAGGGAAAAATGACGCTAGAGTGCCCATGAATTTCCAAGTTGGCACAGGATCCAACCCAGGAGATAACCCTGCTAACCCTGTTATCCCTGACTTAGACATAGCAGAAAAGGAGGGGATAAGAATTGAATCTTCAAGGCAGTTGGAAGACCGTTGCAGATGGTAGGAAGAGAAGTTCAAGTCTTTAGAAAATACTAATAATCATCATGGAATTGATGCTAAAGACTTGAGCTTGGTTCCAGATTTGGTGCTTCCTCATAAGTTCAAAATGCCAGAATTTAAGAAGTACAATGGGACCAGCTACCTTGAAGCCCATATCACTATGTTATTTAGACAGATGACTGGTTATGTTAACAATGATCAACTATTGATTCATTTCTTTTAAGACAGATTGGTGGGGGCAACGTCTTGGTGGTACTATCCACTTGGCCGTGCTAGGAATAGCTCCTAGAGGGACCTAGCCCAAGCCTTCATGAAACAGTACAATCATGTCACAGACATGACGCCTGGCAGAATCACCTTGCAAAACATGGAAAAGAAGTCAAATGAAAGCTTTAGAAAATACGCGCAAAGATGGAGGGAGGTTGCCATGCAAGTTCAGCCACCGCTCTTGGAAAAAGAAACTACAATGCTTTTTATCAATACCTTGAAAGCTCCATTCATCACTCATATGATAGGAAGTACTACCAAAAGCTTTGTAGATATAGTGATGGAATGGGAAATGATTGAAAATGCCATAAGAGGTGGCAAGATTGAAGTAGGGAAAACCGTTAAAAGGTCTGCTCCTAGAAAAAAGGATGACGAGGTGAATAATACTTGTAATAGGCCAATTTAGCCCGGGCCCATACAAAAAATAATAAACCCAAAATAATAAAATAAAGTCCAAGTCCAGTCCAAAATATATCACTTGGCCCGATCGGAATGACTCATTAAAAGATTGAAGGTCCATCTACAAGCTTGACGTATATGGGAACACAATCTTCAAGGATATGCAATCATTCAAGGATATGCAATCTTAGATATGATATGCAAATATTAGATATGATATGCAATCCTAGAAGATATGGTATGCAATCTTAGATATGATATGCAAATTTTAGATATGATATGCAAATCTTAGATATGATATGCAATCCTAGAAGATATGGTATGCAATCTTAGATATGATATGTAAATCTTAAATATGATATGCAATCTTAGAAGATATGGTATGCAATCTTAGAAGATATGATTTTGTAACCTTAGAGATTTAATTTGTAGATACCTTTTAATCTTAGCAATTGATAAAATTGATCTGTACCGTTGGATTTGGGGAGGCTCAACTATAAAAAGAGGCCTCTCCCTTCATTGTAAAAGACACTTTAGTTTTGAGTAATAAAAATTCTTGAGAGCATTCACTCAAATTTCTCTTTCCTTTGCGTTCTTATTGTAACACCCCAAACCCGGCCCATACGTCATGACCGGATCTGGTATGCTACGGGTTGAATGTTGAAAACTTTGTTTTAAAGGGGTTTTGAAAATCTCAGTTTATTTTAACCGACTAATCATCAATTGTTACATTCTTGAAAGGATCCTTAACATTCGCGTTGAATGTGCTTGAAAAGCTCATTTTCATTTTACTTATAATTAAGACTTTGAAAACATAAGCTTATAAATTGTAACATAAAAAAAAAAATATAGATCGATAACCTAAGTTATGGAGGCCTTGTTACAAAAATAATCCCAAAATTAAAACTCAATGAAAAGCGAAAGCAGTCTATGAAAATAAAAGACTTGATGGCCCTCAAGTCCGCCTCGCTCCCATGTCCACGATCTCTCGCTCATCCGAAAAGTTGGGAAAAATAAAAGGGTGAGTCACCAAGACTCAGTGTGCAAATCCCGAAAACACATAAAAGCCTTGAGGCTCACAAACACATTATGGTCATTGGCCCATACACAATGGCAACAGATTATTTTCATGCAACATGGCCCATCCCAAACCTAAAACTTCATCCTCTACACACCCCCGTACCAACCATCACATCGTGGGGAATTCGACAATCAACCCTCCATCCACTCACACCATATCAACAGCTGTGCTGCTTGTCATAAAGACCGATCACTATGTGACCTATGTGGCAAATCCACCGATCGCTATGCGACCTTAATAATATATTGACAGCTGTGCTACCTGTCATAAAGACTGATCATTATGTGACCTATGTGGCAAAGCCACCGATCGCTATGCGACCTACTCCCCTTCATCATATCAATCCCATCCCATGCATACATACATGCACAAATTAGAACATTAAACTACCTAAACATATCATATACTTTCACATACTTCGATACACATAGAGAAGTTTCTATGATAACGTACCTCGCATCCCTTGCCTACCCTTTCTGGGTAATACGACTGTTCATACAACCTCATTTTCCTGCTTTTAGACCATAACATATACATAGTATAGTTTAACTAGTGTGATAGAGATCTACACACGTGATTACCGACAGGACAGTACTTTCTACGTCGACACTATCAGAAGTCGATACGGCTACTAACTGCCTAAGGTTTTACTTCGAAGCCGGTCCACAACCCGGCGGCCAATCCCGAACTGCTGACACCGTGCATTTCTTGAACTTTGGGGCTGGGACTACAGATCCAACACCTTTCTTCGATTTGTTGACATTCGAGTCCATGAATGACCTTAGTCAGAGGATACTATAATGATTGCTTAACGAGGCATTAGGTTAAGGCACAATTAATCGAAAAGAAACCGATTACACATCATACAGAGAATTGAACCCTTACCTTGAAATCCCGAAAATAATAATATGGTTCGAACGTTAACGAATTCTGGCTTAGAAACCTAGGCGATTAGATCTCCTTCAAATCCCGGAATGCCACCCAAACAGAACACGAGATCAGTGAAAACGTTAAACTACAGATGGCCTAACAACCAACTAGCCATTCGGCTATGGTCTCAAAAACCGAAAGAGAAGAAAAAAATTAGAAGAAATCGGCACTTACCTTAACATAGAGAATTCAACAACTCCTAGGGAATTTCGGCTTTTGAGAAGATCAGAAAGAAAAGATGATCTCAAGAGACCTATGAAGATTCGGCTTTGATGAAGAAATTGGCAAAGAGAAAAGAATAGACCAGGGTATTCGACTATGGAGATGAAAGCAGAGAAAACAATAGAATTTTGGCTTTTGCATAAAAGTGGAGATGAGAGAATAAGATTAGTGGTTTCGGCTTTTGAATAATGAGAGAAGAGAATGGGAAATAAAACTCTATTGCCGAAAAAAAAAGATATTCCCCCCACCTAAACACAAAATTTCAGAACCTACTACCTAAAACCCGAAAATGCCCCTTCCTCGAACTAAAAACTAATCAATTAATGAGGGAAATTTCGGCACCCCTCTGGCATATTGAAACTGATTTATTCCCCCTTCCAAGAGATGGAAATTCGGCCGCCACTGGCTGTTCAGCAGAGAACTCCTATTCTTTCTCCCTTATCTTTATCCATTCATACCTCCAAAAGAGGCCTAAATAACACCACCTCTTCCTTCTTTTATCAGCACATTATCCACATTATCCAAGTCATTTAATCCCTCCTAAATTTTAAACCTTATTGCCGTCCCACTTGCTCCTCCTTTAAGTGCCGAAAATGGCCCAAATACATGGGCTCCAAGCGGCCATAACTTGGGCCTCTTCACCTGCTAATGGCGCCACCTTATAGCTCCTTTGCAGCGCCCCTTGCTACTGGGCCACAAGCCTATTTTGTAATTTAAACCACAAATACCATCTTTTAAACCCTATAGTGTCCAAACAGAAAATTTAACCAAGGCCTCGACCCTATCCTGAGCCCAATCTGGATCCCTAACACTCTAATTAACACATCACACATAACCACACATTAAACGCATAGGCCCATTAATTCAGGATGTTACACTTATTTTCTGTGGTTTGCTCTCATTTTGTTCTTCACTCATCCTCGTTTCTTTTTGAGTTGCTTTCGTTTGAGTTAGATTTTGGAGGAGGAATTTCGTTGAATCCTCATATTGCGGGAGTTTGGTTGACTTATGCGTTTTTTTTTTTAATTTTTTTATTTTTCATATCATTTTTACACTTTTTTATTTTTTAAAAATTGTTATAATATTCATTAATTGTTTTGAGTATATTATTTACCTTGTATTATTTTTAATACATGAATTTAATGTTGTGAATACATTTTTTTAATTTTTCATAGATTCTTTTAAAATTGTCATTATCTACTCTATATATATTTTTTATTTTGATTGTTCATTTTAAAATTTTTTCCATTATCTTTATTTACCTTAACATTATTATTATTGCTTGTCATTCTTTTACTTAATTGTTTATGTTAGTGCTAGTTATTAATATGACCTATAACTTTAGTAAATTGCACTTTTGTCATAATTTAATGTTATTTTTAAAGTCTTTATTTAAAATATTTATCTCCTTTAATTACAACATTATATCCAAAAGTTTTTCTTAAATTAGGCAATGTTTTGTGTTTAGAAATTCAGGAAATAGTGCCCTAACGTGCTGGGTTTAGATTTTTTGTTTGACTAAATAACTAAATATCCTTTTAATGAATTTTGTAAATCATGAGATGATATTGGCTACGAGGGTTTAAAACATCACGCCCTAATGTGCTGGATGTGATGTTTGTATTCTTTCGGAACAAAGGAATCTCAATTTCCAATTCAAATTGTTCAAGTTTTTAAAGAAATCATGTTTTCAAATCTTTTCGAATTTTCGACATTAGGACAATAACTAATCAATTCGGTACCAATTTTGGGCGTTACAAGGGTGTTAATCCTTCCTCGTACGTAACCGACTCCCGAACCTATTTTCTTGAATTTAGTAGGCCAAAATCAATGTTTTGAAATAAAATGTTTTATAAGGTGATCCGATCACACCTAAGCTAAAAGGGATTGGTGGCGACTCCATTTTCATTTTTAAAGTCGATCCCCATTTAAAAAAAAAAACTTAAAAATGGTTTCGACAGCGTGGCGACTCCACTGGGGAAATAAGAGAGTCAAGGCGTAAAATTGATTATTTCCTGTCCTTTTGTCCAAATTTATTTGAAAAAAAAAACTATGATCCTTTTTATTGCATGTGGTTCTAATTTTTCAAAATATCTTTGCATTGCATTGCATGACCGTTATGGTCACACCCTTTTAAGTGGGAGTCAGAAGCTACTCTATAACACCTCAAACTCGGCCCAGAAGTTAGGCCCAAATCTGGTGTGTCACAATGAAGAAAACGTATAAAAGATCTTGTGATTCATACTAAAATAGGTGTAATTGAAGAAAACAAGTTTGATTAGAAATATTTGATAAAAATACTACTAATTTCGAAGGTTGATTGATAAATAGATAATTGAAATAGTGAGTTTTAAAACCGTGACTTTTGAAAATATCATTGATAAATCGAAAGAAAATCAGGGTTAAATTATTTGCAAAAGTTTGTATAAAATCCATTTGTTAATCAATTTAGAAAAACCTTTATTTAGAATTTTTAGAAAATTCCCACTTAAAGTATCTCAAGCAGAATAATAAGCATGACAAAACATAAGCAAAATAAAAATATCCCAGAGGCCTTATTATAACTTTAAAAACCCAAAATAATAAAAGTAATAAAGTAAACGTAAATGGAAATCTAAAGTTCAAAGCACCATTTCTGAAGTATGGCCTCCACCAAGTCATCCATGGCCCCAAGTCCTCGTCACTGAGCATTACCTACAAGGGTTAAGAAAAGAAAGGGGGTGAGTTACAAGAACTCAGTGCATAATCCCCTTACCGTTATCCACTGGGCTTGAACCTATTTAGCAATAACTTGGGCCGGAGCCCATGTAGCATAATCTTGGACCAAAGCCCATTTACAAAACAAACTGGGCCTTAGGCCTATAAACATGATAATACAGATAATGTAATCCAACCCAACCCATCCTAGTAATCCATCCCCTACACACCACCTGTACCATCCATCACACATGTGGGGATCAAGTCAACCCACCCTGCCAAACACACCAATCGCAGGCATTATGCCATTTATAATGATTTGTGGCTAAGCCACCAGAAACGCTGCAGTCAAGCTGCTTTTTATAATATTTGTGGTTGAGCCATCAGAGTCATAATTATGCGTGGCATAGCCACTATACAAATTGTGGCAGAGCCACCAAAATATCATATATAGTAATATAATCGGCACATAGCCTTGGTAAATATGATCGGCACAGAGTCGTTAATTCATATGATATTTAAAATTATAAGCAACAATCATTACAAAAAATTCGGCCCATTATAACACTTTGCAAATCGGCCCATTAGGGCAATCTATCAAATCGGCATATTAGGGGCATTTTCGTAATTCAGCCCATTAGGGGAAATTTCGTAATTTTTCCCATTAGGGGCAATTCGGTAAGTTTCACAACCCAAAGGTATTTCTGTAATTTTTACCCATTGAGGGTATTTTTGTAATTTTGCAACCCCAAACTTAACTACGAATTTGGGGCATAAAAATTGAAACTGTCCATCTACGTCGCATTGACTAAATTGACTATAACATGTGTTAGGAAACTCGAAATTTAGATCCGTAAATTTTCCTTGAAACTAGACTCATATATCTTACCAAAATTTTTTCCAGAATTTTTGACTTAGACGTTTAGTACAGTTTATTCATTAAAGATTCGCTTGTTTCACTGACCAATGGTTTTAACCTCTCTTACCCTAAATCCAAACATCTCACTGTACAGTTTTCATATGTTGCTCCAACTTGTTTCTATTGAGGATAGACTCACTAAAGAATCTATACATATAAACTATAACTCATAATTCACTTTGTACAATTTTGAATGATTTTTCCAATACAGAACAGGGAACCACGAAGTCAATCAGAACTAGTCTCACTACAATTTAAAAATCTCAAAATATACTAATCCTTTGCTTGCTCTGTTTCTTTTGCAAGAAAATAGACTCAATTAGCTTTCAATCCATATCTCCTTCACTTTCTAATTCCCTTTATCGTATTTTTCATGATTTTTCTAAATCACGTCACTGCTGCTAACCAAAATCTATTTTATTACAAAATATGGTTACCACTACGAACATACACACGCCCGAGTAATCACATATGTCGATTTCTGATTTTTCGATCTTTCGACATAATCACAAAAAATTTCATGCAAATATTCAGAGTGATGTGAGATTACACACCATTTCAAACATGTATTCGGAAGGGTACGGGATTACACACCTTATTAGGATTTCCTAAAGAACCACTCTTCGTTGCCCCTAGAACAATACCAACCAAAAGTTAGCCTCGGATTTCCAAAAGATTTCGTATTACTTAAACTTGAATCACTTACCACACATGATCTCCCTCTATAGAGTCCCGATATTCAACCCCGCCTTTTGACTACCACCACACGCTCCTTTATTGCAACTGATGTTAACGATCCTAACCCTTTGATTATCAAAAGAATCGGCAAAAGAGTGTTTCGGCTTAACCAAATCAAGAGAAAAAAAGAACAAACAGCATGAAATAAGAAGAAAGAACCTTTACGTTAATAATAGGGGTGAACCGAAAAGAATAACATGGTTTGGCACTATCAGCAAGACAACAAAGAAGGTTCAGCTACAAGTGATATCGATTTAAGAGAAAGGGTGAAAGGTTGGAGAAATAGTGAGGAAGGAAAAGAAGAGATGGACAAGAGAGTGTCAAATTTTCGGCCAAAACAAGGAAAATAGTGTACAATATTGGCTTTAGAGTTTTGGCAAGGGAGAGAAGAAATTGGGAAAAGAGCAAACTATAAAAAAAATGCTCAAAAGAATAAGCTTCTCATTCACTAAAACTTAGCAAAATGATCCTAGCAAAATCGACTACCCTCTCCCAAACCATGTATCATCTTTACCAAAAGATGAACATTGGCCCATTAAAAACTTTCCAAAACATCTTCCCCCTTAAAGTCCAACATGTTCCATTATCTTTTCTTTTTCTTTTGATTTCCTTCCTTACCCTCAACCTTGCCTTATTTCCTTAGCGACCTTGCAAAAATTAAAAAGTCCACCTTACCATATTAAAGCCATGACAGACACTTACCTTATTAGTACAAAAATTTAATCCAAAATATTTGCACTAGGTGGGATTCGAACCTCAGACCATTAGTACACTCCACACACCACTTTCCACCTTTACCAATAGACTCCTTGTGCTAGCAAAATGCACACTTATTTACTTAAGTCTTGATGCCACTTACCTTCTCTCCTTAAAGTGCATAAACACAAAAATTTACCTATAGCCTAACTTTAACCCAAAACTTCCTATAAACCTCGTAACTTTCCAAAATCACCTTCCCAATAAGTCCAACTTAGATTAAAGCCATTCTCTTGCTCTCCAAAAATTTTAAATGCTTCCATGCTCAAGGCCCAATGGGCCCAATCCTACTAGGCCCAATTTCGGGATGTTACAATTCTACCCTCCTAAAAAAAATTTCGTCCTCGAAATTTCCAACTATAGGAACAATCGCACATCCTAACCTAGCATACTACACTTTCACTACGCACTCTAATCTTAATAACACTAATTCTCTTTCTATCTTAATCTTGGATAGTCTTCACATCATCAAATATCTAATCCTTAGAAGCAAACATGTATTTATCACTCATTCATATAATTTTCTACATTCAACCAAAACATACCGTCTTAATGGTGATGGAACAATCCCGAGCCTTATGCTTCTTAGACCCGCATCTTAAGCACGCTCCTGACCTCCTCCAGCATTCTCCCGGATGACGCCTTCTACAATAATCGCAAGCTGGAAAGTTTGGATGTGCCTTGACATGCTTTACAAAACGAGACTACGACCCAAATGAACTGCGATCTATTTTCTTCTTACAGTCCACAGACCCAACTCGAAGTACTTCACTGATTCCCTTAACCTCTTTCAAAACCTCCTTAACTATTTGAGTCAGCTCGTCAACCCTAGTTCGATCATGAGATCCCGTCTCAACCACTGGCGATGCCAGCGCCTCTCTTTCGGGCATATGCCTCGGTGCCAAAAATCTAACCCTAGTACCTCGGCCTCTATCACGTCTACCGCGTCCACGTCCTCTAGCGCTCATATTTACTAAGTTGATTTAATCTTGTTAAGAGTCTTATGAATCAGTATACTATTTAATGTTTATTAACAATATTTTATGGAGTATAAGAAGTAAAGTCATTTTCGCACAACATATCCTAAAGTCTCAATTTCTATAGTTTCAGCTCCTAAAGCTAAGAGTTCTAGAGTATTTCTACAGTCATACCACAATAATCATGAAATGAAAACATAAACTTACTTGACTTGGTGTCGGATACCCGTGGTGCCATACTTCCTTTAAAACATGTGTTTATAAATCAAATTTTGAACAACTTTGGAAAACACTTTTCACCCTAAACCACAGCTGAGTTTTGCAACCGGGCTCTGATACTATAAAATGTAATACCCTAAACCCGGCCCAAAAGTTAGACCCGAATCTGGTGTGTCACAATGAAGAAAACGTATAAAGGATCTTGTGAATCATACTAAAATAGGTGTAATTGAATAAAACAAGTTTGATTAGAAATATTTGATAAAAATACTACTAATTTTGAAGGTTGATTGATAAATCGATAATTGAAATAGTGAGTTTTAAAACCGTGACTTTTGAAAATATCGTTGATAACTCAAAAGAAAATTAGGGTTAAATTATTTGCAAAAGTTTGTATAAGATCCATTTGTTAATCAATTTAAAAAAACCTTTATTTAGAATTTTTAGAAAATTCCCACTTAAAGTATCTCAAGTAGAATAATAAGCACGACAAAACATAAGCAAAATAAAAATATCCAAGAGGCCTTATTACAACTTTAAAAGCCCAAAATAATAAAAGTAATAAAGTAAACGTAAATGGAAATCTAAAGTTCAAAGCACCATTTCTGAAGTATGGCCTCCACCGAGTCATCCATGGCCCCAAGTCCTCGTCACTGAGCATTACCTACAAGGGTTAAGAAAAGAAAGGGGGTGAGTTATAAGAACTCAGTGCATAATCCCCTTACCGTTATCCATTGGGCTTGAACCCATTTAGCAATAACTTGGGCCAGAGCCTATGTAGCATAATCTTAGACCGAGGCCCATTTACAAAACAAACTGGGCCTTAGGCCTATAAACATGATAATACAGATAATGTAATGCAACCCAACCCATCCTAGTAGTCCATCCACTACACACCACCCGTACCATCCATCACAACTGTGGGGGATCAAGTCAACCCACCCTGCCAAACGCACCAATCGCAGGCATTATGCCATTTATAATAATTTGTGGCTGAGCCACCAGATACGCTGCAGTCAAGCTGATTTTTATAATATTTGTTGGCTTAGACATCAAAGTCATAATTATGCATGGCATAGCCATTATACAGATTGTGGCAGAGCCACTAGAATATCATATACGGTAATATAATTGGCACACAGCCTTGGTAAATATGATTGACACAGATTCATTAATTCATATGTTAGGCACATAGCCCCAGGTAAATACATTTAGCACAAAGCCATAATCACTATGTCACAAAGCCATATTTAGATTGGCACTTAGCCATTATCAGAATTTGTGGCAGAGCTACCAGAATATGTGGCAGAGCCACTAGAATGAGAATGAATCATATTAACAAACATTTTTGTGGCAGTGCCACCGGAATCACTTCTCTTCAACTTTTTCCCATCCCATGCAAAATTATGTAAATGCAACAAACATAGTATATCATGATATTTACAATTATAAACAACAATCATTAATTCAGAGATTCATTACAAAAAATTCAGCCCATTATAACACTTTGCAAATCGGCCTATTAGGGCAATCTATCAAATCGACCCATAAGGGGCATTTTCGTAATTTGGCCTATTAGGAGCAATTTCGTAATTCAGCCTATTAGGGGCAATTCGGTAAATTTCACAACCCAAAGGTATTTCTGTAAATTTTACCCATCAAGGGTATTTTCATAATTTCACAACCCCAGACTTAACTACTAATTTGGGGCATAAAAATTAAAACTGTCCATCTGCGTCACATTGACTAAATTGACTATAATTCGCGTTAGGAAACTCGAAATTTAGTTCCGTAAATTTTCCTTGAAACTAGACTCATATATCTTCTTACTAAAATTTGGGGCATAAAAATTAAAACTGACCATCTGATTCCCTATATTCAACCCCGCCTTCTGACTACCACCACACGCTCCTTTACTACAACTGATGTTAACGATCCTCACCCTTTGATTATCAAAAGAATCGGCAAAAGAGTTTTTCGGCTTAACCAAATCAAGAGAAAAAAAGAACATACAACATGAAATAAGAATAAAGAACCTTTACCTTAATAATAGGGGTGAACTGAAAAGAATAACATGGTTTGGCACTAGTAGCAAGACAACAAAGAAGGTTCGGCTACAAGTGATATCGATTTAAGAGGAAGGGAGAAAGGTTGGAGAAATAGTGAGGAAGGAAAAGAAGAGATGGACAAGAGAGTGTCAAAGTTTCGGCCAAAACAAGGAAAATGGTGTACAATATTGGCTTTAGAGTTTTGGCAAGGGAGAGAAGAAATTGGGAAAAGAGCAAACTCAAAAAAAAAAAAATGCTCAAAAGAATAAGCCTCTCATGCACTAAAACTTAGAAAAATGATCCTAGAAAAATCGACTACCCTCTCCCAAACCATGTATCATCTTTACCAAAAGATGAACATTGACCCATTAAAAACTTTCCACAACATCTTCCCCCTTAAAGGCCAATATGTTCCCTTATCTTTCATTTTTCTTTTGATTTCCTTCCTTACCCTCAACCTTGCCTTATTTCCTTAGCCACCTTGCCAAAATTAAAAAGTTCACCTTACCATATTAAAGCCATGACCGACACTTACCTTATTAGAAAAAAAATTTAATCCAAAATATTTGCACTGGGTAAGATTCGAACCTCAGACCCTTAGTACACTCCACACGCCAGTTTCCACCTTTACCAATAGACTCCTTGTGCTAGAAAAATACACAGTTATTTACTTAAGTCTTGATGCCACTTACATTCTCTCCTTAAAGTGCATAAACAAAAAAATTTACCTATAGCCTAACTTGAACCTGAAACTTCCTAGAAATCTCGTAACTTTCCAAAATCACCTTCCCAATAAGTCCAACTTGGATTAAAGCCATTTTCTTGCTCTCCAAAAATTTTAAAAGCTTCCGTGCTCAAGGCCCAATGGGCGCAAACCTACTAGGCCCAATTTTGGGATGTTACATACTCTTTCGTGAGGTTTTCACCTCCGTGCAGGATAGTGAATAGCTTTTGGGATACATCTGTACCTATGTCTTCGTGAGATTTTCATCTCCGTGCAGCCATAGGGAAATGTATTCCCTTGAACTAAACTTGGTTCTTATGAGCCTATAATGGGTGAGGATCGAGGAATCTTCTGGTTCAGGTACCTCAACTTTAGAGCCAAACTGCTTGAAGAAAGCCCTAAGAACTTACCCTAGGTTGAACTATGCCTAACCCTAGCAATCATATTGCACGACCTTTGTGGTCATACCTTTTAAGTGGGAGTAAGAAACTATGCCTTCGAGAGGTTTTCACCTCCGCATTGGCTAGTGGACTACTTCCAGGATACATACGTACCAATGTCTTCGTGAGGTTTTCACCTTCGTATGGCCAAGGGAAATATATTCCCTTAACTGAACTCGATCCATATGAGCCTATAATGGGTGAGGATTGAGGAATCTACTGGTTCAGGTACCCACATTAAGCCACATATAGTGATCCTTAAGAGCCAACCCTAGATAGAGTTATATTGAACCCTAGTTGTCACCCAGATAGGTACCCTATTTTGTTTATTTCTCTTGTACTAAAGTGTTTTCTTTTGTTTTGATTGCATTGCATTTACATTATAGAAAAGAGGTGTTGATTCAAATTCGATTGCTAAATAGAAGATTTGGTCATGAGAAAATGGATTTCTTGATAAAGTGGATTATAATAAAGTCGTCCGAACATGGTCCAAGTAAACACGGTGAGAGAAGACTGATAGTCCATGAAGGAAAACAAGATTTTATTGCCTAAAGATTCAAGATGACAAAGACTATTCAAGAATCACCACGTCATGGCTTTCTTGAAGAGGCTAATGAGCTTTATGGAAATAAGTGAGTGAGGAGTCACGGTCTGGATTAAGTACGAGGAGCTAGAAGAGGTATTTATTAGGAAAGTTTATGGGACATGACCATAACATCTTTTGCGAAGAAGGGGATTGATGTTTTCACTTGGACTATGAGGACAAAGCCACATATGTAATCTATTTTGTGTAAAGAAATTTATTTTCTAGTAAAGTTTGTCTAATGGAATTGAATTCAGAATCAACACCTCTCTTTTTTGCATTTCATTCCTTTGCATTGCATTTCATGCATTTGCATTGCATCACATCATATGTATTTAAGTCCATAGAGAGAGCCTAATTAGTTGAAATTATCACAGAAGAAAGGAGAAAGAAAGAGAGTGAGTTAACTTGGAAAACATGGAACAAAGATTGGAGAGATTAGAGTAAAGAAAATACAGATGCAAGGGCAATTGACCAAAATTCAACAAGACATGCGGGAATTCCAAAAGAATGTGATTGGCCAGTTAAGTCATTTACTAGTTGAATGGCTTGAAGAGAGGAAAGGCCTAGTAGTCAACAATAGAGATGATAATGAAGGCCTCATCTATCCCCCAAGTTTTACTCTAATAAGCGTCCAGACTCAACCAGACGCATATCCAAAAGTGCCACCCATTACTATCAAACCCCAATAGCATCAGGTCACCTTAAGGCAAGAACCCAATCCAAGACCGCACTCAGAAAAATCCCAATTCTCGCCCATCCCAATCATGTATAGGGAGCTGTACCAAATTTTGTTTGATGCACATGTAGTATCCCCTTTCTACCTAAAACCTATACAACCTCCATACCCTAGATGGTACGACACGAACGCTCAATGCGAATACCATGCAGGAATCACAAGACACTCGATCGAGAACTACACCACTTTCAAAAAGATGATCGAAAGACTTGTCAAAATGGGTAGTGTCAAATTCAATGATCCCTCTAGGGTAGAAAATCTGTCACCCAACCATCTAGGTGAAGGGGTGAGATCTATGAGATTCAAGAATGCATCGAGTTTAGGGCTTTAGTGCAAGAACTGATATTGGGAATTTGAACACTAATGACATATCTAAAGAGGGAATCGAGAAATAAAAGTTTCCAAGCCCTTGCATACTTAGGAGTGTTTTGAATAATGGGACTGTGGAAGAAATCCCTGTATTTTTAGAGCTAATATAGAGTAATATTCAAAATGTGCTTGTTGCCTTAAGCTTAGAGACAATACGAATCCTTTTATGAAATAGGCTTATGTCCAAAAATTTTATTTCAATAAAATTCATCTTTTTCTTTAAACAAATATTTTTTCATTCTTTACATTTCATATTGTACATTCTTTTGTTTCTTTCAAGTATTCTATCATTCTCCATTTATGACCATACAAATGATTATTCTTTCAATAATTTATTCTTTGAAATCTTCCTTCGAACCTACAATAGGTCTCCAGATATTAATGATGTGAGTAATGCTGCTATCGACTCAGAGTCTCCTTTCAAGTAAGATATGTTTTTAGATGGATCTTAGGACTTTAAAGATGACAAAGATTGTAACCTATCTTCTGATTTGTTAAGAAGGGTAGAACAAGATGAAAAACAGACCCTACTCTACAGAGGGTCATTGGACATTATGAGCCTAGAAAAGATGACACGCCTAGGCTAATAAGACATAGGCTAAACATGAGGATCGGGCACTGTTGGTCTACCATGAAAGAGGATTGCATTAGTTATACCGCAAAATTGAAGGAGACGAGATTTATGTGACTCTTCCATTTTCTTCACAGGTTTTTATATATGTTGGGCATGGATATTATGGGGCTAATCCCGTCAAAAGCTTTTAGTCGATATCGATTCATTGTCGTGGTCATCGTTTACTTCACTAAGAGGGTGGAAGTAGCTTCATAGGCCAATGTTATAAGGTCGAAGTCCACAAAAAAAAAGGCGCTGACAAAGAATGCCAAAAAGGACAAAGTCAAAAGTTTGTAGTCTATTCAAAGATCAGACACCATATTATAGAGCAACAAAGGCAGCCAAAGAAAAAATAAAAGAAAAAAAAACAAAACAAGAATTGTAGAAAAGATGACCAAGACTTGTAAAGATTGACATAAAGAAGTTACTATTTATCTTCTATGATTATCGAATGTTGGCCAGGACTGTTGCCGGGGCAACATCTTATCCTTTGTTTTAAGGAATGGAAGCATTTTTTCCAATTAAACCTAATCGAAGAAAAGGCTAAACATTATCCATCACGGTCAGATGATGGAAGCTTATGATAAAGAGGTTTATCCTAGAGAATTCCACGAGGGGAACCTGATCCTTCTTTTACAAAAAGATTTCAGAGAAAAGTAGATGCCAAACTGGGAAGGACCTTATGTTGTAAAGAAGGCCTATTCTGGAGGAGCATTGATATTGACCGAGATGGATGCCAAAGACTTGCCTAATCCAGAGAATTTAGGTTCAGTCAAGAAGGATTTTACCAGAAAAGAGAAGGGCCAAGGTGAAAATCAGCAAAGGGCACCTTGAGCTCAAATTCATTCTAAAAAAATTTAAAAAAAAAAAGAGAGGCCAAGGCAAAAACCTGTAAAGGGCATTTTGAGACCAAAGGGGTTTTGAGCCGAAAACTTGAAAAGGGCTGCTTAAATTTTGATCAAAGATAGAACATGTAATAGTCTTGCTATGCTTGAAATAGCAATGAGGAATTATGCTACATCTTGGGGCATTGACAAAGTACTCTGGATCCTCTAAACACGTATTGAGCTCAAAATGGTCCTCAAGAAGTTTGTACAGAGAAGTTCAGGCTGCGATATCTGGGGCACCTAGCTTCTATCTTACCCATTTTTAATTTTCTATCTTTAATTACTTTATTGTTTTCAAAATACGCCCTAATCAATTATCTTTTATTGCCTTGGTTATCTTTGATTAGCTTATTTATTTCGAGCTATGTTCCTGATTAATTCCTTTTACATCCATTGTTGTGATCTTTTTCAAGCATTTTATTGAAATAACGATTAATGGACTAATAATACTTTCATAAAAAGAGTTTCACATATTACTTTAGAAGCTTCTAAATAATATGAGAATCTGAAATAGGACTATTATTTAGAAATCATCAAGCCTAAGGGTTGGAAATATTGAAAGATGATTATCTCTTCAGATTTTATTGGATAAGACATTTCGTCGGTGATACCATTTCGACAAATGACGAGCAATGTCAACCCAGGTGTAGAATGGGATCTTTCTTGGGAAAAGAAAAAGATACCCTGCATTCATGCAAATTTCAGGCGCATACATCTGGTCATTACACCCAGGAATGGTGTAACAGATCAAGTTGATTGAAGATAATACAAATTCCATACCTCTGAATGGTAACTGGATGGATGGAAGAAACCAAATGTTATTCCCCTTAAGATACAGTGGGAGGTACAAATTTTATGTCTTAAGGTTCAAGCGAAGGATTCGAAATTACAAAGAGGCGGTGTTTGTTGAAAGTAACATGATTGTTTCTTTGGGTTTTCTGTTAAAGATTCCAGCTGAACGAGAAAACAGGGTAACGCATCAGTGATAGAACCTTGATAAACTATGAGCAATGACAACCCAAACATTAAAAAGAGATTATTATCATGTATTTATGTAAATATCATTCATACACTTCCAATTAGGAGCATTTAATTCATTTTGATCATTGTGCCCTAATTGTTGTACATAAAAAAAAAAGAAAAAAAGAAAGGAAAAAAAGTAGGGGATCATTCTCATGACATTTGCATTCATGCAAGTGTCATCCCTAATATCATTTAGTTAGGAGCATTAGATTCATTCTGATCATTGCATCCTAATCATTATACATTAAAAAATGGGATCATTCTTATGACATTTTGCATTAATGAAAATGTCATCCATAATACATTCGAGTCTACAGAACATGTCCCCTAGAGGATAGTGTAGCAATATCGATGAATTCACCAGTCCTATCTCCCTGACTAGTAGAGGAATAGGTCAAAGATTGTAGATCTTGTCTCCCTAAGTAGTATTGGAACAAGATCGAATGACAAATTTTATCTCCATGAAGCAGCGGAGTAGACTTAAGCCATCAGTCTTATCTCCCTCGAGATGGTAGTGAAGCAGATTGAAGATTGAAGTCAACCTGAGATAGTAAGAAAGCAAATTGAAAAGTTTAGATTTTGTTCCCTTGAGATGGTAGTGGAGCAGACTGAAGATTGAAGTCTTCCTGAGATAGTAAGGAAGCAAATTGAAAAGTTTAGATTTTGTTCCCTCGAGATGGTAGTGAAGCAGACTGAAGATTAAAGTCTTCCTGAGATAGTAAGGAAGCAAATTGAAAAGTTTAGATTTTGTTCCCTTGAGATGGTAGTGGAGCAGACTGAAGATTGAAGTCTTCTTGAGATAGTAAGGAAGCAAATTGGAAAGTTCAAATTTTGTTCTTTCAAGATGGTAGTGGAGCAGACTGAAGATTGAAGTCTTCCTGAGATATTAAGGATGCAAATTGGAAAGTTCAGATTTTGTTCCCTCGAGATGGTAGTGGAGCAGACTGAAGATTGAAGTCTTCCTGAGATAGTAAGGAAGCAGACTAAAAAGTTCAGATTTTATCCCCTCGAGATAGTAGCGGGGCAGACTGAAGATTATAGATCTTATCTCCCTAAGCGATAGCGGAGCAGATCGAATTTGGCAAATCTTATCTTCTTGATGTAGCTAGGGAACAAATTTTAGTCACAAGTCTTATCTCTATGTATTAGCAATAGAGCAAACTGAAGATAGTTAATCCCATCCCCCTGAAGTTATAGTGGAGCGGATTAAAATGATGAATCCTAGACCTCTGAAGTTGCAGTAGGTCGGATTGAATTTTCCATATAAAGTCTCATCTCCCTGAAGTTGCAGTGGAGCAGATTGAAGACAGCAGATCTTATATTCCTGAAGTTTCAGGAAGCAAATCGAAGATATTAGCCTGCCTCCTTGAGTTTGCAACGGAGCAGACTGAAGACAGTAGATCTTATCTTCTTAAAGTTGCAGGAAGCAGATCAAAGATATTAGCTTGCCTCCCTGAAGTTGCAGCAGAGCAGACTGAAGACAGCAGATCTTATCTTCCTAAAGTTGCAGGAAGCATATCAAAGATATTAGCTTGCCTCCCTGAGTTTGCAACAGAGCAGACTGAAAATAGCAGATCTTGTCTTCCTGAATATTGTAGTGAAGCAAGATCAAAGATACTAGTCTCACTTTCCTAAAGTTACAGTAGGATGGATTAAATCTACAAGAGCAGGTCTTATCTCTCTGAAGTTGCAGTAGAATAAGATTAAAGCTATAGAGTCAATCTCCTTGAAGTTGCAGTTGGGTTAGAGACTACTTGAAGAAGATGAGGATCAAGAAGCTAAGGCTTGGCAAGACCGGGCAAAATTGGTCCTTTTATAGTCTTTGCTCCATTCTAGTTACACGACAATGAGCAAAGAGGGGCGACTGTAATAGGTCAATTTAGCCCGAGACCATACAAAAAATAACAAACCCAAAATAATAAAACAAAGTCCAAGTCTAGTCCAAAATATATCATTTGGCCCGATCGGAATGACCCATTAAAAGATTGAAGCTCCATCTACAAGCTTGACGTATATGGGAACACAATCTTCAAGGATATGCAATCTTAGATATGATATGCAAATATTAGATATGATATGCAAATCTTAGATATGATATGCAATCCTAGAAGATATAGTATGCAATCTTAGATATGATATGCAATCCTAGAAGATATGGTATGCAATTTTAGATATGATATACAATCTTAGAAGATATGGCATGCAATCTTAGAAGATATGATTTTGTAATCTTAGAGATTTAATTTGTAGATACCTTTTAATCATAACAATTGATGTAATTGATCTGTACCGTTGGATTTGGGGAGGCTCAACTATAAATAGAGGCATCTCCCTTCATTGTAAAAGACACTTGAGTTTGGAGTAATAAAAATTCTTGAGAGCATTCACTCAAATTTCTCTTTCTTTTGAGTTCTTATTTTCTGTGGTTTGTTCTCATTTTGTTCTTCACTCATCTTCGTTTCTTTTTTAGTTTCTTCCGTTCAAGTTAGATTTTGGTGGAGAAATTTCGTTGAATCCTCATATTGTGGGAGTTAGGTTGACTTATGCGTTTTTTTTTTATTTTTTTTATTTATCCATATCATTTTGTACTTTTTTTAAAAAATTGTTATGATATTCATTAATTGTTTTGAGTATATTATTTACCTTATATTATTATTTTTTTATACATGAATTTAATCTTGTGTATAATTTTTTTTAATTTTTTCATAAATTCTTTTAAAATTGCTATTATCTACTCTATATTTTTTATTTTGATTGTTCATTTTAATTTTTTTCCATTATCTTTATTTACCTTAACATTATTATTATTGCTTGTCATTCTTTTACTTAATTATTTATGTTAGTGCTAATTTTTAATATGACCTATAACTTTAGTAAATTGCACTTTTTTTAATAGTTTAATGTTATTTTTAAAATCTTTATTTAAAATATCTATCTCCTTTAAATACAACATTTTATCCAAAAGTTTTTCTTAAATAAGGCAATATTTTGTGTTTAGAAATTCGGGAAATAGTGCCCTAACGTGCTGGGTTTCGATTTTTTGTTTGACTAAATAACTAAATATCCTTTTAATGAATTTTGTAAATCATGAGATGATGTTGGCTACGAGGGTTTAAAACATCATGCCCTAACGTGCTGGATGTGATGTTTGTATTCTTTTGGAGCAAAGGAATCTCAAGTTCCAATTCAAATTGTTCAAGTTTTTAAAGAAATCATGTTTTCAAATCTTTTCGAATTTTCGACATTAGGACAATAACTAATCAATTCGGTACCAATTTTGGGCGTTACGAGGGTGCTAGTCCTTCCTCGTATGTATCTGACTCCCGAACCTGTTTTCTGGAATTTCGTAGGCCAAAATCAATATTTTGAAATAAAATGTTTTATAAGGTGATCCGGTCACACGTAAGCAAAAAGGGATTGGTGGCGACTCCATTTTTGTTTTTAAAATTGATCCCTGTTTTTAAAAAAAAAACTTAAAAATGGTTTCGACAATACGAGTACATACAACAAAGGGTACTCGAAGGCAATTACTGTTAGCCAGGAAAAAGTAATTACGGGTGGGCAACAAGGGTCGACAAGACAAGAATCAGGCGTAATGCAGAATTTAGAAAAGCTCCAATTTACGCCAATCCCATTGACGTATAAAGAGCTATATCAAAGTTTATTTGGCGCGCATATGGTGTCCCCATTTTATCTAAACCCGTTACAGCCCTCATATCCTAAATGGTATGACTCAAACACTTAATGTGACTACCATGCGGGAATAACGGGTCACTCAATTGAAAATTGTACTACATTTAAAAAGTTGGTCGAAAGGTTCATTAAAATGGGAATTGTGAAGTTCATCGATTCATCAAAACCTGATCAATTTAACGGGGCAATAAATACGATAATTGAAGAAGGATACAAGAATGTTGTGACTCCTTGAAGAAGTAAAAAGCGAAGAAGGAATCAGGGAACGAAATTTCCACGCCCTTGCATACTTGGGAGTGTTTTGAATAATGGGACAGTGGAAGAGATCCCTGTATTTTTAGAGCTGATATAGAGTAATATTCAAAACGTGCTTGTTGCCTTAAGCTGGAGACTATAAGAATCCCTTTGTGAAATAGGCTTATGTCCAGAATTTTTATTTCAATAAAATGCATCTTTTTTTAAGCAAATATTTTTTCATTCTTTACATTTCATATTGTACATTCTTTTGTTTCTTTCAAGTATTCATTTATTCTCCATTTATGACCATACAAATGATCATTCTTTCAATTATTTATTCTTTGAAATCTTCCTTCGAACCTACAATAGGTATCTAGGTATTAATGATGTGAGCAATGCTGCTACTGACTCAGAGTTTCCTTTCAAGTAAGATATGTGTCTAGAAGGATCTCAAGACTTTAAAGATGAAAGAGATTGTAACCTATCTTCTGATTTGTTAAGAAGGGCAGAACAACATGAAAAATAGATCCTACTCCACAAAGGGTCATTGGACATTATGAGCCTAGAAAAGAGGACATGCCTAGGCTAATAAGACGCAGGCTAAACATGAGGATTGGGTACTGTTGGCCTACCATGGAAGGGGATTGCATCAGTTATACCACAAATACTGAATTAAAGAAAACGAGATTCATGTGACTCTTTCATTTTCTTCACAAATTTTTCATATGTGGCGATGGATGTGATGGGGCCAATCTCGTTAAAAGCTTTTAGCCAATATCGATTCATTTTCGTGGTCGTCGTTTACTTCACTAAGAGGGTGGAAGTAGCTTCTTATGCCAATATTGCAAAGTCAACAGTCATCAAAATCAAAATTTAAAAAAAAGGATTAGATACCGACAAAGAATGCCAGAAAGGATCATGTTTAATAATGCATAATTGTACAATGTCAAAGATTATAGTTTGCTCAAAGATCAGGTAGCATATCACAGTGCAGCAAAGGTTATCAAAAAAAAAATGAAAGGTGACCAAATACTTGTAATGATTGGCATAAGAAGCTATCATTTACTCTCTATACTTATCAAATGTCAACCAAGACTTTCGCTGGGGCAACACTTTTCCCATCGGTTTATAGAATAGAAGTGTTTTTGCCTATGAAAATCGAGATTCCTCTGCCCTGAGATTTGATTGAGTCAAGAATTGGATGAAGTAGAATGTCTCCAGTGAACTTGGCTGAAGAAAAGGGTTTGAAAGTATTCATCATAGTAAAAAAATACCAAAATGGATGATGTTGATTTATGTCAAAAATGGACCACCCAAGGGAATCTCATGATAGGGACCTACTATTAAGGATGATCCTTCTTATACAAAAGGATTTCAGAGGAAAGCAGATGCCAAATTAGGAAGGACCTTATGTTGTAAAGAAGGCCTATGTTGTAAAGAAGGCCTATTCTAAAGGAGCATTGATATTGATTGAGATGGATGCCAAAGACTTGCCCAATATAGTAAATTCAGGTGCAGTCAAGAAGTATTTTACCTGAAAGGGGAAAGGCCAAGGTGAAAACCTGCAAAGGGCGTCTTGAGTTCAAATTAAAAAAAACAATAAGAAGAAGAAAGAAAAAAGAAAATAGAGGAGAGGCCAAGGCGAAAACCCGCAAACGGCGCTTTAAGACCAAAAGGTTTTTGAGTCGAAAACTCGAAAAAGGCGGCTCAAATTTCGATAAAAGATAGGGCATGTGGTAGTCTTGCTATGCCTGAATTAATAAAGAAGAAGTTTGATACGTCTTGGGGTATTGACAAAGTACTCTGGATCCTCTAAACACGTATTGAGCTCAAAATGGTCCTCAAGAAGTTTGTACAGAGAAGGACATGCTGCGATATCTGGGGCACCCATCTTCTATCTTATCCATTTTTTGAATTTGCTATCTTTGATTACTTTTTTTTTTCTTTCTTTTCAAAGATACACCCCAATCAATTTTCTTTTATAGCCTTAGCTATCTTTGCTTACTTTATCTTTTCAAGATACACCAATCAATTTTCATTTATTGCCTTGGTTATCTTTGATTAACTTATTTGTTTCGAGCTATGCTCCTGATTAATTTCTTTCACGTCCATTGTTGTGATTTTTTTGAAGCATTTTATATTGAAATAACGGTTAATGGACTAATAATACTTTCATAAAAGGAGTTTCGCATAGTACTCTGGAAGCTTCTAAATAATATGAGAATCTAAAACATTGAAACACCCCAAACTCGGCCCACGAGCCTTGACCGGATCTGGTATGTTCCCCGGTGTAAACCGTTTCAAATTCTTTTTTTACTTAGGAAAAACTTGTGTGATTTAGAAGAAAGATCGTTTTGGGTTGGGCTTGAGTTGAAAATAAGTTTAATTCATTGTTAAAAATCCTTTACTTTAGGTGACAAAACATTTGGGCTTTGTTTTAAAAAAAAAAATGATTTACTTAATCTTTTAATAAAATGAGGTTTGTAAGCTTAACAAATAAAAACTGAATAAAATATTCCTACTAAGGCCTTATTACATCAAATAATTCCCAAAATTTAAATAAATCATAAATACTTAAAGTAAAATAGTCCAAATAAAAGAAATCGAACTTCACATGGCCCCCACTAAGCATCTCGCTTAGAACTCGGTCCATCACCGATCGTCACCAAACATGTTCCCACAACGGGTGAGTCAAACAGACTCAATGTGTACACAAACACTAAGTCTTAACAAATTCAGGCATAATAAATCATATTCATACGTATCATAATTTCACATTTAATGATTCTAGATAATGATGCAACCCAAACCCAAACCTAGATGCCATCCGCTACACATCTCCGTACCAACCTGTACACTGTGGGGACTACTAAGTCAACCCTCCATCCGCTACACACCATCGAAGGCGTCATTGCAATGACGTGCTCATCGCCCATATAAAATTCATCGCATAGCCACCAGATAATTGTGTCATGAGACACCACATTCAGATAATGTAACCGAAGTTACCACATTCAGATAATGTGACCGAAGTCACCACATTCAGATAATGTGACCGAAGTCACCACATTCAGATAATGTAACCGAAGTCACCACATTCAGATAGTGAGACCGAAGTCATCACATTCACTTCCCCTTTCTCAAATAACCCGAATGCCCCATATTATTCATATCATGCATATCATACGTAAATTCACATTCGTGTCACTTTTCACATGTTAAGTATAACATACTTCGTAATCCTAGTAGGAGTAACAAAACGTACCTGAGTACTTTGTACCATAACATGGTACTTTAGCCACATTCTTACACTTTCATATTAACACATATATCAAGTTTAAGCCATAAATCTATTAAGATTAGTGTGGGGTACACACGGTACCTTAGCCATATTCTTACACTTTCATATTAACACATTTAATTTAAAACATAGCCATGAACATATTAAAACTTAGAGTAGGGTACACACCTGATTCGCTTAACAATTTCACTTGAAATCCTGAAATTCGATCTACTGCCTTAGATCTTTAACTCCCTACATTCGGCCCATATTAAAGGTTTAAGGAAAAACTTATTCGGCCACAAAACCAAATCCTAGTAGGATTTGTACACTAAGACTTACCTTAATGCCGATTTACTTATCACTCAAATCTCGAAAACTTTGCTTTTCTTCTCCTTGTATTCGGCCAAACACTAGATCTCTACATAGGTTAGTTTTCGGCTTTTAAGATAATAAGAAAATAGATCTATGTACTAAAGTAAGGCCTTAGCCGAATGCTATAGTGCTTACCTTGCGGATCTTAAATCCCGAAACTCACTGAATAACTAGGGAACATGCGGCTTATGGTGCACCTTCGGGAAACAAATTTCACCTTCCTTGCAGTCAACACTAGTAAATCCCGAATGATCTTTCCAAATTTTGGCAAACAAGATATTAATGATACTAGTTCCTATGTTGCGGCTTAAAGAAGAGAATAAATTAATGGCCATAAAATTCTTACCCTTAATATTGAATTCGAAAGCACCTAAGCTTGAAGCCACTTGATATATTCGGCTATGGCCTAAAAAGGCTTACTTCCGGCTTTTGGAGGGATTAGAAGGAAAAGAGAAGGAAGAATAAAGATGGAGGATTCGGCTGGAGCACAAGGTATTTCGGCTTTGGCTAACAAAAAAAAGAATAAAACTGTAGGAAATTCGGCAGAGAGAGGAGAATCTTCTTAAGACATTTGGCAAAGGAAGAGTGAATGAATGAATGGCCTCTTTTCTTTTTATAGCCGAAATTACTAACTTAGAATCCCTTGCTTGGCCATCACTCTTCTATTTTGATAGCTTTATCTCTTTAATTAAAAATTAAAGAATAATCCCTCAATTATCTCTTTGAAAATAATCTAAAATAGATCATCATTTATCCACCTATTTAGCCGAGTTTTAAGGAGAATTAAACTCTTCCCTTAAGAGTCCCTATTGCCGTCCATTGCTTCCTCTTTAAGTAATTAAATAAAAATCACTTAAAGTCTTAGCTAGATGCCTTCCACCCCCTTCCCTTGATGAGCCAAATTTAAACTTGTTGTATTGGACTCCTTATGGCCATACGAGGCCCAAATTATCCACCTAAGTGGCGTCACTCACTGGGCTTTAAGTGGTATCTTCAGGCCACTTTTCCAAGCCTGTTTGTGTGTCAAATTTCGCATACTTTTTCTCTTAAGGCCACATTGCCTTAATTTCCTCTTTTAAACTATAAAACTCGACATTTCTAAGTCATTTCTAAGTTTCCAAAAATTTTCATTTGGCTCTTTAAACTTGACATTTCCTTACATTTCCTAGTTTCCAGAAATGTTCACTTTCCTCTTTTGAATCATTTCTAAATCATTTTCCTAGTTTCCATAAATGTTCACTTTCCTCCTTTAAACTTATCATTTCTAAAGCATTTCCTTTCATTTCCAGGACATTTCCATACATTTCCTTACATTTCCATACATTTCCTTAGATTTCCATACATTTCCATACATTTCCTTACATTTCCATACATTTCCATACATTTCCATACATTTCCATACATTTCCTTACATTTCCATACATTTCCTTACATTTCCATACATTTCCATACATTTCCATACATTTCCATACATTTCCATATATTTCCATACATTTCCATACATTTCCTTACATTTCCAAGGTTCTAAAAATGCACAATACATATCACAGTAAACATGCTATTTCATAAAATTAAGCAAAATGCACACAATGGGATTGAACCTCTTCCCTCAAAGTACTTCACTTGATGCCATAACCCTTGCACCTTAGGTGGCGTCCTTGCCGCTTTTCCACATCACTTCTTATTTTTAACTTAAAAACCAATAATTGTCCAAAGCTTTCTCTTCCATCCTAGGATTTTAAAAACCCTTAATTCACTTCCAAACACTGCCAAAACCTACTACTCATGAATTATGCACAAACGCATAACCCCTAATCTAGGATGTTACAGTTCTACCCTCCTTAAAAATAATTTCGTCCTCGAAATTACTTACTAACAGTCGTACAATCCTTCTCACCGCACTATGCTTACGCTGCGCACTCTAATCTTAATAGAACCATCATACTTTCTAGGCACAATCTCTAAGTTCATGTCCCTTAGAACTCATTTCTAACGTCGCGGTTTAATCTGATTAAGAAGTTTTATGTATTAAAAAATTTTTGTTTCACTGATTAACCGCGAAGAAGTTTTATGGAAAAAATTTTTATAAGTGGTTCTTTCGTATTCATACATGCACACAGTCTTTACATTCATCCATCAATCAATTATGAACTTTCGTTCATTCAGAGAAATGTTGTAGTTTTCATTGTTGTTGTTTTTCCACTACCTAGGGGTATTTTCGTAATTTGTCCTACAGGGTTATTTTTCGCAATTTATCGAAACAAGGTTCCTTGGTGTTTTTGTCAATGAGGGTAACTTGGAAAGTTTGCATTCCCGGGGTATTTTGGAAAATTTTGGAATCCAAGGGTATTTTGGTAATTAACCCGGGTGAATTTGTAAAGTTTAATAATTCAGGGATATTTCAAAATTTTCAAAACCTTGAGGGTTCTTTTTGAGAAATTTATTTTCCAAAACGATGAAGTTGCAAAAATTTTGGAAATCAGGGTCATTTTGGAAATTTTGGTAAGTTAGGGGCAATTTTGTAATTTTCCAAAATCAAGGTATTTTTGATATTTGGCAACTTAGGGTTTTTGGACATTTTATAAAGTATTGAAATTTTGATAAGAATAGTGGGTATTTGAAATTTTCATAAACCAAGGGCATTTTTGTAATTTTACCACTAGGGGTATTTTAGTAAATTTTGTAAATCAGAAATATTTCAGGAAAAATAATCTTTTCAAATCAAGAGAGTAATTTAGAAATTTTTAAAACTAGGGTTTCCATGAAATTACGGCTAGTCCCTTTCGGGTTTTAGTTAGGGGTTTAGTTCGTGTGTAAGTCCTCTTGGTTAGGGTGAACCGAGGCTACGCACCAGGTAGAATTCGAGTGGAGAGGATGTGAGTCACACGGACTGCTTAAATACCAAGCTCCCACTGAAACCAATCCTAGACATGCGTACCATTGTTGCCACACCCTAACTCGGCGACTCAACCACAGGTTTGTTTAATTAGATATTTAAGTCTTATGTATTTGTTGGGGTACACTAGCCCTAGGGTTTAAATACTTATCAAACTAATCTACGTTGCCATAAAAGCCCATACATTTCACATATTCAAATCACTTTCAGAAGTCAAAAGTACTTACCTGGTGGACTGCGGGTCAGAGACTTAGTGGGCCATGCCAGAAAAACCTGCTTAATTCACAAAAATTCTTTTTGGGCTTAACTTTGAAAATGTTTTGGGCCTTAAACCCAAGGCCGAGAGTTTAAAACTGGGCTCTGATACCAAATTGAAACACCCCAAAATCGGCCCACGAGCCTTGATTGGATCTGGTATGTTACCCGGTGTAAACCGTTTCAAATTCTTTTGTTACTTAGGAAAAACTTGTGTGATTTGGAAGAAAGATCGTTTTAGGTTGGGCTTGAGTTGAAAACAAGTTTAATTCATTGTTAAAAATCCTTTACTTTAGTTGACAAAACATTTGGGCTTTGTTTTTAAAAAAAATGATTTACTTAATCTTTTAATAAAATGAGGTTTGTAAGCTTAACAAATAAAAATAGAATAAAATATTCCTACTAAGGCCTTATTACATCAAATAATTCCCAAAATTTAAATAAATCATAAATACTTAAAGTAAAATAGTCCAAATAAAAGAAATCTGAACTTCACATGGCCTCCACTAAGCATCTGCCGAACCCAGTCCATCACTGATCGTCACCTGAAACAAGTTCCCACAACGGGGTGAGTCAAACAGACTCAATGTGTACACAAACACTAAGTCTTAACAAATTCAGGCATAACAAATCATATTCATACGCATCATAATTTCACATTTAATGATTCAAGATAATGATGCAACCCAAACCCAAACCTAGATGCCATCCCACGCACATCCCCGTACCAACCTCGCACACCGTAGGGATTACTAAGTCAACCCTCCATCCGCTACACACCATCGAAGGCGTCATTGCAATGACGTGCTCATCGCCCATATAAAATTCGTGGCATAACCACCAGATAATTGTGTCATGAGACACCACATTCAGATAATGTAGCTGAAGTTACCACATTCAGATAATGTGACCGAAGTCACCACATTCAAATAATGTGACCGAAGTCACCACATTCAGATAGTGAGACCGAAGTCATCACATTCACTTCCCCTTTCTCAAATAACCCGAATGGCCCTTATTATTCATATCATGCATATTATGCTTAAATTCACATTCGTGTCACTTTTCACATGTTAAGTATAACATACTTCGTAATCCTAGTAGGAGTAGAAAAACGTACCTGAGTACTTTGTACCATAACATGGTACTTTAGCCACATTCTTACACTTTCATATTAACACATATATCAAGTTTAAGCCATAATTCTATTAAGATTAGTGTGGGGTACACACGGTACCTTAGCCATATTCTTACACTTTCATATTAACACATTTAAATTAAAACATAGCCATGAACATATTAAAACTTAGAGTAGGGTACACACCTGATTCGCTTAACAATTTCACTTGAAATCCCGAAATTCGATCTACCGCCTTAGATCTTTAACTCCCTACATTCGGTCCATATTAAAGGTTTAAGGAAAAACTCATTCGGCCACAAAACCAAATCCTAGTAGGATTTGTACACTAAGACTTACCTTAATGCCGATTTGCTTATCACTCAAATCCCGAAAACTTTGTTTGTCTTCTCCTTGTATTCGGCCAAACACTAGATCTCTACATAGGTTAGTTTTCGGCTTTTAAGATAATAAGAAAATAGATCTATGTACTAAAGTAAGGCCTTAGCCGAATGCTATAGTGCTTACCTTGCGGATCTTAAATCCCGAAACTCACTGAATAACTAGGGAGCATGCGGCTTATGGTGCACCTTCGGGAAATGAATTTCACCTTCCTTGTAGTCAACACTAGGAAATCCCGAATGATCTTTCCAAATTTTGGCAAACAAGATATTAATGTTATTAGTTCCAATGTTGCAGCTTAAAGAAGATAATAAATTAATGGCCATAAAATTCTTACCCTTAATATTGAATTCGACAGCACCTAAGCTTGAATCCACTTGATATATTCGGCTATGGCCTAAAAAGGCTTACTTCTGACTTTTGGAGGGATTAGAAGGAAAAGAGAAGGAAGAATAAAGATGGAGGATTCGGCTAGAGCACAAGGTATTTCGGCTTTGGCTAACAAAAGAAGAATAAAGCGCAGAGGAAATTCGCAGAGAGAGGAGAATCTGCTTAAGAAATTCGGCAAAGGAAGAGTGAATGAATGATTGGCCTCTTTTCCTTTTATAGCCGAAATTACTAACTTAGAATCCCTTACTTGGCCATCACTCTTCTATTTTGATAGCTTTATCTCTTTAATTAAAAATTAAAGAATAATCCCTCAATTATCTCTTTGAAAATAATCTAAAATAAATCATCATTTATCCACCTATTTAGCCGAGTTTTAAGGAGAATTAAACTCTTCCCTTAAGAGTCCCTATTGCCGTCCATTGCTTACTCTTTAAGTAATTAAATAAAAATCACTTAAAGTCTTAGCTAGATGCTGTCCACCCCCTTCCCTTGATGAGCCAAATTTAGACTTGTTCTATTGGACTCCTTGTGGCCATACGAGGCCCAAATTATCTACCTAAGTGGCGTCACTCACTGGGCTTTAAGTGGTATCTTCAGGCCACTTTTCCAAGCCTGTTGTGTGTCAAATTTCACATACTTTTTATCTTAAGGCCACCTTGCCTTAATTTCCTCTTTAAACTTTAAAACTCGACATTTCTAAGTCATTTCTAAGTTTCCAAAATTTTCGTTTGGCTCTTTAAACTTGACATTTCCTTACATTTCCTAGTTTTAAATGTTCACTTTCCTCTTTGAATCATTTCTAAATCATTTTCCTAGTTTCCATAAATGTTCACTTTCCTCCTTTAAACTTATCATTTCTAAAGCATTTCCTTTCATTTCCAGGACATTTCCATACATTTCCTTACATTTCCATACATTTCCATACATTTCCTTATATTTCCATACATTTCCATACATTTCCTTACATATCCATACATTTCCATACATTTCCATACATTTCCATACATTTCCTTACATTTCCATACATTTCCTTACATTTCCATACATTTCCATACATTTCCATACATTTCCATACATTTCCATACATTTCTATACATTTCCATACATTTCTAAGGTTCTAAAAATGCACACCACATATCACAGTAAACATGCTATTTCATAAAATTAAGCAAAAATGCACACAATGGGATTCGAATCTCTTCCCTCAAAGTACTTCACTTGATGCCATAACCCTTTCACCTTAGGTGGCGTCCTTTGCCGCTTTTCCACATCACTTCTTGTTTTAACTTAAAACCAATAATTGTCCAAAGCTTTCCTTCCATCCTAGGATTTTAAAAACCCTTAATTCACTTCCAAACACTGCCAAAACCTACTACTCATGAATTATGCACAAACGCATAACCCCTAATCTAGGATGTTACAAACATGACTTTTGTTTAGAACTCACCAAGCCTAAGGGTTGGAAATATTGAAAGATGATTATCTCTTCAGATTTTTATTGGGTAACCCCGGTGTAAAAGGGGATCATTCTTGGGAAAAGAAAATAATACCTTGCATTCATGCAAATTTTAGGCACATATATCGGGTCATTACACTCAGGGAATAGTGTAAAAAATCAACTTGATTGAAGATGATACAAATTCCATACCTCTGAGTGGTAACAGGATGGATGAAAGAAACCAAATGTTATTCCCCTGAAGTTGCAATAAGAGGTGCAAACTTTATGTCCCAAAAGGTACAATGGAAAGAACTCTAAAATTACAGCAAGGCAAGCTTGCTGAGCAGAATCTGATCGTTTCTTTGGGTTTTCTGTCAAAGATACCAGCTGAACGAGAAAGCATGGTAACGCGTCAGAGATAAAATCTTGATGAACTATGAGCAATGACAACCCAAACATTAAAAAGGGATCATTCTCATGTAAATATCATTCATACACTTCTAATTAGGAGCATTTGATTCATTTTGATCATTGTATCCTAATCATTGTACATTAAAAAAAAAGAGAGAAAAAGAAGGAGATCATTCTCATGACATTCTGCATTCATGCAATTGTTATCCATAATATCTTTTAGTTAGGAGCATTTGATTCATTCCGATCATTGTATCCTAATCATTGTACATTAAAAAAAGAGAGAAAAAAAAGAGATCATTCTCATGACATTCTGCATTCATGCAATTGTTATCCATAATATCTTTTAGTTAGGAGCATTTGATTCATTTCGATCATTGTATCCTAATCATTGTACATTAAAAAAAGAGAGAAAAAAAGGATATCATTCTCATGACATTCTGCATTCATGCAAATGTCATCCATAATATCATTTAGTTAGGAGCATTTGATTCATTCTGATCATTGCATCCTAATCATTTTACATTTAAAAAAGGGGATCATTCTCATGACATTCTGCATTCATGCAAATGTCGTCCATAATACATTCAAGTCTACGGGACATGTCCCCCGGAGGACGGTGTAGCAACATTGTTGAATTAACCAGTCCTATCTCCCTGACCAGCAGGGGAATAGGTCGAAGATTGTAAGATCTTGTCACCCTAAGCATTAGTGGAACAAGATTGAACGGTGAATTTTTATCTCCATGAAGCAACGGAGTAGATTTAAGCCATCAGTCTTATCTCCCTCGAGATGGTAGTGGAGCAGACTGAAGATTAAAGTCTTCCTGAGATAGTAAGGAAGCAAATTGGAAACCTCGAGATGGTAGTAGAGCATACTGAAGATTGAAGTCTTCTTGAGATAGTAAGAAAGCAAATTGGAAAGTTCAGATTTTGTTCCCTCGAGATGGTAGTGGAGCAGATTGAAGATTGAAGTCTTCTTGAGATAGTAAGGAAGTAGACTGAAAAGTTCAGATTTTGTCCCCTCGAGATAGTAGTGGGGTATAGTGATTATTGTAGATCTTATCCCTCTAAGCGGTAACGGAGCAGATCGAATTTGGCGAATCTTATCTTCCTGATGTAGTAAGGGAGCAGATTTATCTTCATGTATTGGCAATAGAGTAGATTGAAGATAATTAATACCATCTCCCTGAAGTTGCAGTGGAGCGAATTAAAATGATGAATCCTATACCTCTGAAGTTGTAGTAGGTCGGTTTGAATTTTCCATAGAAAGTCTCATCTCCCTGAAGTTGCAGTGGAGTAGACTGAAAATGACAAATCTTATCTTCCTGAAGTTACAGTGAAGCAGATTGAGGCCACCAACCTTATCTCCTTGATTTTGTAGTGGAGTAGATCGAAAAATAGCATATCTGACATTCCTGAAGTTGCAGTGAAACAGGTCGAAGACAACAATCTTGTCTCCCTGAGTTTGCAGTGGAGTAGATTGAAAACAACAGATCTTGCCTTCTTGAAGTTGCAGGAAGAGGATCAGAGATATCAGTTTGACCTCCCTGAAGTTGCAGTGGAGCAAACTGAAGAAAGCAGATCTGACATTCCTGAAGTTGTAGGAAGCAGATTGAAGATAGCAGATCTGACATTCCTAAAGTTGCAGGAAGCAGATCGAAGACATCAAATCTTGTCTCCCTGAGTTTGCAGTGGAGCAAATTGAAAATAACAGATCTGGCATTCCTGAAGTTGCAGGAAGCAGATCGAAGACATCAGATCTTGTCTTCCTGAAGTTGTAGTGATGCAGATCGAAGATACTAGTCTGGCGTCCCTGAGTTTACAGTAGAGCAGACTGAAGATAGCAGATCTTATCTTCCTGAAGTTGTAGGAAGCAGATCAAAAATATTAGCCAGCCTCCCTGAAGTTGCAGCGGAGCAGACTAAAAACAGTAGATCTTATCTTCCTGAAGTTGCAGGAAGTAGATCGAAGATATTAGCCTGCTTCCCTGAGTTTGCAGCAGAGCAAATGAAGATAGCAGATCTTGTCTTCTTGAGATTGCAGTGAAGCAGATCAAAGATACTAGTCTAGCATCCCTGAGTTACAGTGGAGCTGACTAAAATAGCAGATCTGGCCTTCTTGAAGTTGTAGTGAAGCAGATCAAAGACATCAGCCTTGCCTCTCTGTGTTTGTAGTAGAGCAGGTTAAAAAGACAACAGATATTGCCTTCCGGAGATTACAGTGAAGCGGTACAAAGATACTAGTATGTCTCCTTGAGTTTGCAATGGAGCAGACTAAAGATAGTAAATCTTATCTTCCTGAAGTTGTAGTGAAGCAGATTGAAGATATTAGCCTATCTTCCTGAAGATATAGCCATTTGACATGACCGGGCAAAATTGGTCTTTTTATAGTCTTTGCTCCATTCTCTTTACACGACAATGAGCAAAGAGGGGCAGCTGTAATAGGGCAATTTAGCCCGAGCCTATATAAAAAATAATAAACCAAAATAATAAAATAAAGTCCAAGTCCAGTCCAAAATATATATAATTTGGCCCGATCAGAATGACACATTAAAAGATTGAAGGTCCATCTACAAGCTTAACGTATATGGGAACACAATCTTCAAGAATATGAAATCTTAGATATGATATGAAATCCTAGAAGATATGGTATGCAATCTTAGATATGATATGCAAATCCTAGATATGATATGCAAATCTTAGATATGACATGCAATCCTAGAAGATATGGTATGCAATCTTAGATATGATATGCAATCTTAGAAGATATGGTATGCAATCTTAGAAGATATGATTTTGTAATCTTAGAGATTTAATTTGTAGATACCTTTTAATCTTAGGCGTTGATGTAATTAATTTGTACCATTGGATTTGGGGAGGCTCAACTATAAATAGAGGCATCTCCCTTCATTGTAAAAGACACATGATTTTGGAGTAATAAAAATTCTTGAGAGTATTCATTCAAATTTCTCTCTTTTGCGTTCTTATTTTCTGTGGCTTGTTCTTATTTTGTTCTTCCCTCATATTCGTTTCTTTTTGAGTTGCTTCGTTTAAGTTAAATTTTGGTGGAGGAATTTCGTTGAATCCTCATATTGTGGGAGTTAGGTTGACTTATGCATTTTTTTAAATTTTTTTATTTATCCATTTAATTGCTTACCCATTATTTATTCATTTATTTTAATTATTTTAAAATTGTTTTTCTTTTTTACTTTTCCCTATTTACATTAAATTATTTTATCATATATATTATTATTTTTATTTGTTATATATTATATATATTATATTATTTAACTTTAATCATATTATGTATTATTTGAAAATTTGTATGTTGTATATCATCTAAATTGATTTATTATTAAGGCAAAATTTTCCATATATTGTTTATTTAAAATATGTTTATTATTTATTTTTAAATGATATATTATATACTTATTATTAGTTATCCCTTATGCATTTTTATTCAAAGTTTTTATATTATTTATTTAAAAATATATATTTATTTTATTATGTATATATTAACTATTTTAGATTTAGCCATATCGTTTTTTCAATTTTTTATTATTTGTATTATTTGCTATTTTTTATGTTATTCTTTCTCTTAATTGCTAATATTAGCATTAAATGCTATTATATCATGTCATTGTAGTATATTGCTTTGATATTTTTGTTTTGTAATGTATTAATGATACATTTGACTCAAATAATTGTTTTAAAATATATCTCATTTAATTTCCACTTTTTATCCAAAACTTTATTTCTTAAAATAAGACAATATTTGACATTTGGAGTTTTGAAGGAATTGTGCCCTAACTTACTGGGTTTCGATTTTTCTCATTAAGTCTAAATGATCAAATGCCCTTTTTGAAATTAAAATATATGATTCTTAAATAAAAAACCTATCTTTGTGAATTTAAGATATTGTGTGCTAACTTATTGGATGTGAAATTTTGATATTTTGAGATAGGGATTTCAAAAACAAAAAAGAAAACAAAACAAAACAAAGGATATTTGGTGTTTGGGAAATTCGAAAGGTCGTGCTCTAACTTACTGAGATTCGACTTTTCTTTTATCCAAATAATTGAATGTCTTTTTAAAGATTATAAGTTTTGAAAAATCAAAAGGGTCATATTTTAAAATCTTTTCAAATTTTCGACATTAAGACATTGATTAATCAATTAGGTACCAATTTTGGACGTTACAAGGGTGTTAATCCTTCCTCGTGCGTAACCGACTCCCAAACCTGTTTTCTTGAATTTTGTAGACCAAAATCATTGTTTTAATAAATCAAAATATTTTTTATTAAAATTATCAATTTCAATGTGACTCGATCACACCTCGAAAATAGATTGGTGGTGACTCCATTTTCGTTTTTAAAGTCGATCCCTGTTTTCCAAATTAAAAAATGGTTTCTACAACTCCATTTTACCTCTCGGTCTTAATTTTACCAACTCAGACAAATTAATCCAGATTACCTCTCGATCTCACCGGTTAACTCGGAACTAACAAATTGGTTCTAAACAAGATCTCCTATCAGCCTCACTTGCCTAAATCTTCCTTTAGGGTCGTCAATCCTAAGTTTTTGGGTTCATTCCAATTAGTCCAATTTATTACAATTTTGTCCCTCATCCAAAAATTAACTCACCATATCTCCATTAACCAACGACTTAAAAGGTTAGTTACCCATACTAAAAATAAAGCTAATGAACATAAAAATGCAAAACATGAAAGCCATTAAAGAGAAGCTTAAGAAAAATTTAAAAATTTGGATTTTAATGTAAGAAAAGTTAAATGAAATGTAAAGAGAAGCCTGCAAAAAGAAACTATAAAGAAAAAAAACCATAAAAGGAACAAGCTTTAACATATTAAACTTAAAAAAAATTGAAATGCATTAACTAAAACTAAAAATTTCATAACAAGCAAGGTATAGGGTCTGAAAGTGGAAATAAACCTAAGCTACAGTGTTAACTAACTATAAGAACACTAAGAACAAGAAGAAGAGTTGCAGGAAAATATAAATCTACAGCTACAAAGATGGAACTAAGAAACTCTAGAAGAAAAGGAAGAACAACTAAGAGAAAAACTAAAGAAACCTTAAGCTAAAACTACTCTAACGTGGCCTCCTTTGTATTATCCAATTTTTGGTCGATTTAAGCAGCTATATCTGACCAAATTTTGTGCCCAAAATACCCTTGAACGAGCCATCAATTATTGGTGCTTCGGTTGGACAAAGACTACCATTTGTGTCATTTTTTGTCCCCTCACGATGTGGATATCCTAAAACCCATGGTATGGATGTTGTGACATCATTGGCAATCTTGAAATGGGGGTTGCCAGAGCAAGTGGATATCGCGATACCCTAGGGTGGATATTACGACATCATTGTGTGTGGTCTCCATCCTTGGGACCTATTGGAGGTATTGTGATTCCAATGGTAAGATATTGCGATACCCTGCGTAACACCCCTAACCCTTATCCATCACTAGAATAAGGTTATAGAGTATTACCAAAGTTTACAGAACAATTACAGAAAATTCATGTTAATTACTATTCAATTTCTGTAAGTGGTCTTATTATCCCTTTAATGGATCCTTGAGGCCCCATATAAACAATGGAATCAAGTCGAGACTAAAACGGGATCTTAGAGATTTTTTCGTGAAATTTTAAAATTTTCCCTAAAAATAAGGCTCACACGCTTGTGTGGTCAAGGGGTACGCCCGTGTGACCATAGGACACGCCCGTGCTGCAGACCGTGTCTAACCCCGTATAACTCTCTGATTTGTGCCACACGGCCAGCCACACGCCCGTGTGAGTAGGCTGTGTGATCATTTTAACTTTCAAAAATTAGGTGCAGGGTTCACACGGCCATGACACACGCCCGTGTTCTAGGCCGTGTAGCACACATGGCTGAGACACACGCCCATGTCTCTGCTCGTGTGCCCAATTCTGAGCATTTTGTGTAACACCCCAAACCCGGCCTATGCATTAAGCCCGAATTTTGGCATGCCACACAAATTGAACGTGCATTCAAATCATCACGATGTAGGAAATCAAATCTTCAAAACGATTAAGAGAATGGCTTTATCGAAATTCGAGTTTTATTTGAAATCCATGATTAAAAACATAAGAGTTTATCATTTGATTTACAGAGTAGTAGTTGATTAAAATTTTAAATTTATTTAGTCAAAATATTTCATCGAAGAGTTTTAAAAGAATTTCCTAAGTTTCAGTGATATTTAAGAAAAACCTTTATTTTATGCGAGAGTTTTCGAAACATTTATGAAAACTAAATCAGTCTAATTTAGGAAAACTAAAACATGATAAAATCCATCCGCATAATAAAATCCATGAAAATAATTAAAGAGGCCTTATTACATCGCAATTAAAATAGTACTTAAATGAAAATAATTAAAGAAGTTTTAAAGTTATATAAACCACCATTTGTAGTATGGCCTCCACACGAAGTCATCTCCGACCCAAGTCTCCATCAATTATTATTACCTGAGAAGGGTAAGAAAAATGGGGTGAGTTACTTAGAACTCAATGTGTAACCCACTTATAGTGTTCACTGGGCCAAAACCCTATAAACATATAATTCGGCTTGAGCCCATTTTGCAAATGTTCAATATATATAAATCAAGTATAAACAAAAATAATAATGCATGTGATATGCAAATTCCCAACCAAGCCTAATTTCCATCCACTACACACCACCCGTACCAACCATGACACCTGTGGGGATCAAGTCAACCCACCCCGCCAACACACCAATAGCAGGCTTTAAGCCAATTATAATATTTGTGGCAACAAGTCATTTATAAGATTTGTGGCAACAGGCCATTTTTAAGATTTGTGGCAACAGGCCATTTATAATATTTGTGGTAGAACCACCGATCTAGATTTTGGGCAATAGGCCATTGTGACAGAGTCGCCGATCTAGATTTTTGGCAACAGGCCTTTCTTCTCTTCATCAATTATCCCAACCCATACAGTCATGTATATATATAAATATATATAAGGCATCACAAAATATTCGTAAGGTAATTTTAACAAAAACCCATATTACAATTTATCAATTTGGCCCATTAGTCAAAATAGCAATTTGGCCCATTTAACGATCTAGCAACTTGGCCCATTTCATCTCATATCACATTTAGCTCATATATTAGTATCTCTTTTGGCCCATAAAGCAACGTATTTCAATTTGGCCCATAAAGCAACATATTTCAATTTGGCCCATAAAACAACATATTTCAATTTGACCCATAAAACAACATATTTCAATTTGGCCTATAAAACAACATATTTTAATTTGGCCCATAAAACAACATATTTCAATTTGGCCCATAAACCAACATATTTCAATTTGGCCCATAAAAGGGTATTTTCGTAATTCGGTCTATAGGGACGTTTCGTAATTCAGCCCATTTAAGACATGAGGCCTTTTCACAATTTCCACACTTGGCCAACTTGTCAAAATAATAACATAGCCCAAAATATCACTTTCTTTAACAAAATAGCCCATTAAGGGCAAATCCGTAATTTTTTTCCACAACCTCACTTTCGGTTTCATGCATTCACATAAAAAGTGTTAATATAACATATTTTCAAATTTTACCGGATTTATGATTATTATTTTAACGCTTACAGTATAGTATAACCCATGAGATAAGTGTGAAGTTACACACCTGATTACGGTGAGAACTACACTTTCCCGCTCGTCGATATCTAAACACGCATCACGATGGATTAGAACACTAATATTTAATATAAAACTACTGTAATGATTAACGATCTAGATCCTTACCCTCGGAATCTCGAATGACAACTATTTGAGATTTCTCTCCGATCAATGGTTCAGAACCACAAACAAACAATGGCTCGGGGTATGTACGACTTTGAAAAAATCGATTCTCCTCAGATGTGGGTCCACAACCCGGTGGAAAGTCTCAGATTCTCGAAATAGTCCTTCGCTTGAATTTAGGGGGAATAACGGAACCACCTCTCTTCCGAACACTATTAACAACCCTTTTTGTCCCTATCTTGTTTTCCATCATAGACAAAGGATCATTAGTTCTAACAATATATCGAAAATCTTAAGACTAATGGCTTAAAAGAGTGAATTCGGCTTACCTTAAAATTCCGAATGATCTCAAAAGAATCCCTTGAACGTTATGATCAAATCTTAAATGGACTTCAAGACTTCTTCGAAAAGATGATGATTCGACCCTCCACTATTTCACTAAAAGTAACTAAAGAAATCATCTGAATAAGTGGTTGGTTATTCGGTTTAAAAAGTCTCTTCCAAGACATTCTATAAATTCGGCCATGGTGACCAAATAGCAAAAAGAACAGACAAAGAAAATGATTCTTACCGATGATCCAAAGTTTGAATAGAAGAAAATGATTGAAAATAAAAGTTATGAAGAATGGAAGATTCAGCTATGATGATGATCACAAGCATTCGGCCATGGAAGATAAATGAAAGAAAAATGTTTTTGAATGATAAGTAAAATGGAGAGGAAAAGAGAATAGGGAGAAGAGAAAAGAGAGAAGTTTAGGGACAAATATGCATTTGGCAATGAAGAGGAAAAGAGGAGAAAAGAAATGGTCCTTGATGGCTATATGGTTTCAGTCACAAAGAAAAGAGAAAAGATTTAGAGAGAGTGATCAAATTAAGACCGAAATGGTCAAAAGGAAGAAATGGCAAAAAGAAACAATTGCTTCCTCAATGCTCATGGCACATTCGGCTAGGGAGAGGGAAAATTGGAGATAAATGTTTGATAAAACACCAAATGATCAATGGAAAATGTGCTCATCAAGCACCAAATCCTACCAAGCCAACACCAAAATCCGGCCATCCCCCTTAGCCCCCTATGTCATCCACATTCATGGACAAGTTGGCCATGCCAAACTTTCCAAAACACACCCCATAAAGAGTGCCTTATGTCCTCCTAACTTACCATAAGCTTAGGATTTCATTCCTTAAGTTAGCACTTGCCTTATTCCCTTAGTCTACTTTCCATAAAAGAAATAGTCCAACCTTACCATAAGTAAAGCTTGACCGACACATGCCATACAAGTGCAAAAATAAAAGTCACCTAAATGTTATCCATGGGATTCGAACCTTTCCCATCAAGCAATCCCTCATGCGTCAACACCACCTTGTTACTAGCTCGTCTTATGCTAATTTTTACACTTAAAAATTAACTTAAGCATCAGGGTCACTTGATCCACTTCAATAAAATTCTCATTACTAAATTTATTCCACTTTCGAATAAATCCCAAGTCTTCTCAAGACTATTAAACATACAAAATTTTAATTTTACCCAAGCTAAGCACCAAAAAACATGCGACATAACGATACTCATATTTTTAGGATGTTACAACTCTACCCTCCTTAAAGAAATTTTCGTCTTCGAAATCTACCCTCCTTAGGATATTATTGTCGAATTGCGTCCTCAGGCTCCCACGTAACTTCCTCCGCTCCATGATTACGCCAAAGAACCTTAACCAATAGCACAGTCTTCTTTCTTAATACCTTAACATCGCGATCTAGGATTTTCACTAGTTCCTCCTCGAAAGACAAGTCTGGGCTTAATTCCACTTCTTCTACCGGTCTATGTGCGACAGATCCGATCTGTAGCGCCTCAGCATAGAAACATGGAAGACACTATGAATCTAACTCAACTCTGGAGGTAAATCAAGTTGATAGGCCACTGGTCCTACACCCTTCAAGACACGGTACGGTCCAATGAACCTAGGGCTCAACTTGCCCTTCCTTCCAAATCTAAAAATCTTCTTCCAAGGTGAGACTTTCAAAAAGACTTGATCTCCTACCGCAAACTCAATATCTTTATGCTTCAGATCCGCATACAACTTTTGTCTATCCGAAGCTTTCTTTAATCACGCTCGAATCACCTTTACCTTTTCTTCCGTCTCAGATATCAGTTCAGGACCCAACAACTGTCGTTCCCCCAATTCAGTCCAACACCTACGGCCATATAACGCTTCATAGGGCGCCATTTGGATACTGGATTGGTAACTGTTATTATACTCGAACTCTGCCAATGGTAGAAAATCCACCCAACTTCCTCTGAAATCGATCACACATCCTCGTAACATGTCTTCCAAAATCTGAATCACTCTTTCTGACTAACCATCTGACTGAGGATGAAAAGCTGTACTAAAATTTAACTTTGTTCCCAAAGCCTCATGTAAAGCTTTCCAAAACCGTGATGTAAATCTAAGATCCCTGTCTGATATGATAGACACTGGTACCCCATGCAACCTCACTATTTCAGATACATACAGTTTAGCCAACTTCTACAACGAGTAATCCGTACGAATTAGTAGAAAATGAGCAGTCTTCGTTAATCGATCTACTACCACCCAGACAGAATCTTTCTTAGTAGGTGTTAAGGGTAACCCACTAACAAAATCCATCGTTATCCACTCCCATTTCCATAGAGGAATCTTTACCGATTGTAATAAACTCGATGGTAATTGATGTTCCACCTTCACTTGTTGACAAGTCAAACACTTTCCCACTAAATCAGTAACCTCCTGCTTTAACTTTGGCCACCAATACTGTTCACGGAGATCCCGATACATCTTATTTCCTCCGTGGTGCATAGCATAAGGGCTACTATGCACCTCTAGAAGAATCATTTGTCTCAAATCTGAATCCTTGGGCATACAAACCCTTCCACGAAAACACAGTACACCATCCTTGTTCAAACCAAAATCCCCTATTATACCACTTTCAGCTTGTTGTATTAAAGGACCCAACTTTTCATTGGATAATTGCTTTTCCTTGATTTGCTCCAACCATAGAGGCTTCACCTGAAGTTCCGCTAGCAGACTGCCATCCTCATACAAACTGAGATGAGCAAACATTGCTCTTAACTCTGATACAACCTTACAACTCAACGCGTCTGCCACAACATTAGCCTTTCTAGGATGGTACTCGATTGAGAAATCATAATCCTTTAACAGCTCCACCCATCTCCATTGTCTTAAATTCAACTTCTTTTGGGTAAGGAGATACTTAAGACTCTTATGGTCTGTATAAATGATTGACTTTTCACCGTAGAGATAATGCCTCCAAATCTTTAATGCAAACTCCACCGCAGCCAACTCTAAATCATGAGTAGGATAGTTGACTTCATGTGGCCTCAACTGTCGAGAAGCATAAGCTACCACTTTTCCAATTTGCATCAAGACACATCCTAAACCCGTGTGACGATCACAAGAAGCAGTAAACTCTTTTTGGTCTCGAGTTGAATCAAGATCGCACTTCCGTTAGAATTTTTTTCAGTTTCTCGAAACTTTCTTGTTGTTTATTAGTCGACACATACGGTACGTCCTTTCGTAACAACTTAGTTAGAGGTGCAGCAATCAACGAAAACCCCTCATCAAAGCGTCTATAATAACCAGCCAAACCCAAGAAACTCCGAATCTTAGCCATTGACTTCGGCGGTTTCCAATCCAACACAACCTCTACCTTTCGAGGATCAACTCTTATTCCTTTGGCTGACACTACGTGACCCAAGAAAGTCACTTTCTTCAACCAAAATTTACACTTACTAAATTTGGTATAAAGTTACTTATCTCGCAAAATTTACAATACAGTGCACAAATGTAAGTCATGCTCTTCTTCATTCCTCGAATATACCAAGATGTCATCTATGAACACTACTACAAACCGGTCTGAATAGGGTTGAAAGACTCGGTTCATCATGTCTATAAATGCAACTGGTGCATTGGTCAAACCAAACGGCATCACTAAAAACTCATAATGTCCATAGCGAGTTTGGAATGTCGTCTTATGAATATCTGCCTCTTTCACCTTGAGTTGATGATAACCCGATCTCAAATCAATCTTGGAGAAGACTGAAGCTCCACTCAATTGATCAAACAGGTCGTCAATTCTCGGCAATGGATACCTATTCTTGATCGTCAACTTATTCAACTGCCTATAATCAATGCACATACGCATCAACCCATCCTTCTTCTTGGCGAACAAAATCGGTGCTCCCCACGGAGACACACTTGGTCGAATAAATCCCCGATCTAGCAGTTCTTGAATTTGAGCTTTAAGCTTCGCTAACTCCTTCGGCGCCATTCTATAAGGAGCAATGGGCACCGGAGTCGTTCTGGGAAAAAGCTCAATGCCAAATTCTACATTCCCGATTTGGAGGTAGTCCCGAAAGTTCTTTGGGAAAGACATCTAAAAATTCTTTCACCATTCTCACACCTTCTACCGACAAATCCTTGGCATCCAAAGCACCGATGAAGGCTAGGAATCCCCCATACCCTTTCTGCACCAACTTTTCTGCCTTCAAAGCAGATACCACATTTGCCAAAAAGTTTCTTCGCTCGCCTATCATTATTACCTCCTCATCATCCACAATCCTTATTAACATCTGCTTTTCGGCACAATCCAATTGCGTCCGATGCTTCACCAACCAATCCATGCCCAAAATAAGATCAAACTCGCCGAAGGGTAATTCCATCAAGTCTGCTAAAAATATCTCTCTTTGAATCTCCAATGGCACATCTCTAAACAATTTATTCACTGTTACCGACTGTCCTAAAGGACTAATTACCGTCATCTCTCTATCGATAATCTCAGATCTAATATTCAGGTTTCCAGATATGGCACTAGCAACATACGAGTGGGTAGACCCGATATCTATCAAAGCGATATAGTACATCGAGATGAAAACGTATCGATTATCACATCAGCTGCATCACCGTCTTCACGACGCCTGACCGCATAGACCAATCCCGGCTGTCTTCCCTCTGTGTTACCTCTAAAGTCATTACCTCGACCCGGTGCACCTTGACCACGTCCGTTACCATTACCACCACGACCTGGTCCACGGCCTCTCGGTGGCTGCTGAGTACCTCTAGCTAGCTAAGCATCAAGGTTACGAGTTTCTTGAGTCGTATTAGTTCGTCGAGGGCAATTCTTATACTGATGATCCTTGGAACCACATTTATAGCAGGCACCAGTTTTCCTCCAACATTCTCTGGGGTGTCGTCTTCCACAGTCGACACATTCTCGACTCTAATTGGTAGTCACAAGTGCTCTAGCTTGAGCTGGCTCGTCATTCCGTGGCCTCTTTTGAAACCTTTTAGAAGAACCTGAGTACTTAAAATCCCTCTTGCCTATAACTTTTTCCTGGTTCTGGCGTTCTGAATTCTTAGCCTCTTCGGCTATCTTAGCTTTCTCTACAAGTGAGGTAAAAGTTCGTACTTATTGTGGGGCTATCAGTACCCGTAACTCATCATTCAGTCTATCCTCAAAGTGTACATAGCGCTCATGATGAGTCGACACTATAGTGCGAGCATAATGACTCAAGCGAAGGAATTCTGCCTCGTAAGCTGCCACTGTCTTACTTCCTTGAACCAAATTCAGGAATTTTTTCCTCCGGGCATCTACAAAACTTGTCCCGACGTACTTCCCTTGGAAAGCAGCTTTAAAGAAATCCCAAGTAACCAATGCTGCCTCGGTGCCTTCTCGAACAATACGCCACCATTGATACGCCTCGTCTCTTAGCAAGGACACGACTCCTCTCAGTTTCTGCTCGACGGTGCACTCTAGATCATCCATAATTTGTTCTACAACCTCAAGCCAATATTCTGCCACATTCAGAGCTACACCGGAGACACCTCTAAAAACTTCTGCACCACTAGACTTGAGTTGTTTCGATATTGATCCACGAGCTACTGGCCCAGTTCTAGCCCCGGCTACTCTTTCTAAGACTTGTAACATTGCTTGAGTCAAAGCATTATCCTTATTCGCATGATCATGAGATCCAGTCTCGCTCCCGAATGACGCAGGTGCTTCTATTTTCGGCATATGACCCGGCGCTTCAGACGCAGCACCTCGTCTTCTACCATGGCCATGTCTATCGCGTCTACGACCACGTCCTCTAGTGCTCATAATGACTAATTTGATTTTAATCTGATTACAAGTTTTATGAATCAGAATACTATTTTAGTGTTTATTAACGATATTTTATGAGATATAAGAGATAGGGTTGTTTTCACAATCACATCCTATGGTCTCGATCTCTATCGTTTTCAACACCTAAAACTAGAAGTTCTAGAGTGTTCCTAAGATCTTATCACAATAATAAACATTTGATAAACAAATACTTACTTGACTTGGTGCCGGATGCTCGTGGTGCCATACTACTTTTAAAACCTAGAATCTAGAAATTTAAGTAGTTTTAAACAAAAATCATTGTTGAACCCAAACCACGTAGAGTTTTGAACCGAGCTCGATACCATAAAATGTAATACCCCAAACCCGGCCTATGCATTAAGCCCAAATTTTGGCATGCCACACAAATTGAACGTGCATTCAAATCATCACGATGTAGGAAATCAAATCTTCAAAATGATTAAGAGAATGGCTTTATCGAAATTCGAGGTTTATTTGAAATCCATGATTAAAAACACAAGAGTTTATCATTTGATTTACAGAGTAGTAGTTGATTAAAATTTTAAATTTATTTAGTCGAAATATTTCATCGAAGAGTTTTAAAAGAATTTCCAAAGTTTCAGTGATATTTAAGAAAAACCTTTATTTTATGCGAGAGTTTTTGAAACATTTATGAAAACTAAATTAGTCTAATTTAGGAAAACTAAAACATGATAAAATCCATCCACATAATAAAATCCATGAAAATAATTAAAGAGGCCTTATTACATCGCAATTAAAATAGTACTTAAATGAAAATATTTGTGGTAGAACCACCGATCTAGATTTTGGGCAACAGGCCATTGTGACAGAGTCACCGATCTAGATTTTTGGCAACAAGCTTTTCTTCTCTTCATCAATTATCCCAACCCATGCAGTCATGTATATATATAAATATATAAAAGGCATCACAAAATATTCGTAAGGTAATTTTAACAAAAACCCATATTACAATTTATCAATTTGGCCCATTAGTCAAAATAGCAATTTGGCCCATTTAACGATCTAATAACTTCGTCCATTTCATCTCATATCACATTTAGCTCATATATTAATATCACTTTTGGCCCATAAAAGCAACGTATTTCAATTTGGCCCATAAAGCAACATATTTCAATTTGGCCCATAAAATAACATATTTCAATTTGGCCCATAAAACAACATATTTCAATTTGGCCCATAAAACAATAAATTTCAATTTGGCCCATAAAACAACATATTTTAATTTGGACCATAAAATAATATATTTCAATTTGGCCCATAAAAGGGTATTTTCGTAATTCGGTCTATAGGGACGTTTCGTAACTTGGCCCATTTAACACATGAGGCCTTTTCACAATTTCCACACTTGGCCAACTTGTCAAAATAATAACATAGCCCAAAATATCACTTTCTTTAACAAAATAGCCCATTAAGGGCAAATCCGTAATTTTTTTCCACAACCTCACTTTCGGTTTCATGCATTCACATAAAAAGTGTTAATATAACATATTTTCAAATTTTACCGGATTTACAATTTTTATTTTAACGCTTACGGTATAGTATAACCCATGAGATAAGTGTGAAGTTACACACCTGATTACGGTGAGAACTACACTTTCCCGCTCGTCGATATCTAAACACACATCACGATGGATTAGAACACTAATATTTAATATAAAACTATCGTAATGACTAACAATCTAGATCCTTACCCTCAGAATCTCGAATGACAACTATTTGCGGTTTCTCACCGGTCAATGGTTCAGAACAACGAACAAACAATGGCTCGGTGGTACGTACGACTTTGAAAAAATCGATTCTCCTTGAATTTGGGTCCACAATCCGGTGGAAAGTCTCAGATTCCCGAAACAGTCCTTCGCTTGAATTTAGGGGGAATAACGGAACCACCGCTCTTTCGAACACTATTAATAACCCTTTTTGTCCCTATCTTGTTTTCCTTCATAGACAAAGGATCATTAGTTCTAACAATATATCGAAAATCTTAAGACTAATGGCTTAAAAGAGTGAATTCGACTTACCTTAAAATTTCGAATGATCTCAAAAGAATCCCTTGAACGTTATGATCAAATCTTAAATGGACTTCAAGACTTCTTCGAAAAGATGATGATTCAACCCTCCACTATTTCACTAAAAGTAACGAAAGAAATTATCTAAATAAGTTATTGGTTATTCAGTTTAAAAGTCTCTTCCAAGACATTCTATAAATTCGGCCATGGTGACCAAATTGCAAAAAGAACAGACAAAGAAAATGATCCTTACCGATGATCCAAAGTTTGAATAGAAGAAAATGATTGAAAATAAAAGTTATGAAGAATGGAAGATTCGGCTATGATGATGATCACAAACATTCAGCCATGGAAGATAAATGAAAGAAAAATGTGTTTGAATGATAAGTAAAATGGAGAGGAAAAGAGAATAGGGAGAAGAGAAAAGAGAGAAGTTTAGGGACAAATATGCATTCGGCAATGAAGAGGAAAAGAGAAGAAAAGAAATGGTCCTTGATGGCTATATGGTTTCGGTCACAAAGAAAAGAGAAAAGATTTAGAGAGAGTGATCAAATTAAGACCGAAATGGTCAAAAGGAAGAAATGGCAAAAAGAAACAATTGCTTCCTCAATGCTCATGGCACATTCGGCTAGGGAGAGGGAAAATTGGAGAGAAATGTTTGATAAAACACCAAATGATCAATGGAAAATATGCTCATCAAGCACCTAATCCTACCAAACCAACACCAAAATCCGGCCATCCCCCTTAGCCCCCTATGCTGTCCACATTCATGGACAAGTTGGCCATGCCAAACTTTCCAAAACACACCCCATAAAGAGTACCTTATGTCCTCCTAACTTACCATAAGCTTAGGATTTCATTCCTTAAGTTAGCACTTGCCTTATTCCCTTAGTCTACTTTCCATAAAAGAAATAGTCCAACCTTACCATAAGTAAAGCTTGACCGACACATGCCATACAAGTGCAAAAATAAAAGTCACCTAAATGCTATCCATGGGATTCGAACCTTTCCCATCAAGCAATCCCTCATGCGCCAACACCACCTTGTTACTAGCTCGCCTTATGCTAATTTTTACACTTAAAAATTAACTTAAGCATCAGGGTCACTTGATCCACTTCAATAAAATTCTCATTACTAAAATTTATTCTACTTCCGAATAAATCCCAAGTCTTCTCAAGACTATATTAAACATACAAAATTTTAATTATACCCAAGCCAAGCACCAAAAACATGCGACATAACGATACTCATATTTTTAGGATGTTACATTTTGTTTCTAAATTTTAAGATGTAGGGGATCCCATGTACCAGGCCATGTGTCACACACGGTCAAGACACAGGCCCGTGTGGAGAAAATATAGCCATTTCCTAGCTTTATTTCTCACCCAAATTTTCCAATAACTTACACCAACACTTACAAGTATATATCAACCAATTCAAGCATTAAATCCAAGCCATTTCTAACATCTAATATGATATATTATCATATGCATTCATGTTTATATTCTTATTTTTGTTTAACTTATTAAGCATAACTTGATCAACCATGCTTAATATACTTAACTTACAAGTATTTTGTAACAGTCCGGTTTAGACCCTAGTCGGAATAATGGTTTTGTGACCACAAATTCGAGTTTAAAAAATATTTTAATATTATTTTTCTGAGTCTACAGCATGTAAATTGGTATGCGTGAAATTTCTATGATTTAATTTGATCATTTGTGTTTAATTTGCAAAAAGGACTTAATTGCGTAAAATGCAAAAGTGACTTGCTATTTGTTAAAGTACTATATTGCTATGGATCTTATAATGTGAGGTCCTTATGTTGTTATTATGCCATTTATTTGAAAGTGGACAAATATGGTCATTTATTTTATGCTTATAATTATTTTAAACCAAGGTTAAAATTGGTATTGGATAATTAGTGATAATATAATTAAAATAACAACAATTAGATGGCCATTACCATCATCTTTTCCATTGATTTTGAAAGAAAAAGGGGTTTAAGGCTTTTGAACATTCGACCTTGGTTTTGCTTGATTAAGGTATGTTTTTGTTTCGATTTTTGATAATTTCTACGTTTTTGTGATCGTTGCTTCGTGTTCTCTTAAGCCCATGCCTTAATTCATTAAATTGATGATGATTTTGAGTTATTCCATTGTTGATGTTGTGAGCTTTGTGATGTTAAATGGTGAAATATGAAAGCTAGATGTTAGATTAATATGTGTTGTCTTTGAATTTTTGATGAATTTGACTATTTTGGACTAAATTGTGAAAATTAGAAATTGAGGGACTAAAATGTGAATGAATGAAATATGTAGGCTTATATGGACTAATGGAATATTCGGCCAAGCATGTGTATAAAGAAATTATGTGTATTTTGTGATTTTTTGAAATAAGGACTAAAATGTCAAAATGTGAAAATGTGAGGGTTAATTTGTAAAATGACCTATATATGTGTATATGGATTGGATTGAATGGATTGTGTTATTAAATAGGTAAATAAAAATTTATATAGATCAAGAACAAAAGAAAATGAAATTAGATCGGGGGAAATCGAAAGTGGTCAAGTAGTCGTTTCCATCCGTTCGTATCCGTACGAGGTAAGTCGATATACAAATAAATGTGTTTGAGTTGAGTTATTATTGCTGATATGTTACTGAAATGTGATGAATGGCGATTGGAGCTGATTATGTTAAATCTGAGAAAATTTCGATAAAGTAACGACGTTCGAAAAGTCTCGTACGAACCTTAGGAAGTAGTTAGGATACATATGTCATGACATAGGATTTCGATATGTGTTATCGTGTAAGACCACGTATGGGACATTGGCATTGATTTGTGATTTATGTGTAAGACCATGTTTGCGACATTGACATCGTATTTGATTTTGTGTAAGACCTTGTCTGGGGCAGTGGCATCGTTATTCATTACATGTAAGACCACGTCTGGGACGTTGGCATTGTACGAGCTTTTTGAGCTGTCCGAGTATCCTATTTAATTCCGAATGGTTCAACGAGCATTCTGAGAAATGAATGAGTACATGAATGTACATCCAAATTCTGGTACGTATGTATGTATATGAATTTGGAAATGAAAGGTATGTATGTATAAGATTATTTGATATATGAGCTACTTTACATGATATGTGCTTATGAACAAGTAGACATGATCAATGAAGATATAAGAAGAATCTGACTTGTGATTCTGTTATACCTTGAATCATATGTATGAAATGGTTTATAATTGTTCTATGTGATAAGTTTATTTGTATATGGCTTACTAAGCTTTCGAAAGCTTACTTTGTGTGTGTTTGCATTGTTTAATAGATTATCGAATCTATTGGAAGCTCAGGGATCGTCGAGGATCATCACCACACTATCACACTATACTTTGGTACCTTTTGAAAATATACATATAGAAGTATGGCATGTATAGGCTAGAGAACTTAATTTATGTTTTGAAATGTGTATATATAGCCATGTGATATAGCTTGATAATGAATGTGACTAAGGAATGCATTTAGTGTATGTTAAGTGATGCATAAGTTGATATGTTTGATGTGCTCATGAATGAATAAAAAGATGGTCAACCTTGGTAAGATTTATGGTTGATTTTAGGAGTTGAAATGATAAGAAATGTTATGAATTTAAATGGATTATTATGAGGTATGAACTACATGTTTTTGAAGTGAGATTAGTATTTGAAATTGGTATGCTTGAGTTAGAATTGTATATAGAAATGAATGATGTTGTTATGGGACAAATTGTGCATACCCCAAACTAGGCCTAGAAGTTAGGCCCGAATCTAACATGTCACATAAAATGGTTGTTTAAAAACTAAGCATTCTTTGAAAATGTTTGCATCTCTTTTGAAAACTTCGAGTTTCATTGTTTGCTTGAAAAAACACGATTTGCTTAAGGTCCGATTTTGTAAAGTTGTTATTATTTGAAATCTACTTTTGATATGGAAATCGAATTTGAATAGTTGCAAAAATGTGATATTTTGAAAACTGTTTGTTAACTCTTTTAGAAAAACTCCCGTATTAAACATCTAACAATAAATAATAATAGAAAAGTAAGTTTTAAAAGGAAATTAAAGTCTAAAGGCCTTATTACAAAACATTAAACCCAAACTAAATAATCCTAAAAATAAAGTAAAAACTGAATTTACTAAGGTTTGCGAGAAATCTTCGATGTATGGCCACCACTGAGTCCTCCACAGCTCCAAATCCTCTATCACTGGGGATTACCTGCGATATTAAAGAAAAAGGGGTGAGTTACGAGAACTCAGTGTGTAATTCCCCATATAAAATAATAACTAGGCCCGAGCCCATACGGAAACAAACTAAGCCTGAGTCCTTTTAGCATGGTATAACAGATAATGTATGCAATGCAACCCATTGACCTAGTAATCCATCGCTACACCTTTGCCTGTACCACCAAAAACACACATGGGGATTTCTACAATAAACCCTCCATCCGCTACACACCTCGATGGCAGTCACGCTGTTCATCGCCAAAATTATGGCAGTGCCACCGAAATAATGTGACGAGGTCACCGAAATATATGGAAAAGCCACCGAAATATGTGGCAAAGTCACCAAAATATGTGGCAGAGCCACCGAAATACACTTCCCCGATCATCAATATCCCGACCCCATGCAATATATCATGACATAATAATTCGTGTATGCAGTATGTCAAATCATAGTCAATCATATACATACATTCACAACATATCAGTCACACGACCACAGAGTTAGCTAAAACACAATCTTAACTTCATAGTTAGCTCAGTCATAGTCCTAACCAGTCATATACCCGCAAGGGAAAATCAGTCATTTTACCCTATAAGGGTATTCCGGTAATCCTGCCCTTCAGGGGTAGTTCGGTAATTCTACTCATAACTTATTCCTGTATGCAGTGCATCTCAAACATAATCAATCATACAATTAACACATACAACGCTAGTACTACCATGAGGGTACAACGATCATTTTATTATTTAGGGGTACAACAGTAATTTCACCCCTTGGGGGTATTTTGGTAGTTTTGCAAATTAGGGGCAATTTAGTAATTTTATAAATCAGGGGTATTTCGATAATTTTGTAATCTGAGGATATTTCGGTAATTTTACAAACCAAGGGTATTTCAATAATTTTGTAAACACCGGGGGTATTTCAGTAACTTCACAAACTAAGGGTATTTTGATAATTTAGTAAACCAGGGGTATTTCAGTAATTTCACAAATCAAGGGTATATCGATAATTTTGTAATTTGAGGGTATTTCAGTAATTTTATAAACCGGGTATTCTAATTAGATATAACGATACGAATGGGCCTGGGCCCATTCTTGGCCCAAATGGGCCCACACGCTTGTGTGGCCCACTTAGCCCAAATCTAGCCACAGATACGAGATTCCCATAGTCTAATCCAACATCTACTACACAATCATACAACTTATTCATACGGGCCACGGGCCCATTGGACCCACTTGGCCCCATTCGGCCCTCGTAGCCCAAACAGCATTAACCCACAAGAATACTCATAGTGGCCTCGACTATCGCATCGAAGCTCCCACACGTGCGCTCGCACGCTCGTGTGGCTACCATTGCCGTGTGACTGGCATTTTGACATTTGCCGCTCTACAGCTAGAGTTGTGTGAAATACACACCTGATAGGAATCTAAAGCTGCTAATCCGTGCTCTGAGGACTCTTATGCCCAACGCCCATCAAGGTGTGCTTCCTTTCCTCATAGACAGCTCCATTTATAGCCAGCTTCTCACCTTCCCTCTTGCTAACTTTCCGATGTGGGATCCCTTCTTCAATAGAGTTTAAATCCAACACAACTTTGGCCGTCCAATCCGCAAAATAGATACTCCCTTGCTTGTCATGAGATTCGAACCCAGACTCCCCTGTAGCATAATCTACGCCGCTAGCCACTTTACCAACTAGCTCCTTGTTGTCTTAAAACATGTGCAACTAAATATAAGTCTATGGCCAAAGTCTTAAGTTCATTTAAAAAGAAAAATCAAAATGCCAGCACCAAGACTTGAACCTTGGACCCCTTACTTCATTGTGGAGTCACTCCCTTGTCTCTTATGTGGCAGCACTTTGTCACCACAACACAACTCCTTTTGTGCCATTTTTCTCCACATTTTATTCTTAAAGCCTACTTACTAACTCCCAGGGTTTTATTCACCTAAAACCAAAATTTTCCTAAGGCCCAAGTTTGATCCCGAAACTTCATGGAAACCTCCTAACCTTCTAAAATCACTCACCTAATAGGTCCAACTTGCATTAGATCCGTTCTCTTATTCTCAAAAATTTTTAAACACTCCTACAATAGGCCCATGTGCCCAATTCTACTAGGCCCAAATTCGGGTCATTACAGTGCATAATTTGGTATGTTTTGTTTGTTTTTGGAACATGAAATGACGCTTGTTTGGTGCTTATAGGTTTGACCCAAAATGGGCGGTAATTTGGCCATACAAGTGGCCAATAATTGCCCACACGGTTGAGCACACGGTGATAAACCATAATATACACATATTTTAGTCCCACATTTAGCATACTTTTGGATGATTTTTCCCTTTAATTATGAAAATAGGTGCTCTTAATCCTTTGTTTTCATGTTTTATACTCAAGAGAACACCAGAGGATGAAAAGAACAAGAAACATGCCAAAAACGGAGAAAATGGGGCAAAACACAAAATCCACACGGCCTGGGCCCAAGACCACACGACCGTGATCCTTAAGAAGAGCCGAACACGACTTGGACCCTAAAATAAACGCCCGTGCCTTCTCAACAGGTTCGATCACTGCCTGAAATCGAACCACACGGGCGTGTGTCACGGGCATGTCCCTGTCGCAGAAAAGACGAGTTTCATTCGTATTAGGGTACTTAGAGGCAAAGAAGGACATTTCAAAAGCCTATATAAAGACCCTAGAGGCCAACCTTTAGGAGGCGGTTTAGTTAGGCCAAGGAGCCAAGCCAGAGGGGCCAGAGTTGTGAGATTCACTCGAAGAAAGCCAGTTGTTTCATCTCAAGAAGCCAGGATCATACTCAAGATAGAGGAACTCTCCTTCAAATTCCTTCAGGGGGTTTTAGGGTTTTCTTTATGTTTTGTTTTATATTTTCTTCTGAGATGTTTTCTTTTACTAATATGAACTAAACCTCTCAAATACCTGAAGGGGATGAAACCTAAGACGAATCTTTTTATTGTTATCTGAGCTGTATGATAAATACTTGATTTTTTCTTAACTATGTGTTCTTAATTCTTATTTTGATATTTCCAAGATATTGATTCAAGCATTTATGCTCTTAGGCAGAGGGGGAATAGATACTATTTAAGATCAGATCTAGCATAGTTAAGCAGAGTTGGTCGCAACCCTAGAGATAGGATGGTGAAAATCTGACGGATTAGGGTCAAACCTAATATGGGAATCCATAGATCGAGTTAATTGAATTCTAGGGGTTTTAATTAGAAAGAGATTTCAATTAATCAACCTAGAGTTAAACGTTAGTAGCCTCAAGAGAGGTATTAATATAAATTAGGGAATCCTAAGGATCAAGTCAAGTGAATAAATCGTCTGGTTCAGAGTTAGATAACAAGTGAAGTCTAGGTGGATTCTTCCTCGGGTATTGTCTAAATTAATCAGTTTTCTCTGAAGTTTTTCCTCAATTTCTTCTTTTTTTTCTTCGCATCTTTAGCCTAATAGTTAGTTAATTTTAGATTAGATAAAAATTCCCTTAATTATTAGGCTAAATAATAAAAAGAATGCTAGTATTAGTACTTTTGGTTCCTTTGGGTTCGACAATCCGGTCTTGCCACTAAACTATACTACAGTTCGATAGGTGCTTTTGCCTCCATCGTTGTCTTAGTTAGTTTCCAGGTTCGATCATTCTTTTTTTAAATTTTTAAGACTCTGACATACGATTAAGTTTTTGGTGCCGTTGTCGTGGAACTGAAATATTAAGAACGCTCAATTTTTTTACTACTTTAGCCATATTTTTATTTTTTATTTTTGCAATTAAATTTTATTTTTACTTTTTCTAAATTTTCTTTTTCTATTTCTCTTTTCCTAGTAGGTACCTCTAGCTTATGACTAGAAGGAACCCGACAGAACCACTACTTTGCGACAGTGATATTGAAGGAACCATACGCAGAAATCGTAGAGAAGTAAGGCGAGACTTAAATTACATACAAGAAGAGCAAAAGGACGAAACTAATACCACTGAAGGGATGGCTGAGAATAATCCACTACCTCAGGAGGTGGCCGATCATCATGCTCCTCGAACTATGTATGATTATGCTAAACCTAATTTAGCAGGAGCCAAGTATTGTTATGCCTGCTATAGCCGCTAATAATTTTGAATTGAAACCCAACACTATACAAATGATTCAACAGTTTGTTCAATTTGATGGTTTGTAGGACGAAGAGCCAAATACTCATTTAGCAAATTTTCTAGAATTCTATGATACCTTCAAAATAAATTACATTTCTGATGATGCCATTCGCCTTCGGTTATTTCCCTTTTCATTAAGAAATAAAGCCAAACAGTGGTTGCGTTCTCTTCTACGAGGATCAATCACCACATGGGATCAAATGACCAAAAATTTTTTATTAAAATATTTTCCACCAGCCAAAACGGCCAAATTAAGGAATGATATCTCTTCTTTTGTGCAGATGGATTTAGAAACATTATACGATGCATGGGAGAGATACAAAGATTTATTGAGAAGGTCCTACACCATGGTTTACCCTTATGGCTACAAGTCCAAACTTTTTACAACGGTGTGAACCCCTCAACTCGGCAGTTAATTGACTCAGCAGCCAGCAGAACCCTAAATAACAAAACTCGTAAAGTAGCTTATAAATTCATAGACGAGATGTCACTGAACAACTATCAGTGTCAATTTACAACGACAAGGCCAACTAAATCAGCCGGAGTTTTCAATCTCGACACGGTCACCATGCTATCAAATTAGGTAGAGATGATCAATAAAAAGATTGATGGTTTGTGTGGTTCTTTGTAGGTACATCCAGTTATGCAATGTGACTCAAATCTAGGAGGTGTGGCGAATCCTGAGTACCCACCCTACAATCTGGGCATGTAGAGCGAACAAATGAACTATATGGGTAACAATTTTCGATCTCAAAATAACCCGTATAGTAATACCTATAATCCAGGTTGGAGGAACCACTTCAATTTTTCGTGGGGTGGCCAAGGAAATCAGAGGCAACAACCACCCTTCAAATTTCCAACAACAGTCCTACCCACAGGAAAAGAAGCCAAACCTTGAAGAGATGCTGACAAAATTCATAGCGGTGTCAAAAACTCGTTTCCAAAACACCGAAAAACACTTAAAAATCAACAAGCATCGATTAAAGGAAACGAGAACCAGTTAGAGCAACTCGCTAAATTGATCTCTGAATGACCACAAGGTAGCTTGCCAAGTAACACGTAGACTAACCCAAAAGAGCAACTTCAAGCCATTACCGCTCAAGACAGTGAAGGGTTAGTAGAATCTGAATCCGAGCCAAAGCAAGAACCTGTGGTAAGTGAAGGTAAGGTTAAGGTAAGACAAGAAAAGCCAAAATCGATAATTAAAGAATACCAACCTCGTATACCTTATCCTAATGCGATGAAGAAAGACAATACAGAGGAACAGTTTGGTAAGTTTCTTAAACTCTTAAAAAAAATTACATATTAACCTACCGTTTCTTGAAGCTCTTTCACAGATGCCAGATTCAAGGAAATTTTTAAAAGCACTTTTAACAAACAAGAGAAAGATAGACGAGAAACCGCATGTGGAATTAAACGCAGTGTGCTCAGCAATGTTACAGAACAGACTAACACGAAAATTAAAAGACCCAGGGAGTTTTACAATTCCATGTTTAATTGGTAGTTTATTTGTTGATAATGCTTTAGCTGATTTAGGGGCAAGAATCAATGTTATGATTTCCAAAATGTTTAAACAGTTAGGTCTAGGGAAACCCAAGCAAACTAGGATGAGCATTCAACTAGCTGATAATACTATTCGAATACCTAGGGGTATAATTGAAGATGTACTACTTAAAGTGGATAAATTTATATTCCCAGTAGACTTTGTTGTTTTAGATATGGATGAAGACAATAATATCCCCTTAATTCTAGGAAGACCCTTTTTAGAAACTGGCAGATCTAAAATTGATGTTAGTACATGTGAGCTCATACTTCGTGCAGGTGACGAATAAATCAGTCTTCAAGCTCTCAAATCAGCTAGGACATTGAGTGATAAATGTGAGAACGTAAATTCCGTTGATAATCAATCAGTTAAACTTTCTTTTTAGGAAGCACCACATAACTATACCACTGAGCCTGATCTCATAGCTCGTACCAACAAAGAAATATTTCATGTGGAACGATGGCTTCAGATCTATGACCTAGATGAGTGGAAGACACATTTCAAGGAGAAACTAGGAATACACGAAGTGATACCAAAGGAACCCCCAGAAGAACTTAAAGGAACATCAAATCACTCCAAAATAGGAGATCAAGTACTATTAGATAAAATAGATCTGAAAATCACCACATCAAACCTGAATTCAAACAAAGAAATCTCTTTTAAAGTAATTAATGTGTTCCCTTACGGAACAGTCTAGGTAAGTAATTCTACATTTGGTATTTTTAAAATAAATTCCACTCGACTCAAATTATATGATGATAGCATGAAAAAGGATTTTTCACTCCTTAAAACACTGTGAAGGTACGAATAAGAGGTAAGTCCAGCTTAAGACTTTAAATGAGCACTTCTCGGGAGGCAACCCTAAGACTAAACCTATTTATTTTGATTTTCTTTCTTTTAGCACCAAATGATAAGCCGTAAAATGAACATATTTTAATCCAACATTTAGCATAATTTTGGATGATTTTTTTCCATTTAATTATGGAAATAGGTGCTCCTAATCCTTTATTTTCATGTTTTATACTCAGGAGAGCACCAGAGGATGAAAAGAATGAGAAACGGGCTAAAAATTGAAAAAATGGGCCAAAGCCCAAATTCTGCACAGCCTGGGCCCAAGACCACACGGTCGTGCCTCTTAAGAAGAGTCAATCATGGCCTGGACCCCGAAATGCACGGCCGTGCCTCATCAATAGGTTCGACCACGGCCTGGCCTCGAATCACACAAGCGTGTGCCATGGGCGTGGCCCTGCCATAGGAACGAAGAATTCTATTCGGATTATGATACTTTCGGGCCATGTAAGGCATGTCGAAGCCTATATAAACATCGTATGAGGCAACTTAAAGGGGGTTCAACGAGAGTTCGACAGAAGCCTTCTGTCAGGCTTTTCGGGCGTTCAGCTAGGCCAATGAGCTGAGCCAGAGAAGTTAAATACAAGGATTTACTCGCAGGAAGCCAGTTGGTTCATCTCAAGAAGCCAGAATCATACTCAAGACGGAAGAACTCTCCTTTAATTCATTTAGGGGGTTTTAGAGTTTTCTTATGTTTTGTTTTATGTTTTCTTCTGAGATGTTTTCTTTTACTATTATGAACTAAATCCTCAAATACCTGACGGGGATGAAACCTAAGACGGATCTTGTTATTGTTATCTGAGCTGTATGATAAATACTTGATTTGTTCTTAACTATGTGTTCTTAATTCTTATTTTGATATTTCTGGGATATTGATGCATTGATAGATCCAGGGTCTACTCATTCACATGTGTGTGTGAATGTAGTATCGAGTAAGACTCTACCTGATGAGTCTATTGAGTTTGTAATTAGAGTATCAAATCCATTAGGCAAGTGTATTCTGGTTGATAAAGTGTGCAAGAATTGTCTATTGATGTTTCGGGATATTTGTTTTTTTGGCTAATTTGATGTTACTACCCTTTGATGGAATTGATATAATTCAGGGTATGGATTGGTTAACGCTGCTAATGCTATTGTGAATTGCAAATGAAAGAGTATTGATTTGAAAAGTCAAAATGGTGAGATCATTTGAATTGAATCTAGTGATTTGAATAGGCTACCAGGTATAATATCTTCGACGAAAGCTTTTAATTATGTGAAAAAGGGATACGAAGCTTATCTGGCATATGTGATAGATACAAAAGTGTCAGAAACGAAGGTTGAATCTGTGCCTATAGTTTGTGAATTCCCTGATGTGTTTCCTGAAGAACTACTTGAATAATCTCCAATACTTGAATTCCCTGTGCCTCTTCAAGTGATTCCACAAAACGTGATCTTCCTGGCTCGGCTCCTTGGCCTAGCTCACCGCCTAACGCCCCCTTTCAGGTTACACTTAGGGTGTTTAGATAGACTTTTAGAATACTTTACTTGGCCTCTAAGTGTACCCATTCAAGTATACTTCCTACTCAGTGTTTGAATAAGCTTTGGAAAGTGTTTCTTTGGCTCTAAGTATCCAAATTCGAGTGAAATTGCTCTCTCCCGTAACAGGGGCACGGCCATGGTACACGCCCGTGTAAATCATTTTTATGTCGTGTCTCGATTCTGTCGATTGGGGCACGGCCGTGTAAATCATGGCATGGCAATATCTTAGTTAATTGTCGAGGCATGCTATGTGGCTTGAAGTCTAGGCCGTGTAGATTTCCTTTTTGGCCCAAATTAGCCCTTTTTAACCCCGATTCTTGTTCTTTTCGTCTTCGGGTGCTTTCCTGAGTAAAAAAATGAAAAGAAAGGACTAAGAGCACCTTTTTACATAAAACAAGGGCTAAATCATCCAAAAGCATACTAAATGTGGGCCTAAAATATGTTGCTTTTACGGTTTATCAAATACCCCCGCACTTAAGCTTTTGCTTGTCCTCAAGCAAAATTCTCAACTTTATAATTAAAACGACCTTTCCATAATTGACAATTCTTATCAACAATGCCTTATCATAATTCACAGATAATTCATACATGGATAATTTATCTCAAAGACTCCTAAAGATTCAAACAATTCTAAGTCATAAATTTGTAGCATAAAAACATAGGCGTCTCCCCTTATCTAAATAATTACCTTTAATTCAAAATCGACAAGGATTGACATCCTCACTAAAGATTCACTCGAAGCACTCGAAGTGTTTTAAGGTTCAAGAGAAAGCACTCATAAGTCGAACCTGAAAAGTTAATCCCATAGGCTTGCCTGAAAATCAAATCTCCACCACTGTAATATGAGATGATACACAAATCAAAAGGTCTTTTAGCGGGTTGTAACGGGCTTAGGTTAAAGGTATGGATAAAGGCTGAACTAGAAGGTTTGAAATCGAGATTGACCTGACCAATTACCTAACAAGAATAATGAACTAGAAGATAAATGATTGCTTTGAAACTAATAATACTACTATTAATAATACTTTTAATACGAGCTCTTCTTCAACAATTGGAATTTAGACACATAAGCTCCTTTAATCATATACTAACGCTTGAATATACTTTGGTTTTTTTTAAGAACAAACTAAGTAAATACATAATAAAGAAAGAACTTTATCAACTGAAATAAACTAATTCGATAATTGATCAATTCAATTCTCGATAGGAGGGTAGTAAAAAAGAATGGTGATAACAAATACAAAGGGTTTTGGGTTAATATTAAGCGGGTAATTCAATAAAAAAGGTTGTTAAGATCAACGGGGTTCACTAGGGGTTAATTATGTAGGTAAGCTTTTTATTGGAGTGAATAGGTTAAAACCTAGGTTCCTTTATCATCTCAATATATCAAATCATTAATGTGGTCTCGACATGTATAATTAAGGCAAGTTCTAGAATAACAATTCAGTGTTGGCACACTCATAATCAATAAAGTAAGCATGAAGAAGAATATGTGCTCTATAAGGCTCAAAATCTAACACAAATTATGGGTATTTAACATCAATCCTGTAAATTTCAAGCTTCAAGGTAGTATTCAAATCCAGTTCAACAACCTAGGAAATTTTTAATTTTTTGAAAAAAATCGACTTATCATGCTAGATTCTCTAGTATTCTTCACGTATAAATCATCAATGCACAATTATCAATGACTTATTCAAGAGCTTATCAATAAAAATCATAAATTATTAGAAGTTTCACCTTAATTGATAATATGAAAAACTTACTTAGGAACAAGACTAAAATTCAGGATTTGAGAATTAAGGAAAAAAAAGAAAAAAAAAATCAGGTACTTTTACCCCCACACTTAAGATGTACATTGCCCTCAATGTACAAAGATAGGTAAACAGTTATGTAATAAAAAGAGAAAGGGGGAAGTGATACTTCCTAAATTTTGGATGACTTCGGGAGTTGGCCGAGGTCATGATTGAAGATGACTTATGTAGTGGTGAATTACTCCCACTGATTTGTTTGTGTATGTGTAGTGTGTGATTGGAACTGCGAAGTCATCAGTTAGATATTTCGGAGGCGTAAATAAATAAAATGTTAGGCATACTTGAAGATTAGATAAGCAATGTTAATCATAAAATTTTGCAATGAAGAAAAGTTTCAAATTACGACAAATATAGAAAATTAAAATAAAGGAAAGAAAAAAAAGAAAAAATTAAATGTAGATGGTCAAAAGGACTCAAAGGTCCTCATCATCAGCTGGGTCCTGTGATGGTGCTGGTGATGAGATATGGAGGTGCTGGCATATTTGTTGGAGAGTGGCCTCTATCCCATCAAAACGTCAAGTGTTGTCAATGAAATACTGCTCGAACTGGTCGAGGCGTGCAGAGATATCCGCCCATGAGGTTGCTCCATGGGATCGCCGTTGGCTTGGAATCGGTGCCTCTTGTGATGGTGGTGAGGCATCATCAGTAATGTCCTCGGGCTCCCCTTCATCTGTAGGTGTCACTAAGCTGTATTGAGGGGGGACTGTCGATGATGTTTAATCATCCTCATGTGTAGCATCGTCTGGATGCCCTGAGGTGCCATTTGCCCAATCATCGTTAGGGAGGATCTCTGGTCGTCAGTGTTAAGGAGGCCGAAGTGTCGAGCCAACCGTGTTAAAAATGGGCCCATCGATACAATTCCCTTTCTGTGTGCCTCTGTTTGATGCTGCATTGCTCCGACAATAAAGTATGCAAGGTCAAACACGTGTCCTTCCGACATGCAAAATAAATAGTATACATCGTGTCGATTTACCACGCCGGTGCTCTCACGATGACCTGTAATGGTGTGAGCGAGAATAGCGTGAATGTACCTCAAGGCTGGGTTAAGTGCTGTCGCCTTGGAGCGGCTGGGATCGTAAATGCCAGTGCTAGGATGTAAGCTACGCCAGCAGTGGAGGGGAGTGCAGTGGAGCTGTCGGTCTAAGTCAGATAGTGGGTTTTCTTCTATAAATTTGAGCGTGTAGAGTCCGAGTGCCGAGCCGAATTGTGGTACTCTTAGCCGACGTACCGTACCCCCTAAATGGAATTGGTTTGTACCCGGGTCGTCGAACTGTGCCATTACTGCCTGCAAGGTAAAGGTGGTGCAGAACTCTATGTGAGCTCCAAGTATGTGGGCTCGTTGATTGAGAAAAACTATTCCCACGGGTCAGTTGACATAAGGGCTCGAATATCAGTTGTGAGCCTGACTTGTTCCAGTGCGTCCCAATCGATTCACCTACCGGTGCCAAGGGGTCTATCCCGTATTGCCTTGTACAGCTCTTCCTGAGCTGCTTGAGAAAATCGAAGGAATAGGTGTCATAACTCGGAAGAAGCACTTACTGAGGATGATCTTGACCCCTTTCTTTTCTTGCTTGGGTTGGTTGTGGATCGTTTAGGTCGAGATGATGACATTGTACCTCAATTCGGTAATCAAATATAAAGTAAGTTCTTTTGATCCAGTTTTCACAATCATAAAGCCAGAATATTCTATTCTAAATCAAGTAAAATTTGAAGAGTTAGAATAATAAGCATGTTAATCATTAGAAATTAGAGATATTATTTCAAATAAAGAAATGTATTAGTTCTAAAATGCGAGATTTTATTCCTAAATATCAACAGAAAATTCATCAATTAATAAATAGAAAACAATCCATCAAGCCTAAATATTAGGTATTCATAAATTTTTGAGATAATTTCTTAAGTATAATCATGCTTAATACTAAACTAAAATAAAAATAACGCAAGGTAACATCAGATTTGTCAAGCTTTAAGTCAAGAAATTGAAATAAAGAAGGGAACCAGAGGTTGTGGTGGTGTAAATCAGTCAAGCACGAGTGAAGCACAGCTGTGCTGTGGTAATTTTCACAGGTACACAGCTGTGGGGAGGGCATGGTCTACTGCAGCACGGTGGTGTTGAGGGCGTGTGGACTGTTTTTGTGTGGTTTTTGGAGTGAAGGGTAAGGTGAGGAGTTCTGGGATGATTAAGGATATTCGTGTGGCTGGATTTGGGAGGAGAGGGGCCGAAAAATCTAATTAGGGTTTAAGTGAAGGGGGTGAGCGGTTGAATTTAAATAGGAGGGGGAAAGCATGGGTGGTTGGCATGCCCGTGTAGATTTTAAATAGCCTGTGCTTTTCGCGTGTTTAAGATTTAGGCGCGTTCAAGGGTTATTGGCATGGCCGTGGGTCAATGGTCATTCCTGTATGTGGCAAGTCAGTATCTCCACACGGTCATCCGGCACGGGCGTGTCTCACCCGTGCTCGATAAGTCAATATCTCCACACGGTCATCCAACACGGGCGTGTCTCACCCGTACTCATAAGTCAGTAACCTCACACGGGTAGTCGGCATGGGTGTGGTCTTTTTATCGCAGGCCGTGTTGGGAAAACAAATTCTTCTTTGTCGTGCACGGCTATTGGCTTGGCCGTGGTTTGTCTCCTGGTTACATACGGCCACGGGCACGCCCATGTATAAGGCTGTGTGGTCTAAAACCTACATTTTATTAGATTAGTTAGATGTTTGAATAGTTAAAAGTATGATGTTAGGGAAGTTAGTGCTCGGGTTGCCTCCCGAGAAGCGCTCGTTTTAAATTCTTAAGCTCGACTTTCCCTGTTTTCGGTTCTAAAAGAAGGTTCAAGGAGCAGAAGCTCCTCTCTCATATCTCCAAAATCTGCACCATTATAAATTTTGAGTCGATGACCATTTACCTTGAATGTGCCCTTAGTGGGGTGAGTTACCTCGATTGTGCCATATGGGAAAATTGTTTTGATCATGATTGGGCCTGACCATTATGATTTCAGCTTCCCAGGAAATAATTTGAGCCTTGAGTTGTACAGTAGGACCAAGTCCCCTACTTCGAATTGTTTCGTCCTCTTTAGACGAGAATCGTGGCGTCACTTTATTGCCTCTTTGTATAGTTTTGAGTTCTCATAGGCCTCAGCTCTCCATTCGTCTAACTCATTTATCTGGATCATTTTTTTCTTTCCTGCAGCTTTAAGATCAAAATTCAAAAACTTTATTGCACAAAAAGCTTTGTGTTCTAACTCGAATGGTAGATGACAACTTTTCCCGTATACCAGTTTGTATGGGGATGTTCCTAGAGGGGTTTTAAATGCTGTTCTGTAGGCCCATAAGGCATCATCTACTTTTAGTGCCCAATCTTTTCTATTCGATTCAACTGTTTTTTTCTAGGATACGTTTAAGTTCTCGGTTTGCCACTTCAACTTGCCCACTAGTTTGAGGGTGATATGGGGTAGCTATCTTGTGATATGCTCCATATTTCTTTAGAACTTTTTCAAATTAAGTATTACAAAAATGAGTACCCCTATCACTAATGATAGCTTTAGGCGTCCCAAATTGAGAAAACAATTTTTTGAGAAATTTAACTACTACCCTAGCATCATTGGTAGGTAAAGCTTCTGCTTCTACCCATTTTGACATGTAATCAACTGCCACTAGGATGTATTTATTTCCAAATGAACTAGGGAATGGTCCCATAAAATCAATACCCCATACATCAAATAATTCACATGATAACATATATGTTTGAGGCATTTCATCACGTTTAGAAATATTACCTATTCTTTGGCATTTATCACACGAGGTAACATACCTGTTGGCATCTTTAAATAGAGTGGGCCAATAAAAACCTGATTCGAGTATTTTGTGTGCTGTCTTAATGCCACTGTAGTGTCCTCCTGAGGGTCTTGAATGACAGTGTTCCAAGATTTTGTTTGCTTCTGTCTTTGTAATGCATCTTCGAATTACCTGATCTGCATATATGCGAAAAAGAAAAGGATCTTCCAAAAAATAGTTTTTCACATCAATAAAGAATCGCTTCTTTTGGTGATGTGTTAATCTTTTTTGGCAAGATGTTAGCTGCTAAATAATTCGCAATATTTGCAAACCATGGTACCTCAGATTGTGTTACAAAAAAGAGTTGTTCTTTGAGAAATGAATCATTTATCTCATTTTTATCGAGCTGTCTGATATATGGATTTTCAAGTCTAGATAGGTGATCTGCCGCAAAATTCTCAGCTCCCTTCTTATCTTGTATTTCCAAGTCAAATTCCTATAAGAGTAAAATCCATCGTATGAGTCGAGGTTTTGCATCAGGTTTGTTTAAAAGATAACGAAGAGCTGAATGGTCAGTGTAAACGACAACTTTAGACAATATTAGATACTGCCTAAATTTGTCAAAAGCAAAAACTACAGCTAGCAATTCTTTCTCTGTAGTGGTGTATTTTTCTTGTGCGGGTGTTAATGTTCTGCTAGCGTAGTAAATTGGCTGAAAATGCTTGTCTCTTCGTTGTCCCAAAGCTGCACCTACTGTAAAATCACTTGCATCACACATTAGTTCAAAAGGTAAGTTCCAATTAGGCGCAATTATAATCGGAGCATTTATTAATTTATCCTTAAGGACATTAAATGCATCTAAGCATTCCTGATTGAAATTGAAAGGAACATCTTTTTCTAATAATTTTGTCAAAGGCTTAGCTATTTTAGAGAAATCTTTAATAAATCTTCTATAGAACCCTGCATGTCCTAAAAAGCTTCTAATAGCCTTAACTGAGCTAGGGGGAGGTAATTTTTCTATGGCTTCAATCTTTGCTTTATCTACCTCAATCCCTTTACTAGAAATCTTATGTCCTAATACAATCCCTTCTCTAACCATAAAGTGACATTTTTCCCAATTCAAAACAAGGTTTGTTTCCTCACATCTCATTAAAACTCATTTTAAATTTTTAAGGAAAAGATGGAAAGAATTACCAAATACTAAGAAATCATCCATAAATACCTCCATGATGTCTTCCACGAGTTCGTCAAAAATTGCCAACATGCAACAATGAAAAGTAGCAGAAGCATTACATAATCCAAAAGGCATTCTACGATAAGAAAACGTACCGTATGGGCATGTAAATCTTATTTTCTCTTGATCTTCAGGATCTATGGGGAATTGGAAGTAGCCGGAGAGTCTGTCCAAGAAGCAGTAGTACATATGCACAAATAGTCTTTCTAGAATTTGATCTATGAAGGGTAGAGGAAAGTGATCTTTTCTGGTTATAATCTATACAGACTCTCCAACCTGTAACTGTTCTTGTGGGGATTAATTCATTCTTTTCATTGGGCACTACCGTCATACCTCGTTTCTTTGGAACTACCTGCACAGGACTTACCCAAGTGCTGTCAGAAATAGGATAGATAATTCCTGCATCTAGAAGTTTAATTACCTAAGGCTTGACCACTTCTTTCATATTGGGGTTTAGCCGTCTTTGGGGCTGCACACACGGCTTGTATTCTTCTTCCATTAAAATTTTGTGGGTGCAGAATGAGGGGCTTATACCCTTGATGTCGGAGATTTTCCAAGCTATGGATTTTTTATGTTCTCTTAGTACCATTATCAACTCCTCTTTTTCCTTGGGTTTTAATTCTAAAGAGATAATTACCGGTAGTGTGGAATTGTCCCTGAGGAATGCATATTCTAAGTGTTTTGGCAACTGTTTCAATTCCAAACTGGGTGGCTCATCAATGGAGGATTTCTATTTTATTTCGTCATTGTTTTCAATGATTTCTTCTTTCATTTCTCTAAATGACAGGGTATTCAAATTCATCTCATTGCCTTCATCCTTTTCCCCCTCTTCTTGAGTTAGGCACAGTTCCATCGTGTCATCATGTATTATTTCTTGTAATGAATTTTGAATAATATAATTAGTAGTATCAACAAAATAATAGGAATCATCTTGCTCTTTAGAATATCGCATGGCATCATAAATTTGAAAAATAATTTCTTCATCGCCTATCCTTAATACAAGTTTACCGTCACCTACATCAATAACAGCCTTAGCAGTGGCTAAAAAAGGACGCCCTAAAATCAAGGGAACATTGATGTCTTCGTCTATATCTAGCACAACAAAATCGACAGGAAAAATAAATTTATCAATTCTCACCAAGACATCTTCGATAACTCCTCTAGGATATTTAATGGATCTATCGGCTAATTGAATACTCATCCTAGTGGGTTTTGGTTCCCCAAGATCTAATTGTTTAAACATTTTGTAAGGCATTAAATTAATACTGGCACCTAGATCAGCTAATGCTTTCTTAATATTCAAGCTACCAATTAAACAAGGAATAGTAAAACTTCTTGGGTCTTTTAATTTGGGTGGTAACTTGTTTTGGAGGATGGCTGAGCATTCTTCATTAACTTCCACCGTCGATACTTCTTCAAGCTTCCTTTTATTCGTTAGGAGTTCCTTCAAGAATTTTGCATACTTTGGCATCTGTAAAATAGCTTGAACAAAAGGTAAGTTAATATGTATTTGTTTAAAAAGTTTAAGAAACTTACCATATTGGGCATCTATTCATTCCTTCTTTAACTTTGCTGGATATAGGATTGGTGGTTTACTTTCTTTGTGTACTAGAGTCATATCCTCAACTTCCTCATCTCTTGTTTTGTTGTTTTCGTGTGGGGATATTTTTTTCCTTGGTTCAACTAATTCTTTTCCACTTCTTAGTGTAACTACTTTTACCTGTCCGATTTCTTTAGAAAAAATATCTGTCCGTATTTCACAGACCATCTCAATAAGGAGTCCAATTGACTTAGTGAACTCCTCGAATGACTCAGTAAGGTCCTTAACTGCCGATTGTTGATCTTTAAGTGTTCCCTTAGTATTTTGGAAATGATTTTCTGTGTCTGTTATGAATTTTGTCAGTATCTCTTCGAGAGTTGGCTAATTGTGAAAATTTGGAGGAGGTTGTTGTCTTTGATTTCCTTGACCTCCCCACAAAAAATTTGGGTGGTTCCTCCAACCTGGATTGTAAGTGTTACTATAAGAATTGTTATTGGATCTGAAATTATTACCTATATAATTTGTCTGTTCGGTTTCTGCATCAGGTTGGTAGGGTGGGTACTCAGGATTCACCACAGTTCCACTTGCGTTGCACTACATGACTGGGTGTACCTGCGAGGAACATAGACTGTCAAGCTTTTTATTCATCAACTCTACCTGATTTGACAACATGGTCACTGCATCGAGGTTGTAAACTCCGGCTGATTTTGTCGATTTTGTCTTTGTAACTTGCCATTGATAGTCATTCAGTGACATCTCTTCAATGAACTCGTAGGCGGCTTTAGGAGTTTTATTATTTAAAGTTCCACTAGCGGCTGAATCAATTAATTGCCTTGTTGAGGGATTTACATCGTTGTAAAAAGTTTGGACTTGAAGCCACAAAGGTAATCCGTGGTGTGGATATCTCCTAAGAGATCCTTGTATCTCTCATATGCATCGTATAACGCCTCTAAATCCATCTGCACAAATGAAGAGATATCATTCCGTAATTTGGCTGTTTTGGCCGGTGGGAAATATTTTAATAAAAAATTTTTCTGTCATTTATTCCCATGTAGTGATTGACCCTCGTGGTAACGAGTTCAACCACTGTTTGGCTTTATTCTTTAATGAAAAGGGGAATAACCGAAGACAAATGGCATCATCAGAAATGCCATTTATTTTGAAAGTATCACAAACTCTAAAAAATTAGCTATATGAGTGTTCGGGTCTTCGTCCTGCAAACCAACAAATTGAACGAATTGTTGAATCATTTGTATTGTGTTAGGCTTTAATTCAAAATTATTAGCGGCTATAGCAGGCCTAACAATACTAGATTCAGCTCCTGTTAAATGAAGTTTAGCATAATCATATATAGTACGAGGAACATTATTTTCTTCCACATCTCGTGGTGGATTATTCTCGTCCATCCCTTCAGTAAGATTGGATCATCTTCTCGCTTTTCTTCCGTGTAATTTAGGGCTCGCCTAATTTCTCTATGATTCTTTCGAGCGGTAGCTTCAATTTCACTATCGTATTCTAAAAGTCCTATCGGGTTCCTTCTAGTCATAAACTAGAGGTACTTGCTAGGAAGAAATAATGAAAAATAAAATTAGCAAAAGATACTAAAATAATAGAAATAGTGGCTAGAGTAATAAAAATAAAACTTTCTTAATATTTTAGTTCCCCGGCAATGGCGCCAAAAACTTGATTGCTGAAATCAGAGCTTTAAAATTAATAATGAACGAGATAGAACCTTGAGACTAACTCTGACAACGATTAAAGGCAAGTGTACCTATCGAACAGTAGTATAGCTTAGACAAGATCAGATTATCGAACCCAAAGGAACTAAAAGTACTAATACTTACTTTCTTTTTATTATTTAGCTTAAAATATGGAGTGATTGGTTGATTTAATCTAGTTTAACGATTTCTAAGCTAAAGAAAAAAATAAAAATAACTAATAGGGAAATAACTCGAAGAAAACTCAATTGATCACAACGATACCCTCACGAAGAATCCACCTAGACTTCACCTGTTTTTTAATACTGAACCATATGATTTATTTACTTAGTTTGATCTGTAAGACTCCCTAACATATATTAAACCCTCTCTCGAGGTGAATAACGTCTAACCCTAGGTTAATTAGTGGAACTCTCATTCACTTATAATAACCCCCTAGAATAGCAGTAAATCGATCTATGGATTCCCTTATTAGGTTTTACCCTAATCCGGTAAAATCTCGTCACCCTATCTCTAGGCGTGTGATCAACTCCGCTTAATTATGCTCAATCTACTCTTAAGCAGGGTCTATTCCTCCTCCACCTAAGCACATCAGATTTGGATTAAGCATGCATAATTAAGAACAAACTAAGTATTTATCATATAATTCAGAAATCAAAAACAAAATTCATCTAGGTTTCATCCCCTTCAGGTATCTTAAGGGTTTAGTTCATAACAAATAAAGAAAACATCTCAAGAGAAAGATTAAAAAAACATAGAAAATCCCTAAAACCCCCTGAAGGAATTGAAGGGGAAATTCACTCTTGAGTATAATTTTGGCTCTTCGAGATGGATCCACTTGGCTATCTTCGAGTGATTCCACAAAACGTGATCTTCCTGGCTCGGCTCCCTAGCCTAGCTCACCGCTTAACGCCCCTTTTCAGGTTACACTTAGGGTGTTTATATAGACTTTTAGAATGCTTTACTTGGCCTCTAAGTGTCCCAATTCAAGTATACTTCCTACTCGGTGTTTGAATAAGCTTTGAAAAGTGTTTCTTTGGCTCTAAGTATGCAAATCCGAGTGAAATTGCTCTCTCCCATAACAGGGGCACGGCCATGGTACACGCCCGTGTAAATCATTTTCAGGCCGTGTCTCGATTCTGTCGATTGGGGCACGATCGTGTAAATCATGGCATGGCCGTGTCTTAGTTAATTGTCGAGGCACGGTTGTGTGGCTTAAAGTCCAGGCCGTGTCGATTTCCTTTTTGGCCCAAATTGGTTTTAAGCCCGGTTCATGTTCTTTTTATCCTCAGGTGCTTTCCTGAGTAAAAACATGAAAAGAAAGGATTAAGAGCACCTTTTTACATAAAACAAAGGCTAAATCATCCAAAAGCATACTAAATGTGGGCCTAAAATATGTTGCTTTTGCGGTTTATCACTTATCAACTAGAAGCATATTTACTTATAGAAGTTCCACACCTTGAGAAGATATGGAACAGGTTTGGGATTAGGCGGGGGTGGATGTAACGCCCTGAATTTGGGCTAGTAGATTTGGGCCTATTGGGTTGTAATGCCCTAAAATCTCGAAATCTTTATTTTATGCACTAAAGTTGGTTTGTATGAGTAGCACTTAGGGTAATAATTTTAAGATATTATCGGGATTATTTGAAGTCTTAGAGATAGGGAAGACCATAGGGAAAACTTTATTTTTCTTGCTTTAGTGGACCCTAGTCTCAGGCATTAGGCCTCTTAAGCAGATTAAGGGGAAAATAAGACACAAATAGGCTTGTGGTCCAGTGGCAAGGTGGCGTCACTTGGGGAGCTACAAGGTGGCGTGAAGAGGTCCAAGGTTTGAGTAGAGGTAATGTGTTTTGGAGTGTTTATTTTGTATAGTGGACCGCCAGAGTTGTGTGGAATTTGGAGTCTTTTGTTGAAGTGTTTGAGTTGGTCTTGTGAGCTGATAAATGAGGGAATTTCAGATGAGATAAGAGAGATATCATGGAGAAAAATTAGGAGATGAGGGGTAGGAAGAGTTGGTGCCGAGTTGGACTGTGGGGGAAGGTAGGATTCGGCTATTGGCTATAAAAGGAGGTGCCGAATTCCTTTGAGAGGTTCTTTGGGTTCCATTACATTTCTTTTTCTCCGCCAAATTCTTCCAATTGCCAAAAAAAACCATCATTCCTTCACCGAAATTTTGGTTTTCTCTCTAGCTGAATTCCCCATACCTTCTCTTCTTAAATTCATTCTCTTGTTCACCTTTAGTTCTAGCCAATCACTTCTGCTCTTCTTCTCCCTATTGGTGCCGAATTGTCTCTATCACTATACTAATCTCAAAAGCTAAATTTAGGCCGCAGGATCGAAAGTGGATTTGGGAAGTATTCGGTTAACCTCTCTTGTACGTTTTGCTAAAAGTCGAAAGGCTATCTAACTATCCTGCCATTAACTCTGTGATAACAAGGATAAGGTTCAAAGATTGTAAGCGTGGTAGGTAAGGATCATTAGCAAAGTGGTAAGTGTTCTCGACTCAGTTATGGTGTAGTGGATGGCCAAATGTAAGTATGGCCTATAGGGGTGACTTTTGTGGAATATGAGTCACTTTTTTTGACGATATATGTTTGAGTGTAGATCTAAGGGATACTCGTGATTAGTAGCTAAGGAAAGGCTATTAGAACCTGGTGGCACACGGTAAGGTTACGGTGAGTCTTCAGATTTTGGTAAATGTGTTGATTTAGTGATTGATTGAAGGTTGGTTGGTCGTAGGTTCAAGACCAAGGATAGAATAGCACATCGCAGTAACTAGGTGTGTACAAACACTACACACACGATATCGGTAACGTCGAAAAGCCAAAAAGCCGAAAGTGGCTAAATGGGCCCGGTGGGCCCTGAGGCTAAGTTTGATGAAATTGTTTGGTTGGTTATATGAATTGAGTTAGTCATGCATGTTACATGATCTGGAATTATTTTGGGCCTAATGGGCCATATGAATGAGATTAGGGCCTAATGGGCCATAAGAATGTGAGTTGGGCATAAGGGGCTTTATGAACATGAAATGGGCTTGATGGGCTTTATGGGAACATAAACAAGTATGCTAGGGTTTAATGGGCTTTAGGCCTAGTTTGAAAAACTCTTGAATAGCATAAAACTCTTCTAATAATTGAACATGTCTGTGAACAAGTCGCTGGGTTAGAGTGTGGCAACGGGCATACGCAAGTCTAGGATTGGATCTTGGGAGAGCTTAGTACTTAAGCAGTCCTAGTGGCCCATCTCCTCTTCTCTAAAATCCTACCTGGTGCATAGTGTCTGTTCGCTTTAGCCGCAAGGACTTGTTAATGGGCCAAAGTCTATAACTAAAATTCGAGAGGGACCAAATACCCTGATTTGAAAAATTACCGAAATATCCTTAGATTTGTAAAATTACCTAAAATACCCCTGTTCTACAAAATTATCTGAATACCCTTAGTTTGGAAAATTACCATAATACCCTCGATTTATAAAATTACCAAAATACCCCTAATTTGTAGAATTACCAAAATACTCTCGATTTGGAAATTTACGAAAATACCCCTATAGGGTAGAATTATGATAATACCCCTATAGGGTAGAATTACAATAATACCCTAGTAGGGTAGAATTACAATATTACCCCTGTGGGGTAGAATTACGAAAATACCCTTCATTGTGAAATGACTAAAATACCCCTATTGATGAGTATGAGTTTTTATGGATGTTACTTATGTGTTTGCTGCATTCATATGATATTCTGATCAGGATGCATATGGGTGGGAATTATGGTACGAAGGAAGAATTTGAGGATCGGATAGTCGCTTGACGACTGTGGATCCACCTGTGGCTTTAAGCCCATTATATGATTAGCAGCTTTGCTGCAACGTTGAGTAGTGCCACTGTGAGTACTACCATTGGAGTGTAGCGGAAGGGTGGGTCGAGCTAGAATTCCCCACAGGTGTATAAGGTTGGAAGGGAAATGGTGTGTGTAGCGGATGGACTTTTGGGGAGGGCTTTGCATTACCTTGTTTTGCATATGATATGATATGAGGTCATTATGGGCTAAGGCCAAGACCACCGATTTTGATAGGGCTTAGGTGCAATGTGAATATTTGTATGTTGATTTGATTGCCAAGGGTTGTACACACTGAGTTTCAAAACTCACACCCTTTATTTAATGTTTCAGGTGATCCTCAGTAGATGGCTCGAGGTGGGAGAGGACTCGGAGTTGGCCACACTACGAGATGTTTAAATTTTTATATATTTGTTTCAAAAGACATGGTTTTAATTACTTTGTTTTAGTTGGATGTAATAAGGCATTGTATCTCCAATTTGACATTACTTATGGGTTTTATTATTATTATTATTATTACTGCTTAAATTTTATTTTAACTTAAATAAATTTCTAAAGTTTAGTCAGGTTTTCAAAATAACTATAACCTATGGGATTTTTTTAAAACATGGGCTTTCTTCATAACTTTTCAAGTTACTTAGACTTTGGGCTTCTAAACCTTAAAGTTAAGTTTTTCGCTAAACAAAGTCGTTTTGAGATTTTCATTCAATGTGACATTGCCAGATTCGGCCATAACGTCTGGGCCGGGTTTAGGGTGTTACAGTAGAGGTTGTTGAGCAGTCAGATTTTTCCAGACATATTGTGTGAACCACTCATCCATCATTTGGAAAAAGGCTTATTTGGCCTCTCCACCATGACTACTCGATACATTTCTAGATTCAGAAGGCGCTACCCCTTGAGCGAGAGGTGACGCATTACTCTTGACATCGTCAGCTACAGCTCGATTGGGATCCATTACTATATGAAAACATAGTTTAAATTGTCAGGAGTCATCACACTATCACAGGTTATATATGACATGTATAGCCAGACTCTCATATATGCTACATTAGTCTGAGAATCGACTAAATCGTAGCTTTGATACCAACAAATGTAACACCCCTCACCCTTATTCAACACCGAAATAGGGTTACAGAGTATTACTGGACTTATAAAACAATTAAACATTCACTTAGCATACATTTTCACAATTCATGCATTCATCATTCAATCTCAATCAATTTGTCCCTAATATGAGCCTATGATATTGCACCAATGATAACCTGTGACTTTCAATAAAGATACTTCACATTTCAAATATTCAACTAGTGTGTAAGATAATTCATCTAAAATCCTGATGGTATTTTCCAACCAAAACTTAGCCCTTTCCAGATCATCATCAGCAGTAGCTCTAAATTCTTTTGCCCCATATTTACAGATTTTATCTATTGGAGGCTTACCAGTTCTAACAAGTTCAGCATCCTGTGGCATCTCTGGAACCGGTTGAGGAGCCGGAGGGGGAGGTTGTTGTACAGTAAGATTTGTTCTCAAATACTCAGTGAACCACTCATTCATCATTTGGAAAAAGGCTTGTTTTGCCTCCTCACTTCGGCCCTTAGATTTGGGCCTTCTACTACTAGATGTAACCCTTTAAACTGAAGCTAGAGCATTACTCTCAGCCTCCTCGGATTCAGCTCTAGCTTGGTTGGATGGCATTTACTCCATAAAAAACACATTTAAAATGGTCAAGATATATCACACTATCACAAATTATATAATGGCATGTATAGCTAAACTTGTACTTGCTGCATTAAGTCTGAGAGTCGACTAAACTGTAGCTCTGATACTAATAAATGTAACACCCTTAACCCGTATTCGTCACTAGAATAGGGTTATAGAGTATTACTGGAGTTTATAGTGCAATTATAGATAATTCATGTTAATTACTATTAAATTTCTGTAAGTGGTCTTATTGTCCCTTGAATGGACCCTCGAGGCCCAATATGAACATTAGAATCGAGTCGAGACTAAATCAGGATCTCAGAGAATTTTTCACGAAATTTCAAAATTTTTCCTAAAAATAGGGCTCACACGCTCTTATGGTCAAGGGATACGCCCGTGCTGCAGACCATGTCCAACCCCGTGTAACTCTCTGACTTGTGCCATATTTCCAGCCACATGCCCGTATGAGTAAGCCGTGTGATCATTTTAATTTTCAAAAATTAGGTGCAGGGTTCACACGGCCATCACACACGTCCGTGGTCGTGTAGCACACACGACTGAGACACACGCCCGTGTCTCTACTAATAAGCCCAATTTTGAGCATTTTATTTCTAAATTTTAAGATGCAGGGGACACACGACCAATCCACACGCCCATGTGCCAGGCTGTGTGTCACACACGGTCAAGACACACGCCCGTGTGTCTACCCATGTGGATAAAATAAAGTCATTTCCTAGTTTTTTTTCTCACCCAAATTTGCCAATAACCTACACCAAAAATTACAAGTATATACCAACCAATTCAAGCATTAAATCCAAGCCATTTCTAACATCTAATATGATATATTATCATATGCAGTAATGTTTAAATTCTTACTTTTGTTTAACTTATATGTTAAGCATAATTTGATCAACCATACTTAATATACTTAGATTATAGGTATTTGTCATAATATAACCTTATAAATATACCAAAACAAATCATTACTAATCATTCCAATGGCTAGATTAGAAATAACATTTATAAGCCAACAATGGCCAAGTTACCTATACATGACATTATATAAAAATAAGTTTACTATTTATATCAAAACATGCTTGCAGATAGTGTGATGACGCTCTGACTGATCTCTAACCTTCGCGAGCTTTTGTGCACTATAAAACAGAGAGAATAAAACCTAGTAAGCATATAATGTTTAGTAAGTTCATATAATTGGAATTAAAACTCACCAATCACATTTATTAATAATAAGCATACAATTTACATGATTTTCATCAATTTGGCAAGTTTACCTAGACACATGTACTCAATCAAGAAGGTTAGTCATATAATACATTTAAATATCAAATAAGCATAGATGAGCTCATCATATAACCCTTCATCAAATAATTCAGAAACATTCAAGGCATATTTCTATTTATCTCATCATTTTCTCATGTCATGAGTTTTATCCATTAAATTGTTGAAATATCAATGGATACTCAAATAGTACACTCAAGGTGTACAATTATGTAAACCGTCAAATCTTAATCAGGGGTACCTATTAAGGTACTTAATCAGGAAGCACACTCTTGAGCCACATATCAGGATAATCAAAGAGTCATGTAACAGGACACTTATCCGGGGTAATCAAGAAACTCATAAGAGTTTTACTTAGGAAGCTTATAGAGCTTATTAGATATCTCTAAAGAGATATTATCAGGAAAAACCGGATAATGTAGCAGAGAGTTCAAGCAAGCTTAACATGACGCTCATGAAGAGTTGCGTTTGTGTCTACATTATATGTAGGATCACAACCGATCACATATCAGGACGCTCACAAAGAGCTATGGTAGTGCGCAACACATGCTAAATCACCACCGATTAGGATGCTCGCAGGAACTATTTATCAAAATGCTCGAGAGGGCTATATCAGGATTACCCGTCTGAGCTAAATCCTATCTGCAACATATGCGGGATCACTTTTAATGTGGGAAAATCACATATATCCATCAATATTCAATATTCAAATGGAATGTAACATTTCCGGGACTTATTTTAGGCATATGTATATTTCATGCATTTATACCATTCTTATAGTTCACACAAGCACATATCATATTCAATTTAAATAAAACATTCAATTCAATCATAATAACATGTATAAGTAAGTTACACAAACTAACCTTAATAGTTGCTTGTTCAAAAAATTCTACTAATTCGAAACATTTTTTCCTCGATCTAGCTTTGAATTTGAGTTATCCGAATCTATACAAATGAATTTGATCATCAATTTCTCACATTTCATATTATATTGAATCCAATTTACACCCTAGGTAAAAATACCATTTTGCCCCTAAACTTTTCATAAATTCCAATTTTGTCCCTTGGCTCGGAAAATGAAATTCATACAATTTAATCCTTATTCCAAGCCTATTCAAAATTTTAGTATAACATTTACAGCACATGAAATTCATACATGTATTCACTTTGTAAAAGTTTATCTATCAACAACATTTCATTTTCTACCATAAATTTCAAATTTTCAGCATATTCATCCATGGCAAAACTTGTATACTTTGATAACTTTTCAAATTAATCCCCAAAAAGATAGATTAGACTATCCCGATTTTAAAATATAAAAATTACTAAAAACGATACTTGAATACTTACCCAATTAGGCTTGATTAGTTTCTTCTCTCTCTCTTAAGGTTTCCATGCAAATTTTGGGGAAGGTGATAGAAAATAATATGATATTTCTATTATCATCTTTTAATTATTTTAGTTTCCAATTTAGTCCTTAGCCTTTTCTAATTTTTCCATGGATGAATCACCAAAAATATCTACTAACTTTTCTTTAATGGTCTAATTACCATATAAAGACCTCAAGTTTTGAATTCCATAGCTATTTAATCTTTCTAGCTACTATAACTCAACTTTTACATTTTATGCAATTTGGTCCTTTTCGTAATTAAGCACATAATCGGTAAAATTTTCTTATCAGAATTTTCATATGACATTCCTATCATAATGCAAATCATGCAATAATATTAAAATAAATTTTCTTTCCTTCTTGGATTTGTGGTCCCGAAATCACTGTTTCGATTTCACTGAAAATGGGATGTTACACTTTCACCTTTGGTGATGTTCTAGCTTGATTTCGGCTTCCAATGCTTCCCTACAACACACAATCATATGTTAGGGTCCTCAATGACACTATTGGTAAATTTAGGCCTCAAAAAACAAGAAAAACAATGCATTTGCACTTTAACTCAAAACTTAAATGTCACACCCCAAAAATAGTAGATCAAAAAAGGCTAGTGAGGTATGTAAGTGAACTATTATGGCACACTATGGTTGTATAATCCATCACCCTGCTTACTTGCTAATGTGTTAGAGTATTAGCGAATACTAGTGGTAAAGTATCCACACGTTGATGGTATCTAAAAATTTATTTATAGGGTATCTTCAAGCGAAGAAAGAGTACGCCTAAGAAAAAGTGTAACACCCTAATTTGGTGAGTCTTGAGTCTAGATGAGTGCCCTAAATAACATCTGATGGGCACAATTCTATCCACCAAAATGATGTTTCTGGTGCACTAGTAGGGCACATAAGCAACGATAGGATGTAAGGAAAGGAATGATATTTGAAAAGCGTATGATTGTGAAAAAGGAAAGATTGACAAAGATATTAAGGATTTTTTATTTATAAGAAGAAGTCGCCAAGTTAAGGTATGCCTATGTCACACCCTAAAAATTTGAGTATTTATTATATTGCATGTTTTTGGTGCTTAGATTATGAAGGAAAATTTTCTTACTTCTTTTCATAATTATTATAGTTCTGAAGAAGAGTTTAGAATTATTCGGGAAAGGAATAAATTTTTAATTTTGAGAAATAAATGAAGTGGATTAAGTGACATTGATACTTAAGTAAAAATAAGTGTCAAAGTGTAGCATAAGATGAGTAATTGGTAAGGTGGTGTTGGCGCATGAGTTGTGGCATGAGGGGAGGGGTTCGAATCCCTTTGTTAGCATATAGGAAATTTTATTTTTTTGCTTTAATCTATGCATGTGTCGGCAAGGGGATAAGGATGAATGAGTTATATTGTTTCATTTTTGGTAAGTAAGACTAAAGGAAAAAGGAAATTTTTAACTTATGGTATGGAATCAAAGAACTTTGGAAAGATATGGGGACATGAGGCAAGTATCAAGGAAAATGTTTTGGAAACAAATTCATGGTCATTTGACCAATGAATTTGGACGGCAACATGGCTAGGGGGGAGGTTGGCCGAATATGCTAGTAGCTTGGCTAAGGTAGGGATTTTGTTTTGGTCATTCCTAGCATTTTGTGCAAGCTTTGTTTTTCTTTCTTTCTCTCAACCTTCTCTTTGGCCGAATTTGAGCTTTTGATATGCCAAAATTCTTTTGACCATTTGGTCATTTTTGCTATCACAATAGTATTCTTTTGTGTGCCTTTTCATTTTGCCGAAATCACCAACACCAAAGGTCATTCTTTTTCTTCCTTCCTCCATTGCCGAATGTACCTTGCCCTAAACACATCTCTTCCTTTCTCTTTTCTTCTTTTGAAAATCGAATCCTCATCATCATCCCTTTCACTCATCTTTTAATTTTCTTTTCAATCATACTATCTTCATAAAAATCTCTCATGGCCGAATGTTAGTGTGCCTTGCCGAACCATTTTTCTCTTCTCTTTAGTTTTCATAGCCGAATCTCTCTCTATTCATAAGAATCTTTCTCAATCATCTCTTTTTAACCGTGGAGAATAGGTAAGAGTTCTTTTAGTTCATGTTAGTTATTAGTGGTTTTGGCCGAATATGGATGGAGGTAAGAAGGATTTCTTGGATCGAAATAATCGTTCATTTTATTAACGTTTCTCTTTATTATACTTTAGTGCGATAACGGAAGATCGGAACACGAGTGTTCGTGTGTATCTTGGAGCGTTGGAATCAATTTAAGGTGTTGAGGGAACGTTTTTGGTCGACTCTCTTTTTGAGAAGCAAGAATCCTTCTGGTAAGGAAATCTCGCCTTTAAGATCTTTAGTATTTTTTTGATATATTATTATTAGGATTAACGATCTTTGATATTGAAGACATTCAAAATAGGGAAGAAAAGGGCAATGTTTAGTCTTCGTGAGAGGGGCAGATCCACTATTCCCCCTAATTAGAAAAAAAGGGCTGTTTCAGTAGTCCGGGATTTTCCACCGGGTTGCGGACCATCTACCGAAGGAAATCAATTATTCGAAGTAGTTCGTACTCCCGAGCCTTTATACGTTGTGGAATCTCAGTGAACAACGAATCGATAAACGAGGAGAAATCGAAAATTGAAGTGATTCAAAATCAAGAGGGTAAGGATTTGGATCGATTATTGATAGTGTATTTTTATACATGATAGTGTTCTAACGGATCGTAATATGTTTTAGGTGTTGAGGAGTGAGAAGGATTAGTATTCTCGATATCAAGGTGTGTAACTTCACATTTTTTTCTCGGGTTGGGCTACAATTGTGGTATTGGATAAAATCGTAAAAAATGACTAGATCGATATAAAACGTAATAACTGATATTTGGTGAAATTACATGAAAACGGTTAATATGGTGAAAATTACGAAAAAGCCCTTGATGAGTTAGATTGTAAAATATGAATTTTTATGTCCTCGTAAAATGGGCCGATAAGTTTGATAATTGGTAGACGGGCCGAAAAATATTGTTTGTTAGTAAAATGGGCCGAAATCCGTGATAATAATAAATGGGCCAAAATCTCTGCTAGATCGATAATTGGGTCGAAATCTCTGCTAGATCAAAATTTGGGCCGAAATCTCTGCTAGATCGTAAATGGGCCGTAATCTCTGTTAAATTGTTAAACGGGCTGAAATCTCCGCTAGATCGATAAAAAGGCCAAACTCTTTACTAGATCGTAAATTTGGGCCTAAAATGTTAAATTGCTAAATGGGCCAAATGTTGTTTTGTAATTTTTGGGCCTTAATAAAACTTGGAAATATTGACTCTTGTTAATGGGCCTTTTTAATAAAATCATTGTATGATCATAGGCTACTTTGCATACATGTTGCATGGGTTGGGAAAATGATGAAGAGAATAAAGGCCTGTTGCCAAAATCTAATTCGGTGGCTTTGCCACAAAATTATGGCTATTTGCCTCTAGTTCGGTGGCTCTGCCACAAAATTATTAAATGGCTATTTGCCTCTAGTTCGGTGGTTCTGCCACAAATAATAATTGGCTAAATGCCTCTAGTTCGGTGACTTTGTCACAATCTAGTTCGGTGGCTCTGCCACAAATATAAAAGGCTTAATGCCTACGATTGGTGTGATGGCGGGATGGGTTGACTTGATCCCCACATGTGTGATGGTTGGTATGGGGGTGTGTAGCGGATGGAAATTAGGTTTGGGAGGGAAAATTCATTTTGCATGCATATCATTATTGTTAATTTCGCTAATGGGCTCAAGTCAAATCTATAACTTGATAATCGGCCCAATGGATAAAGAAAGTGAGTTATACACTGAGTTCTAAGTAACTTACTCCCTCAAATTTTCTTCATCTCGTAATGGAAATTGACGTGGACTTGGGCCGAGGATGACTTCGTGGAGGCCATACTGCAAAACATGGGTTTATTAAACTTCGAACTTTTTAATAAGTACTTTTTATGAATTACTATTTTGGGTTGATGTAATAAGGGCCTCTATTAATATTTCATGGACTTTTATGTGTGGTTGGTTTAAAACTATATTTTGGACATTTCAATATGGGTTAATGATTAGATGATGTTTTTCTTTAAATAATTTGGGTTTCAAATATATGAAATTCCTTTAAATATTTTTTTTAAATATTTTGAACTCTTATAAAATAAAAATTTTACTTAATGATTTTGATAATACAATATTAATGATGTTTTCCACTAATATTTTCTAATATACATCAAATATAATACACTCTTTTGGTTTTTATTAAATCTTGTAATAAAAATCATTTTGAAGATTTCAATTCACTGTAAATTTTTAAGATAGTTCGATCCATGTAACAAACCAAATCTAGTCTTAACGCATAGACCGGGTTTGGGGTGTTACATTTAATGGTATCAGAGCCAGTTTCAAAAACTCGGCTATGGTTTGGGTTCACAAGTAATTTCTGTATGAATTCATTCAATTATGTTATAAAGATCAGTATGGCACCACAAGCATCCGGCAACAAGTCAAGTAAGTATTTATTACTTAATGATTACTATGATGATCATAGGAATACTCTAGAACTTCTAGTTTTAGATGTGAAAAATCGTAGAGATTGAGACTATAGGATATGTTGCGAAAAATAACTTTATCTCTCAAATCTCATAAAACATCGTTAATAAACACTGAAATAATTTTCTGATTCATAAAACTTGTAATCAGATAAAAACGAATAAGCCATCATGAGCACTAGAGGACGTGGTCGTGGACGCGGTAGACGTGGCCGTGGTAGAGGCCGAGGTGCTACGACTGAAGCACCAAATCATATGCTGAAAATAGATGCACCTGTGTCACTTGAGAGTGAGACGGGATCACGCGATCACATGGAAGAAGATAATGCTTTGACACAAGCAATACTACGAGTCCTAGAAAGGGTCGCCGGAACTAGAATTGGGCCAACAACTCGTGGGTCAATTTCAGAATGGCTCAAGTCAAATAATGTAGAAGTTTTTAGAGGAGTTTCTGGTGTAGCTCCGAATGTGGCTAAATATTGGCTCGAAGCTGTGGAACGGATTATGGATGATATGGAATGCACTGTTGAGCAAAAACTAAAAGGAGCTGTGTCCTTGTTAAGAGATGAGGCGTATCAGTGGTGGCTCACTGTTCGAGAAGGCATCGAAGCTGCACTGATTACTTGGGAATTCTTTAAAGCTACCTTCCAAGGAAAATACGTTGGAACGAGTTATGTAGACGCCCGAAGGAAGGAATTTCTAAATCTTGTACAAGGGAGTAAAACAAGAGCGAGATATGAAGTCGAAGTTTTTACGTTTGAGCCGCTATGCTTGGACAATTGTATCAACAGATCATGAACATTGTGTGCGTTTCGAGGATGGGCTTAATGATGAGCTGAGGGTTCTGATTGCTCCACAGCAAGTTACCACGCTTGTGGAAAAGGCCAAGATAGTCGAGGAGGCTAAGAACTCAGAACGTCAGAACCGAGAAAGATTTAGAAACAAGAGAGAGACACAGCAGTCTGGTTCTTCAAGGAGATTCCAGAAGAGACCTCGGAATGATGAACCAGTTCAAGGTAGAACACTGGTAACAAATAATCAAAGTCGAGACTGTGCTGAATGTGGAAAAAGATATTTTGGAGAGTGTTGGAGGAAAACGAGCGCTTGTTACAAATGCGGTTCGATGGATCATCAGTATAGAAATTATCCTCGACGTATGGATACTACTCAAGAAGTTCGTAATAATGATGCACAACCGGCCAGAGGTACTCAGCAGCCACCGAGAGGTCGTGGACCAGGTCGTGGTGGTAATGGGGCTGGTCGTGGTCAAGGTGCACCGGGTCGAGGCAATGGTCCTAGAGGGAACGCGGATGCAAGACAGCCTGGACTGGTCTATGCAGTTAGACGCCGCGAGGACGACAATGCACCAGATGTGATAATTGGTACATTCTTCATCTTTGATGTACCTGTTAGTGCCTTAATAGATATTGGTTCTACCCACTCATATGTTGCTAGCGCCATATCTGGAAACCTGAACCTAAAATCTGAAATTACCGATAGTGAAATGACAGTAATTAGTCCTTTAGGACAGTCGGTAATTGTTAATAAAATGTTTAGAGACGTGCCCTTGAAAATTCAAGAGGAGGTATTCTTGGCGAATTTGATGGAATTGCCTTTCAGCGAGTTCGATCTCATTCTGGGCATGGATTGGTTGGTTAAGCATCGGGCAAAATTGGATTGTGCTGAAAAATGAATGTCAGTAAGAACCTCGAATGATAAGGAGGTCATAATGATTGGTGAACGAAGGAACTACTTGGAAAATGTGGTATCCGCATTGAAGGCAGAGAAGTTGGTTCGAAAAGGATATGGAGCATTCCTAGCCTTTATCTGTGCTTTGGATGCCAAAGAGTTATCTGTGAATGATGTGAGAACGGTGAAGAAATTTCTAGATGTTTTTCCCGAAGAACTTCCTGGTATACCTCCAGATCGGGAAGTAGAATTTGGCATTGAGCTTTTGCCTGGAACCGCTCCAATGTCTATTGCTCCTTATAGGATGGCACCGAAGGAGTTGGCAGAGCTTAAAGCTCAAATTCAAGAATTGCTGGATCGGGGATTTATTCGACCAAGTGTGTCTCCGTGGGGAGCTCCAGTTTTGTTTGTCAAGAAGAAGGATGGATCGATGCGTATGTACATTGATTATAGACAATTGAATAAATTAATGATCAAGAATCGGTATCCTCTGCCGAGAATTGACGACCTGTTTGATCAATTAAAAGGAGCTTCAGTCTTCTCCAAAATTGATTTGAGATCGGGTTATCACCAGCTCAAGGTGAAAGAAGCGGATATTTATAAGATGGCATTTAGGACTCGTTACGGACATTATGAGTTTGTAGTGATGCCATTTGGATTAACCAATGCACCAGCTGCATTTATGGACATGATTAACCAAGTCTTTCAACCATATTTAGACCGGTTTATGGTAGTGTTCATAGATGACATATTGGTTTATTCAAGAAATAAAGAGGAGCATGACACGCATTTGCGTATAGTATTGCAGCTACTTCGTGATAAGCAACTTTATGCCAAATTCAGTAAATACGAATTTTGGCTAAAGGAAGTGACTTTCTTAGGTCATGTAGTATCAGCTGAAGGAATAAGGGTGGATCCTCGAAAAATTGAGGCTATTCTGGATTGGAAACCACCAACGTCGGTAGCTGAAGTTTAGAGTTTCTTGGGTTTGGCTGGTTACTATAGACGTTTTGTAGAGGGGTTTTCGTTGATTGCTGCACCCCTAACTAAGCTGTTGCGGAAGGAAGTTTCGTACAATTGGACTGAAAAACAACAAGAGAGTTTCGAGAAATTGAAGAAGATCCTGACGGAAGCTCCAGTTTGATTCAAAGGAGGTGGAAAAGAATTCACTTGCTTATTGTGATCGTCTCACACGGGTCTGGGTTGTGTGTTGATGCAAAATGGAAAGGTGGTGGCCTATGCTTCTCGTCAATTGAGACCGCACGAAGGAAACTACCCTACTCATGATTTGGAATTAGCTGCTGTGGTCTTTGCCTTAAAGATTTGGAGGCACTATCTCTATGGTGAGAAGTTTATAATCTACATGGATCACAAGAGTCTTAAATACCTCCTTACCCAAAAGGAGTTGAATTTGAGGCAAAGAAGATGGGTAGAATTATTAAAGGATGATGATTTCTCAATCGAATGTCATCCTGGAAAGGCTAACGTGGTAGCTGACGCGTTAAGTCGTAAGGCAGTATCTAATTTGAGAGCAATGTTTGCTCATTTGAGTTTGTATGAGGATGGGAGTTTGTTAGCAGAACTTCAGGTGAAGCCGCTGTGGCTGGAACAAATCAAGGAAAAACAGACATCAGATGAAAAGTTGGGACCTTTACTTCAGCAAGTTGAAAATGGAGAAATCGAAGATTTTGGAATAAACACGGAAGGTGTGTTGTGCTTTCGTGGAAGAGTTTGTATGTCTAAGGACTCAGATCTGAGGCAAATGATTCTTCGAGAGGCACATAGTAGCCCTTATGCTATACACCCCGGAGGAAATAAGATGTATCGAGATCTCCATGAACAGTATTGGTGGCCAGGGTTGAAGCATGAGATTTCAGAGTTTGTGGGAAAATGTTTGACTTGTCAGCAAGTGAAGGCAGAACATCAATTACCGTCTGGATTGTTACAACAGGTAAAGATTCCTCTTTGGAAATGGGAGCGGATAACTATGGATTTTGTTAGTGGGTTACCTTTAACACCTACTAAGAAAAATTACATTTGGGTAATTGTTGATCGTTTGTGAAGACCGCTCATTTCTCCTAGTTCATCTGATTATTCATTGTAGAAGTTGGCGGTGTCAGACGATCTGAAATTGTGAGGTTGCATGGGGTACCGTATCTATTATATCGATGGGATCCCAGATTTACATCACGATTTTGGAAAGCTCTGCATGAAGCCTTGGGGATAAAGTTGAATTTCAGTACGGCTTTTCATCCTCATCGATGGTCATCGAGAGAGTAATTCAGATATTGGAAGATATGTTAAGGGGATATGTAATCGACTTCAGGGGTAGTTGGGAGGATTATCTACTAGTGGCAGAATTTGCGTATAACAACAGTTATCAATCTAGCATTCAGATGGCACCTTACGAAGCATTGTATGGTCGAAGGTGTCGTTCTCCTATTTGTTGGACTGAGTTAGGCGAACGACAGTTGTTGGGTCCCGAGATGATATCGAAGCAGAGGATAAGGTAAAAGTTATTCGAGCACGGTTGAAGGAAGCCTCGATAGATGTAAGTCGATGCGCACTGAAGCGTAAGGGTATCGAGTATGCTGTGGGGGATCAAGTTTTCTTGAAGGTCTCACCTTGGAAAAAGATTTTTAGGTTTGGAAAGAAGGGCAAGCTAAGTCCTAGGTACATTGGACCATATCGTGTGCTGAAGCGTGTTGGTCCAGTGGCTTATTAGATTGAGTTACCTCTGGAGTTGGGTCAAATTCATAATGTTTTTCATGTTTCCATGCTAAGACGCTATAGATCGGATCCATCTCATATAATACCAGCTGAGGAAGTGGAATTAAATGCAGATTTGTCTTTTGAAGAAGAACTAGTGGAAATCTTAGACTGAGATTTTAAAGTGCTAAGAAAGAAAACCGTGCCGTTGGTCAAAGTTTTATGGCGTAATCACGGAGCGGAGGAAGCTACGTGGGAGCCCGAGGAAACTATTCGGCAACATTATCCTCACCTCTTTTAACCAGGTAAATTTCGAGGACGAAATTTTCTTTAAGGAGGGTAGAGTTGTAACACCCTAAAAATTTGAGTATTTATTATATTGCATGTTTTTGGTGCTTAGATTATGAAGGAAAATTTTCTTACTTCTTTTCATAATTATTATAGTTCTGAAGAAGAGTTTAGAATTATTCGGGAAAGGAATAAATTTTTAATTTTGAGAAATAAATGAAGTGGATTAAGTGACATTGATACTTAAGTAAAAATAAGTGTCAAAGTGTAGCATAAGATGAGTAATTGGTAAGGTGGTGTTGGCGCATGAGTTGTGGCATGAGGGGAGGGGTTCGAATCCCTTTGTTAGCATATAGGAAATTTTATTTTTTTGCTTTAATCTATGCATGTGTCGGCAAGGGGATAAGGATGAATGAGTTGTATTGTTTCATTTTTGGTAAGTAAGACTAAAGGAAAAAGGAAATTTTTAACTTATGGTATGGAATCAAAGAACTTTGGAAAGATATGGGGACATGAGGCAAGTATCAAGGAAAATGTTTTGGAAACAAATTCATGGTCATTTGACCAATGAATTTGGACGGCAACATGGCTAAGGGGGGAGGTTGGCCGAATATGCTAGTAGCTTGGCTAAGGTAGGGATTTTGTTTTGGTCATTCCTAGCATCTTGTGCAAGCTTTATTTTTCTTTCTTTCTCTCAACCTTCTCTTTGGCCGAATTTGAGCTTTTGATATGCCAAAATTCTTTTGACCATTTGGTCATTTTTTCTATCACAATAGTATTCTTTTATGTGCCTTTTCATTTTGCCGAAATCACCAACACCAAAGGTCATTCTTTTTCTTCCTTCCTCCATTGCCGAATGTACCTTGCCCTAAACACATCTCTTACTTTCTCTTTTCTTCTTTTGAAAACCGAATCCTCATCATCATCCCTTTCACTCATCTTTTAATTTTCTTTTCAATCATACTATCTTCATAAAAATCTCTCATGGCCGAATGTTAGTGTGCCTTGCCGAACCATTTTTCTCTTCTCTTTAGTTTTCATAGCCGAATCTCTCTCTATTCATAAGCATCTTTCTCAATCATCTCTTTTCAACTGTGGAGAATAGGTAAGAGTTCTTTTAGTTCATGTTAGTTATTAGTGGTTTTGGCCGAATATGGATGGAGGTAAGAAGGATTTCTTGGATCGAAATAATCGTTCATTTTATTAACGTTTCTCTTTATTATAGTTTAGTGCGATAACGGAAGATCGGAACTCGAGTGTTCGTGTGTATCTTGGAGTGTTGGAATCAATTTAAGGTGTTGAGGAAACGTTTTTGGTCGACTCTCTTTTTGAGAAGCAAGAATCCTTGTGGTAAGGAAATCTCGCCTTTAAGATCTTTAGTATTTTTTTGATATACTATTATTAGGATTAACGATCTTTGATATTGAAGACATTCAAAATAGGGAAGAAAAGGGCGGTGTTTAGTCTTCGTAAGAGGGGCGGATCCGCTATTCCCCCTAATTATAAAAGAAGGGCTGTTTCGGTAGTCCGGGATTTTCCACCGGGTTGCGGACCATCTACCGAAGGAAATCAATTATTCGAAGTAGTTCGTACTCCCGAGCCTTTGTACGTTAGTGGAATCTCAGTGAACAATGAATCGATAAACGAGGAGAAACCGAAAATTGAATTGATTCAAAGTCAAGAGGGTAAGGGTTTGGATCGATTATTGATAGTGTATTTTTATACATGATAGTGTTCTAACGGATCGTAATATGTTTTAGGTGTTGAGGAGCGAGAAGGATTAGTATTCTCGATATCAAGGTGTGTAACTTCACATTTTTTTCTCGGGTTGGACGACAATTGTGGTATTGGATAAAATCGTAAAAAATGACTAGATCGATATAAAACGTAATAACTGATATTTGGTGAAATTACATGAAAACGGTTAATATGGTGAAAATTACGAAAAATCCCTCGATGAGTTAGATGGTAAAATATGAATTTTTATGTCCTCGTAAAATGGGCCGATAAGTTTGATAATTGGTAGACGGGTCAGAAAATATTGTTTGTTAGTAAAATGGGCCGAAATCCGTGATAATAATAAATGGGCCAAAATCTCTGCTAGATCGATAATTGGGCCGAAATCTCTGTTAGATCAAAATTTGGGCCGAAATCTCTGCTAGATCGTAAATGGGCCGTAATCTCTATTAAATTGTTAAACGGGCCGAAATCTTCGCTAGATCGATAAATAGGCCAAACTCTTTGCTAGATCGTAAATTTGGGCCTAAAATGTTAAATTGCTAAATGGGCCAAATGTTATTTTGTAATTTTTGGGCCTTAATAAAAATTGGAAATATTGACTCTTGTTAATGGGCCTTTTTAATAAAATCATTGTATGATCATAGACTACTTTGCATACATGTTGCATGGGTTGGGAAAATGATGAAGAGAAGAAAGGCCTGTTGCCAAAATCTAGTTCGGTGTCTTTGCCACAAAATTATGGCTATTTGCCTCTAGTTCGGTGGCTCTGCCACAAAATTATTAAATGGCTATTTGCCTCTAGTTCGGTGGTTCTGCCACAAATAATAATTGGCTAAATGCCTCTAGTTTAGTGACTTTGTCACAATCTAGTTCGGTGGCTTTGCCACAAATATAAAAGGCTTAATGCCTACGATTGGTGTGATGGCGGGGTGGGTTGACTTGATCCCCACAGGTGTGATGGTTGGTATGGGGGTGTGTAGCGGATGGAAATTAGGTTTGGGAGGGAAAATTCATTTTGCATGCATATCATTATTGTTAATTCTGCTAATGGGCTCAAGCCGAAATCTATAACTTGATAATCTGGCCCAGTGGATAAAGAAAGTGAGTTATACACTGAGTTCTAAGTAACTCACTCCCTCAAATTTTTCTTCATCTCAGGTAATGGAAATTGACGTGGACTTGGGTCGAGGATGACTTTGTGGAGGCCATACTGCAAAACATGGGTTTATTAAACTTCGAACTTTTTAATAAGTACTTTTTATGAATTACTATTTTGGGTTGATGTAATAAGGCCCTTTATTAATATTTCATGGACTTTTATGTGTGGTTGGTTTAAAACTATATTTTGGACATTTCAATATGGGTTAATGATTATATGATGTTTTTCTTAAAATAATTTGGGTTTCAAATATATGAAATTCTTTTAAATATTTTTTTAAATATTTTGAACTCTTATAAAATAAAAATTTTACTTAATGATTTTGATAATACAATATTAATGATTTTTCCACTAATATTTTCTAATATACATCAAATATAATATACTCTTTTGGTTTTTATTAAATCTTGTAATAAAAATCATTTTGAAGATTTCAATTCACTGTAAATTTTTAAGATAGTTCGATCCATGTAACAAACCAAATCTAGTCTTAACGCATAGATCGGGTTTGGGGTGTTACAGCCTAATTTGTCTAGTTAAGGAATAATCTACTTACTAACAAGGTGGTTGGGATGGAACGATCGGTAAAATAAATGAAATGAAAAGCTTTTGAATTCTATAATACACTTCTCTTCATTTGAGAGCCACAAACAAGAGCAACCTTGAAAGTTAATGACACGTGTCAAATTCTACTAGGAGAGCATGGGTTTTATCTATAAAAACCTGTGACTTAGTTTGGAAGGGAAATAAGTTATCTTCTCCCTTCTATTTGATAACAACCATTGATGTTTGCTCCGAAAGCTGATTAGGAATTTCTTGCTAAGTTAGAACTAAGGATCGAAGTTAATGTATAGGATGGTTTCCTCACTTGAGGTAAGTATTCTAGGCTCATATGTGGCTTTCTACGAGAGTAAGCTTGCCTATGTTTGTAGATGAAAAGATATAGGAGTAAAAACTAGCATAGAGGCTGAATAGGGTTTAGACGAAATAAAGGCTATACGAATGAAGTTTTACTGATATTCATATGTCTCATGTGCAGTGATTTTCGAAAGTTCGTGAATGGGTGTGCGAGCTTGGAGATTAAACTACTATACATAAGTGTAAGGTCAGTCCCTAAACTAACTATTACATGTATTTCATGCCTTCTAGAAACTTCTATGCTAAGTGGCCAAAGCATGAGACCGAAACTAGTAAAGTATAATGTGACGAATCTGATAAGAAAAGTAAAACTTGTGAATCTGAATGACTATGGTGTACTTATGTTTAAAAATAAGAACGAGTCTAATAGGAAATGCATGTGTGTCTGGTAAGTGTAAGAATGTTTTTCATGAGTGAGTCGATGCATGATAAGTCTGTTTCAATCTCCAGAGTCGTCTAAATAGGTCTGTTTGGACTAAAACCATGAATCTCTATAAGGACAAGTCAATGGCCATGGCTCCAAAGAAGACTATATCATGTAAGATCGTAACTAGTGTGATATGACATCATATGGAAAGAAGATCATATTGTGTAAGATCGTAACTGGTGGGTTAAGGCATCACATGGAAAAACTTAAAGAAGGTTATTACCTAATGTGGTTTTCTGTGTGTTCTAGGATGATGAGGGCAAACCTCATTAAGTGTGAGTCTAGGCAAATCCCTATCACTAAAACACTAGAAAAAGGACACCTCTGTGGAAAATTTATCAAAAGAAGGCCATTGTGATCAGTACAAAATATAAATGAACGCCTTTGTAGAAAAATTCTAGACAGGAATGCCTTTGCGGCGAGTACTGAATGTTAAGGAACGCTAAACCTTTGAAAGGAAATGCCTCTATGGAAAATATTTGAAAAGGAACACTTGTTTGGCGCATACTAAAGAATGACCACTATGGCGATCATTGAAAGGAACGACTGTGTGGCATATCCTGAATGAAATAAAACAACTGTAACATCCTATTTTTCAATTGTATTAGAAAATAGTGGTTTTGGGACCATAAACCGAATGAGAAAGTTCGTAATAAACATTGTTTAATTAATATTATTTAATTATAATTTTATATTGATTTTTTAGTTGATAATTTTAGCTAATAGTATAAGTGGCTGTCCTGAAAGTCAAGTGGTTTCGAAAAACGAGATAACGTAACCTCGTTTTTAAAAATCGAGCTTGTGAGTATTTTTATTAAATAGTTACTAAAATATTATTTTTTATATGAAAATTCAATTTAGAAATTTTAATGTTTAGATAGTTAATAATTAAAAAGGACTAAATCGTTAAAGTTGTAAAACTTAATCGCTATTGAATTATAATGATTAAATGGCTTAATTAGTGAAAGGAAAGGGATTTAAATGGTAAATATACCATTTTGTATTTAGTGGATCGGTTAGTTCTTATTTTAAGTAGTATTTTATGTTAATTTTATAATTAATAAATTATTATAATAAGATTAAAGTAATAAAGTATGTCATCTTCTATAATTTTTATTTCACAAATCGAAACCAGCAAAAACTAAAAGAAACTATAACATTTCTTCAATCTTGACTATAACACCCCCAACCCGTATCCGTCGTCAGAACAGGGTTACAGAGCATCACTGGGAATTTTCGAAACATTTCCAAATAATTCATATAAATTACTATTCATTAACCGAGATTTATTCATATCGTCCCTTAAATGGACACTCGAGGCCCAATATGGCCATTGGAATTGAATAGGGACTTAATCAGATACTCTGAAAATTTTTCACGAAATTTCAAAATTTTTCCAAGGTCCAGGGCTTACACGCTCGTGTGGTCCAAGGGACACGCCCATGCTGCAGGCCGTGTTCGACCCCGTGTAACTCTTTGACTTGTGCACACGGCCATGCCACACACCAGTGTGCTAGGCCGTGTGGTTAATTAATTTATTTCGAAATTAGGTCCAGGTTTCACACGGCCAAGACACGCTCTCGTGTTCTAGGCCGTGTAGCACACACGGCTGAGACACACGCACGTGTCTCTGCCCATGTGCTTAATTCTGAGCATTCTGTTTCTCGATTTTAAGGTGCAGGGGACACACAACCTAATTACACGCCCGTGTGTCTGCCCGTGTGGACAAAAATAAAGCCATTTCTAGCTTCATTTCTCACCCAAATTCACACCCATGACCTGCACTTGAATCACACATCCAAATACCAACCATTTCAAGCAAATTCCATCATTCAACATAGAACATCATTACATGCATACATGTTTACAATCTTGCCTTAGTTAAGTCCTCAAGTTAGACATAATTTGATCAACTACTTATCATATAAGCAGGTACCATAGTTTGACATTACAACCAAAACAAACCATTACTAGCCATTCCAATGGCTAGATTACAAGCATCATTTACATTTACATGCCAATATGGCCAATATAACCTATACATGCCATTACAACCATAATTGATTTACCATATTGTACCGCCATGGGCCGATGGATAGTGTGAGTGATCTCCGCCAAGCTTCCAATCCAACGAGCTTTTGATTCACTATAAAATACGGAAATTAAAATAAGTAAGCATAAAATGCTTATTAAGGTTGTATAACATGATACTTAACTTACCATTCATTCTATTTTGAGGTAACTATGTAAGGATAGTCAATCAATTTGACCTCAAGTCCTACACATATCCTCATTGCCCTTGTTAGTCATATATTCCATAATAACATCAAAACATATATGAGCTCAACAAAAATCAAGTTTCCATACACATATGCTTTCCACAACATGTATTCATTTAACATGTATAAATAATCTCTTTATATTACAATTAAAATTTCATAATAGTTCATCTCGAGTTCAGACCATTTCATATCAGAACTTTACCATATTACTTAGAATATCAAGATCACGATTAGTACACTCAAGGTGTACAAGTCTGTGATCAAGGATGTACATACTCATCAAATAACTTCCATGTACAATATCATCATTTCATATTTCTATATATCAATTATCACATATCATCATTTTTATGTATTTCAGGCCGATATGTGTAATAACTCATTTCTTATTCATCTCTTCTCATGGCAAGAGCTTTTACCCATTGAATTTATCTTAAATATCAATGGATACATAGGTAGTACACTCGTGGTGTACAAATCAAGATCCATCAATTCATATTAAATGGTACCCATAGGGTACTATTTCAGAGAGTACACTCTCGAGCCACACATATATAAACAATAGGATTACCAGTCCTAGCTAGATCCCTATTATGACATATGCTCTATAGAGCTTGATCTGAATTACCCGTCTAGGCTAAATCCAATACATGCATATGCTCAAGAGGACTTATATCAAGATTACCCGTCTGGGCTAAATCCTTTCATAAATGAGGTCAATAGGATTACTCGTCTGAGCTAAATCCTATCAGCGACTAATGCATGACCTCATTCATTTTGGGAAATCACATATCCATTGATATTCATTTATTCAAACAAGATTTAACATTTTCAAGCATTTCCCGGTATGTGATTATTTCATACATCTATAGCATTCATATAATTTAAATGATCAACATTCCACATTCGCTCCAAGCATAAAAGTAACATTTTTATCGCTTATCCTTTATCGGGCATTATCGTTGATCGGGCTTTGTCAGGTATATTTTCAATGTTATATACATATACGATATTTATATTATTCACAAACACAATATCTAATTCAAGCATATAAAATACACAATTTAGTTACATGAACTTACCTCAACAAATGTTCGTGCACGAAAAATCTACTAATTCGACATTTTCCTCTTTTCCTCATTCTAGCTCCGAATTTGGTCTATCCAGATCTATACGAGTAAATTTAACATCAGTTTATCATATTTCACTTTCAAGTGGACTCAATTCACGTCCTAAGCAAAAATACCATTTTCCCCTAACTTTTCCATAAACTCCCATTTCGTGTCTAAGCTCGAAAAATAAAATTTGTCCAATTTACTCCCTATTCTAAGCCTAACCAAAATCTCATCATAAAATTTGCAGCACATGTATTCATAAAAATTCATAATTTTTCATTAAAGTTCACAACTTTACATTTTAGTCCCAAAATCATGTTTTCATCAAAAATTACTTTGTAAAAGTTGTTTACCTATCAAAAACCTTTCATTTTCTACCATAAATTTCTAATTTTCAGCATATTCATCCATGACTCAAATTTTATACTTTGATAACTTTTCAAATGGATCCCCTGTAACACCCCAAACCAGGTATATGCGTTAAGTCGAGATTTGGTTTGTCACACAGATCAAACACCCTTTTATTTTTTCTAATGATTTAGGTGAAACCGTTCTACAAAACCTCTTGAAAGTGAAGTTTAGTAAAACCAAGAAAAATGATTTAAAATCGATGAATTTAAGAAACATTAGTTGAAATCTTATCATTTAGTATTTGGTTGACAAAACCTTAAAGTAGTTTTTAAAGAGTTCAAAAGAATTTGAAAACAAGAATAGTTAAAGAATCTCGTATGTTTTAAAAAACAAAGTATTTTAAGGAAACAATATAGGATTAACATAAGCCCATATTAAATATCTAAAACAAATTTTAAATCCATCCACACATAAAAATCCATAAAATATTAATAAAGACCTTATTACATCATACCCAAAATAATAATTGAAAGAATTCACTTAATTAAAAGATCATAGTTTATAAAACCCATGTTCGAAGTATGGCCTCCACGAAGTCATCCTCGGCCCAAGCCTCCGTCAATTGCTGTTACCTGAGATGGATAATTAAACGAAGTGAGTTACTCAGAACTCAGTGTATAACTCACTTACCGTATCCACTGGGCCAGATCATCAAGTCATTAATTTTGGGCTTGAGCCCATAAACGGATTTAACAATATAATAAATGAAATGTATGTAAAATGAAATTCCCATCCAAACCTAATTTCCATCAGCTACACACCACCCGTACCAACCATCACACCTGTGGGGATCAAGTCAACCCACCCCGCCAACACACCAATCGTAGGCATAAAGCCATTTTTAAATAATGTTGTGGTGCACCACCGAGCTAGATTGTGACAAAGTCACCGAACTAGAGGCATTAAGCCATTAAAATATTTGTGGCAGAGCCACCAAACTAGACTTTTGGCAACAGGCCTTTCTTCTCTTCATCATTTATCCCAACCCATGCAATCATATATGCATAACAGTCTATATCCATATGATAATTTAACAAAAAGCGCATAATACATGTGAGTATATATTTCAAGTTTTTATTTTGGCCCATAAGACAAAATAACATTTAGCCCATTTAGCAATCTAGCAACTTTGGCCCATATATCGATCTAGTAGATTTTTGGCCCATTTAACGATATAATAAATTTTCAGCCCATTTAACGATCTAGTAGATTTTTTGGCTCAATTAACAAACTAGCAGATTTTCGGCCCATTTAACGATCTAGAAGATTTTCGGCGCATTTAACGATCTAGCATATTTTCGGCCCATTTAACGATCTAGCATTAAATTTATTATTTACCGATTAAGTCATTGAGGGCGTTTTCATAAATTTCACGACTTTAACTGTTTTCATGCATTTCACAAAAGTGTTAATTATTACGCATTTTCTGATTTTTCCATATTTACGATTTTATCCCAATACTTACGGTATAGTATCTAACCCGGGATAAGTGTGAAGTTATACACCTGGTTACTGTGAGAACTAGACTTTCCTGCTCGTCGATACCTAAACGCATCACGATAAATTAGAACACTATTATTTATTTACAAATCGAATATTAGAAATAATGATCTAGACTTTTACCCCCAGAATTTCGAACCACTTCTATTTGCGGTTTCTCCCCGATTGTTGGTTCGTCACCCGATGAAAATCCACGAACAAACAAAGGTTCGGGAGTACAAATGACTTCAAACAACTGGTTCTCCTCGGATGAGCGTCCACAACCCGGTGGAAAATCTCGGATACCTGAAACAGTCCTTCGCTTATACTTAGGGGGAATAGCAGAACCACCCCTCTTCCGAATACTATTTACCGCCCTTTTCGTCCCTGTCTTGATTATCTCTATTGACAAAAGATCATTAGTCTGACTAAATAATATATCGAAATTATGACTAACGGTTTTAAGGGTGAGATTGGCTTACCACAAATATCCTCATTCCACAATATGAAAATCGAGCGATAACGTCCCCTAAAACGAAATCGATTAATAATCCATCTATATCAATATGTCGAGTAATATGAGAGTCCTTAATAATCCCTTACCTTAACACCTTAAATCGATTCCAACGATTCACAACGCTCATGAACACTTGAGTTTCGGTCCTCCACTATCACACTATAATATAACGAAAGAAAACGTTTAATAGAATGAATGATGATTTCGATCAAAGAGATTCTTCTTACCACCATTAAGATTCGACCAAGACTTCCCTTAAACCAACATATAAACCAAAAAGAAACTCTTACCTATTGTCCAAGGCTTGAAAGAAGAATGATCAAGAAGGATACTTATGTATAGTGGAAGATTCGGCTATGAATAAACAAAGAAAAGAAAAATGATTCGGCAATGGAGTAATCTAACATTCGGCCATGAGAGAAAAATAATGAAGAAAGTATGGTTGAAAAGAAAATAAAAGATGAAAGAAAGAGATGATGTTGATTCGGTTTTCAAGAGAGAAAAGAGAAATAAAGAGATGAATTTAGGAGCTATTTGCATTCGGCATTGGGGAGGAAAAAAGAGAAGAAAAGAAAAGAAAAGATCCTTGTTAGCTATGTGATTTCGGTCACAAAGAGAAGAAAAAGATTTGGAGAGAAAGAGCAACTAAATCCGAAATGGTCAAAAGAAATGGCAAAAAGAAACAATTGTTTACTCAAAGTTTTTGGCACATTCTGCTAGGGAGAAAATGGATGGAGAGAAAAAAATGTGTATTGCAAAAGCAAAAATGACCAAAAGGTAATTCCCCTAAAAGCTACCAACCAAACTAGCCTATAATCAAAATTCACCACCCAAATTCGGATCCCCCCTTTAGTCCACAAAACCGTCCCCATTCATGGTCAAAATGGCCATGAAAAAGTTACCAAAACATCAACCTAGACTCAAGCCTTACAATCCTCCATTTTCCTTAAGTTTGAGAAATCTTATCCCCAAAGTCAAGCAATTCCATCCCTTAACTCATGCTTACCATAACTTTAAGTCCTCTTACCATAAAAATTTAATCCAACTCATCCTAATATGTTAGGATAAAGCAAAAATAAAAGCTCTCAAATTGCATGCTAGGAGATTCAAACCTCTTCCATCAAGTCCAACTTATGGCGCCATCACCACTTTGCCAATTGCTCATCTTATGCCATCTTTTATTGCTTAATTAATTTAAACTTCAAGGTCACCTGATTTCTTCACACTAAAGTACTCTTTACTAAAATTTATTCTAATTCCAAGTAAACCAGAGCCTTCTCGAGACTATATTTAGCACATAATAAAATCATACCCGAGCTAACACCAAGCAACATATTGATACTCAAATTTTTAGGATGTTACAATTCTACCCCCTTAAAGAAAATTTCGTTCTCGAAATTTACCTGATTAAAAGAGGTGAGGATATTATTGCCGAATTGCATCCTCAGCCTCCCACGTAGCTTCCTCCACTCCGTGATTATGCCATAAAACCTTGACCAACGGCACAGTCTTCTTTCTTAGCACCTTAACATCTCGGTCTAAGATTTCCACTGGTTCCTCCTCAAAAGATAAGTTTGTTCTCAACTCCACTTCTTTTACCGGTACTATGTGAGACGGATCCGATCTATTGCGCCTCAGCATGGAAACATGGAAAACATTATGAATTTGACTCAACTCCAGAGGTAATTCAATCTGATAGGCCACTGGACCAACACGCTTCATCACACGATATTGTCCAATGAACCTAGGGCTCAACTTGCCTTTCCTTCCAAATCTAAAAATCTTTTTCCAAGGTGAGACCTTCAGAAAGACCTGATCCCCCACTGCAAACTCGATATCCTTACGCTTCAGATCTGCATACGACTTTTGTCTATCTGAAGCTTCCTTTAACCGTGCTCGAATAATTTTTACTTTTTCTTTCGTCTCAGATATCAATTCAGGACCCAACATCTGCCGTTCACCCAATTCAGTCCAACAAGAAGGAGTACGACACCTACGACCATACAATGCCTCGTAGGGTGCCATCTGAATGCTAGACTGATAGCTATTGTTATACGCAAACTCTGCCAACGGTAGAAAATCCTCTCAACTACCTCTGAAGTCAATTACACAACCCCTTAACATGTCTTCCAATATCCGAATTACTCTTTCCGATCGACCATCTGACTAAGGATGAAAAGCCGTACTGAAGTTTAACTTTGTTCCCAAAGCTTCATGCAAAGCTTTTCAAAACCGTGATGTAAACCTAGGAACCCTGTCTGATATAATAGACACTGGTACCCCATGTAACCTTACGATTTCAGATACATACAGCTTAGCCAACTTCTGTAATGAGTAATCCATACGAACTGGAAGAAAATGAGTAATCTTCGTCAATCGATCAACTACTACCCAAACAGAATTTTTCTTAGTAGGTGTTAAAGGTAGCCCACTAATAAAATCCATTGTTATCTGCTCCCATTTCCAAAGAGGAATCTTTACCGGTTGTAATAAGCCTGACGGTAATTGATGCTCGGCCTTCACTTGTTGACAAGTCAAACATTTTGCTACAAACTCAGAAATCTCACGCTTCAACCCTTGCCACCAATATCATTCACGGAGATCTCGATACCTCTTATTTCTTCCGGGATGCATAGCATAAGGGCTACTATGTGCCTCCCGTAGAATCATTTATCTCAAATCTGAGTCCTTGGGCATACAAACTCTTCCACGAAAACACAACACTAAATCCGTGTTTATACCAAAATCCCCTATTTCACCACTTTCTACTTGTTGAAATAAGGGTCCCAACTTTTCATCTGATATCTATTTTTCTTTGATTTGATCTAACCCCAGAGGCTTCACCTGAAGTTCCGCTAACAAACTACCATCCTCATACAAACTCAGATGAGCAAACATTGCTCTCAAATCATATACCACTTTACGACTTAACGCGTCTGCTATCACGTTAGCCTTTCCAGGATGATACTCGATTGAGAAATCATAATCCTTTAACAGCTCCACCTATCTTCTTTGTCTCAAGTTTAACTCCTTTTGAGTAAGAAGATACTTAAGACTCTTGTGATCCATAAAGATAATAGACTTCTCACCGTAGAGATAATGCCTCCAAATCTTTAAAGTAAACACTACCGCAGCTAACTCCAAGTCATGAGTAGGGTAGTTTACTTCATGCGGTCTCAACTGACGAGAAGCATAGGCCACCACTTTTCCATTTCGCATCAGCACACAACCTAAACCCATGTGTGACGCATAACAGTAAACGGTAAATTCTTTTCCAGCCTCAGGTTGAATCAAAACTAGTGCTTCCGTCAAAATCTTCTTCAATTTCTCGAAACTCTCTTGCTGTCTATCAGCCCATACGTACGGTACTCCCTTTCGAAACAGCTTAGTTAGGGGTGCAATAGTCAGTGAAAACCGCTCAACAAAGCGTCTATAATAACCGGTTAAACCCAAGAAACTCTAAATCTTAGCTACTGACTTCGGTGGTTTCCAATCCAGTACAGCCTCAACCTTCCGAGGATCCACCCTTATTCCTTCAGCTGACACTACATGACCCAAGGAAGTCACTTTCCTTAACCAAAATTCACATTTACTGAATTTGGCATAAAGTTGCTTATCTCGAAGTAACTGCAATACTATACGCAAATGTGAGTCATGTTCCTCTTCATTCCTCAAATATACCAAAATGTCATCTATGAACACTACCACAAACCAGTCTAAATATGGTTGAAAGACCCGGTTCATCATGTCCATAAATGCAGCTGGTGCATTGGTCAACCCAAACGACATCACCAAAAACTCATAATGTCCACAACAAGTTCAGAATGCCGTCTTATGAATATCTACTTCTTTCGCTTTGAGTTGGTGATAACACGATCTCAAATCAATTTTGGAGAAAATTGAAGCTCCTTTCAATTGATCAAACAGGTCATCAATTCTCGACAAATGATACCTATTCTTGATCGTCAATTTATTCAACTGCCTGTAGTCAATGCACATTCGCATCGACCCATCCTTTTTCTTAACGAACAAAATCGGTGCTCCCCACGGAGACACACTCGATCAAATAAATCCCCAATCCAACAATTCTTGAATTTGAGCTTTAAGCTCCGCCAACTCCTTCGGTGCCATTCTATAAGGAGTAATGGACACTGGAGCTGTTTCGGGTAAAAGCTCGATACCAAATTCTACTTCCCGATCTGGAGGTATACTAGGAAGTTCTTCGGGAAATACATCTAGAAATTCCTTCACCGTTCTCACATCATCCACTGATAACTCCTTGGCATCCAAAGCACAAATAAAAGCTAAGAATGCTTCATACTCTTTCCGTACCAACTTTTTCGCCTTTAGCGCAGATACCACATTTTCCAAGTAATTCCTTCGTTCGCCTATCATTACTACTTCCTTATCATCCGAATTCCTTATTGGCATCCGCTTTTTAGCACAATCCAAATGCGCCCGATGCTTAACCAACCAATCCATGCCCAGAATGAGATTGAACTCGCCAAAAGGCAATTCCATCAAATTTGCCAGAAATATTTCTCTTTGGATTTATAAGGGAACATCTCTAAATAGTTTATTTACAATTACCGACTGCCCTAAAGGACTAATTACTGTCATCTCACTATCAGAAATTTTAGATTCTAGATTCAAGTTTCCAGATATGGCACTAGCAACATACGAGTGGGTAGAACCAATATCTATCAAAGTAGTAACAGGTACATCAAAGATGAAGAACGTATCAGTTATCACATCAGGTGCATTGCCATCCTCGCGGCATCTAACTGCATAGACCAATCCTGGCTGTCTTGCATCCGCGTTACCTCTAAAACCATTACCTCGACCCGGTGCACCTTGATCACGTCCAGCCCCATTACCACCACGACCTGGTGCACGGCCTCTAGGCGGCTGCTGAGTACCTTTGGCCGGCTGTACATCAGGATTACAAGCTTTCTGAGTCTATCCATCCATCGAGGGCAATTCTTATATTGATGATCCATTGAACCACATCTATAACAAGCACCAGTTTTCCTCCAGCACTCTCTGAAATGTCGTTTCCCACATTCAGCACAGTCTCGACTCTGATTAATAGCCACAGGTGCTCTACCTTGAACTGGCTCATCATTCTGAGGCCTCTTTTGAAACCTTTTTGAAGAACTCGAATACTTTATATCTCTCTTGCATCTGACTCTTTTCCGGTTCTGACGTTCTGATCACTTAGCCTCTTCGGCTATCTTGGCTTTTTCCATAAGCGTGGCAAATGTTCTAACTTGTTGTGGGGCTATCAAAACCCGCAACTCATCATTCAGCCCATCCTCGAAGCGTACACAGCGCTCATGATCCGTTGGCACTATTGTCTGTGCATAGCAACTCAAGCGTAAAAACTCAGCCTCATACACTGCCACTGTCTTATTTCCTTGAATCAGATACAGGAATTCCTTCCTCCGAGCATCCGCATAACTTGTTCCTACATATTTCCCTTGAAAGGCAGCTTTGAAGAATTCCCAAGTAACAAATGCAGCTTCAGTGCCTTCTCGGACAGTAAGCCACCATTGGTATGCCTCGTCCTTTAACAAAGACACCGCTCCCCTTAGTTTCTGTTCTACAGTGCACTCTAGGTCGTCCATAATTCGCTCCACCATCTCAAGCCAATATTCAGCAACATTTGGAGCTACACCTGAGACACCTCTGAAAACCTCAGCACCACTTAATTTCAATCGCTCCGATATCGACCCACGAGTTGCTGACCCAGCGCTAGATCTAGCGACCCTTTCAAGGACTCGCAACATTGCTCGTGTCAAAGCATTATCTTCTCTCCTATTATCTTGTGAATCATTTTTCGACGCTGGTGATGCCGGTGCATCCATTTCTAGAATATGCCTCAGTTCCTCGGACACAATTCTAGCACCTCGGCCTCTACCACGGCCACATCTACCACGTTCGCGTCCTCTGGCGCTCATACTGACTAACTCGTTTTAATTTGATTACGAATTTTATGAATTAGAAAACTGTTTCAGTGTTTATTAACGATATTTTATGGGATTCAAGAGATAAAGTTATTTTTCGCAAACACATCCTATAGTCTCGATCTCTACGATTTTCAACATCTAAAACTAGAAGTTCTAGAGTGTTCCTATGATCATATCATTATAATAATCATTCAGTAATGAATACTTACTTGACTTGGTGTCAGATGCTTGTGGTGCCATACTAACTTTAAAACATAAAAATAATTTCAGACGGAAGTTATTTATTGAACCCAACCACAGTCGAGTTTTGAAACTGGCTCTGATACCATTAAATGTAACACCTCAAATCAGGTCTATGCGTTAAGACGAGATTTGGTTTGTCACACAGATCGAATATCCTTTTAATTTTTCTAATAATTTAGGTGAAACCGTTCTACAAAACCTCTTGAAAGTGAAGTTTAGTAAAACCAATAAAAATGATTTAAAATAGATGAATTTAAGAAACATTAGTTGAAATCTTATCATTTAGTATTTGATTGACAAAACCATAAAAGTAGTATTTAAAGAGTTCAAAAGAATTTGAAAACAAGAATAGTTAAAGAATCTCGTATGTTTTAAAAACCAAAGTATTTTAAGGAAACAATATAGGATTAACATAAGCCCATATTAAATATTTAAAACAAAATTTAAATCCATCCACATAAAAATCCATAAAATATTAATAAAGGCCTTATTACATCATACCCAAAATAATAATTAAAAGAATTCACTTAATTAAAAGTTCATAGTTTATAAAACCCATGTTCGAAGTATGGCCTCCACGAAGTCATCCTCGGCCCAAGCCTCCGTCAATTGCTATTACTTGAGATGGATAATTAAACGGAGTGACTTACTCAGAACTCAGTGTATAACTCACTTACCATATCCACTAGGCCAGATCATCAAGTCATTAATTTTGGGCTTGAGCCCATAAACGAATTTAACAATATAATAAATGAAATGTATGTAAAATGAAATTCCCAACCAAACCTAATTTCCATCCGCTACACACCACCCGTACCAACCATTACACCTGTGGGGATCAAGTCAGCCCACCCCACCAACACACCAATCGTGGGCATAAAGCCATTTTTAAATAATGTTGTGGTGCACCACCGAACTAGATTGTGACAAAGTCACCGAACTAGAGGCATTAAGCCATTAAAATATTTGTGGTAGAGCCACCAAACTAGATTTTTGGCAACATGCCTTTCTTCTCTTCATCATTTATCCCAACCCATGCAATCATGTATGCGTAACAGTTTATATCCATATGATAATTTAACAAAAAGCCAATAATACATGTGAGTCTATATTTCAAGTTTTTATTTTGGCCCATAAGACAAAATAACATTTAGCCCATTTAGCAATCTAGCAACTTTGGCCCATATATCGATCTAGCAGATTTTTGGCCCATTTAACGATATAACAGATTTTCGGCCCATTTAATGATCTAGTAGATTTTTCGGCTCAATTAACAATATTACAGATTTTCAGCACATTTAACGATCTAGCATATTTTCAGCCCATTTAACGATCTAGCATATTTTTGGCCCATTTAATGATCTAGTAGATTTTTCGGCCCAATTAACGATCTAGCATTAAATTTATTATTTACCAATTAACTCATTGAGGGTGTTTTCGTAAATTTCACGACTTTAACTGTTTTCATGCATTTCACAAAAGTGTTAATTATTACGCATTTTCTGATTTTGCCATCTTTACAATTTTACCCCAATACTTACGGTATAGTATCTAACCCGGGATAAGTGTGAAGTTACACACCTGGTTACTATGAGAACTAGACTTTCCCGTTCGCCGATACCTAAACGCATCACAATAAATTAGAACACTATTATTTTTTTACAAATCGAATCTTAGAAAAAATGATCTAGACTTTTACTCCTAGAATTTTAAACCACTTCTATTTGCTGTTTCTCCCCGATTGTTGGTTCGTCACCCGAGAAAAATCCATGAACAAACAAAGGTTCGGGAGTACGAACGACTTCAAACAACTGGTTCTCCTCGGATGAGCGTCCACAACCCAGTGGAAAATCTCGGATTCCCAAAATAGTCCTTCGCTTATACTTAGGGGGAATAGCGGAACCACCCCTCTTCCGAACACAATTTACCGCCCTTTTCGTCCTTATCTTGACTGTCTCCATTAACAAAAGATCATTAGTCTGACTAAATAATATATCGAACTTATGACTAACGGTTTAAAGGGTGAGATTGGCTTACCACAAACATCCTCGTTCCACAATATGAAAATCGAGCGATAACGTCCCTTAAAACGAAATCGATTAATAATCCATCTATATCAATATGTCGAGTAATATGAGAGTCCTTAATAATCCCTTACCTTAACACCTTAAATCGATTCCAACGATTCACGACACTCATGAACACTTGAGTTTCGGCCCTCCACTATCACACTATAATATAACGAAAGAAAATGTTTAATAGAATGAATGATGATTTCGATCAAAGAGATTCTTCTTACCACCATTAAGATTCGGCCAAGACTTCCCTTAAACCAATATATAAACCAAAAAGAAACTCTTACCTATTGTTCAAGGCTTGAAAGAAGAATGATCGAGAAGGATACTTATGTATAGTGGAAGATTCGGCTATGAATAAACAAAGAAAAGAAAAATGATTCGGCAATGGAGTAATCTAACATTCGGCCAGGAGAGAAAAATAATGAATAACGTATGGTTGAAAAGAAAATAAAAGATGAAAGAAAGAGATGATGTTGATTCGATTTTCAAGAGAGAAAAGAGAAAGAAAGAGATGAATTTAGGAGCTATTTGCATTCGGCATTGGGGAGAAAAAAAGAGAAGAAACGAAAAGAAAAGATCCTTGTTAGCTATGTGATTTCAGTCACAAAGAGAAGAAAAAGATTTGGAGAGGAAGAGCAACTAAATCCAAAATGGTCAAAATAAATGGCAAAAAGAAACAATTGTTTACTCAAAGTTTTTGGCACATTTGGCTAGGTAGAAAACGGATGGAGAGAAAAAAATGTGTCTTGCAAAAGCAAAAATGACCAAAAGGTAATGCCCCCAAAAGCTACCAACCAAACTAGCCTATCACCAAAATTCACCACCCAAATTCGGCTCCCCCTTTAGTCCACAAAACCGTCCCCATTCATGGTCCAAATGGCCATGAAAAAGATACCAAAACATCAACCTAGACTCAAGCCTTACAATCCTCCATTTTCCTTAAGTTTGAGAAATCTTATCCCCAAAGTCAAGCAATTTCATCCCTTAACTCATGCTTACCATAACCTTAAGTCCTCTTACCATAAAAATTTAATCCAACTCATCCTAATCATTATCCATGACCTACACATGCTAGGATAAAGCAAAAATAAAATCTCCCAAATTGCATGCTAGGAGATTCAAACCTCTTCCCTCAAGTGCAACTTATGGCGCCATCACCACTTTGCCAATTGCTTATCTTATGCCATCTTTTATTACTTAATTAACTTAAACTTCAAGGTCACCTGATTTCTTTACACTAAAGTACTCTTTACTAAAATTTTTTCTAATTCCAAGTAAACCCGAGCCTTCTCAAGACTATATTTAGCACATAATAAAATCATACCTGAGCTAACACCAAGCAACATATTGATACTCAAATTTTTAGGATGTTACATCCCCCAAATAGATAGATTAAGCTATCTCAGTTTCAAAAATATCAAAATTACTAAAAACAGGCCAAGGAAACTTACCCAATTTGGCCATTAAAGTTTGTTCTCTCTCTCCTAGGGTTTCCATGTATTTTTGGGGAAGAAGATGATAAAATAAGATGATATTTCTTTTTTATCATCTTTTAATTAATTAAATTATTTTACTTTCCAATTTAGTCGTTGCCCTTTTTCTAAATTTCCATGGATGAGTCTCCATAACATCTACATACTTTTCTTTAATGGTCTAATTACTATATAAGGATCTTAAGTTTTGAATTCCAAAGCTATTTGATCCTTCTAGCTACAAGAATCCAACTTTTGCATTTTATGTGATTTAGTCCTCGTAATTAAGCACATAATTGGTAAAATTCTCTTATCAAAAATTTCACATGACGTTTCTAACACATTACAGACCATGTAATAAAATAAAAATAAATTTTATTTTTGACTCGAATTTGTGGTCCCGAAACCACTGTTCCAATTTCATCGAAATTGGGTTGTTACATTAACATTCAACCATCGCATGTAAGTCTTCGTGTTATCATTTTTTTTGTAAATTTTATGTTTTTGAGATCGTTACAATTAGGTCTAGCTATGAAACACCCCAAACCTGGCCCACGAGCCTTGACCGGATCTGGTATGTTCCCCGGTGTAAACCGTTTCAAATTCTTTTGTTACTTAGGAAAAACTTGTGTGTTTTGAAAGAAAAATTGTTTTGGGTTGGGCTTGAGTTGAAAACAAGTTTATTTCATTATTAAAATCCTTTACTTTAGGTGACAAAATGTTTAGGCTTTGTTTTAAAATAAATTTACTTAATCCTTTAATAAATAAAAGTTTGTAAGCTTAATAAATAAAAGCAAAGTAAAGTAGTTCTACTATGGCCTTATTACATCAAATAATTCCCAAAAAAATAAATTCAAAGTACTTAATGAAATAAAATCCAAATTAAACAAATTCCTTCATTGCATGGCCACCTTTAAGCTCCCGTCGACTTGGTCCATTCTTGATCGTTACGAAAAATAATCCCACAAGGGTGAGTCAAACAGACTCAATGTGTAACCAACACTAAAATTTAACAATTTAGGCATATGTTCACATATTACATGCATATTCATATAATGAGATAGGAAATAATAATGCAACCCGAACCCAAACCTATATGCCATCCGCTACACATCACCCGTACCATCCGCACACCGTGGGGACTACTAAGTCAACCTCCATCCGCTACACACCATCGAAGGCGTCATTGCAATGACGTGCTCATCGCCTTATAAAATTCGTGGTCTTAGGTCACCACATTCAAATATCGTGGTCTTAGGTCGCCACATTCAGATATCATGGTTTTAGGTCACCACATTCAGATATCGTGGTCTTAGGTCACCACATTCAGATATCGTGGTCTTAGGTCACCACATTCAGATATCGTGGTCTTAGGTCACCACATTCAGATATCGTGGTCTTAGGTCACCACGTTCACTTCCCCTTTCTCATAATATCCCATATGCCCCATATCATACATATCATGCATATCATGCTTTAATTCACATTCTTATCACTTTTCACATGTTAAAAATAACATATATTCATAATCCTAGTAGGAGTAAGAAACGTACCTGAGTACTTTTGTACCATAGCATGGTATCTTAGCCATATTCACATTCTTATAAACATGCACATATTAATTATTGCCATAAATCTTATTAAAAAGTAGTGTGGGGTACACACTTGATATACTTATCGAATTTACTGAAATCCCGAAAACTCGTTCTATCGCTTTAAATCTTTAATTCCTATATTCGGCCAACCCTAACATGTTAGTAAAAAGCCATTCGGCTATAAATCCCAATTCTAGTAGGATTGTACACTTAAAGCCTTACCTTGCTGCCGATTGATGTCTAATCAAATGCCAGAAACTTTGTATCCTTCTTTCTTGAAATTGGCAATCTCTAGATTACTTGAATAGATTAGTTTCAGCTTTTAAATATTAATGAAACACATCTATTTACTCAACATGGCCTTGGCCGAATGCTATAGATACTTACCTTGTGGATTTTAAATCCCGAAACTCTCCGAATAACTAGGGAACATGCGGCCTATGGTGTACCTTCGAGAAAAGAATTTCTCCTTCCTTGTAGTCGAGACTTAGTAAATCCCGAAAGATCTTTTCAAAGTTTCGACAACAAGATATTAATGGGGTTAGTCCTAGATTTCGGCAAATCTTAAAAGAAAAAGGATGAAACTGAATGAGATCTTAGCCTTACTGAAGAATTCGATAGCAGCTATGTCAATCTCCACTGAAATATTCGGCTTTGAACTTGATGAAAATTTGACTAGAAGTACCCTATATATTCGGCTCTTGAAAGGAGTAATAAGGGTTATCGATTCGGCTTCCATAAGGGTCAAAAAAGAAAAGGGTATGGAGCATTAAGGGTAACGGTAATGGTGAAAATAGGGGAATAGAAAGTTCGGCTTGAATAGAAAAAAAGAAAAGAGGAAGAAGATGATAGCTTGGAGAGAAAAGAGTGCTTGAAAGAGAGGCAAAAAGTACGAATGATATTCAGCTATCCCTTCTTCTAGCTTAGCCGAAATTACTAAGCTTAGAGTCCCTTACTTAGCCATCACTCCTCCCTTATTTTCCTCTTTATCTCTTTATTTAAATTACCAATAATCCATCAATTATCTCTTAAAATAAATCCATTATTTATCCCTTATTTATCCATTATTTATCTCTTAAAAATAAAAGAATAAAAGCTCCTAAATTATAGCCTGGTGCCGTCCCTTGCTGCTAATATCTGCTGCAAAATAAAACTCTTTTATTTGCTTCCCACGTGACTCGAACCTAGGCCCATTTGCATAGATTGTGGCATCACTTACCTGGGCCTTAAGTGGTACCTCCTAGACACTACTCCAAGCCCGTTCTTGTGTTGAATTCCCTCTACTAATTTCTTAAGACCACCTTGCCTTAGTTCCCTTCTTTTAACTTAACATTTCTAAAGCATTTCCTTACATTTCCAGGACATTTCCCTAAATTTCCAAGACAAGACATTTCCTTACATTTCCATGACATTTCCTTACATTTCCAGGACATTTCCCTACATTTCCAAGACAAGACATTTCCTTACATTTCTAGGACATTTCCTTACATTTCCAGGACATTTCCTTACATTTCCAGGACAAGACATTTCCTTACATTTCCGGGACAAAGACATTTCCTTACATTTTCGGGACATTTCCTTACATTTCCAAGTTTCCAAAATGTTCACTTTCCTTTTTTTGAAACTTAAAATTTCTAAATCATTTCTTACATTTCCAAGTTTCCAAAAAATGTTCATAATACATTCATAACACATAAGACATGCCATTTCGTATAATTAAATCAAAAATGCATAGGCCCATTTTGAGGATGTTACAAGCTAACCCGTACATTTGTTTTTGAAACTATTAAAGATTTTGGATTTTCCATTAATGAATCTTTGTTAATTTAGATGTTAAACGATGAATTTGGAGTATTGGTTGTTGATTTTGACTATTTTCTAAATTAAATTTTGATAATTTTGAGTTAAAGGACTAATTTGATGAAATTTTAAAACAGGCATCAATTTTTTGTGAATTTTTAATAAATAGGGATTGTCCTAGTATGTAAATGAACTCAGCTAGCTTAGGCACTTGTGAAATTTTATTAAAATTTGGAATTTTGGGTTTAGGGATTAAATTGCATAAAAGGTAAAACATTGGGGGTGTTACATTAATTGGTATCAAAGTTACAGTGTAACGCCTCAAAAATCTCAAAACCCTAATTTTTGTACATGAAAGTTAATATGTATGTGTAGCACTTAGAATATTAATATTAAGGTATTATCGGGATTATTTGAAGCCTTAAATAGGGGTGACCCTAGGAAAAAAAATTATTTTTCTTGCTTTAGTGCACCCTAGTCTCAAGCATGAGGCCTCTTAAGTAGATTCAGAGAAAATAGGACAGAAATGGGCTTGTGGTCCAGTGAAAAGTGGCATCACTTGGGAGCTATGAGGTGGCGTGTGTGAAAGCTGAAGAGGTCCAAGGTTCGAGTAGGAGGAGTGTATTTTGGAGGATTTATTTTGCATAGGTGGACGACAAGAGTTGTGTTGGTTTTGTACTCTTACCATGGAGAGTTTGAAGTAAGCAGGACTGATGGATGTGGAGGAGATTTTGGAGAAGATTAATGTACTATCAGATAGAAAAGTTAAGAGATGGGGAGTAAGGATGTGATGGATGGCAACGAATGTGACTCTAAAGGAGGGGAGTGTTCGGCCTGTGGCTTTAGAAGGAGAGGGGGTCGAATTCTTGAAAGGTTCTTTGAGCATTCTCTAGTTTTTCTTCTCCCTCTTAATCGATTTTCCTATAGCCGAATTCTTCCAAGTGCCGAAAAGAAAAACCCCATCATCCCTTTTGCCGAATTCTAACAAAGTCAAATTCCCTTCACTGCCAAAATTATTATCATCCTTCTTTGTCAAATCCCTACTTTTACCAAACCTTTGTTCTTGTTCCTCCCCCTCAATCGATTGTTATCTACTCTTAGTCACGTTTGGAAGCCGAATCTTAATCTGTAGATACCTAAGCCGCAGGATCAAAGGAGAATTTTGGTAAGTGCTTAGTTGAACTTTTTAATGTGTTTTGTTAAAAGTCGAAGGGCTATCTAACCCCTCCTTGTCATTAACTTGTATTAACAAGGGTAAGGCTTAACAATCGCAAGCGTGGTAGGTAAGGATTACTAACAAGGTGGTAAGTGTTCTCGACTCAGTCATGGTTTAGTAAGTGGCCGAATCTAATGTGGCTCACAGGGGTGACTTATGTACAATATGGGTCACTTGGTTTTGATGATATAGGTGTTTGGGTGCAAATCTAGAGGATAATCACAAATAGTAGCAAAGTAAGGGCTACTAGAACGTGAGGCATACAGTAAGGGTACGGTGAGGTTTCATTTTTTGTTAAGTATGTGTTAAGCCTTGGTTAATCGCTAGTGTTGTCGATTGTAAGTTCGTGATTAAGGGGTTTGCAGCACGCAAGGTTACCAGGTGTGTACAAACACTACACACACGATATCGGCAATGCCGAAGAGCTGAGAGTGGCTAAATGGGCCTGCCAAACTTGTGGGCCCAAAACGGCAATGGTTGATATGTGAACATGAATAATGTTTTGGCATGATCAGTTGCATGATTGGATTGTAATTAAGCCCAATGGGCTATATGATATGAAATGGGCTTGATGGGCTTTATGGGGACTGGGACAAGTATGTTAGGGTTAATAGACTTTAGGACTAGTTTGAACAACTCTTAAAGTTCATAAGACTTAATCTAATTACACATGTCTGTGAACAAGTCGCTGGGTTAGGGTGTGGCAACGGACATACGCATGTCTAGGATTGGATCTAGGGAGAGCTTGGTACTTAAGCGGTCCTAGTGGCCCACCTCCTCTTCTCTGGAATCCTACCTGGTGCGTAGTGTCTGTTCACTTTAGCTGCAAGGACTTGGTGATGGGCCAAAGTTCATAACTAAAACCCGAGAGGGACCAAATACCCTTAGATTTGTAAAATTACTAAAATACCCTTAGATTTGTAAAATCACTAAAACACCCCTGTTTTGCAAAAGTACTAGAATACCCCTATTTTGGAGATTTCCAAAACACCCCTATTTTTCAAAATTACCAAGATACCCATTTCTTGCCAAATTATCAAAATACCCATGTAAGGTAAAATTACATAAATACCCTTATGTGACGAATATGAGTTTGTGGATGTTACTCATGTGTTTGATGCATTCATATGATATTTTGCTTAGGATGCATATGGGTGGGAATTATGGTACGGAGGAAGATTTGAGGATTGCATAGTCGCTTGACGACCTTGCATCCACCGGTGGCTTTAAGCCCATTATATGATTAGCAGCTTTACTGCAACATTGAGTAGTGCCACTGTGAGTTCTACCTTTAGTGTGTAGAGGATGGGTGAGGCGATTTAGAAATCCCCACAGGTGTGTATAAGGTTGGAAGGGAAATGGTATGTGTAGCGGAAGGATTTTTGGGAGGGTTTTGCATTACCTTATTTTGCATATGATATGATATGTTATGTTATGAGGTCATTATGGGCTGAGGCCAAGACCACCAATTTTGATAGGGCTTAAGCCCAATGTGAATATTTGTATATGATTTTATTGCCAAGGGTTGTACACACTAAGTTTCGAAACTCACACCCTTTTATTTAATGTTTCAGGTGATCCTAAATAGATGGCTCGATGTCGGAGAGGATTCAGAGATGGCCACACAACAAACTGATCAGATTTTTTAATTTATTCAAACGAATTTATTTTAAATACTTTGTTTTTCATTATATTGTAATAAGGCCATGTATCTCCTAATTGACTTTAGATTTTGGGTTTTATTATTATTGTTTCAACTATCCAGTTAATAAACTTAAATAAAATTTCAAAGTTAACATGGTTTTTGAAATAACTTAACATATGAATGTTTTCCTAAAATATGGGCTTTTCATCTTAACTTAATAAGACACATGGAATTTGGGCTTTTGGGCCTTAAATTGTTAATTCGTAAAATTGTTTTGAAGTGTGCCTTTAATGTGACATCCCGGATTCGGGCCTAAACTTCTAGGCTAGGTTTGGGGTGTTACATACAATTTAGTCGATTCTCAGATTAAAAGTAGCATGTGTGGAGTCTAGAAATATATGTCATTTAATAACCTGTGGTAGTGTGATGTCTCCTGAATTTTGTGGATTTTGTTTTTCACATAGATAAAAGATGTCTTCTAACTGAGCTAATTCTAATGAAGTTGAGAGCAATGCTCAAGCCTCCAATTAAAGGGCTGCTTATAATGTGCTGAAAGTCAAAAGTCCAAAGAACATGTTCGTAGTAGTTTTTCTTATTAATGAATGGTATGTTTAATACGAATTTGAGAGTTAATTCTATGGCTCAATGACCTCAATGCCCTCGTCCTCAAAGATTTATATAACAGAATATTCACAAACTTTTTATTAAGAAAATTAAAAAAAATGGGGGCCAAAGAGTTTAAAGTTAAAATTTAGTTGTGATTCAGTCAAAGCCGAGTACTAGTTAGCAAATACAGAGAGTTTAAAATAAATGTTATGTTTTTTCTGAAAATTCTCTATGATATGTTGTGTCTTTGTTAAAAAAAGAGAGAGAGAGGCTATTCACTGGTAATCAACTTTAACTACTATGGTATCGAAAGAACAAATTAGTTGAGATTTCTTCTAAATTGACTTTTGAAAGAATTATGTCAGCAAACAATATTTAGACAAGAAGAAAAATAAATTTCTTGAATTGGAGCTGAGAAACAGGTCAGTAGTGAAATATGAATGAGAGTTTGTTCAGCTCTATATATATGCTCATATGATGAAACCAATTTGAAAGAAATTGTGTATTTACTTTGAGGATGAATTTAATAATTTGTTTAAAATGTTTGTGCATGCAATGGAATTTCATGAGTTAGTAATTTTATTTAATCGGAATCTGAAAAATGAAAGAAATTTATCATCACGAGAAACAGAGCGAGACGAGAGTTTGAGACTTCAATTAAAGAAATGTATTCAAGACATTTTCTATTTCCTCGCCAAAGAAAAATGAAAGAATTGAGTAGCCGATTTCAGTGCCATTAGGGTTTTACGTCAGAGATAAAAAGCAAGTTATTATCTCAGAGTGAGGTGTGACACCCATGGTATAACGAATGAAACCTTAGAGGTACCTGTAGAGCCAAATTAAAGTATGGGAAAAATGAGATAGAAAATGGAGAACTCGAACAAGATGCAGGTAAAAGAGGGTTTACTCACTAAGTTCTCGTGAATTACCTCTGTGTCTTTTATGTCTCAGGTCAGCTAATTTAATGCGACACAACTGCTACGCCAAGGGCGTGGCAAGTTGGGATGTTATGCATACAGAACAAGTGAATCAGCATGTTCGAGAATGAAAAGAATACTGTGATCAGACTAGGCAAACCATTCATAACCCTAACAATGCAGATAAAATGTGTTGGCCAAGTAAGGGATGCAAATGATAGTGTTTAAGGGCAAGATAAGTGACGCATATATATATATATATATATATATATATATTTGTACTTGTAAGTTCGTGTTGGGTAAAAAGTTTTGTTAAATGGTTGCAAGTATACATTGTACACTCAAATGATTTGTTGGATGGGCAGCATTACTTAATAATATGTATAAGTTTGAAAATTTTGTATGAACAAGTTTAATTAAAAATGATAAAAGAGTGTAACACCCTAGATCCTGGTTTGACAAATGAGATCAAGGTTAGGGTGTTTGAAGTTTTGGTATCAGAGTCTAGGTTTAGCCAATTCTTAGATGATGAAAGATAAAGAAGCCTTGTATGCATAACGTGCTGAGCCTGGCTGAGTCTCTTAGGTACGCTTAGATAGTTTTGTTTATGCGTAAAGTAAACAATGTAAAGAAATGAAAAGAAGACCATAGAAAGGTAACGATCACTCTATTGATAAAGGTTGAAATAAAAATGGGGAGTAATAAAAAGAAAAGTGCAAAGCTAGATGAGAGAACATTTTAGTTTCCTTCTTTAACAGGCTGATTAACGGGCTCAATCAAAGCTTCCTCTAGTTGAGAATGACCTTCAGGACATTGTTCCTTGCGTGATAAAACCTCTTTCTCTTTTTCAATTTTGGGTGTAGTAGGGATAGGAAGGACAATAGATTTCTTCCACTTTTTATAGAGGGTCTTCCATTCCCCTCCCTTAGGATTGTAAATATCGAAGTTGAGTGAGTCTATAGTAGCATGCTTTGGACACCTGAAGTTTACAATGCTCAGGTTGAAGGGACCTGGGACCACTTGGGCATGCAAGATTAGGTTTGTCGTCCACTCGGGTAAGGCTTCAATAAGATTGTTATGTGTGTCTTCTTGGTACTTGTTGAAGACATTATCATGAAAATGGCATTGACTTTCCAGAGCTTCCTAGTGACTCTCATCTCAAGCCTTGAGCTTCTCCTAAGAGGCAAGTTTATCATTCATCAAGGAAGTGACTTTCTCATTGAGTCTCTCATTTTCAACTTAAACCTCTTTGTGTTTCCTTCTCATGGTTGAAAGTTATGCATCCATTTTCTAGACAAAGATATTGGCTTTGTAACGCCCTAAATTTTTCTTAATTCTGGCTTTTGAAAGTTTGTTAAACAATGTCTATCTGCTTCAGTGGCTATGTGTTCTGGGAGCATTTGGGAGATCCCAAGTTCAAGCTTGGGCTTGGGCAGAATTTTTTATTTTCCTTTAATAAAGCACTAACTTTAGATAGTAGGGTTTTAGTTAAATGTTGGTGAAATATAATAGAATGAGCCTGCTGGTCTAGTGGTTAAGTGGAGAGCTTATGTACAAGAGGTATGGAGTTCGAGTCTTTGCATAGGTAAGGGATGTATTTTTGCTGCCTGTGTCGTGTAGGAGTTTGTGGGGGAGTGAAATACTGATAGTGGAAGGTTGAGGGAGTAAAATTAGGAGCAGTAGATTTTGGAAGTTATCAAAAAATATTTTCCCCTCTGACATTAATTTTACTTTTCTCTGCCGCCTCCCTTCCTTCCTCCCTACCGTGCTGTCGTTTTCTTTTCCTTCTTCACTTTTCTCGTCATAACAATTGAACGCCATAAAATTCTAAAACTCTAATTTTATGTGCATTGAAGCCGGTATGTATAACTAGCACTTAGAATATTAATTTTAAGGTATTACCAGGGTTATTTAAAGTCTTAAGGATAGGGAAGACCATAGGGAAAATTTTAATTTTTGCCTTAGTGGGACCCTAGTCTCAGGAATTAGGCCTCTTAAACTGATTAAGGAGAGAATAGGACACAATTTGGCCTTTGGTCCAGTGGTAAATTGGCGTCACTTGGGGGCTACAAGGTGGTGTTACTATTAGGTGAGGAGGTCCAAGGTTCGAGGCTTAAGAGTGGTGAATTAAGGGGGTTTTATTTTTGCACATAGAAGGAAGGTAGTGGCGTTAAAGTGGACTCTGGAAGGGAGTGTTCAGGAGAGAAATTTAAGGTAAAGATTAGAGAGAAAAGATAGAGGATTGAGCTATGGATGTGTTGGTGCCGAATGGGACTTTGGGGGAAAGGTAGTTTTGGCTTTGGCTATAAAAGGGTGGTGCCGAATTCCTTTGGGAGGTTCTTTGAGTTTTCATATTTTCTTTCTTCTTTTCTTACCCCTCAATCAATTTCTCCCATTGCCGAATTACCATCACCCCTTTTTGCTGAAATTCTTATTTGTGCCGATTCTTTGTTGTTTCTCCTTCAGCACAAATCTATTGATCAAGTGTTAAAAGCCGAATCTCGTTCAGTAGCTATCTAGGTCGCAGGATCAAAGGGGGGATTCGGTAAGTACTCAGTCAACCTCCTTAGTGTGTTTCGTTAAAAGCCGAAGGGCTATCTAACTTCTCTTTTTCGTTAACCTTGTATTAACAAAGGTAGGGTTCAAAGATCGCAAGCGTGGTAAGGATCGTTAGCTAGTGGTAAGTGTACTTGTCTCAGTTGTGGTTTAAGTAAGTGGCCAAATGTAAGTATGATCTATAGGGGTGACTTGTGTGGAATATGAGTCACTCGATTTTTGATAATATATGTGTGGGCAGATCTAGGTGATACTTGTGAATACTAGCTAAGGAAGGGCTACTAGAACTGGTGGCACATGGTAAGCTTATGGTAAGGCTTCGATTTTTGGTAAATATTTTGGTTAAGAGTGTGATCAATAGGAGATCGGTATTGGTTGTAGGTTCAAGGCTGAGGATAGTGTAGTGCGTCACAATAACCAGGTGTGTACATACACTACACACACACGACGAGTCGGCACTAAATGGGCCTATCGAGTTTATGGGCCCAAGTCGACAAAAGTTGATATGTGAATGATGGAATGATATAGATGTTGTATGATTTGGTCATGAACATGAAATGGGCTTAATGGGCTATATGAACATGAAATGGGCTTAATAGGCATATGCGTGGACTTGAAATGGGCTTAATGGGCCTTATGGGATTTCAGAAATGCATGCTAGGGTTTTAATGGACTCTAGGCCTAGTTCCGATGAATTCTTAAATAGCATAAAACTTGTTTTAGTAATCAAACATGTCTGTGGACAAGTCGCTAAGTTAGAGTGTGGCAATGGACATATGCATGTCTAGGATTGGATCTACGGAGAGCTTGATACTTAAGCAGTCCTAGTGGCCTACCTCCTCTTCTCTAGGATCCTACCTGGTGCTTAGTGTCTGTTCACTTTAGTCATGAGGACTTATCGACGGGCCAAAGTTCAAAACTAAAACTTGAGATGAAGGAATTACGAGAATTCCCCTTTAGGGTAAAATTATGAGAATACCCCTATAGGGTAAAATTATGAGAATGCCCCTCTAGGGTAGAATTATAAGAATACCCCTGTAAGGTAGAATTACAAAAATACCCTTGGGTAGTAAATGACTAAAATACCCCTAAGTGCTTAATGTGTGAAAATGTGTATGTTGCATTCATGAGATATATGTTGCACTTGGGTTTGATGATACAGAGGAAGATATGTGAGGATCGCATAGTCGCTTGACGACCGTAGATCCATCGGTGGCTTTAAGCCCATTATATGTATAGCAGCCTCGCTGCAACGTTGAGTAGTGCTACTGTTGGTGCTACCTTTGGAGTGTAGGGATAGGTGGGTTGATATTTATATGCCCACAATAGTGTAGGGTTGGAAGGGAAATGGAGTGTAGGGTTGGATTTGGGATGGGTGCATTACATTCATACGATAATAAAGTGATATGAGGTAATTGTGGGCTAAGCCCCAAGACAATCGATTTTGATAGGGCTTTGGCCCAATGTGATAATTGCATGTTAATTGGATTACCAAGGGTCGTACACACTGAGTTTCAAAACTCACTCCCTTTTATTTAATGTTTCAGGTGACCCTCAGTAAGCAGCTCGACGTGGAAGGGGACTCGGAGGTGATCAGACTACAAGCTATTTAGATGTTTTATTTTGTTCTTTAAATACTTTATTTCCATTGGGTTGTAATAGGGCCTTGTATCTTTGATTTGACTTTAGGTTTTGGGTTTTATTATTATTATTTCAACTATTTACCTATTAAACTTAAATAAATTTCTAAAGTTCAACATGGTTTTGATATAACTGTAACATATGGACGTTTTTTTAAAACATGGGCTTTCATCCTAACTTAACAAGATTCAAGGATTTGGGCTTTTAAACCTTAAACTTAAGTTTTCAATTAAACAAAGTCGTTTTGGAATTTCCACTTTGATGTGACATCATTGGATTCGACCATGACATCTGGGCCGGGTCTGGGGGTGTTACAATAATCTTCTTTTGTTGCCCTTTCTCATCGATATTGCTCATAACCCGTCTAGTGTGTGCTTTAGGGAAAATCAAGGAGCTGTGGGTTGCGTTCAATTTTCTAGCAACGAGAAATCATCGTTGCTCGTTAAAGGTTTTGGACTGCTCGGGAGTGATTACATGTCAAAATCAAACTCGGTGTGTAACCGATTGCACAAAAAATAAGATTCAGCAAAAGTCGAAAAATATTCTATCGACGCTACACGGGCCGTACGCAAAGCTATAAGTCACAGCACGGCCGTGTGATCGATGAGCCAGGCAGTACGAAAGTGACACGACTGTGTGACGGCTAAGCGAGGCTGTGTGTGAAATGCAAGCTCGACCAATTGGGTTGTGTGGCCATACGACCAATGCCAACTTAGGCCGTGTGGGCCCACACGGGCAAACGACATGGTCGTATGAGCCTATTTTTACTGATTTATTGCTAAGGTTGCACGGGTCACCCAAGACGACTGTGAACCTACTGTAGGGTCGATAAGATTACCTAGACTCCTAACTAAATGACTGTATATTAAGCATGCTGTTTGTATTGTACTGTATGAATGTGATATACTATGATTGGGCATGACATGTATGTATGTTGCATTGCATCGGGTTGGAGATGGTTATTGATTGGAGGAAGTGTACTGAAAGGCTTTAAGCCTAACTTACTTGCAGCTCAGCTGCAAACTACTGTTTAGTGCCACAACCGGTACTACCTGGAGTGTAGGGATGGGTGGGTTGATTATATCCTCACATGAAGGGTAGGGTTGGGTGGAGATGGAGATAGAGTGTAGAGGCTGGTTGGGTAGGATTTTCTGATTGCATTTCTGCTATTGTTACTGTACTGTGATGGGCTAAGGCCCTAGTGCACACTGTTACTGAAATGGGCTAAGGCCCAAACTGGATTGATACTGATACTGAAAAAGGGCTTAGGCCCACAGTAAAATTATCTATCATTTTCTGTTTGATTGCATGGAGATTACACACTGAGTTACATAAACTCACCCCTTCTATTTAATCTGTACAGGTAATCCCCAGATATAGGCAGATCGATGCGGCAGAAGCCTCTGTGATGGCCACACAACTCCTTTATGTGCTTGATATTTATTTACGGTTTTTAGATTTATTATGGGGTATTTTTCTGTAATAATGGCCTTTATTGATTCTTGTCTAAAATTTGGATTTTTTTTGTAACAACCCAATTTTGGGGCTAGTTGAAATAGTGGTTTCGAGACCGCTAATTCGAGATTGAGGAAAATTATTTTGATGTTATTTTATGTGTTATGGCATAAATATATGGCTGTGTAAATTTTGGTGCTTTAATTTGAACAATAGCATGCTTAATTGTGAAAAAAGACTAAATCGCATAAAGTGTGAAAGTTCTATTTTACAATGTGGAGGTGCCAAATAGCTATAGAATGTTAATTAGAGGTCTTTAAAGTGCAATTAGGCCAATAGAAGAGAGTTGGCCGGCCATATGACATAGGAGGACAACAGCATTTAATTTTTGGTCAAAAATTGAGTGAATTAGGTGAGAAAAGATGAATTAAAAATGGTAAAAAGAAAAACTATCATCTTTCACTATTCACTCATCTCTTTCCAGCAAAAATTGAAGAGAAAATAGAGGTCTTTGAGGTTCAAACTTTCAGCCACTTAATTCTCATTCAAGTAAGTGATTTAGGTGGTTTTAATTGATGATTTTGTGTTTTTGGAGTCCCCAAAGCTTAAGCTAGCTAATAAGGGGACTAATTTGTGATATGGTTAAAAGTCTATGGACTTGACATAAGAATGTTTATGTTGTTAGCTGAGTTTTTATGGAAGAAAATGAATGTTAGGGAGATGAGAAACAACTTTTGTGAAAGGTGTTAGCATGAAAACACCTAATTAGGACTTAAATGCAAAGATTGAATTTGTGTCATAAATGCATGAAATAGTTGGAATTGTGAGTAATTGTAAGGGAAATAAATGTTCAGCTAGGCTTGTCTAATGAGAAAATGTGTTGAAAAAATGATTTACGAGCCTAGGGGCAAGATCATAATTTTGCCAAAGTGTAAGGGCAAAATGGTCATTTTTGCCTAAGTATAGATTTTGATGCATTATGATAATAAGATTTTTAAATGAGTGAATTTTGTTATTATAGACCAAGAAGAGCACGGAGTTCACCTTAATTGAAGAAAAGGCAAGGTTACGGAATAGACCGTTGATCAATATGTTTTGCACCGAGGTAAGTTTTTGTATGAAAAATACATCTTAAATATATATATATATATACATGTTGATGCTTATTGGTGAAATGTATGATTGAGAAAAATTATGATTCAAGTGGAATGAATTTGATAGTTAATGAATAATTCTTATATGAAAGTTGAAATAGACATGTAATTGTGGAATAATGTCCGTAGTAATTGTTGGTGGGCGGCGTGCGATACCACCTTGTTTATACTTGTCGGTGGGCTATGTGCGATACCACCTTGTTACTTAATTATGATAGGATGTGTGCGATAACATCGTTTATAACATCAATTGGTGGGCTATGTGCGATACCACCGTAATTATCCCTGTTGGAGGGCTATGTGCGATACCACCCTGTTAAACATTAATGGTGGGCTAAGTGCGAAACCACCGAGTGATTGGTATTATTATGATGTGTTGTTTCATGTGGTTACGTTGTGATAAATACAAGGTTGTATGATAATGAATGTGACCATTATGCTTGTGACATGGTTGAAATATGGTAAGAGGTGAAATGAATAAGCATGACTATGATATGTGAGTTGCTCTTGCTTAGTTTGTATGCTAAATATTGAATATCATATGTTATGATGTCATTTGTTTATATGTAAACTTACTAAGCTTAAAGCTTACTCGCCTTTCTTTTCCTTTATTTTATAGTGTTAAAGAGCCGAGCCGGGATACGAAGACAATTGGAAGATTCGCACACACTATCAGCTCATCTCGGTATATCTAGACTTAGTGTTTATTTTTAGTATGGCATGTATAAGGACTAGACTAGGTTAATTATTTTGTTATTTTGGCCAAGTGTGTATTGGTTCCTTTACGGATAAACCTTTTTGTATATTGCCATAGTTGATGACTCATTATGGTTAATTTATGAAATATGAGGTTATTCAAGAAAGTGGTTATTGCACAAATTGATTCTCTTAATAATTTTTTGCATTGGATCTTATTATGCAGAATAAGGTGACACAAGAGCTTGGCAAATAGCCTTGTTCCTGTCCACACGAGTAGGCACATGGGCGTGTGTCTAGGCCGTGTATGACACACGGTCAATCCCATGGGTGCGTGACCAGGCCTGTGTCCCTTACATGTTAGTTTTACAAGTTAGTAAGCTTTGTATTAAGCACACGGGCAGAGACACGACTGTGTGTCTCAGCCATATGGAAGGCACGGCCACGAACATGGGCGTATGCCTAGGCCGTGTGAAGTATATACCTTGAATTTAGAATTTAAGTCGCTACACTGTTGAAGCACACGAGCGTGCAATAGGCCGTATGGATTAAGTCAGGGGCGACCACGGGCCAGCCATATGGGCGTGTGCTAGGCTGTGTGATACAAGTCAGTGTCGACCATAGGCGTGTGAGATGACACACGTGCGTGTCATTACACGTGCGTGTGGCCCTTATTTAGGTAAAATTTTCCTTAGTGCGTAAAACTTTTCGAATCATCTCCGAAACCTTTTGGAAGCATGTTTAGGTTCTTGTAGGTCCATTATAAGGATATTAGAGGTGTGTATGGAAAATTTTTTAGTTTAGAATGGAAATTGGATAGCCCAAAGCTGTACGACCATGTGAGTTAAGTACGGTAACGCCTTGTATCTGGTACTAGCGTAAAACACGGGTAAGGTGTGTTACATTTAATGGTATCAAAGCTATAGTTTAGTCAGTTTTAGGACTACCGTAACATGTGTTAGGGTCTAGCTATACATGCCATAGGCGTATATTGATAGTGTGGTGGCTTCTGAGAATTCTAAACTTTGTTTTTATATAGTAAATGGATCTCGATCAAATGGCTTCTGATGACGCAGCTAGTAACACCTATAAAAAGTGGACCCGAGACTAGGGGTCAAGGAGAAGAGGCTCAGGAAGTCGTCTTCTAATGAGTAACTGGTACACAGAGTATGTACGAGCAAACCCTAATACTCAGCCTCCTCGACCCCTCCTATACCTTAGCCAGTTCTTATGGTCCCTCAAGGTGTAGATGTAGTGAGAATAACCAAGCCCCCGGTAGACAAGATTCGAAAGCAAGGGGCTGAAGAGTTTAGAGCTAATATATATGATGACCCTGAGAGGGCGAAGTTCTTGCTTGTGAACTCGACGAGGGTGTTTGATGAACTCTCCTGCGCACCTGAGAAGAGCTTAAAATGTGTCGTATCCTTGCTGAGGGACTCAGCATACCATTGGTGGAAAATGTTAACGTTAGTGGTCCCAAGGGAGAGAGTGACGTGGGACTTCTTCTTGGAGGAGTTCCGAAAGAAGTATATAAGTCAGAGGTTTGTGGACCAGAAACGGAAGGAATTCTTTGAACTGAAGTAAGAAAAAATGACTGTGGCAGAATATGAGCGCGAGTTTGTTAGGCTCAACAAGTATCCACAAGAGTGCGTATCTACAGAAGCTATCTTGTGCAAGAGGTTTGAAGATGGGCTGAATGAGGATGTTAGGCTTTTGGTTGGGATTTTAGAACTAAGAGAATTTGTAGTATTAGTGGGTAGGGCATGTAAGGCCGAAGAATTGAATAAGGAAAAGAGGAAGGCCATGAGTGAGGACTGGGATGCAAGAAAAAGGTCGACGAGTAAATTGTATCAAGCTCAATCGAAGAGGTCCAAGAAAATAAACCTTCATAGACTGCAACTGTTGGATATTCACATCGAGACTGAGGTAACACCTACTCGGGCTCGAGAGTTCAAGCCCCTTCGATGGAAAGTTTGGGCAATACGAAGCCTAAATCAGAGTGTCCAAATTGTTGTAGGCAACACACGAGGGGTGTTGGGGGAATAACAGAAACTGTTATAAATGTGGTTCTCCTGACCATTTTATCTGAAATTGCCCTGAGAGGGATGACAAGGAAAGGAAGCAAGAGGTAAGATCAAGCAATATATCTTTAAGGGGTAGGCCACAAAAGAACCTGGAAGGTGGATCTAGTGGTAGGGGTGCGCCTCGAGATTCTACTGTGAGACCAAAGGGTTGGGCACCTGCAAGGACCTATGCCATTCGTGCCCGCGAAGAGGCATCATCTTCAGATGTGATAACGGGTACTTTTTCTCTTCATGACACCTCTGTGATAGTTCGGTTTAGACCCAAGTCAGAATACTGGTTTCGGGACCACAAATTTGAATTAGAAAAATATTTTAATATTATTTTGTGTGCCTATGATACGTGATTAAGCATGTGCGAAAGTCTCGTATGAAAATTTTTCTGTTTGTGTGTTTAATTTGACAAAAGGACTAAATTACATATAAGAAAAAAGTGACAAGCTATTTGTTTAAATGCTAAATTGCCATGTTCTTTTAATATGAAGGCCTTAAAATGAAAATTGGCCATTTGTTTATAGCATGGACGGTTATGTGTTTAAGTGATATGGTTTTCTAATTAATTTAGTAAGGTTATTATAGTAAATCATGTATTAAAATGTTTTATAATAAAAATGAAGTATGAAAATGGGCATTTATTCATGCATCCTTCCACCGAAAACACAAAAGAAAGAAAAGAAGGAAAGCTTGTTACATTCGGCCATGGTTTATGCATAATCGGGTATGTGTTTTTGATCGATTTTTAATAATTTTTACATTTTTGTAATCGTTGCTTCGAATACTTTAAAACCCATGCTTAAGTTTTGAGAATTTATGATGTTTTTGAAATGTGCCGTTGATGAACACATGAGTTTGGTGATGTTTGATAGTGAAATATGAAAGATATTTGTTTGATTATCATAGTTTGTCTTTGGAGTTTTGTTGATTTTGAGTAATTTGGAGTAAATTGAAAGAATAATATTTTAGGGATTAAATTGTGAAATAAATTAAATGTATGGACTCATATGAGTATGAGTAAAATTTAGCTAGGCATGGGTAATATGAATTTTGGTGTACTTTGTGATTTTGTGAAATATGGACTAAATTGTCTAAATGTGAAAATATAGGGGCTAAATTGTAAATTTCCCTAAATATGTGTATTTGGATTGAATTGGATGAACTAGTGAATAAATGAGTTATATTTGAATATGTATAGATCAAGAACCGAGGAAAACAGACTTAGATCGTGGGAAATCGAAAGTAGTGAAATAACCGAATCCGATCGAATATCCGAATCCAAGGTAAGTCGATACACAAATAAATGTATTTGAATCGAAGTATTTGTACATATATGAGATTTGAATTGCTATGAATATCCATTGAGATGTAATGTATATGAAATCAAGGTTTATGCATATATCGACAAGTTATCAGTGTCCAAGAAGTCCCGTTTGAACCTAGGGATAGATAGGATAGTATATGTCATGACATAGGTGTCCGATGTGTGATATCATGTAAGACCACATTTGGGGCGTTCGCATTGATTTGAGATTTCTTGTAAGACCACGTCTGGGGCGATGACATCGATATGAGATTTACGTGTAAGACCACGTCTGGGACGTTGGCATCGATATGAGATTTACGTGTAAGACCATGTCTAGGACATTGGCATCGTATTGATTTGTGCAAGACCCTGTTTGGGATAGTCGCATCGATATCAGGTTACATGTAAGACCACGTATGGGACTTTGGCATTGTACGACTATTCTGAGCACTCTGCGTATCCTATAGATTCTGAATGGTTCAACGAGCGAATCCAAGAAATGAATGATTATATGTGATATCTATCCGTTTCAGGTACATCTGAAATATATGTTTTGAATAAGCCTAAGAGGTAAGTTAACATGTACATTGATGCTATGAACAAAGTGTGATATGTGTATGTTTGATATATGAGCAAAAGAGATGCTTGATACATGATGTGTAGGAAAGTAATAGCAAACCAATTGAGCCAAAGAGAAATCTATATGTATGGAATGAAAATATATTTATGAATTTGATTTGCTATGCTTATAATTGATTATATGATAAGTTTATTTGTATAAAGCTTACTAAGCCTTTGGTGTAACGCCCCAAACCCGGCTCAAAACACCACTGAAACACCCCACACCCAGCCCACGAGAATGGACCGGATCTGGTATGTTCCTAAAGTAAACCGATTTCAAACATTTTCGTTACTTAGAGAAAATTTGTAAATTTTTAGAAAAACTATTGTTTTGAGTTGGGCTTAGGTTGTAAACCCATTTATTTATACTTGTAAACCCATTTAATTAAATACATCCAAAATAGTTCTTAGCATAAAACTTAATAGTAAAGCAAAAATAAAGAGAAATCCATTGGGCCTTATGGCCTTATTACATCAAGTAAAACCCAAAATAAAATAAAAGTAAAAAGTCCAAACTAAATAAAATCTCGAATGTAGCATGGCCACCTCAACGCTCACCGCCCGGTCCGTCACCTTTATTCATCACCGAAAATAGTTCCCATAACGGGTGAGTCAATGACTCAATGTGCACACAATACTAACATTCAACAAATCGGGCATTCATGTTCAAATCATCGGATCCATATAAAATGAAATTATGATGCAACCCAAACCCAATCCTAATGGTCCATCCGCTACACACCACCCGTACCTGCCATTCACACCGTGGGGACTACTAAGTCAACCCTCCATCCGCTACACACCATATTCAAATATTTGTGACCGTAGTCACCATATAACGTTAGTGAGACCAAGTCAACACCTTCAAATATAACGTTGGTGAGACCAAAGTCAACACCTTCAAATATAACGTTGGTGAGACCAAGTCAACACCTTCAAATATAACGTTGGTGAGACCAAGTCAACACCTTCAAATATAACGTTGGTGAGACCAAGTCAACACCTTCAAATATAACGTTGGTGAGACCGAAGTCAACACCTTCAAATATAACATTGGTGAGACCGAAGTCAACACCTTCTTCCCCTTTCATATAAATCCCGAATGCCCCAAATATATATATCATGCTTAACATTCAAATATTCACATGTTATAAAATAACATATTTCATAATCCTATCAGAAGTAGGAAACGTACCTGAGTACTTTTGTACCACATTAGGGTACTTAGCCATATTCATATAATCATATAATAAAAATAATTGCCATATGAAATATCGAAAGTTAGTGTGCGTACACACCTGATTTGTTTAGCGATTCCTTGAGATTCCGAAAAGCTAGATCTAAAGTTTAGATCCTTAGTCCCTACATTTGATTCATCCTTTATTACTTAGCATAAATTCTATTTGGCTATGATATCCAAATCCTAGTAGGATTTGTAAAAAGACTTACCTTTGATGCCGATTTGGTGTTTATTCAAATCCCGAAAACTTGGTTTTCCTTCACTTGATATTCGGCCAACCTTGAATCTCAATATGGGTTAGTTTTCGGCTTTTTAATAATTAAAGAACTGATCTAGATAATCATACAAGCTTTGGCCGAATACTTTTAGGTACTTTCCTTGTGGATCTTAAATCCCGAAATTCATCGAATAACTAGGGAACACGTGGCCTATGGTGTACCTTCGGGAAAAGAATTTCTTCTTCCATGATTCAGCCAAGATTAATAATCAAAATTAGTCTCTAAATTTCAATAAGTCTAGAATATAAAAGAATGGAAAACTAAACTTGGATCTTACCCTTATTTGAAGGAATCGATTGCACCTTCACTTCAACCTTCAGAGATTCGGCTTAGAGACTTGATGAACAATCGGCTATGATTCCCTTATATATTTGGTTTCAAGGATGAAAGAAGAGAGGAATAATAGGCTTAGAAGGAAATCGGCTAAGAGGCTAAAAGAAAAGAAGAAAAAGAATGGATGCTCAAGAAGAATATTTGGCAGAGGAAAAGAGAGGGAGAATGAATAATGAATGGCCCTAGCCCCCTCCTTTTATAGCCGAATTTACTAGGCCAAGAATCCTTTACTTGGCCACCACTCTTCCTTATTTTCCTAATTAAAGAATAATTCTTCATTTATCCACCTATTTAGCCGAATTTTAAAGAGAATTAAACTCTTCCCTTAAGAGTCCTTATGATCTTCTAATTAGCCGAGTTTTAAAAAGAGTGAAACTCCTCTTTTGCAAGCCTTGTGCCGTCCACCTCTTGGGCTTCTAGAAGCAAACTAAAACTTATTTTATTTGCTTCCTGTGTGACTCGAACTCAAGCCCAAAACCTTTTGCATTTGGGCCATTTTCTAAGGCCTTAGGTGGCATCTTCAGGCCACTTTTCCAAGTCCGTTATTGGGTCAAATTTCATGTACTTTATATTTTAGGGTCACTTGGCCCTAAGTTCCCTTTGGGCTCTAAAATTCGACATTCCGGTCATTTTAAGTTTCCAAAAATTTTCGCTGCTCAGATTTTCCAAGTTTCCAAAATGTTTAGTTTCCTATTTTGGCTTGGTTTCCAAAATGTTTAGTTTCCTATTTTGGTTTGGTTTCCAAAATGTTTAGTTTTCTATTTTGGTTTGGTTTCCAAAATGTTTAGTTTCCTCTTTTGGCTTGGTTTCCAAAATGTTTAGTTTCCTCTTTTGGCTTGGTTTCCAAAATGTTCACTTTCCTAATTTACTTCGGTTTCCAAAATGGTCACTTTCCTATTTTAGTTTAGTTTCCAAAACTTAACATTTCTAAAGCATTTCCTTACATTTCCATACATCTCCTTACATTTCCACACATTTCCATACATTTCCTTACATTTCCATATATTTCCATACATTTCCATACATTTCCATACATTTCCTTACATTTCCTTTCATTTCCTTACATTTCCTTTCATTTCCTTTCATTTCCTTTCATTTCCTTTCATTTCCTTACATTTTCCTTATATTTCCTTACATTTCCCTGCATTTCCTTACATTTCCTTACATTTCCTTACATTTCCTTACATTTCCTTATATTTCCTTTCTTTTCCTTACATTTCCTTACATTTCTTTTCATTTTCTTTCATCTTAGGGTTCTTGAAATTCTTCAGAACACATCCAACACACCCACTGATCCCACTATCTCATGAATTATGCACAAACGCATAACCCCTAATCTAGGATGTTACAACCACGGCCGAATCGGGAATGCTACTGGAAAAGTGTTGAAAAGGATTCTGTTTAGAAGGTGAAAATAATAATAATTCTCTTACTTCCCCTAAAAATAAATACTCCGCTAAAAGGGGTTTGTCGATTGAAAGTAGTAGTTTGCCAAGGAATAAAAACTTCCGGGTTGTATAGAGTTCAAATCGTTAATAGAATGAAATTTCGAGAAAACAAGTTATTTATAAGTAATCTGAATTTTCAAAACTCCAATTTGATTTTCAGGTTGCAAATGTTTTGAAATCATTTTTTTTTAATAAATTGCCCGTTAACAAATCTGATTTAAATCCATGATATCTCAAAATAGTTAAAATGGCCATATTACATCATAGAAAATAACCCAATTAATATCCAACAGTTTAAAGCATATGTAAACTTAGTGAAAAACTTACGCATGGCCACCTACATGTAATGATCGAATCGACCCTAATCGGAACGGTGGTTTCGGGACCACAAATCCGAGCCTGAGAAATATTTAAATATTATATTTAGTGTTTATTATATATGAATTTATATGTGTGAAAGTTTCGTAGAAAAATTTTGTCGTTTCAGTATTGAATTTGATAAAAAGGACTTAATCGCGTAAAAGGTAAAAGTGGCATATTAAAGTGTAATGTGCTAATTTGAGCATGGCTTTTTAATAGGAAGTATTGAAAGGGTAAATAACCCATTTTAAGAGTTAGTGGCCGGCCATGGACAAGTTTGTCCTTAAGTTAAAATGTTTAGTTACTTTTAATTATAAGGTTAGTTTAGTAATTTGGTAATTATTTATTATATGTTAAAATAACCAAGAAAAGAAAGCCATCACCTTTTTACTCATCCATGGCCGAATGTGGAGGAAGAAAATAAGCTTTAGATTCTTTGAAATTTTGGCACTTTGAAGCCAAAATTCAAGGTGAGTTTTAGTTAGTTTTCGATAAATTTTACGTTTTGAGATCGTTGCTTGAACCGTAGTGGTGACCCATGTTAAAATTTTTGAATCTAAGCATGCTTGATGTTCGAATATTGATAGATTCATATGGTTTTTGATATTTGATGATGTTAAATAAAAGATAAGTTAAGAATTAATATTTTATGTATTGGAAATTTTGATGAATTTTTGTGTTTAAGGCCAATTTGTAAAAATGAAATTTTAAGGGGGTTTATTTGCAAAATAAGTGAAATGTGAGGGCTTGTAAAGTCCCTAGGAATATTCAGCCCTTGTATAGTCTTAGCTAATTTGGTGTATTTTGTGTGTTATGCAAATAGGACTAAATTACAAAGTTGTGTAATATTAGGGGTAAAATAGTAATTTGCCCATTTATGTGCTTAAGGACTAAATTGAGATGAAATGTACTTGAATGAGCTAAATTTTAATGTGTTTTAGATCAAGAGCAAAGAAAAACGGATTTAGATCGGGGAAAGACGAAGGTTCTCGAATAGCCGATTTGCACGGTCTATCGACAACCGAGGTAAGTCCTTAAGCAAGTATATGTTATAGAATTATTTATGAACGTAATAAATGATAATATTCAATAATTTTGAGTATAGAATCTTGTGTTAGCTGAATGTAAAAGTATTAGAATGGATTGGTTGAAATTTTATTCAATGTGATATGAATAAGTGTTTTTGGTTTGCTATATGATAAAATATGTGAATTATAAGTGGTGGTGAATTTAGCACAATGAAATGTGAAATGAAAGATTAACTATATTTATTTCGGGCTTTAATGCCTAGCAGGCTTCGTGCCGGTGATTTATTTTGGGCTTTAATGCCTAGCGTGCTTCGTCTTGGTGATTTATTTCTAAGCTTTCATGCCTAGCGTGCTTCGTGCGTTGATTTATTTCGGGCTTTAATGCCTAGCAGGCTTCATGCCGGTGATTTATTTCGGGCTTTAATGCCTAGCAGACTTCGTGCCGGTGATTTATTTCGGGCTTTAATGCCTAGCAGGCTTTATGCCGATGATGTGTTTTACAAAGGAGAAATCGAATTTTGTTCAAGGTAAACTGTAGCTAATGTATCTAGTTAAAGGCTCAGGTAAGCAAGTAAGGTATGTTATGTTTAATGTTACTCAAGTTGAGTTAATACTATGAGAACAGTGTTATGTACATTTGAGATTACGATTGATGTGCTTGAGTATTGTATGATTGAATTTGAGATTGAATGTACTATTATGGAGATTCGATTTTCAAATAGAAATGCTAAGAGTGAAAGAAATTTTAGTACGATAACATGGTTGATATGAATGCTGTAATTATACGATTTGGAGCATGTGATTCTTGTTATATACTTATTTTGTGCTTTGAAGAGATACAGGTTTATGGAAATGAAGTACAATTACTAAGGTTAATGAACTATTAGTATTCGGCCCTGTAGAAATCAATATATTTAAATGTTTAAGTGTTTGAATGTTATATTGTCATGAGCTTGGGACTTACTAAGTTAGTAAACTTATTTGTGTGAAATGTTCTCCTCTGTTTTATAGATTAGGTTCAGGCTACAAGCTCAACAGGATCGTCAAGAAAGTCGACCACACTATCAATCTAATTTGGTACTCTTTCATTTTGGTTTTCGGATAGAGGCATGTATAGGAAAGACTTTGACTTTGTTTTGATGAAAACTTTTTGTTCATGTATATAATAGCCATGCGAATATGGCTAAATTTTTGGTTAAGTACGTTTTTCATGCTTTTGATATAATTGTCTGTTTATATCGTTAATGTTTGTGCAAATTCAATCAAGGTTCAAATCGATATGGTAAGGAAATATATGTTTGTGAAGTGAACATTTGAGTTGGGTAATGTGGTATGAATAATCAATTGTATACTCAATTATATTGAACCATAGTTGTGTTTTGATCATAGGTTAATAATGTTAGGATTTCATGTGAGTGTTCAAGTATAAGTTAAATTTGTATAAATTATTATGATGCATGGATATTATGAATTGTATGTGGGTATATTCGGTTATAATCTAGGTACATATCGTATACACATATATGGATATATATATATATATATATAGGTTAGTCATGACATATAGGCGTGATGTGTTTAGTTGTGTAATATCCATTATTAAATATGCATGTTTTGCTTAAATGTGAAAGGTAAAAAAATAAATCTCATAAGTTATGTATTCGCAATACATGGTATTAAGTAGAAAATATATTTGTTTTGGATTTCATTTGTACATGGCTAATAAACAATATATGCTTGGTTTAAATGCGTCATTATATTGATAAGCTCATGATTTAAGTATGCATTTTAAGGCAAATTGTGTGACTTTAAGATATGTATAATGGTCTCAGATAAATGATATATAATTGAAATGAATTCAATTGAACTATGAGACATGATTTGTATATCGTATGACTAATCATTTAAGACTAATATTTAATTAGTAAAATGTTATATACATGTATATATATATGCATTTATGGATAAGTTCTATATGATTATGTGAATGTATGAAAGCGGTATTATCTTTGAAAATGCCTCGTAACCCTAATTCGGCGACGGATTTGGGTTAGGGGTGTTACATTTTATTGGTATCAGAGCTACGGTTTAGTTGATTCTAGGACTACCGTAGTACGTAAGAGTCTAGCTATACATGCCTTTGAATTTTATATGTGATAGTGTGATGACTTGACAATTTCAATTGTATTTTATATGGTAAATGGATTCGATCCCAATAGAGCAGTAGATGATGATGTGGAGAGTGTTGCGCTGGTCTCGCACATGGATCGGCGCCATTAGACTCTCACCGATTCACGGGTAACCACGAGGAGAGGCTAAACAAGCCTTCTACCAAATGATGAATGAATGGTTTACCCAGTTTGTTCGAATAATCCAATTTGTCTGACAACCTCCACCCCGAATAATCCAACTCCCGTACCTTCAGCACCCTCGATGATAGATCCAATGAGATCTAGTAGGCCTTCTGTTGATAAAATCAAGAAATTTAGGGCCGAGGAATTCAAGGCTAATGATGATGATGCAGAGCGAGCTGAAATGTGGCTTGACAACACTATTCGGGTACTTGATGAGCTATCCTGTACTCCAGACGAATGTTTGAAATGTGCTATATCTTTACTTCAGGACACTGCCTATCACTGGTGGAATACACTAGTATCAGTGGTTCCAAAAGAAAAAGTGACATGGGATTTCTTCCAGAATGAATTCCGCAAGAAATATATCAGTTAGAGGTTCATCGACCAGAAACAAAAAGAATTTCTTGAACCGAAACAGGGGAAAATGACCGTGACTAAATATAAGCGAAAATTTGTCAGATTGAGCCGATATGCTCGGGAGTGTGTATCAACCGAAGCCAATATGTGCAAAAGGTTTGAAGATGGTTTGAATGAAGATTTAAAGTTGCTTGTTGGCATTCTTGAGATCAAAGAGTTTGTGACACTAGTCGAGCGAGCTTGCAAAGCTGAAGAGCTTGGGAATGAGAAAAGAAAGGCTGAGACAGAAGCTAGAGACACTCGTAAAAGATCGTCGAGTAAGAATTTCCATTCCACATCTAAGAAGTTTAGAGATGACTTCAGCCGACATAAAGCTACTTCAGATTCACCTAGACGTGATCGACCTTCAGTGGGCTCCCGAGCTACCTCGATGGCCAGTGTTGATAACATTCCACAGAATCGAGTTGAATGTAAACATTATGGAAAATGGCATTCTAGGAGTTGTAGAGTTCATGATCAGTCCTGCTTTAAATGTGGATCCTCAGACCATTTTATTCAAGAGTACCCGATGTTAGTGAAAGAGAACAAAGATGTAACTCTAGACCAAAGCGAAGGCATCAAGATGCAGGCGAGACCACCGTGCATTACGACAATGTGGGTGGTAGTCGAGAGGACGAAGAACACAGCGATTCGATCCGAGGCTAGAGCTCCGGCTAGAGCTTATGTTACTCGAGCTAGGGAGGATCTTTGCTTCTCCAGATGTCATTACCGGTACTTTCACCCTTTATGATACTACTATGATTGCATTGATTGATCCTTGTTTGACCCATTCATATGTATGTGAAACTCTGGTATTCAGTAAGACTCTTCCAGTTGAGTCTACTGAGTTTATGATTCGCGTATCCAACCCTTTGGGTAGATGTGTGTTTGTTAATAAAGTGTGTAAAGGTTGCCCATTGATGATTCGGGATTTTTGTTTCCCAGTCGAATTAATGCTGTTGCCTTTCGATGAGTTTGATATAATTTTGGGAATGGACTGGTTAACTTTGCATGATGCAGTGGTGAATTGCAAAAGAAAGCTTATTGATTTGAGACATCAGAACGGTGAGATCATTAGAATTGAATCCAGTGATTTAGGTGGATTTCCTACAGTTATATCCTCGATGTTAGCCCAGAAGTATGTGAGAAAAGGGTGCGAAGCTTATTTGGCTTATGTAGTGGATAATAAATCGTCTAAGAAATAGATTGAATCTGTACCGATTGTATGTGAATACCTAGATGTGTTTCCTGAAGAAGTACCGGGTTTACCCCCAGTACGAGAGATTGAGTTTGGCATTGAATTAGCACTGGGAATGACTCCGATCTCAATAGCTCCATATCGGATGGCACCTACTGAGCTAAAAGAGTTGAAAGCACAGTTGCAAGAGTTAACAGATAGGGGCTTTGCACGACCAAGCTTCTCCCCTTGGGGTGCACCAGTTCTTTTTGTGAGAAAGAAAGATGGAACGATGCGAATGTGTAATGATTATCGGCAACTGAATAAGGTAACTATAAAGAATAAGTACCCGTTACCTCGAATTGATGATTTGTTTGATCAGTTGAAAGGGGCTTCAGTATTTTCGAAGATAGATTTGAGATCGGGTTATTATCGATTCTTAGTCGAGATAGATGTGCCAAAGAGCGCATTAGGACGAGGTACAGACATTTTGAGTTTTTGGTTATGCCTTTTGGGCTTACTAATGCACCTGCTGTTTTTATGGATTTAATGAATCGGGTTTTTAGACAGTTTTTGGATCGATTTGTGATAGTGTTTATTGATGATATATTGATCTACTCCAAAGATGAAATTGAGTATGCTAAGCATTTGAGATTAGTGCTACAAACTTTGAGAAATCAGCAGTTGTATGCGAAGTTTAGTAAGTGTGAGTTCTGGATGAAAGAGGTCAGCTTTTTGGGACATGTTGTTTCAGCATCAGGCATTCGAGTCGATCCGAACAAAATCTCGGCTATACTTGATTGGAAGCCACCGAAAAATGTTTTCGAGATTTGAAGTTTTCTGGGACTTGCGGGTTACTATCGACGATTTGTGAAAGGTTTTTCTATGATAGCTACCCCGTTGACAAGGTTATTGCAGAAAGATGTCAGGTTCGAGTGGTCAGAAAAATGTCAGAAAAGTTTTGATCAGCTGAAAGCCCTTTTGACAGAAGCTCCAGTGTTAATTCAGCCTGAATCGGGTAAAGAATTTGTTGTTTATTCTGATGCTTCTTTAAATGGTTTGGGCTGCATTTTGATGCGGGAAGGAAAAGTGGTAGCCTACGCTTCAAGACAATTGAAGCCGCATGAAAGAAATTACCCGACGCATGACTTAGAACTTGTAGCCATTGTTTTCGCATTGAAAATTTGGCGTCACTATTTATTTGGCGAGAAATGTCACATTTATTCAGATCATAAAATTTTAAAGTATTTAATGACTCAGAAAGATCTAAATTTGAGACAACGCAGATGGTTAGAATTGTTGAAAGACTATGAGTTGGTGATTGACTACCATCCGGGAAAAGCTAACGTTGTTGCGGATCGTTAAGTCAAAATCATTGTTTGCTCTTCATGCAATGAACGCACGAGATAGCTATGTCCGGTGATGGTTCGATCATAGCCGAGTTACAAGCAAGACCGATGTTTATCCAAAGCAAATTTGTGATGCATGAAAGTTGACAAGGATTTGATTGCTAGTAGAATTCGATGTGAAAAGGTGCGAATCGATTTTTAGATTGATGCAAATGACTGCTTGAATTTTAAAAGCGAATGTGTTCGAAGAACTCGATTTGATCTGAGATGATTCGAGTGAGGCCCATAGTGGTCGATTATCAATACATCCAGGTAGCACAAAGATGTATAATGATTTGAAACAGTTCTATTGGTGGCCGGGCATGAAATGAGATATATCTGAATTTGTTTCGAAATGCTTAATTTGTCAGAAAGTAAAAGCTGAACATCAAGTGCCATCCAGACTACTTCAGCCAATCATGATACCTGAATGGAAATGGGATAGAATTACAATGGATTTTGTATCCGGTCTTCCTATGACACCGAGTAAGAAAGATGCCGTCTGGGTTATAGTTGATAGACTAACTAAATCAGCTCATTTTGTGCCGGTTCGTATAGACTTTTCACTCGATAAACTTGCTGAATTGTATGTATCGCAGGTTGTGAGATTGCATGATGTACCGAGCTCCATTGTTTCAGACAGAGACCCGAGATTTACATTGCGGTTTTGGAAGAAGTTGCAAGATGCCTTAGGTACTAAACTGTATTTTAGTCTGACCTTTCATCCTCGACATGCACAGTCGATCGAGCGAACTATTCAGATACTTGAGGACATGTTGAGATGTTGCATTCTCGAGTTTGAAGGTGCGTGGGAAAGATATTTACCTCTAATTGAATTTGCCTATAACAACAGTTTTCAATCTAGTATCAAAATGGCGCCCTATGAAGCCTTGTACGGGCGAAAGTGTCGAACACCATTATACTGGACTGAGCTCAGCGAGAATAAGATACACGGGGTTGATTTGATTAAAGAAACTGAACAGGAAGTAGCTATTATTAGAGACAATTTGAAAGCTGCTTCGGATAGTCAAAAGTCTTATGCTGATTTAAAACGTAAAGAAATTGAATTTCAGGTCGGAGATCAAGTATTTTTAAAGGTTTCTCCGTGGAATAAAGTACTCCGTTTTGGCCGAAAAGGCAAGTTGAGCCCGAGGATCATCGGACCTTATGAAATTACTGAACGTATTGGGCATGTTGCTTATAGGTTGAAATTGCCTTCTGAGTTAGAAAAGATACATGACGTATTTCATGTTTCGATGCCAGAAGTAATCTACAGATCGATCATCTCATGTGATCACACCATCGAGATTGAAATCACTACGATATGACGTATGAGGAAGAACCGATCCGTATTTTAGCTCGGGAAAAGAAAGAGTTAGGAAACAGGAAAATTCCATTAGTGAAAGTAATGTGGAAAAGGCACGGAGTTGAAGAGGCTATGTGGGAGCCTGAAGATTCAATGAGGTAACAATATCCGACATTGTTTAACGGTAAGATTTTCGGGGACGAAAATCCTTAAGGGGGAGAGTTGTAACAGACCGAATCTGACCCTAATTGGAACGGTGGTTTCGAGACCACGAATCCGAGCCCGAGAAATATTTAAATATTATATTTAGTGTTTATTATATATGAATTTATATGTGTGAAAGTTTCGTAGAAAAATTTTGTCGTTTCAGTATTGAATTTGATAAAAAGGACTTAATCGCATAAAAGGTAAAAGTGGCATATTAAAGTGTAATGTGCTAATTTGAGCATGGCTTTTTAATAGGAAGTATTGAAAGGGTAAATAACCCATTTTAAGAGTTAGTGGCCAGCCATGGACAAGTTTGTCCTTAAGTTAAAATGTTTAGTTATTTTTAATTATAAGGTTTGTTTAGTAATTTGGTAATTATTTATTATATGTTAAAATAACCAAGAAAAGAAAGCCATCACCTTTTTACTCATCCATGGCCGAATGTGGAGGAAGAAAATAAGCTTTAGATTCTTTGAAATTTTGGCACTTTGAAGCCAAAATTCAAGTTGAGTTTTAGTTAGTTTTCGATAAATTTTACGTTTTTGAGATCGTTGCTTCGAACCGTAGCTGACCCATGTTAAAATTTTTGAATCTAAGCATGCTTGATGTTCGGCTATTGATAGATTCATATGGTTTTTGATATTTGATGATGTTAAATAAAACATAAGTTAAGAATTAGTATTTTATGTATTGGAAATTTTGATGAATTTTTGTGTTTAGGGCCAAATTATAAAAATGAAATTTTAGGGGGGTTTATTTGCAAAATAAGTGAAATATGAGGGCTTGTAAAGTCCCTAGGAATATTTGGCCCTTGTATAGTCTTAGCTAATTTGGTGTATTTTGTGTGTTATGCAAATAGGACTAAATTACAAAGTTTTGTAATATTAGGGGTAAAATAGTAATTTGCCCATTTATGTGCTTAAGGACTAAATTGAGATGAAATGTACTTGAATGAGCTAAATTTTAATGTGTTTTAGATCAAGAGCAAAGAAAAACGAATTTAGATCGGGGAAAGACGAAGGTTCTCGAATAAGCCGATTTGCGGTCTATCGACAACCGAGGTAAGTCCTTAAGCAAGTATATGTTATAGAATTATTTATGAACGTAATAAATGATAATATTCGATAATTTTGAGTATAGAATCTTGTGTTAGCCGAATGTAAAAGTATTAGAATGGATTGGTTGAAATTTTATTCAATGTGATATGAATAAGTGTTTTGGTTTGCTATATGATAAAATATGTGAATTATAAGTGGTGGTGAATTTAGCACAATGAAATGTGAAATGAAAGATTAACTATATTTATTTCGGGCTTTAATGCCTAGCAGGCTTCGTGCCGGTGATTTATTAAGGGCTTTAATGCCTAGCGTGCTTCGTGTTTGATTTATTTGAGCTTTAATGCTCAGCGAGCTTCGTCTTGTTTGATTTATTTCGGGCTTTAATGCCTAGCAGGCTTCGTGCCAGTGATTTATTTCGGGCTTTAATGGTTAGCAGGCTTTATGCCGTTGATGTGTTTTACAAAGGAGAAATCGAATTTTGTTCAAGGTAAACTGTAGCTAATGTATCTAGTTAAAGGCTCAGGTAAGCAAGTAAGGTATGTTATGTTTAATGTTACTCAAGTCAAGTTAATACTATGAGAACAGTGTTATGTACATTTGAGATTACAATTGATGTGCATGAGTATTGTATGATTGAATTTGAGATTGAATGTACTAGTATGGAGATTCAGTTTTCAATTAGAAATGCTAAGAGTGAAAGAAATTTTAGTACGATAACATGGTTGATATGAATGCTGTAATTATACGATTTGGAGCATGTGATTCTTGTTATATACTTATTTTGTGCTTTGAAGAGATAAAGGTTTATGGAAATGAAGTACAATTACTAAGGTTAATGAACTATTAGTATTCGGCCCTGTAGAAATCAATATATTTAAATGTTAAAGTGTTTGAATGTTATATTATCATGAGCTTGGGACTTACTAAGTTAGTAAACTTATTTGTGTGAAATGTTCTCCTCTGTTTTATAGATTAGGTTCAGGCTACAAGCTCAACAGGATCGTCAAGAAAGTCGACCACACTATCAATCTAATTTGGTCTCTTTCATTTTGGTTTTCGGATAGAGGCATGTATAGGAAAGACTTTGACTTTGTTTTGATGAAAACTTTTTGTTCATGTATATAATAGCCATGCGAATATGGCTAAATTTTCGGTTAAGTACGTTTTTCATGCTTTTGATATAATTGTCTGTTTATATCGTTAATGTTTGTGCAAATTCAATCAAGGTTCAAATCGAATATGGTAAGGAAATATATGTTTGTGAAGTGAACATTTGAGTTGGGTAATGTGGTATGAATAATCAATTGTATACTCGATTATATTGAACCATAGTTGTGTTTTGATCATAGGTTAATAATGTTAGGATTTCATGTGAGTGTTCAAGTATAAGTTAAATTTATATAAATTATTATGATGCATGGATATTATGAATTGTATGTGGGTATATTCAGGTTATAATCTAGGTACATATCATATACACATATATGGATATATATATATATATAGGTTAGTCATGACATATAGGCGTGATGTGTTTAGTTGTGTAATATCCATTATTAAATATGCATGTTTTGCTTAAATGTGAAAGGTAAAAAAAAATAAATCTCATAAGTTATGTATTCGGCAATACATGGTATTAAGTAGAAAATATATTTGGTTTTGGATTTCATTTGTACATGGCTAATAAACATTATATGCTTGGTTTAAATGCGTCATTATATTGATAAGCTCATGATTTAAGTATGTGTTTTAAGGCAAATTGTGTGACTTTAAGATATGTATAATGGTCTGTATAAATGATATATAATTGAAATGAATTCAATTGAACTATGAGACATGATTTGTATATCAGGTATGACTAATCATTTAAGACTAATATTTAATTAGTAAAATGTTATATACATGTATATATATATATGCATTTATGGATAAGTTCTATGTGATTATGTGAATGTATGAAAGCGGTATTATCTTTGAAAATGCCTCGTAACCCTAATTTGGCGACGGATTTGGGTTAGGGGTGTTACAACCTCAAATCCCCTCCAGCCCGGTCCATTAAGTTATGAATTACCTGCATTGGTTTGAGAAACAGGGTGAGTCACCGGACTCAGTGTGCAATTAATCCACATGATTCCACAAATGGGCTTAGCCCCAAATCCACCTCAACACAATATACCATGCATAATGATGCAATATGTTAACCCAACCCAGCCTAGTATCCATCCGCTACACACTTCTTAAACTTGGGGGTAAGGACTACAAGTCCAACCCCTTCCTTCCATTGACTGGTACTCAATTCCATCCAATAAGATCTTGGTCAGAAACTCGGTTAAAACGTGGAATAATAATATAACGAACCAAAAGAATACTTTGATTGAAAGAACATCCTTACCGAAGTCGACAGAATCTCGAAGGCTAATCACTTAAGTTTAGAAGTTGTCGAAGATCCTACATAAATCCCATGTAAGATTCGACCTACACTTATAATCCAAACAAAGTGTCCTTCGGCCGAACAAAAGTGTGCCCCAACTTACCTTGAATAGTCAAACCCTACTGATCCTTAATGCCCCTCACGCTGGCTACAACAGCAGACACAAAATCACTATTACTAGAAATTGATCTAGAACCTTAAGGGATGAAAATGGAGGTTGACTCTGTCTTGGTAAAAAGAGGTAAAAATCGAAATAAGAGAGTATAGAGAATTCAGCCAAGACAGAAAAGAAATCAAAGAGAAGGTGTGTCCAAGATTAGTGATTCGGCCAAGAGAAAAGAAATGGGGTATGAACTTCAGCTTTTAGTGCTTCAAGAACAAACGATTCTTAGGGAGAAAATGAGAAGTGACTTTCGACTATGAATACCAAGTAGTAAAGATAAGATGTACGAAAAAGAAAGAATGAGTAATAGATGATTCGGCTTCAAAAGAAAAAAAGAAAATTAAAGAAGAAACATAATAGAGGTTTCAGTTTTGGTTGGATGTGGAACTCCAAAATGTAGGCTAACAATGTCGGCTTTATGTGCAAATGAGGAAAAAGAGAACACAAGATAGTTTCGATTCAAGAAGGGAGAAGAAAGAAAATGCAAGCTACACAAAAATTCGGCACACTAAGCCACTCCCAAAACCGAATATACCCACTCCCCTATACCACTCAAAATTTTGGCTAACACCCAACATGCCTCCTCCTAAATTTTCTCCTACAATCACTCTTCTCCACTCATTCGATTTAGTTTGAATTATTCAAACTCCCCCAAAAGCTCCCCACCACTTGTTTGAATATCATGACCAAGTCTTCCCTCATCCTTCCAGAGTTTGATTGCCGTCCAACACCTCCTCCCTTGACGCGAAATACATCTCCCAAAATGCTGTCCATGTTGCTCGAACCTCCTCCCCCTTGGAACTCCCCTTTGACGCAACTCCCTGCACACCAGATGGCGTCTCCTTGCCACTCTACCACTTCACTTGTTGTGTCCTTAATCACCACTTTTAATCCCTTAAGGCCTAGCCCCACTAGCTCTCCCTTAAAGGCTTCAAACCAGAAATTTTACTAAAGCTAAGACTTAACCCCAAGGTTCCCCGAAGCCCCCAAACACACTCAAACAAGCATACATGGCATACTAGCACATAGATACGAAGTAAAATGCGAGACCCTTACATCCCGGATGTTACATTTGGAAAGCTTACTTTGTGTGTGTTTATTATGTTTTATAGATCGATAAAGCTACGAGAGGCTCGGGGACAGTAGAGGATCATCATCACACTACCCAGTCTTATTTTGGTACCCTTTGAAAATGTATATACTAGTATAGCATGTATAGGCTAGTCACTTTGAGTTATGTTTGAGACATGTATATATGTAGCCATGTGATATAGCTAGATAAGTGATTGTGTTTTGTATGTGATGCTATGCTATATGATGTTGTTTTTGGTATAATCTCATTCCTATGAAATGGTCAATGTTATGGTAAGTATATGGATGCAATATGAGTATGTATGCTTGATCAATGCAATGGTTATATGAAAGGTAAGATGTGGATGTATTATGCTTGGTTATACATGTGTTTTAGTTGTGCAGTTTGGTATACAGGTTGGCATGATTATAAATGAGATTGAATGGGATGATATGTTGATCATTTGACATGATTTTGGTTGCCAATTGTGCATAGAATAATGCTTGTTTGAGTGATAAACCGTAAAAGCAACATATTTTAGGCCCACATTTAGCATGCTTTTAGATGATTTAGCCCTTGTTTTATGTAAAAAGGTGCTCTTAATCCTCTCTTTTCATGTTTTTACTCAATAAAGCACCCCGAGGACAAAAAGAATGAGAAATAGGCTTAAAACGGGCCAATTTGGGCCAAAAAGGAAATCGACACGACTTGGACTTCAACTCACACGGCCGTGCCTCGACAATTAACTAAGACGTGGCCATGCATCGATTTACACGGCTGTGTCCCAATCGACAGAATCGAGACACGGCCTGAAAATGATTTACACAGGCGTGTACCGTGGTTGTGCCCCTACCACGAGAGAGAGCAATTTCACTCAGATTTGGATACTTTGAGGCAAAGAAACACATTACAAAGCCTATTCAAACACCGAGTTCTAAGTATACTTGAATTGGGACACTTAGAGGCCAAGTAAAGCATTCTAAAAGTCTATATAAACACCCTAAGTGTAACATGAAAGGGGTGCGTTAGGCGATGAGCTAGGCCAAGGAGCCGAGCCAGGAAGATCACGTCTTGTGGGATCACTCGAAGATAGCCAAGTGGATCCATCTCGAAGAGCCAGGATTATATTCAAGACGGTGAATTTCTCCTTCAATTCCTTCAGGGGGTTTTAGGAATTTTCTATGTTTTGTTTTTTCTTTTCTCTTGAGATGTTTTCTTTATTTGTTATGAGCTAAACCCTTTAGATACCCGAAGGGGATGAAACCTAGATGAATTTTGTTATTAATTTCTGAATTATATGATAAATACTTAGTTTGTTCTTAATTATGGATGCTTAATCCAAATCTGATGTGCTTAGGTGGAGGAGGAATAGACCCTGCTTAAGAGTAGATTGAGCATAATTAAGCAGAGTTGATCGCACGCCTAGAGATAGGGTAATGAGATTTTGCCGGATTAGGGTGAAACCTAATATGGGAATCCATAGATCGATTAACTGCTACTCTAGGGGTTATTATAAGTGAACGAGAGTTCCACTAATTAACCTAGGGTTAGACGTTATTCGCCTCGAGAGAGGGTTTAATATATGTTAAGGAGTCTTACGGATCAAACTAAGTAAATAAATCATATGGTTCAGTAGTAAATAACAAGAAGTCTAGGTGGATTCTTCCTGAGGGTATCGTCGTGATCAATTGAGTTTTCTTCAAGTTATTTCCCAATTCGTTCTTCTTGTCTTTGCGTCTTTAGCTTAGTAGTTGTTAAACTAGATTAAATCAACCAATCACTCTATATTTTAGGCTAAATAATAAAAATAAAGTGAGTATTAATACTTTTAGTTCCTTTGGGTTCGATAATCCGATCTTGCCTAAGCTATACTACTGTTCGATAGGTACACTTGCCTTTAATCGTTGTCAGAGTTAGTCTCAAGCTTCTATCTCATTCATTATAAATTTTAAAGCTCTGATTTCCGCGATCAAGTTTTTGGCACCGTTGCCGGGGAACTGAAACATTAAGAAAGCTCTATTTTTATTATTTTAGCCACTATTTTTATTATTTTAGTATCTTTTACTAATTTTATTTTCTTCATTATTTTTTTCCCTAGCAGATACCTCTAGTTTATGACTGGAAGGAACCCAATAGGACCTTTAGAATACGATAGTGAAATTAAAGCTACCGCTCAAAGGAATCGTAGAGAAATTAGGCGAGCCCTAAAATACACATAAGAAGAGCGAGAAGACAGATCCAATCCTACTGAAGGGATGGAAGAAAATAATCCACAACGAGATGTGGAAGAAAACAATACTCCGCGTACTATGTATGATTATGCTAAACCTCATTTAACAGAAGCTGAATCTAGTATTGTTAGGCTTGCTATAACTGCTAGTAATTTTGAATTAAAGCCTAACACAATACAAATGATTCAACAATTTGTTCAATTTGATGGTTTGCAGGACGAAGACCCAACCATTCATATAGCTTATTTTTTAGAGTTCTGTGATATTTTCAAAATAAATGGTATTTTTGATGATGCCATTTGTCTTCGGTTATTCCCTTTTTCATTAAGAAATAAAGCCAAATAGTGGTTGTACTCATTACCGCGAGGATCAATCACTACATGGGACCAAATGACCAAAAAATTTTTATTGAAATATTTCCCACCGGCCTAAACGGCCAAATTACGGAATGATATCTCTTCTTTTGTGTAGATGGATTTAGAGACATTATAGAAGCATTGGAAAGATACAAAGATCTCTTGAGAAAGTGTCCACACCATGGTCTACCCTTGTGGCTATAAGTCCAAACTTTCTATAATGGTGTAAACCCCTCAACGAGGCAACTAATCGATTCAGCCACCAGTGGAACCCTGAACAACAGAACTCCTGAAGCCGCCTACGAGTTCATTGAAGAGATGTCACTGAATAACTATCAGTTGCAAGTTACAAGGACAAAACCAACAAAATCAGCTGGAGTTTACAACCTCGATGCAGTGACCATGCTGTCAAATCAGGTAGAGTTGATGAATAAAAAGCTTGATAGTTTATGTTCCTCGCAGGTACACCCAGTCATGCAATGCAATGCAAATGGAACTATGGCAAATCTTGAGTACCCACCCTACCAACCAGACGCAGAAACTGAATAGACAAACTATATAGGTAATAATTCCTAACAATCCTTTTAGTAACAACTATAAACCAGGTTGGAGAAACCACCCAAATTTTTCATGGGGAGGCCAAGGAATTCAAGGAAATCAAAGACAACAACATCCTCCAAATTTCCAAAATCATCTATACCCACAAGAGAAGAAGCCAACCCTTGAATAGATGCTAACAAAATTCATGGAAAACACAGAAAATAGCTTCCAAGAAACTAAGAAAACAATTAAAAGCAACGAGAGTCGAATCAGGGAACTTACTAAGTCAGTCAAGGCAGCCACTAATGCAGTCAAACAATTAGCAAAGCTAATGTCAGAACGACCGCAAGGACGTCTACCAAGTAACACTGAGAATAACCTAAAGGAGCAAATTCAAGCCATCTTAGTTAATGACAGTAAAGGATTAGAGGAACCCATTCCAATACAAGAAAATAAGGTAGACAAAGGTAAGGTAGGGGTAACACAAGAAAAGCCAAAACCAGTAATCAAGGAGTACCAACCTCGCATACCTTATCCCGAAGCGATGAAAAGAGACAATTTAGAGGAACAGTTCGGTAAGTTTTTTAAACTCTTAAATAAATTACATATAAACTTACCTCTTCTCGAAGCTCTTTTTCAAATGCCAGACTCGAAGAAATTTTTAAGACAACTCTTGCCAAAAAAACATAAATTAGACGAAGAGCACCACGTGGAATTGAACGCAGCATGCTCAGTAATGTTACAGAATAGACTACCACGAAAGCTGAAAGATCCAGGGAGTTTTACAATACCGTGTTTAATTGGCAGTTTAACTATTGATAATGTGTTAGCTGATTTAGGGGCAAGCATAAATGTCATGCCTTATACATTGTTTAAACGACTAGGTCTAGGGAAGCCCAAACAAACTAGGATAAGCATTCAATTAGTTGATAAAACTGTTAGAATTCCTAGGGGCATTATCGAAGATGTTCTTGTAAAAATCGATAAATTTGTTTTCCCAGTAGATTTCGTTGTCTTAGACATAGATGAGGACAATTCAATTCCCTTAATTTTAGGAAGGCCTTTCCTAGAAATTGCAAAAACTAAAATTGATGTTGCCACAGGCGAAGTCATACTTTATGTAGGTAATGAATCAATCAGTCTTCAAGCTCTTAACTCGGCCAGGACAACAATCGATGAAGGTAAGAAAGACAATTCATTGGATAAATAATTTGTTCAACTTTCATTGCAGGAAATACCACAAGGATGCAACCCCGAGCCAAATCTTAGACCCCAATGCAACCAAGGAGAATTACAAAAGGAACGAAGCATAAGGGTTGACAAACTAGAAAAGCAGAAAACACATGAAAAAGAACAATCTGACCCACATGAAGTAACACCAGAAGAACCACTAGAAGAACTCGTAAGAACATGAAATCACTTCAAAATAGAAGACCAGGTGCTGCTCGACAAAGCCGATCCTCGCATCATCACAACAGACTTGAACGTAAGCAAGGAAATTCCTCTTAAGGTACACGATATCTTCCCCCATGGAACAGTTGAGGTAAGCAATCCAACATTCGGGACTTTTAAGGTAAACACTTCTGGACTTGAAACTTACCAAGAAAATAAAACTTTAAGCAAGAGGGAAGATATTCAAACTTTTAAACCTCCCTAATTTTTCTAATTCGAGGAAAGTCCAGCATAAGACTATAAACGAGCGCTTCTCGAGAAGCAACCCGAATACTAACATTATTTACTTTCAAATTTATTTTCAGTTTCTTTCCCTTCATTCTTTCTTTCCTTTTAAACTAATCGAAAGTGCAGAACTTCAAGGCCACACGGCCTTACACATGGCCGTGTCTGTGACCGTGTGGACCACTAGAACCACTGTATTGACACAACAGAGGCGTGCAAATAAGTCCCAACCACCGCACGACGTCACGGATCCAATCACTCCCACACGGGCACTAGTAAATTGGCACGGTCGTGCTCTACAACCGTGTGAAGCCACTGACTTATCAGACACGGGACAAACACGCCCATGCTACCCAATAGTGCCAACACCCTGCCTTTTCAGGAATGGGCGTGGCACTTGGAAAATGGGCATGAGTGAGCAAACATGCCTAGACACATGGCTGTACGATGCGGCTATGTAATTCGACACACCCTCGGTCCACGGGCGTGGGAACGTGCCAGATTTGAGACCCTATTTGAACCCCACAACCCTCCTCCTGTTCCCCTCTTTCTTCTCCATTTTTTTCTTTTTTTCTTTGGAAAAAGTGTCCAGACTCTTGAGCGACACTAGAATCATGCCGAAGAAGCGTAAGAAAGCAAGCATTGTCTTCTTAAAGGAGACCTCAACACATAAGTTCATGCCGGCCGCTTCATTCAAACACCAAGCCAAAGGTCTTTTAGACCATTTAAATTCTTCTTTATGTTTATTTTCCCCTTTATCCTACTTATCTATAATTCTCTTCTGCTTAATATATTTTTACTTCTTTTAGTTTCTTGGTTTTAGGTTCTAAAGGCTACTTGGGAATCACACACCACAGCCTTAGAAGTCACACCCACCTCGCGAACCATCCAACAATAAGGACTCCTTAGCCCATTAGTCTTTTCCTTTAATTTCAGTTTTCTTTTTATTCTCCTTCTCTTTATTTCCTCTGTCTTTAATTATAGTATTAGTATATTATTAATGTTTCTTTAGATTTCTTGGCTATATCTTTGCAGGCTACCCAATTTCTTTATCTAGCACAAAGCTCATCAGTAGACACCCCACCAGGCCCATAAAAAATGCCACCACCGCCTCCTCTACCCACCTTTGACCACGACCTTGGCCAACTCTGAAGTCATCCAAAATTCAGGAAGTGTTAACTCTCCCCTTCTCTTTTGATTACATTATTGGTTATCTATCTTTGAACATTGAGGGCAATGTACATCTTAAGTGTGGGGGGTAAAAGTACCTGACTTTTTGCATTATTCTCAACTGAATTTTAGTCTTGTTCCTAAGTAAGTCTCTCATATTATTAATTAAGGTGAAATTTCTAATGATTTATGATTTTTATTAATAAGCTCTTGAATAAGTCATTGATAATTGTGCATTGATGATTTATATGTGAAGAATACTAGAGAATCAAGCATGATAAGTCTATTTTTCAAGAATCAAAAAAATTTTCTAGGTTGTTGAACTGAATTTGAATATTAGCTTGAAGTTCAAAATTTACAGGATTAATGTCAAATACCCATAATTTTTGTAAGATTTGAGCCTTATAGAGCATATATTCTTTTTTATGCTCACTTTATTGATTATGAGTGTGTCAACACAGAATTGTTATTCTAGAACTTGCCTAGATCATTCACATCGAGACCACATTAATGATTTGATATACTGAGATGATAAAGGCACCTAGGTTTTAACCCATTCACTCCATTAAAAAGCCTACCTTCACAAATTAACCCTTAGTGAACCCATTTAATCCTAACAACATTGTTTTATTAAATTACCCGCTTAATATTAACCCAAAACCCTTTGTATTTGTTATCACCATTCTTTTTTACTACCCTTCTATCTAGAATTGATTTGATCAGTTGCCGAATTAGTTTATTTTAGTTGATAAAGTTCTTTCTTTAATATGTATTTACTTTAGTTTATTCTTAAAAAGAAAACCAAAGTATATTCAAGCTTTAGTATATGATTAAAGGAGCTTATGCATTTAAATTCCAATTATTGAAGAAGAGCTCGTATTAAAAGTATTATCAATAGTAGTATTACTAGTTTCAAAGTAATCATTTATCTTCTAGTTCATTATTCTTGTTAGGTAATTGGTCAGCGCAATCTCGATTTCAAACCTTCTAATTCAGCCTTTATCCACACCTTTAACCTAAGCTCCGTTACAACCCTGTTAAAAGACCTTTTGATTTGTGTATCATCTCATATTACAGTGGTGAAGATTTGATTTTCAGGCAAGCCTATGGATTAACTTTTCAGGTTCGACTTATGAGTGCTTTTCTTGAAACTTAAACACTTCGAGTGATTTGAGTGAATCTTTAGTGAAACTGTTAATCCTTGTCGATTCTGAATTAAAGGTAATTATTTAGATAAGGGGAGACACCTATGTTTTTGTGCTACAAAATATATGACTTAGAATTGTTTGAATCTTTAAGAGTCTTTGAGTTAAATTATCCATGTATGAATTATCTGTGAATTATGATAAGGCATTGTTGATAGGAATTGTGAATTATGGAAAGTTTGTTTTAATTGTAAGTTGAGAATTTTGATTGAGGACAAGCAAAAGCTTAAGTGTGGGGATAATTGATAAACCATAAAAGCAACATATTTTAGGCCCACATTTAGTATGCTTTTGGATGATTTAGCCCTTATTTTATGCAAAAAGGTGCCCTTAATCCTTTCTTTTCATGTTTTTACTCAGGAAAGCACTTGAGGACAAAAGAACGAGAAATGGGCTTAAAACGGGCCAATTTAGGTCAAAAAGGAAATTGACACGGCTTGGACTTCAAGTCACACGGTCGTGCCAGACAATTAACTAAGATACGGCCATGTCATGATTTACACACCCGTGCCCTAATCGATAGAATCGAGACACAGCCTGAAAACGATTTACACGGGCGTGTACCATGGCTGTGCCCCTGCCGCGAGAGAGAGCAATTTCACTCGGATTTGGATACTTTGAGGCAAAAAAAACACTACAAAGCCTATTCAAACACCAAGTAAGAAGTATACTTGGATTGGGACACTTAGAGGCCATGTAAAGCATTCTAAAAGTCTATATAAACACCCTAAGTGTCACCTGAAAGGGGGGCATTAGGCGGTGAGCTAGGCCAAGGAGCCGAGATAGGAAGATCACGTCTTGTGGGATCACTTGAAGATAGCCAAGTGGATCCATCTCGAAGAGCCAGAATTATACTCAAGACAGTGAATTTTTCCTTCAATTCCTTCAGGGGGTTTTAGGAATTTTCTATGTTTTGTTTTATCTTTTCTTTTGAGATGTTTTCTTTTTTTTGTTATGAACTAAACCCTTCAGATAGCCGAAGGGGATGAAACCTAGATGAATTTTGTTATTGATTTTTGAATTATAAGATAAATACTTAGTTTGTTCTTAATTATGCATGCTTAATCCAAATCTGATGTGCTTAGGTGGAGGAGGAATAGACCCTGCTTAAGAGTAGATTGAGCATAATTAAGCGGAGTTGATCGCACGCTTAGAAAGAGGGTGGCGAGATTTTGCCGAATTAAGGTGAAACCTAATATAGGAATCCATAGATCGATTTACTGCTATTCTAGGGGGTTACTATAAGTGAACGAGAGTTCCACTAATTAACCTAGGGTTAGACGTTATTTGCCTCGAGAGAGGGTTTAATATACGTTAGGGAGTCTTACGGATCAAACTAAGTAAATAAATCATATGGTTCAGTATTAAACAACTAGTGAAGTCTAGGTGGATTCTTCTTGAGGGTATTCGTCGTGATCAATTGAGTTTTCTTGAAGTTATTTCCCTATTCGTTCTTTTTGTATTTGCGTCTTTAACTTAGTAGTTGTTAAATTAGATTAAATCAACCAATCACTCCATATTTTAGGTTAAATAATAAAAAGAAAGTAAGTATTAGTACTTTTAGTTCCTTTGGGTTTGATAATTCGGTCTTGCCTAAGCTATACTACAGTTCGATAGGTACACTTGCCTTTAATTGTTGCCAGAGTTAGTCTCAAGGTTCGATCTCATTCATTATAAATTTTAAAGCTCTGATTTCAGCGATCATTGAGATTGTAGGAATGACTCTTGTGGGTGGCAATTTGGCCTTGAAAATGGCCTATAATTGCCTACACAGTTGAGCACACGGGCATGTGGCCTGTCCGTGTCCCTCGTGGTTGAAATTCAAAAAAAAAAAGTCAGCATTGACCACGAGCTAGACACATGGGCATGTAACTGGCCGTGTGGTGCAAGTCAAGATCGACCACGGGTGAGGCACACGGGCGTGTGGACAAGTCAGTATGTATGCCCTATTTTGGCACGGTCTAGACACATGGGCGTGTGACCTTTGTAACTTAGAAAAAATTTTAAATTTCTGAGAATTTATGTATGTGTTCGATTTAGTCCCAGCCCTATTCTAAAGCATGCTTGAGATCTTGTTGATTTATTTAATGGATGCATTGATTGCATTGGATAAATTGTAATATGAAATGTCTGTAAAAGTTTTTGATTGCCTGGTAATACCCTTTACCCCTAAACTGGCGATGGTTACAGGTTAGGGGTGTCACAACCTCTGTTATTGCTTTGATTGATCTGGGGACTACCCATTCTTCCATTTGCATGAGATTGGCATCTAATATGAACATGATTGTTGAGTCTACGAAATTTGTAGTAAAGGTGTCAAACCCGTTAGGTAAACATGTGCTAGTGTATAAAGTGTGTAGGAATTGTCCTTTGACAATTAGGGGTCATTGTTTTCCGAAAAACCTTATGTTGTTGCCATTTAATGAATTTGAATTGATTCTTGGTATGGATTGGTTGACTACCCATAGTGTTTTACTGAATTGTGGTAGCAAATTTCTTGAATTGAAATGTCAAAATAGAGATGTCATTCGAGTTGAATCAGGTCGGTCAAATAGTTTACCCGTGATGATTGCTTCCATGGTGGCTGGGAAACATTTGAGAAAATGATACGAGTCTTATCTCACCTTTGTGTTAAATACTCAAGAGTCAGAGGTAAAGATTGAATCAGTACCAGTGTTATGCGAATATCCGGATGTGTTTCCAGAAGAGTTACCTTGGTTACCTCCAGTTAGAGAAGTCGAGTTTGGGATTGAATTAGTTTCGGGAACAGCACCCATTTCGGTTGCTCTATATAGGATGGCACCATTAGAGTTGAAAGAACTAAAGGTTCAGCTGCAAGAGTTAATGGACAAGGGTTTTGCAAGAATGAGCTATTCACCGTGGGGTGCTCCAGTGCTTTTTGTGAAGAAGAAAGATGGGTCGATGACATTGCGCGTAGACTATAGACAACTCAACAAAGTGACTGTGAAGAATAAGTATCCTTTACCAGGGGTAGATGATTTATTTGATCAACTGAAGGGAGCTATAGTGTTCTCCAAGATAGACCTAAGGTCTGGTTATTATCAGTTGAGGGTTAAGGAGCAAGGTGTACCAAAAACTGCATTTCGAACGAGTTATGGCCATTATGAGTTTCTTGTCATGCCATTTGGTCTAACGAACACTCCTGCGATTTTCGTAGACTTGATAAATCGCATCTTCCGGCCGTACTTGGACAAGTTTGTAGTCATTTTTATCGATGACATATTGGTCTATTCTCGGGATGAGAGTGAACATGCGGAGCATCTAAGATTCGTTTTGCAGACTTTAAGAGAGAAGCAGTTGTATGCTAAATTTAGCAAGAGCGAGTTTTGGCTCCGAGAGGTAAGATTTTTAGGACACATTGTGTCGGGTGATGGTATTATACTTGATCCGGGTAAGATATCGACTATTGTGGAGTGAAAACTACCAGGAAATATGTCGGAAGTCATAATTTTTTTGGGTTTAGCAGGGTACTACAGATGGTTCGTGAAGGGATTCTCCATGATTTCTACCCCGATGATGAAACTGTTGCATAAAGATGTTAAGTTTGATTGGATTGAAAAATTTCAACAAAGTTTCAAGAGATTGAAAACACTGTTGACTGAGGCACCAATTTTAGTGCAACCTGAGTCAGACAAAGAGTTTGTGGTATACAGTGACGTATCGTTAAATAGTCTTGGTTGTGTGTTGATGTAAGAGGGTAAGGTAGTCGCTTACGCCTCGAGACAGCTAAAACTGCATGAAAAGAATTATCCGACTCATGACTTGGAGTTGGCTGCGATTATTTTCATATTAAAGATTTGGCGACATTATTTATATGGTGAGAAGTGCCGAATTTTTATGGATCATAGGAGCTTAAAGTACTTGATGGATCAAAAAGATTTAAATTTGAGACAACGGCGGTGGCTTGAATTATTAAAGGACTATGAGCTAGTGATCAATTACCATCTAAGGAAAGCAAATGTAGTTGTAGATGCCCTGAGTAGGAAATCCCTGTATGCTTTGAGAGTTATGAACACAAGCTTAGCATGTCTAACGATGGTACTATATTGGCCGAGTTGAAGGCTAGACCACTATTTATTCAACAGATATGTAAAGCTTAAAAGAATGATAACGAGTTGCAAGTTAAGAGAGCCTTATGTGAATTGGGAAATAGTTCTGATTTTCGGGTGAATTTGGATGGTTGTTTGATGTTTCATGACAGGATTTGTGTACCTAAGGATGATGAGTTGATTCAAAAGATATTAAATGAAGTACACAGTGGCCACTTGTCAGTACATCCCGGTAGCATAAAAATGTACAATGATTTGAAGAAATTTTATTTGTGGCTGGGTATGAAAAGGGGCATCTTGGAGTTCGTGGCAAGAAGCTTGATCTGTCAACAAGTGAAAGCCGAACACCAAGTACCTTTGGGATTGCTTCAGCCGGTAATGGTTCTTGAGTGGAAGTGGGATCGGATTACTATGTATTTTGTAACGGGGTTGCCTATGACTCTGAGAAAAAAAGATGTTCTGAGGGTTATTATGGATAGACTAATGAAGTCGGTTCACTTTATACCGGTGCATATTGATTATGCTCTAGATAAGTTGGTCGAGTTGTATATTGCTGAGGTGGTGAGATTACATAGGGTGCCTGTATCTATTATTACGAATAGAAATCCAAGATTTACTTTGAGGTTTTGGAGGAAGTTGCAGGAAGCCTTAGGTACAGGGTTGAGTTTTAGTACTGCGTTCCATCCTCAAACTGACGGTCAATCTGAAAAAGTGATCCAGGTTCTTGAGGATATGCTTCGATGCTGTGTGTTAGAGTTCGGAGGTAATTAGGAAAGATACCTACCTTTGGTTGAGTTTGCTTACAACAACAGCTATCAGTCGATTATACAAATGGCACCGTACGAAGCATTGCATGGTCGTAAGTGTCGAACTCCCTTGTATTGGACCGAACTTAGTGAGAGACAAATTCACGGGGCTGAACTAGTTAAAGAGATTGAGGAGAAAGTGAAAGTGATTCGAGATAGTCTGAAAGCTGCTTCGGACCGACAAAAGTCATACGCAGAATTGAAAAGAAAAGAAATCGAGCTCCAAGTAGGTGACAAAGAAATCGAGACCCCTAAATCCCGGTTGTTACAGTTCTACCCCCTTAAAGAAATTTTGGCCTCGAAATTACCTGGTCAAAATAAGTGAAGGTATTGTTGTCGCATCGTCTCTTCCGGTTCCCACGACGCTTCTTCCCAACCATGGTTCTGCCATAATACCTTGACTAAAGGAACTGATTTCCTCCGTAATACCTTCACATCTCGCTCCAAAATCTGGATCGGTTCCTCCTCGTAGGATAATTCTGGTCTCAACTCAACTTCTCGATTGGCACCACGTGCGATGGATCCGAACGGTAATGCCTTAGCATCGAGATGTGAAACACATCATGCATCTACTCCAACTCCGAAGGTAATTCCAACTGGTACGCTACTGGCCCCACCCACTTCAAAACTCGATAAGGTCCTATAAATTTAGGGCTCAGCTTACCCTTACGTCCAAATCTCATCACCTTTTTTCACGGCGAAACTTTCAAGAATACCCGATCACCTACTGCAAACTCTGTCCTTTTCCGCTCAAGATCTGCATACGATTTCTGTCTGTCTGATGCCTCCTTCAACTGAGTTTGGATTACCTTAACCTTTTCCTCTGTCTCCACAACCATTTCTGGACCCAAGATATGGCGTTCAACCAATTCCGTCCAACACGTAGGAGTGCGACACTTCTGCCCATACAATGCTTCATAAGGTGCCATCCAAATACTTGCTTGATAACTGTTATTGTACGCGAACTCTACCAGAGGTAAGTATTCTTCCCAGCTACCCCTGAAATCAATGACGCAAGCCCTCAACATATCCTTCAGAACCTGAATTACCCGCTCAGACTATCCATCTGTCTGCGGATGGAATGCTGTACTAAAATCCAATCTAGTACCCAAAGCCTGATGCAACGCCCTCCAAAACTGCGACATGAATATAAGGTCCCTATCTGAAATGATTGATACTGGTACCCCATGGAGTCTCACAATTTTCGTAACATACAGCATCGCCAACCTCTGCAGAGAGTAATCGACCCAAACAGGTATGAAATGAGTAGATTTTGTCAACCGATCCACCATCACCCATACCGATTCTTTCTTAGTAGGCGTAAGAGGAAGCCCGCTAACAAAGTCCATCGTGATTCTCTCCCACTTCCATTGTGGAATCTTCACCGGTTGCAGCAACCCCGAAGGCACTTGGTGTTCAGCTTTGACCTGTTGACAGGTCAAACACTTCCCCACAAATTTCGTAACTTCTTGCTTCAATCTAGGCCACCAAAACTGTTCTCGTAGATCCCGATACATTTTACTTCCTCCCGGATGCATAGCATAAGGCCTACTATGCGATTCCCAGAGAATCATCCGTCTCAACTCCCCATCCTTAGGCATGCACATCTTCCCACGGAAACACAAGACCCCGTCGCTAGTCAAACTGTAATTCTTTATTCCACCATCCTGAACTTGCAGAAGTCAAGCACTCAGGACATCATCCACTAACTGCTTCTCCTTAACCTGACTTACCTATGTCAGCTTCACCTATAGCTCAGCTAATAACCTCTCGTCGTCATATAAACTGAGATGAGTGAACATTGCTCTCAGATCCGATACTACCTGTCAGCTTAGCGCGTCTGCCACCACATTTGCCTTACTTGGGTGGTATTCAATCGAGCAGTAGTAATCCTTCAGCAGCTCCACCCACCTCCGCTGTCTCAAGTTCAGCTCCTTCTGAGTCAGCAAATCTTCAGGTTCTTGTGGTCAGTGTAGATCACCGACTTCTCCCCATACAAATAATGCCTCCACACCTTCAAAGCAAAAACCACTGCAGCCAACTCCAAGTCATGAGTGGGATAGTTAACTTCATGTGGTCTCAACTGTCGAGACGCATAGGCTACAACCTTCCCTTCCTACATCAATACACAACCTAACCCCGTGTGAAAAGCATCACAATACACCACAAAATCTTTCCCTGCTTCAGGCTGAATTAAAATCGGAGCCTCAATTAAAACCCTTTTGAGCTTCTCAAAACTCTCTTGCTGCTTGTCCGTCCACACAAAAGGTACCTCCTTTCTTAGCAACTTAGTTACAGTTGCTGCTATAAAGGAAAAACCTTCGACAAATCTTTTGTAATAACCTGCTAACCCCAAGAAACTGCGAATCTCTGCCACTGACTTAGGTGGTTTCCAATCCAGTACTGCCTTGATCTTTCGAGGATCCACTCTTATCCCTTCTGCAGATACTACATGACCCAAAAAAGTAACTTCTCTTAACCAAAACTTGCACTTACTAAATTTGGCATACAATTTCTTCTCCCTCAAAATCTACAGCACTACTCGAAGATGCACATCATGCTCCTCCTCTGACTTGGAATATACTAGAATGTCATCTATGAACACCACGACGAATTGGTCCAAATAGGGTTGAAAAACCCGGTTCATCATATCCATGAACGCAGCTGGTGCGCTTGTCAACCCAAATGGCATTACCAAGAATTCATAGTGTCCGTAGCGAGTCCGAAAAGACATCTTGTGAATATCTACCTCCTTTACCTTAAGCTGGTGATATCCGAACCTCAAATCAATTTTTAAAAAGATCGAAGCCCCCTTGAGCTAATCAAATAAGTTGTCTATCCTCGGTAGCGGGTACTTGTTCTTGATCGTCAGCTTATTCAACTAGCGGTAATCTATGCACATACGCATAGATCCATCATTCTTCTTTACAAACAACATCGGTGCTCCCTATGGAGACACACTGGGTCGAATAAAATCGCGATCTAATAACTCTTGGGTTTGAGCCATAAGTTCAACCAACTCTTTTGGTGTCATCCTATAAGGAGCGATGGACACCGGCGTTGTACCTGGCAGAAGCTCGATCCCAAACTCCACCTCACGATCCAGAGGTAACCTTGGAAGTTATTTCGAAAAAACATCTACAAATTCCTTTACTGTTCTAACCTCCCCCACAGCTACTTTCTTTGCATCCAAGGCAATAACAAACATTAAGAAAGCCATGCACCCCTTCTTCACCATTCTCTCCGCCTTAAGAGCAGACACTACATTTGACAAGTAGTCTCTCCTCTCACCTATCACCAAAACCTCATCGTCCCCGGAAGTCCTCAACGTTATACGCTTAGCAGCACAGTCTAAATTCTCACGATACCTTACCAACTAGTCTATGCCTAAGATCAAGTCAAATTCCCCAAATTGTAGCTCCATCAAGTTAGCTGGGAAAATCGACTCTTGGACTTCTAGAGGCACATCTCTAAAGAGTTTATCTACCACTACCGATTGCCCTAAAGGACTAAGTATTGTCATCTTCCTAGAGGTCATTTCAGGATTCACCTTTAAAGTTTCAGACACCATGCTAGCAATATAGGAGTGAGTCGATCCAACATCAATTAAAGCAGTAAAGGGTATCCCAAAGATGAAAAATGTACCCATGATAATGGCTGGTGCATCCCCCTCCTCACAACGTCTGGTTGCGTAAACCAACCCAGGCTGTCTTGTATCGGAGCTCCCAGCACCTCTGCCCAGTGCTCCACGACCTCGGCCAGATCCATTCCCTCCTCAGTTCAGACTACGGCCCCTTGACATCTGTTGACCGCCCCTTTCTGGCTGCATGTAACCCTAACCTACCATCCGAGCCCTAGCCATATCCTGAGGATAATTCTTAATCAAATGATCCTTTGACCCACACCTATAGCACTCTATACTCTTCCCCAGCACTCTCCTACATGAGACCTCCCACATCGAGCACATCGTCAAACCGACTTTAAGATGACGCAGAACGCAAGGTGTCCCTCAACCCTAGGCTTTTTCTAAAAACCTCTCGATGATGCTGATGGTTCATAACTCCTCTTATTATTGCCTCTGTCCTTATCTACATGCTCCTCTCGGTTAATTAACCTCCTCAGCTATCCTAGCTTTTTCCACCAAAATAGCAAAATCCCTCTCCCGCTGAGGAGCTATCAACACCCGTAGATTATCTCGTAGCCCGTCATCAAATTTCACACAGCACTTGTATTCGGTGGCAACCATCCCTCGGGCGTACCGGCTCAGCCACAAGAATTTTGTCTCATATTCTGCTACTGACTTACCCCCTTACACTAGGTTTAGGAACGCCTTCCTGTACGCATCCACATAACTATCCCCAACGTACTTCCCCTCAAACTTTATTTTAAAGAAACTCCAATCCACTCGGTCTGCCGGAGTACCCTCTCTGACAGTGAGCCACCACTGGTAGGCCTCATCTTGGAGTAAAGAAATAGCACCCTTCAGCTTCTGTTCAACTGTGCAGTCCAGGTCATCCATGATTCTCTTGACTGCCTCTAACCAATACTCCGCCACATTCGGAGCTACCCCCGAGACACCCCTAAATATCTCAGCTTCATTCACTCGGAGTCGCTCAGACACGGACTTCTGGACCCCAATACCCATATTTGCCCCCGCAGCATTGCCTGAGATACTGCGTCGTCTCCATCCGTTTGACCCTGAAGCTCTACTTCTGCGGCAAGCGGTAGTGGAACCTCATTCTCTGACCCATAACCAGACCCTACTGGTTCCGACACAATCACCCTACCCTAACCACGACCACGCACATTACGCTCGCGTCCTCGAGTGCTCATGACTAGCATTCACGATTTAATATGATTTAAAAGTTTTATGCATCAGTATCTCTTTCTACTATTTAACAACGGACAGTTTTATGGAAAAGAATCTTAACAATAGTTCTTTCGAATTCGAATTCTATTTACAACATTCAGTTCTCAAGTCTGTATTTCCTAATTCCTGAGTTCACATTCAATTCACCTCAAGCAGAGCGTCACATACCTACATCAAACAAAGTAAACATCCATGAACTCACATCCATCACCTAGGGATATTTTCTTCATATCACTACCTAGGGGTATTTTCGTAATTTTATCCTACAGGGGTATTTTCGTAATTTTCCAAGATAAGGTTTCCCAGTGATTTTGTGAAATAATGGTACTTTGGTAATTTTGCAATCCAAGGGTATTTCGGTAATTTTGTAATCTAGGGGTAATTCGGTACTTGTTCAAATCAAGGTATTTTGGGAATTGTCAAATCAAGGCTATTTTGGGAAGTTTCCATAAATTAGAGGTATTTTTGTGGTTTTACAAAATAGGGTGGCTGGTCCCTTTCGGGTTTTAATTATAAATTTTGGCCCATCACCAAGTCTTCATGGCTAAGGTGAACAGACACTACGCACCAGGTAGGATTCCAGAAAAAAGAGGAGGTGAGTCACTAGGACTGCTTAAGTACCAAGCTCTTCCTGGATGCAATTCTAGACATGCGTATGCCTGATGCCACACCTTAGCTCAGCGGCTTATTCTCGGGTTTGTTTGATTGGGTTAAGTTTTATGAAGTTTAAAGTATAATGTAAACTAGGCCTAAAGTCCATCAAATTCTATTTACACTACTCTACGTCCCTAAAAGCCCATCAGGCCCACATATAGATCTCACAATGGTTCAGAATACTTACTTGGCGGACTTGGACCGGAGTCGCAGGTGCCATGCAAAAGGAAAAACATGTATTTCATTCCACTTTGCTTTAAAACCATTTTCAAAAATACATTTTGAACCCAAAACCCAAGGCCGAGCTTTTGAACCAGACTCTGATACCAAAATTGTAACGCCCAAACACGCCCAAAACACCACGGTAGAATCAGGAATGCTCTTTGGAAAAGTGTTGAAAAGGATTACATTTAGAAGGTGAAAATAATAATAATTCTCTTACTTCCCCTTAAAATAAATACTCTGCTAATAGGGGTTTGTCGATTGAAAGTAGTAGTTTGCCGAGGAATAAAAACTTTTGGGTTGTATAGAGTTCAAATCATTAATAGAATGAAATTTCGGGAAAACAAGTTATTTATAAGTAATCCAAATTTTCAAAACTCTAATTTGATTTTCAGGTTGCAAATGTTTTGAAATCATTTTTTTAATAAATTTCCCATTAACAAATCTGACTTAAATCCATGATATCTCAAAATAGTTAAAATGGCCTTATTACATCATAGAAAATAACCCAATTAATATCCAACAGTTTAAAGCATATGTAAACTTAGTGAAAACAGCTTCTGCATGGCCACCTCGAATCCCCTCTAGCCCGGTCCATTGAGTTATGAATTACCTGCATTGGTTTGAAAAATAGGGTGAGTCACCAGACTCAGTGTGCAATTAATCCACATGATTCCACAAATGGGCTTAGCCCCAAATCCACATCAATGCAATATACCACGCATAATGATGCAATATGTTAACCCAACCCAGCCTAGTATCCATCTGCTACACACCACCCGTATATCCATCCTCATACACACCTTGGATTCCTGCAATCGACACTCCATCCGCTACACATCTCTTTGGCAGTCTATGCTGACGGACACACTGCTCAAAGTCCACTTAGTGGCCTAGCCACTGATCCACGTGATTAAATCACAAATATCCACGATAAAACTCAAGGTCATCATCAATTGTGACAGAGTCACCCACATATAAATATACACTTCCCCTTTAATCAATATATACCAAACCTCATGCACATGCAACATAAAATGGTGAATGGCAATATGATAGAATACAAACACATCCAGAGATATATAACATGCGTACATGCATCTACAACCAGTTATCCTCAATTTTGATGTAGGTAGTATACTAACCTAGTTTACCCGATTACCCCATATAGGTAATACCATCACCACAGCCACTACTTCGGCTACCACACAAGGTACATATATTTAATTAAAACAACTAAAGAAAACAGTGTGATAATTACACACCTGAAAACCTATAAAACTAGACTATCGATCTCCCTAATGCCCTCACTCGATGAGACTACAGCGATCTACTTATCCTTTTCAGATGCTGGTCCACAGCCCGGTGGCCAATCTTGAACTGCTGAAACTGACTGCTTCTTAAACTTGGGGTAGGGACTACAGGTCCAACCCCTTCTTTCAATTGACTGGTACTTAATTCCATCCAATAAGATCTTGGTCAGAAACCCAGTTAGAACGTGGAATAAAAATATAACGAACCAAAAGAATACTTTGATTGAAAGAACATCCTTACCGAAGTCGACAGAATCCTGAAGGCTAATCACTTAAGTTTAGAAGTTGTCGAAGATCCTACATAAATCCCATGTTAGATTCGGCCTACACTTATAATCCAAACAAAGTGGCCTTCGGCCGAACAAAAGTGTACCCCAACTTACCTTGAATAGTCGAACCCTACTGATACTTAATGCCCCTCACGTTGGCTACAACAGCAGACACGAAATCACTATTACTAAAAATTGATCGAGAACCTTAAGGGATGAAAATGGAGGTCGACTCTATCTTGGTGAAAAAAGGTGAAAATCGAAAGAAGAGAGTATAGAGAATTTGGCCAAGACAGAAAAGAAATCAAAGAGAATGTGTGTCCAAGATTAGTGATTCAGCCAAGAGAAAAGAAATGGGATATGAACTTTAGCTTTTAGTGCTTCAAGAACAAACGATTCCTAGGGAGAAAATGAGAAGTGACTTTTGACTATGAATACCAAGTAGTAAAGATAAGATGTACGAAAAACAAAGAATGAGTAATAGATGATTCGGCTTCAAAGAAAAAAAAGAAAATTAAAGAAGAAACATAATAGAGGTTTCAGTTTTGGTTGGATGTGGAATTCCAAAATGGCTTTATGTGCAAATGAGGAAAAAGAGAACACAAGATAGTTTCGGTTCAAGAAGGAAGAAAAAAGAAAATGCAAGCTACACAAAAATTCAGCACACTAAGCCACTCCCAACATTGAATATACCCACTCCCCTATACCACTCAAAATTTCGGCTAACACCCAACATGCCTCCTTCTAAATTTTCTCCTACAATCACTCTTCTCCACTTATTCGATTTAGTTTGAATTATTCAAACTCCCCCAAAAGCTCCCCACCACTTGTTTGGTCATCCCTCATCCTTCCAGAGTTTGATTACCGTCCAACACCTTCCCCCTTGACGCGAAATACAACTCCCAAAATGCTGTCCATGTTGCTCGAACCTCCTCCCCCTTGGAACTCCCCTTTGACGCAACTCCCCTGCACACCAGATGGCGTCTCCTTGCACTCCACCACTTCACTTGTTGTGTCCTTAATCACCACTTTTAATCCCTTAAGGCCTAGCCCCACTAGCTCTCCCTTAAAGGCTTCAAACCAGAAATTTCACTAAAGCTAAGACTTAACCCCAAGGTTCCTCGAAGCCCCCAAACACACTCAAACAAGCATACAGAGCATACTAGCACATAGATACGAAGTAAAATGCGAGGCCCCTAAATTCCGGATGTTATATTTGGAAAGCTTACTTTGTGTGTGTTTATTATGTTTTATAGATCGATAAAGCTACGAGAGGCTCGGGGACCGTAGAGGATCGTCATCACACTACCCAGTCTTATTTTGGTACCTTTTGAAAATTTATATACTAGTATGGCATGTATAGGCTAGTCACTTTGAGTTATGTTTGAGACATGTATATATGTAGCCATGTGATATAGCTAGATAAGTGATTGTGTTTTGTATGTGATGCTATGCTATATGATGTTGGTTTTGGTATAATCTCATTCCTATGAAATGGTCAATATTATGGTAAGCATATGAATGCAGTATGAGTATGTATGCTTGATCAATGAAATGGTTATATGAAAGGTAAGATGTGGATGTATTATGCTTGGTTATACATGTGTTTTAGTTGTGCAATTTGGTATACAAGTTGGCATGATTAGAAATGAGATTGAATGGGATGATATGTTGATCATTTGACATGATTTTGGTTGCCAATTGTGCATGGAATAATGCTTGTTTGAGTGATAAACCGTAAAAGCAACATATTTTAGGCCCACATTGAGTATGCTTTTAGATGATTTAGCCATTGTTTTATGTAAAAAGGTGCTTTTAATCCTTTCTTTTCATGTTTTTACTCAATAAAGCACCCGAGGACAAAAAGAACGAGAAACAGGCTTAAAACAGGCCAATTTGGGCCAAAAAAGAAATTGACACGGCCTGGACTTCAAGTCACACGGCCGTGCCTCGACAATTAACTAAGACATGGCCATGCATCGATTTACACTGCTGTACCCCAATCGACAGAATCGAGACACGGCCTAAAAATGATTTACACAGGCGTGTACAGTGGTCGTGCCCCTGCGGCGGGAGAGAGCAATTTCACTCGGATTTGGATACTTTGAGGCAAAGAAACACATTACAAAGCCTATTCAAACACCGAGTAGGAAGTATACTTGAATTGGGACACTTAGAGGCCAAGTAAAGCATTCTAAAAGTCTATATAAACACCCTAAGTGTAACATGAAAGGGGTGCATTAGGCGGTGAACTAGGCCAAGGAGCCGAGCCAGGAAGATCACGTCTTGTGGGATCACTCGAAGATAGCCAAGTGGATCCATCTCGAAGAGCCAGAATTATACTCAAGACGGTGAATTTCTCCTTCAATTCCGTCAGGGGGTTTTAGGATTTTTCTATGTTTTATTTTATCTTTTCTCTTGAGATGTTTTCTTTTTTTGTTATGAACTAAACCCTTCAGATACCTGAAGGGGATGAAACCTAGATGAATTTTGTTATTGATTTTTGAATTATATGATAAATACTGAGTTTGTTCTTAATTATGCATGCTTAATCCAAATCTGATGTGCTTAGGTGGAGGAGGAATAGACCCTACTTAAGAGTAGATTAAGCATAATTAAGCGGAGTTGATCGCAAGCCTAGAGATAGGGTGACGAGATTTTACCGGATTAGGGTGAAACCTAATATGGGAATCCATAGATCGATTAACTGCTACTCTAGGGGTTTATTATAAGCGAACGAGAGTTCCACTAATTAACCTAGGGTTAGACGTTATTCGCCTTGAGAGAGGGTTTAATATATGTTAAGGAGTCTTACGAATCAAACTAAGTAAATAAATCACATGGTTCAGTATTAAATAACAAGTGAAGTCTAGGTGGATTCTTCCTGAGGGTATCATCATGATCAATTGAGTTTTCTTCAAGTTATTTCCCAATTCGTTCTTTTTGTCTTTGCGTCTTTAGCTTAGTAGTTGTTAAACTAGATTAAATCAACCAATTACTCCATATTTTATGCTAAATAATAAAAATAAAGTGACTATTAGTACTTTTAGTTCCTTTGGGTTTGATAATCTGGTCTTGCCTAAGCTATACTACTGTTCGATAGGTACATTTGCCTTTAATCGTTGTCAGAGTTAGTCTCAAGGTTCTATCTCATTTATTATAAATTTTAAAGCTCTGATTTCAGAGATCAAGTTTTTGGCACCGTTGCTGGGGAACTGAAACATTAACAAAGCTCTATATTTATTACTTTAGCCACTATTTTTATTATTTTAGTATCTTTTGCTAATTTTATTTTCTTCATTATTATTTTTCCCTAGCAAGTACCTCTAGTTTATGACTGGAAGGAACCTAATAGGACCTTTAGAATACGATAGTGAAATTAAAGCTACCGCTCAAAAGAATTGTAGAGAAATTAGGCGAGCCCTAAATTACACATAAGAAGAGCGAGAAGACAGATCCAATCCTACTGAAGGGATGGATGAAAATAATCCACCACGAGATGTGGAAGAAAACAATGCTCTGCGTACTATGTATGATTATGCTAAACCTAATTTAACAGAAACTGAATCTAGTATTATTAGGCCTGCTATAGCTGCTAATAATTTTGAATTAAAGCCTAACACAATACAAATGATTCAACAATTTGTTCAATTTGATGGTTTGCAGGACGAAGACCCAACCACTCATATAGCTTATTTTTTAGAGTTCTGTGATATTTTCAAAATAAATGGCATTTTTGATGATGCCATTCGTCTTCGGTTATTCCCTTTTTCATTAAGAAATAACGCCAAACAGTGGTTGTACTCATTACTGTGAGGATCAATCACTACATGGGACCAAATGACCGAAAAATTTTTATTGAAATATTTCCCACCAGCCAAAATGGCCAAATTATGGAATGATATCTCTTCTTTTGTGCAGATAGATTTAGGGACATTATACGATGCATTAGAGAGATACAAAGATCTCTTGAGAAAGTGTCCACACCATGGTCTACCCTTGTGGCTACAAGTCCAAACTTTCTCTAATGGTGTAAACCCCTCAACGAGGAAACTAATCGATTCAGCCATCGGTGGAACCCTGAATAACAGAACTCCTGAAGCCGCATACGGGTTCATTGAAGAGATGTCACTGAATAACTATCAGTTGCAAGTTACAAGGACAAAACCAACAAAATCAGCCGGAGTTTACAACCTCGATGTAGTGACCATGCTCTCAAATCAGGTAGAGTTGATGAATAAAAATCTTGACAGTTTATGTTCCTCGCAGGTACACCCAGTCGTGCAGTGCAACACAAGTGGAATCGTGGCAAATATTGAGTACCCACCCTACCAACTAGGCGCAGAAATCGAATAGACAAACTATATAGGTAATAATTTCAGATCCAATAACAATCCTTATAGTAACAACTATAATCCAGGTTGGAGGAACCACCCAAATTTTTCATGGGGATGCCAAGGAATTCAAGGAAATCAAAGACAAAAACCTCCTCCAAATTTCCAAAATCAGCCCTACCTACAAGAGAAGAAGCCAAACTTCGAAAAGATGCTGACAAAATTCATGGAAAACACAGAAAATCGTTTCCAAGAAACTGAGAAAATAATTAAAAGCAATGATAGTCGAATCAGGGAACTTACTAAGTCAGTCAAGGCAGCCATTAATGCAGTCAAACAATTAGCAAAGCTAATGTCAGAATGACCGCAAGGACGTCCAAGTAACACTGAGAATAACCCAAAGGAGCAAATTCAAGCCGTCTCAGCTAATGACAGTAAAGGGTTAGAGGAACCCATTCCAATACAAGAAAATAAGGTAGACAAAGGTAAGGTAGGGGTAACACAAGAAAAGCCAAAACCAGTAATCAAGGAGTACCAACCTCACATACCTTATCCCGAAGCGATGAAAAGAGACAATTTAGAGGAACAGTTCTGTAAGTTTCTTAAACTCTTAGAGGAATTACATATTAACTTACCTCTTCTCGAAGCTCTTTTTTAAATGCCAGACTCGAAGAAATTTTTAAGACGGCTCTTGACGAAAAAACGCAAATTAGACGAAGAGCACCACGTGGAATTGAACGCAGCATGCTCAGCAATGTTACAGAATAGACTACCAAGAAAGCTGAAAGATCCAGGGAGTTTTACAATACCATGTTTAATTGGTAGTTTAACTATTGATAATTCGTTAGCTGATTTAGGGGCAAGCATAAATGTCATGCCTTATACATTGTTTAAATGACTACGTCTAGGGAAGCCTAAACAAACTAGGATGAACATTCCATTAGCTGATAAAACTATTAGAATTCTTAGGTGCATTATCGAAGATGTTCTTGTAAAAATTGATAAATTTATTTTCCCGGTAGATTTCATTGTCTTAGACATAGATGAGGACAATTCAATTCCCTTACTTCCATTTGCATGAGATTGGCATCTAATATGAACATGATTGTTGAGTCTACGAAATTTGTAGTAAAGGTGTTAAACCCGTTAGGTAAACATGTGCTAGTGTATAAGGTGTGCAGGAATTGTCCTTTGTAGTAAAGGTCATTGTTTTCCAGAAAACCTTATGTTGTTGCCATTTAATGAATTTGACTTGATTCTTGGTATGGATTGGTTGACTACCCATAGTATTTTAGTGAACTGTGGTAGCAAATTTCTTGAATTGAAATGTCAAAATGGAGATGTCATTCGGGTTGAATCAAGTGGGTCAAATAGTTTACCGGTGATGATTGCTTCCATAGTGGCTGTGAAATATTTGAGAAAAGGATACGAGTCTTATCTCACCTTTGTGTTAAATACTCAAGAGTCAGAGGTAAAGATTGAATCAGTATCAGTGTTATGCGAATATCCGGATGTGTTTCCAAAAGAGTTACCTGGGTTACCTCCAGTTAGAGAGGTCGAGTTTGGGATTGAGTTAGTTCCAGGAATAGCACCCATTTCGATTGCTCCATATAGGATGGCTCCATTAGAGTTGAAAGAACTAAAGGTTCAGCTGTAAGAGTTGACAGACAAGGGTTTTGCAAGAATAAGCTATTCACCGTGGGGTGCTCCGATGCTTTTTGTGAAGCAGAAAGATGGGTCGATGAGATTGTGCGTAGACTACAGACAACTCAACAAAGTGACTGTGAAGAATAAGTATCCTTTACCAATGCTAGATGATTTATTTGATCAACTGAAGGGAGCTACAGTGTTCTCCAAGATAGACCTAAGGTCTGGTTATTATCAGTTGAGGGTTAAGGAGCAAGGTGTGCCAAAAACTGCATTTCGGACGAGGTATGGCCATTATAAGTTTCTTGACATGCCATTTGGTCTAATGAACGCTCCTGCGATTTTCATAGACTTGATGAATCGCATCTTCCCGCCATACTTGGACAAGTTTGTAGTCATTTTTATCGACGACATATTGGTCTATTCTCGGAATGTGAGTGAACATGCGGAGCATCTAAGATTCATTTTGCAGACTTTAAGACAGAAGCAGTTGTATGCTAAATTTAGCAAGAGCGAGTTTTGGCTCCGAGAGGTAAGATTTTTAGGACACATTGTGTCGGGTGATGGAATTAGACTTGATTCGGGTAAGATATCAACTATTGTGGAGTGGAAACTACTAGGAAATATGTCAGAAGTCATAATTTTTTTGGGTTTAGCAGAGTACTACAGACGGTTCATGAAGGGATTCTCCATTATTGCTACCCCGATGATGAAACTGTTGCATAAAGATGTTAAGTTTGATTGGACTGAAAAATTTCAACAAAGTTTCGAGAGATTGAAAACATTGTTGACTGAGGCACCAATTTTAGTGCAACCTGAGTCGGGCAAAGAGTTTGTGGTCTACAGTGACGCGTCGTTAAATAGTCTTGTTTGTGTGTTGATGCAAGAGGGTAAGGTAGTCGCTTACGCCTCGAGACAACTAAATCTGCACGAGAAGAATTATCCGACTCATGACTTGGAGTTGGCTGCGATTATTTTCGCGTTAAAGATTTGGCGACATTATTTATATGGTGAGAAGTGCCGAATTTTCATGGATCATAAGAGCTTAAAGTACTTGATGGATCAAAAAGATTTAAATTTGAGACAACGGCGGTGGCTTGAATTATTGAAGGACTATGAGCTAGCGATCAATTACCATCCGAGGAAAGCGAATGTAGTTGCAGATGCCCTGAGTAGGAAATCCCTGTATGCTTTGAGAGTTATGAACACAAGCTTAGCATTGTCTAATAATGGTACTATATTGGCCGAGTTGAAGGGTAGACCACTATTTATTCAACAGATATGTGAAGCTCATAAGAATGATAACGAGTTGCAAGTTAAGAGAAACTAATGTGAACTGGGAAATAGTTCTGATTTTCGGGTGAGTTCGGATGGTTGTTTGATGTTTCATGACAGGATTTGTGTACCTAAGGATGATGAGTTGATTCGAAAGACATTAATTGAAGTACACAGTGGTCACTTGTCAGTACATCCCGGTAGCACAAAAATGTACTATAATTTGAAGAAATTTTATTGGTGGCTGGGTATGAAAAGTGGCATCTTGGAGTTCGTGGCAAGAAGCTTGATCTGTCAACAAGTGAAAGTCAAACACCAAGTTCTTTTGGGATTACTTCAGCCGGTAATGGTTCTTGAGTGGAAGTGGGATCGGATTACTATGTATTTTGTAACGGGGTTGCCTATGACTCTGAGAAAGAAAGATGTACTGTGGGTTATTATGGATAGACTAACGAAGTTGGCTCACTTTATACCGGTGCGTGTTGATTATGCTGTGGATAAGTTGGCCGAGTTGTATATTGCTGAGGTGGTGAGATTACATAAGGTGCCTGTATCTATTATTTCGAATAGAAATCCATGATTTACTTCGAGGTTTTGGAGGAAGTTGTAGGAAGCCTTAGGTACAAGGTTGAGTTTTAGTACTGCGTTCCATCCTCAAACTGACGGCCAATCTAAAAGAGTGATCCAGGTTCTTGAGAATATGCTGCGATGCTGTGTGTTAGAGTTCGGAGGTAATTGGGAAAGATACCTACCTTTGGTTGAGTTTGCTTACAACAACAGCTATCAGTCGGTTATACAAATGGCACCGTATGAAGCATTGTATGGTCGTAAGTGTCGAACTCCCTTGTATTGGACCGAACTTAGTCAAAAACAAATTCATGGGGCCGAACTAGTTAAAGAGATTGAGGAGAAAGTGAAAGTGATTTGAGATAGTCTGAAAGCTGCTTCGGACCGACAAAAGTCATATGTGGATTTGAAAAGAAAAGAAATCGAGCTTCAAGTGGGTGACAAAGTATTTCTAAAAGTATCCCCGTGGAAGAAAATATTGAGATTTGGTAGATAGGGAAAATTGAGTCCATGATTCATAGGACCGTATAAGATTACTGAAAGAATTGGACCAGTGGCATACCGGTTGGCTTTGCCGGTAGAGTTAGAGAAAATACACAATGTATTCCATGTATCGATGTTAAGGCGTTATCGCTCCGATCCTTCGCATGTGATTCCTCCAACAAAAATTGAGATACGACCGTATATGACGTATGAAGAAGAGTCGACTAAAATCTTGGCTCGAGAGGTGAAACAGTTAAGGAATAAGGACATAGCCTTAGCAAAAGTGTTATGGCAAGAAAACGGTGTAAAAGAGGCTACATGGGAACTGGAAGAAGAAATGAGAGAGCAATATCCAAACCTCTTTACCAGTAAGATTTTCGAGGGCGAAAATCTCTAAAGGGGGGAGAGGTGTAACAGCCCAATTTTGGGGCTAGTTAGAATAGTGGTTTCGAGACCGCTACTCCGAGATTGAGGAAAATTATTTTGATTTTATTTTATGTGTTATGGTATAAATATATGGCTATGTGTAAATTTTGGTGCTTTAAATTGAATAATAGCATGCTTAATTGTGAAATATGACTAAATCACATAAAGTGCGAGAGTTCTATTTTACAATGTGGAGGTACCAAATAGCTATATAATGTTAATTAGAGGTCTTTAAAGTGCAATTAGGCCAATAAAAGAGAGTTGGACGGCCATATGACATAGGGGGACAAGAGCATTTAATTTTTGGTCAAAAATTGGGTGAATTAGGTGAGAAAAGATGAATTTAAAAAAATGGTAAAAAAGAAAAACTATCATCTTTCACTATTCACTCATATCTTTCCACCGAAAATTGAAGTGAAAATAGAGGTCTTTGAGGTTCAAACTTTTAGCCTCTCAATTCTCATTCAAGTAAGTGATTTAAGCGATTTTAATTGATGATTTTTGTGTTTTTAGAGTCACCAAAGCTTAAGCTAGCTAATAAGGGGACTAATTTGTGATATGTTTGAAAGTCTAGGGATGTAACACCCCAAACCCGGTCAATACGTTATGACCAAATCTGATTTGTTACAGGAAAGGTAGTTTTGAAAACAATAATCGTACTTCGTAGAAAACTTTTGAATAGTTTTCCTATCTTGAGAATTATTTAAAATCCCGTTAATTAATATCTTACCATCTTCTTATTAGAACAACTAGGATTTGAAAACAGGATTGTTTTATCAAAACCGAACTTAGAAGAATTTCAGAATTGTGATAATTGAAAACAATGTTGCAGTTTTAGTATTACCACCAAGTTAATTACTTAGTTAATCACCAGCCCTCTCTTATGAACGAACACACACCTGATAACGTGTAGAACTAGACTCTCTACGTCGACACTTTCACTAACAGGGATAACGACTATCTGCCTATCCTAGGCAGACGTCGGCTCTCTACCACAACCCGGCGAAAAGTCCCAAACTGCTGACACAGCACGCCTTTTAAACTTAGGAACCAAGACTAGTGGTTCGCTCTCTTCTTTTGATTGATCGGCACTTGCATCCATGGAGAATCTTTGGTCAGTACAATACTATAACGAAAACAACGGTTATCTAACAATGATATCAGATTAAGGCGGCAAATAAACAATGAATGACCAAACGAATAGAATCAGAGGGTAACTCATTACCTTTGCTACTAACGCGAATAAGCTAAACTGCTTGGCAAAGAACTTTCGGCGACACAAGAAGTCTTAGCACTTCTCTTCCTGATATTCAGCTACTAGCCATGAAACATTATAGAACACGTTACGGAAGGATGAGTAGTCGGTTTGTTGAATAAAGATAAAGGAGATGAAAAGAAACCAAAGAGAATACCTTACCTTAATCAACGAAAACCGAACACTAGAAGGTTGGCTTGTGAAACTGAATGAGTCCCTAGATAATACCAAGTTAGAACCGATTCCCAACACTGAACAAAAAAAACGGCCTTTCGGCCAAACCAAAACGAGAAGGGACCCCTTTTATCCCAAATCGGCCAACATCCAACTTACCAAACACCACCCGAATGCAGGCTAAATGAAGAAGAGAATTCGAGAATGAGCCCCCTACAATCATCCAAAGCCCCAAAGGAACCAAGTCAGCACCTACGGTTTAACAACCAACGTGTGTAAAAGGAAAAGAATGAATAGAAAAGAAGAAGAAGAATCCCTTACCAAAAAGAACAAGGGGATGCCATTTGAGAAGGCTATATTCGGCTACTGACAAAATAATGGGAGAATGCCTACAGCTGACACTCAAGAAGTTTTGGCTTCCACAAGGTATGAACAACGTGAAGAGAAGAGGAAGAGGAGAAGAAGGTTTGGCTTGGCAAGAAAGGAGATGATAAGAGAGGAGGTTAAGTTATGGTTCTTAAGAAAAGAGCAAATAAGAAGAAAAGATTCGGCAAGGGCTTCAAGGAGTTTCGGCTAACACATGAAATGGGAAAAAGATGTAGAAAGAAGAAATAAAATGATGAGGGAAAGACAGTAGAGAGCCACGATTTTCTTTGGTAACAACAAGGAAATGATACTAAATGATCAAGGAGCAGAAGAAAAGGGAGGACCCTTTAGGCAGTTTCGGCTTAACACTCACTCAAAAGACACTTGCATAAACGGCACTACACCACACCCCTTATGACCGAATGAGCAAAACAAAAGAAAAGAATCAAGTGCCTCCAACCTCAAGAATTTTGGCACACCACCCAACTAGCAAAAAACCGAATTCTCCTCCCCCTTACAAGCTCCCCACTTCCAGCCATCACTTTCACCAACTTGAAATCCCTCGATTTGCTCCTACTTTCACTCCCCTTCACTCATTCGAATTGGTTTGACCAATTCAAATCCCTTCAAGCATTTTTGTCCACCCATTTGAATATGTTGACCCATTCAACCATTATCCTTGGAGAGTCCCCACCGAATCCACATTTTCCCCATCTAGGTGCCACAAATAAAGCTTCAAAGTGAGGCTTATGGGATTCAAACCTCTTCCCTCTGCTGCTTCCTTGTGACGCCACTTCCCTGCATCCTAAGTGGTGTCTCCATGCCACTTTACCACACCACTTCTTGTGTCAACAAACACAAGTAATTACCCTTAAGGCCTGCCTCAGCTAGCTCTCCCCTAAAGCACCTAAAAACAAAATTTTTACCAAGGCTCAAGCTTAACCCCGAGCTTTCCCGAGACCCTCAAACACACCAAATTAATAGACAAATCATGCCAAACACACAGAAACATAAAATGTCGAGCCCCTAATACCAGGATGTTACAGTTCTATCCCCTTAAAGAAATTTCGGCCTTGAAATTTACTTGGTCAAAAGAGGTGAGGGTATTGCTGTCGTATCACATTCTCCGGCTCCCACGTGCCTTCCTCTGAACCATGATTCCTCCACAAAACTTTAACTAATGGAACCGTCTTCCTTTGCAATACCTTAACATCTCGGTCTAAGATTTGAACTGGCTCTTCTTCAAAGGATAAACCAGGTCTTACCTTGATTTCCTGCACTAGCATTATGTGAGATGGATCCAAACGGTAGCGCCTTAACATCGAGACATGGAATACATCATGTATCTGCCTTAATTCCATAGGTAACTCGAGCTGATATGCCACTGGTCCCACAAGTTTTAACACACGATAAGGCCCGATGAACCTGGGTCTCAACTTGCCCTTCCGTCCAAAACTTAAAACCTTTTTCCAAGGTGAAACTTTGAGAAAAACCCGATCACCCACTGCAAATTTTATATCCTTACGCTTTAGGTCAGCATAGGATTTTTTCCTGTCAGAAGTTTCCTTCAACTGATTCTAAATCAACTTAACCTTTTCTTTCATTTTCAAACCAATTACGACCCAACAAGCGACGCCACCCAACTCCGCCCAAAGAAGTAGGAGTACGACACTTCCGACCATACAACACTTCATAAGGTGTCATCTTAATACTGGATTGATAGCTATTGTTGTATTTGAATTCTACCAACGGTAAAAACTCCTCCCAACTACCCCTGAAATCGATAACACAGCCTCTCAACATGTCTTCCAAGATCTGAATTGCCCTCTCAAACTAACCATCAGTCTGTGGATGAAACGGTGTGCTTAAATACAGTCTCGTACCCAACGCTTAATGCAACGCCTTCTAGAACCACGATGTAAACCTAGGGTCTACTACATACAACTTAGCTAACTTCTGTAGGGAGTAGTCAACACGAACTGGTATAAAGTGAGTAGACTTTGTCAACCGATCGACAATTACCCACACATCATCTTTCTTAGTAGGCGTGAGAGGTAGTCCACTAACAAAGCCCATCGTTATCCTCTTCCACTTCCAAAGTGGAATCTTCACTGGCTGTAGCAACTTTGAAGGCAACTGATGTTCCGTCTTTACCTGTTGAGATATCAGACACCTATCCACAAACTTGATAACCTCTTGCTTCAGACCCGGCCACCAAAACTATTCACGCAGATCTCGATATATCTTACTCCCACTAGGGTGCATAGCATATGGGCTACTATACCCTTCCTGTAAAATCTTCTGCCTTAACTTGAAATCCCTTGGTATACAAGCCTTTCCACTAACTGAAATTAATAACTTAGTGATTCATCTGACGACTGCTTCTCTCTAATCTGACTGACCCATGAAGGCTTCACCTATAGTTCAGCTAGCAAACTCCCATCATCATATAAGCTGAGATAAGAAAACATTGCTCTCAAATCCGATATCACCTTACGGCTCAACACGTCTGCCACCACGTTAGCTTTACCTGGGTGGTACTCTATCGAGGAGTCATAATCCTTTAACAATTCAATCCACCTCTTCTGCCTTAAATTCAACTCCTTATGGGTAAGGAGATATTTCAGGCTCTTGTGATCTATGTAGATAATGGACTTCTCCCCATACAGGTAGTGTCTCTAAATCATCGGAGCAAACACTACCGCAGCTAACTCCAGATCATTCATAGGATAGTTCACCTCATGCGGTCTCAACTGTCGAGATACATAAGCCATCACCTTCCCCCTTGCATCTACACGCATCCTAACCTTGTGTGCGACATATCACTGTAGACGACAAACTCCTTCCCAGCCTCAGGCTAAATCAACACTGGTGCCTCTATCAAAATCCTCTTCAACTTCTCAAAGCTTTCCTGCTGCTTATCTGACCAGACAAACGGTACCCCTTTTCGCAATAACTTGGTTAGCGGTGCAGCTATTAATGAGAATCCCTCAACAAACTTTCTGTAGTACCCAGCTAAGCTAAGAAAACTTTAAATTTCTGCTACTGACCTCGGTGGTTTCCAATCCAAAACAGCTTCAATTTTTCGAGGATCCACCCTAATTCCCTCAGCAGACACAACATGTCCTAGAAAAGTAACTTCTCTCAACCAAAATTCACACTTACTGAAATTGGCGTACAGTTATTTTTCTCTCAAAATCTGTAAAACCACCTGAAGATGCGAATCATGCTCCTCTTCCGTCCTTGAATGCACTAATATATCGTCTATGAACACTACGACAAACCAATCTAGATAGGGTTAGAATACCTCATTCATCATGTCCATAAATGTAGCTGGTGCATTCATCAACCCGAACAGCACCACTAAAAATTTGTCGTGGTCGTAACGAGTTCGAAAGGCTGTCTTATGAATATCCGCTTCCTTAACCTTGAGCTGATGATAACCTGACCTCAAGTCTATCTTTGAAAAGACCAAAGCTCCTTTTAGCTGATCAAACAAATCATCTATCCTAGGAAACAGGTACTTGTTCTGGATCGTCAACTTGTTCAATTGCCTGTAGTCAATGCACATCCACATCGACCCGTCCTTCTTCTTAACAAATAACACCGGTGCTCCCCATGGTGACACGCTTGGTCGAATAAAACCCCGATCCAACAGTTCCTCAATCTAGGCTTTAAGTTCTACCAGCTCCTTCGGCGCCATCCTATAAGGAGCAATGGACACTAGGGCTGTTCCCAGAAGAAGATCAATCCAAATTCCACCTCGCGATCTGGAGGTAACCCTGGAAGCTCTTCTGGAAAAACATTGGAGAATTCCTTCACTATTCTAACATCCTTTACTGCCAGCTCTTTGGCTTCCAACGCACTAACAAGAGCTAGGAAAGCCTCACATCCTTTTCTCACCATCCTTTTAGCCTTCAGAGTAGACACCACATTAGACAAATAATTCCTTCTTTCGCCTATCACTAGCACCTCATCATCCTCAGGAGTCTTTAACACCATGCACTTAGTAGCACAATCTAAGTTCGCTAGATACTTCACTAACCAATCCATGCCCAAGATCAAATCAAACTCACCGAATGGCAGTTCCATCAAATCAGCCGGGAAGACTATCCCTTGTACTTCTAAAGGCACACCCTTAAAGAGTTTGTTCACCACTACAGATTGTCCTAAAGGGCTAAGTACAATCATCTCTCTAGAAGCAATCTCAGATTATATGTTCAGAGTTCCAGACACAGTACTAGCAACATAAGAATGTGTCGACCCAATATCGATCAATGCAGTAAAGTGTAAACCAAAAATAAGAAACGTACCGGTTATGACGTCCAGTGCATCGCCCTCCTCTCGGCGTCTAGCTGTATAGACCAACCCAGGCTGTCTCGCATCTGTGCTCCCAGCACCTATGCCCGGTGCTCCACGCCTTCGGCCAAAACCATTTCCACCCCTGGCCGGACCACGACCTCTCTATGGTTGCTGACCCCTTCTTTCAGGCTGAACATAATTTAACTCACCGGCCGTGCTCTGTTTGGCTCTTGCGAACAGTCCCTTATCCGATGATCTATAGATCCACACCTGAAACATCCTCTATTACCTGCCCAACACTCTCTCGAATGAGACTTCCCACATCAAGCACACTGCGGAGGCCAACTAATAGCAGCAGCCTTCACCACACGACTCAGCCCATCTAACCTAGGCCTCTTTTGGTAACCCCCAGCAGATCTCGACGACCCAAAATTCCTTTTATTCTTACCTCAGTCCCTACCTTGATTCTGCTTTTCAGATCGCTTCACCTCCTCGGCTACCTCAGTCCCGACGACAGCAAATTCTCTTTCCCGTTACGAAGCTATCAGTGCTCGTAAATTGTCCCTCATGCCATCTTCAAATCAGACACAACTCTCATGATCGGTTGCCACGATACCCTAGGCATAACGGCTCAGACGTAGGAATTTTGCCTCATACTCGGCCACTGACTTACTCCCTTGAACCAGATTTAAGAATGCCTTTCGCTGAGCGTCCACATAGCTCGACCCAATGTATTTCCTTGGAATGCTGACTTAAAGAAGTCCTAGGTAATGTGGTAGCTACTGTACCATCTCTGACCATGACCCACCATTGATACACCGCATCTTGGAGGAGAGACACTACCCTTTTAGTTTTTCCTTTATAGTACAATCAAGGTCATCCATGATCCGTTCAACTGCTTCTAGCCAGTACTCCGCTACATTAGGAGCCACACTAGAAACGCCCCTAAACATTTCAACCCCATTGGCTTGGAGTCGCTCAGGCACAGATTTTTGAGCGACCGACCCCGTGCTCGCTCCAGCAACTCTCTCCAAAACACGTAACATAGCCTGAGACACTTCATCGTCTCCAAATTCTGAGGGTTCAGACCCAACACCCTAGCCTCTACCACGGCGGTGCACACCACGCCCATGTCCTCTTGCACTCATGATAATTGATTCAACTTAATCTGATTAAAAGTTTTATGAATTAGTAATTTCTTTCACTGTTTATTATGGAGTAGTCTTATGAAATAGCATCAGAAGTAGATTCTCGCAAATACGGATATACCTAAAGGTTTCAGTCGGTAAAGTTGAGTTTCTTAGTGCTAATAGTCATCTCACAATACAATTACTTCATGCAAAACAACCAACAGTCAGAAGACTTACCGTGCGAATTTGGTACCGGAGACTCGGGTGTCATGCTTCCAGAAAACATGTATTTTTCTAAACCATTTCTAAACCAACTTTTGAAAACATTTTTGAACCTTATACCCACAATCGATTTTTTGAACCTGGCTCTGATACCACAATTGTAACACCCCAAACCTGGTCAATACGTTACGACCAAATCTGGTTTGTTACTGAAAGGTAGTTTTGAAAACAATAATCGTACTTCGTAGAAAACTTTTGAATGGTGCTCCTATCTTGAGAATTATTTAAAATCACATTAATTAATATCTTACCATCTTCTTATTAGAATAACTAGGATTTGAAAACAGGTTTGTTTTATCAAAACCAAACTTAGAAGAATTTCAGAATTGTGATAATTGAAAATAATGTTGTAGTTTTAGTATTACCATTGAGTTAATTACTTAGTTAATCGCAAGCCCTCTCTTCTTAACACTTAGAAAACTGTTTGTTTGTGTTTTTAATTTTAGAAAAAAACTCCATATTTGACAGTCTATCAAATGTATAATATCAGCATTAAATTCAAACCCAAATTTAAGTTAAAGCGGCCTTATTACATAATAAAACTCGAAATAAAATAAGTTCAAGATAAAATACAAAGTTTATGAAAGTAACAGTAGTGCATGGCCACCTCGAGTCTGCCCCGGCTCTAAAACCCACGATTTACTAATTACCTGCAAGATCCAGCAGAGGGGTGAGTCACCGAGACTCAGTGTGTAAAACCCCCTAAAATGCAAAATGGGCCTTAAACCCACATAATACCAAATGTTAATCATTTATGCAATGCAACCCAGTCGAACCAAATTTTCCATCCTCTACATCACCTGAATCAGCAAAACGCCCGTGGCACCAAGCCACTATGGGGCCAAACCACTGGTGGTTCCAAACCACTGGTGACAACGTAACACCACAAACCCGACCCAGACACCACGACCGGATCTGGTATGTTATTAGGAAGAGTTGAGAAAAACACCTTGCGATCTTAAAATAAAATTTAAGTCACTTCCTCTGTCAAGTTTAGTGGTTAGTTAGAAAACCTAGTACTTTTATGTTAAAATAATTTTAGGTTGCTAAGGTTTTAAAATAAAGTGACTTTTGGAGGCCCATATTATACTTTCAGGTTGCTAAAAATTTTGTTCTGAAAAAGATCTTGTTTATTAACTCAACAATTTAGAAGCGTGAAAACTTTGTTTGCCTTTGGTTTAAAGAAAACGTAACGGCCATTCATTCTGCTTATAATTAAAGCGTCCAAGCTTATAATCCAAAATTTAAAACCCAATTTAATAGTGGCCTTATTACAACGTAAAAACAAAACCAGTTATTAAAGATAGATAGAGTTCTTTATTGAAACGAAAGGAAACCATGCATGGCCACCTTGTACCCCTCTCCAGCCCAATCCATTGCACTAGGTGCTACCTGTAAAGATGTTAAACAATGAGTAAGTCACAAGACTCGGTGCAGCAACACTCAAGCACCACTAGTTTGGGCCTTAGCCCTACAAAAGCAGAATGTGAACAACATATGCGTAATGATGCGTAACCCATCCCAATCCTAGATTTCCATCCCACTATGCACCACCCGCACCTGCCAATCACACCAATGGGGATTTCTACAATCAACCCTCACCGCTACACACCATCGATGGCAGTCATGCTGCAGTTAGCTATTCATCGTCAGAATTGTGACATAGTCACCAGAACAGATCGTGGTAGAGCCACTACAACAGATCGTGGCAGAGCCACTTGAACAGATCGTGGCAGAGCCACTTGAACAGATCGTGGCAGAGCCACCAGAATGCTTCCCCTTTCATTTAATAACATAATAATTTTAATGCACAAATGCAACAGGATTCGGCATGTATGTATAGGATGCTCAAAACGTATGTCATATCATCTCATCATAACCATTTATTTAATATAACAGAAATCACTAACCTGATTCTCGCCTTTACCCTCCATGGGTATCTCAATAGCCATACCGAGTTATTGGCATTTAACAGAATATATTAATATATTAACACAACATTACAGAAGGTGTGAAGAGTTACATACCTAATTACGCACAACACTATACTGTAGAAGTTAACGCTCTCACTGGCTGGGATCACGACTATCTGTCTACTACTCTGCTCAGAAGTTGGCCCACAACCTGGTGGCCAATCACGAACAGCAGACACCACTCTCTTCTTGAACATAGGGATCGAACCCGAAGGTTTGCTTTCCTCTCCAACTTGTATGTTTCTTGCATCCATTAAAAGCCTCGTCAATAACTCACTACGAGAGATACGATTTTTGAGTAACCACCCAATTAAGTTAAGGCGATGAAAAATAGATAATCGATTACTAAAATAACTAGGAGGAATCTTCTTACCTAGTTCGATTGGATCCAAAATTTTGAAGACTTGGATTAGAATGTTGATCGCACCTAAACAAATACCCGATTAGATTCGATTGAAAAGAGAATAGGTTAAAGGAGGTGGCCTTTCGGCCAAACTGGGAACACGAGCCCTCCTTTCACCATTCGGGCAAAATACCACATCATTTACCTACCTTCGATTATCTTCAGGATTCAGCACCCACAGTCAAGACAGAGAAGATTCGACTACAAGGGAAGAAGAGTGAAAAACAAAGCCCCAAAGAGAGATTAAGAAAAATGATTCGGCCTAGAGTAGAGATGAGAAAGACAAAAAGTAACAGAAAAGAAACAACAAATGAATTACCAATACCAGAGATGATGATTCTGCTATGAACCAGAATGGGGGAGAATAGAATGCAAAAGCCGAAAATGAAATCGAAAGAGCTTAGATGGAGGCTTAGGAGTTTTGGTACACTAAACAACACCAAAAAGAGAAGAAGATCGAGAGAAAAGAATGATAAGGAAAAGAATAGGAATAGAAGAATAGTGCTTTCGGTTTAAAGAAAGAAAATGGAAAAAGAAGAACCTAAAAATCGTAAAAGTCAACAACTATGTTTTCGGTTATAGAGTTTTTTAAGAAAGGAGTAGAAAGAGAAAATGAAAAGAAATGTGCAACCTTGGTCTCTTAGTTAAGCTATAGGTCATAAAAGAATAAAAGAGTGGAAATTATTTAAAAAAATTTCAACAAAAGAGAATTGGTAACTTAGAATGAAAAGCACACTCACAAATGCTGAAAATCTACACACACAAGCTACCTAATACCACCAAAATCCGGCAACCACTCCTAATACCAAAAACTGAATGCTCCCCTCCTCTCACACTCCTCAAAATTTTGGCTAGTACTCCCCCACTATGCCGCCCCTTCATTCTCTCCTTACTTTCCTCTTTTCCACTCATTCAAACCAGTTTGAATTATTCAAACTCCTTAAATTTCTCTCCACCATCCATTTGAAATGCTTGACCAAGTCCTACCTCTCTCCTCCAGAATTTGATTGCCATCCAACCTCCTCCCTTGCCTGAGCCAAAAATAATACTCCCTTGCTGTTTAAGAGTTTCGAACCTCCTCCCTCTCAGCTTCCCTTTGTGATGCCCCCTCCCTGCATGCTAAGTGGCGTCACCTTACCACTCTACCAACACTTTACTTGTGTCACCAAATGCAAACAAAAACCCCTTAAGTCCTATTCCTATTCAGCTATCCCTTCTTAAAGTACCCAAGACTAAAATTCCACCAAAGCTTCGGCTTAACCCCATAGCTTCCCGAGGCCCCCAACCATATCAGAACAACAAGCATAACACATCAATACGCAGAGAACACAAAAGATGCAAAGCCCCTAAATCCTGGATGTTACAGTTCTACCCCCTTAAAGAAACTTCGACCTCGAATTTACCTGATCAAAAGAGATGAGGATACTGCTGTTGCATAACCTCTTCTGGCTCCCACGTCGCTTCCTTTACACGGTGATTTCGCCACAGAACTTTGACTAAAGGGACCGACTTCCTTCTCAACACCTTAACATCTCGATCTAAGATCTGCACTGGTTCCTCCTCAAAGGACAAGTCCGGCCTTACCTCAATCTCTTCTACTGGTACAATGCGCGACGGATTAGAACGATAACGTCTTAGCATTGAAACATGGAACACATCATGTATCTGCTTCAATTGTGGAGGTAATTACAGTTGATACGCCGCCAGTTCTACACTCTTTAGAACTCGATAAGGCCCGATAAACCTAGGACTAGCTTGCCCTTCCGACCAAACCTCAGTACCTTCTTCCACGGTGACACTTTCAAGAAAATCCGATCGCCCACTGTAAACTCTACCTCCGTTCACTTTAGATCTGCATAAGATTTTTGTCTGTCTGACGCTTCCTTCAATCAAGTCTGAATTAACTTAACTTTCTCTTCTGTTTCTGAAACCAATTCCGGACCCAACATCTCATGCTCCTCCAACTCTGTCCAACAAGTAGGAGTACGACACCTCCGTCCATATAATGCTTCGTAGGGCACCATCTGAATACTAGATTGGTAGCTGTTGTTGTACGCGAATTCTGCCAAAGGTAAATACTCCTCCCAACTACCCCTGAAGTCAATGACACAACCTCTTAGCATATCTTTCAATATCTGGATCACTCTCTCAGACTGACCATCAGTCTGCTGATGAAAAGCTGTGCTGAAGTCTAACCTTGTACCCAATGCCTGATGCAATACCTTCTAGAACTGTGACGTGAACCTAGGGTCTCTATCTGATATGATCGACACTGGTATCCCATGCAGTCTCACAATTTCTACCACATACAGCTTAGCCAATTTCTGCAGAGAATAGTTGACACGAACAAGTATGAAATGAGTGAATTTCGTCAGCCGATCAACAATTACCCAAACCGAGTCTTTCTTAGTGGGCCTAAGAGGTAACCCACTAACAAAATCCATCATGATTCCTTCCCATTTCCACTGTGAAATCTTTACCCGTTGCAATAATCCTGAAGGCAACTGATGTTCAACTTTGACCTGCTAACATGTCAAACACTTCCCCACAAATTCTGTAACTTCCCGCTTTAATCCAGGCCACATTTTTGCTCCCTTGAACCAAATTCAAAAATGCCTTCCTCTAGGCATCCACATAACTGGCCCCGACGTACTTTCCCTGAAATGACACCTTAAAAAAATCCCAGTCAATCTGATCTACTAAAGTAACCTCTTTTACTATAAACCACCACTGATAGGCCTCGTCTTGAAGAAGAGACACCACCCCATTCAACTTCTCCTCTACCGTGAAGTCAAGATTATCCATTATGCGCTCACTTGCCTCCAACCAATACTCAGCTGTATTAGGGGCTATGCCAAAAATGCCCCTAAACATTTTCGTTCCATTGGCTCGAAGTCGTTCAGACACAGATTTTTGAGCCCCAGTACCCATGCTCGCCCCAGTAACTCTCTCCAAGACCCGTAACATTGCCTGAGACACCGCCTCATCCCCGCCTGTTTGATCTTGGAATCCTACTTCCACCACTAGCGGTATCGATATCTCACTACCCGACCCATGATCAGATCCCACTGGTTTTGACATAGCGATCATGCCTCTGCCACGACCACGTACATTACGCCCACGTCCTCTACTACTCATTTCTACCGTATCGTCTTAATCTGATTTAGAAATTTTATGTATTAGCATTTCTTCCACTATTTATTAAGAGTAAATTTTTTTTTTATGAAAGATAATTACAAGTAGTTTCCATGATTCACATTCAACTTAAAAGTTTCCATTTCTAAGGTATAGTTCCTCAATTCCAACATCCATGGCAATATACATAGCACATGCAGTTTACACTAATCAGAAAACTTACCTGGCAGACTTGGGCCAGAGACTCAGGTGCCATGCTAAGAAAACATGTATTTTATTTATGTTTTTTAAACCATTTTTAGAAAACGTTTTGAACCCAAAACCCAAAGCTGAGCTTTTGAACCAGGCTCTGATACCAAGTTGTAACACCCCAAACCTGTCCTAGACACCACGATCGAATCTGGCATGTTATTAGGAAGAGTTGAGAAAAACACCTTGCGATCTTAAAAGAAAATTTAAGTCACTTCCTCTGTCAAGTTCAGTGGTTAGTTCGAGAACCTAGTACATTTATGTTAAAATAGTTTTTGGTTGCTGAGGTTTTAAAATAAAGTGACTTTTGGAAGCCCATATTATACTTTCAGGTTGCTAAAAATTTTGTTGTGAAAAAGATCCTATTTATTAACTCAACAATTTAGAAGCGTGAAAACTTTGTTTGCCTTTGGTTTAAAGAAAATGTAACGGTCGTTCATCCTGCTTATAATTAAAGCATCCAAGCTTATAATCCAAAATTTAAAACCCAATTTAATAGTGGCCTTATTACAGCGTAAAAATAAAACCAGTTATTAAAGATAGATAGAGTTCTTTATTGAAACGAAAGGAAACCATGCATGGCCACCTTGTGCCCCTCTCCAGCCCAGTCCATTGCACTAGGTGCTACCTGTAAAGATGTTAAACAACAGAGTGAGTCACAAGACTCAGTGTGCAACACTCAAGCACCACTAGTTTGGGCCTTAGCCCTACAAAACAGAGTAACATAACAACATATGCCAAAATGATGCAGAACCCATCCCAATCCTAGATTTTCATCCGCTATAGACCACCCGTACCTGCCATTCACTCCAATGGGGATTTCTACAATCAACCATCACCGCTACACACCATCGATGGCAGTCATGTTGTAGTTAGCTGCTCATCGTCAGAATTGTGACATAGTCACCAGAACAGATCGTGGTAGAGCCACTACAACAAATCATGGCAGAGCCACCTGAACAGATCATGGCAGAGCCACCAGAACGCTTCCCTTTTTATTTAATAACATTTGCCCAACCCCATGCAAACATTATAATTTTAATGCACAGATGCAATAAGATTTGGCATGTATGTATAGGATGCTCATAACGTATGTCATATCATCTTATCATAACCATTTATTTAATATAACAGATATCACTAACTTGATGTCTCGCCTTTACCCTTCAAGGGTATCTCAATATCCATACCGAGTTTTCGGCATTTAACAGGATATATTAATATATTAACACAACATAACAGAAGGTGTGAGGAGTTACACACCTGATTACGCACAACACTATACTATCGAAGTCAACACTCTCACTGGCTGGGATCACGACTATCTGTCTACTATTCTGCTCAGAAGCTTGCCCACAACCTGGTGGTCAATTACAAGTAGCAGACACCACTCTCTTCTTGAACTTAGGGATCGAACCCGAAGTTTGCTTTCCTCCAACTTGTATGTTTCTTGCATCCATTAAAAGCCTCATCAATAACTCACTACGAGAGATACGATTTTTGAGTAACCATCCAACTAAGTTAAGGCGACAAAAAATAGATAATCGATTACCAAAACAATTAGGAGGAATCTTCTTACTTAATTTGATTGGATCCAGAAGTTTGAAAACTTGGATTAGAACGTTGATCGTACCAAAACAAATACCCAATGAGATTAAATTGAAAAGAGAATAGGTTAAAAGAGGTGGCCTTTCGGCCAAATAGGGAACACGAGCCATCCTTTCACTATTCGGCCAAAATACCACATCATCTGCCTACCTTTGATTATCTTCAGGATTCGGCACCCACAGTCAAGACAGAGAAGATTCGGCTACAAGGGAAGAAGAGTGAAAAACAAAGCCCCAAAGAGAGATTAAGAAAAATGATTCGACCTAAAGTAGAGATGAGAAAGACAAGAAGTAACAGAAAAGAAACAATAAAGGACTTACCAATACCAGAGGTGATGATTCGGCTATGAACCAGAATAGAGGAGAATAGAATGCATAAGCCAAAAATGAAACTGAAAGAGCTTTGATGGAGGCTTAGGAGTTTTGGCACACTAAACAACACCAAAGAGAGAAGAAGATCGAGTGAAAAGAATGATAAGGAAAAGAATAGGAAGAGAAGAATAGTGCTTTCGGTTTAAAGAAAGAAAATGGAAAAAGAACCTGAAAATCGTAAGAGTCAACAACTGTGTTTTTGGTTATGGAGTTTTTTTGAGAAAGGGGTAGAAAAAGAAAATTAAAAGAAATGTGCAACCTTGGTCTCCTAGTTTCGATTATAGGTCATAAAAGAATAAAAGAGTGGAAATTGTTTAAGCAAATTTCGGCAAAAGAGAATGGGTAACTTAGAATGAAAAGTACACTCACAAATGCCGAAAATCTACACACACAAGCTACCTAATACCACCAAAATCTGGCAACCACTCCTAATACCCAAAACCGAATGCTCCCCTTCTCTCACACTCCTCAAAATTTTGGCTAACACTCCTCCACTATGCCGCCCCTTCATTCTCTCCTTGCTTTCCTCATTTCCACTCATTCAAACCAGTTTGAATTATTCAAACTCCTTAAATTTCTCTCCACCATTCGTTTGAAATGCTTGACCAAGTCTTACCTCTCTCCTCCAGAGTTTGATTGCCATCCAACCTCCTCCATTGTCTGAGCCAAAAATAATATTGCTGCTTAAGAGTTTCAAACCTCCTCCCTCTCAGCTTCCCCTTGTGATGCCCCCTCCCTGCATGCTAAGTGGCGTCACCTTACCATTCTACCAACACTTTGCTTGTGTCACCAAATACAAACAAAAACCCCTTAAGTCCTCCTATTTGGCTATCCTCTCTTAAAGTACCCAAGACTAAAATTTCACCAAAGCTTCGGCTTAACCCCATAACTTCCCTAGGCCCCCAACCATATCAGAATAACAAGCATAACACATCAATACGCAGAGAACACAAAAGATGCAAAGCCCCTAAATCTCGGATGTTACAGACAAAGTCATTAAATATAATATGTGGGGCCAATCCACTGTAGTACCAAACCACTCACAGAAATAATTAATGTGGTGCCAAACCACTGGTGGTAGCAAACCACTGAGACATAGTCACTAGATGAATTATTTGGGGCCAACCGACTGTGGTACCAAACCACTGGTGACAGTCTTAGAATCACACTTCCCCTTTCACATCATATCCCAAGCCTATACACATATTGACATAATGATATGAATGCAAACATGCTCCCAAAGCACAATGGTGAATCATATCATACATTCATATAATTAAATGTAGAACTGTATAAGTACTTACCCGATGTCACCAACTTTACCCACGAGGGTATCTCGACTGTTTAAACAGTCATTTCGGCTTTCAGCCAACACAGTTAATAACGAAAATCACTAAAGTAAAGTGTGAACGTACACACACCTGATAACGTGTAGAACTAGACTCTGTATATCGACACTTTCACTAATAGGGATAACGGCTATCTGCCTATCCTAGGCAGACGTCGGCTCTTTACCACAACCCAGTAGAAAGTCTTGAACCACTGACACAGCACGCCTTTAAAACTTAGGAACCGAGACTAGGGGTTCGCTCCCTTCTTTTGATTGACCTGCACTTGCATCCATGGAGAATCTTTGGTCAGTACAATACTATAACAAAAATAATGGTTATCTAACAACGATATCAGGCTCAGGCGGCGAATAAACAATGAATGACCAAATGAATAGAATTAGAGGGTAACTCTTTACCTTTATTACTAACGCGAATAAGCTAAACCGCTTGGAAAAGAACTTTTAGCGACACAAGAAGTCTTAGCACTTCTCTTCCTGATATTCGGCTACTAGCCATGAAACATGATAGAACACGTGACGGAAGGATGAGTAGTCTGTTTGTTGAATAAAGATAAAGGAGATGAAAAGAAACCAAAGAGAATACCTTACCTTGATCAACAAAAATCGAACACTAAAAGGTTGGCTTGTGAAACTGAAAGAGTCCCTAAATAATACTAAGTTAGAACCGATTCCCAATGATGAACAAAAGAAACTGCCTTTCAGCCAAACCAAAACGAGAAGGGACCCCTTTTATCCCAAATCAGCCAACATATCACTTACCAAAGAGCACCCGAATGCAGGCTAAATGAAGAAGAGAATTCGAGAATGAGCCCCCTACAATCGGCCAAAGCTGAGTCAGCACCTTCGATTTAACAACCAACAAGAGTAAAGGAAAAGAATGAATAGAAAAGAAGAAGAAGAATCCCTTACCAAAAAGAATAAGGAGATGCCATTTGAGAAGGTTATATTCGGCTACTGACAAAATAATGGGAGAATGCCTATAGGTGACACTCAGGAAGTTTCAACTTCCACAAGGTATAAAAAACATGAAGAGAAGAGGGACAGGAGAAGAAGGTTTTGGCTTGGCAAGAGAGGAGATGATAGGAGAGGAGGTTAGGTTATGGTGCTTAAGAAAAGAGCAAAGAAGAAGAAAAAATTCGGCAAAGGCTTCAAGGAGTTTCGGCTAACACATGAAATGGGAAAAAGATGTAGAAAGAAAAAATAAAATGACGAGGGAAAAGGAGTAGAGAGCTATGGTTTCTTTGGTAACAACAAGAAAATGAGACTAAATGATCAAAGAACAGAAGAAAAGGGAGGACACTTTAGACAGTTTTAGCTTAACACTCACTCAAAAGACACTTGCATAAACAACACTACACCACACCCCTTATGATCGAATGAGCAAAACAAAAGAAAAGAATCAAGTGCCTTCAGCCTCAAGAATTTCGACACAGCACCCAACTAGCACAAAACTGAATTCTCCTCCCTCTTTCAAGCTCCCCACTTCTGCCATCACTTCCACCAACTTGAAATCCCTCGATTTGCTCTGACTTTCACTCCCCTTCACTCTTTCGAATTGGTTTGACCAATTCAAATCCCTTCAAGCATTCTTGTCCACCTATTTGAATATGTTGACCCATTCAACCATCATCATTGGAGAGTCCCCACCGAATCCACATTTTCCCCATCTAAGTGCCAAAAATAAAGCTTCAAAGTGAGGCTTATGGGATTCGAACCTCTTCCCCCTGCTGCTTCCTTGTGACGCCACTTCCCTGTATTCTAAGTGGCGTCTGCATGCTAGTTGACCACACCACTTCTTGTGTCAACAAACACAAGTAATTTCTTTTAAGGCCTGCCTCAACTAGCTTTCCCCTAAAATGCCTAAAAATAAAATTTTCACAAAGGCTCAAGCTTAACCCCGAGCCTTTCCGGGACCCCCAAACACACCAAATTAACAAACAAATCATGCCAAACACACAGAAACATAAAATGTCGAGCCCCTAATACTAGGATGTTCCAAGGGACTTGCCACAGTGTAAAGGTAAAATGGTCATTTTTGCCTAAGTATATATTTTGATGCATTATGATCATAAGAGGTTTTAAATGAGTGAATTTTGTTATTATAGACCAAGAAGAGCGTGGAGTTCACCTTGACCAAGGAAAAGGCAAGGTTACGGAATAGACCGTTGATCATGTCAAACAGTCGAGTTTTAATATTTATAAAAGAGTTATCGAACATGTAGACTAACTATGACAACGATAGAGGCAAGTGCACCTATCGAACAGTAGCATAGTTTAGGCAAGAATATCATATCGAACCCAAGGGAACCTAAAAGTACTACTACTCACTTTCTTCCTATTATTTAGCCTGAAATACGGAGTGATTGGATTATTAAACTAATGAAATACTTAGACTAAATGCAAAGACGAAAGAATGAATTGGAGAAAGACTCTACGAATACTCAGTTGATAAAGACGATACCCTCAGGAAGAATCCACCTATGACTTCACTTATTATTTATTCCCCAAACCATATGATTTCTTTACTTAGCTTAATCCGTGAGACTCCCTAACCTATATTAAACCCTCTCTCTAGGCGAATAATGTCTAACCTTAGGTTAATTAGTAAAACTCTCGTTCTCTTATAATAACCCCCAAAGAAAGTAGTAAATTAATCAATGGATTCCCATATTAGGTTTCACCCTAATCCGACAAAATCTCGTAACCATATCTCTAGACGCCTGATTAACTCCCTCAATTATGCTAGATCTACTCTTAGGTAGGGTCTATTCCTCCTCCACCTAAGCACATCATATTAAATTAAGCAACATAATTAAGAACAAACTAAGTACTTATCATATAGTTTAGAAATCAAATAACAAAATTCATCATAGGTTTCATCCCCTTCAGGTATCTGAAGGGTTTAGTTCATAACTAAATAAGAAAACAACTCAAGAGAAAAGATTAAACAAAACATAAGAAATCCCTAAAACCCCCTAAGAAATTGAAGGAGAGATCCCCCCATCTTGAGTAGAACTCCGGCTTCTTGAGATGGATCAACTGGCTATCTTCGAGTGACTCCCTAAAAGATGAAAACTTTGGTAAAAGCCTCTGTAAAAAGCCGTCACTTTAATGTCTGTCTTGGGTTGTTTATATAGGCTTTGGGATGTTATACTTGGCTCCTAAGTACCTCCTTCAAGTAGAATTACTATTAGGGTGTTGGAGTAGACTTAGAAGTGTGTTTCTTTGGCTTCAAGCATCCAAATCCAAGTGAAATTGTTCTCTCCTGCGGTAGGGGCACGCCCATGGCACATGCTCGTATAAATCATGGTTGGGCCGTTCTCGATTCTGTCATTTTGGGCACGACCGTATAAGTCGAGATTTAGGCCGTGCTTCAGGTCTGTTGATTGGGACACGGCCATGTAGATCACCAGGCACGACCGTGTGGGAAATGGATGATACACGGCCGTGTGTCACAGGGTTGAGGCCGTGTTCTAGGTAATCGACGAAGCACGATTGTGTGGACTTTGGGCTAGGCCGTGTCGAATTCTTTCTAAGGCCCAATTACTCTATTTTCAGCCCGTTTTGTGTTCTTTTTATCCTTGGGTGCCTTTCCTAAGTATAAACATGAAAGAAAGGATTAAAAGTACCTTTTTACATAAATTAAGGGCTAAACCGTCTAAAAGCCTATTAAATATTGGGTTAAAATATGTTACTTTTACGGTTTATCAAATGCCCCCACACTTAAGCTTTTGCTTGTCCTCAAGTAAAATTCTTAGCTTATAATTAAAATGAACTTTCCATAATTCATAATTCCTATCGACAATGTCTCATCATAATTTATAGATAATTTATACATGGATAATTCAACTCAAAGAACCCTAAAGATTCAATCACGATAAGTCATACCTTTATAGCACGAAAACATAGGTGTCTCCCCTTATCTGAGTAATTACCTTTAATTCAAAACCTGACAAGGACTGACATCCTCACTAAAGATTCACTCAAATCACTTGAAGTGTTTAAGGTTCAAGAATAAGCACTCTAAGTTGAACCTGAAAAGTTAATCCCATAGGCTTGCCTAAAAATCAAATCTCCACCACTGTATATGAGATGATACACAGATCAAAAGGTCTTTATCAGGGTTGTAACGGGGCTTGGGTTAAAAAGGTGTGGATAAAGGCTGAATTAGAGGTTATAATCGAGATTGAATTGACTAATTACCTAATCTAAAAATAATGAAATGAATATGAGTATTTACTTCAAATTAAAACTAATAATACTACTATTGATAATTACTCTATAATAAAGAGTATTTTCATCACTTGAAATTTTATAATACTTTAATAAGAACTTTTTCTTCAACAATTGGAGTTTAAATGCTCTAAGCTCTTTTATGTACTACTAATATTGAATAAACTTGGATTTTTTTTAAGAACAAACTAAGAAAAACTTCATAGAAGGAACTTTGATAATTGATATAACCTAATTCAGCAACTGATCAAATCAATTCTCGATAGAGGGGTAGTCAAAGGAATGTTGACAACAAATACAAAGGGATTTTGGGTTAACATTAGTGGGTGAGTCAATAAAAAGGCTGTTAGGATTCAACGAGGTTCACTAAGGGTTATTTATGTAGGTAGGCTTTTTAGTGGAGTGAACGAGTTAAAACCTAGGTGCCTTTATCATCTCAGTCTATCAAATCATTATGTGGTCTCGACATGCATAAACGAGGCAAGTTCTAGAATAACAGTTCAAAGTTGACATACTCATAATCAATAAAATGAGCATGAAAATGAATATATGCTCTATAAGGCTCAAAATCTCACAAAAATTATGGGTGTTTTTGACATCCATCCCTATGAATGTTGAACTTCAAGGTAACACTCAAATTTAGTTCAACGACCTATAAATTTTAATTTTTAGAAAGTAGGCTTATCATGCTTGATTCTCTAGTATCCTTCAGATTTAATCATCAATGCAGAATTATCTATGACTTATTTAAAGACATATCAATAAAAATCATAAATCATTAGAAATTTCACCCTAATTAATAATATGAGAAAAATACTTAAGATCAAGACTAAATTCAGGGTTTTGAGAATTATGCAACAAGTTAGGCATTATTACCCCACACCTAAGATGTACATTGCCCTCAATGTACAAAGATATATAATGATAATTAGATACAAAATCAAAAAGATAAGTGGGGAAAGTAATACTCCTTGAAATCTGGATGATCCCTAGCGTCTTTGGTGGCAGTGATGGTGTTTTCTATGGGCCTGGTGGAGTGGCTACCGAAAAGCAATTTACTAGATGAAGAAATTGGGTAGCCTGTGAAGATATAACCAAGAGATCTAGAGAAATAATAATACTATACTAATAATATAATTAAAGACTAAGAAAATAAAGAGAATAAGACTAAGAAGAAAACTAAAATTTAAAGAAAAGTCTAGTAGACTAAGAAGTTCTTATTAACAGGTCGTTCGTGAGGTGTGTATGATTTCTAAGGCTGCAGAGTGTTAGTGATGGTGGAAGTGGTGTGATTCCCTAGTAGCCTTTAGAATCTAAAACCAAGAAACTAATATGAAATAAACTAAATTAAGTAGAAAATAAATGTAGATAAGGAAAATAAAGGAGAGGAGAAAAGAAAAATAGAATCGAAAAGGTTTTCGAGACCCTTGGCATGTCAATTAAGTGAAGCTGCTGGCATGAACTCATGTTGAGGTCTCCTCTGAGGAGACGTTGCTTTCCTTCTTACATCTCTTCGGCATGATTTTTGTGTTTGCTCAAGAGTCTTGGACCTTTTCTATGAACAGAGAAATTTGAAAGGAAGAGAAGGAAGAGAGAAGATGGGAAAAAGGGAAAAGGTTGTGGGGATTTAAATAAGATTTCAAATTTGGCACGTTCCCATGCCCGTGTGCCGAGGGTGTGTTATTTCACACGGCTGTGTCGCACAGTCGTGTTGTGGAGTGTGTTGTTCTTCTATGCCCATTTATCAATTGGCACTCTCGCTTCTAAAAGGCCAATATGTGAGCACGGTTGAAATGCAAGGGCGTGGTCTGCCCGTGCTCAATAAGTCAGTATCTTAGCACGGTCGTGAGGCACGACCGTGCTATTTTTGTTTGTGCCCGTGCTGTGGGTGCTTGGCTCCGTGACGTTGGGGGTGGTTGGACTGACCTGTACGGCTCTGCTCTGTCAGTGTGGTAGTTTTGGTGGTCCACATGACCACGGGCACAGCTGTGTGTAAGGCTGTGTGGCCTAGAAACCTGCATCTTTGTTTTAGTTTAAATGTGGAGAGAGAAGAGAGAAGGAAAGAAAATAAAAATAATTTTGAAAATAAAAAGTGTTAGTGCTCGGGTTGCCTCCCGAGAAGCGCTTGTTTATAGTCTTAAGCCAGACTGCCCTAGACTTTGAAAATTTTAGGGAGGTTTAAAGGTTTGAATATTTTCCCTCTTACTGACGATTTTATTTCGTGATAAAGTTTAGGTCAAGAAGCGTTTACCTTGAAATTATCGAATATTGGACTGCTTACCTCAACTATTTCGTGTGAGAAAACATCGTGTACCTGAAGGAGTATTTCTTCCTTTTTCTTCAGGTCTGTTGAAGTGATGTGAGGATCGGTTTTGTTAAACAGCACCTGGTCTCCTATTTAAAAGTGATTTGATGTCCCTATGAGCTCTTCTGGTGGTTCCTTAGGTTGTACTCCGTGTGGATCTGGCTTTTCTTTGGTGTGTATCTTCTGCTCTTCTAATTTGTCGGTCTTTCGATTTTGTTTCTGGTGTGATTCTTCTGTGACGACTTGGGGACTATGAGTTGGCTCAGCTTTGATGCTTTGTGATGTTTCCTACGATGAAGTTTGAACAACTTCATTATCTATTGAAACGACTTTCTTACCTTCATCTTTTGTTGTTTTGGCTGAGTCGAGAGCTTGAAGATTGACCGATTCATATCCTACACGAAGTATGAGTTCTCTTGTGGCAACTTTAATTTTAGTCTTGGAGTTGTAAGAAAAGGTCTTCTTAAAATTAAAGGGAATGAATTTCCCTCATCCATGTCTAAAACAACAAAATCTCCTGGGAAAACAAACTTATCGATTTTTACTAAAACGTCTTCAATAATGCCCCTAGGAATTCTAACAGTTTTATCAGCTAGTTGAATACTCATCCTAGTTTGTTTGGGCTTCCCTAGACCTAGACGTTTAAACAGTGCATAAGGCATGACATTTATACTTGCCCCTAAATCAGCTAACGCATTATCAATAGTTAAACTACCAATTAAACATGGAATCATAAAACTCCCTGGATCTTTTAGTTTTTGTGGTAGTCTATTCTGTAGCATTGCTGAGCATGTTGCGTTGAGTTCTACATGGTGCTCTTTATCTATTTTGTGTTTGTTCATCAAGAGCTGTTTTAAAAATCTCCTTGAGCCGGGCATCTGAAAAAAGAGCTTCAAGAAGAGGTAAGTTAATATGTAATTTCTTTAAAAGTTTTAGAAACTTACCAAATTTTTCTTCTGAATCATCTTTTTTCAATGCTTCGGGATAAGGTATACGAGGTTGGTATTCTTTCATTACCAATTTTGGCCTCTCTTGTGCTACCTCTATTTTACCTTTTTCTTCCTTATTTTCTTGTACTGAGGTGGGCTCGTCTACCTTTGTACTCTCTTGAGCTGTGATGGTTTGGATCTGCTCTTTTGGGTTTATTTCTGTATTGCTTGGTAGACGCCCTTATTGACGTTCAGAAATTAGCTTTGTGAGATATCCCACTGACCTAGTAAGTTCTCCAACTTGATTCTCGATCCCTTTGATTGATTTTTGTTGTTCATCAAGTGTTACTTCAGTCTTTTGGAGACAAGAATCTGTAGCTGCCATGAATTTTGTCAGCATCTCTTCAAGGTTTGATTTCTTTTCCTGTGGATAAGGCTGATTTTGGTAATTTAGGGGAGGCTGTTGCCTTTGGTTTCCTTGATTTCCTTGTCCTCCCTACAAAAAATTTGGGTGGTTCCTCCAACCTGCACTATAAGTTTTACTATAGGGATTATTATTAGATTGGAAATTGTTACCTGTATAGTTTGTCTACTCGTTTTCTACTCCTGGTTGGTAGGGTAGGTACTCAGAATGCGCCACATTCCCACTTTCTTCGCATTGCATGACTGGATGTACCTGTGAAGAACATAAATTAGCAAGCTTTTTATTCATTAACTCCACCTGTGTTGACAGCATTGTCACTGCATCTATGTTAAAAACTCCGGCTGATTTTGTCGGTTTAGCTCTTGTAATTTGCCATTGATAGGTGTTCAATGACATCTCCTTAATAAAATCGTAAGCCTCTTCAGGAGTTTTATTATTCAAAGTTCCACCGGCTGATGAATCAATCATTTGCCTAGTTGGAGAATTCACATCATTGTAGAAAGTTTGGACTTGAAGCTACAAAGGTAATTCGTGGTGTGGGCATCTCCTTATGAGATCCTTGTATCTTTCCCATGCATCATATAATGTTTCTGCGTCATTCTGCACAAAAGAAGATATGTCATTCCTAAATTTATACGTTTTGGCTGGTGGAAAATATTTTAAAAGAAATTTTTCAGTCATTTGATCCTATGTGGTGATTGACCCTCATGGTAACGAGTTCAACCGCTGTTTTGTTTTATTCCTTAATGAAAAAGGAAATAACCGAAGACGTATGGCATCGTCAAAAATGCCATTTATTTTGAAGGTATCACAGAATTCTAAAAAATTAGATATATGAGTATTCGGATCCTCATCCTGCAAACCATCAAATTGAACAAATTGTTGAATCATTTGTATTGTGTTAGGCTTTAATTCAAAATTATTAGCAGCTATAGCGGGCCTAACAATACTAGATTCTGCTCCTGTCAAATTAGGTTTAGCATAATCATACATAGTACGCGGAGCATTCTGTTCTTGCACATTTGGCGGTGGATTGTTTTCGTCCATCCCTTCAGTAGGATTGGATATTTGTTGTTCTTCTCTTTGGTAGTCTAGAGCTCGTCTAATTTCTCAGCGATTTCTGTAAGCAATAGCTTCAATGTCACTTTCGTATTCTAATGGTCCTCTCGGATTTCTTCTAGTCATAAACTAGAGGTACCTGCTATGAAAAGAAAGAAAGAAATTTAGAAAAACAAAAATATATGTATAAAAATAAGAGAAATTTAAAAATAAAAATAATGGCTAAAGTAATAGAAATAGAGCTTTCTTAATATTTTAGGAATCCCCGGCAACAGCGCCAAAAACATGATCGTGTCAAACAGTCAAGTTTTAATATTTATAAAAGAGTGATCGAACCTGTAGACTAACTATGACAATGATAGAGGCAAGTGCACCTATCGAACAGTAGTATAGTTTAGGCAAGAATATCTTATCGAACTCAAGGGAACCTAAAAGTACTACTACTCACTTTCTTCCTATTATTTAGCCTGAAATACGGAGTGATTGGATTATTAAACTTAGACTAAATGCAAAGACGAAAGAATGAATTGGAGAAAGACTCTAGGAATACTCAATTGATAAAGACGATACCCTCAGGAAGAATCCACCTATGACTTCACTTATTATTTATTCCCCAAACCATATGATTTATTTACTTAGCTTGATCCGTGAGACTTCCTAACCTATATTAAACCCTCTCTCGAGGCGAATAACGTCTAACCTTAGGTTAATTAGTGGAACTCTCATTCTCTTATAATAACCCCCTAAGGAAGCAGTAAATCGATCAATGGATTCCCATATAAGTTTTCACCCTAATGCGGCAAAATCTCGTAACCCTATCTCTAGGCGCCCGATCAACTCCGCTCAATTATGCTAGATCTACTCTTAGGTAGGGTCTATTCCTCCTCCACCTAAGCACATCAGATTAAATTAAACAACATAATTAAGAACAAACTAAGTACTTATCATATAATTTAGAAATCAAATAACAAAATTCATCATAGGTTTCATCCCCTTCAGGTATCTGAAAGGTTTAGTTCATAACTAAATAAGAAAATATCTCAAGAGAAAAGATAAAACGAAACATAAGAAATCCCTAAAACCCCCTAAGGAATTGAAAGAGAGATCCCCCGTCTTGAGTAGAACTTCGGCTTCTTGAGATGGATCAACTGGCTATCTTCGAGTGACTCCCTAAAAGATGAAAGCTTCGAAAAAAGCCTCTGCAAAAAGTTGTCACGTTAATGTCTGCCTTGGGTTGTTTGTATAGGCTTTGGGATGCTATACTTGGCTCCTAAGTACCTCCTTCAAGTAGAATTACTATTAGGGTGTTGGAGTAGACTTAGGAGTATGTTTCTTTGGCTTCAAGTATCCAAATCCAAGTGAAATTGCTCTCTCCCGCGGTAGGGGCACGCCCATGGCACACGCCCATGTAAATCGTGGTTGGGCCGTGTCTCTATTCTGTCATTTTGGGCACGGCCGTGTAAGTTGAGATTCAGGCCGTACCTCAGGCCTGTCGATTGGGACACGGCCATGTAGATCACCAAGCACGTCCGTGTGGGAAATGGATGATGCATGGCCATGTGTCACAGAGTTGAGGCCGTGTTCTAGGTAATCAGCGAAGCACGATCGTGTGGACTTTGGGCTAGGCCGTGTTGAATTCTTGCTAAGGCCTAATTACTCTGTTTTTAGCCCATTTTGTGTTCTTTTTATCCTCGGGTGCCTTTCCTGAGTAACATGAAAAGAAAGGATTAAAAGCACCTTTTTACATAAATCAAGGGCTAAATCGTCCAAAAGCCTATTAAATATGGGGTTAAAATATGTTACTTTTACGGTTTATCAACTGTTGATCAATACATTTTGCACCGAGGTAAGTTTATGTATGACAATACATCTTAAATATATATACATGTTGATGCTTATTGGTGCAATGTATGACTGAGAACAATTATGATTCAAGTGGATTGAATTCGATAGTTAATGAATAATTCTTCTATGAACGTTGAAATAGACATGTAATTGTGGAATAATGTCTGTAGTAATTATTGGTGGGCGGTGTGCGATACCATCTTGTTTATACTTGTCGGTAGGCTGGGTGCGATACCACCTTATTACTTAATTACGATGGGCTGTGTGCGATACCATCGTTTATAACATCAATTGGTGGGCTATGTGCGATACCACCGTAATTATCCCTATTTGTGGGCTATGTGCGATACCACCGTAATTATCCCTATTTGTGGGCTATGTGCGATACCACCATGTTAAACATTGATGGTGGGCTAAGTACGAAACCACCGAGTGATTGGTATTATTATGATGTGTTGTTTCATGTGGTTATGTGGTGATGAGTGCAAGGTTGTATGATAATGAATGTGAGCATTATGCTTGTGACATGGTTGAAATGTGGTAAGAGGTGAAATGAGTAAGCATGACTATGATATGTGAATTGCTCTTACTTAGTTTGTATGCTAAATATTGAATATCATATGTTATGATGTCATTTGTTTATATGTAAACTTACTAAGCTTAAAGCTTACTCCCTTTCTTTTCCCTTGTTTTATAGTGTTAAAGAGCTCGATCAGGATACTAAGATAATTGGAAGATTCGGCCACACTATCAGCTCATCTCGGTATATCTAGACTTAGTGTTTTTTTTTAGTATGGCATGTATAGGGGCTAGACTAGGTGAATTATTTTGTTATTTTGGCCAAGTGTGTATTGGCTCCCTTATGGATGAATCTTTTTGTATATTGCCATAGTTGATGGCTCATTATGGTTAATTTATGAAATATGAGGTTATTTAAGAAAGTGGTTATTGCACAAATTGATTCTCTTAATAATTTGTTGCATGGGATCTTATTATGTAGAATAAGGTGACAAAAGAGCTTGCCAAATAGCCTTGTTCCTGTCCACACGGGTAGGCACACGAGCGTGTCTTTAGGCCGTGTGTGACACACGGTTAGTCCCATCGGTGTGTGACCAGGCCGTGTGTCCCCTGCATACTAGTTTTACAAGTCAGTAAGCTTTGTAGTAAGCTCATGGGCAGAGACACGACCGTCTGTCTCAGCCGTGTGGAAGGCACGGCTACGGACATAGGCGTGTGTCCAGGCCGTCTGCACCTTGAATTTGGAATTTAAATCGCCACACGGTTGAAGCACACGGGCGTGCGATAGGCCGTGTGGATTAAGTCAGAGGCGACCACGGGCCAAAATATGGGCATGTGCTAGGCCGTGTGATACAAGTCAGTGTCAACCACGGGCGTGTGAGATGACACACGGGCGTGTCATTCCCTCCACAGGGGCGTGTGGCCCCTGTTTAGGTAAAATTTTCCTAAGTGCGTAAAAGTTTCCTAATCATCTCTGAAACCTTTTGGAAGCATGTTTAGGACCTTGTAGGTCCATTATAAGGATATTAGAGGTGTGTATGGAAAAGTTTTTAATTTGGAATGGAAATTGGATAGCCCAAAGCTATACGACTATGTAAGTTAAGCACGGTAACGCCTCGTATCCGGTTCTGGCGTAAAACATGGGTAAGGGGTGTTACATTTTTACTGTTTTGCGATTATATCTGCTAAAGGTAGGAAAAACACAGGTTTTCAAAAGATATGAATGTTTTATCGCAATACCACATACACGCAAACTATTTTAAAAGTTTCAGCAAAGCATAGTTTCTGGCAATGAACCACGATTTGAGATTTCATGAAAGATAATGACAAGTTCTAAAGGAAAGTGTTTTAAGCAAAGTTATGATTTTTCCAACACAAGCTACATTTTTAGACACACTACCATGTGACACCGTCAGATTAGGCCATAATGTCCAGGTCGGGTTTAGGGTGTTACAGGCTTCTTGATGTTTTTGGCATAGTTCATCTAATGAGTGTTCACCAGCTTTCACCGCTTTTTCTAAGTCGGATAGTTTATTCTTGTACCACTAGCTGGCACTTCTAAAAACCCCACCCAAAGTCTTTGCTTAATAAATGAAATCTCTGAGAACTATGCCATGACCGTGAAAAGATCCTTGTTTGAAATAGAGGTGAGATAAGAAGAGAAAGCCTCCTTTCATTGAGGAATGGAAAAATGCTACCTGACCCAACAAGGGCGCGTTAGGAATTTGAAGAGTGAGCATTGTTGGTTGGATTGCAAGAGTCGCTTCTATAGGACTCTAATATCGAGAAGGATCTAAAGAAAGCATGAGAGAGCCAGGGCAATAAGGAGATTCCCCTGGGGTTTATGGGTCCTTTGGAAGAGTAAGGGCTAATGGAGTAGCAATAGTTGCAATTAAAGGCACCCTATCGAACTTATGCCTTACTAAAAGGGGACACCCACTTTTTTCAGACTCTTGGGTGCTCTCGTTCATTCTAATTCTCTTCTTTGATTTCCATGCTACTAATTTCCTGGGTGGAGTAGCAATAGTCTTTCTTGAACCATGAGTTTCCTTAAGGATTGATGAGACGTCTATCTCCTGAGAATTGGAAGAAGAGAAAGGTCATACAACATTAATGAGAGAGTTAGCTCAATGAGAAGAAGTAGAATCGGAAAGAACATTAGTAATGATATTCTAGTTTCATGGAGAGAAGCCACAAATGTGGTAAAAGTAGAAGGGTTTCTCTCTTTTGCGACATAGTAGTACTTTTTCAAAATCATCATCTGAGTTATACGACCAAGCTTTATAGGAAAAAAGCACCCTTTGACCATCTAATGCCATGTTGGGCACACTCCCTCGAAAGCCATTTGGGCTAAGCTCGTAAGCAGTATTGAAATATGTTTTTGAGTGAAACTAGTCCCACCAAGTCTAACACACGTCCCTTTTTCAACCGCTTAGTCTAAACTTCAGAAAGCACAAAATCCAATGTTGGCACCGATTACACATACTGTTCTTAGAGAGAGACCACCTAGTTGGAAAACCAAAACCCAACTCAAAATTACTATTGACCCGTACAAATTTACCCTTCCATAGATGAAGGTTTGAAATATTTTTCCAGATAATGGGCTCACATTGCAAACGCACATTGAAAAGGGCATTGCTAGCAGAAACACCTTTCCTATCCACTTTTAGTTGCTAAAACTTTTAGAAAACGCCAAGCATTGGTGGTTCATTGTGCATGCAACAGTTGATGTAGTAAGCCACTAGGGTCCACCAATATAGAGCCAATAATTGCCCCAATGCAATGCCGTATTCATTCAAGACGACATAGAAGAAAGGATTCAGAGGTAAATGGAAACCGACTTCTAGGACAATCAAAAGCAAAATGAACCCTCTAGCATTACTAATCAAGCAACTTTTTTTATCTTTGGAAGGTATAAGAGAAGTTAAGGATTCAGATACCACAAGGTCCCAAATATTTGGACATCTCATCTTGGGTGGTGGTATAAGTAATCAATTGATTTTCCACCCCCAGGAAGGTTAATAGAGGGATTTTGAGGTTCAGGTAAGCTAAAACCAATTAGAACAACGGTACGATTGGTTTGGTCAAGTTCTCTCCCTTGGGTATTGACTCAAACCATTTTTAATGAATGCATGAAGAAGAAAGGAAGGAAGAAAGAAATGACAGGAAGAACAATAATTACCTTTAAATTAAATAAGATGATGGAGAAGAGAATAAGCCAAGCAAAAAAAGAAGAGTTTAGGGATTTGAATTTCTGTAGAAAGGTAAAAAGAAAAAAAAATTGAAACTATGGGATAAATAGAGAAAATCTTGTACGGGAAGTTAAGGAAATGATGGTTGTTTGAATTCTCCAGTAGTATGATGACACCTGTCATGAGAAAAGTTCTGAAAAATTGAAACTTTCCGTGTGACCACTTCATTTTAAGTTCTCCAGATACATTAACTTGATTGTAAATGAGTACGTATATGTTTCAAGTAGGTTATGACATGTAGGCGAAGAGTTATTCTTTGATAAGATAATTATTAAGATCATAGGAAAATTTCAAGGAAGAAATTTTCTAAGTGGAGGAGAGTTAACACCAATATTTGACAAGTCTTGAGTCTGGACGAGTGCCTCAAAGAAAATTCAATGGGCACGATCCTATCTACTAAGATAATGTTTCTGGTGCACTAGTAGGGTGCATAGGCAACGATAAGATGTAAGGAAAGGAATGATCTCTAAAAAGTGTATGACTCTGAAAAAGGAAAGATTGACAAAGATATTTAGGATTTTTGAGTTAGAAGAAGATGTTGCCAAGTTAAGGTATGCCTAATTTGTCCAAGTTATAAGTTACGTACTAACAAGGTAGTTAGAATAGAGCGATGGGTTAATTCAAAGTTAAGAAAATATTTTAGATTCTATAATATGCTTCTTTACAGGTGTAAGCCCCTAATAAGAGCAACATTGTTAAGGACATGTGTCAACCTATCGACCAATATCGATTTATCACACCTTCTAATGGTCTCATACTGACCGCTTCTGGATGTACCAATGTTTAGAGTAGAAATCCTACACAAAAGATGTGAAAAGCGATATTTTCAAGTATACGGGTTAGGATGTAATATAGTTACAACGGAGGATCATACCCAAGGGAGGCATGAACTGAATTAATTCTAATCTAAACATAAATAGATCTAATTAGTACCTTAATCAAATTATAGTATGAAGAACTAAAAGAACGAGTTTGATAAACTATACTAAAAATAATAAGAAAGGAAATAAAATGAAGTAATTGAATAAAACATGAGAAATCAAATAATCAAATATGTATCAAATCTGGGCATGGGTGATTAGCTTGCTTCAATAATCATAACCAACTATCATTTCGAGTTTTCTTGTTCAATCAACTAGTTGATATTCCAACATATTCTTTCGATTCTTCTACTAGAATATCGAGTCAACAAGAACTACTTATCTTTCAACCTCATAGTCTAAACTAGTTTAGGGTCAAGGTGTTCACGAATAGGCCATCCCAAATCTAGGCTAATCCTCACCTTAATGACTTCTTAGGGTTGTCAGGCCTAGGGTTTTAGGTGCTTACTCTCCTGAATAGCTGATCCATTAATAATCCTTTACAAAACAGTTAATTAATCATACCTTCCATCGCTAATCACCCACAGGGGGATTAGTTCCTCATGGATCTCATAAGCAAAATAAACTTCATAAAGAGAATAAACATAAAGAGCAATTCAAGAGAATAGAGTTTAGAAGAAGCATAATTTGTATTAAAATTAAGTGCAGAATCCTCACAGAGTTTGATAGTATTTCAAAAATATGATTTCTTCATAAAAGTAAATAGCAAGAACAGAAAAAAATCTAAAACCTAAGAAAAAAGAAAAAAAATGACTAAGTCTAAAGAGAAAATTATACAATATGAAAGATGTCTGTAACATGTGTTAAATGAGTCTATTTATAGACTTTAGAGTGGTCGCCATTCTTAACCCTAGGTCAGCTGTAGTCCCATGCTTAATATTTGATTGTACAGACCAAAATGCCCTTGGCTCATATTTGTTTCACATGCAGAGGTGATGTTGCGACACACCAGGTACTGTGTTGCAACATCGAGGGCAGTGTGCTCAACTTCAGGGTATCTTCAGGGGTATGTTATGACATCCTCAAGCTCTGTAACGACATTGAAGGTACTCTTTGAATTCTTCTATTCTACTTATATATTGCGACATCCAATGCTCTGTGTCGCAACCTAGCGATCAGTATTGAGTTATCACACCTTCTAATGGTCTCCTGCTGACTGCCTTCGGATTTACCAATGTTCAAAGTAGAAATCCAGCATAAAAGATGTGAAAAGTAGTATTCGCAAGTATACGAGTTAGGTTGTAATTAATAGAGTTACAATGGAATAGGTAAGTACTCTGAAGGTCGTATCCAATGGAGGTGTGAATTAAATTAATCCAAATCTAAATATAACTAGATCTAATTAGTACTTTAATCAAATTATAGTACTAAGAATTAAAAGAACCAATTTGATAAAATATACTAAAAATAATAAGAAAGGAAATAAAAGAAGAGTAAATAAATGAAAAACAAGAAATCAAATAATCAAATATTTATCAAATTTGGGCATGGATGATTAGATCACTTTGGTAGTCATAATCAACTGTCGTCTTGGGTTTTCATGTTCAATCAACTAGTCAATACCCCAGTAGGATCTTTTGATTCTTCGACTAAAGTACTAAGTCGACAAGAACTACTTATCTTCCAACCTCACAATCCAAACTGATTCAGAATTGAGGTGTTCACGGATAGGCCATACCAAATTTAGGTTAATTCCCACCTTGATAACTTCCTAGGGTTGTCTAGACTAGGGTTTACATTCTTCCTCTCCTGAAAGTTGATTCGTTAAAAAATCCCTACAAAATAGTTAATTATTCATTCCTCTACTCAATAATCCCCCACAGGAGGATTAGTTCCTCATGGGTCTAATAAACGATATAAACTTGATGGAAAGAATGAACATAAAGAACATTTCAAGAATAGAGTTTAGAATAAGCTTGATTTGTATTGAAATTAAGATCAAAATCCTTATAGAGTTTGACAGTAATTCCAGAATTTGATTTCTCCACAAAAATAAATAACAAGAATAGAAATATACTCTAAAACCTAAGAAAAGATAAAAATTAAATACTAAACCTAAAGAGAAATTTATACAATCTGAAAAGTGTCTTTAACATGTGCTACATGAGCCTATTTGTAGACTTTATGGTCGTTTTCGTCCTCAACCCTAAGTCAGATGTCATCGTCATGTTTAACATTTGATTGTGCAAACCAAAACACCATGGCTCATATTTATTTCACGTGTAGAGGTGATGTCGTGACACACCAGGTCCTGTGTTGCGACATCGAGGGCAGTATGCTCATTTTCAGGGTATCTTTAGGGGTATGTCATGACATCTTCAAGCTGTGTCACGACATTAGAGGAAATCTTGGAATTCTTCTATTTTGCTTCCTATGTTGCGACATCTAATGCTCCTTGTTGCAACCTAGCGACCAGTATTGAGTTAGTACACCTTCTAATGGTCTCCTGCACACTCACACAATATATTAGCTCACCTTTAGGCCTTATTCGACCCCTAAGGAAAACAAAATATTCAAATTACAAATTTTATTAAACTTAACTAAACCTACGAATATGTAATTAAAACTTAACTAAAATGCCTATCTTCAAGTTCATAAAGTGTGAAAACTAGCTTAATCTACTACACCAAATTACAATAGATCACATGCGCACTCGTAAAGTATATTAGCTCACCCTTAGGCCTCTTTTGGTCCCTAAGGTCAACAAATGTAACAACCCATTTTTCAATGGTGATAGAACATTGGTTTCGGGACCACAAATTTCTATTGTGTCAGCCCATAAACATTATGTATAGAATATTTACGAAGTTATTAAAGTCGTATTAAAATTTGGTTAAGAAATTTTAACGTTTAGATAGCTAATTAAAGAAAAAAGACTAAATTGTAAAAGGAGCAAAACCTAGTAATTATTGCATTTAGATTATTTAATAGCTTAACTAATAAATGTGTGAGGGCCAATATGGAAATCAAACCTTATTGTTAGATAGTGGACGAAAATGGAGTGAAAATTTAAAGAAAAATTGAAAGAAAATTATGTTAATGGCAATTTTGTAATTTTTTGCAAAAATTAAAACAAATTAATTGAAGAATAAACACTTTGTTCCCCATTTCATCAAATTCTTGCCAAAACACCATTAAAGGATGGCTCCAAGCTTCGATTTCATCTGGTTAGAGCATGTGAGCTCAATTCTCACCTATTTGTTATAATTTTTATGTTTTTGAGATCGTTGCAACTAGGTCCAGCTAGCATGTACATTCATTTTTGAATCTGTTAAAAATTTTAGAAGTTTCCATTGATTAATTTTGGTATTTTTATGATAATTATGTGTTTGAAGCTTTGATTATGGTATTTAGTTGTTTTGTGAAGTAATTTTATTAGTTTTTGAATTAATGATTAAATTGCTAAAATCACATGGATAGTTTGACGATTAAGAAGTGTTTCGTGGACTATTTAGAAGCCTTGAACATTTGGCTGGTATGTTGAGTTTTTAGAAATGGTTAATTTGATGATTTTTGGGTTAATGGACTAAATTGTAAAAGTTTTAAAAGTTAGGGGTAATAGTATAAATTTTAAAAATAAAAGGGTATAAAATGTAGAATAAATTGGAATATGAAATGTAAGAAAATAATTGGGAAATTTTACATTTTAGATCAAGGCCCTGTTGACTTACATAAAAAGGGAAAATCGCAGAATAGTCCCTAAACTTCTACAACTATTACAATTCAATCAAGGTAAGTTCGTTCGGTTTGTAATTTAATATCTATATGAATTTTATGATGATATGATATGAAATAGTGGATATTAATTATTCTATTGATGATGTAAAGTTGTTAGGGAAAATGTTATTGAATTTTGATACTTGGGCAAGATGAACCGAGATAGAGTACAACTAAATGACGGCGTGTTATGCAAGGATTGGAATGGAGATTGATGTGGTGTACTTTATATATTTTTCCAAAGTTTACAGAGGTTCAACATTTGTTAAGAACCCTCGTGTTATACTATACTATCCTGGCGTGTTATAGGGGCAGATGTATAGCCTACAGGCTAAGCACTTAGTGCCGAGGCGTGTTATCGGATGGATTAGCTCTCATGAGTGTTTGACGTGTTTCGGCTAGATTACTTGTTTACTCGTATCTATAAGTCGTTCATCAGGTCGTAAACTGTTGTATTATAACTTGTTTGATTACTTTGCATGGCATGACATGTACTTGATATCTTGAATTGACTCCGTTGTGGACATTATGTTTTTTGAAAATTATTATTTAGCTTTGAATTGAATGATGTAATTAATCGATTTGAAATTGTGGATGACAGGAAACATTTGTTGTTGAATTATATTTGATTAAATTGTTATATGTACTTCAGTAAGATTTATTGTTTCTGTCCGTCAAACTTACTAAGCTTCAATAAGCTTACTTGTGTTAATTTCTATTTTTTGTAGATACTTTTGAAGGTTGGACGATTGGATCAGCACTCACGTCACACTAGCCATCCGATTTTGGTAGTTTTTGAATGTTTATTTTGAATTATATGGTATGTAATAGGCTAGTTATGTCATTACTTTTGTTTTGGTATGTAAAAATATAGAGTGTGCCTAAGTGCAAGTTGATAACATTAGCATCACTACAATGATCTTGGTGTTCATTTGGTAAATGTTTAGTTGATAACTTGTTGTTATATATGAATGATGGAAGATGCCCTTGGTACAAACTTATAGCATATGTATCAGTAATAGGTTATATTGAATTGTTGTGAATTGAGGTGCTTATAATAGGTATATTGGTTAGAAGTTTAAGTTGGGTGAATTGACATGTTTTTTGGTTGATGATTTATATTGTTGTATAAGTGTGCATACTTGTGGTACCATTGACGGTACATTGGTTAGGCACTTAATGTAACACCCCTTACCCGTGTTCGACTCTGGGACCGGATACCAGGCATTACCATGCTTAACCTTGCTTGAACATGTAATATCGGGCTATAAAATTTCGTTCCAACTTGAAACTTTTCTTTCTTACTAATAACATACATTCCATGGGCCTACGAGGCCTTAAAAATACATCTAGAAGATTACGGGGTTCAACCTGAAACTTTTACTCTCTTAGAAATTTTTTCTCTAAACAGGGGTCACACGCCCATGTGGGCAGGCCGTGTAGTCTCACACGGCCAGACACACGCTCGTGTCAATGACCCGTGTCCTTCACATAGCATAGACACGCCCGGGCCCTCACCCGTGTGTGAAAACTAGGGGTATTCTGTTTATGACGTCAGCAACCCCTTAAGAAGCACACGGCCTAGGCACACGCCCGTGTGCTGGCCCGTGTGACGATTCGAATTCTCGTAATTAAAGACCTATTAACACACCCATGGGGCTGATCGTGTGCCACACACGGCCTAGACACACTCCTATGTGTCTACCCGTGTAGACACTTAGAAGATATTTTCCAAGCCTTTTTGCCACCCTGAAACATAGACTCATTCATTTCATCACAAGTAGCACATAACATGGCAATATTAAACTACTAAGGATCCTTAAATTATCATTCATTCCACCCATACTTTACTCAATTACTTGCATGAACATTCAATTCATCAAACTCATCAACTTTATAACATAAACTTGACAATATTGGCCAACTCACCATGGCCGTTTACAAAATGAGTGTAGAATATTAATAGCCAACCCTTTAGCCTTCAAATATGACATGACACAAAATGATTAAGTTCCTATACATGCTATACTCAAAGTGAATTAACTTTACTATACCAAAAGAACAGTTGATAGTGTGATCTGAACTCCGACGTTCTATGTTCCTCGAGCTAACTTGGTGAAACTACAAGAAAAAAGGGAAAAGAGAGGGGTAAGCATATAGCTTAGTAAGTTTGCATGAAATTTTAAATCAACATAATTGTTCACATTAAATTCATCCATCTATTGAAACAATAACAACATAAGTCTCAACAGTTTAAGCATACTCGTCTATGCTTACTCATACTTATTCTTACCTATCTTATGCCACATTATGGGTTTATAACTTGTATTTTCTCATGGTACCTGTATCACTTACCACATAACTTAGCATATATACTATCATGAGCATAAACTCAAATCTTCATCATTCATAACATGAATGAAACTCAAGGTCATCCATAAATAGTTTTGGCTCTATACCATTTTACATACTTAGCTCTTTTGCTCATGAATTAATTAGATTATCGTATGATATTCAAACTCGTCATGCATAAATCTCGACGCCAATGCCATATCCCAGATGTGGTCTTACATGGTATCATCCTTTGATGCCGATGCCATATCCCGGATATGGTCTTACACGGGGTCTTATAGCTCGATGTCGATGCCAAATCCTAGACATGGTCTTATACGAGATCATACATAGATGTCGATGCCATGTCCCAGACTTGGTCTTATACGAAATCATCCTTTGGTGCCGAGGCCATATCCCAGACATGGTCTTACACAGAACCTTCTCTATTCAATGCTATGACATGAGTATCCTCACTATTTCGAATCTTTATCCAGGATTTCACTTAGCTTATTTTCACCATTTCCACATCGAGGCTTCATCACTCGACTTTCATAACAATAACATACATTGTCATAATATTAAGTAGTTTCAATTATCGAAACATTATGAACTTTAAATTCATACGAACTTACCTCGATTCTCAAAATGTGTATCGATACTCGATTTAGTCCTCAATTTTGTTCTTGCCTTAGTCTCGATCTGGGCTTCGTGTTTCTTAATCTATAATAATAATTTCACTTATTAAATACAATCATTGACTAAATCGACTCATAATTCATATTTTGGCAAAATTATAATTTTTGCCCCCTAACTTTTACATAATTACATTTTTACCCTTAGGCTCGTAAAATGATTTTCATTAAACTTTCTTGCATTTCAAGCCTATTCGAATCATATTCACAACTATAGCAACTTTCCATTTTCACTATTTCCCTCATGTATGACCATTTCTATAACTTTTACAATTTAGTCCTTTTATGCATTTTTATGAAAATCGCTTAAAAAAGATGTTTATCCTACATCAACCTTTCATATTCTTCCATAAAACATCAAAATACATGCATGTCATACATGGGTAATTTTTTAAAATAAACCCTAGCTTAAAATATAGCTAGAAATAGCTAAACTGAGCTACGAGGGTCTCAAAAATACGAAGAACATTAAAAATGGGGCTAGGATGCACTTACTTTGAGCTTGAAAATGAGAAAAACCTTAGCAATGGCTTCTCCTCAAATTTTCGGCACTTAGGCAAGAAGATGGACACCATTTTTACTTCTTTTTCCCTTTTTAATCTTTCATTTACCAAATGACAAAAATGCTCTTAATGATCCTTTCTTGATATTTTTCCTTCCCATGTCCATTTTTGTCCATCTTAACATATAATGGTCTAATTGCTAAATAAGGACTTCTAATAATTTTTATGATGCTTTTTCATACTTAAACCTTCTAGAATCTCATATTTTCTAATCTTTGCAATTTAGTCATAATCGGTAATTTATTCACTAATTAATAAAATTTCTTCATGATATTTTTACACAATCATGAAATCACCTCATAAGCCTCATAGAAATCATAAAACTCATGTTTCTACTTCAGATTTAGAGTCTCGCACCACTATTCCGACTAGGCCCTAAGTCAGTCTGTTACACTTAAGATGGTTGAATTAGCATGATTTGAGCATGTTTAATGGTATTTTTATAGGTCTAATGACTATGTCCAAGAAATATTTAAATGGTAAACTTGATGTTTAAGGTTCATTTCGGTGCACACGGCCTGGGACACAGGCTTTATAACACCCCAGACCCGGCTTAAACGTTACGACTAGATCTGGTATGTCAGAAGGAAAGGTTGTTTAAAAGAACTTTGGAATTTTAAAGAAACTTCGTAGTTTTGAAAACTTTTCGTTTTGTGTTTCTATCTTGGAAACAACATTTAGTTTAAGGGTTTCTTACCAACTCTTATTTAAAAGAACTATTATTCGAATACGGTTTAGTGATATGAAAACTGAAAACTAGTGATATTCCAAAACATGTCATTTTGAAAATCGTGTTTGTGGTTTTAAGTAAACTTCCAAATTAAGTTATTATTCAGCATGTTATCCGATTGTTAGTATTTTAGAAAATATTTGTTTATATTTTTAGGAAAACCTTGTGTTTAGCAGTTCATAATATAATAACAACCGCATTAAATCCAAAAACCCAAATTAAAATTTACGGAGGCCTTATTACATAGCAAATCCCAAATTTTAAAAGCAAGTTTAAAAGAAAGAAACGAAATTTCCGAAAGGAACATTGCATGGCCACCTCAAAGTCCACCTTGGCTCCAAATCTGCAACTAGGGGTTACCTGCAAAATTAAGCAGAGGGGTGAGTCACCAAGACTCAGTGTGTAATTTCCCCTTTCAAACGCAATCTGGGCCTAAGCCCAACTAACACCTTGGGCCTTAGCCCCCACAACATCATATATTAAAAGTGTATGTAATGCATCCCCGCCCAACCTAGCGTTCCATCCTCTACATCACCTGAACTAGCTGAACACCTGTGGCACCAAGCCACTGTGGTACCAAACCACTGTGACAGAGTCACTGAATTACACTTCCCCTTACAATCATATCCCAAAGCCCATGCAACATGTTATCATACTGTGATGAATGCAGTCATGCTTTCAATGTACAACAGGTAATCAACTCATACACATAATTAGGCTATGTTATTCGAAAGACACAATCATAAAGGTGCTTACCTAATGTCTCCAACCTTACCCACAAGGGTATCTCAACTGTCGAAATAGTCGTTTCGGCTTTCAGCCAACACAATCATTAATGATAATTTAATAAAGGAAAGTGTGAGCATTACACACCTGATTATGCGAATAACTAAACACTCTATATCGTCGACACTCTCACTAGCAGGAATAACAGCGATTTGCCTATCCCAAGCTGATGTCGGCTCTCTACCATAACCTGACGAAAAATCTCAAACTGTCGACATAGCCTGTCGTTTGAACATAGGGGCAGAGACTACGAATCCACTCCCCTCTTTAGTTTGACTGGCACTTGCATCCATGAAGAGACTTGATCAGTACTCAGAGTGAATGTTGATCGTCTAATAAGGGAATTTGGTTAAGGCAGACTGCAATGAGAAGGAAATAATAGCAGAGAACCCGAAAAGAAATGACTCCTTACCTTGATAAATGATTAACCGCATAACAATTGATTCATCCTCGAACCAGAGATGAGTCGCGAGAGAAGCAGAGGTCCAGCCTTGTGTTGATAACAGTGGTGAAAAGCCAAAATAGATTCGGCAGAAAAAAATATCCCTTCACGCCTTAGGCTACTCAAGCAGCAACGATTCGAGATCATTACCTTCAACGATCAAATAAACAAGATGAAACCGATTCATTTGGGACCAAAGGAACTATTTGGCTTAAGGGGAGAAATAAAAGGATGACAATGAAGGAGTAGCAAGGTTTCGACTATGGTGGAAATCCCAAGAGAAATGTTCGGCAATAAGGGGCTTTAAGAGAAGGCGGCTTGTGGTGAAGAAGAAAAGTAAGAAGAAATAAAAGACAAGAATAAAGGGAAGGTTAAAGTTTCAGCTATCAACTTAAAGGAAAAGAGAAAAATATTGGGAAGTAAAGAGGGTAATCACTTAACAGTTTCGGTAAGGAGAAGAGAGTAGAAGAGAGGTACAAAAATTTTCGGCCAACACCAAGTTAAAGAGAAAAGAAGAAAAATGGCTTGAGTATTTCGGCACTAGCAATAATGAGCTGACAAACAAAGGCCCCTAATACTTGAGTTACCGAAACTAAAATGCAAAACAACAAAGTCACCACCTTGGAAATTTGGCCCACACTCACAAGACCCAAACTGAAACACTCACATATAGGATGCTTTCATGACCGAAATTCTCCCCTCCAAGACCCCCACATTCGGCCAACACCTCCACCACCTTCAAACCCCTTATTTTACTCTACCAATTGCTCCCCATCACCCTTTCAAACCAATTTGACCACTTCAACTCCCTCATCACCTCTCATCCATCCATTTCAAATTCATTTAACTCATTTAAACTCCTCCTAGAAGAGCCTCAACTGAATGCTACCTCCTCCTCTCCTAGAGCACAAAAATTAAAGCTCTAGATGCTGCAGGTGGGATTCAAACTCCTTCCCCCTTACTCCACTAATGACCCAACCTCCACTTGGACACAAGCTTCTTTGTGTCAACAAGCACACGCAAATAATCTTAAGGCCTGCCTCCACCAGCCCTCCCACTCTTAAGCCCAAATACCACAATTTCACCAAGGCTCTAGCTTGAACCCGAACCTCCCCAATACCCCGAAACACACCAAAATAACATGAAAAATGAGCCAAACACATAGAATAGCATAAAATATAGAACCCCTAATTCTAGGATGTTACAGTTCTACCCTCTTAAAGAAATTTCGGCCTCAAAATTTACCTGATCAAAAGAGGTGAGGGTATTATTGTCGCATCGCATTTTCTGGCTCTCACATGGCTTTCTCTGCACCGTGATTATGCCATAACACCTCGACTAGAGGAACTGACTTCCTTCTCAACACCTTGATATCTCGATCTAAGATCTGTACTAGTTCTTCTTCAAAAGACAGATCGGGTCTTACTTCAATATCTTTCATCGGCACAATGTGAGATGGATCCGAATGATAGCGCCTCAACATCGAGACATCGAATATATCATGTATCTGCCTCAATTCTGGAGGTAACTCTAGCTGATAAGCTACTGGTCCCATATGTTTCAACACTCAATAAGGCCCGATGAATCTGGGGCTCAACTTACCCTTACGTCCAAATCTTAGACTCCTCTTCCAAGGTGAAACTTTCAGAAAAACCCGATCCCCTACTGAAAATTCTATCTCTTTATGCTTTAGATCTATAACAGCCTGACTATGACCATAATCGGAACAGTGGTTTCAGAACCACGAATCCAAGTTTATTTGATTTTATATTATGTGTTTTGAGCATGTGTTAAGATATCATAGGATTAATTGCATGTTTAAGTGACTAAATTAAGTGAAGGATAAAAATTTGGGAAAGTATACAAAATAGCTATTATGGAAATTAAGGCCAAATTGAATGGTTTTTCTTTTGTTGTAATTTAAGTTGCAATTTTGCCAATTATTAGTGATATTGGACGGCAAGCATGGGGATGAATTGTTAGTGGATATTTTTATTATATTAAAATGGGATAGTGGGATATTAAGTAAGCATGGGAAATATTATTAAAAAGAAAACATTTTTTTTCTTTCATTTCTTTCACCGAAAACACAAAGAAAAGGAGAGCTAAAAACCTTTATCTTCATTCGGCTCTTGCATGTCTATTTGAGGTGAGAAAATAAGCTTAATTTTTATATATTCTTGCATGTTTGTGTTAGTTTTCTTGAATACTATCAACTCTATGTGAGAATTTTGGAGTTTGATGCATGCTCTAGTTTCGGCCATAGATGAGATCGTTGGTTTTATTTTGCTTGATGGAAGAATGTTAAGTATAGACTAGGTATTAACATGTTTTGAGTAGAAAACTTAGAAGAAACGGATGCTTAGTGGCTTAAATTATGAAAATAAGATTTGAGGACATAAATGCAAGAATAGATGTTTTATATGGACTTGTATTAAGATGAATAAAATTCGGTCCTCAAGGTATTAATTTGAATTCCATGTAATTTTTGTGTTCTATGTTTTGGGGACTAAATTGCAAGAAAGTAAGATTAGAAGGGTAAATTTATAAATTTGTAAATTATATTATTACGATAAATCTTAATGTAAAAAGGGGTTTAGACGAGTTTGAGGAGTATTCAGCTATAGCTCAAGGGGTATGAATTGTTATATTTTCGAATGAGTGAAAAGAAATAATGTTAAATTGTAAGAATTTACAAACTATGAGTGATAGATTGGAAGAATGGTACAATTATGTGTTTCGGATTAGAATGAATGCAATTTATTTAAATGGACCCTTTTCAAATTTTGTTTAGATCAAGGAAAAAAGGATTGGAAACAGATCGGGGCAAAGCTAAGCTAAACGAATAATCGGGAAATTCAAATTTATCGACTTCGGAGGTAAGTTTTAAGCAATTGGACTAATTTGAATTATCCCTATATTACTATGTATTTTTTTGAGTGACATTTATAATTTTATTTTAAATTGCCGAATAAGGCATAGGAACTACTATATGTGATAACCGAATGTGGTTTGGTAAATACATATACATATGTATAGCTATTAAATAAATGAGTTAGTCAAATATGCAAAGTTGTGGTAAGGGATGGATATGTATATATTTATATAAGGAAATAGGGTATTCGGATATATGTGAATGTATGTATATTCTAGGTGGTGCCAATGATGATATGATAACTATAAGTGTGGTTGCCGAGTTTTGCTAGCACCATGATCATGTATTTATATGTATGGTTATACATTAGATGGTTGAGATATGTATAAAGGTAGGTAAATTTTACCAATGTGACAGAGTTTAAGATTAAATACGTGTATTGGCCGAATGCATGTTTGACTTATATGAAATCGATGATGGTCGTAATTGAATACGCAATTATGTGTTTAGTTGGGTGTGACCGAATATAATGGTAGATTATAGGGAAAAAAATTTGGTTTTAAATATGCATACTTAGGTTCGATCCTAATTATATTATGTGAATATTTATATATGAAGTATAAAAGGTGAAAATTTTATAACTAGCCCTGTGTGTGCAGATAAGTTAGTAACGGCTCTATGTGAGCAATACATTACGAGAAATATTGAGTAACGGCTCTATGTGAGCGATACGTTACGAGAAATATTGAGTAACGGCTCTATGTGAGTGATACGTTACGAGAAATATTGAGCAACGGCTCTATGTGAGCAATACGTTACGAAAAATGTTAAGTAACGGCTCTATGTGAGCGATACGTTACTGGAATATTTAGTATACAGAAATATACGAGTATATTATCACAGGCCATGCATTAGTGGTAAATGTAAATGAGAGGTAAGTAAGCTTGAGGTATGTACTATACCTATTAACTTGAAATTTCAATTGTAGCTTGTAATGTAAGTAAAGAATTTGGTAAGTATATGACATGTGTGTTTGTTAATTATTACATGATTATGGTATATGGTAGTTAGTATGAACTTGTGATGTAGGTATAAATCCAACTTTTAATGGTTTGGTATATTTGGTATGGATGTTAGTAATAAATAGGTTTCAACATCTTGAATAAATTTATGTGAATTTATATGAGTATAAATTGCTTAAACTTACTAAGCTTTGGAAGCTTACTTTGTTTTGGTTGTTTTGCATTTGTAGTTTTCTTTTGGAGCTTGGCTCGCGCTTGAGGATCATCTTGGAAGCTCATCATACTATCACCTATTTTGGTATTCTATAAGATAATTCTCTTTTGAAACTTATGGCATGTATAGATCAAGTCTTTTGGGTTGTGTTTGAAAGTCTTGTAAATATGTATATAAACTTATGCCATGCGAAAATAGCTATCATATTTTGTTTGGGTTGACTTGTTATGCATGATAAAATGTATATGGTTATGCTTATTAGGTCTTGATAATAATGCATAAATATGTATGGTTTTGTGGTAAGTATTTAGGGTAATTTTATACCTTGATAAAATATATAATAAAATACTTGGTCATGAGTTTGTGGTAAGTATTTAGGGTAATTTTATACCTTGATAAAATATATATTAAAATACTTGGTCATGAGTTGATCTTGTTTGAAGTCTTAGTTTATATTGATTGCTAAAGTATATTCGGTTATGGGATATGAGTGCTTAGGTGTGAATATGATGTTATATATATATATGTGTGTGTGTGTGTGTGTGTGTGTGTGTGTGTGTGTGTGTGTGTGTATGCAATGGTCATTTCCAAATGGGATGAGTAATTATGGGAATAGATGAATCGGTTGATCTTTATGTTTATGATATGCTCTAATGCTGAATAAATATATTGGCAAATGGTATAATCTTAGGTAACAATGAAATGAGAAAATTATGAAATTGATAGTGATGTATACGTTCCAAAAAGGGTATATGATTGAATGCAAGGTTGATTATAGAAATGGAGTGAAATAACAATTACCATATGCTTATTAAATCTTTGATTTTGAATGATCCAAAGAATAATGAGTTACTAGTTGTTAATGATTTTAATTGTGAGATGTACGTTAATGTGTTGATATGAGATGAGAGATACGTGTTTACTTTTGATAGCATGAATTAGTATACCTTATTAAAGTAGTAACCTTTATAAAAGTGCATTGTTTAGTGTTGGGGTCGAGTAATGCCTCATAACCCTAATTCGGCGACGGATATGGGTTAGAGGTGTTACAAGATCCGCATATGATTTTTGCCTATCGAAAGCTTCTTTTAACCGAGCTCGAATCAACGTAACCTTTTCCTTCGTCTCTGAGACCAATTCCGAACCCAACAACTGTCGCTCACCCAATTCTGTCCAACAGGTAGGAGTATGACACTTACGACCATACAAGGCTTCGTATGGTGCTGTCTGAATACTGGATTGATAGTTATTGTTGTACGCAAACTCTGCCAACGGTAAGAAATCCTCCCAACTACCCATGAAGTCGATGACACAATCTCTCAAAATGTCTTCTAGAATCTGAATTACCCTCTCTGACTGACCATCAGTCTGTGGATGAAACGCCGTACTGAAATCCAGTCTTGTACCCAATGCTTTATGTAACGCCTTCCAGACTCGCGATGTAAACCTAGGGTCCCTGTCTAATATGATAAACAGTACCCCATGTAACCTTACAATCTCTACTACATACAGCTTGGCTAACTTCTGTAACGAATAGTCAATACGATTAAAGTGAGTGGACTTTGTCAACCGATCGACAATCACCCACACCGAATCTTTCCTAGTAGGCATAAGAGGTAGCCCACTAACGAAATCCATCGTTATCCTCTCCCACTTCCAAAGTGGAATCTTCACCAGTTGCATCAACCCCGAAGGCAACTGATGCTCTGCCTTTACCTATTGACACGTCAAACATTTACTTACGAACACGGTAATTTCTTGCTTCAAACCTGGCCACCAAAACTGTTCACGCAAATCTCGATACATCTTACTCCCACTGAGATGCATAGCGTATGGGCTACTATGCGCCTCCCACAGAATCCTTTGTCTCAACTCGGTATCCTTTGGCATACAAGCCTTTCCACGAAAGCACAATACTCCATCACTATTCAGGCCAAAATCTTCTGTCTCACCACCTTCCACTTGCTGAAGTCGAGAACTTAACAATTCGTTTGACAACTGCTTATCCTTAATCTGACTTACCCATGAAGGCTTCACTTGTAATTTGGCTAACAAACTTCCATCTTCATACAAACTGAGATGAGCAAACATTGCCCTCAACTCCGATATCACCTTACGGCTCAACGCATCTGCCACCACATTAGCTTTACCCGAGTGATACTCAATCGCGCAGTCATAATCTTTCAACAATTCAATCTACCTCCACTGTCCTAAATTCAACTCTTTCTAGGTAAGGAGATATTTCAGGCTCTTATGATCGGTGTAGATAATTGACTTTTCTCCATACAAGTAGTGTCTCCAAATCTTCAAGGTGAACACTACTGTAGCTAACTCCAGATCATGAGTGGGATAATTCACTTCATATGGTCTTAATTACCGAGACGCATACACTACTACCTTCCCTTCTTGGGTCAATACACATCTTAACCCTGTGTGTGACACATCACAATAGACTACAAACCCCTTTCCAGCCTCAGGCTGAATCAACACCGGTGCCTCAATCAAAATCTTCTTCAACCTCTCGAAGCTTTCCTGCTGCTTATCAGCCCAAAAAAACAGTACTCTTTTTCATAACAAATTGGTTAACGGTGCAGCAATCAACGAGAATCCCTCAACGAACCTTCTGTAGTACCCAGGTAACCAAAGGAAACTTCTAATTTCTGCTACTGACTTCGGTGATTTCCAATCCAAAATAGCTTCAATATTTTGGGGATCAACCCTAATCCCCTCGGCAGACACAACATGCCCTAAAAAGGTAACTTCCCTCAACCAAAATTCACACTTGCTGAATTTGGCATACAGTTGCTTCTCTCTCAAAATCTATAGAACTATCCAAAGATGCGAATCATGCTCCTCCTGAGTCCTTAAATATACCAAGATATCATCTATGAACACCACGACAAATCGATCCAGGTAGGGTTGGAATACTCGGTTCATCATATCCATAAATACAGTTGGTGCATTCGTCAACCCGAATGGCATCACTAAGAACTCGTAGTGACCATAACGAGTTCAAAAAGCAGTCTTATGAATATTCGCCTCCTTGATCTTTAACTGGTGATACCCCAACCTCAAGTCTATCTTCGAGAAGGCCGAAGTGCCTCGCAGCTGATCGAACAGGTCGTCAATCCTTGGCAACTGGTATTTGTTCTTAATCGTCAACTTGTTCAATTACCTGTAATCAATGCACATCCGCATCGACCCGTCCTTTTTTTTAACGAGCAACACTGGCGCTCCCCACGGAGACACACTTGGTCGGATAAAACCTCAGTTCAACGATTCCTGAATCTGAGCTTTCAGTTCTGCCAACTCCTTTGAATCCATTCTATATGAGGCAATGGACACCGGAGCTATTCCCGGAAGTAGATCAATGCCGAACTCCACCTCGCGATCTGGATGTAACCCTAGAAGCTCTTCTGGAAAGACGTCCAGAACTCTTTCACCGTTCTAACATCCTTTACAGACAATGCTTTGGCTTCCAAACCACTGATGAAAGCTAAGAACGCCTCACACCCTTTTCGCACCATTCTTTCAACCTTTAATGCAGACACCACATTGGACAGGTAATCCCTTCTTTCACCTATCACCAAGACCTCCTTATCCTCGAGAGTCTTCAATATCATGTGCTTAGCAGCACAATCCAAGTTTGCCCGATACTTAACTAACCAGTCCATGCCTAAAATCAAGTCAAACTCGCCGAACGGTAATTCCATCAAGTCAGCCGGGAAAACAATCCCTTGCACTTCTAAAGGCACATCCCTAAATAGTTTGATCACCACTACAGATTGTCCTAAAGGGCTAATCACTGTCATTTCTCTAGAAGCAATCTCAGATTCTATACTCAAAGTTTCAGACACATTACTAGCAACATAAGAATGTGTAGACACAATATCTATCAAGCTGTAAAGGGCACACCAAAAATAAGGAATGTACCGGTTATGATGTCCGGTGCATCGCTGTCCTCTCGACGTCTAGCTGCATAAACCAATCCAGGCTATCTTGCATCTGTATTACTGGCACCCCTGCCCAATGCTCCATGACCTCGACCAAAACCATTTCCTCCTCTGGCCAGACCACAACCTCTCGGCGGCTGCTGACCACCCCTTCCGGACTGTGCATAACCCTGACCTACTGGTCGTGCCCTGCTTGGGTCCTGTGGACAGTCCCTTACCTGATGATCCATAGATAGACACCTAAAGCATCCTCTATTTTTTGCCCAACACTCTCCCAATGAAAATTCCCACATCGAGCACACGGTTGAGATCGACCAACAGCAACAGGCATCGTAACTCAACCTGGCCCATCAAACTTAGGCCTCTTTTGGAAACCTCCAGCAGATCCAGACGCCCCAGAATTCCTCTTATTCCTACCCCTATCCTTATCCCGATTCTGCCTCTCAAACCGCTTCACCTCTTCAGCTATTTTTACCTTCTCAACCAGAATAGTAAACTCTCTTTCCCGTTGCGGAGCTATCAGTACCCACAACTCATCCCTTAGACAATCCTTAAACTGAACATAGCGCTCGTAATCAGTTGCGACGATACCCCGAGCATAGTGACTTAGACACAGGAACTTCGCCTTATACTCAGCCACTGACTTATTCCCCTGACTAAATTTAAAAATGCCTTCCTCTGAGCGTCCACATAACTCACCCCAACATACTTTCCTTGGAACGCTATCTTAAAGAAATCCCAGGTAATATCATCCGTTGATGTACCATCCCTTACCGTGAGTCACCACTAGTATGCCTCATCTCGAAGAAGGGACACTACTCCTTTCAACTTTTCCTCTGCGGCACAGTCAAGATTGTCCATGATCCGCTCAACTACTTCCAGCTAATATTCTTCTACATTTGGAGCCACACCAGAAATACCTCAAAATATCTCGGCCCCATTTGCTCGGAGTCGCTCAGGAATAGATTTTCGAGCTACTGGTCCCGTGCTAGCTCTAGTGACCCGCTCCAGAACACGTGGCATAGCTTGGGACAAAGCATCGTCCCCTTCAGATCGATCCTGAGACCCCGCTCTCCCTACTGGTGATGCTGGCACCTAACCCTTCGACCCATGCCCTGATTTGAGGGTTCAACCTCAATACCCCGGCCTCTGCCATGGCCGCACATACCACATCCACGTCCCCTAGCGCTCATGACTACGAAATCGACTTAATCTGATTAAAATTTTATGAATTAGTATATCTTTCACTGTTTATTACCAGATAGTCTTATGAAAATAAAATTAGAAGTAGTTTTTCGCAAAACATATTTCTAAAGGTCTCAATCTCTAAAGTTGAATCTCTAAAAACTATCAATCACAACATAATATAATATTTCCATAAAAAATCAAGCAATAATCAGAAAACTTACAGTACTGATTGGTGCCAGAGACTCGGGTGCCATACTTCTAGAAAATACGTATTTTTCTAAACCATATTTCAAACCAACTTTCAAAACATTTTAGAGCCCATGCCACAGCCGAGTTTTGCAAACCTGGCTCTGATACAATAATTGTAACACCCCAGACTCAACCTAAACGTTATGACCAGATCTGGTATGTCACAAGGAAAGGTTGTTTAAAAGAACTTTAGAATTTTAAAGAAACTTAGTAGTTTTGAAAACTTTTCATTTTGTGTTTCTATCTTGGAAACAACATTTAGTTTAAGGGTTTCTTACCAACTCTTATTTAAAAGAACTATCAGTCAAATACGGTTTAGTGATACGAAAATCGAAAACTAGTGATATTTCAAAACGTGTCATTTTGAAAACTATGTTTGTGGTTTTAAGTAAACTTCTGAATTAAGTTATTATTCAGCATGCTATCCTCTTGTTAGTATTTTGGAAAATCTTTGTTTATATTTTTAGGAAAACCTTGTGTTTAGCAGTTCATAATATAATAACAACTACATTAAGCAGAGGGGTGAGTCAACAAGACTCAGTGTGTAATTTCCCCTTTCAAACGCAATTTGGTCCTAAGCCCACAGAACACATTGGGCCTTAGCCCCCACAACATCATATATTAAAAGTGTATGCAATGCAGCTCGACCCAACCTAGCGTTCCATCCTCTACATCACCTAAACCAGTCGAACACCTGTGGCACCAAGCCACTGTGGTACCAAACCACTATGATAGAGTCACTTAATTACACTTCCCCTTACAATCATATCCCAAAGCCCATGCAACATGTTATCATACTGTGATGAATGCAGTCATGCTTTCAATGTACAACAGGTAATCAAATCATACACATAATTAGGCTATGTTATTCGAAAGACACAATCATAAAGGTGCTTACCTGGTGTCTCCAACCTTACCCACAAGGGTGTCTCAACTGTCGAAACAGTCATTTCGGCTTCCAGCCAACACAATCATTATGCGAAGAACTAAACACTCTATATTGTCGACACTCTCACTAGCAGGAATAACAGCGATTTACCTATCCCAATCTGATGTTGGCTCTCTACCACAACCCGACAAAAAATCTCGAACTATCGACACAGCCCGTCGTTTAAACTTAGGGGCAGAGACTAAGAATACACTCCCCTCTTTAGTTTGACTGGCACTTGCATCCATGAAGAGACTTGATTAGTACTCAGAGTGAACGTTGATTGTCTAATAAGGGAATTTGGTTAAGGCAGACTACAATGAGAAAGAAATAATAACAGAGAGCCTAAAAAGAAATGACTACTTACCTTGATAAATGATGAACCGCACAACAATTGATTCGTCCTCGAACCATAGATGAGTCACGAGGGAAGAAGAGGTTCGGCCTTGTGTGGATAATAGTGGTGAAAAGCCAAAATAGATTCGGCAGAAAAAATAGCCCTTCACGCCTTAGGATACTTGAGCAGCAACGATTCGAGATGAAAAGAAATAGAGGTTCAGTTAGTGAAGAAGGAGATAGAGGAGCAGAGAAGAAAAGAAGAAGAAGTAATAGAAGAAGAAGAGAGATTTGATTTTTATGAAAGGAGTGAAAAGAAAAACATATGTGCCAAACAAAAAATAAACGAGATCATTACCTTCAACGATCAAATAAACAAGATGAAACCGATTCACTTGGGACCAAAAGAACTATTTGGCTTAAGGAGAGAAATAAAAGGATGACAATGAAGGAGCAGCAAGGTTTCGGCTATGGTGGAAATCCCAAGAGAAAGGTTCGACAATAAAGGGCTTCAAGACGGCTTGTGGTGAAGAAGAACAGAAGGAAGAAATAAAAGACAAGAAGAAAGGGAAGGTTGAAGTTTCATCTATCAACTTAAGGGAGAAGAGAAAAAAATTGGGAAGTAAAGAGGGAAATCACTTAACAGTTTCGATAAAGAGAAGAGAGTAGAAGAGAGGTACAAAAAGTTTTGGCCAACACTAAGTTGAAGAGAAGAGCAGAAAAATGGCTAGAGTATTTTAGCACTAGCAATAATGAGTTGACAAACAAAGGCCCCTATTACTTGAGTTGCCGAAACTAAAATGCAAAACACCAAAGTCACTAGCTTGGACATTCAACACACACTCACAAGACCCCAAACCGAAACACTCACACATAGGACCCCTTCATGACCGAAATTCTCCCCTCCAAGACCGCCACATTCGGCCAACACCTCTACCACCCTCCAAACCCCTTATTTTACTCCACAAATTGCTCCCCATCACCCATTCAAACTGATTTGACCACTTCAACTCCCCCATCACCTCTCATCCATCCATTTTAAATTTATTTGACTCATTCAAACTCCTACTAGAAGAGTCCCAACCGAATGTTACCTCCTCCTCTCCTAGAGCACAAAAATTAAAGCTCTAGATTTTGCAAGTGGGATTCGAACTCCTTCCCCCTTGCTCCACTAATGACTCTACCTCCACTTAGACACAAGCTCCTTTGTGTCAACAAGCACATGCAAATAATCTTAAGGCCTGCCTCCACTAGCCCTCCCCCTCTTAAGCCTAAATACCACAATTTCACCAAGGCTCTGGCTTGAACCAGAGCCTCCCTAGGACCCCAAACACACCAAAACAACATGCAAAACGAGCCAAACACATAGAATAGCATAAAATTTAGAACCTAAGTCAGTGAGTTACACGGCCCACTGCACGACCATGTGTATCAAATCAACAAGTTACACATGCAGAGACACTGTCTGGGACACGGCCGTGTGTCCCAACTTTGAAAGTCACATGGTCTGGGGTGTTCCACACGACTGTGTGTCCTCTATTTTTGAAATTTTTTATATTTCCCTAAAATTTCATGACTTGTTTCAAATTAGTTCCTAAGAGTTTTAAGATTATTTCTTTAGCCCCTTAAGCTCAATTTAAGCCTCATAAATGTAAGTTATTATTGTAATTCAATTACATTGTGGTATTTGAGAAATTATAGTGTAATGGTTATGATTTTTACCTATTATTTCTGTTAACTTACTATAACATTCATGTACTCCCTATTCCAGAGACGGATACGAGTTAGGGTTGTTACAACAAAAGACCGAATTGCACATTTTATTGAACTTACCTAAAATTACGAAAATGTAATTAAATCTTAACTAAAATGTTTATGTTCAAGCTTTTAAAGTGCGAAAACTAGTTTAATCTGCTACATCGAATTACGACAGATCAAAACTTAACGAGTTCGCCCAAATCATCTGGGTTATGCAGATACTTAACAGAAGAGTCTGCAAAACCATAGAACTTTCCAAAATTAAAAGTTTTCCAATTGGCGCAATACAAATAATTTTATACTTATTCAAGTCAAACATTTTACTTACTAATATCTATCCTTATTTTACAAATTATATGCCAAATAATAACCAAATGCAACGACTTCGCCGGGTGGGATATTATAATTCTCCCCCACTTAGAAAATTTTGTCCTTAAAATTCATACCTGAGAATAGCTGAGGATACTACTATTTCATTAAACTTTATCTTTTCTAAGTAACCTCTTCTATATTATGATTTCTCCATAATACTTTCACCAATGGAATCCTCTTATTTCTAAGCTCTTTTACCTCTCTTGTCATGATCTGAATGAGCTCTTCCTCATAAGACAGATTCAATTCTACCTCTAACTCTTCAATTTGCACAACCTGGTCTACATTTGATATATATCTTCTCAACATAGACACATGAAACACATTGTGAATCTTTGACAACTTCGAAGGTGAAGCCAATATATAAGCCACTGGTCCAACTTGCTCTAAGACTTCATATGACCTTACAAATTGTGGACTCAACTTTCTTTTATATCCAACTCTTATAATCTTCTTCCAATGAGAGCCTTTTAAAAACACTTTATCACCAACTTTAAAAGAAATATATTTTCTTTTTAGATCAACATAAGCTTTCTGACGATCCTCTATAGGTTTTAGATGACTACGAACGGTAGAGAATTTTTCTTCTATTTCACGCATTAACTCAAGACCTACTAATTTTCTTAGACTAAACTCCATCTAAAAAGTGGGTGTTCTATAGCTTCTACCATACAAAGCTTCAAATGGGGACATTTTCAGACTACCATGATAACTTTTGCTATATGCAAATTCAACCAGAGGAATATAATTTTTCCAATTCAAACCAAAGTCAATTACACAACTTCTTAACCTATCCTCTAGAACTTGAATGACTCTTTCAGACTGACCATCTGTCTGAGGTTGGAATATAGTACTGAATTCCAAATCAGTTCTCAATTATCCATGTAATTGCTTCCAAATTCTTAAATTAAACATTGGGTCTCTATATGAAACTATCGAAGATGGGATTCTATGCATTTGCACTATCTCAAAAACAAAGAGATCAGCTAACCTTTCTAGAGAATAAATAGCGTGTACTGGCAGAAAATGAGATGACTTAACAAGTCGATCTACTATCACCAAACTGAATTCTTCTTTGAAGGACTAAGAGGTAGTTTTGACATAAAATCCATGGTAATTTTATCCCATTTCCATTCTGGTATTTCCAAAGGATACAACTTACCTGAGGAAACATAATGTTCTACTTTAACTCTTTGGCAAGTCAAATAGGTTGAAACATATTCTGTGATTTCCCTTTTCATTCTAGGCCACCGGTATAAGATTTTTAAATCTCTATATATCTTGATACTCCCTGGATGGAGTGAAAAGGGTCCCTGATGAGCTTCCCTTAGTAGTTCTTTTCTTAAGGCATTCCAAACTAGTACATACATTTTTCCCATGAATCTCAGTTCACCATTTTTACCCAGATTGAAATTTGTTGCATTACCAGACACCATACATTGTTTATACATATCACATTGTGCATTCTTTATATGCTTTTCTAAAATTTAAGAGAGAAAAGTTGGCTTAACAGTTAGCTATTCCAATAATGATCCATCATCAACCATACTCACTTTTGCTCGCAGTAATGTTAATGATGCCACTGTTTTTCTACTCAAAGCATCAGCCACAACGTTTACCTTTCCAAGGGGAAACTCTATAACCAAATCATAATCTTTCAGCAGTTCCATCCAATGTCTTTGGTGTAGATTCAAATCTTTCTGTGTCAACAAATACTTCAAACTCTTGTGATCAGAGAATACACGAAACTTTTATCCATACAGATAATTTCTCCATATCTCCAAATCATGGGTTGGATAGTTCTTCTCATGAGCTTTGGGTTGGCGTGATGTATAAGCTATAACCTTACCCATCTGTGTAACACCCCTCACCCGTATTCGACGTTGAAACAGGGTACGAGGTGTTACTGGACTTATACGCAAACAATCATACAAAACCGCGACATGAATTTCTACTCAAATTTAAAAATTTTCATAAATATTCATATCGTCCCTTAAGCAACCTGACGAGGCCCAAAACATACATTAGGGGTGGTTCAAGACTAAACCGAGAACTTTAGAAACTTCAGGAAAACTTAGAAATTTTTTCATGCAAAAGGGGTCCACACGCCCGTGTGGGGGATGGGACACGCCCGTGTGACATATCACACGCCCATGCTTCAGGCCATGTCCAAAATAAGGGACATTCTGTTTATGACTTCATCAACAAAATAGGGTCACATGGCCAAGTCACACGCCCGTTTTCTAGGTTGTGTGGCGAATTTAATTGTTATAATTTTTTATAAATAAAGTGCAGACTTTACACGGCCAGGGCATACGCCCATGTCTTAAGGTCGTTTCTTTCAAACAGCCGTGTCTCGTGCCCCAGTGTTTACTATTGAGCATTCTGTTTTGCCTAATTAGGGGGTAGGGGATACATGACCAGATCACATGCCCATTGGGCAGACCGTATGTCACACACGTCCTAGATACATGCCCGTGTGTCTACCCGTGTGGACAATTTTGAGGCTATTTTCCAAACCCATTTGCCACCCTTATTAGCACCAACACATACATTACTTCAAACGAACTTAACATGGCATAATTATGTACTTAGACACCATCAAACAAGTCTCGCTCATGGCATCACCAATCGACTTATACATGCACAAGACACCATACTTTGTCAAGCCTAACTTACCAATTCTCATTTAAGCCGTGGTTATCATCATACTATAGAAATGTAATATCCCAAATTATGGCTTATGTATTTTTCCTTAATGATATGAAATAGCATGCCTTTGTATGTTAAGAATGTGTTGTATGAATTTTGTGAACTTTAGAAAATAGGAAAGTGTCTTAGAAATTATTAGATTTTAAATCTAAAAGAGGAAGCTAAGTAGGGTGGCCTTAAGAGAAAATGTAGGGGAGTTATGACACACAAATGGGCTTGGTTAAGTGGCTTAGAGGTGCCACTTAAAGCCTCTGTAAATGACGCCACAAGCAGGTGCAAATGGGCCAGGGTTCGAGTTACAAGGGAAGCAAATAAAAGTCTTTATTTTGCTACAAGGAAGAGAAGAAGTGGGCGGCACAAGGACACTTCAAGATGAAGTGTAGATCAAGTTAAAAATGTGAAGATTTGGCTAAGGAAGAGTGAATTAGGGGATTTGATAAGAGAGGATGCAGTGGCCGGCCAAGGGACTCTCTTGGTGATTATTTTCAGCTTGGTAGTGTGTTAAGGAGTGTGTGCCGAATTTTACAAAGCAAATTAGTCTCTTTTGTTCTTTTCTCTCCAAAGTTTTCTCTTGTTTTTCTTTTATTGGTTCTAGCCAAAATTTTCCACTTACTAAAGACCACCATTGCCGAGTTTATCAACTTTTTCTTCCTCCTTTTCACTCACGATTCTCTAACAAAGCTGAAGATTCATTCTCTGAATTGGAACCATAGCCGAACCTTTCTAGTAATCATCTAATGCCAAAACTTGTTGGTTCTTATCTAAGTCCACCTAGCCGAATCTCTCTGTGGATTCAACAAAGAGCAATCGATTTCTGTCATAAGGGTAAGGATCAATTATCGATTTTTTTCAATCTTTTTCTTAAAGCCGAAATCAAGATTCTAATCCCCTTAATGTTTTTGGCCGAAACTATAAAGGATTCTTTCGGGATTTTCATAGGGTCGACTTCTAAGGAAACCATCCGGATTTCAGATCTAAGGTGAGCGACATAGTGGTAAGTGATCTTCTCCTTAAGCAATCAATTTTGGGTTCTTATTCTTTTAAGATGTCGAAAACAATGGTTAAAACTTGGTTAAGGATGGCCGAATGTGTATAGTGCCATAACCTTGTGTTCTTTTGTGTGTAGCCAACGTTAAGGGATAGTAAGGAGACTTTCAGGATTTGAAGTGTTTAAGGTAAGTGATATGAAGTATTCGGCCAAAGGCCATTCTTATAAGGTTTATGTTTAAGCCAATTCTAACAATGGTTAATAGGGATATTGGCAACTTCAGGTGCAAGCAAGGATTTCGGGATTTAGACAAGCTAGGTAAGTGGTTGGTAACGTTCGGCTATAGGCCATATTTAGGGATTCAATTTATTTCTTACTTCGTTTAAAAGCGAAACTAATTGGTTCGATGATTTAATGTCTAGCCGATTGCAAGAAGAGTCATCACAAAGTTTTGGGATTTGAATAGTAGTCAAATCGGCAAGCAAGGTGAGATTTGACACGCTTCCTTCGAATTTGGTTATATAGCGAATAGGTTTTTGCTAATATGCCTAATAATGGCCGAATATAGGAACTAAAATCTAAAGTGTTAGATCGGGATTTTAGATTTTCAATAAAGTGCTAAGTAAATCAGGTGTGTACCCCACACTAAGCCTTAATTAATTTATGGCTATGTTTTAATAAATATGTTACTAAGAATATGTTAAGATGTGGCTAAGAGTATCTTGCAAAGGTACAAAGTACTCAGGTATGTTTACCCACTCCTACTATGAGTATGATATGACCTATTATGGCACATATGCCAACAGTGATAAGAATGCGAAATAAGGCATGATATTGCATGATTTGTTTGACATGGGGCATATGGGTGATATGTAAAAGGGAAGTGAATTGGTGGTTTCATATCCCAATATCTGAATGTGGTGACTTATGTCACGTAATTTGAATGTGGTGACTTATGTCACGTAATCTGAATGTGGTGACTTATGTCACGAATTATTATCTGGTGGCTATGCCACAAAATTATAAGGGCGATGAGCACGTCGACTACAGCGACTGCCTTCGATGATGTGTAGCGGATGGAGGGTTGACTTAGTAGTCCCCACGGTGTGATGGTTGGTATGAGTGATGTGTAGCGGATGGTTATTTAGGTTTGGGTTCGGGTTTGCATCATTAATTATATATGTTATTATGTATGATTTGATATGCCTGAATTTAATTGAGACTTAAGTTGGTTGTACACATTGAGTCTGTTTGACTCACCCTTTGTGGGATTATTTTTGGTGACACTCAAGAATGGGCGGGTCAAGAGGAGCTCAAGTGGTGGCCATGCTCAACTCGAGAGAATATCTTTTTTTTTAAGTATTTTGGATTTAATTTGGGTTTTGATTTGATGTAATAAGGCCATAGTTTAAACTAGTATGCATGCATTATTAATTATTTAAATATGACACGATTTTTATTAATTCAAAGTTAAAGTCCATTTTTCTTAAGTATAAATATTAAATGTTTTAACACCGAATCAACACGAGTTTTAAAATTCGAGCCCAACCCAAATCAACTGTTTTCAAAAACACGAAAAATTTTAGCAAAGTTTCAAATAAGATTCGAATGGTTTTTCCTAGAAGCATGCCAGATCCGGTCAGGGCTTGTGGGCCGGGTTTGGGGTGTTTCAAGAAATCCCAATTAAATCATCAAGCATTCATAGCCACAACATAACTCATCACATACACCCAACCACCAACCACATCACAATTGCATAGGCATGCATGCATGAATAAATAGGCTTACATCCCAATAATCAATATAAGCCATATCTCATGGCCATATACAAAATGAATTATAATATCATCATAAGCCAACACTTTTTGCTAACTAATATGACACATAACAAAATGACCAAATCCCCCTATACATGCCATACTAAAAAATACTTGAATTCACTATACCCAAAAGATTAGTTTGATAGTGTGAATCGAGCTCCGACGTCCTTCGATCCCCAAGTTAGCTTGGAGACGCTATAAGAAATGGAAAGGAAGGGGGTAAGCTTAAAGCTTAGTAAGTTTGCATGTAAATAATAAGCAACATTAAACATGTAGTAATATACACATAGCATATTATAAATTTGCACATAATCATCAAATGATCATAGGCATAACTTACTCATTCGCATTTTTACCAATAATGCATCATAAACCGAGCTCATTTCTCATGAGTTTTGTGTACGTACCTGTACCACTTCTTAACATAATCATAGCCTTTGATATCATTGACAAAATATTTAAATTACCCGTTGAACCACTTGGAATACTAAAGGATACCCAGGACACCTCATACACAGTAAGATGCCAATGCCATATCCTAGATATGGTCTTACATGGGATCACATATTGATGCCGATAGCCCAGCTATGGTCTCACACGATGTCTCACATCGATACCATGTCCCAAACATGGTCTTACACGAAATCACATATCGATGCCATATCCCAGATATGGTCTACACGAAATCACACATAACCCTAATGTCATGACAATTGTATCCTATCTATTCCTAAGGTTCAACCGGGAATTTTACCACATCGAATCTTCTTTGAACGTACTCATAACATTAATTAAACAATTCATATAATATCAAATATTAAATGCATAATGTAAAGTTTTATTATTTACACACGAACTTACCTCGGTACAAAATATGGACAACTAATTCGATTTAGTCCAAAATCTTGTTCTTTCCCCGATCTAGGTCCGGACTCTATTTTTCTCGATCTATAATAGCCAATTTAGATCATTTAATTATCACATTGTTCAAGTAAGTCCAAAAACCATATTTTGGAAAAATTATAGTTTTACCCCTAGACTTTCACATATTTACAAATTTACCCCTAGGCTCGGAAAATGAAATCTATTCAATTTACAAAACCCTAGCTATGGCTCCTTAGAAATTTAGGCAATGGGGGAAGAAGATGGACACAATTTTTGACTTATTTTCCCTTTTTATTCTTTTATTATCCAAATGGCAAAAATGCCCTTAAGGCCTTTCTTTCAATTTTTTTCCTATTCATGCCCATTTTTGTCCAAAAATATGGAAATTGGTCAAATTGCTATTTAAGGACCTCTAATTAATACTCAAAGCAATTTCATACTTAAAGCTTCTAGAACCTCATATTTTGCGACTTTTGCAATTTAGTCCTAAAAGTTGAATTGGACACTTATTCACAAAATTTCTTCATGAAACTTTCACACAATCATGCAAACATGTCATGGACCTCAAAACAATCATAAAATAAATATTTCTACTTTATATTTGTGGTCTCAAAACTACTATTCCTACTGAGCCCAAAATCGGGATGTTACATTCTACATAAGCACACATCCAAGCTCATTAAAATATGCATAAGCTATAACCAGACTCTGGTTGTGCTAAAAATGGTGCTTCAGTTAATATTGCTTTCAACTTCGGAAAACTTTGCTGACACTCATCAGTCCATTCAAACCTTTCTTTATTTTCTAACAGTCTAGTAAGAGGAGTTGCCAACATTGTAAAGCCTTTCACAAACCTTTTATAATAGCCTACTAGCCCCAAAAAGCTGCAAACTTCATTGACATTTTTGGTCGGATTCCATTCAAGTATTGCTTTCACCTTATCAAATATACTTTAATACCTTCAATAAAGATCACATGGCCTAGAAAATGTACTTCTCTCAGCCAGAATTCACACTTACTAAACTTGGCATATAATTGATTTTCACGTAATGTTCTCAACACAATTCTCAAATATTCCTCATGATCAGCTTCAGTTTTAGTGTAGACCAAAATATCATCAATAAAAACCACTATAAACTGATCTAAATTTAGCTAAAACACCCTATTCATCAAGTCCATTAATATTGTAGGTACATTAGTTAAACCAAAAGGCATTACTAAAAATTCATAATGTCAATACCTTGAACGAGAGGCAGTCTTAGGCACATCATCACCTCTGATCTTCACTTGATAATGTCCAGATCTCAAAACAATTTTAGAGAAAAATGTAGCCTACAAAACTGATCAAACAAATCTTCGATTCTAGGCAGAAGATACTTATTCTTTATAGTTACCTTATTCAACATAGGCCAATGTTCCATATTTCTTCTTCACAAATAGAATTGGAACACCCCATGGTAACACATTCAGTCTTATAAATCCCCTATCCAACAGATCTTACAATTTTGATTTTAACTCTACTACTCTCTCAGGTGGCATCCTTGGAAACTCTCATGGAAACACATCTGGAAATCATCTTGACTTAGATGAATCCATAATGTGCGCAAAATAAGCATATGCACACTTAATTATCAATTTTCTGGCAGATACAATAGAAATTATTATGTTCCCCACACTTGTTTGTACGTCGGGCATTGATACTTCCTTACCCACATAAGTCAATATACGTACACCTCTAGCACTATTTGTCGCGTGATTACGTGAAAGTGTACATAGTCGTACAAGTAATAAGTAGGGAGTAAAAGAGTATCGTCTCCACAGGGGCTATTGAATGAATTATTTTCAAAGTTAATTTTAATCAATTTGGTTAAAAACAAAATATAGAGATAACAGTAACGATGGGAGTTGTAATTTAAGTTATGAAAGTAATCAGAATTCAAGCACCCACAAAAGGAAACAACATACCTTGTAGAAAATAATCACAATAGGAAATCAACACAAGAGATAATATAATACAACATGAATAGGCTAAAAATAAAATATTTCATTTTAACAAGAATTCATTAGTAGTAATAAAAAGAATATCACGAATAGTTCGTGGCAAAATAAAAATTCATTAAACCCATTTAATTAAGGCATAAGGTCCTCCCAAAGTCATATTTCGTTCCTAATTTAATTAGCATATCCCTATGTCCAAAAACTAACTTAGAAATCACCCTCCCGGGCATTTACACAGTTTATGCATACAACAATTATCTTCTAAAATCGTCATGATATGCACCATTTAAGTCTTACATCTATTAACTATTACCTCTTCCCAGATTAAATAGTTAATTTAATTACCTATAAAATTGGCCATACATTCACTAGTATAAACATGAATTAAACCTAAATGAATGAAATAATCATTTACACAAAATATTAAGAAAAAAAATACTAAAGAACTCAAATTAAGATTCATATCCATTTTGAATAAAGAAAATTAAGTCATGTCATATTAAACTGAAAACATAAAGATGAGTTGCAATCTTATCTCCTGACATAGAAAACAATAATTTAACAATAAGACAAAGGTAAGAAAAAGTAGCCGAGGGGGGCTTTCTACGACCATTCCACAATGCGAAGAGTAAGCAGCTGAATGTAAGGGGCTATCTGCGACTGCCCCTTGCGGCTTCCCATGGGGCTTTCCTCATCATCTTTAAGTTAATTTCACGTAAACATCTTCAAGTCAACATCTTAACTGCTATCATTTTGGCAAGTGATTTGCTTATTTTAAGGAATCAAAGTGTTTAGCAAGCCATGAGTAAGACAAGAACACTTAAGAAAGAATATGTGAGAACAATTGGTGTCCTAGATGAATAAAGTGAATAATCTATTTATACTTGAAGATCCTCAACTTCCTATGCCAAGAATAGTAAAAACATCCCCATAATCTCCTTGATCATGTCGTACCTTGTATGGTGGAGTGGTTGCTTCCTTGTTATATTTACCAAGGAAGTTACCTTGATTCCCTCTCCCCTATTATGTCGTCCCTTGGTGTGAGGAAGAATGAGTCTTCCTTTCTATTATTATCAACAAGTTAGCTTTGTTCTTCCTATGCATGGTCGACCATTGGGTGGTCAAATAGTGATGGTTTTAATTGATATTTTCAGCAATAAGAGGAACGATTAAAGCTTGTTTCAAGGAGAAAAAATAGCTGACTTTTATTCAGTAATCTTGGGGTTAAATTTTTTAGATTTTGTCAGTTGAGGATTGTTGTGTTTAAAAGGGGATAATTGCCAATTTATTTTTTTCTGGTAAAAATGGGTAAGTGGAATTGGGCCTCCAATTTAGGCAATACTGGGCCTCCTTGGAATTTATTTTGGGTCATCACCATTTTGAAGTCCATGTGACTGCACTATTAATGTTTCAACCTGTACCTATCTAATACTCAAATGCAACCGAAACTCTACCATATTTTCCCTTAAACCCTAAGATCGATGACCCTAGGAAGTAATCTAGGATAAATGAGGTCGAGGCATAAGTTTACCAAGTAAATCGTGGATTTATCCAGCCAGGAAAATGAGGTTGAAAGATAAGCATGTACCTTTCAATTAGTTAAGTAGTAGAGACCGAGAGGTAATACTAGTTAATACTTGTCATTTTATGTAAAGCTTTCTTTGCCCCGTGGTTTTTCATCCACTTCGGATGAGTTTCTCCACATAAATATTTGTGTCCATTTTTCTCCTTTTTTGTTCTTTTTCGTTGCATAATTCGGGTTTGACCCAAAAAAATAATATAAATTTTTCACTTTTATAATTATTTTTTTTTCAAATTGGTATCTAAAGTTAGATTCTGTTAACCAATTCAATTAAACAATGTTAATGGTATTGAAAAAATCAATAGGTCAATGCATTGTCAACAGTGATAAAAGTCAATGGCAATTTTTAAAATTGTTAATTTTTTTTTTTTGAAAATTTATGCATTTCCTCGCATTTTAATTTGCTGGAAAAGTCACACGGCAAATTCTAATAGGTGACATATGTTTGCTAATTTTTCTTAATTTCATTAGGCTAAACCGGTTAACGAAATGTAACTCTAGGTACTAATCTGAGCAAAAAAAAAGGAAAAAAAACTTATTTATCAAAATAATAGAAGTGGCATAAACAATGGGCCAAATCCTACTTTAAACTTAAAATAATAATAAATATAAGAATTTATCATTAATAAAAATTTGAATTTGACTTGCAATATGATTTTGTATCGATTCATTAAGCTTTTATTTTAGTTGGATGGGTTTTAGAAATATCAACAACATTAGTGAGCCACTTATTCCAACGAAGATGGGTAGAGCTACTAAAAAGGTAAGACGAATAGATGATGATTCCCTGAAAAGCTATACTATGGTGATGGATCCATAGGGTGGTACTCGAGTTTCTTTCAAGGATAAACTTTCGGTGTTTTTTCAGTTAACAATCATGGGACTGAATTGATAGAAAATGAGTACTTTGAACTATTGCAAGGAAACATCATGACGAAATATATTGAAGGTGTTTCATCCATTTTATTCTTAGGTCGAGTGCACTCCTTGATGCAATTGAGTATGTCCAAAATAGTCACCATCAAGCTTCTTAGAAGGAAGATAGATTTTTAAAAAGCCCTTGGTTTGCACTATGTTCTATTATTGATGTACGTATTATGGGTGGAATAATAAAACTTGGTTAACAACCATTTAAAAAATAGTTTCGTTCTAACTACTGCTAGAATAGAATTTGGGCAGAATTAGAGAGTCTGTACAATTAGTTCAAAATGCAAGTGAGTAAAAGAGATAAATAAAGAGAGAATTGACATATGATATTTGTTAACATGGTTTAGATTCCCAAATCCTACATCTGCGGAGCCTCGCTCAAAGAATGATTTCATTCACTAATTACTCGAATCATCTATTGGCTCAATCCCAATCTACCTTTACACAAAGAAGTAATTCCAACCCTAATATTGACCCCAATTGTACAAATCACTCGGCATCACTTCACCAAATGTGAGTAGGTCATCATCTTCCTATTTGGCAAACTTAGTGTTTAAGACTGAAAGAACTCAGGCCTACGAGAGACCCTTTCACTATGACAAAGCTCCCTATGTTGCTGACCATTTGCAAGTCTAATATTAGGAGTTGGTTTTAGAACCATTGTTATAAGGTTTTATGTATTTCCCGAAATTTCCTCGAGTATTTCTTTACTTTAAGGTTTAAAATCCTTCCTATAACTCTCCTTAAGGAAGGAAGCATGAGTTGACACTATAATTGTTTACTCTTATGGGTTATCAAACAAACCACCTTTTTTTCCTTTAGGATATCCCCCAAACATGTACAATTTTGTGTGTGAATCCAACTTCCTCACATCTTTATTCAATACATGGGTTGGGCATCCTTAAATCCTAAAATGTATTAGGCTTAACTTCCTATCGTTCCACAATTCATATGGAGTTTAGGTGCGGCCTTAGTTGGAACATTGTTCAAAATTGTAACATCTCAAACTCGGCCTAGAAGTTAGGCCCGAATCTGGAATGTCACATTAAAGGCACACGTCAAAACTATTTTACTAGTTAACAATTTAAGGCCCAAAAGCCCAAAATCCTTGAGTCATGTTAAGTAATGATAAAAGCTCATTTTATTATTTTAAGCATTTTAGAAACCAAGTTAAATATACGAAATTTACTTAGGTTTCATACTTAAGTAAGCAGTTGAAAATAACAAACCCAAAATCTGAAGTCAAATCGGAGTACAAGGCCTTATTACATCCAATGAAAATAAAGCAATTAAAATCATGTCTTTTGAAGCAAATAATTAAAACTTCTAAATTTCTTGTAGTGTGGCCATCTCCGAGTCCTCTCCCACGTCAAGTCGTTTACTAAGGATCACCTGAAACATTAAATAAAAAGGGTGTGAGTTTCGAAACTTAGTGTTTACGACCCTTAGCAATCAATTCAATATGCAATTATCACATTGGGCCTAAGCCCTATCAAAATTGATGGTCTTGGGCCTTAGCCCACAATGACCTCATATCATATCATATCATATCATATCATATCATATGGAAACAAGATTATGTGAAACCCTCCCAAAAAATCCATCCGCTACACTCTATTTCCCTTCCAACCTTACACACCTATGGGGAATTCTAGCTCGACCCACCCCTCCGCTACACTCTAATGGTAGCACTCACAGCGGCACTACGCTACATTGTAGCAAAGCAGCTAATCATATAATAGACTTAAAGCCACCGGTGGATCCACGGTCGTCAAGCGACTATGCGATCCTCAAATTCTTCCTCCGTACCATAATTTCCACCCATATGCATCCTAAACAGAATATCATATGAATGCAGCAAACACATAAGTAACATCCATAAAAACTCATACTCCTCACATAGGGGTATTTTAGTCATTTTACAATCAAGGGTATTTTCGTAATTCTACCCTACAAGGGTATTATCATAATTCTACCCTACCGGGGTATTATTGTAATTCTACCCTATAGGGTTATTATCGTAATTCTACCCTATAGGGGTATTTTAGTAATTTCGTAAATCGAGGGTATTATGGTAATTTTCCAAACTAAGGGTATTTTGGTATTTTCCAAATCAGGGGTATTTTAGTAATTCTACAAATTAGGGGTATTTTGGTAATTTTGTAAATCGAGGGTATTATGGTAATTTTTCAAACTAAGGGTATTTTGGTAATTTTACAAATCTAAGGATATTTCAATAACTTTTCAAATCAGGGTATTCGATCCCTCTCGGGTTTTAGTTATAGACTTTGGCCCATTAACAAGTCCTTGCGGCTAAAGCGAACAGACACTATGCATCAGGTAGGATTCCAGAGAAGAGGAGCTGGGCCACTAGGACCACTTAAGTACCAAGCTCTCCCTAGATCCAATCCTAGACATGTATATGTCTGTTGCCACACTCTAACCCAGCGACTTGTTCACGGACATGTTTAATTATTAGATTAAGTCTTATGCGGTTTAAAAGTTGTATAGAACTAGGCCTAAAGTCCATTAAACCTTAGCATACTTGTCTACATCCTCATAAAGCCTATTATGCTCATTTCACGTTCATATAGCCCCTTATGCCCAAATCACATTCTTATGGCCTATTAGGCCCAAATCTCATTCTTCTGGCCTATTAGGCCCAAAACAATTCCAGATCAAGTAACATGCATGACTAACTCAATTCATATAACCAAATCAATCGATTTCATCAAACTTAGCCTCCGGGCCTATTTAGCCACTTTCGACTTTTCGACTATTCGGCATTACCAGTATCATGTTTGTGTAGTGTTTGTACACACCTGGTTACTGCGACGTGCTATACTATCCTTAGCCTTGAACCCACAACCAACCAACCTTCAATCAATCACTAAATCAAAACATTTACCAAAAGTCGAAACCTTATCGTAACCTTACCGTGTGCCACCAGTTTTAGGAGCCCTTCCTTAGCTACTATTCACGAATATCCCCTAGATCTGCACCCACACATACACCATCAAAAATTTGAGTGACTCATAACCCACTCAAGTCACCCCTATAGATCATACTTACATTCGGCCACTTACTTAAACCATAATCGAGATGAGCACACTTACCACTTGCTAACGATCCTACCACGCTTGCGATCTCTGAATCCTACCCTTGTTAATACAAGGTTAACGACAATGAGAAGTTAGATAGCCCTTCGGCTTTTAACAAAACACAATTAAGGGGTTAATTGAATACTTACCGAATCCAACCTTTTGATCATGTAGCCTAGATAGCTACTAAACGTGCTTCGGCTTTTAAACTTGACTGAGAGTAGATACCAATCGATTTGTGATGGAGGAAAACCACAAAGGTTTAGCACAAGTAAAAATTTTGACAAGGGAGGATGATGGTAATTCGGTAATAGAAGAATTTGGCTATGAAAGAATTCGGCAAAAAGGGATTATGGTATTCGGCAATGGAAGAAATAAGGATGAGGGGAAGAAAAGAAAGAAAAGATGGAAACTCAAAGAACCCTTCTAAGGAATTCGACAAAGAAAAGAAAAAGAATGGAAAATTCGACATTACCTAGGACCGCAGATTCGGCACACACACATTTAGATAGCTTATAGCTGAAACTTAGCCACCCCTATAGTCCAATGCGGCACCACTTCATCCACTGCTCATCTCCTAATTTTTCTCCATGATATCTCCCTTATCCTTCTCATATATTCTCTCTACTGATCACTTCTCCTTAGAGTCCCTCTATACGCCACTTCTAGCCTTCTAGAAGCCTAAAATTAAACTCCAAAATAAAACTAAGCTAGCACTCGAACCTTAGACCTCCCTACATGCATATGTCGCCACCTCCCTACACCCTAGTGGCGTTACTTAGCCACCTCACCATAGGCTTCTTTGTTCCATTTTTTACTTATTTTTATTTAAAAGCCCACTACCTACAACCCTGATTTCTTAATTAATTAGATTAAAAATCCTCCACCATAAAAATCGAACCCAGAACTTCTCCAACACACCTGGACACTCCAAATTCATTAAACCCTTAAAGCCATCATGTCATTTGTCATTTTCTTGCTCACTTCAAAATTTTATCAGACCCAAAGCCCAAAGCCCAAAGCCCAATAGGCCCAATACTTTTAGGCCCAAATTTGGAGCGTTACAATTCTACCCCCTTAAAAAAATTTCGCCCTCGAAATTTCCAACTAACTATTAATCGAACTGCTCAAGTCATACCACTATGCTTCCGCTGTGCACTCTGATTTTAATAACACTAACACACTATAACTCTAATTGAACCCTGTACACCTACCCACTGGAGCAGATAAACATCGCACGCATATAGTTTCTATACCCAAAATATCGCATCCACACAAGGCATACCCGACTTAGGGGTGAATGAACAATCCCGAGCCTGATGATCCTCAGACCCACATCTGAAACACGCTTCTGACTTCCTCCAGCATTCACCCGGATGACGCCTTCTGCAATATTCACAAGCCGAAAAGTTTGGATGTACCTTAACATGCTTCACAGAATCAGACTGCGGCCCTAGAGAACTGTGATCTCTTTTTTCCTTACAGTCCACGCACCTAACCCAAAGTGTTTCACCAATTTCTTTAACCTCCTCAGTACCCCCTAACTAGCTGAGTCAGCACATTAGCCCTAACACTTCCACGGCCTCTGCCGCGACCCCTTGTGTAACATCCTAAATAATTGAGTATCATTATGTTGCTAAATGATAGTTCGGGTTACTTGGAGTTAGAATAAATATAATTATTTAAAGTGTACTTTAGAGTAAAGAATTTTAAATGACCTTAAGACTTAAATTAATTAAGTACCAAAAGATGGCATAAGATGAGTTAATGGCATAGTGGTGATGGCGCCATGAGTTGGGCATGAGGGAAGAGGTTCGAATCACCTAGCATGCAACTAGGAATTTTTATTTTTTCTTTAGCTTGAGCATGTGTCGGCAAAGAGATAAGCTAGGATGAGTTGGAATGCTTTATTTTTGGTAAGAACACTAAGTATTTGGAAGGCTAAGGATAAGGGCTTGAAATGGGGGATTGTGTTTCATCAACTTAAGGAAAAAGGTGGGGAAAAAGGCTTAAGTGTAGGAAGGATTTTGAAACTTCTTAATGGCCATTTGACCCATGTATTTGGACTGACAATGAAACAAAAAGGGGTGGCAGTTTTGGTTGAGAGTATGGTAGCTTGAATGTTAGAAGAAACTCTTTCATTTTGGTCATTTTCTTAACAAAGCATTTTCCTCCACCCATATTCTCTCTAAATTAAAATTTCCAACATATTTGAGTACACAATTCATTTTCTTCTTCTTTGAACTAATCTCTTGTGACCATTTCGGTTTGAAACTTTTCTCTCCCAAATCCTTTTTCTCTTTGTGACCGAAAGTACATAGACAAGCAAATATTTTCTTCCTTTCATTTTCTCATTTTCTCCTCCTATGCCGAATGCATATTCTTCCAAACTAAGTATCTTTTTCTTTTTTTTTCTTTCTCCTTTCTTTTTCTTTCTTTCTCTCTTTCTCTCTTGAAACCGAACCACACCATCCTATCTTCTTTTTCTTCATTTTTCTTCTTCATTACAATTTTCCTCAATTTTATATCACCCATGGCCGAATGTAATATGCTCTTGTGACAAAATCTCTTCATTTTCTCTTACCACAATCGATTTCAAGAATCAAGGTAAGGAGATTTCTATTTTAAGGATTCTTATTCAGTTAGTATAGTTAGTTATTAATCGATTCGTTTGTAGGATCAAAATCTTTCGATTGATTCTCGTGGAACGAAGACAAATCGTGGTAAGTAAAATCCCAAATCTTATAAACGTTCATCATTTTTCGATATTAATAAGTCGAACTAATAATCTTATGTCTTTAGAGACATTCAAGATAGGGCAGAAAAGGGCAATCCATAGCCTTCAAAAGAGGGGCGGTTCCGCAAATCCCCTTATTTATAAACGAAGAATTTTTTTGAATCCGGATTTTCCATAAGTTACGGACCATCAATCGAGGGAAATCAATTATTTGAAGTAGTTCGTACTCCCGAGCCTTTGTACGTTAGTGGATTCTCAGCGAGCAATGAATCGATAAATGAAGAGAAACCAAAAATAGAAGTGATTCAAAATCAAAGGGGTAAGGATTTTGATCAAATACCAATAGTATATTTTTGATAAATGATAGTAATCTAATAGATCGTATTATGTTTAGGTGTTGAAGAGCGGGAAGGTTTAGTACTCACGATATCAAGGTGTGTAACTTCACACTTTTCTCGGGTTGGATGTCATTCGTGGTATTGAGTAAAATCGTAAAGACGACTAAATCGGTATAACACGTATTAATTGGTATCTCGATGAAAATACATGAAAATATTAAAATTTTAAAAATTACGAAAACTCCCTCGAGAAGTTAGTTGTTAATATGTAAATTTTATGTCTCGTAAAAATGGACCAAAAAAATATGCTAGTTAGTAAAATGGGCCGAAATCTCTGCTAGATCTATAAATGGGCCGAAATCTCTGCTGGATCGATAAATGGGCCGAAACTCTGCTAGATCGATAAATGGGCCGAAATATCTGCTAGATCGACAAATGGGCTGAAATCTCTGCTAGATCGATAAATGGGCCGAAATCTCTGCTAGAATGTTAAATGGGCGAAAAGTCGATAAATTGTTAAATGGGCGAAAAGCACGATAAATTGTTAAAAATAAAAGCTCGATAAATTGTTAAACGGGCCAAACTCTTAGCTAGATCGCAAATTGGGTTTAAGATGCTAGATTGCTAAATGGGCTAAATGCTATTTTGAAATTTTAAGCCTTAACAAAAACTAGAAATATTGACTCTTATGTTATTTAAGTCTTTTGATAAACTCATCATATGAATATAGACAAATTTTTGCATACATGTTGCATGGGTTGGGATTAATGATGAAGAGAAGAAAGGCCTGTTGCCAAAATCTAGTTCGGTGGCTCTGCCACAAAATAATTAAATGGCTATTTGCCTCTAGTTCGGTGGCTCTGCCACAAATATAAAATGGCTTAATGCCTACGATTGGTGTGATGGCGGGGTGGGTTGACTTGATCCCCACAGGTGTGATGGTTGGTACGGGGGTGTGTAGTGGATGGAAATTAGGTTTGGGGTTGGGAACTTCATTTTGCATACATATTATTATTTATATTGTTAAACTCGTTGTTTGGGCTCAAGCCCAAAATAATGATTTGATGATCGCCCAATGAATAAGTAAGTGAGTTATACTTTGAGTTCCAAGTAACTCACTCCTTAAATTTTTCATCTCGTAATGGAAATTGACGTGGACTTGGGCGAGGATGACTTCGTGGAGGCCATACTACAAATAAGGGTTAATTAAACTTTGAACTTTTATTAAAGACTTTCTATAATTTACTATTATGGGTTTGATGTAAAAAGGCCTCTATAAATGTTTTATGGATTTTGTGTGGATGGATTTAAATTATGTTTTGGACTATTAATATGGGCTTATAATTATTTTGTTTTCTTAAAATAATTTGGGTTTTCAAATATATGAAATTCCTTTATCTAAATATCTGAAATTGTAAATATTTGAAACTCTTATCAAATTACTTTAAAGATTTTGACAATTTAGTATTAATGATATTTTCAACTAATGTTTTCTCATATTCATCAAATTTAAAATACTCTTTTGGTTCTTATTAAACTTTATAAATAAAATGATGATTTTGAAATTTCTGATTCACCTTAATTATTAAGATAGTTTGATCTATGTAACAAACCAAATCTCGTCTTTACGCATAGACCGGGTTTGGGGTGTTACAATTAAATGGTATCAGAGCTAGTTTCAAAAACTCGGTTGTGGTTGGGTTCACAAATAATTTCTGTATGAAATCATTCAATTATGTTTTAAAGATCAGTATGGCACCACAAGCATCCGGCAACAAGTCAAGTAAGTATTTATAACTTAATGATTATTATGATGATATGATCATAGGAACACTCTAGAACTTCTAGTTTTAGATGTTAAAATTCGTAGAGATTGAGACTATAGGATGTGTTGCGAAAAACAACTTATCTCTCAAATCTCATAAAACATCGTTAATAAACACTGAAATAATTTTCTGATTCATAAAACTTGTAATCAGATTAAATCGAATTAGTCATCATGAGCACTAGAGGACGTGGTCGTGGACGCGGTAGACGTGGCCGTGGTGGAGGACGAGGTACTACAACTGAAGTACCAAATCATATGCCGAAAATGGATGCATCTGCGTCATTTGAGAGTGAGACGAGATCACGCGATCATATGGAAGAAGATAATGCCTTAACACAAGCGATGCTGCGAGTCCTAGAAAGGGTCGCTGGAACTAGAATTGGGCCAACAACTCGTGGGTCAATTTCGAAACGACTCAAGTCAAATAACGCAGAAGTTTTTAGAAGGGTTTCCGGTGTAGCTCCGAATATGGCTGAATATTGGCTCAAAGCTGTGGAGCGGATTATGGATGATATGGGACGCACTGTTGAGCAGAAATTGAAAGGAGCTGTGTCCTTGTTAAAAGACGAGGCGTATCAGTGGTGGCTTACTATTCGAGAAGGCACCGAAGCTGCACTGATTACTTGGGAATTCTTTAAAGCTGCCTTCCAAGGGAAATATGTTGGAACAAGTTATGTAGATGCCCGAAGGAAGGAATTTCGAATCTTGTCCAAGGAGTAAGGCGATTGGCAACAGATGAGGTCGAGTTTCTACGCTTGAGTCGCTATGGTCGGACAATAGTGTCAACAGATCATGAACGATGTGTGCGATTCGAGGATGGGCTAAATGATGAGTTGAGGGTTCTGATTGCCCCACAACAAGTTAGAACTTTTTCCATGCTTGTGGAGAAGCCAAGATAGCCGAAGAGGCTAAGAACTCAGAATGTCGAATCGGAAAGATTTAGAAACAAGAGAGACACACAGTCGGGTTCTTCAAAAGGTTTCGAAGAGGCCTCGGAATGATGAATCACTCAAGGTAGAGCACCAGAACTAATAATCAAGTCGAGATTGTCTGAATGTGGAAAAGGCATTCGGAAGTCTTTGGAGGAAAACAGCGCTTGTTACAAATGCATTCAATGGATCACCAAGATAGAAATTGCCTCAACATATGGATACGACTCAAGAAGTTTGAAATATCGATGCACAACCGGCCAGAGGTACTCGGCTGACCAACGAGAGGTCGTGGACCGGTCGTGGTGGTAATGAAATTTGGACGTGGACAAGGTGCACCGGTCGAGGCAATGGTCCTAGAGGAAACACGGATGCAAGACAGCCTGGACTGGTCCATGCAGTTAGACGCCGTGAGGATGGCAATACACCTGATGTAATAACTGGTACGTTCTTCATATTCGATGTACCTGTTACTGCTTTAATAGATATTGGTTCTACCTATTCGTATGTGGCTAGCGCCATATCTGGAAACCTAAATCTAGAATCTGAAATTACCGATAGTGAGGTGACAGTAATTAGTCCTTTAGGACAGTCAGTAATTGTAAATAAACTGTTTAGAGACGTACCCTTAGAAATTCAAGAGGATGTGTTCTTGGCAAATTTGATGGAATTGCCTTTCGACGAGTTCGACCTCATTCTGGGCATGGATTGGTTGGTTAAACATCGGGCGCATTTGGATTGTGCTAAAAAATAGATGTCAATAAGAACCTCAGATGATAAGGAAGTCATAATGATTGGTGAACGAATGAACTACTTGGCAAACGTGGTATCGGTGTTGAAGGTAGAAAAGTTAGTGCGAAAAGGGTATGGAGCATTCCTAGCCTTTATTTGTGCTTTGGATGCCAAATAGTTATCTGTGGATGATGTGAGAACGGTGAAGGAATTTCCAGATGTATTTCCCAAAAAACTTTCTGGTATACCTCCAGATCGGGAAGTAGAATTTGGCATTGAGCTTTTGCCTAATGACTCTAGTGTCCATTGCTCCTTATAGAATGGCATCAAGGAGTTGGCAGAGCTTAAAGCTTAAATTCAAGAATTGCTGGATCAGGGATTTATACGACCGAGTGTGTCTCCATGGGGAGCACTAGTTTTGTTCGTCAAGAAGAAAGATGGATCGATGCGTATGTGCATTGATTACAGACAATTGAATAAATTGACGATCAAGAATAGGTATCCTGTGCCGAGAATTGATGACCTATTTGATCAATTGAAGGGAGCTTCGATTTTTCTAAAATTGATTTGAGATCGTGCTATCACCAAAACTTAAGGTGAAAGAAGCAGGTATTTTTAAGACGGCATTTAGAAGTCGTTATGGACATTATGAGTTTGTAGTGATGCCGTTTGGATTAACCAATGCACCAGCCGCATTTATGGACATGATGAACCGAGTCTTTCAACCATATTTAGACCGGTTTGTGGTAGTGTTCATAGATGACATCTTGGTTTATTCAAGGAATGATGAGGAGCATGACACGATTTGCGTATTGTATTCTTGACTACTTTGTGATAAGCAACTTTATGCAAAATTCAAGAATGTGAATTTTGGCTAAAGGAAGTGACTTTCTTGGGTCATGTGGTATCAGCTGAAGGAATAAGGGTGGATCCTCGAAAGATTGAGGCTTTTTTGGATTGGAAACCACCAACATCGGTAGCTGAAATTCAGAGTTTCTTGGGATTGGATGGTTATTATAAACGTTTTGTTGAGGGGTTTTCGTTAATTGCTGCACCCCTAACTAAACTATTGCGGAAAGGAGTTCCATATAATTGGACTGAAAAATAATAAGAGAGTTTCGAGAAATTGAAGAAGATTCTGACGAAAGCTCCAGTTTTAATTCAGCCGGAGGCTAGAAAAGAATTTACTGTTTATTGTGATGCGTCTCACACGGGTCTGAGTTGTGTGCTGATGCAAAATGGAAAGGTGGTGGCTTATGCTTCTCGTCAATTGAGACCGCACGAAGTAAACTACCCTACTCATTATTTGGAGTTAGCTGCAGTGGTTTTTGCTTTAAAGATTTGGAGGCACTATCTTTACGGTGAGAAGTCTATTATCTACACAGATCACAAGAGTCTTAAGTACCTCCTTACCCAAAAGGAGTTGAATTTGAGACAAAGAAGATGGGTAGAATTATTAAAGGATTATGATTTCTCAATCGAATATCATCCTAGAAAGGCTAACGTGGTTGCTGATGCGTTAAGTCGTAAGGCAGTATCTGATTTAAGAGCAATGTTTGCTCATTTAAGTTTGTATGAGGATGGTAGTTTGTTAGCAGAACTTCAGGTGAAGCCTCTGTGGTTGGAACAAATCAAGGAAAAGCAGACATCAGATAAAACATTGGGACTTTTATTTCAGCAGGTTGAAAAGGGTGAAATAGAGGATTTTGGTATAAATATGAATGGAGTGCTGTGTTTTCGTGGAAGGGTTTGTATGCCTAAAGACTTAGAATTGAGACAGATGATTCTACGGGAGGCGCATAATAGCCCTTATGCTATGCACCCAGAGGAAATAAGATGTATCGAGATCTCCGTGAACAATATTGGTGGCCAGGGTTGAAGCGTGAGATTTCTGAGTTTGTAGGAAAATGTCTGACTTGTCAGCAAGTGAAGGCAGAGCACCAATTACCGTCAGGTTTGTTACAACCTGTAAAGATTCCTCTTTGGAAATGGGAGCGGATAACTATGGATTTTGTTAGTGGGTTACCTTTAACACCTACTAAGAAAAATTTCAGATGGGTAATAGTTGATCGTTTGACTAAGACCGCTCATTTTCTTCCAACAGACGGATTATTCACGCAGAAATTGGCTAAGTCAGTATGTATCCAAAATCGTGAGGTTGCATGGGGTACCAAAGGTTCATTATTTAGACGGGGATCCTAGATTTACGTCACAAGTTTGGAAAGCTCTGCATGAAGCCTTGGGGACAAAGTTGAATTTTAGTACGGCTTTTCATCCTCAGTCTGATGGTCAGTCGGAAAGAGTAATTCAGATATTGGAAGATATGTTAAGGGGATGTGTGATCTACTTCAGGGGTAGTTGGGAGGATTTTCTACCATTGGCGGAATTCGCGTATAATAATAGCTATCAGTCTAGCATTCAGATGGCACCCTATGAGGCATTGTATGGTCGTAGCTACCGTACTCCTACTTGTTGGACTGAATTGAGCAAACGACAGATGTTGGGTCCTGATTTGATTTCTGAAACAGAGGAAAAGGTAAAAGTTATTTGAGCACGGTTAAAGGAAGCTTCGGATAGACAGAAATCGTATGCTGATTTGAAGTGAAAGGATATCAAGTTTGCTGTGGGAGAGCAAGTCTTCTTGAAGGTCTCACCTTGGAAGAAGATTTTCAGATTTGGAAATAAGGGCAAGCTGAGCCCTAGGTTCATCGGACCATATCGTGTGATAAAGCGTGTTGGTCCAGTGGCTTATCAGATTGAATTACCTCCGGAGTTGGGTCAAATTCATAATGTTTTCCATGTTTCCATGCTGGGACGCTATAGATCGGATCCATCTCATATAGTACCGGTTGAGGAAGTGGAATTAAATTCAGACTTGTCTTTTGAAGAAGAACCATTGGAAATTTTAGACCGGGATGTTAAGGTGCTAAGAAAGAAGACTATGCCGTTGGTCAAAGTTTTATGGCGTAATCACGGAGTGGAGGAAGCTACGTGGGAGCCTGAGGAAGCTATTCAAAGAATATCCTCACCTCTTTTAATCAGGTAAATTTCGAGGACGAAATTTTCTTTAAGGGGGTAGAATTGTAACATCCTAAATAATTAAGTATCATTATGTTGCTAAATGATAGTTCGGGTTACTTGGAGTTAGAATAAATATTATTATTTAAAGTGTACTTTAAAGTAAAGAATTTTAAATGACCTTAAGACTTAAATTAATTAAGTACCAAAAGATGGCATAAGATAAGTTAATGGCATAGTGGTGATGGCGCCATGAGTTGGACATGAGGGAAGAGGTTCGAATCACCTAGCATGCAACTAGGAATTTTTATTTTTGCTATAGCTTGAGCATGTGTCGGCAAAGAGATAAGCTAGGATGAGTTGGAATGCTTTATTTTTGGTAAGAACACTAAGTATTTGGAAGGCTAAGGATAAGGGCTTGAAATGGGGGATTGTGTTTCATCAACTTAAGGAAAAAGGTGGGGAAAAAGGCTTAAGTGTAGGAAGGGATTTTGGAAACTTTTTAATGGCCATTTGACCCATGTATTTGGACGGCAATGAAGCAAAAAGGGGGTGGCCGATTTTGGTTGAGAGTATGGTAGCTTGAATGTTAGAAGAAACTCTTTCATTTTGGTCATTTTCTTAACAAAGCATTTTTCCTCCACCCATATTCTCTCTAGCCGAAAATTTCCAACATATTTGAGTACACAATTCATTTTTCTTCTTCTTTGAACTAATCTCTTGTGACCATTTCGGTTTGAAACTTTTTCTCTCCCAAATCCTTTTTCTCTTTGTGACCGAAAGTACATAGACAAGCAAATATTTTCTTCCTTTCATTTTCTCATTTTCTCCTCCTATGCCGAATGCATATTCTTCCAAACTAAGTATCTTTTTCTTCTCTTTTCTGTCCCCTTTCTTTTTCTTTCTTTCTCTCTTTCTCTTTTGAAACCGAACCACACCATCCTATCTTCTTTTTCTTCATTTTTCTTCTTCATTACAATTTTCCTCAATTTTATATCACCCATGGCCGAATGTAATATGCTTTTGTGACAAAATCTCTTCATTTTCTCTTACCACAATCGATTTCAAGAATCAAGGTAAGGAGATTTTTATTTTAAGGATTCTTATTCAGTTAGTATAGTTAGTTATTAATCGATTCGTTTGTAGGATCAAAATCTTTCGATTGATTCTCGTGGAACGAAGACAAATCGTGGTAAGTAAAATCCCAAATCTTATAAACGTTCATCATTTTTCGATATAAATAAGTCGAACTAATAATCTTATGCCTTTAGATACATTCAAGATAGAGGCGTAAAAGGGGGTCCATAGCCTTCAAAGAGGCGATTCGCAAATCCCTTATTTATAAACGAAAGGTTGTTTCGGGAATCCGGGATTTTCCACCGGGTTGTGGACCATCAACCGAGGGAAATCAATTATTTGAAGTAGTTCGTACTCCCGAGCCTTTGTACGTTAGTGGATTCTCAGTGAGCAATGAATCGATAAACGAAGAGAAACCAAAAATAGAAGTGATTCAAAATCAAAGGGGTAAGGATTTTGATCAAATACCAATAGTATATTTTTGATAAATGATAGTGTTCTAATAGATCGTATTATGTTTAGGTGTTGAAGAGCGGGAAGGTTTAGTACTCACGATATCAAGGTGTGTAACTTCACACTTTTCTCGGGTTGGATGTCATTCGTGGTATTGAGCAAAATCGTAAAGACGACTAAATCGGTATAATACGTATTAATTGGTATCTCGGTGAAAATACATGAAAACGATTAAAATTGTGAAAATTACGAAAACGCCCTCGAGAAGTTAGTTGTTAATATGTAAATTTTATGTCTCGTAAAAATGGACCGAAAAATATGCTAGTTAGGAAAATGGGCCGAAATCTCTGCTAGATCGATAAATGGGCCGAAATCTCTGCTAGAATGTTAAATGGGCCGAAAAGCCTGATAAATTGTTAAATGGGCCGAAAAGCCTGATAAATTGTTAAATGGGCCGAAAAGCCTGATAAATTGTTAAACGGGCCAAACTCTTAGCTAGATCATAAATTGGGTTTAAGATGCTAGATTGCTAAATGGGCTAAATGCTATTTTGAAATTTTGGGCCTTAACAAAAACTAGAAATATTGACTCTTATGTTATTTAAGTCTTTTGATAAACTCATCATATGAATATAGACAAATTTTTGCATACATGTTGCATGGGTTGGGATTAATGATGAATAGAAGAAAAGCCTGTTGCCAAAATCTAGTTCGGTGGCTCTGCCACAAAATAATTAAATGGCTATTTGCCTCTAGTTTGGTGGCTCTGCCACAAATATTAATGGCTCAATGCCTCTAGTTCGGTGACTTTGTCACAAATATAAAATGGCTTAATGCCTACGATTGGTGTGATGGCTGGGTGGGTTGACTTGATCCCCACAAGTGTGATGGTTGGTACGGGGGTGTGTAGTGGATGGAAATTAGGTTTGGGGTTGGGAACTTCATTTTTGCATACATATTTTTATTTATATTGTTAAACCTGTTGATGGGCTCAAGCCCAAAATAATGATTTGATGATCTGGCCCAATGAATAAGTAAGTGAGCTATACACTGAGTTCTAAGTAACTCACTCCCTCAAATTTTTCATCTCAGGTAATGGAAATTGACGTGGACTTGGGCCGAGGATGACTTCGTGGAGGCCATACTACAAATAAGGGTTAATTAAACTTTGAACTTTTATTAAAGACTTTCTATAATTTACTATTATGGGTTTGATGTAATAAGGCCTCTATAAATGTTGTATGGATTTTATGTGTGGATGGATTTAAATTATGTTTTGGACTATTAATATGGGCTTATAATTATTTTGTTTTCTTAAAATAATTTGGGTTTTCAAATATATGAAATTCCTTTATCTAAATATTTGAAATTGTAAATATTTGAAACTCTTATCAAATTACTTTAAAGATTTTGACAATTTAGTATTAATGATATTTTCAACTAATGTTTTCTCATATTCATCAAATTTAAAATACTCTTTTGGTTCTTATTAAACTTTATAAATAAAATGATGATTTTGAAATTTCCGATTCACCTTAATTATTAAGATAGTTCGATCTATGTAACAAACCAAATCTCGTCTTTACTCATAGACCGGGTTTGGGGTGTTACACCTTGCACTTCTTCTAGCGCTCATTGTTGATTCCCATATTATCTAAATTATGAATTTTTATGAATTTAGTTCATAGTTCCATTGTTTATAGGACATGTCTTATGCAAGTAACAATTTAAAAGTTGTTTTGCATTCCTAAATCCACTACAGGCTTAAGTTTCCTACGGGCTTTAATCTCTAAAAACCTACTATTTAAAGTAGCTCAATATCTAAATACAGTTCAATAATTCAAACATATGCAATAACAGAAAAACTTACTTGGCTCGAAGTCAAGGGCTCGGTGAACTACATTACAAGATCCTGCAAAAACTTTTTAGTCTACTCGTTTTTAAAACCCAAAATCTGAAGCCTATTTCACAGCCTGAGCTTTGCAACCAGACTCTAATAGCACTAAATGTAACACCCCAAACCCGACCTAGAAGTTAGGCCCAAATCTGGAATGTCACATTAAAGGCACACTTCAAAACTATTTTATTAATTAACAATTTAAGGCCCAAAAGCCCAAAATCCTTGAGTCTTGTTAAGTAATGATAAAAGCCCATTTTATTATTTTAAGCATTTTGGAAATCATGTCTAAAGTTGAAAACAAGGCTTTATTACAAGGCTTTATTACATCCAATGAAAATAAAGCAATTAAAATCATGTCTTTTAAAGAAAATAATTAAAACTTCTAAATATCTTGTAGTGTGGCCATCTCCGAGTCCTCTCCCACGTCGAGCCGTTTACTGAGGATCACCTAAAACATTAAATAAAAAGGGTTTGAGTTTCAAAACTCAGTGTTTACGACCCTTGGCAATCAATTCAATATGCAATTATCATATTGGGCCTAAGCCCTATCAAAATCGGTGGTCTTGGGCCTTAGCCCACAATGACCTCATATCATATCATATCATATCATATCACATGGAAACAAGATTATGCAAAACCCTCCCCAAAAATCCATCCGCTACACTCCATTCTCTTCCAACCTTATACACCTGTGGGGAATTCTAGCTTGACCCACCCCTCCGCTACACTCCAATGGTAGCACTCACAGCGGCACTACTCAATGCTGCAGCAAATATGCTAATCATATAATGGGCTTAAAGCTACCGGTGGAACCACGATCGTCAAGCGACTATGCGATCCTCAAATTCTTCCTCCGTACCATAATTTCCACCCATATGCATCCTAAACATAATATCATATGAATGCAGCAAACACATAAGTAACATCCATAAAAACTCATACTCCTCACATAGGAGTATTTTAGTCATTTCACAATCAAGAGTATTTTCGTAATTCTACCCTACAGGGGTATTATCGTAATTCTACCCTACCGGGGTATTATCGTAATTCTACCCTACAGGGGTATTATCGTAATTCTACCCTATAGGGGTATTTTGGTAATTTCGTAAATCGAGGGTATTATGGTAATTTTCCAAACTAAGGGTATTTTGGTAATTTCTAAATTAGAGGTATTTTGGTAATTTTGTAAATCGAGGGTATTATGGTAATTTTTCAAACTAAGGGTATTTTGGTAATTTTACAAATCTAAGGATATTTCAGTAATCTTTCAAATTAGGGTATTCGTTCCCTTTTGGGTTTTACTTATAGACTTTGGCCCATTAACAAGTCCTTGGGCTAAAGCGAACAGGAACTATGCACCAGGTAGGATTCCAGAAAAGAGGAGGTGGCCCACTAGGACCGCTTAAGTACCAAGCTCTCCCTAGATCCAATCCTAGACGTGCATATGTCCGTTGCCACACTCTAACCCAACGACTTGTTCACGGACATGTTTAATTATTAGATTAAGTCTTATGCGATTTAAGAGTTGTACAGAACTAGGCCTAAAGTCCATTAAACCCTAGCATACTTTTTTACGTCCTGATAAAGCCCATCAAGCCCATTTCACGTTCATATAGCCCCTTATGCCCAGATCACATTCTTATCGGCCATTAGGCCCAAATCTCATTCTTATGGCCTATTAGGCCCAAAACAATTCCAAATCAAGTAACATGCATGACTAACTCAATTCATATAACCAATCAATCGATTTCATCAAACTTAGCCTTCGGGCCCAGCGGGCCCATTTAGCCACTTTTGGCTTTTCAGCTTTTCGACATTGCCGGTATCATGTGTGTGTAGTGTTTGTACACACCTGGTTACTGCGACGTGTTATACTATCCTTAGCCTTGAACCTACAACCAACCAACCTTCAATCAATCAGTAAATCAAAACATTTACCAAAGCTGAAACTTTATCGTAACCTTACCGTGTGCTACCAGTTTTAGTAGCCCTTCCTTAGCTACTATTCACGAGTATCCCCTAGATCTGCACCGACACATACACCATCAAAAATTCGAGTGACTAAAAACCCACACAAGTCACCCCTATAGATCATACTTACATTCGACCACTTACTTAAACTATAATCGAGACGAGCACACTTACCACTTGCTAACGATCCTACCATGCTTGCGATCTCTGAATCCTACCCTTGTTAATACAAGGTTAATGACAATGAAAAGTTAGATAGCCCTTTGGCTTTTAACAAAAAAACACTTAAGGGGTTAACTGAATACTTACCGAATCCAACCTTTTGATCTTGCGGCCTAGATAGCTACTAAACAAGATTCGACTTTTAACCTTGACTGAGAGTAGATACCAATCGATTTGTGATGGAGGAAAACCACAAAGGTTTGGCACAAGTAAAAATTTTGGCAAGGGAGGATGATGGTAATTTGGTAATAGAGGAATTTGGCTATGAGAGAATTCGGCAAAAAGGGATTATGGTATTCTGCAATGGAAGAAATAAGGATGAGGGGAAGAAAAGAAAGAAAAGATGGAAACTCAAAGAACCCTTCTAAGGAATTTGGCAAAGAAAAGAAAAAGAATGGAAAATTCAACATTACCTAGGACCCCAGATTCGGTACACACACATTTATATAGCCTATAGCCGAAACTTAGCCACCCCTACAGTCCAATTCGGCACCACCTCATCCACTACTCATCTCCTAATTTTTCTCCATGATATCTCCCTTATCCTTCTCCTATATTCTCTCTACTGATCACTTCTCCTTAGAGTCCCTCTACACGCCACTTCTAGCCTTCTAGAAGCCTAAAACTACAAAATAAAACTAAGCTAGCACTCAAACCTCAGACCTCCCTACATGCATATGTCGCCACCTCCCTACACCCTAGTGGCGTTACTTAGCCACCTCACCATAGGCTTCTTTATGCCATTTTTCACTTATTTTTATTTAAAAGCCCACTACCCACAACCCTAATTTATTAATTAATTAAATTAAAAATCCTCCACCACAAAACTCGAACCCAGAACTTCTCCAACACACCTGGACAGTCCAAATTCATTAAACCCTTAAAGCCATCATGTTATTTGTCATTTTCTTACTCACTTCAAAATTTTATAAGACCCAAAGCCCAAAGCCCAATATGCCTAATACTTCTAGGCCCAAATTCGGGGCGTTACAAAAATATAGCGAGTCATTTGTAAAGCATATCCCAAAAAGGAAATTGGCATCCATGAATAACTTAACATCAACTAAACCATGTTTAAAAAGTTCGATTCTTTCTTTCTACCAGACATTCTGTTGTGAAGTTCCTGGCATAATTAATTAGAATAATATTCCATTATCTACGAGGTAACCTAAGAACTCATAAGATAAATATTCCTCACCTCAATCAAATAAAAGTATCTTTATAGGTATATGTAGTTGTTTCTCTAATTTTGCCCGAAACTCTTTCAATTTATCAAAAGTTTCATTTGTAGTGTGTTAGGTACACATACTCATATTTGGAGTAATCATCTATAAAGGTTATGTAATAATCGCCAACACTTCGTGCACTAATATTCATATGGCCACATACATCAGTATGCACAAGTTCTAAGGGTTTTACAACCCTCGCTCCTTTTACATTAAGACATCACTTAGTCATCTTACTTTCTAAGCAAGATTCACATTGTGGAAGATTAACTTCCTCAAGCGAACTTAGTTCTACCTTACATCCACTTTTCAATATAAAAAATATGCTCCATTGGTTTGATATCCATTGGACGGTTTGGGTTTTGCCATCCCTAGATCCAATTACACCCAATTCGGTTTGAATTTATTAATTTGTGGACGGTTTGACACCAACAACCTGACTGCAGCACTACAAACTTCAAGTAAAAAATCACCACAAAATATCAATAATTAAGGCGGCTTAACTGTAAGTGTGACAAGTCAGTTGTAATATTTGTAAGTGTTACAATGGAACACTTAAAGCATTTCAAGAATCAAACCTGGAGATATTCGGTGATAAGGTGAGTAACAATGAAAATGCATGCAGTTACTAAATCTAGCTAGCTAATCACTAAGAATTATATTACGACAAATCTTCATTATAGATTAATTACACTAAACTACACCTAAGGACTAAATTGCAAATCCAACAAAACTACACAAATATCAATTCAATGGACTAAAGTGGTTGGTTAATTTCCACGTTGCTAGTTAATTCTTGGATTAGGTATCTAAATTGCTCAAACTCCTAATTGGTCCAACTTTAGCTTCAGTCACTATTTTACCCAATTACACAATTTACTCTAATTTATCTCTCAATCTCACTAAACTAAATTGAGATAATCAAATTGATTCATAATAGGCTCTCCTCTCGATCTCACCTATCTAAATGTTCACTTAGAGGCTTCAATTATAGGTTTTGAGGTCTATCGGTCAAGTTTATGCCTGAATAATTTATTAAACAAGACATGAAATAGTAAAATTGAGAAAATCTTAATGAATCTTGATGGATTCTCTATTAAAGATCATAGCATCACTAATAGTGATGAAACCACAACCAAAGTTTAGATTTTTACACTTTTAAAAGTTCACAAAGCTGAAATCTATTAAATGCTTTTAAAGAGAAATCAAAATAACAATATGAGTTTTTGTATCTAATTGTAAGAAAATTAAACCTACAACAAAACTAAAGAAACTAACAACTACCAACTAACTAAGCTAATAAAGGAAAGAACTCAAAACCTAAAAATGGTGAAAGAAATAAAAGAGAAACTAAAAAGATGATTAAAGGTGACTCATTTATGATTGCATCAAGTGTTCCTTTAATACAACCAAGTTACAACCTTAATATTTAACAAGAATACCCTTAGAGTGAATGAGCTAACTTGAGTTGGTGTCATGACAAAGACTAATTGGTGTCATGACATCCTTGATATGGCCCTAGCTCCTTCACTATTACCATCAGCAGTGGAGTCACTGTAATGCCTTAAACTCGATCCAATGATCTGAATCTAGGGTGTCACTACTCAAATATCTAAGAAATTTAATTGCGTTCATACAATTTTATTCAATTATGACAGTTTAAATTACAACTTTCTTATTAAATATATAAGCGTGAACCTGGTGAAAATTAAATTAATATACACAAGGAGTCTATTTACAACCATTGACTGATTTGATGTCATGGTCTATTATAATTATTTCGTGAAAAAGCCTTCTGCAAAACAACTCAGAGTCAAACACGCCAACAACTTGCTCTAGGTGCATAATAGCCTGCCTCGTCACTCCCTTAACGTAGCCCTGGCGTCGTCTCTGTAAGCGAAGACCCTTAAAACCCACCTGAAACATACCACACAAAGATAAGTTCAACGAAACTTACTGAGGCAAACGCCATTTACTTGAATCATTCTTGCACACCGTATTGAACATTTCAAGAACCATCTTGTTACACTAGTTCTGCCTCGAGTCTCTAACAAAAACTACCTCTATTTTCTTTTCTTTATTCATGATAGTTACCATACCTTATTTTAAGACCATTTCCATCTCGCCAGTGCTTTGAGACATTGCTTTCATTCTCTATTCATCAAGCCATGACTTCCTCAAACTTCAGAATGAGATCCACACACAGGCAATCGATACTTATTTTCAAGTATATCATGCTTACATTCATTTTCAGAATACGTTCTCATTACCTCACAATATCTCTTAGAATTTCCATCTCTGCACAAATCTAAATCATATCAAGTACCTTGCCATGTTCCCTATAAATAAGTTTGTACTTATGGTTCTCACTGTTTGCATTTATGAGTGATAAGGATTATGCCTTTCACTCAGTACAGAGTCTGCCACGAGAAGCATCCTTCATGACTTATTCTTGAAAGCTTGTCCAAATCATGCCATAGGAGTAGCCTCATCTTGTGTGGGTCGTGAAAACTTTCTATTTAGAATCCGCCATAGAGGATATCCCTTTGTAACCCGCCGCGAGGGAATATCCTTTATTCTTTATCGTGAAGACTCTAAATCAAGAATCCATCCTTTATATTGTTCCTTCTTTGTTCATCAAGAATTCCCTCCCTTCAGAATACATTATGGAATTCATTTCTTTTCTTCAAGGTCTGCCACAGAGGTATTTCCTTCAGAAGGTTGCCATAAGGGCCACTTTTTAGGGTGCGCCATAAAGGCATCCTTTACAAGATTTGCCACGAAGGTTTCCATTTTTCTTAGATCGCCCACAAAAGCTTCCATTTCTTAGATTTCCATAAAGGCTTCCTTTTTCTTAGATTGCCACAAAGGCTTCTTTTTTTGGCATGTTCATGATAGGGATTCGCCTAAACTCACCTGTTGTGAGGTTTGCCCCTTATCGTCTTAGGTCATACAGAAAACCCCATTAGGCAATAACATTCATTTAGATGTTTTCATATCATGCCATAACTCACTGGATAGGGTCTTACATAATATGGTGCCATGGACTTTTCCCTCAAAGAAATGTGTTTTAAGTCCCAACGAACCGCTTTAGATGTCTCTACGAAAATAGGCACAGACTCACTTAACAGATCTTTCATGCTTTGACACCATACAGAAATTAACATACATTTCATTTCGCATCCTCTCATGCATTCCAGAAGCACTCATATAGTCTTATTTCATCATTAGAACGTCCATCTCATGCTTAACCTATAAGATTCCTCACGAACTACGTATCTACAACACATTTAGCATTCATGTCAAATCATTATTTATAGAAACATTGCAAATACTACCTTGCATAAAAGAATCGGCTTAGGGACTCACCTGACAAGAATATATAGTAGCTTGAGCTCTAGATCTAAGATCCTTTCAGGAGTTGCAGCAACCACAGCCTCTTAAAACAAAAGAACACCATGAAAATCCATTTGGAAAACCTTTCCATCATCTTAAACACAATTAACCCATAAATAAAGCCTTAATTCTTCAGGCATTCATGCAGATCTACTTTTTAGAGCCATAAATGAAACACCCCTAACCCGTATCCGTCGTCGGACTAGGGTTAAGAGGCATTACCAATCATTTCGAAACATTGCATATCATTTTACAACACAAAGTCAATCATATTCAAACATATCATAAACATAAACATATAGTCCCTTAATGAGGTCTACAAGACCTTAAACACATGTTAGATAGGGGTCAGGACTAAACCAAACACATATGAAAATTTTTAAAAATTTAAAGATTTTTCAAAACTGCAGAGGTCACACGCCCGTGTGGGTAGCCCATGTGCCTCACACGACCTCAGACACACCCGTGCGTCCAAGCCATGGCAAAATAGGGCATACATACTGACATGTCCACACGGCCTGAGACATGCCCGTGTGCCTCACCTGTGGCCGACACTGACTTGCACCACACGGCCAGTCACACGCCCATGTGTCCAGCCCATGGTCGAGCCTGACTTATTTCAATTGGCAAAATTAAACAACACAGTCGAGCCACACGCCCGTGTGCTCAACCTTGTGGGCAATTATAGGCCACTTACAAGGCCAAACTTTCCACCCACACTTAGTATCAACTACAAGCCTCAAATCATATGCATTTATACCTCAAATGGAAACTAAAACATAGCATTATATGCACCATATAATCATCATCTATACATCTATTTTCATACTCCATTTCATCTCAAATAAATTCATCCACAATACCAAATTTCACATCCTAATTAGTATATATCAAGTATCATATAATCCATACCATAAGATCATATTTAAGCCTCAATTCTCATCAACCATTTAAGCATAAAACATACCATACTCATCATTCACTTAACCCACACATATATATATACACTAACATCATTCAACATTTAAGCCATATCTCATGGCAATATTTATACCACTCAAAACATGCCACATTCAATAGCCTATCCATGCCATATACCACATACATATACATCTTTCAAAAGTAGTAAAATAGATAGCCAATAGTGTGATTGACTCGTTAATGATCCCCGGATCTGAGCTAGCTTTAAAGACACTGTAAAACAAAGAAACACTTCACACAGTAAGCTTTAGAGCTTAGTAAGTTCACACTATAACACATATTACTCAATAATGCAATATCAATACATAAATAAACCATCACTTAGATAGATTCACAACTAAACACAATATCATCCTCAACCATATGCTCATACATCCATCTATTCAACCTTAAACAATATCATCAACGACATAGGTTCGGAACATATCTTTGCCAACACTTAGTTAACAAACGTTCTTTCTATTCAATGCTCGATACCATAATTCATTCACTGTTCACTATCTCTTCAATTCAATCACACACTTAGTGCCCAATTTATAGCCGATGCTTAAATAACATCACACACTTGGTGACTAAATACAAAACTGAACTTAATTCGGTATCGCACACACAGTGCCAATCAAAAAGCCGAAGCTTCTATTATTTCACACACACAGTGCTAATCATCTCTATCTAATTTCTAATTACGCACACATAGTGCCACCTAACTTGATTCCACACATAGCATTTCTAATCCAATAATCACATATCCATTTGTTTCATAGCATTTAAACATAATTTAAGAACATATATTATATTCGAACTTACCTCAGACGTAGATATACCGAAACTAGTCGATCAATCGAGCACTTTGTCTTTATCTCGATCTCGATCCGATCTCTCCTTTCTTGGTCTATACATATTCAAATTTAGCTCATTCAATCACCACTTCATTCAATTTAGTCCAAACACACATATTTAGGGTATTTTACAAAATAGCTCTCACATTTTCACATTTTAACACTTTAGTCCCTATTTCACAAAATCACAAAATACACAAAATTTTACATCACTTATGACTAGCCGAAATTTTCCTTGTGCTCATACAAGCCCATATATTCATTTATTTCACATTTTAGTCCCTCAAAATATTATTTTCACAATTTTGTCCAAATTATTCAATTTCACCAAAAATTCAAAGACTAAACATGTTAATTTTTCACATATCTTTCATATTTCACCATCAACTATCACAAAGCTCAAACATTCTTCAATGGCAAAAAACACCATCAAATTCTAAAATTAAAGCATGGGTTTGATAGAACACAAAGCAACGATTACAAAAACGTAAAAATCGCTAAAAACTGAGCTCAAAACATACCTTGATTTTGAGAAACTATGGTCAATGCTTCAAAACCCTTTTTCTCTCTGTTTCTTTCAAGGTTCGACAAAATATGATGATAATATGGCTTTAATTTCTTTTAGTTATAATTATATTACATATTATTACACCATTTACGAAATTACCCTTAATGAATATTAATAATAACACCAAAAACCATGCTATTATCATCCACTTAATATCAATTGGTTTAATAACCACATAAGGACCCACATTTTAATAAACCATGCCAAATTAGCACTTTAAAAATCAACACACAGCTTTTACATTCTACGCGATTAAGTCCTTTTTCATAATTAAGCACACAATCGATAAAATTTTCACATAAAATTTTCACACATACTCAATCACATATTAGAAACACCAAAAATGATATTAAAATATTTTTTCGACCTCGAATTTGTGGTCTCAAAACCACTGTTCCGACTATGGTCTAAACCGGGTTGTTACAACTCTCTCCCCCTTAGGGATTTTCATCCCCGAAAATCTTACCAGTGAATAGGTTTGGATATTTCTCTCTCATAACATCTTTAGGCTTCCACGTAGCCTCTTCAACTTCGTGTATGTGCCACAAAACCTTTACTAAAGAAATTTTCTTGTTTCTCAAACTATTTGATCTCACGTGCCAGAATTCGAATCGGTTCTTCACTATACGACAAATCTGACTGAATCTCAACTTTAGTAGGAGCAATCACATGTGATGGATCAATCTGTATCACCGAAGCATCGATACGTGAAATACATTATGAATCTTTCCTAACTCAGGTGGCAACAACAACTTATAAGCAACTGGCCCAATTCTTTCAATGATCTTATACAGCCCGATAAACCTCGGACTCAGCTTCCCTTTTCGGCCAAATCGAAGTATTTTTTTCCACGGAGACACTTTCAAAAACACTCTGTCACAAACCCCAAATTTGGCATCTTTTCGTTTCAAGTCTACATAAGACTTCTGACGATCTGACGTTGCTTTCAAACTGTCACGAATCACTTTCACTTTCTGCTCAATCTCTTTTATCAAATCAACCCCATGAGTCTTATTCTCACTCAGTTCAGTCCAATACAATGGAGTTTGGAATTTTCGACCATAAAGAGCCTCATATAGTTCCATTTTGATACTAGATTGAAAATTATTATTGTACGCAAATTCAATCAATGGCAAATGCTTTTCCCACGTACTTTCAAATTCAAGAATACAATATCACAACATATCTTCAAGAACTTGAATGATCCGCTCGGATTGTCCATTAGTTTGTGGATGAAATGCAGTACTGAAACGCAACATTGTGCCTAAAGCCTCTTGAAATTTCTTCCAAAATCGCGAGGTAAATCTTGGATCTCTGTTAGATACAATAGATAGTGGCACACCATGCAATCTCACAATCTCAGCAATATACAATTCTGCTAACTTATCAAGTGAATAATCTGTTCTCACCTGAACAAAATTAGCTGATTTCGTCAATCTGTCAACTATTACCCAGATTGCATCTCTCTTTTCCAGAGATAAAGGCAATCCCGACACAAAGTCCATCGTGATTCTCTCCATTTCCACTCAAGAATCATAATCAGTTGTAACAAATCAGATGGAACCTGATGTTCAGCTTTAATTTGCTGACAAACCAAGCATTTCGAAATAAATTCTGAGATATCTCGTTTTATACCATGCCACCAACAAAACTATTTCAGATCATTATACATTTTCGTACTCACCGGATGAACAGCCAAACGACTATTATAAGCTTCATTCAAAATCAGCTGAATCAACTCTGAATTCCTCGAAACACAAATCTGATCTTTGAATCTCAAACAATCATCATTACCAACTTGAAATTCTGAATCAGAATTCAAATCACATTGAGCTTGTTTTGCCACCATCTTAGTATCACTTTTTCTGAGCATCAAAAATTTGACGTATAAACATTGGTCTCACTTTCAACTCAGCCAAAACTGAACTATCATCACATAGATCTATCTGAGTACTCATTGCTTGCAAAGCACATATAGACTTTTGACTCAAAGCATCAGCAACAACATTAGCTTTACCCGAATGATAGTCAATTACTAATTCATAGTTTTTTAGTAATTCTAACCACCTCCGCTGTCTCAAATTCAATTCTTTCTGAGTCATCAAATATTTCAAGCTCTTGTGATCTATATAAATATGACATTTCTCACCAAATAGATTGTGACGCCAAATCATCAATACAAATACAATCGCAGCTAATTTAAGATCGTGCGTCGGGTAATTCTTTTCATGCGGCTTTAATTGTCTTAAAGCATAAGCTATAACTTTACCCTCTTGCATCATCATACAGCCCAAACCATTCAACGATGCATCACTGTAAACTATAAATTCTTTACCCGCTTCAAGTTGAATTAACACTAGCGCCTCTGTCAGCAATGCTTTCAATTACTCAAAACTCTGCTAGCATTTTTTCGACCACTCAAATTTAACATCTTTCTGTAGTAACTTCGTCAAAGGAGTTGCAATCATCGAGAAGCCTTTCACAAACCATTTATAATATCCCGCTAGTCCTAGAAAACTACGGACTTCAAGCACATTTTTTGGAGGCTTCCACTCTAAAATACCTGAAATCTTACTTGGATCAACTTGTATTCCCGCAGCTGATACAATATGCCCTAGAAAACCAACCTCACGCAACCAGAAATCACATTTGCTGAATTTTACATACAATTTCTTCTCATGTAGAGTCTGTAATACGATTCTCAAATGCTCGGCATGGTGCATCTCATCACATTAATAAATCAAAATGTCATCAATGAACATCACAAAAAAAATGATCCAGATACGGTCTAAATATCCGGTTCATCAAATCCATAAACACTGCAAGAGCATTCGTTAGTCCAAAAGGCATAACTAAGAATTCATAATTTCCATACCTAGTTCTGAAAGTAGTTTTCGGCACATCTGATTCTTTGACTCTTAACTGATAATAACCCGATCTCAAATCTATCTTAGAAAACACTATAGCTCCTTTCAGTTGATCAAATAAATCATCAATACGTGGCAAAGGATATTTATTCTTTATTGTCATTTTGTTCAGTTATTGGTAATCAATATACATTCTCATAGTGCCATCTTTCTTTTTCACGAACAACACAGGAGCACCCCAGGGCAAAAAACTCGATCGTGCAAATCCTCTATCGGTCAACTCATGCAACTGTGACTTCAACTCTTTCAATTCTGTTGGTGCCATTCTGTACGGAGCTATTGAGATAGGAGTTGTCCCCGGTACCAATTCAATACCAAACTCAACTTCTCTGATCGAAGGTAATCCTGGTAGTTCTTCAGGAAACACATCTAGAAACTCACAAACTACAAGTACAGATTCAACTTTCTTTTCAGTTACTTTTGTATCAATCACATACGCAAGATACGCTTTGCAACCCTTTTTCACATAATTTAAAGCTTTCATTGAAGATATAACAGCAGGTAACCCATTGAAATCACTGGATTCAATTCGAACTATCTCACCATTCTGACTTCTCAAGTCAATACTCTTCCGTTTACAAATCACAATAGTATTATGCAAAGTGAGCCAATCCATACCCAGAATAATATCAAATTCATCAAAAAGTAGCAACATCAAATTAGCCAGAAAGCAAATATCCTGAAACATCAACAGACAGTTCTTGCAGACTTTATCAACCAAGACACACTTGCCTAAGGGATTCGATACTCTAATCACGAATTCAGTAGGCTCAACAGGTAGAGTCTTACTTGATACTAGTAAACCGTAAAAGTAACATATTTTAACCCCATATTTAGCATGCTTTTGGATGATTTAGCCCTTGATTTATGTAAAAAGCTGATGTTAATCCTTTCTTTTCATGTTTTTACTCAGGAAAGCACCCGAGGATGAAAAGAACAAGAAACGGGCTTAAAACGGGCCTATTTGGGCCAAAGTGGAAATCGACATGGCCTGGACTTCAAGCCACACGACCGTGCCTCGATAATTAACTAAGACACGGCCATGCCACGATTTACACGGCTGTGCCCCAATCGATAGAATAGAGACATGGCCTGAAGATGATTTACACGGGCGTGTACCATGGTCGTGTCCCTGCCGCAGAAATGAGCAATTCTACTCAGAATAGGATACTTTGAGGCAAGGAAACACATTCCAAAGCCTATTCAAACACCCCAGTAGGAATTATACTTGAATTAGGATACTTAGAGGCTAAGTAAGGCATCTCAAAGTCTATATAAACACCCAAGGATGGAACTTAAGGGGAGTTCGACAGAAGCCTTCTGCCAGGGCTTTTGTCGAGGCGTTTAGCTAGGCCAAGGAGCTGAGCCAGAAGGTCAGATTTGTGGGAATTACTCGAAGATAGCTAGTGGATCCATCTCAAGGAGCCGGAATTCTATTCAAGACGACAAATTTCTCCTTCAATTCCTCTAGGGGGTTTTAAGGATTTCTTATGTTTTGTTTTATCTTTTCTCTTGAGATGTTTTCTTTACTCATTATGAACTAAACCCTTCAGATACCTGAAGGGGATGAAACCTAGATGAATCTTGTTATTGATTTATGAATTATATGATAAATACTTAGTTTGTTCTTAATTATGCATGCTTAATCCAAATCTGATGTGCTTAGGTGGAGGAGGAATAGACCCTGCTTAAGAGTAGATCTAGCATAATTAAGTAGAGCTGATCATACGCCTAGAGATAGGGTGACGAGATTTTGTCAGATTAGGGTGAAACCTAATAAGGGAGTCCATAGATCGATTTACTGCTATTCTAGGGGTTATTATTCGAGAAAGAGATTTCCGTTAATTAACCTAGGGTTAGATGTTATTCGCCTCGAGAGGGTTTAATATCGTTAGGAGTCTTACGGATCAAACTAAGTGAATAAATCGCATGGTTCAGTGTTAAATAACAAGTGAAGTCTAGGTGGATTCTTCCTGAGGGTATCGTCGCATCAAATGAGTTTCTCTTCAATTTATTTTCTAATTCATTCTTTCTGTCTTTGTGTCTTTAGTTTAGTAAGTCGTTAATTTAGATTAAAGCAACTTCACTTATTTTAGGCTAAATAATAAAAAGAAAGTTAGTATTAGTACTTTTAGTTCCTTTGGGTTTGACAATCCGGTCTTTCCTAAGCTATACTACTGTTCGATAGGTACACTTGCCCTAAGTCGTTGTCAGAGTTAGTTTCCAGGTTCGATCATTCCCTTTATAAATTTTAAAACTCGACAAAACAACGATCAAGTTTTTGGCACCGTTTCCCGGGAACTAAAATATTAAGAAAGCTCTATTTTTATTACTTTAGCCATTTTTTATTTTATTTTCTGTAATTTATTTTTTATTATTTTTTTTACTTTTCTAATTTTTCCTCTATTTTGCTTTTGGCAGATAATTTTAGTCTATAGAGCAGATGGCACTGAATAATTATCAGTGGCAAGTTATGAGGACAGCGCCAACAAAAGCCGCCAGTGTTTTCAACCTCGACGTGGTCACCAAGTTATCTAACCAACTAGAGATGATGATGGAACACCGGCACCCCCATGGTGCAGCGAAATAAAATTAATCCCGGTGATCCAAACCATGAATCCATGTGTGAGGAACAAATCGGGGTGAAATAAAGATTTCGAAATTACCAAAATTTCAATCTGAGTAGATAGTGATGCCTCAGCAACAAGAGTTCTGATCTACTGTCGAAACAAGCCGCAACCTTTATGATGTCGGCCTCTACGTAATCCACCCGGTTTGACTATGAACGGCAAAAATCTCCAAAACTGTTTTAGAGGTTTTTTTTTATTTGCTTGACAGCTGCTAGACTTTTCAAGCAAATTCTTAGGGTTTCTCTTAATCAGTTTTTTATCATTTATTCCCTTTTATAATCGGTATGTCTTTTATGAATTATAAAATTAAATAAATATAATAATGTTTTAACCGAAAATTATAATTACATTAATTATACCCAAAAAGTTATAATTACATTAATTATAACATGGATTTCGATAAACTATATTTATTTAAATTTATATCTGAACCAAATTCATATATTAATTCTCATTATGTGTACAACATCCTTGTACATATAATATATTCAATATTTGATTACCCAATTAAATTAATTCTTTAATTAATTTAATTCATGTGGCAATCAAACACAATACCAACTATGTTTTATTAGTTCATTTCAACCATAGGGTGTGACCTGTGAGGTTCTTGTAATGTTAGCGATAATACTAGAACGATTCTAATGTCACAAACAATGAGTGGCATCTAGCAATGCATCATTGCTACCTAAGTTACAAGAAGTCATGATTCGACATAACTTTTGTGATTAACCTTTCATGCATTAATCCTTAAGTCCTTTATCTCGGAATGGATACAAGCCATGGAATAGTCACACTTGTATAGTCCATCCCATGTTTCTTGATATCTTGAGTAGACTATGATATACAAATTAGTATGACATCTCATGTCAACTTATTTGAGCATGGCCATGCATTTCTAGTCTCACTCAATCAAGTGGCCTAAGATATTACTCCTATTATGTGGGAGGGACTTATCCTATCTTGATCGACAATATCCTCTACATAGATTGTGGTATATCTAACATCGACCTTTATAGAACAACCGATTCTGATTACGCGTTTGGATCGTATCAAAATATATGACTCACGATGTTGGGATAATGATTATCTCAAGTCTAAGGATCATATACATATTAATCACTATGAGTAATGTTGTGACAATTACATAATAATCCAAGAAACATACTCATAGCGGTCACCCAATATGTTGTTCTCTAACACACATATTCATGCATTGATTTTGACACTCCATATTAATGACAACTCTTTATCATCAATCAACTACATGTTAGTCTTAATGCATTATTGTTGTCCTAGTCAACAATAATACTTGGCTAAGGATCTTTTAAGAATAATCATATTATTCTCAAGACATTATTATAAAACAGTTTATTTGTACACACAGAAGGAAAAACTGAAATAATAATGACAACGCTTTATATTAATAAACATGGTAAATCAAGTATGTTATTACAACCATCTCATGATTGATCTTTGGGCATACTCTTACAGATGATGAATAAAAAGATTGATGGTTTGTATAATCTCTCACAGGTACACCCAGTAATGCAATATGATTCGAATTTAGGAGGCATGGCGAATCCTGAGTACCCACCCTACAGATATGGGATGGAAAACGAGCAAGCTCCCTATACGGGTAACTATTCTAGACCACAAAATATTTTTTATAATGACACTTATAATGCAGGTTGGAGTTACTATCTCAATTTCTCGTGGGATGATCAAAGTAGCCAAAGACAGGAACTTCATCCAAATTTTCAACAACCACCTCACCAACAGGAAGAGGAGTCGAGTCTTGAAGAGATGCTGACAAAATTCATAGCAGCCACAGAAACCCGTCCCCAAAAAACTGAGACAACGTTCGATAATCAACAAGCATCGATCAAAGAGATCAAGAACCAAGTTCAGAAAATTACTAAGTCAGTTGAACAACTTACAAAGTTAATGTCCGAACGACCGCAAGGGCGTCTACCAAGCAACATAGAGATTAACCCAAACGAGCAAATTCAAACCGTACCATCTCATGACAGTGAAGGGTTAGACGAACCAAACCCAAGGGAAGAACCTGTTGTAAGTGAAGGTAATGTTGAGGTGTGACGTGATATACCAAAATTGGCAATTATAGAGTACCAACCTCGTGTGCCATATCCCGATGCAATAAATAAAGACCACGCAGAGGAAGAATTCGGCGAACTCACACTTCGTGTAGATGACGAAACAATCACTCTTCAAGCTCTTGACTCAGCTAGGACATCGAGTAATAAAGGTATGAATGTTAATTCTATTGATAACCATTTGGTTCAACTTTCTTTACAGGAAGTATCACGAAATCACCTAGCTGAGCTAGATCTTAGACCTCGTGCCAATAAAGAAGAATTACATGAGGAACGAAGCCTTAGGGTCGACAAACTAGAAGAGTGGAAAACATAATTTAAAAAAGAACAGGAACCACACAAAGTGAAACCGAAGGAAACCCCAGACGAGCTGATAGGAACAACAAATCACATCAAAATAGAGGATCAGGTATTGTTGAATAAGGATGACCCTCGAATCACCAATTCAAACCTCAAGGCAAACGAAGAAATCACTTTTGAGGTACTTAATGTCTTCCTATACGGCACAGTCGAGGTAAGAAATCCTAAATTCAACACCTTTGAAGTAAACATTACTCGACTTAAACTTTATATCCATAACCGAGTTGATCGCATGAGAAAGAATTTCCACCTCCTCAAACCACCATGATTGTGCGTACAATAGGTAAGTCTAGCTCAAGACTTTAAACGAGCGCTTCTCGGGAGTCAACCTGAGTACTAACCGTACTAATTAGTTTGTATTTAGGCATAGGTTTCCATACCCACACGGCCTTGCACACGGCCGTGGCCGTGGCCGTGGCCGTGTGGACACCACGGCTAGGCACATGGGCGTAGACCTTATCTCTATTTAATTATTTACTTTTATTCATATTTTTATTTTTATTTTTATTTTTATTTTTACTTCTTTTATTATTTTCTCCTTTTTCTCAATGGCATTTAGATTTAGCTTAAGATACAATAAAACCAAGCCGACTACTTCGAGGATTCAATTTCAAACGATTCGAGATGCTTCCCCACGGTCACCTCCAATCTTATCCAGTTTCTTTTCATTGACTTCATCCAAAAATTCAGGAAGTGTTACTTCTCCCTTTCTATTTTGATTTTATTATTACATAATTGTTTATCTATCTTTGTACATTGAGGACAATGTACATCTTAAGTGTGGGGGTAAAAGTACCTAACTTTTTGCATTTTTCCAAAATCTTGAATTTTAGTCTTGTTCCTAAGTAATTTTCTCATATTATTAATTAGGGTGAAATTTCTAATGATTTATGATTTTTATTGATATATTTTTGAGTAAGTCATAAATAATTGTGTATTGATGATTAAATTTGAAAAATACTAGAGAATCAAGCATGATTAGTCTATTTTTCAAGAATAAATCAAAAATTTCCTAGGTTGTTAAACTAAATTTGAATATTACCTTGAAGTTTGAAATTACAGGGATTGATGTCAAACACCCATAATTTTTATGAGATTTTGAGCCTTATAGAGCATATATTCTTTTTCATGCTCACTTTATTGATTATGAGTGTGTCAACACTGAATTGTTATTCTAGAACTAGCCTTGATTATTCATGTCGAGACCACATTAATTGATTTGATATACTGAGATGATAAAGGCACCTAGGTTTTAACCCATTCACTCGACTAAAAAGCCTACCTTCACAAATTAACCCTTAGTAAACCCCGTTGATCCTAACAACCCTTTTTATTGATTCACCCACTAATATTAAACTAAAAACCCCGCTCGTATTTGTTATTACCATTCCTTTGACTACCCTTCTATCGAGAATTGATTTGATCAGTTGCCTAATTACTTATTTCCAGTTGATAAAGTTCCTTATTATTATGTATTTATTAGTTTGTTCTTACAAAAACGAAGTATATTCATTATTAGTTCTGTAATTAAGAGAGCTTATACGTTTAAATCCAGATCTTGAAAAAGAAGCTCGTATTATTAGTATTTAAATTTTCATGAGATGTAATTATTCAGGTTATTAGTTTATTTTTTCTAGTTAGGTAATTTGTCAAATCGATCTCGATTCTAACCTTCTAATTCAGCCTTTATCCATACCTTTAACCTAAGCCACGTTATAACCCTGTTAAAGACCTTTTGATTTGTGTATCATCTCATATTACAGTGGTGGAGATTCGATTTTCAAGCAAGCCTATAGGATTAACTTTTCAGGTTCGGCTTATGAGTGTTTTTTCTTGAACCTTAAACACTTCGAGTGCTTTGAGTGAATCTTTAGTGAGGATGTCAATCCTTGCCGGTTTTGAAATAAAGGTAATTATTTAGATAAGGGGAGACACCTATGTTTTTGTGCTACAAATATATAACTTAGAATTTGTAACACCCTAAATTAGGGGTTATTTGTAATTTAAATATTTTCCCATGTGTGTGTGCTTGAAGAATTAATTTCTAGGATTTATTTGGCATGTTCTAGGGTCTAAAAATAATCCCGAGCTAGACCTGACCTAGTATTAAAAATTTCTTTTCAAGGGCTTAAAAAGGAGGGAGCTAGGTGGAGATAGGGTTTAAATAAAAATTGGGAGAAGCATGACACAAAAAAGTAATTGGCACATTGGCTTGGTGCGCCTAGGGGTTAAAAAGGGGGTCTTGGGTTCGATCCATGGGAGATACAAGGAGGAAATATTTTTCCTTGTGGGCTTTTTGGGTGTTAGGCCTAGGAAGGCCTTATAATTAAATAAGGAGGCTTTATGACATGAAAGGCAGGTGGGCGGAGTGGCTTGGGGCGCCACTTAAAGGGGCTTTGGCAGAAGGGACTCGGGTTCAAGTCGTGACGAACGCAAAGGGGATTTTATTTTTGGGCTTTGGCGCTAAAAGAGAAAAGGGCTCAAGAATAAGGCTTTATGAATAAATGGTGGGATTATTTGACATGAAAGTCTAAAGGGGAGAAGTGGCTATGGGCACTTAGAGGGGGCTGGGGCGTGAGGTCTTGGTTTCGAACCAAGGCAATTGCACATGTTTTTCTTATTTTTTTCATGCTGCTGACGTATAAAGGAGAGTTTGGTTCAATTTTGGACTCTCAATTTCAGCTGGAAGGGGGTGATTATAGGTAGTTTATTTGCTATTAAATTGTTTAGTGGAGATTAAGGGATAGAAAATAAGATAAAACTTATTTTTTTGTGATAATTAGAGGCTGGAAATTATCACAAAGTAGGAGGTAGTTGCCAAAAATTGGGACTCCTTGGGCTGTTCATATTTTGATTTTTGCTACAGCAAAGAAGAGAAAAAACTCCAGCAACTCTTTTCTTTTTTTTTCTCTTCTTTGTGCTGCCGAAATCTCCCTTAAACCATAGCCAAAATTGTTCAAAAATTTCTAGCTTTTCTTGCTTCCTTTTAGCCGAATATACCCCCTCTTTAAGAGAAAATTTCCAGCAAATTCTTTTCTTCTTTCTCCATTTATTGTGCTGCCGAATTCTCCCTTAAACTCTTAGCCAAAATTTGCTCAGAAATTTCCAGCATTGTTGTTTCTTCTTAGCCGAATACCCTTCTCTTCTTCTCAAAATTCCACCCTCCAATTATGCTTAGTAGAATCTCCTTGAGGAAAAGGGTGCTGTCGATTTTCAATAAGTGTGGGAAGCCATAGCCATTAAGGAAAGCTTTCGGGATTTATTCCCCTAAGGGAAGTGAAATGGATTTACATATCGTGAGGTGGTTAGTGTTCAAAGGACGTGTAGGGTCAAGATCTAGCACTAAAGATTGGAAACTTCGGGATCTAGGAATTTCGGTAGAAACAGGTGTGTACATACACACTTTATAATTAATAACTGTGCTAAATACATTGTGTGTGCTAATCTAGAATGATGTAGATTTGGATTTAATACCATAATGGTATAAGCAAGGATTCAGGTAAGTCCTTGTCGTTATGAGTTCTTTATGATGCTTTTGGGAAGCATGACATATTTGGTATATGTGACTTAAATATATGGTTAATGATAAATCCAGTGTATGTTGCTAAATAAGCATGTTGGCATGATTTACATTAAATATCATGGATTGATGTGGGATATATGAGTGGAGGGGAAGTGATATTCGTGTCGACGGACACGGTGGTTTGGTACCACATTTCGTGACTACGGTCACGGAGGTTTGGCACCTCCGAGGTTTGGCACCTCATAGTGTCTCGCCCCGGTGGCTTAGCACCACGAGTGGGTTGGCCCCACGGATTATATTATGGGATCGGCGCCATGATTTGGTATCACCGTGGGTTGGCCCCACAACTTATTATATGTGACTTGAGTCACCAGTGGTTTGGCACCACCAGTGGTTTGGCACCACAACATTGATAGATATCGTGACTTTGAGTCACCAGTGGTTTGGCACCACCAGTGGTTTGGTACCACACAGGGTATAGAAAGGTGTTTTGGATGGTGAGGTTGGGTTGCATGTGCATGTTTATTAATGACTTGTGTATGAGTTATTTACCGGGTGGGGGATTTACACACTGAGTCTTGGTGACTCACCCCCTTCCCTTAACATTTTGCAGATGAGTAGGTAGCGGAGATGGAGCCGAAGAGGACTCGAGGCGGCCATGCTTATCGTTGGATTTAAATTTATTTATTTAATTTCTAAGTATTTTTAATTTAGGATGTAATAAGGCCGCTATTATTATTTTGGATGCTTATTTTACTGTTTTATTTTACTTATGTTACATTACAAATGATATTTATAAATATTGAGTAAACCGGTTAAAAGTAAACTTTTTCAACTTAAAAACTTTTACGAGTTTTCAAAGAAGTTACCATCGGGTAACAAAATTTACCAAGTCAATTATAACTTTAACGTTTTTAAAATGATACTTGATCAAACGTTTTCAAAGAGTTTATCAACCCAACCATGTTTATAAAAGCCCAACTGAGTTTTCGAACACTGTTTTAAAACCTTAGACATATTTTAACAAAATTTCATTTGACACTCAAGTTACTTCAAATTATTTCACTCCATGACATACCAGATCCGGTCAGGACTCATGGGCCGGTTTTAGGGTGTTACAGAATTGTTTGAATCTTTATGAATCTTTGAGTTAAATTATCCATGTATGAATTATCTATGATTTACGATGAGGCATTATTGATAGGAATTGTGAATTATGGAAAGTTCATTTTAATTATAAGTTGAGAATTTTGCTTGAGGACAAGCAAAAGCTTAAGTGTGGGGGTATTTAATAAACCGTAAAAGTAACATATTTTAACCCCATATTTAGCATGCTTTTGGATGATTTACCCCTTGATTTATGTAAAAAGGTGCTCTTAATCCTTTCATTTCATGTTTTTACTCAGGAAAGCACCCAAGGACGAAAAGAACAAGAAACGGGCTTAAAACGAGCCAATTTGGTCCAAAGTGGAAATCGACATGGCCTGGACTTCAAGCCACACGACCGTGCCTCGATAATTAACTAAGATACGGCCATGCCACGATTTACACGGCCTTGCCCCAATTAACAGAATCGAGACACGGCCTGAAGACGATTTACATGGTCGTGTACGATGGCCGCGTCCCTGCTGCAGAAAAGAGCAATTCTACTCAGAATAGGATACTTTGAGGCAAAGAAACACATTCCAAAGCCTATTCAAACACCCGAGTAGGAATTATACTTGAATTAGGATACTTAGGGGCTAAGTAAGGCATCTCAAAGTCTATATAAACACCAAAGGGTACAACTTAAGGGGACTTCGGTAGAAGCTTTCTACTAGGGCTTTTGTCGAGGCGGTTAGCTAGATTAAGGAGCCGATCCAGAAGGTCAGATTTGTGGGAATTACTCGAAGATAGCCAGTGGATCCATCTCAAGGATCCAGAATTCTATTCAAGACGGTGGATTTCTCCTTCAATTCCTCTAAGGGGTTTTAGGGATTTCTTATATTTTGTTTTATCTTTTCTCTTGAGATGTTTTCTTTATTTATTATGAACTAAACCCTTCAGATATTTGAAGGGGATGAAACCTAGATGAATCTTGTTATTGATTTATGAATTATATGATAAATACTTAGTTTGTTCTTAATTATGCATGCTTAATCCAAATTTGATGTGCTTAGGTAGAGGAGGAATAGACCCTGCTTAAGAGTAGATCTAGCATAATTAAGCAGAGTTGATCGCACGCTTAGAGATAGGGTGACAAGATTTTGCCAGATTAGGGTGAAACCTAATATGGGAGTCCATAGATTGATTTACTGCTATTCTAGGGGGTTATTATTCGAGAAAGAGATTTTCGTTAATTAACCTAGGGTTAGACGTTATTCGCCTCGAAAGAGGGTTTAATATACGTTAGGGAGTCTTACGAATCAAACTATGTGAATAAATCGTATGGTTTAGTGTTAAATAACAAGTGAAGTCTAGGTAGATTCTTCCTGAGGGTATTGTCGCATCAATTGAGTTTCTCTTCAAGTTATTTTCCAATTTATTTTTTCTATGTTTGTATCTTTAGTTTAGTAAGTCGTTAATTTAGATTAAAGCAACTTCACTTATTTTAGGCTAAATAATAAAAAGAAAGTTAGTATTAGTACTTTTAGTTCCTTTGGGTTCGACAATCCAGTCTTGCCTAAGCTATACTACCGTTCGAAAGGTACACTTGCCTTAAGTCGTTGTCAAAGTTAGTTTCCAGGTTTGATCATTCTCTTTATAAATTTTAAAACTCGACAAAACAATGATCAGATACTAAATTCATACACACATAGGAATTAGTAGATCCTGGATCTATCAATGCGTTCACATCAGTATCAAATGGAGTAAAAGTACCAGTAATGATGTCTGGAGATGACGCTTCTTCACGAGTGCAAATAGCATAGGCTCGGGCAGGTGCTCTCGCCTCTAATCCCACAGCTGTATCGGTAGTCCCTCTTTGACTTCCACTCATATTCTCGGTGTTTTTGGATGGTCTACCCCTAGTCATCATATTACTCGGTCTCGCACTCTGAACATTGTCTTTCTCAACTAACTTTGGGCAATCTCGAATGAAATGGTCTCGTGATCCGTATTTCTAACAAGTTCTGTTGTTATACTTGCCTAGCATTCTCCAACTTGTCGTCTTCTGCACTGTCTACACTCAGGCTTGTTGCTTTTAACACTACAAACACTTGATTCAATTAGAGTTTCAGTTCTTGGACCAATACTTTGTCTCACACGATCTCTACTCGAATGTCCAAACAAAGCATTTGAACGATTTATTGCATCTCTAAATCTCTTCGTCGAAGGTTGAAACGACTTACTCATCAATCTTTTTCTTTCATCTCTAGCCTCAGAATCGGCTTTCTTCTTTTCTTTGCTAAGCTCATCGGCTTTGCAGGCTTTTTCAACTAACACAACAAATTCATTCAGGTCAAGTATTCCAACCAGCAATTTAATGTCTTTATTTAGCCCTTCAATGAAACGTTTACACATAGTAGCTTCAGTTGAAACACATTCTCGTGCATACTGACTTAATCTTACAAACTCCCGTTCATACTCAGTAACAGTCATGCGGCTTTGTTTCAGCTCTAGAAACTCTTTACGTTTTTGATCTATGAATCGTCGACTAATATACTTCTTTCAAAATTCAACTTGAAAGAAATCCCAGGTAATTCTCTCTCTCGAAACCACTGAAATCAACGTTTTCCACCAATTATATGCCATATCTCTCAATAAGGTAACAACACATTTAATACATTCATCAGGAGTCAAATACATCTCATCAAACACTCGAACTGTATTTTCAAGCCAAAACTCAGCTCGCTCGACATCATCATCGATTGTGGCTCTAAACTCTTCGGCCCCATACTTTTGGATTTTATCTATAGGAGGCTTATTCAATCTGATCGGATCTACAACTTGTAACACAACTGGTACTTGTGGGGGTGGAGGTTGTAGAGCAGTTGGATTCGTTCGAACAAACTTCGTAAACCACTCACTCATGATTTGGAAGAAGGCTTGTTTAGCCTCTCCCTCTTGGCTACTAGTAGTCAGCTTAGACTCGAGCGGCGCTGTCCTTTAAGCGGGAGCAAGTGCATTGCTCTCTACATCATCAGCAACTGCTCGATCAGGATCCATTTGCTATACTAAAATACATTTTTAATTGTCAAGATTCATCACACTATCGCAATTATATATATGGCATGTATAGCTAGACTCACACGCTCTTCGTTAGTCCTAGAATCGAGTAAACCGTAGCTCTGATACCAATAAAATGTAATACTCCTAACTTGTATCCATTGCTGGACTAGGGTTAAGAGGCATTACCGATCATTTCGAAACATTTCATATCATTTTACAACACAAAGTCAATCATGTTCAAACATATCATAAACATAAACATAAACATATAGTCCCTTAATGAGGTCTACAAGACCTTAAACACATATGTTGCCTGGTAGCGCAATTCTCTCCAAGATTTGGACGATTTTCTTTCTTGATTGTTTTGTGTGTCTGCTTAAAAATCTTTTGATTTTTATGGCAGTTTAGCGGTGGTGTTTGGGGGGTTTATGGTTTCGGTGAACTTTGATTTCATTCTTTCAATTCTGATTGCGGTGTTTTTTTGTCGATTTCTGCCTTCTTGTTGCGGTGGTTTTTGGATTTTGTGTTCGCGAGCCTATCTGCTGGTGACGTCCTTGACCTGAAGGATTGACATGCCCCGTCTTGTCGACTGACAACTTGCATCATCTTTCGGGCGATCGGGTGGTGTTTCCTCTTTTATTTTGTTTTTTATTATATTGCTCATCCGAGTTTTTCTTATTGGTAATCTTTTCTGTGTTTGACCTTGCTTTTTGACCCTTTCTACGTAGTTTTTCTGCATGGTTTTCCTTGTTATTCTCTTCCTTAATCCCAAAGTTTTGTGGTGGGTCCCACGGTGGTAAGGGCGTAATTTGTTGTGTTTCTTTTACGTTCTTGCATGGTTTTTGTATCTTCTTGGTTTCTACGTCATTTTTTCATGCACGTCGGGGAGGTTCTGTAAGTCAGCTTCTTTTTTCTTCTTATTATGCATAGGGTTTTCCTTTACGATAGTTCCTTTTATTATTTGGTGTTTATAAGTTTTGTTCTGCTGGGGTGTGTTTTTTTATGATTCGTTTTTGTTGAATGCTTTTCTTGTGTCTTTTACCTTTGCGTTTGTTTCGTAGCGATTTCTTTACGTTTTCTTGCATGGTTTTAATAAGACTTTGGTTTCTTTGTCATTATCCATGCACGTCCTGGGGGTTTTGTAAATCAGGTATCATCTTAGGCATCGCATTATCTGTTTTTCGATAGTTTCCATTATTAATTCATGTTTTTTCGAGTCTTATTCTGCTGCTTAGTGATTTCTAGGGTTTGCCTGTTAGTTTTATTTTTTGAGTCTTCTGGAGTTATCTTACTATTTTTTTAGTTTCTTGGTCGGTCTTAAGTTGTGCTTCTTGTTTATTCCGCTCCTCTTTGGCTTGTTGTTTACATTTTTGTATTAGGTGGTCAGGGTTTCGGTCGCATTTTTGTGGGCTGGTCTTTGCTTTGGTTTTCTGTTTCTTGCAGGGGTCTTGCCTTGGGAGCTGTTCCGATCTCGGGTGGCGTTTTTCTCGCTTTCTTCCCTATACTCTGTCGGTTGTCTCGATGTAAGCGAGGAAGTTTTGAGTTAGGAAAGAACTCGTTTCGGTGCTTAGGAGTCTGCCAGCGGATGTAGGGGTTGGCATCGTGTGTTGCGGTCATCTCGATGAAATTCTTGTGCTGGAATTGTCGGGGATTGGGGAACCCCGCGACAGTTCGTGAATTGAAGAAACTCATTGTGGCTAACACCCCCGATATTGTTTTCTTATGTGAGACTAAGATTAAAGCTAAAAATGTCAATCATGTTAGTACTATTTGCAGGATGGATGGCTGCCTGGCTGTTGACGCGGAAGGTAAGAGTGGTGGCCTGGCCCTGATGTGGAAGGAAGGAATGGATGTTTCTGTCCAAAGCTATTCAAAACACCATATTGACTCCATCGTTAAGCTTGTTAATAATAAAAATGTGAGGCTAACGGGCTTCTACGGGCATGCCAATCCGACTTTGAGAAGTAGCTCGTGGGATACTCTGCGTAAAGTGGGGGACTCGGTGAGAGAAGACTGGATTATAGGGGGGATTTCAATGCGATCTTGAATGATGCCGAGAAAGCTGGTGGCAGAAAGGGGGTGAGGGCACACATGAACGACTTTAAGGATGTCTTGGATGACCTGGCGTTGGTTGATATTAAGCCAGATAGAGGTTGGTTCACGCGGGTTAATAATAGGAGTGGTGGCGGGTTTATAAAAGAACGCATTGATAGATTTCTGTGTTTGATTTCTCTGGCTGAAAACTTCTCCCTTATGGCTTCTAAGGTGGTGAGGCAAACTCAGTCTGACCACGATGTGATTATCTTCGATTTATGGGGTCGTAAGCCCAAAGATTATCCTAAGGACCACAGACTTAGCTTCAAATATGATTTATGTTGGGTTGGTGATAAGGAAGCAAAAGCCGTTATTGATAGTGCGTGGAATAGGGACGATACGGGCTATGAGGATAAGCTCGATAGGATGAGGATAACTCTTGGCCCTTGGCAACGTAAGAAATTTGGGAATATGAAGGGGGAGATGCGCAGACTTGAGAACAAGATCGACCAAATTATTGACTCGACAAATGATGAGAATAGCATTAATCTCTTAAAGGCTACTCGCAAGAGACTTGATTTTCTCCACGCTAAGGAAGAGAGCTATTGGGCTCAAAGGTCTCGTTCTAAATGGCTTAGAGAGGGGGACCGGAATACTAAATATTTTCATGCTAGAGCTTCGGGTCGCCTCAAGAAAAATTATATAGAGAAGCTTAAAAAATCCGATGGTAATTGGGTTACTAATAGCAGGGATATTTGTCAGGTGGCTAAAGATTATTTTGGGAGTTTATTTAGTTCAAATGGTCAAAGGGACTTACAGGACACGGAATGTATCCAAGAGTGTGTGTCTAGGGAGATTAATGATTGGCTCACTAGCGATTACAGTGAACATGAGATCCTTCAAGCCATTAAACAAATGGACCCGAACAAAGCCCCTGGAATCGATGGTCTATCGGGCAATTTTTTCAAACACAAATTGGGAGACTGTGGGCAGAGATACCATTAATTTCTGTTTGGAAGTCCTTAACGGGAATAAGAATATTTCTAATGTTAATGAAACCTTGATCATTTTAATTCCTAAAATTAGAGATCCTTGTGAGATGTCTAACTTCCAACCTATTAGCTTATGCAGGTTCATCTACAAAATCATTGCTAAAGCTCATGCTAATCGGTTAAAAGCTGTCCTTCCAAATTGCATTAGCCTTAACCAGAGAGCGTTCGGGAGAATGATACATGATAATGTTTTGATCGCGCATGAGCTCCTCCATTACTTACAAAGCTCAAAAAACGGGCCGAACAAAGGCTTCATTGTCAAGCTCGATATGAGCAAAGCTTACGACCGCGTGGAGTGGGATTTTATCGAAACAATTATGTTGAGGATGGGCTTTGATGCGAAATGGGTTAAAAAGATTATGGACTGTGTCAGCTCGGTCAAATATAGGATTAAATGCAATAATTTTCTTTCAGACATCATTACACCCGAAAGGGGTCTCCGTCAAGGAGATCCTCTCTCCCCTTATCTGTTTTTATTTTGTATGGAAGTGCTTTCGAGAAAGCTTATTCATGCTCAAGCTAATAACACTTTAAGAGGCATTCGGGCCAGTCGAAATGGCCCTAGGATAAATCATCTCTTTTTTGCAGATGATGCGTTGCTATTTGTTAGAAATAAAAGGAGTGATGTGGAGTCACTTGTTAATATCCTTAATACTTTTTCTAACATGTCTGGACAGGAAATTAATTTGAAGAAGTCTATGATTCTGTTCAGCCCCAATACCCCTAGTGCTCAAAGAAGTAGTTTTGGTGACTTGCTTGGCATGACGGTGGTGGACAGTCTGAATAACTATCTTGGCCTCCCTATACCGATAGGTAAGAGGAAAAAAGCGGCTTTCGAAGATATTAATAACAGGTTATCGTGCAGGATTACTAGCTGGACAAAGAGATTGCTTTCTTTCGGGGGAAAAGAGATCTTCATCAAAGTAGTTTTACAATCTATCCCTACTTACGCGCTGTCAATTTTCTTAGCTCCAAAAGGAGTGATCGGGGATATCCAAACAAAGTTTAGTAAAACTTGGTGGGCAGGGAAAGATAGAGGGAGATTCTGGTCTATGCTTTCTTGGAAGACCTTACGCAAACCTAAGGGTATGGGAGGGTTGGGAATTAGAGACATTCGGCTTTTCAATCTGGCTTTGCTGGGGCGCCAAGTTTGGAGGCTCATCAACAACAAAGAGTCGTTATGCTTCAAAGTGTTGTCGGCTAAGCATTTTCCCAACGGTAATATTTTCAATGCAAAAAGGGTGGACAAAGCGTCGTTTACGTGGATCAGCATTAAGGCGGCTGCGGAAGCTCTCAAAGAAGGCTTTGGTTGGCAGGTTGGTAATGGTGCCTTGATTAATATCCGGACTGACAAATGGGGCATGGAGGGCCTCAGCGGGGAAACCATCAGAGAGGAGAGCCTTACTCCGTCCGAGTCCAGTGTGAAGACCCTCTGGCATGCAGATGAGAGAAGGTGGAATGCTAATAAAGTAAAGGACGTGTAAGGGTATGATTGGGGCGAAAAGATTTGTCATCTGCCTATTGGTGATGAGGGACAGGATGATAGGTTAATTTGGTATCATAATCCCCATGGATGCTATACCACGAAGTCAGCTTATTCGTGGCTTTTATTGAAAGAGTTGGGTTTCGGTCCCCATAGGTTCTACTGGAGAGCGATCTGGAAGCTCAAAATTCTACCTAAGATTCGTGTTTTTGCTTGGAGGGTGGGACACGAAATTCTTCCGACAAATGTGAAGATAGCATCTATTAGACAGGGAGCCAACAAAAGCTGTCAAAGGTGCGGAGCAAAAGAGGAAACTCTGCTGCATGCGATTAGAGACTGCCCTTCTTCTCGTGAGGCTCTCCTACTGGGTGGGTGGTCCGAGAGTATGCTGTCCAAGAACTACAACCATTGCATCGACTGGCTTGAGGAGTTAATGCGGGTCCTTGATAAAAAAGCCATGGCTGATCTCATGGTTCTGCTGTGGAATTGTTGGAACAATAGGAATAACTTCATATTCAGGGGAAAAGAAGAAAGGGCTTCGATTGTATGGGAGAGAGCTAGGGCTCTCAGTAATGATTTTCGCATCTGCAATATGCTTTAGGTACCTATGTTATCTTCCAATATGGAGAACCACAGATGGGAAAAACCACCGAAGGGGGTTGTAAAAATAAACTTTGATGCTGCGGTGGGGACTAACTGTATGGGGTATGGGGTAATTGTCAGAGATGATGAAGGTTTCGTTCTTGGTGGTGGGGGCGGTTTCATCGAGAATTCTATGCCTGTTCAAGAAGCTGAGTGTGTGGCACTTGAGAAAAGTATAAGGCTGGCGAAGCAGCTGAACATTAAAGGGGACGTCATTTTCGAAACTGACCATGTGGGGTTGGTAAACAAGGCCAGTAATAACAAAATGGATATCACTGTTATGGGCACGCGGGTAAAAAAATGTTTAGCCGAATTTGATTTTTTTAAGTCAACTGTTCTTAGTTGGTCCCATAGGACGTGTAATTCTGTTGCCGATTTAATTTGTACGTACGTGTGTAATGAGAAAAAGACTTGGTATTTCGAAATGGATTATCCTATCGAAATCCATAAAGCTGTAATTTTTGATGTTACGTAATAATATTGATTCTGACCCTTTGTGGTCTTTTTGCTCAAAAAAAAAAAGACCTTAAACACATGTTAGATAGGGGTCGGGACTAAACCAAACACATACGAAAATTTTTAGAAATTTAAAGATTTTTCAAACTACAGAGGTCACACGCTCGCGTGGGTAGGCCATGTGCCTCACACGGCCTCAGACACGCCCGTGCGTCCAAGCCGTGGCAAAACAAGGCTTACATACTGACTTGTCCAAAAAGCTTGAGACACGCCCGTGTGCCTCACCCATGATCGACACTGACTTGCACCACACGGCCAATCACACGCCCATGTGTCCAACTCGTGGTCGAGCCTGACTTGTGTCAATTGGCAAACTTAAACAAGACGGTCGAGCCACATGCCTATATGCTCAACTGTATGGGCAATTATAGGCCACTTACAAGGCCAAACTTGCCACTCACACTTAGTATCACCTACAAGCCTCAAATCATATGCATTTCTACCTTAAATGGCAACCAAAATATACCATTATATGCACCATTTAATCATCATCTATACATCTATTTTCATACTCCATTTCATCTCAAATAAATTCATCCACAATACCAAATTTCACATCCTAAATAGTATTTATCATATAATCCATACCATAAGATCATATTTAAGCCTTAATTCTCATAAACCATTTAAGTATAAAACATACGATACTCATCATTCACTTAACCCACACACATATATATACTAACATCATTCAACTTTTAGGCCATATCTCATGGCAAGATTTATACCACTCAAAACATGCCACATTCAATAGCCTATACATGCCATATACCACATATATATACATCTTTCAAAAGTACCAAAATAGATAGCCGATAGTGTGATTGAGTCGCTAATGATCCCCAGATCTAAGCTAGCTTTAAAGACACTGTAGAACAAAGAAACACTTCACGCAGTAAGCTTTAGAGCTTAGTAAGTTCATAATATAATACATATTACTCAATAATGCAATATCAATACATAAATAAACCATCACTTAGATAGATTCACAACTAAACACAATATCATCCTCAACCATATGCTTATACATCCATCTATTCAACCTTAAACAATATCATCAACCACATAGGTTCGGAACATACCTTTGCCAACACTTAGTTAACAAACGTTCTTGCTATTCAATGCTCGATACCATAATCCATTCACTGTTCACTATCTCTTCAATTCAATGCACACTTAGTGCCCAATTTATATCCGAAGCTTAAATAAAATCACACACTTGGTGACTAAATACAAAGCGAACTTAATTGATTATCACTTTACGATTGCCAATCAAAAAGCCGAAGCTTCTATTATTTCACACACACAGTGCTAATCATCTCTATCTAATTTCTAATTACGCACACATAGTGCCACCTAACTTAATTCCACACATAGCATTTCTAATCCAATAATCACATATCCATTTGTTTCATAGCATTTAAACATAATTTAAGAACACATATTATATCCGAACTTACCTCAGACGTAGATATACCGAAACTAGTCGATCAATCGAGCACTTTGTCTTTGTCTCGATCTCGATCCGAATCTCTCCTTTCTTGGTCTATACATATTCAAATTTAGCTCATTCAATCACCACTTCATTTAATTTAGTCCAAACACACATATTTACGGCATTTTACAAAATATCCCTCACATTTTCACATTTTGACACTTTAGTCCCTATTTCACAAAATCACAAAATACACAAAATTTCACTTCACTTATGCCTAGTCGAATTTTCCTTGTGCTCATACAAGCCCATATATTTCATTTATTTCACATTTTAGTCCCTCAAAATATTATTTTCACAATTTAGTCCAAATTACTCAATTTCACCAAAAATTCAAAGACAAAACATGTTAATCTTTCGCATATCTTTCATATTTCATCATCAACTATCACAAAGCTCAAACATTATTCAATGGCATAGCTCAAAATCACCATCAAATTCTAAAATTAAAGCATGCGTTTGATAGAACACAAAGCAATAATTACAAAAACTTAAAAATCGCTAAAAATCGCTAAAAATCGAGCTCAAAACATACCTTGATTTTGAGCAACTATGGTCGAATGCCTCAAAGCCATCTTTCTCTCTTTTTCTTTCCAGTTTCAACAAAAGATGATGATAATATGGCTTTAATTGCTTTTAGTTTTAATTATATTACATATTATTACACCATTTACTAAATTACCATTAATGAATATTAATAATAACACCAAAAACCATGCTATTATCATCCACTTAATATCAATTGGTTTAATAACCACATAAGGACCCACATTTCAATAAATCATGCCAAATTAGAACTTTAAAAATCAGTACACAACTTTTACATTCTATGCGATTAAGTCCTTTTTCATAATTAAGCACACAATCGATAAAATTTTCACACAGAATTTTCACAGATACTCAATCATATATTATAAACACCAAAACTAATATTAAAATATTTTTTAACCTCAGATTTGTGGTCTCAAAACCACTATTCTGACTAGGGTCTAAACCGGGCTGTTACAATAGAACTCACATCGACATGGAGAAATTTTTAGAGGAAATCCAAAGTTTCAGATCCATCTTAAAGAAAAATGCTTTTGCATTCCTCTTGCCTTAGGTTTCAATTATTTCCAAAAGAGAAGAAAACTCCCCTCATTTCCACTTGAAGACCTATTAAAATAGTCCAAGTCTTTATTGGAACTTGACAAATGTCGCGTCACTACTGACTTGTCTTATCAAGGGTCTACAACTTTCAAGGAAACTAATTTAGTACTTTCCCTTTTCTTTTAAATTATCCTGGTTCACATTCGATTAGTTCTCAACCAACTTACCTTATAACTTAACCTATATAGTGTCATGGAGAAAAGGGTGTATTACTTTTGATGTGGGGTCATACCTTTAGTATCTATTTACCTTACCACATCCTTTGTCCAACAATTCACAATAATCTGGCGTGAAGTTCTCAGCATCTTGATCACACAACTGTGTTCGCCCCCCTAATACACCAGAAAGAGCACTCGGTCGATTACCAATTTGCCAATAGTACTTTCCATGGACTATGTCAGACTTTATGCCCACCAGAACCGGGGCATTATAGGCTTGCTCAAAGTATTCTTATTGAAACACCCCAAACCCGGCCCAAAAAGCCAGACCGGATTTGATATGTTCCTCGAGTAAAACTTTAGCAAATTCTCGCTTTGTTTAAGAAAAACTTGATGATTTTGAATAAAATAGATTAACTTAAAGATCGGGTTGAAATCAAATTGTAAAGTAAATTTGTATCTTCTTAAAACATTATTTTTAAGAGAAATTAATAAGTTAAAAGAAAACCAAATTAAATGAAAATTTTATTTATTACCTTAATATATATATATATTAGTGTCAAAAACTTTTTAAATTATTAATCGAAAACCATTTAGTTATTTAATTAATAATTGTTCATGGCAGAAAAATAAATCCAAACACAAAAATTTAAAAACAGTTCATAGTGGCCTTATTACATAAAAATAGCAAAAACCCATAATAAATTCTAAGTAGTAAAAATAAGCTTAATAAGTTTAATTAGGAAAATCTCCAAAGTACTTTGTTTGAGCATTGGCCACCACGTAGTCCTTGCTGACCCGATCCATCGCGCTAAGAGTCATCTGAAAAATTATCCCACAAATGGGGTGAGTCATAAACTCAATGTGTAACACATACATTAAAAAGCCCATTTGATCATAGCCTTTAAGCCCATTAATAACACATATAGCCATACGCCCATTTTAGTCATATTTAGCCAAAAGCCCATTTTATAGCGAGATCAAATAATAATCATTTAAAATCACATGGATATATATCGAGATAATGAAATGCAAACCGGCCCACCTAAATATCCATCCGCTACACACCACCCATACCAACCAATCACACAGTGGGATTACTAAATCGACCCTCCATCCGCTACACACCATCGAAGGCGATTCTTTGTAGTCAACATGCACATCGCCCTTATAATTTTGTGGCAAGGCCACTGGACAAATGTGACCAAGTCACAGATTCAAAATATGTGACCGAAGTCACCAGATTCACATATGTGACCGAAGTCACCGGATTCAAATATGTGACCGAAGTCACTGGATTATGTGGTAAAACCACCAGAATACTTCCCCTTTATCAATTTTACCCATATGCCCATGCACATACATATTATTTAGTTTTCATGCCATTTACCCCAAAATCATAATATAGTCATACTTATTTCACATTTATGCATATAGCAAAATTAACGAAATATTGGGGTAAACATACCTGAATATCGTATACCACTGAATGGTATCCACAATCATTATTAAACATATTGTCATATAAATCACATTATAGATCTATGAGATTTTATTGTAAGGTTACACACCTTATGACAGTGAGAACGATACCTTTCCGCTCGTCAACACCTAATTATTAACACATCTGATTAGAACACACTATTACTTATAATCTATATTATAGATGAGAGATCCAAATCCTTACCCTCGGATTCTCGAACAACGTTATTTGTGGTTTTCTCCGCTAGATGGATCAAAACCCATCGACAACCCACTAACGAAAAGTGGTTCGGTTATGCATACGACTTCAAATAACCGATCTTAGTTAGCGGAGGGTCCATAACCCGGTGGAAAATCTCTTATCCCGATCTGACCCCTTCGTTTGAAGTTTGAGGGTATATGATGCCTCCTCTCTTCCAAACACTCTGTCTTGCTCTTTTCGAACCTATCTTGTTAGTTTCAAAATCACCCCTAAAATAAAGTTGATTAATAATCTATCTAAAAGAATTGATATAACCGAAAGTGATATTCTTACCTTGGATGATTTGAAAGGTTTCTCTTAAAACGTTGGTTTCAAAAGATTCTTAAAATCCTTCCAAGGATTGACCTAGGAGAGAAAAAATAAGAGAATTATGTTTCTAAATCGGCTATAATAAAAGGAGATAATGAAAACAATTGACCAAAAATCTTACTTGACCACTTGAAGATTCGGCCTTGAACAAAAAGAAGAGAAAAATATGGTGTTTTGGCTATGGTGGTTTCGGGTTTCCAACAAAAGAAAAGAAAGATTGGGATGAAAATAGAGAATGGGAGTTTCGGCCTTAGCAAGGTAAATGAGAAGAGAAATTTGAGAGAAAGGGATGATTTGCTTTTTGGTAAAAATGGTTTCGGTTGAAAGTGAAAAAGAAAGAAAAATAAAAAGAGAAAGAAAGAGAAAGGGAAAGAAAGAAATTAAGAATGCCCTTTGATGCTAGATGGTTCGGTACTAAAGAGGGAGAAAAGAAAAGAAAATTATCTTCAAAGTTTCTTTGGTGTTTTCGGCAATGAGGGAAAAAGAAAAAGAAGAAATGTTTTCCAAACTTTTTGATGCTTTTGACTATAGAGAACAAGAATTTGAGAGAATAGGTATTTTAACCAAAATGGTCAAAATGAAAGCCAAAACAAGGCAAAACTTTTACCTAATGCCATTAACAAAATTCGGCCAGGAAGAGAGATTTTGGAGAAATGAGAGAAGATGCACAAAATGCTAGAATTTTTGGCCAACTATCACCCCCTAATCCAAAGTCAAATTCGGCCAACATGTATGCCAACATAATCCCCCTTTTTCCTCCACATTTCTTCCCCATCAATACTTTGTTTCCTAACACAATTAAGCCTTCTCCCTTAGCCCCTAAAGCCGACTAGGTTCATGGTCAAATGACCATGAAAAAGCTTCCAAAACATCCTTCTTTCTTCAAGCCTTTTGTCCCCCTATCTTACCATATCATCATGATCCCATGCCATAACTTCTAGCTTGCCTTTTTCATATAGTCTACTAACCAAAAATAAGAAGATGACCATCCATTCTAGAATAGTCTTAGCCGACACTATAGGAAAGAAAATAAAAAAAAATTAAAATTCTTCCATTTGCTAGCTAGGGGATTCGAACCTCTCTCCTCATGCATTCACTCATGCACTATTACCACTTTGCCAAATGACTTATTATGCTTTAAACCTCTTGTCAATATTTCTAAAGCCTATCTTGCTTAGCTCCATCTTAATTATTAAAAACTTAATATTTCACTAAGCATTCACTTACATAATGAAGTTCAAAAATAAACTTCCAAAACACACTCAATCATATTTAGGCATGCAACAACATTTAATTAAGTAGAGATGCATAACCCCTAATTATCAGGATGTTACACTTATACTTTTTCATATTATTATGCTTAACACACACTCAAAACTTACTCTTTATGCCTTTCTTCTATAAATATCATTTCAACACTAGGGTTTCGTCAGGCGGGATGTTACAATCACGACATCGAAGGCTTAGAGTCGAGACTTCGGGCTTGGTGTCGCGACATAACGCACCTAGTGTCATGACATCATCGACAAACTACTCCAAGTTGGTTTCTCGTTGAAGTTTTGCTCCATGAGGTGATGGAATTTAGTGTTGCAACATCTTGGCATTAGTGTTGTGACACCCACATCAGATTTAGTTTTCCTCAAGGTTTGGTCATAGTTGTCTCCATGCACAAATTCAAATACACCATTAGACTCCCAATGGAACCATTTTACTAATTTGGGTCTCAAAAGGATTAAAACTAAATAAAAATAGTCATTAATACTAAAACCTAAATATCAACAAAAATAAACATAGAAAAAACTTGTAAATTACTTGAGAACAAATTTATCAAGTGTTCTAGAAAGCTTAATTTGACATATCAAATTATGATCACTCACCACGTCACACCCTAGTTTAGGAAACTACGTCGACAAAGATCGCCTAAGTTGTGAGACTTAGACCGGATAAGGTTGGTAAATGTCATGGCAGAAAACTTCGTAGAACTTCACCAATACTGCGGAGTACCATTTCGAGTAATGACGATATCATAGTTAGGGCAGGGACCTTATTAGGTAGACTTTCCCGCTAATAAGATCGTCACTTGTGTTTTAAGTGTTACTACTAAAGTAAGTATGATAGCTTGTGGAATACGTTTAAGTCAGCTGGCATCCTAGTGAAGGCAACATGTCAGTAATTAGGAGACTTGGAGAGCCCCGTAAGATGTGATTAATTAGTGAAAACGTGTGAGAACAAGTAATGGTTAAAGATAATCTTGATTGAGATTTGGATGTAAGTTATTTATAAATAGGATAGCGTGATAATGGAAAGAATAATTATGATTCATCTTCTCCAATAGACTTTGTTATCATCGAAGAAACCAAGAGAGGTTTTTGCTAATGAAGGTCTTAGCTATTAAAGCTTAGAAGAGCTTCTGTGCTAGTTGACTACTGGTAAAATCTTAAACCTTCCTTTAAGCTTTACTAGATAGATAGAAGCTAACGTAAGAGAAGTTTGGTAGGATTTTTTTTAATAATGGGTATCATGGAAACTTTTATCTAGAAACTATTTACATGTCTACAAGTTCTTGCTATATCGTAAAAGTTTTTGTCATTTTTTATGTTTAAAGAAGCTTTTTATTGTTTTAGCTAAAAAATGAGAAAAAGTCTCAATATTAAATGGAAGGAACCGATAGAGTAAATGAAGCTCTGAGTAAAGCATTCGAATGAGTTCCTTTGTACCTTGTGTTTGGTATCTGCATTAATTCATTTACTCATAATCATTGTAAAGCCAGGTAAGTGTCTCTATCATTTATCTATGGTACTCAGGTCTAAGGAAACATATTCAAAGATTCAGTGCATAAAGGTTATATATAATTAAATAAACCTAAAAAACCTAGTATATACATATGAGTACTCTTTCCTTGGTGCACAAGCACTGTATCTAGACTGATGTAAAGAGGTTGCAGAGGGATGTTGTGTATAATAATAAAAGAAGACACATGATAAAATGTTTTTTCTCCGTTATGACACTTTGATGTAAACCGTGGTTGATGAAAAATCGGCCTTGCGGGGGAACACCTATGTTTTCAAATAAGGAAAGAAGTTAGGAGGATATAGAGGTGATGTTTGTTAAATAAATATGGTGAGCAGATATGAAGATAGAATTAAAAAAGATTGATTCTTGGAACCAGGATCAGAAGCTAGAACAATGATGGGAGTATGTGAGAAAAAGGTGCATGTGGTAGTGCATGTTGTATGAAAGAGTAAACAATAAGTCTACCAGTTATAAAATGGTAGCCCACATAAGTGGTGTATCGTGGAGAAGTTGTGCCCGTGACCATCATGGTAAGGATGATGATTGAAGGGACACAGCCAAATTTGCAGCCATTTGTGAGCCTTCTTATTTTCGTGGGTAACATGTAATTGCTGGAGGTATTAGAACAGTTGTTAGATACTGCCATTTTAAAAAAAAAATTGTACTTGAAACGTTATTTTGAATACTTTGAATGTTGATTAATAGTCTTGATGGCTATATATATTATTTTTTATTTATAAACATTGTTTAAAAAGCCACCAAAGGTTTTTCCTTGTATTTTTAAATATGGAATGGTACCATTTTAAATATCCTTCCAAGTAAGTGTAGTCTTAAATTAATAGGAATATTGTGTTGGGAAAAAAAAAGGGGGTACCCACCAAAATAGACAGTTGTTTTAAAAGGAGAGAGTTTTGTGTCTCCAACGAGTCAACCTGTGACGCTATATACCCAGATCCGACGATCGAGTCGGGCGTAAGGTGTTATTGTTTTATTGGTATCAAAGCCTTGGTTTAGCTGATTCTCAAAAATCATTGTCAAATAGAAACCCCGCAATACTTGTTACATAAATTTGGCTAAAACATTCATAGTGTTGCTAACTAAATATGTGTTGTAGCGAAGAAAGAAGAATGTCGGTAAATGCTAGGGGTGTTGATGGAAACAAATACAAAGAAATTCCCCTTCACTAGTAGGCAACCCTGCATTGGTGTTATGGGGATATTGTTCAACCAGTACATGGGAGCTTCCCCAATCTCATCTCATAGACGCTGTGATGAGTTAGTAAAACAAAAGGAGATGGTGAGGACAACAGAGGTTATACCACCAGCATACCTCGATCCTTCAGTTTCGACTGTAGAAGTGTCTAGAGTGGACCCAGTAGAGATCATCCATAAAAGGGGTGCCAAGGAGTGTCAAGGCAATAAAGAACGACCCAGTTGTAGTAAAGAACTAGCTTTCTTGAGTCTGTTAGGTAGTTAAGGAGCTGCAGTGTTCCCCAACTGAGAGTTTGAAATGTGCCATCTCCCTGCTCGAAGATGAGACCTATCAACGATGGATACAGTATCTAGCATAGTCCAAAGAGATCAGGTGAATTGGGACTTTTTCCTAAAGAAGTTTAGGGAAAAGTTCATCAACAAAAAATTTTTTGAGCAAATGAAGATAAACTTTTTGGAACTCAAGAAAGGATAAATGACAATGTTTGAGTATGAGAAAGAGTTTATCAGGTGAAGCAATTATGCTTGGTGCAAGACAAGGAAGGATTGTGCATTAGGTTTGAAGGAGGTTTGAATGAAGAATTAAAGGTACTACTTTCTACCTTTGAGATTAGAGATTTTGATGCATTGTCTGTGAAGCCCCAAAGAATGGAGACAGTCATTCAATAAAGAAATAAGGTCAGGAACAGGGAAAAGAACAAGCGCGTAGCGTCCAACGCAGTGTCTAATGATGGGTTCAAAAGACCCAGAGATGTCAAAGGGTATTCTAATACTCGTGCAAACTAATCACAAGTTGTGGGCTTCCAACAAGAACATAGTGTATGCCAAGCAACATCTATGGCCAACACGGGAGAATCCTAGAGAATGAAAATTCTCATTTGTAATAGTTGCGGGAAGAACTATACTGGCGTATGCTAGAGGGCCACTGAAGGATGTTATAATTGTGGAGCCCATAACCATTACAAGAAGGATTGTCCCATAAAGATAGAAGGATGTCGAAGCCCACGACGTTATCACAGTAACTTCTATTTATTTGACACCTGCATATATACATTGATGGACCTTGGGTCTTCCTATTCTTATACTTGTGATAAGTTTGTGACTAGGTGAAGTCTTAGAGTTGTCCCCACAGAGGTTAGCATGGTAGTCACAAATCCTCTAGGCCGAAGTATTATATTAAATAGGGTGGTAAAGGACTGTTCGCTGAGTTTCAGTGGACATGTACTTTTGGCAGATTTGATGCTTTTGAGTTTTCATGAGTTCGACTCTACATTGTGATTAGATTAGTTGACGAGACATAACGTAATAGTTGAGTGTAAGTCTAGAGGGGTATGGTTAGTATCTGCCAATGGTGATAAGGTATTTGTCTCGAGAGAAGAGCAGGACATCAGAAACAATTTAGTTTCAGCAGTTTCAGCACATAAATTGTTGGTTAAGGGTGGAGATGTCTATTTGGCATACATCATGGATTCTAAGATGGTGATGGAAGACTTCGAGCAAATACCAATTCTGAATGAATTTTTAGATGTCTTTCTAGAAGAAATATCGGGGATTCTGCCAAACAGAGATGTGGAGTTCTCTATTGATGTGACGATGGGGATTGCTCCTATCTCAAATGCACCTTATAGAATGGCTCCAGTAGAGTTGAAAGAGTTGAAAACTCAAGTGCAAGAACTGTTGGATAAGAGATGCGCCAAGTTTTTCTTATCACAAAGAGTTAATTACGTCAAACATCCCTAAATTATGATCATTATCTTAAATTGGTTTTTAAACTTTAAAACATTCTAATTACATCACTAAACTATCGATGTTATGTCAATTAGGTCTTTCAATTATTAACACCATTGAATGACACATCAAATAATATGCAGCCTAATTTAAAATAAAAAAAATTGAAGGAAAGTAAAACATTATTGCGTAATTTTTTGAAAGTAAAAATTAAAAATAAAGTAAAATTGGAAAAAATGAGAGTGAGCAAAAGGTTTTTTGTAAAAGCTTCAAAAACCTCAAAATCAAGATGTTTATAACTTCCATTTTTACAATATTTATTTTTCTTTAAAATTTTCATTTTAAACTACGTCTCACAATATCGACATCTCATTTAATTGTTAAATTAATTATTTTTGTAACAAAATACCTTATTCATCTCAACAATTTGGCGATATAATTAAAGTATTTTAAAGTTTGATGATAAATTTGGCGATACATTGGGATTTAAATTATACAATTGTTTTCACATTGGAGCCTAAATTTTTTTGTCCAAGCTAGTCCATAAATTTGGCAAATATTCTTACATTGGGGCTTAAATATTTTTTGTCCAACTTTTTTTTACTAAAATATCATGAATTAACTTGAACAAAAAAATAAAGTTCAGGCCCAATATAAGAACAATTGCTAAATTTAGGGACTAACTTAAATAAAAGAACCCAAACTCTACTGTAATAACAATTATTAAATTCATAAACTAACTTAAAAAAAAATTCAAATCCTAAAATAAAAAAAATACTAAATTCAAGCCCAAATAATACTAACGTTTTCTTTTAGAACTTCCGTCCAAATTTCTGTAAATACAAATTTCCCACACATTTGAAAATTATAACAATGTGAATTCAATAGTTGTACATGTTTTACCAATTGATGATGTTTCAGTGACTAATGACAATTCAAAGTTTTCAAAAAGGAGTAATGCCGTGGTTTGAATTTAATAATTGTTTTGCTTAAATTTTTTTTCAAGTATTTTTTAAAAATTTGGTAATTGTTTTTGTTTGGGGATTAAATATTTTTGTCCAAGATAATTAATCAACTTAGCGATTGTTCTCAAATTGCAGCCTAAATTTTTTTATCCTATTCTTTTTAAGGAAATGTTACAAACTAACTTGGATAAAAAAATTTATGCCCTAATATGAGAATAATTATCAAGTTCAAGAATTAACTTGGACAAAAAATGTTCAATATTCAATGTGTACCCTAACTCAAGCTCTAAATAGTGCATTAACCCTTTTCAAAAATATGCTAAAACCTTTCTTTATACTATATTATACATATAGGGAGAGATCTATTTATATAGTGTAAACACTAATTAAAGTAGTTTTACACACTTTTATAACTATTTATATGATTAATATATTAATGATTATATTTTATGATTTATTCATATAGATCTAGCATATCAATTTTAATGTAAATTTAAAACTTATAACTATTTTTTATGCAAAAATTTGACAGTTGAATATAGATTAATATATAGAGTATTTTAGATTGATAAAATAGAGATATCATATTAGTTCAAAATTTATATGTATGACAAATATAATTATATTGATAAATTCAATGATTAAATCATTAAAATATTAATTATATATAGTTGCTAAAATATGTAAAAATACTTTAATTTTTACCTGCATAAGTAGACCACTCTTTTATATATATATATATATAATTTTTATCAAAAACTCAAAAAAATGGATTAATGTAATTAAACATTTTAAAGATAACAACCGCATTGTTAAAGCGAGCGAGATGGCGGGGTCATAGAACATATCTCTTTCACTAGGATCATAATAAAAAATTTTAATTTGCACTTTAATGTTAATAATTTCTATAATTGCATACGTGTCACTTATCACTTAATTAAACTTTTTTTTTTCTGTAGTATTGTCCTTAGGCGATTTATTCTTATGAACAACAATATAATTAATACACCATTTGCTTCCATAAAAAAGATACACCAATTGCAATTTTATAATACTTTTAAAAGCCAATGTTTTATATAATTGTTAGTAATATGGACCTAAGTTAATTGATAGTTAGTTAGTTAACTATTAGTTAGTTAGTAGATATAGCAGTTAGTCTGTTAACTTCTGTTATTTTCCTTTTTTTTCTTTTGTACGTTGTATAAAACCATGCCTTTGCATGGTGAATTAAATAGACAATAAATGTAATTTCCTCACATTCTTTTCTACATGGTATCAGATGTAAATTTTTCTCTGCATTTTCTTGTTTCCCAAACACTCTGTTCCTTTAATTTTCATTAGTTTCTTTCTTTCCAATGGCATTCCATGATCCTACACTACCTTCTAGTCCTTATTACCTTCATCCAAATGAAAATACAGCCTTAGTTTTGGTTTCTCCTGCCTTATCAAGCTCGAATTATCATTCTTGGTCTCGAGCAATGAAACTGGCACTCTTATCCAAGAACAAGCTTCAATTTGTTGATGGTACAATCATAGTTCCGATCAAAACGAATCCTCTTTATCCAGCTTGGGAAAGGTGCAACACTATGGTGATTTCTTGGCTACATAACTCTATCTTGCCTTTGATCATAAATAGCATTCTTTGGCTCGATTTTGCTTATGAGATTTGGCGTGATCTCCATGAACGTTTTTCTTAGGGAGATATTTTTCGCATTTCTGATCTCTAAGAAGAGATTTCTTCTTTCAAGCAAGATGATCGCTCGGTCACTGATTACTTTACTGAGTTAAAGATTCTCTGGGATGAGTTGCTGAATTTTCGACCCATTCCCACCTGTTCTTTTCGCACACCTTGTTCCTATGGTGCTTTTAGTACTCTTCAGACATATCATGATAATGATTATGTCATTTGATTTCTTAAAGGCCTTCATGATCGATTTACTGGTGTTCGCTCTCAAATTATGCTCATTGATCCATTGCCTACGATTAATAAAGCCTTTTCTATGGTCATTCAACAGGAACGTCATCTCACTACTGGATCTGCTCAAGTGTTTGTTAGTAACACAATGTGCCAACATTCTTCTTCCAAGAAATCTTAGTCAAAATCCTCCACTGATTCACGGCAATGTACCTTTTGTGGCAAATCCAGGCACACCGTTGATACATGCTATGAGAAGCATGGTTATCCACCTGGTTATAAGTTTCGTGGCCAGACTTCTCGTGCACACAATGTATTTGATGATGGTGCTGCACAATCCTTGCAACCTTCACAGTCTGTTGCTACCTTGTCGTCTGATCCTTGTGTTAATTTGACACAAGAACAGTTATAACAGTTGCTCACATTGCTTCCATCTTCAAACTCTACCTCTCCACCTCATGTTTCCAACACTGCATCTTCCTTACACCAAACTACTTCTACATCTATATGTAACTTATTTTCCTTTCAATCCCACCATTGGATTATAGATACTGGTGCAACCGGTCATATTACACATTCTTTAGCCTTGTTTGCCTCTTTAACTCCAATTCAACCTGTGCATATCACTCTTCCTAATGGCACCAAAATTTATCCTTGATTTTCTAGCGCAGTTATTTTTAGTGATAGCTTTTATATTACAAATGTTATTTATGTCCCTTACTTTGCTTTCAATCTCTTATTTGTCACTAAACTTACTGCCACCTTACCTTGTTCATTCACGTTTCATAAAACTCATTGTTCCCTGCAGGCCCTTCCCTCTATGAAGATGATTGGTACAGCTAAAGTTTTTCATGGTCTTTATATTTTGGACTCACCAGCTCAAACCTTCTCCATTACTATTCCAACTGTCTTGTCTGCCACCACCACCTCCTTTCATCTTTGGCACCATCGTCTTGGTCACCTTTCTGATTCAAGATTAAATTTACTTTCTTCTTATATTCCTTCTTTGTCCATAGCAAACAATTCTGATTGTAAAGCTTGTCATTTGGCTAAACAAAAGAAACTTTCTTTTCCTGTAAGTAATTCTGTTTCCAATAAAACTTTGACCTTATTCATGTTGATATTTGGGGTCCGGCTGATGTTGTTTTTGTTGCTGGTCACCTTTATTTTCTAACCATTGTTGATGATTTTAGTCGTTTTACTTGGATTATTCTATTGAAAGCCAAATCTAAAGTTCGTACTCATATTCAAAATTTTTATACACTTGTTGAAACTCAATTTTCCTCAAAAATTAAGGTTTTTAGAACTGATAATGGCTGTAAATTTGATATTCCAGCTTTCTATGCTTCTAAAGGAATCATTCACCATACTTCTTGTGCTGAAACCCCACAACAAAATGGTCTTGTTGAATGTAAGCATCAACATATTCTTAATGTTTCACTGGTTCTTTTGTTTCATTCTAACTTACTGAAACATTTTTGGGGACATGCTGTGTTTCTTATTAACCGTACCCCAACTCCTCTTTTAGCTAATCTCACTCCTGTTGACAAACTTTACCAAGCCAAGTCTGACTTTAAACATTTACGAGTTTTTGGTTGCCTTAGTTTTGCTACAACCCTTAATGCCCATCTTCATAAATTTGATCCTTGAACCCGAGCGTGCATTTTTCTTGGGTTTCAACCTAATGTTAAAGGATACATCCTTTTTGATGTAATATCCGGGATTTAAGGGTTGTGCATTTTTGCTTAATTGTATGAAGTAGCATGCCTATGTGTGTTTGAATGTGTTGTGTAAATTTTTGAGAACTCTAGAGTGTAGGTGAATGCCTTAGAAATTATCGGATTTTAAGTCTTAAAGGGGGGAGCTAGGCGAATGAGGCCTTAAGAAAAATTGTAGGGAAAATTGGACAAACAAATGGGCTTGTTAAAGTGGCAAGGAGGCGCCACTTAGGGCCTTGGTAAGTGACGCCTCAAGTAGTGGAGAAGGGCTCAGGTTCGAGAAGCAAGGGAAGCAAAGGGGAGTTTTATTTTGCAGCAAGGAGGAGAGGTAGTGGATAGCACAGGGACTTTAAGAGAATGAGCTTTAGATGTGGTCAAATTCCTTTTAAAATTTAGCTAAGGGCAAAGGATAATGGTTGATTTATTCAGATAATTTTGAATGGATAAAGAAAAGTGAAAATAGGAGGAAAAAGTGGGATCTGATAGGGGAAAGAGAGTTGGCCAGCCAAGGGGTTCTCTTGGTGTCATTTTTGGTCAAGTTAGTAGAGAGGAATAGCCGAATTTCATAAAAACATTTAACCTCTCTTTCTTTTACTCCTTTCTCTCTAAAACCTGTCACTTTCTCTTCTTTTTCTTTTACCTTACCTAAGCCGAAATCTCTCCCTCAAACTCATCATTCCCGAATCTAATTAAGCCCCACACTCCCTCCATCATTTTGATAAAGGCCGAACCACAATACCATTCTTCCCTTTTCCATTGAAGCCGAATCTCTATTTTTCACCATTGCCGAATTGTTCAATCATCAACCTTTCCCTTATTCTCTTCACAAATCCATCAAAAGCTGAATATTCAAAGTAACCCCTAGTCGATTGTTCAGTAAATCCTAAAGCCGAAAGTTTACCTCATTGTCACTCTTTGAATCGATTTCTTCTGCAAGTCTTCTTGTCGATTTCTTGAAGGGGGCTGGCCAATTGCGTTTTGGTTATTCTATTTGGGGAATTTCGGGATTCCTATTGCAGCCGACTTCAGGAGGAGATCTTCGGGATTTCTAGATCTAAGGTAAGAAAAGTATGATCTTAGGCCGAAGGCCATTTATTGAGTTCATTAAGTGATTGAAAATTGGATCTAACATGAGCATATAGGTATTTCGACATCTCCATTAGCAGATAGTGATTTCAGGATTTAGATCCGCAAGGTAAGAGGGCATGAACATTCAGCCAAGGCCATATTCAGTGATTATTGTTTGGCCGATTCTAACTATGATTTTTAGGGAGGAGTACAACCTGTTTCGATAGATTTTCGGGATTCAGTGAACACGATAATAACCAGGTGTGTAGCCTTACACCAATTCCTAATAGATTTACGGTATTAATTAAATATGTATGTTAATAAGAATATGAAAGATGTGGCTAAAGGTACCATTCAATGGTACGACATATTCAGGTACGTTATTCTCTAAAGATCTGTTAATAGTATTATAAACATTGAATGTGACATATATGAAAATTGGTTACGAATATGAATAAGGCATATGGCATGTTATCCGCATGATTTGTATGACACATGGGGCATATGGGTGAGTATGAAAAGGGGAAGTGATCTGGTGGTTTTTACCACAATATCTGGTGACTCATGTCACATAATCTGAATGTGGTGACGTATGTCACAAAATGTTATCTGGTGACTTTGTCACATTATCGTGGCTATGCCACAATTTATAAGGCGATGTGCAAGTCGTCTGCAATGATGCGCTTCGATGGTGTGTAGCGGATGGAGGTCGATTTAGTAATCCCACGGTGTGATGGCGGTCTGGTGATGTGTAGAGGATGGTTATTTAGGTTTGGGTTGGGATTGCATCATTGCCTATATTTGTTATATATATGATTTGTTATGCCTAAATCGTTGGGAGATTGTGTTGGTTGTTACACATTGAGTCCGTTGACTCACCCGTTGTGGGATATCTTTTGGTGACACTCGATAAATGGACCAAGATCGGCGGGAGCTTAGTGGTGGCCATGCTTAGCTCAAACATTTGTTTTATTTTGAATTTTATATTTAAGTATTTTGGATTTATTTGGGTTTTGCTTTGATGTAATATGGCCATTACTATTAAGCTGTTTTAAGTATGCATTTAATTTGGTTTATCATGATCGATTATTATTAAATCAAGATTAAATAACTTCTCTTAAAATAAATTTTAAATGTTTTGACACCCAAACACAATCGATTTTCAATTTAATGTTAAACTCTAAAAACCCGGCAATACCTTTAACTTATTGATTTCAAGTACAAATAAAAATACTGTTTAAATAAAATCTAGTCTTCAAGAACAACATCTTTTTCAATTTGAACCCAACACAAATCAAATGTTCTTCAAAACCACACAAATTTTTCCAAAGTAACAAACAAGTTTTGAACTATTTTACTCAAGGAACATACCAGATCCGGTCGAGGCTCGTGGGTCGGGTTTGGGGTGTTTTAGTTTGGTATCAGAGCCCGGTTCAAAGCTTGGCCTTGAGGGCTTTTAGGCCCAAAATGTTTTTCTATTTTGAAATAGAGCTTTACAAAAGAATGAGCAAGTTTTCTGGCATGGCACCTGAGTCTCCGGCCCGAAGTCCACCAGGTAAGTACTCCTAACCCTTTTGTGATTTGTATGTGGGAAATTATAGGGACATAGACTAGTAGATTAGGAATTATTGAACCCTAGGATTAGTCTACTCCAACTCCAAAATGCATAAAATTTAAAGTCTAAACCAAACAAACCTGTGACTGAGTCGCCGAGTTAAATGTGTGGCAACCGTTGTGCGCATGTCTAGGATTGGATTCAGGGGGAGCTTGGTATTTAAGCAGTCCTAGTGACTCACCTCCTCTCCGCTCGAATCCTATCTAGTGCGTAGTGACGGTTCACCCTAACCAAGAGGACTCAATCACAGGCTAAATTCAATAATTAAAACCCGAAAGGGACCAGTCACCTTATTTTGTGAAATTTTAAAGTCAAACCATGATTATAAAATTCCAAAGTACCCTTGATTTGAAAATGACCAAAATACCCCTGGTTTGCAAGTTGCTCAAATTATCCCTAACCTGTACAAATTACTAAAATACCCTCAGTATGGAAAGTTACCGAAATACTCCGAATTAAAAATTTCCAAAAATACCCTTGTTTTGAAAAATCACCGGGAACCATATTTTACAAAAAATTATCGAAATACCCCTAGTTTGAACAATTACAAAAATACCCTCAGTTTATAAAATTACCATATTACCATTGAATCTTCCTATCAAGTATTCCTATTTTACAAAAAGACCAAAAATCTCTATTTTGCAAAATTTTTAGATACCCTAATTTGAAAAAAAATTTACCAAAATATCCCTATAGGATAAAATTACGAAAATACCCCTAGGTAGTGGAAAACAACAACAATGACAACTACAACACTTTTCTGTAATGAACGCAAGTTCATGAATGTGATGATTCAATGAATGAATTTGAGACTGTGTGTGTGTATGAATTCGAAAGAACTACTCTTTAGAACTATTGAACATAAGACTGTTCGTGATAAATCAGTGGAACAAAAACTAATTCATAAAATTCCTTAACCAAATAAACGCGATTCAGAAGCATGAATTCTAGGGGACGTGGTCGTAATGTGCATGGTCGTGGTAGAGGCCGAATGACCGTATCAGAACCCGTTAGGTCTGGTCAAGGGTCCGAAAATGAAATGCCACCACCACCAGCCGCTGATGTGGAATATCAGGATCAGACGGGGGATGATGCAGTATCACAGGCAATGCTACGAGTTTTGGAAAGGGTAGCTGGAGCAGGAAGAGGCATGGGAGCTCAGAAGTCTATACCTGAGCGACTCCGAGCTAATGGAGCTGAGTTTTTCCGTGGTATATCTGGTGTGGCACCCAATACGGCTGAGTATTGGTTGGAAGCGACGGAGCGATTTATGGATGATTTGGACCTGACTGCCGAGGAGAAACTGAAATAGGTAGTGTCGCTACTCCGCGATGAGTCATATCAATGGTGGCTCACAGTTAGGGATGGTGCTGCTGCAGATGATCTTACTTGGGAATACTTTAAGGCGGCATATTAGAAGAAGTACATTGGAACTAGTTATGTTGATGCGCAGAGGAAGGCGTTTTTGAGGCTGGTTTAGGGAAATAAGTCTGTAGCGGAGTATGAGGCGAAATTCCTAAGGTTGAGCCGGTATGCGCAAGGTATAGTGGCTACGGAGCATGAACGATGTGTCTGACTTGAGGACGGACTAAGGGATGACTTGAGATTGTTGATTGCCCCACAGCAGGAGAGGGAGTTTGCTGTGTTGGTGGAAAAGGCAAAAGTTACTGAAGGAGTTAAGGAGTCTGTGAGACAGAACATGGACAGGAATAAGCAAAAGAGAGGTTTTGGATCATCAGGGTCATCTGGGAATGTTCAGAAGAGACCTAGAACGGATGGGTCGCGAGGTCAACAAACTGCTACGGGAGGACAGTACCGTACTTGTGGCCAGTGTGGAAAGATGCACTTGGGGGAGTGTTGGAAGAAGACGAGAGGATGTTTCAAGTGTGGATCCAAGAATCATATGATTAGGGACTGTCCCATGAAAACAAACGGGAGCCGACCGATGAAGTCGTGGTCCTAACCAGATGAAAGAGGACAATGCAACCACCATGTGGTCGTGGTTAATTTGGCGAAGTAATGGTTACAGTAGAGGATGGAGAACAAGGCGAGAGGTATTGATAGCACGAGGCGAGACAATTTGGGTCGATATATGCGGTTAAATCGGAGGGAGGATGGTGACACACCTGATGTCATAACGGGTATGTTCCTTATCTTTGGATTACCCCTTATTGCGTTGATAGATATTGGGTCAACTCATTCATATATTGCTAGTAAGGTGTCTGGAACTCTGCATGTGAACTCTAAAACTGTACCTAAGAAGATGACTGTCCTTAGTCCTTTAGGGCAATCTGTAGTGTTAGACAAAATCTTTAGGGCAGTACCCTTGGAAGTTCAGGGGGCACGATTTCCAGCGAATTTAATGGAGTTGCTATTTGAGGAGTTTGACCTAATCTTAGGCATGAATTGGTTAGTGAAGTACCATGCGAATGTGGATTGTGCCGCTAAGCGCATGTTGATAAGAACCCCTGACGACAAAGAAGTTGTGGTGATGGGCGAAAGGCGAAATTTCTTGGCAAATGTGGTATCTGCCCCTAAGGCAGAGAAGATGGTGAGAAAAGGGTGTGTAGCTTTTCTGATGTTGATCAGTGCCTTGGAGGCTGAGGAAGCAGCTGTAGGAGGAGTTAGAACAGTACGAGAATTTGTGGACGTCTTTCAGGAGGAGTTGCCTGGGTTACCCCCGGATAGGGAGGTAGAGTTGAATTGACTTATTACTGAAAGTCTGACTCTCTGTGTCAATTGCTCCGCATGAATGGCACCAAAGGAGTTGGTTGAGCTTAAAGCCCGGATCCAAAATTACTCGATCGTGGGTTTATCGACCTAGTGTGTCTCCATGGGGAGCACGGCCCTATTGTAAAGAAGAAGGGCGGGACTATGCGCATGTGCATAGACTACCGCGATTGAATAAGTGACCATCAAGAACAAGTATCCATTGCCAAGAATAGATGACTTGTTCGATCGACTAAGGGGCCCTGATATTTTGAAGATAAATCTAAGGTCGAGGATATCATCGACTTAAGGTGAAGGAGGCGATATCCATAAGACGACTTCTGGACTAAATACGGGCATTATGAATTCTTAGTAATCTTTATGCGGATTGACAAAAGCCCGATTGCGTTCATGAACATGATGAAGCTGGGTTTTCCAAATTCTATCTGGACCGGTTCGTTGTTGTGTTCATAGACGATATATTGGTGTATTCTAAGTCTGAGGAAGAACATGACGAGCACCTCCGAGTCGTGTTGCAAGTGTTAAGGGAGAAAAAGCTATATGCCAAGTTCAGCAAGTGCGAATTTTGGCTGAAGGAAGTTACGTTTTTAGGGCACGTGGTGTCTGCCGAAGGAATAAGGGTGGATCCTCAGAAGATTGAGGTAGTATTAGATTGGAAATCACCTAAGTCTGTGGCGAAAGTTCGTAGTTTCTTGGGATTAGTAGGCTACTACAGAAGGTTCGTAGAAGGGTTTTCGTCAATAGCTGCACCTTTGACGAAGTTGCTAAGGAAGGAGGTACCTTTCGTATGGACAGATAAGCAACAGGAGAGTTTTGAGAAGCTTAAGAGGGTATTGACAGAAGCTTCAGTTTTGATTCAGCCTGAAGCAGGGAAGGACTATGTGGTATATTGTGATACTTCTCATACAGGATTGGGATGCGTACTGATGCAAGACGGGAAGGTAGTCGCTTATGCGTCTCAACAATTAAGGCCGCATGAGGTTAACTACCAGACGCATAACTTGGAATTAGCGGCAGTGGTCTTTGCTCCTAAGGTATGGAGGCACTATTTATATGGAGAAAGGTCAGTGATCTACACGGACCACAAGAGCCTTAAGTATCTGCTGACTCAGAAAGAGCTGAACCTGAGACAGCGAAGGTGGGTGGAGTTATTGAAAGACTATGATTGTTCTATAGAGTATCACTCGGGCAAGGTGAATGTGGTGGCAGATGCCCTAAGTCGGAAAGTAGTGACGGAGTTAAGGGCAATGTTCACACATTTGAGCCTCTATGATGATGTAAGTTTGCTGGCAGAATTACAGGTCAAGCCGTCATAGCTGAATGAGGTGAAAGAAGGACAGTTGGCAGATGAGGATCTAAGTGTTAAGTTGCGGCAAGTGTAGAGTGGGGAATTAGAAAATTTTGGTGTAAACAGCGACAGAGTGATGTGTTTTCATGGTAAGGTCTGTATGTCGAAGGATGGGGAGTTAAGGCAGAGGATTCTTCAGGAATCGCATAGTAGCCCTTATGTTATGCATCTTAGAGGAAGTAAGTTGTACAAGGATTTACGGGAATAGTTCTGGTGGCCTGGTCTTAAGCGAGAAGTTACAAAATTTGTAGGGAAGTGCCTAACGTGTCAGCAAGCCAAGGCTGAACACCAAGTTCCATCAGAATTGCTTCATCCGATAAAGATTCTGCAATGGAAGTGGGAGAGAATCACCATGGACTTCGTTAGTGGGCTTCCCCTTACGCCTACTAAGAAGGACTCGATATGGGTGATAGTGGATTGGCTGACGAAATCTGCACATTTTATCCCGATGCGGGTTGACTATTCTCTACAGAAATTGGCAAGGTTGTATGTTGCGGAAATTGTGAGGCTGCACGGAGTACCGATGTCGATTATCTCAGATAGGGATCCGAGGTTTACGTCTCGGTTCTGGAAAGCGCTACATCAAGCTTTGGGCACCAGGCTAGACTTGATCGGCATTCCATCCACGATCGGACGGCCAATCTGGCGGGTAATTCAAGTGTTGGAGGATATGTTGAGAGAGGTGTGATAGACTTGAGAGGAAGTTGGGAAGAATATTTGCCTTTAGCAGAATTTGCCTATAATAATGACTATCGGCAAGCATTCGGATGGCACCGTCTGAAACCATCAGTATAGGCGAAATGTCGCACTCCTACATGTTGGACGGAATTGGGAGAACGTCAAATTTTGGGTCCGAAAATTATGGTAGAATCGGAAGAAAAGGTTAAGGTGATTCGGACACGGTTGAAGGAGGCATCAGACAGGCAAAAGTCATATGCAGATCTTAAGCGGAAGGAGATTGAGTTTGCTGTGGGAGATTATGTGTTTCTTAAAGTTTCGCCTTGGAAAAAGGTAATGAGATTTGGTGCATAAAGGAAGTTAAGTCCGTGTTTATAGGACCTTATCGGGTATTGAAGCGAGTTGGACCGATGGCATACCGGTTGTAGTTGCCTCGGGGTTGAGGCGGATGCGATGTATTTCATGTTTCTATGCTACGTCGTTACCGATTGGATCCATCTCATATAGTGCCGGTTGAGGAGGTGGAGCTGAAACCAGATTTGTCATACGAGGAAGAGCCGATTCAGATTCTGGAACGGGATGTGAAGGTACTACGGAGGAAATTCATTCCTTTGGTCAAAGTGTTATGGCGTAATCATGGATCGGAGGAAGCTTATTGGGAGTCGGAAGAAGCAATGCGACAGCAATACCCCCACCTATTTCAACCAGGTAATTTCGAGGTCAAAATTATTTTAAGGGGGTAGAACTGTAATATCCGAGATTTAGGGGTTGTGCATTTTTGCTTAATTGTATGAAGTAGCATGCCTATGTGTGTTTGAATGTGTTGTGTGAATTTTTGAGAACTCTGGAGTGTAGGTGAATGCCTTAGAAATTATCGGATTTTAAGTCTTAAAGGAGGAGCTAGGCGAATGAGGCCTTAAGAAAAATTGTAGGGAAAATTGGACAAACAAATGGGCTTGTTAAAGTGGCAAGGAGGCACCACTTAGGGACTTGGTAAGTGACGCCTCAAGCAGTGAAGAAGGGCTCAGGTTCGAGCAGCAAGGGAAGCAAAGGGGAGTTTTATTTTGCAGCAAGGAGGAGAGGTAGTGGACGGTACAAGGACTTTAAGAGAATGAGCTTTAGATATGGTCAAATTCCTTTTAAAATTCGGCTAAGGGCAAAGGATAATGGTTGATTTATTCAGATAATTTTGAATGGATAAAGAAAAGTGAAAATAGGAGGAAAAAGTGGGATCTGATAGGGGAAAGAGAGTTGGCTGGCCAAGGGGTTCTCTTGGTGTCATTTTCGGTCAAGTTAGTAGGGAGGAATAGCTGAATTTCATAAAAACATTTAGCCTCTCTTTCGTTTGCTCCTTTCTCTCCAAAACCTATCACTTTCTCTTCTTTTTCTTTTACCTTACGTAAGCCGAAATCTCTCCCTCAAACTCACCATTTCTGAATCCAATTAAGCCCCACACTCCCTCCATCATTTTGATAAAGGCCGAACCACAATACCATTCTTCCCTTTTCCATTGAAGCCGAATCTTTATTTTTCACCATTGTCGAATTGCTCAATCATCAACCTTTCCCTTATTCTCTTCACAAATCCATCAAAAGCTGAATACTTAAAGTAACCCCTAGCCGATCGTTCAGTAAATCCTAAAGCCGAAAGTTCACCTCACTGTCACTTTTTGAATCGATTTCTTCTGCAAGTCTTCTTGTCGATTTCTTGAAGGGGGTTGGCCAATTGCGTTTTGGTTATTCTATTTGGGGAATTTTGGGATTCCTATTACAGCCGACTTCAAGAGGAGATCTTCGGGATTTCTAGATCTAAGGTAAGAAAAGTATGATCTTAGGCCGAAGGCCATTTATTGAGTTCATTAAGTGATTGAAAATCGGATCTAACATGAGCCTATAGGTATTTCGACATCTCCATTAGCAGATAGCGATTTCAGGATTTAGATCCGCAAGGTAAGAGGGCATGAACATTCAGCCAAGGCCATATTCAGTGATTATTGTTTGGCCGATTCTAACTATGATTTTTAGGGAGGAGTACAACCTGTTTCGATAGATTTTTGGGATTCAGTGAACACGATAGTAACCAGGTGTGTAGCCTTACACCAATTCCTAATAGATTTACGGTATTAATTAAATATGTGTGTTAATAAGAATATGAAAGATGTGGCTAAAGGTACCATTCAATGGTACGACATATTCAGTGCACGTTATTCTCTAAAGATCATTAATAGTATTATAAACATTGAATGTGACATATATGAAAATTGGTTCTGAATATGAATAAGGCATATGGCATGTTATCCGCATGATTTGTATGACATATGTGGCATATGGGTGAGTATGAAAAGGGGAAGTGATCTGGTGGTTTTTACCACAATATCAGTGACTCATGTCACATAATCGAATGTGGTGACGTATGTCACAAAATGTTATCTGGTGACTTTGTCACATTATCGTGGCTATGCCACAATTTATAAGGCGATGTGCAAGTAAATGCAATGACGCCTTCGATGGTGTGTAACGGATGGAGGGTCGATTTAGTAATCCCACGGTGTGATGGCGGTCGGTGATATGTAGAGGATGGTTATTTAGGTTTGGGTTCGGGATTGCATCATTGCCTATATTTGTTATATATATGATTTGTTATGCCTAAATCGTTGGGAGATTGTGTTGGTTGTTACACATTGAGTCCGTTGACTCACCCCGTTGTGGGATATCTTTTCAGGTGACACTCAGTAAATGGACCGGGTCGGCAGGAGCTTAGTGGTGGCCATGCTTAGCTCAGCATTTGTTTTATTTTGAATTTTTATATTTAAGTATTTTGGATTTATTTCGGGTTTTGCTTTGATGTAATATGGCCATTACTATTAACTGTTTTAAGTATGCATTTAATTTGGTTTATCATGATATGATTATTATTAAATCAAGATTAAATAACTTTTCTTAAAAATAAATTTTAAATGTTTTGACACCCAAACACAATCGATTTTCAATTTAATGTAAAATTCTAAAAACCCGGCAATACCTTTAACTTATTGATTTCAAGTACAAATAAAAATACTGTTTAAATAAAATCTAGTCTTCAAGAACAACACCGTTTTCAATTTGAACCCAACACAAATCAAATGTTCTTCAAAACCACACAAATTTTTCCAAAGTAACAAACAAGTTTTGAACTGTTTTACTCAGGGAACATACTAGATCCGGTCGAGGCTCGTGGGCTGGGTTTGGGGTGTTTCATTTGATCTGTTGTTCCATGTCATCTTTGTTTCCCGAAATGTCATCTTTCATGAGTCAACTTTTCCTTTTTATCCTCAACCGTCTCCTCCCTCCACCCCAAAACTGAGTTTTGATCCTTCCACCACTTATGATTTTCCTTCTCAACACCAAGTTCCCCCACCTTCTCAGCCCACTGTTACACCTACTTCTCCCTTACAATATTCCAGGCCATCTCGTACTCGAAAACCACCTTCTTATTTAGACTACTATCATTGTTCTTTAAGCAAGGCTGCTACCAATCATCTTCGATGTCCAACACATATCTCCAACCTTTCTTCAACCCATTAACATTTCACCCTTGCCATTTTGTGCTTCTTCTGTACCAAAAACATATTTACAAGCTAGTAAACATTCCCACTAGAGAGAAATAAAGCAGGCTGAAATTTTTGCTCTTGAACAAAATAACACCTGGATCATTATGGATTTACCTCCAAGCAAGACCGCAATAGGTTTTAAATGGGTTTATCGAATAAAACATAAAGTTGATGGTTCCATTGAACGATACAAGGCTCGTTTGGTTGCAAAGGGGTTTACACAAGTCGAGGGTGTTGATTATTTTGATACTTTTTCACCTATAGCCAAGATCAACACTGTTCGCTTGTTACTTGCTATTGCTGCTTCACAGAATTGGCATTTGCATCAGCTTGACGTTAACAATGCTTTTTTGCATGGTGATTTGAGTGAAGATGTTTATATGCTTTTACCTCCTAGTTTTACTTCATCAACTCCCAATAAGGTTTGCAAGTTACAGAAATCCTTATATGGTCTAAAGCAAGCAAGTCGACAGTGGTTCTCTAAGCTCACATCTACTCTTACTTCTCTTGATTATATTCAATCTAGTTCTGATTTCTCTTTGTTCGTTAAAAAAGATGTTGTTTCCTTCACTACTTTACTGGTTTATGTTGATGATGTCATTCTGGCTAGTGATAACTTGGATGAAATAGCAAGAGTTAAAGATTTTCTGGATTCTACATTTAAAATCAAAGACTTGGGTGTTTTAAAATATTTTCTTGGACTTCAGGTTGCTCGAAGCTCTTCTGGTATTCATCTGTGTCAACGGAAATATGCTCTAGACATATTGTCTAATTTTGGTTTCTTAGATTGCAAGCCTGTTAAAACTCCAATGACTCCAAAACTTCCTCGAGATGCTATTGCGGAATTACTTCCTGATAATACTCTTTTCAGGAAACTTATTGGCTACTTTTGTATCTGGTTTCTACTAGACTTGATATTTCTTTTGCAATTCAACAATTGAGTCAATTCTTGGACCACCTCTGATCACTCATCCGCAAGTCGCTCATCATGTTCTTCGTTACTTGAATGGTCGCCTCGCTTACGGTCTCTTCTTTTTGCCTCTTCATCACCTATTCTAAAGGCTTTTAATGATTACGATTGGGTGGTTGCCCTTTGACATGCCGATCTGTGGATGGTTATTATCATTTTATGGTGACTCCTTATTAGTTGGAAGGCCAAGAAGCAAACCATCGTGTCCCATTCTTCCTTAGAAGCGAATATCGAGCACTTGTCGCCATCGCTTGTGAAGTTTAGTGGCCGGTTTCTTTTGCGTGATTTGCACATACCTATTTCGGTCATCTTGCTTTGTTTCGTGATAACACTTACGCTCTTGACTTCTTTGCTAATCCCACATTTCATGAGCGTACTAAACACATAGAAATTGATTGTCATCTTGTTCGTGAAAAGGTGCAATTCGGTATCATTGAATCGCTCCTTGCTCCTCCAAGGATCAATGGTGATATTTTTACCAAATCTCTTCTTCTTTGTTCCTTTTAGATCTTGTTGTTCAAGCTGGGATTGCTTTCCATACACTCTCCAGCTTGAAGGGCGCTGTTAGTAATATAGACCTAAGTTAATTGATAGTTAGTTAGTTAGTAGATATAGAAGTTAGTCTGTTAACTTCTATTTTTTCCTTTTTTCCTTTTGTACGTTGTATAAAACCATGTCTTTGCATGGTGAATTAAATAGACAATAAATACAATTTCCTCACATTCTTTTCTACAATAGTTAATCACCACATATGGATTGACCTTTGAAAAAATTGGTAATGTCCTAATGGCATTCTTAATTTTTTATAGAATAATAATATCTATAGAAAATGATGAAAATATTTATCATTTATTAAATTTAATATATATTATAAATAAGATTTTAACTAAATAGGAGGTGAAGTTAGAAATTTGTTAAAGAGATTTATATATTAAGAATGAAATTAAGAATATTGAAGAATTGGGATATATAAGTCTGATTTTAAAAAACACACATGCAGTTAAGTCGGATTATTTGCCCGATTTGATGGTTGGGTTTGAACCATTTTAAATTAAATAAATTTTGATTTATTTTTAATTTAAAAGAACTATTTAATTTAATTAAAAATGTCAAATTGGCAAGATTAGGCTAAGCAAGAAATTTTTTGTTGTCTTAAGTTTAGTTTAGCTTGATTTAAGTTTAATAGAAAAATATTATGTGATATTTAGATTAGCAATAATACAGAAAATATTATAAAACTATTTAATTTTCAAGAGAGTGTACAGGGAAACGGATTGTTTGGAACTTGTTAGTTTGCGGCAGAGGAGGTCGAATAGTGTCATGGATGATGCTTTGGTTCTCCACATTCGTCGTATTTGTTCAAGAGATTGGTTGATCCCAATTCGATATGTTAGTCGGATGGCAAATCGGCCGGCGGATGCAATGGCAAAACTGCGCATACCAGGTTCTTGGACTGCACGTTTGTTCGATAGGTCCGCTACTGGTGTTGTGAGCATCCTGATATCGGTTCTCCCTCGGAGTCTATGTACATGGCCTCGGTTAAGTCTATCTGTTAGTTGGTCTTTCTTACCCAAAAAAAAAACTTATTTCCGTAAAGAAATAAATTATTAAAGTTTCAATGTAAAAAAAATTGTAATATAATTAAAATATGCATAAATGTTTTGATATTATAAAATAAACATATTTACATACATTTAAAAGAAATAAACTATACTATATTGAAATTGTAATTAATTTTTTTTAATTTTTTTCTGTAACATCCTGAAAAGGGCCTATGCATTTTGGCCTAATTGTACAAAAAGACATCTTTTATGTGTTTTGGAATAAATTTGGAATGATTTTTGGAAACATGAGAATGTATGGAAATGTTATGTTGGAAATAGGAAAATGACCATTTTTGGAAACCTAAGCAAATTAGGAAAGTGAACATTTTGGAAACCTAAGTAAATTAGGAAAGTGAACATTTTGGAAACTTGAACATTTTGGAAACTGAACATTTTGGAAATGATCCAAAATGGAAACTGAACATTTTGGAAACTTGAAAATGTAAGAAAATGGCAAGTTATAAAGGATTCGAAAATTTTAGGAAACTTAGAAATGATGCGAAATGTCAAATTTTAAAGTTTAAAATAGGAAATAAGGGCAAGATGGCCTTAAAAGAAAAAGTTGGTAAAGTTTGACACACAAAAGGCTTGGAAAAGTGGCTCAAGATGTCACTTAGGGCCTATGGAAATGGCGCCACATGCGGGATGTTGGGCTCGAGTTCGAAGTCACTTGGGAAGCAAATAAAAGGGAGTTTTATTTTTGCTTCCAAGGCTAAGGGGTGGACGGCACAAGCCTTCTAGAAAGGAGGTGTTTTAATTCCATAAATATGTGAATAATAAGTGATAAATAAGGGATTTTAAATTTGGATTATCTGAGGAGATAATTGATGGATTAAATGCTTTTATTTTTAGATAAAGGAGAAAATATTGTCTTAAGGGAGAGTGGTGGCCAAGTCAAGGACTCTTGGCCTAGCAAATTCGGCTATAAAAGGAGAGCCAAAGTCTTTTTCTTTCATCTCTTCCAAGTTGCCGAAAATTCCCTTGCTCTCTCCTCCTCTCTGCCGAATTTTTCTTTAAGCAAAATCCATCTCTTCTTCTTCTATTTTCTTCTCCTCTCCTTTGCTATTGTCGAGCCAAAACACTCTGTGATCCCTGATTAAAACTCCATAGCCGAAACTCTGTGACTCTAGGCAAGGAAGCAATCGATCAAAGCATTAAAGGTAAGGCTAAGAATTAATCAAGTTCTTTCTTTTTCTATTTGCCGAAAGAGAATGGTCTAATCCCTATTTTTGTCTTATGGCCGAATCTATAAGGATCTCTCAGGTTCTTTTTACAATAGTTGAATACAAGGAGGAATTTTTCGGGAAATTCGAGGATCTAAGGTAAGATAAATATATTTGGTTAAAGGTTATGATTTATATGTTAAATTAAATTTAACATATGATGCTAGGGATGTCGACGATCTTTATAAGGCAAGGAATCCTTTTCATATTTGGAATTTGTAAGGTAGGTGATATTCGCCAAGGCTTGTTTTTTTGATATTTAGGATTATTTCCCATTATTTCAAAAGCGAAAACCGACATGGTTACATGGCGGTGTTAGCCGATTTCAAGGAAAAGGAATACTAGCAATTTTGGGACTTGATTCTGAGATATCCAAATTCTGCAAACAAGGTAAGTAATACAAATCCTACTAGGATTTGGTTTTCTTTAAGCCAAATAGGTTTGTTAATATGCTTTAATGAATGGCCGAATATAGGAGTTAAAAATCTAGATCGGTAGATCGTTCTTCGGGATCTCAAGGAACCCAATAAGCGAATCAGGTGTGTACCCATACTAATCTTCAATAAATTATATGGCAATTATTAACTATATGAATATGCATAAGAATATGAATGTGGTTAAGTACCACAAATATGGTAAGAAGTACTCAGGTACGTTTCCTACTTTTGATAGGATTACGAATATGATATATTATGAACATGTGAATAGGAACATGAATGAGAAATATGTATGTTATATAATTTATGGGGCATTCGGGATCTATGTGAAAGGAGAAGAAGGTGTTGACGTCAGTCTCACCAACGGAATATGGTGACTACGGTCACAAAAATTTGAATATGGTAACTTCGGTTACATTACTTGAATATGGTGTCTAACGACACAAATGATATGGGCGATGAGCACATCGACTGCAGCGACTACCTTCGATGGTGTGTAGTGGATGGAGGGTTGACTTAGTAGTCCCCACGGTGTGACTGGCAGGTACGGGTGGTGTGTAGCGGATGGACAAATAGGCTTGGGTTTGGGTTGCATCATCATTTATTTTTATATGAATATGAATTTGATATGAACATGTATGCCGATTTGTTGAATGTTAATCTTGTGTGCACATTGAGTCTCATTGACTCACCCATTGTGGGAATTATTTTCGGTGATGAACAAGTGATTTGACCGGACGATGAGACCTTGAGGTGGCCATGTTTCATTTGAAGATTTGATTTGATTTGGACTTTATTTCTTTTCAATACATTTAATTTTTTTTTGGGTTTACTTGATGTAATAAGGCCATAAGGCCCAAGTGGATTTCTTTATTTTGCTTTACTTTTAAATATTGTGCTAAGAACTATTTTGGATGTAAGTAAGTACAAAAATTATTTCTTTAAAACCCTAAAATTATTTTGTCACTTTACTTAAATTGGATTTACAAGATTAATTAAATGGGTTTCCAATCTAAGCCCAACTCAAAATAATAGTTTTCAAAATTTTACAAATTTTCTCTAAGTAACTAAAATTTTTGAAACCGGTTTACTTTAGGAACATACCAGATCGATTCGGGCTCGTGAAATTTGGGTGTAGGGTGTTTTAGTTTGGTATCGAGCCAGTTTAAAACTCTCTACACGTGGGCTAAGGCCCAAAACGTTTTCAAAGCGAGCCAAATGATTGTCTTTGAAAAATAAGCGAGTTTTCGGCATGGCACCTAAGTCTCAGACCATGATCCACCGGTAAGTACCCTAACTCTATGTGTGATTACATGATTTATGAAGCTGTATAAGGGTAGAAAAGGCATGGAGCGTGGAATAGAATGATAGGAACTTGAACCCTAGGACTAGTCTACCCAAACACAAACACATAAGACTTAATGCCTTGAACAAACCTATGGCTAAGTCAACGAGCTAGGGTGTGGTAACCCCTGACGCATGTCTAGGATTGGATCAGGAAGAGCACGGTATTTAAGCAGTCCTAGTGACTCACCTCCTCTTCGCAGAATCCTACTTGGTGCGTAGCCGGTTCACCCTAACTCGGAGGCTCGGTGGTGTGGCAACCTCTCGCATGTCTAGGAATGGTTTGGTGGGAGCTTGGTATTTAAGCGATCAGCGTGACTCACCCCTCTCCACTCGAATCCTACAGTGCGTAGCTTTGGTTCACCCTGACCAAGAGGGCTCGGTCATAGGCTAAACATAATGACTAAAACCCAAAAGGGAATTAGCCATGTTTTAAAAAAAAAAAGAGAGAACAAAGCAACAAACCCCAGTTTTAAAATTCTCAAAACTTTCTTTGAAGTTGAGGAAACCATCTTTACAAAAAAAATTTTTTTGATTTGTGAAAATTACAAAAAAAAATACCCTTGTGGTAAAATTACCAAAATGCCCCTAGTTATAAAATGTTCAACTATTCAACAGCTTTACCAAAATGTCATTATTTTATAAATATTCAAAAACCCTAATTTGTAAAATATCAAAATACCTTGATTTTAGAAAATTACAAAATTGCCCCTAACTTACAAAATTACCAAAATGACCCTGATTTCCAAAACTTTTGCAACATCCCCATTTTGGAAGGAACAATTTTCAAAAAGAACCCTCAAAGTTTTACAACTTTCGAAATATCCTTGACTTATAAAATTTTACAAATTTACCCTGATTTGAGAAAAATTACCAAGATACCCCTGAGGTCGAAAATTACTGAAATACCCTCAGATTTCAAAATTTTTCCAAATTACCCCGAGACTTCAAAATTTTCAAAATACTTTTTGATAAAAACACCAAGAAATGTTTTTCTTCTGAAAAATTACGAAAATGCCCCTGTAGGATAAAATTACGAAAATACCCCTGGGTAGTGGAAAACAACAACAACGAAAACTACAACGTTTCTCTGAATGAACGAAAGTTCATACTTGTTTGATGGATGAATGAATGAATGGAAAAGACTGTGTGTTTGTATGAATACGAAAGAACCACTCTTAAATTTCTTTTCATAAAACTCCTTCGCGGGTAAAAAAGTGGAACAATGACTAATCCATAAAATTTCTTAATCAGATTTCGACACTAGAAAATGAGCTCTAGAGGACGTGGTCGTCGTGGGCGAGGTAGAGGAAGGATGACTGTGTCGGAACCCGTTAGATCGGGTCAAGGGTCCGACAATGAAATACCACCGCCACCACCGCCCCCAGCTGTTAATGTTGAGCAGCAGGCTCAGACGGGGGAAGATGCTGTGTCGCAGGCTGTGCTTCGAGTTTTGGAATTGGTGGCAGGTACAGGAGGAAATTCAGGAAATCGTAAGTCTGTGCCTGAACGGCTCTGAGCTAATGGAGTGAAATATTTCGAGGAGTATCTGGAGTGGCACCCAGTCTGACTAAATCTTGGTTGGAAGCAACGAGCGCATCATGGATGAGCTCGATCGACTCAGAGGAAAAGTTGAAAGGATGGTGGCATTGTTACGCGATGAAGCGTATCGATGGTGGTTAAGCATGCGAGATGGTGCTATGGCGGAGGATCGACACAGGAATATGTTAAGGAGGCATTCGGAAGAAGTATGTAGGAACCGTATCTGAGACGAGCAAAGGAAAGCTTTTTTGGGGCTGGTTCAAGGGAACAAGTCCGTAGCAGAATGTGAGGCAGAATTTCTGAGGTTGAGTCGTTATACTCGAGGTGTAGTGGCGACTGAACATGAACGTTGTGTCCATTTTGAGGACGGACTGAGAGACGACCTGAGACTGTTGATAGCACCGCATCAGGAGCGGGAGTTTTTTGCTTTAGTGGATAAGGCTAAAGTGGCCGAGGGAATTGAGGATTCTATCAAGCAGAATACTGATCGAAATAGGCCGAAAAGAGGTTTTGGATTGTCTGGATCATCGGGAATAAGAGGCCTAGGCGATGGGTAGAAGGATCGACAAGTTGGTACCAGAGGCGATGTCGTCCTTGTGAGCATTGTGGAAAGAAGCATTTAGGTGAGTGTTGGAGAAAGGCAGAGTATGTCTTAAGTGTGGGTCCAAGGACCATATGCTCAAGGACCGTCCAAAAATATCGGATGACAAACAAAGAACTCGTAATGTTAATCAGTGGTAGGGAGGACAATGACCTCAACAAGGTCGAGGTTCGAATAATGAGGTAATGGTTCCACCAAGGTCGTGGAGCACCAAGCGGAGGTGTTGAAGGTTGAAGCAAAGCGACCAAGGTTAGTTTATGCAATCTACCGTCGCGAGGATAGTGACGCGCGCAGACGAGACAACGAGTAAGTTTCTTATTTATGGATTATACTTCATTACTTTACTCGCTATAAGATTAGTTCGATCTTATGTTGCTAATGAAGTGTATGGAACCTTGATTGTGAACTCGGAGAATGTGCCTAGAAAGTATGATAGTTCTTTAAGATCGAGTCTTGTGACAATAGCGTAGTGTGGTGAGTTAGAGGTATGCGGATGAATGATAGTAAGTAATTTCAAGGACGAAATTATTTTTAAGGGGTAGAAGCAGTAACATCCGAAAAGGGCCTATGCATTTTGGCCTAATTGTACAAAAAGACATCTTTTATGTGTTTTGGAATAAATTTGGAATGATTTTTGGAAACACGAGAATATATGGAAATGTTATGTTGGAAATAGGAAAATGACCATTTTGGAAACCTAAGCAAATTAGGAAAGTGAACATTTTGGAAACCTAAGTAAATTAGGAAAGTGAACATTTTGGAAACTTGAACATTTGGAAACTGAACATTTTGGAAATGATCCAAAATGGAAACTGAACATTTTGGAAACTTGAAAATGTAAGAAAAATGGCAAGTTCTGAGCCGATCGAAAAATTTAGGAAACTTAGAAATGATGCGAAATGTCAAATTTTAAAGTTTAAAATAGGAAATAAGGGCAAGATGGCCTTAAAACAAAAAGTTAGTAAAGTTTGACACACAAAAGGCTTGGAAAAGTGGCTGAAGATGTCACTTAGGGCCTCTGGAAATGGCGCCACATGCGGGTGTTGGGCTGAGTTCGAGTCACTTGGGAAGCAAATAAAAGGAGTTTTATTTTTGCTTCCAAGGCTAAGGGTGGACGGCACAAGCCTTCTATAAAGGAGGTGTTTTAATTCCATAAATATGTGAATAATAAGTGATAAATAAGGATTTTAAATTTGGATTATCCGAGGAGATAATTGATGGACTAAATGCTTTTATTTTAGATAAAAGAGATAATATTATCTTAAGGAGAGTGGTGGCCAAGTCAAGGACTCTTGGCCTAGCAAATCGGCTATAAAAGGAGAGCCAAAGTCTTTTCTTTCATCTCGTCCAAGTTGTGAAAATTCCTTGTTCTCTCCCCTCTCGCCAAATTTTTCTTTAAGCAAAATCCATCTCTTCTTCTTCTATTTTCTTCTCCTCTCCTTTGCTATTGTCGAGCCAAAACACTCTGTGATCCCCGATTAAAACTCCATAGCCGAAACTCGTGACTCTAGGCAAGGAAGCAATCGATCAAAGCATTAAAGGTAAGGCTAAGCATTAATCAAGTTCTTTCTTTTCTATTTGCCGAAAGAGAAGGGTCTAATCCTATTTTTTGTCTTATGGCGAATCTATAAGGATCTCTCGTGTTCTTTTTACAAGATTGAATACAAGAAGGAATCTTTCGAGAAATTCGAGGATCTAAGGTAAGATAAATATATTTGGTTAAAGATTATGATTTATATGTTAAATTAAATTTAACATATGATGCTAGGGATGTCGACAGTCTTTATAAGGCAAGGAATCCTTTTCAGATTTGGAATTTGTAAGGTAGGTGATATTCGGCCAAGGCTTGTTTTTTTTTATATTTAGGATTATTTCCCATTATTTCAAAAGCCGGAAACTGACATGGTTACATGGCCAGTGTTTGCCGATTTCAAGGAAAAGGAATACTAGCAATTTTTGGGACTTGATTTACAGACATCCAAATTCAGCAAACAAGGTAAGTAATACAAATCCTACTAGGATTTGGTTTTCTTTAAGCCAAATAGGTTTGTTAATATGCTTTAATGAATGGCCGAATATAGGAGTTAAAAATCTAGATCGGTAGATCGTTCTTCGGGATCTCAAGGAACCCAATAAGCGAATCAGGTGTGTACCCATACTAATCTTCAATAAATTATATGGGAATTATTAACTATATGAATATGTATAAGAATGTGAATGTGGTTAAGTACCACAAATGTGGTAAGAAGTACTAGTGCACGTTTCCTACTTACGATAGGATTACGAATATGATATATTATGAACATGTGAATAGGAACATGAATGAGAAATATGTATGTTATATAATTTATGGGGCATTCGGGATCTATGTGAAAGGGAAGAAGGTGTTGACTTGGTCTCACTAATCGGAATATGGTGACTACGGTCACAAAATTTGAATATGGTAACCGGTTACATTACTTGAATATGGTGTCTAACGACACAAATGATATAGGCGATGAGCACGTCATTGCAATGATCGCCTTCGATGGTGTGTAGCGGATGGAGGTTGACTTAGTAGTCCCACGGTGTATTTGGCGGTGCGGGTGGTGTGTAGCGGATGGACAAATAGGCTTGGGTTTGGGTTGCATCATCATTTATTTTATATGAATATGAATTTGATATGAACATGTATGCCGATTTGTTGAATGTTAGTACTATGTGCACATTGAGTCTGTTGACTCACCCATTGTGGGAATTATTTTCGGTGATGAAGGATTTGACGAGGACGGTGAACCTTGAGGTGGCCATGTTTCATTTGAAGATTTGATTTGATTTGATTTGGACTTTATTTCTTTTCAAGACATTTAATTTTTTTTTTTGGGTTTACTTGATGTAATAAGGCCATAAGGCCCAAGTGGATTTCTTTATTTTTGCTTTACTTTTAAATATTGTGCTAAGAACTATTTTGGATGTAAGTAAGTACAAAAATTATTTCTTTAAAATGAACCTAAAATTATTTTGTCACTTTACTTAAATTGGATTTACAAGATTAATTAAATGGGTTTCTAATATAAGCCCAACTCAAAATAATAGTTTTCAAAATTTTACAAATTTTCTCTAAGTAACGAAAATTTTGAAACAGGTTTCTTTAGGAACATACTGAGATCCGGATTCGGGCTCGTGGTAGGGTGTGGGGTGTTTCATTTTCATTACAAGATTTGAGCAGAAAATATTAACAAAATAAGTAATGTAAATGTATCCATTTGATTAATTAAAAATATAAAGGAAATTAAACTAAAAGAAATAAATGATGTATCCATTAAATTACAAACTTTACTAGGATTAAATTGAAAAAAATTGAAGTATCAAATATAATTTTACATTATTTCAACTTTTGGATTACCAAAAGAAAAGTTTACATAATAAAAACGAAGAATAACCTGATTTAGTTATTAACAAGGACCACACTGCCAAAAAGTACATTATTTGGATAACGTTATTCACGCAACTTGTTGGCCTTTTGAAAGCTCCATTTCGCCATTTAGATATTTATGTTGATTTTATCATCATATGTATAAATTCTTTCTCTTAATTGGATCATCGCTTACATATTCACCTAAACGTGGTAAGATAGAAGTATAAGGAGAATTGGTCCCCTCCACGTAGTTTGGAAAAAGTGAGCCTATGCTTATAAAGTTTGGCCTTCTTAACCATATATCAATATAATTTTTTATTAGGGTAATGTTGGTTTTCTTGTCGCTTTGGTAATTAGTTGTGCATGTCATTCAAGTTTCAACTCACTCCATCATCAATAACGACACCTGATTTGTATTGAAGCTAACACTAATTAAATTTCTATTATTTTATGGCAAAAAAAGTGCATATCGTTATATATTTTACAATTAAAATGATAAATAACTTATCGTTTCAGACATTTTGCAATGTTTTAATAATTAGATGTTGATTGAATTAGTTTGATGTTTGGTTTTGGGTCAATTCCATTCGTTTAATTGATTAATTATTCTATATTTGATAAGCATTTAAATTATGGTAGAAAAAAAGTGTATTTAACTCAACAACTTGGAAAGTAATTGAAAGTTAAGACGAAATAGGTTTAATATTAATTAATAAATAAATTACAAAATTGTATGTAACATAATGAATTTTTTCTTGTATGTAACATAATGAATTTTTCTTTATTTTAGTCAAAACAATCCTGCAAATGTACAAATATATATATTAATCATTAAAAATTTTAACTAGTAACAAGAAGCACCAATTAAGCAAACTCTTATTAAATAATATTATTTTTAGAATGAAGCTTTTCTTTTCTTTTTTTGAAAACTTCAGACTAGGCTTATTATTGACAAAAATAAAAGTACATAGTATGAACCCAAAAAATAAACAGCAAAACAATGAACACCTAATAAAACGGCCCAACTCAAAAGTGGCCCAGAACTAAGAAAAATCTAGATATTTTAACCGAATAGTCAAGAATTCATAATAATTACATCTAATTAATGCCCAGTCAGAAATTGCTAAACCCTGTCTTGTCATCTGAGTCTCATTTCTTTCTTTGCTTTTGACGGTTCAGTTTTTGGGAAAGTTGTTCTTCTAAAACCGATTCATCTGCTCTTTTTTCTTTTTCTCTCAGTTCTCTTCTTCCCCTTTCGCTCCTCAATCCGGTTCCCTTCCCTAGTCGATCCTTTGTTGATTTTCAGCATTCCCCGGGACCTTCATATCCAGGTACATCTCTTCCTTCCTTTTTAGAGTTTCTGTTGCCAATATATGCGCGAGAGAATTTGCAGATCTTGGTCTGTGTTTGAACATGAAGCTTCTAGATCTGTTTATGTTCTGCTTAATATCATATATATATATTATATATGCTCCAATATTTGATCGATCTTGACTCTTTGATATACATTTCTTGACTATTGTGAGGGAATCACCTTCTATAATGATCTTCGGCCATTCCTGTTCAACTCCTGTTTGGACCGCTTTTCGACGCGATTGCTTCAGCTACAAAGGCGGAAGTTACCCTGTGGTGGATCTTTGAACAGGTAAGTAAGACAACCCCTTTTTCGTTTCTGGCTACAATTCCTGAGGCAGATTGTTGATGAGTCGCATCATAGGCACCATCAAAATTAATTTTGACGGACTCACTAGGTGGGTGAGTCCATCTTCTTTGCTCCTTCCCCCTTACTGGATTTTTCTTTTCTAAACCATTAAGTTCAGCAAGATAGTTGTTGATGAAGTTTGCTATTTCTTAACCTGTACTATGTTTCTGCTCATGCACTCTTTTATTTCTCTCTCCCCAGATAGCCCAGAGTCCACAGCTGAAGAGTCTGTTCTGGCATGTAGTGAACTGATCAGAGATCCAGGTAATCCACTGTAAAAAATCCATGGTAGAATTTATAAGAATATTTTGAAAATTTAATAGTATCCAAACTTCCACTGTGACAGGACATTCGCTAAAGATATGGTCGATTGTTTCATTACTTTCTCCACATCGGGGGCAGCTTGTATTGCTGACGAGTTTTCGGTGCTGCATATTAACCCTCGTAGGCAGATAGTTCCATGAAATTCTCCATACTGTTAACCTTTATTTTAGTAGGTAGATTTAGGAGCCAGAGTTTTTTGTAAAAATTCCCGTAGTTGGTTCCTAAAGCATAAGTAAGAATTTCATCAGATAGTTGTAATAGTTTGTAGGCGCTGAGGACCGAGAGCTCCCCAAAATGTTCACCTCCCCAGACAAGCAGATCATCATGAGGTGTGCGTGCTAAAGGTATCCGGTATCCGGAGGATTTTCCCAGCATCGTCCTCTGAAAAGGTATTGTTTATGAGTTCTCTTTTCCATATTCTCGCATTGTTGTCGATCAATTCACTAACCTTTGCATCTCGCATAGTATTAATAACTGAAGATAATCTAAAATTAACAGCATCTGGAATCCACGCATCAGCATGAATAGAAATGTTTGAACCTGTACCAACCCTCCGACAATATCCTTTTTCCAAAAAACCTTTCGCTGCCCAAATGCTTTTTCAAATATAAGAGCTAGTTTTTCCTAATCAAGAATTTAAAAAATGTTCATTTGAAAAATATTTTGCTTTAAATTCTTGCTTAACCAAAGAATCCTGATTATTAATAATCCTCCACCCTTGCTTTGCTAGTAATGAAATATTGAATTGTGACAGATTTCTAAAGCCCATTCCCCCTTCCTCTTTCCCATTTTGCGACCAGAATTTAGCGAGGATATTTTCTAGCTCCCCACAAAGATTTTGGTAGGAGAAAACATGACAGCATAAGTTGGAATATCTTGAAGTACTGACTTAATAGGGACCTCCTGTCGCACTTGTGATGGTATTGTGCTCTGGCTTTTAATCCTCGAATTAATTTTGTCCTTTAGATTTTGAAAAGCTTCCTTCTTTCATTTGCCAACCACATCAGAGTCCTAGATGTTTTTACAGATTTGTGGAGCACCTCACCCCTAGTAATCTTGACACCTTCTTTGTCTCTTTCTGTTGTATTTGAACTGTAGAAAATCGTCAACTTGCCAAAATTCATGCATTGTCCTGAACACTGCTCGTATTCCTTCAAAATTTCTTTTAAAAGTCTTGCCCCTCTACTTGTCGCTTCACCAAACAGTATCTAACAGTATACAATCATCTGAAAATAGTAGGTGGGATATTTCTGGCCCTCTTCTACTCGCCCTTACTACCTTGATCAAACCCTCAGTTGTGACGAGTCTTTCATTGCATATAAGAAAATAAAAGGGCTAAGTGGGTTACCCTGATGATGCCCTCCAGTGGGTTTAAAAACATTTCCTGTTGTCCCATTAATGTCGACTGTATGATAGACTGTAGGGATACATTTTATAATTAATGACACCCAATCCTTTGCAAATCCCATTTGAAACATACCTTCCTTTTGAAAAGCCCATTTGACTCTATTATAAGCTTTCCAATTGTTTTTGCCACAAATTTCTATGAAACTGTGCGTATAAACTGATGGGCCTGAAATTAACAAGACAGGTGGGTTTTGGTAGTTTTGGGTATGCACAATTTTGGTGAGATTTAGAGAATCAAAATCCTTCCCATCATTTAGAATTCCCAAGCAAAAATATTCAACACCCTGGCGATGTGCCAAAATCCCTGAAACCGGAAAACCATCAAATCTAGGCGCTTTAGTAGGCCCCATTCCTTTCAAAGCCAGAAATGCCTATTTTTCCGTAAATGGTACTATTAAATCTGTGTTGATATCAGATGAAATATTAGTATTACTGTCCATTAGAAGATGGGATGAGTTCCCCACTCCCTTTGATGTGAATGAATTCCAGGAGTAATTTGAAGCGGCCTCATTAATGGCTAATTAATCAGAAATTACATGTCCTCAGATTACAGCCTAGTATTTATTCGTTTACATACTAAGGCGGTCCTCTGAAAAAGTTAATTTATTATCCCCTAATTGAAACCAGTTAGCTCGTGTCGAATTTTAGTATCAATCAGCTTTGCCATTGTGACATCATTCCTATCGCTTGCCGGTGATTCTTTTAGTTCCTTTGTAAGCCTATTTCTTAAACCATCTGGACCCTTCGTTGTTGAGCTTGCCCACCTCATTAATCTAAATTGCAGCCTTTCTAATTTTTCACCAATAGATCCATTGGAAAACTCCAACGGTTTTTTAGTCTCTCGTTCAACAGATTCCTCCATGGTCCATCATGCCTCAAATTTGAACTTGGAAATACCTTATAACTATTTTCATTATTAGTACTAATAAGTAGCCGGGACAGCGATTTTAAATCGTGGGTTAAATGATGAATAATTTCTCTTGTAAAAGTTGCATCCACTTTTCAATCGCCATGCCTTTATTCAGTTTTCTTTTATATTTGATTACGGTAAGTTCTCTCTCTCATGTAAGATAAGGGTTAGTTTTTTATTGTTTTTAAAAAGTATTTTTGGCTCTAAAAGTATTTTTGAAAGAAACGCGCAGAACAAGTTTTTTATTAGAATTTTTGGCTTTTGTTTTTGAAAAGCATTTCTAATAAGTAAAAATTTTGTTTTTTTTCTTTTAAAAGTATTTTAGTATTTAATTATTTTTACTTTTCTATTAAAGTAGTATTTTTTTTCATGGTGTTTAATTATAAATATTATAAAATTATTAATTAAAATATAAAATATTTTTAAAATATTAATTATAAATATTTAATGGTTATATTTAAATATTTAAAATTTATTATATATATTTTAATTAAATTTTATAAGTAATTAATATTTATAACTTAAAATATTTAAAATATATATTGTATATATTAAAATATTAATAAGTTATAGTAAAATTTTTTATATTCTTATTAAAATATAAGAATATTGATTAATTTTAATTTTATTTAAATATATATTTATTATGTGATAATAATATGTTTAAAATGTGTATTTTATTTTTAAAAGTATTTGACAGTAATGCTGAACACTAAAATTTTAAAGTGAATTTTTAAAATCACTTCTTAAAATTATTTTTTACAGTATTTTTAAAAGTATTTTTCAAAAGTATTGTTAAACTAGTCTTAAACTTTTGTGTGACTTAATGGACTGTCAAATTTAGTCTCGCAAAAAGTTTATTTTTTTCTCTTTCCTCTGTTGATCTTCGCTTTTTTAAAAGTAATATATTATTTCATTAAAATTACCACATACCAGCCATGGGTGATTTCGATCTTGACCCAACTGCCTTAGCAAATCCCATGAGGCATTCTCCTTATTAACATAAGGCGATTTATAAAACCCTGTAAATCTCCATTCTTTATTGACATTGTCCTCTTTTAACATCACATTCTTAAAATTTTAAGATCTACTGTAATTCCTTCTTTCCATGCCATTCAAATTTCATCTCTAGACCCTGTTGCTCCTACATCAAATCCATTCTCAAAATTACATCTCCTCCTAATTTTTTCCATGCGCTTTTCATCAATTTTAGTCTCCATGTTGCTTCAGCAAAAACCGGAACTTTTGTGCTGCCCGTGGACTCCCCAATGTCGCATAATCTTCTTTGCGATTTTCTGCGGGCAAAATTGTACTTCCTTCAATTTGAAATTCGTCGCCATCGTACTTCATTCTTTTTGCATCTTCTTCATAAGAGATTCCTGTACCATCTTCTTCAATTGCAATCTCTTCTGATTTACTTTCTCATTCTACAATAACCATTATAAGTATACACCTCTCTTACTACCTCAATTTGGTAAAATTATTAGTTTTCCCATTCACCTTTTTCTTCCACTTCTCTCTTCCTCCATCTTCATCGCTCTCTCTTTATCTATGAGTTCTGCAGAAACTTGGGTTCTTTGGGACGTATCACATCTATCCTCCACTTGTAAATTTAATTCAGTATTTTTCTCAATATCGCCTATGTATGAACATTGAGGCTGCATTTTCTTTGAACTGTCATTAAACTTTAGACTCTCCCTTCCAACTAAATTTATTTCTGCTTTTAATGCTAAAGAAAAAGGAGGATCAATTCTGATTTTATTTCTTTCAACAGGTTTAAACTTTTGGCATTCTATGAGCCAATGCCCCATCTTTCCACAGCCAAAACAGAATGTTGGTAAATTTTCATATTTGAAAGGAATTCGGGACTTTGATTTTCTGTTGAGGCAAAATTACCGCTGCGCGAGGGTTTCTGCGCATCTAATTTGATTTTGAGCCAACAAATTTCACCGTTAATTTTAGATCTCATAACGCCTCCAAAAGTAACCAAATAGCATTTATTGAATATTTTTTAATCAATATCTGGTGAACAGGGTCCACTCAAAATCCAAAACGGGGATGAATTAAGCCAGATTTGATTTCTTTCCATTGTTCTAGTTTGCAGAAAGTGATAAAATTGTTTCAAAACAACCATGGTTGCCACTCCATAACTAACTTCAAATCTTCTTCAATTTAAAAAACTATCGAAGAGTAGATTTTGTCCTGCCAATTAAATATCTGAATTTTTTTCGCTGAAATTTTTTTTTTCTCTAGAAAACGGGATGATTTTAAAAAGAAAATGGCCACTAATTATTTTTGAAACGTGGGTGGGTCACTTTAGAAAATATTTTGATTTACGAATTTTAAGAAAATAGGTTCAAGAGTCGGTTACACGAGGAAGGATTAGTACCTTTGTAATATTTAGTATCGTGTTGATTGATTAATATCTTAATATTAAAATTTTAAAATATTAATCATTAAAAGTATTTGGATAATTTGAATGGGATATAGAAATTTTATTATATTAAAAGATGAAATACATTTAGACACGATGTTTTAAACTCTTAATATTAAGATCGTTTCATGATTTTTAAAATCTATGCATTTGATTTAAGAAAGCGTATTTTGCTATTTGGTAAAATTAAAAGTTGAAATTCAGTATGATTGGGCATGATTTTTAAATTTTAAGCATGAAATATTATCTTATTTAAAAATACAATAAATAATATTTGAAGGATATTTAATTGTTTGAACGAATAGAAAATTGAGATTCAACTTGATTGGGCACGAATTTTTTGAATTTTTAAATATGAAATATTGTTTTATTTTAAAAAATATAAAATTTTTGAAGAATATTTAGTGATTCAAACGAACGAAAAATTGAAGTCCAGCACGATTGGGCACAATTTTTTTAACTTTTAAACACGAAATATTATCTTTGTGAAATTTTTTTTTTATGAATTTTGAAAAAAGTAAAAATAAAAATATCAATAAGAAAATAATAGTAATAATATTAGAATTAATAGCGGTAATAATAAAAATAATGGTAGTAGTAAAAATAAATGTAATTATAATAAGTATAATTGTAGAAATAATATATATAATAATAGGAGAAAAATAATAGTAATGAAAAATAGGAATAATAAATAGTAATATAAAAAACGATTTTATAATAATAATACATGTAAAATAGTGGCAATAATAAAATAATATTAATAATGTTAACGTACTTGGTAATAGTAATAAAGTAAAAGGAAAAAATATTAAAAGCAATAATAGTAATGGTTACATTAAAACAGTAAGTACAATAATATGTATTTAGAGATAATTGATTTGAAAGTAAAGCAGAATAGGGACTAAATTGAATTTAAAAACAAGCAGTTGGGACAAAATTAGAAATAAAATTAAAAAGATGAATCAATTAGAACTTGCGAGTAATAAGGAGGGGCTAAAAGGGAAAATATCTCCACCCTCCAAAATGGGCTGCTGCGACATCGCAGTACACAGCGACTGAAACTAAAAAAGTTTCTTTTTTTCGACGATCTTAAAATGGGTACGCTTTTACCTCTTTTTTTGTATTTTCGCGTTTATTCTTAAAAACAAGTGTAAAAAATGAATAAAAAGAACAAAATAAAAAGAACACCTTGAATATTTTGAATCTGTCTCAAAATTTTTTTCTTTTTATGTGCTTGATTTCTCGTGTATTCGTAACTATCTGAAAAATAGAAGAAAAAAATCCTCTTAAAATAGAACAAAATCGAATCCCCCAAAACCTCTACTGTTATCTCTTATTTTGTAGGCACACTTAGAGACGTGATGGAACATGATGCCGAAGTGGTGAACGTGACCTGGTGGGTTGCTGGAGAAACGTGCGGCTTGGGGAGATTGTCGTGGGTATTGGCGGCGCGAAGATGCATCTGCTACCCTAGGGTTTACCGATTTTGCAAACTTTTGGGCCGTTTGGGCTGTTAACTTAATTGGGCCCCGATATTACTTTGTGATGGACTGTTGGATTTTGTTTTATTGGGCCTGGGCAAGAGTTTAAAATTGGGCCTTACAACTGCCTCTCTTTGCTCGTTGTCGTGTAACGAGAATAGAGCAAAGATTTTAAGAGGACCAATTTTGCCCGATCTTGCTGAGGCTCGATTTCTTGACGTCTCCTCTCTTCAAGTAGCCTTGCTTTGGCCCACTGCATCTTCAAGGGTATAGGAATTTTGTTTTAATCTGCTCCACTATTGCTCAGTAGAGATAAGATCTGTATTTTCAACCTGTTACCCTTGCTTAGGGGATTAAGGCTCATCGTCTTCGATCAACTCCATTACTGCGTAGGGAGATAATCTGCCTTGTTTCAGCCTGTTACCTTACTGCTTAGGAGATTAAAATCTGTAATTTTCGACCTGTTACCCTACTACTTAGGGAGTTAAGGCTCATCATCTTCGATCTATCACTCTACTGCTTAGGGAGTTAAGATATGTAATTTTTAGCCTGTTACCCTAATGCTTAAGGAGTTAAGGCTATGATCTTCAGTCTGCTCCATTGCCGATACATGGAGATAAGACTTGCTATTCGATCCGCTCTCCTCACCTTTCGGTGAAGATAAGATCTGTTCTTTCAGCCTGTTCCACTCTTGCTCAGTGGAGATAAGGCTATAAACTTCAGTCTGCTCCATTGCCGATACATGGAGATAAGACTTGTAATTTCGATTTGCTCTACTCCTGCTCAGTAGAGATAAAATCTGCTCTTTCAGCCTGTTCCACTCCTGCTCAGTGGAGATAAGGCTGTAAACTTCAGTCTGCTCCATTGTCGATACATGGAGATAAGACTTGTAATTCGATCCGCTCTACTCACCTTTCGGTAGAGATAAGACACATTATCTTTAGCTTTGCTCCACTCACCTTTCGGTGAAGATAAGGCTATAATCTTTGATCTGCTCCACTCCCCTTGAAGTGAAGATAAGATAAGATCTTGCTTTCGATCCGCTTCTACTCTTGCTCAAGAGAGATAAGATCTATTCTTTCACTGCCCCTCCCTTTCGGTGAAGATAAGGCTAGAATCTTGATCTGCTCCACTCACCTTTCGGTGAAGATAGGATTCGCTATGATCTGCTCCACTCCTACTCCGTGAAGATAAGATCGCCTCTTGATCCGCTCCACTCGCTTTCGGTGGAGATAAGATCTGCTATTTTCAGCTTGTTACCCTACTGCTTAGGGGGTTAAGGCTTACTGTATTCGATCTGCTCTACTCCCGCTCAAGAGAGATAAGATCTACATTCCTCTGTAACTCCCATCAATTTTGCTACATTATCCTCTGGGGAACTTACCTGTAAAATTGATTTCATGGGGTTTATCCTTATATCAAATGATTAAGATGTCATGAAAAATGCTCCTAACTATATGTATTATGAATGTTATGAATGGATGCAAAATGTCATGAGAATAATCCATCTTTAACCCTTGGGTTATCATTGCTTCTTTGTTTATTAAGGTGCTCCTTGATGTGTGCTCAATCGATACTTCTAATAGAGAATCAAGATATAAATCCTTCTTAGACCCTTATCTCAAGTGCTCAGAACCCTTTAAGCCTGGTTAGTTTGAAATAACTGTCCTGTTTCAGATTCTTGTATTATTTAGAGACTTTCAGAGTAATACTTAAAACTTTCTTTGTGAAAGCATTATTAGTTCAGTAATCATTACTTCAATAGGAAATGCTTGAAAAAGATTATAAAAATGAATGAAACTGTAATTTATTCGGGATAAAACCCATGAAGAATGGATTGAGCAAAGAAATTACATTCCACTAAAGTACAAAGGATTGAGCAAAGAAAACACATTCTACTAAGGTACAAAAAATGAGTAAAAATAGCAATGATGCCCCAGATATCACAGCCTGAGCTTTTCTGTACGCACTTCTTGAAGACCATTCTGAGTTCAACATGTGTCTAGAAGATCCATGGTACTTTGTCGATGCCTCAAGATGTAACATACCTCCTCGTTATTAATTCAAGCGTAGCGAGACCATTGTATGCCCCATACGAGCTGGTCATAATCTGAGCCGCCCTTTTCGGGTTTTCAACTCAAAGTCCCTTTGGTCTCAAAGCGCCCTTTACGGGTTTTCGCCTTGGTATCTTTTTTTTTTGAACTCAAGACGCCCTTTGTAGGTTTTCGCCTTGGCCCTTTTCATCGAAGTACTTCTTGATCGAAGTCGCATTAATTGGATTTGGCAGACTTTTGCCGTCCATCTCGGCTAGTATCAAAGCTCCTCCAGAAAAAGCCTTCTTTACAACATAAGGTCCTTCCTAATTAGGCATCCGCTTTCCCCTGAAGTCCTTTTGCATAGGGAGGATCTGTTTCAACACCAAGTCTCCTTCATGGAATACTCTAGGGCGGACTTTCTTATTGTAAGCTCGCATCATCCACCTCTGGTACAATTGACCATGGCGAATGGCTCTTAGCCTCTTTTCCTCAATTAGATTCAGTTGATCATGTCGAGATTGAACCCATTCTGCTTCGTCCAACTTCAGCTTTGACAAAACCCGGAGTGAAGGGATTTCAACTTCAATAGGCAAAACTGCCTCCATCCCATAAACCAACGAGAAAGGAGTTGCCCCGGTAGAGGTTCTAATCGATGTTCGATAGGCGTAGAGGGCAAGCGGTAACTTTTCATGCCAATCCTTGTAGGTCTCAACCATTTTCCCCACAATTCTTTTGATATTTTTATTAGCTGCCTCGACTGCTCCATTCATTTTCGGGCGATATGGCGATGAGTTATGGTGCTTAATGTTGAACTAACTGCAGGCTTCCACTATCGCTCTATTGTTCAAGTTTAGTGCATTGTCAGACACGATCCTTTCTGGCATACCGTAGCGACATATGATCTCTTTCTTCAAAAACTTGCTAACTGCCGTCTTCGTGACATTGGTATATGAAGCTGCCTCTACCCGTTTGGTGAAATAATCAATAACCACGAAGATGAAACGATGTCCATTAGAAGCTTTTGGTGAGATCGGCCCAATGACGTCCATGCCCCACATTGAGAAAGGCCACGGAGAAGTCATAACATGAAGAGGTGAAGGAGGTACATGGATCTTGTCCCCATAAATCTGGCACTTGTAGCACTTCTTGGCATAACAGATAGTATTCTTCCATCGTGGACCAGTAATACCTGAATCTCATGATTTGTCTGGCCATTGTAAACCCATTGGTATGTGTTCCACAGACACTTTCATGAACTTTTTCCAGGATTTTTCTAGCCTCAATAGCATCAACACATCTTAACAATACCTAATCTTTCCTCTTTTTGTACAAGATCTCTCCGTCTAAGACATAGTCATTGGCCTGTCTTCTCAATGTTCTCCTGTCATTTTCTGTTGCTTGATCAGGATATTCTCGGCTCTTCACATACCGCAGAATATCATGATACCAAGGATGATCATCTCTCTCATCCTCTTCGTCGATATTACAGCAATGAGCCGGAGTCTCATAAATACTCATTTGGATGGGCTTCATACCCTCTTGCTCGTTTACTCTAATCATAGAAGCTAGGGTGGCCAAGGCGTCAGCCATCTGATTTTCATCACGCTGGAGGTAAAAGAATGTGATATCATCGAACTCCTCAATTAGTTCCAAAACTAACTTTCGGTAGCTGATCAATTTGGGATCTCTTGTTTCCCATTCTCCTTTGAGCTGATATATTACCAACGCGGAGTCCCCATATACCTCTAGCAACTTGATTTTACGGTCTATAGTAGCTCGGATTCCCATGATACATGTTTCGTATTCTGCCATGTTGTTTGTGCAATCGAAGTCCAACTCGCAAGTGAATGGATAGTGTCCTCTATTTGGGGATACCAGGACTGCCCCAACCCTATTTCCAATGGCATTTGATGCTCCGTCAAAGTTCAACTTCCAAGGACGATCTTTCAAGATATCTTCTTTAATGGTCGCTACAAACATCAAATCTTCATTGGGAAAATCAAAATTCAGGGGTTCGTAATCGTCTAGCGCCCCGCTGGCTAGAAAATCAGCTATTGCACTCCCCTTCACAGCCTTCTGGTTCACGTAGACTATGTCAAACTCGGAGACCAAAATTTGCCATCGGGCCATTCTTCCATTCAAAGCGGTTGACTATCATGTACTTAAGAGGGTCCAATTTCGAGATTAACTAGGTTGTGTGGTACATGTACTGCCTCAACCTCCGAGTTGTCCAGATCAATGCACAACACAATTTCTCAATTGGCGAGTATCTCATTTCACACTCGGTGAATTTATTACTGAGGTAGTATATCGCCCTCTTTCTTTCCTGTCTCGTCGTGTTGGCCTAGCACACATCCCATTGAATTATCGAATACCGTCAGATACAGAATCAATGGTTTGTCAGGACTGGACGACATTAACACTGGAGTATTAGACAAGTACTGTTTAATTTTGTCAAATGCTTTCTGGCATTCATCGTCCCAAATGCCTGGATTGTGTTTCTTAAGAAGACGAAATATGGGATCACACTTCTCAGTCAATTGCGAGACGAATCGAGCTATGTAATTTAGTCTTCCTAGAAAGCCTCGGATTTTCTTTTGAGTACGCCACGGAGGTAACTTTTGCACGGCCTTGACTTTATCCGAATCTACTTCGATTCCTTTTTCACTAACCACGAAACCAAGTAGCTTCCCTGATCGAGCCTCAAAAGTACACTTGGCTGGATTGAGTTTCAGCTGAAATTTCCTCAACCTCAGAAATAGCTTTCTCAAAACTTGCACATGCTCCCCTTCCGTTCGAGACTTTGCGATCATATCGTCGACGTAGACCTCAATCTCCTTGTGCATCATGTCGTGAAACAAGGTTACCATGGCCCTTTGATATGTTGCCCCCGCATTCTTTAACCCAAACGGCATCACTTGGTAACAAAAAGTTCCCCAGAAGGTTATGAATGTAGTCTTTACCATGTCCTCAGGATGCATCTTTATTTGATTGTATCCTGAGAAACCATCCATGAATGAGAAGAATGAAAAACCCGCTGTGTTATCCACCAAAGTGTCAATGTGAGGCAGTGGAAAGTTGTCTTGTGGGTTGGCTTTGTTTAGGTCTCTGTAGTCGATGTACATTCGTACTTTCCTATCTTTCTTAGGAACTGGGACAACGTTGGCTACCCATTTCGAGTAATTCACAACTCGCAAGAACCCAGCGTCAAATTGCTTTTTGACTTCCTCTTTGATTTTCACCGCAACATCGGGTCTCATCCTTCGAAGCTTCTGTTGGATCGGCTTGCAATCTTCTTTTATGGGGATACAGTGTACCGCAATATCAGTGCTCAACCTAGGCATGTCTTGATATGACCACGCGAAAACATCTTTGAACTCTAAGAGAAGTCTAATGAGGTCCTGCCTTGTTTCCTTGGTGATGAGGGTTCCAATTTTCACCTCTCTCCCTTCCTCCAGAGTCACATTATCAATTGTCTCTTTGTGAGGCAAAATCAGCTTTTCCTCCTGCTCTACCATCCTTAACAAATCTGGGGATATAATACAATCTCCGTTATCTCGTAAAGTTCGAGGTTCTTCTAGGCACATGTCTTGCTCATCGTGAAATTCAGGTCAAATAATGCGTTGTTCATGACATCGATATCTGGGGACCTATGGTAGGTATGAAAGAATATTCAATGAAAATGAATTTAAGAATGACTTATTCATGCGTTATGATTATAAATGTAATAGAACAGAAGTAAAAGAAAAATTGCATGGAATGGAAGAAAAAAATGCATTTTTATTGAAAATAACGATGCGTGAACATGCCTATTTCACAAAAGATTCTTATTATTCCTAGGATTGAAACAACAAGTGTTTTTTGAGCATTACTCTGTTTTAGTCCTAAAACTACGAGAATTTTTCCATGATCCAGTTGTCCGAGAACACTTCCAGCTCGTAAGGCGAATACATAAGTTTCCTCTCCTCGAACTTCCTTCAGACACGATATTGATGTTCAAAGTTCTCATCATGTCTTCAGTCGTTTCTCTATTCACAATCTCTAACCCTGAATGGATAATTCCTCCAGACACGAATGTATTAGATATATGGAGAAAAGTTATTGAACCCCATTTGATCTCAACACCATTCAATCGTGCCCTCCGTCTCTCACGTTTCCTTTTTAACTCCTCCTTTCTCTGTCTGGTATTTGGCCTATACCCCAGACCAAAGCGATCATGTTTGTTAACCAATCCTGGCACTCTAACCGGGCCCTGAAGGTATTTTTTGAGTCCCCTTTCAGGCAATGCTCCTTTTCCTACCGTCAGTCGTAGGCCTATCCTTGTGGCTTCAGAGATTTTTGGCACTGGGACCTTGCCACCTTCACTGATGAAAGTCGCATTTATAAACTCTAATGACCTGAAGGAGCACTCTATGGCCGCCGCATCATTCTCTATGTACGGTGCATTACTAGTAACGGACGCGATATCCTCTTCTGCGTTTATGGTTATCAATCGGCCCTCTGTCACCAATTTTAACTTTTAGTGCAATGGCGATGGTACAGCTCCCGTTAAGTGGATCCACGGCCTCTCCAATAAGCAATTGTAAGAAGGCTTGATGTCTATCACGAGGAAATCTACCTCGTACGTGTTTGGCCCAATTAGGAGGGGTATCTCGATCCTCCCCATTACTTTTCTCTCGGTGCTATTGAATGCTCCCACTATATTTTGGCATGTTTTCACGTGAGAGCTGTCTACAGGTAACCTGTCAAGTGTAGATAGGGGCAAAATGTTCAGTACCGATCTGTTATCAATTAATACCCCTGGCAGTGTATACCCTTTGCATCGGGTAGTGATGTGCAAAGCCTTGGTAGATCTCATGCCCCTCGGCGGTATTTCATAATCACTGAACGAGATGAAATTATCTGTGCTTATGTTATTTACAAGACGGTCCAGCTTATTTACTGAAATGTCATCAGCAACATAAATTTGGTTTAACGCTTTCATTGGCGCACTACGGTGTTCTTCTGAGTTTAGCAGTAAGGATAGTACCGATGTGCATGCCGACTACTTGTGTAACTGTTTCACAACACTGTACTCACTGTGCTTCAGGAACCTTAAAAACTCCTCGGCCTCATCCTCTGTTACTGGTTCGTTAATCAGTGGTCCTATTTTCTCGTCTCTCCTTCTCATCATAGAAGACTCAGCTTCTAGGTCGGATGTGCTGGCCGAATTCTCTTTCCTGAAAACTGTCATAGTGCAATTGTAATTCCAAGGTACCCTCTTGTCATCTTTATAAGGAAAAGTCACGAGTTTCTGAATTACAATCCTCGGTGTATAAGGAGAAGTTCTGAGTTTTCGACACGACCCTCGGTGTATCCTTATAAGGAGAGGTCACGGGTTTTTTAATTTCAACCCTCGGTGCTATTTCCACTCTGACCTCGTTGACCCTTGGCCGTGTGATAATCACTATTGGGTGGTTGACTTTAGGGATCCTTTCTGCCGACCAACCCTCTGTGGCGCATACATTCACCTCTTTGGAAAAGTCAAAGAACTCCAGCTCTTTATTATCCATTAACCCTTGTACTAGGGTTCTGAATTCATTGCATTGCTGGATCTCATGGCCTTTCTTTTCATGGAACTCACAGTAGTTCCTTGCATCTCGAGATCTGTTCACATTCCCCTGCAGAACTAACCCCATTTTCTGCATTGCTTTCCAAACTTCCCTCAATGGGGTTCTGACCTCATCGAGTTTTTACTTGATTCTTCTCCCCTTGTTCTCAACTACCGCATTTACCCCCTTATCCGTATGATTAGGTAACGGATTTCCTCCCACAGGGGCGTCATTGAACTCTACCACTCCCGCCTTGATAAGTCTCTCAACTAGCCTTTTGAATGAAGTACAATTTTCTATCGAGTGAGCTACTACATTCGCATGGTATTCACAATGAGCGTTTGTGTCATACCACTTAGGATACGGAGGTTGCAACGGCTTCAAGTAGAATGGGGCTACGGTGTGCGTATCGAACAAAGTTTTATACAGCTCCCTATACGTCACAGGTATGGGAGTAAACTGAAACTTCTCAGTCTTCTGCCTCGTGTTGGGCTCTTGTCTTGATGGGGCCTGCTGGCCCACGGTTACTCTTGGTTGATTAACAATAATGGGTCTGGGATAACCCGAGCTTACATTACTTACTTCATTCTCCCTTTTTCTGGGAGCTAATCTTTTCATACTCTCCCCAGCTTCTATTTTCCCACACCTTATCGCATTTTCTATCATTTCGCCAGACATCACTATATCCGCGAAGCTCTTGGACGCGCTCCCCAATATATGATTGATAAAAGGTGCTCTTAGGGTATTCACAAACAGCATGGTCATTTCCTTCTCCAGCAGCGGTGGTTGGACCTGTGTAGCGACTTTCCTCCACCTCTGGGCATATTTACTAAAACTCTCGCTCGACTTCTTTTCCATATTTTGCAGCGTGATTCTATCAGGCGCTATATCAGTTATGTGGCCATAATGCTTCATGAAGGCCTGTGCTAAGTCCTTCCACGATTTGATTTGCGTACAACTCAGCTGGTTGTACCATTTTGCTGTAGCCCCAGTTAGACTATCCTGGAAACAGTGAATCAACAACTGGTCGTTGTTGACATATCCCGTCATTCTCCGATAAAACATGGTAATATGAGCCTTAGGGCAGTTAGTCCCATTGTACTTTTCAAACTCCGGCATCTTAAACTTCGGAGGAAGTACCAGATTTGAAACTAGACTCAGCTTTCTAGCATCCACTTCGCATTGATAATCAGCACTTTCCAATGCTTTAAACTTCTCCTCCAGCCATTTGCAGCGATCCTCAAACTCTTTTGGGAGTTCTACCCTCGTCTTTTCTTCTTTTGCTACATCATCGAAATTAGGGACCATTGGCCTTGTCAGGTTACCCCCCGGGTTGGAGCTCACGCCTCTGTGGAAATTCTATGGCTGGGGTGTCGATTGGTCTTGGTCGATATTGATGACACTCTCGGTGGTTGTGCTTAAGAATTTTTCGGGGCTAAGCTTGGAAGACAAGCAGAATTTTTATTTTCATCTTCAACATCGCCCATGGGGCCCTTTCTTTTATCTTGCCCTCGAGTCAACAAATGCGTTAACTGGCTCATCATACTCCTCTAGGACTCCAGCATCTGATCCCTCATGTCCTGCTGGATCTTAGCCAACTGTTCCTGTAGTTGGTCTTGCATTTCCTTCTGCATTTGCTCTAACTTTTCCATCTTTTGATCCATTGTTTTTGTTTTTTTCGAGTGTAATAGCGGTGTTCGAGGATAACTATAATATAACCTCTAATTAAAAGGGTTGCGTTATGATATTTAATGCAAATGATGTGATGCAATGCAAATGCATGAAATGCAATGCAAATGAATGAATGCAAAATAAGAGGAGTCGATTCTGATTCAATTTCTTTTGGAATACTTATTGAAAAAACAAAATCCTTTACATAAAATAGAGTCACATATACGACCTAGCTTTTATGCCCAAAGTTTTAACTTTCTCAAGAAGTGAAGCTAACTATCGACCCTGGTCTGACTTTGACTCATATACTATACTTAACACGTCAGCCTGAACTGTTAAAGTTTGTAAATGATCGGCCACTTCTCGTATCTAAACCACAGCTTCACCCATAAGGTAGTCTCTTTCTCTGACTTAGTTCTGAGATCGTTGAAGTTGTTCTTTCCCTCGCTGGTTGTCTGCCTCCAATAGTTGGATCCGGAGCTCACTATTTTGCAGCACTGTTTTGAGCTCCACCACCTTTCCCTTCAACTCTTCAATCTGGCTTAGGCTTGATTCCAACTTCACCGTAGAGTTGTGACTTTAACACAATGCCTTCTCTAATTCTGCTACTCGAGCTCTTAGCATCTTATTTTCGCTTTGGCTCTCACCCATAGTCTTTTTCAGGGCATCCTTTTGTGCTTGAGCCCCATGGAATCTCTTCTTCCACTGGTCGACCTTGGTCTTCTCCTCTTGAACTTCTTGACGCCATTGTTCTGAGGTTTTACCCAGCCCAACAGTCCTCATCGATAGATGCAACTTCTTGTAATCGGTCTTCAAGCTATCCAAATCTTCTTTGGCCTTCCTTTTTCCTTTTCTCAGCTTCTCAGCCTCTGATTTTTGGATATCAATATCTAACATCAAATTCGTTTTTTCCTCTTCCAATTGTCCTATCTTTTTCCCTAACTCTAAATTTTTACTTTCAAAGTCCTGCTTCATGATCTCCAACTCAGAAGGGACTACTTGCAGGTATTCCTCTATCGATCGAGCAGCATCCTGTGTCAATCTGGGGATATTATCGTTTACTCTCCTGCTCCACCATGTATTATATTCGAGGGTTGCCATTGGGCCCATAGTAACTCTTTTTATTCGGTGAATCTGTTTTCACGCATCAAAAACTTCTCGAACTCTTTTATTATAATTATTCCCACTATACGAGAATTCAAACTGAGCTAACCCATGCGTTACTGGTATAAACTGTCTTGATTGGTATTGCCTTAGTACGAGCAAAGGAGCATACCCAACGGCTCCCCAAATCCCTAACAGAGGAACCCAATCATAACTCCCACACCGGTAGAGGATTTCATCGGGAACGAACCAAGGAGCTCTCCATTCCACATCTTTTTCTTGAAGATTCTGAAGAAGCGCGATCCAGTTCTCTTCTGATATGCCATCTCTCCTGGGCGCGGCTGCCAACTCCTTTAATAGGGAGTACTTCACAAAAAAAACCGACAAGAAGTTCTATCTACTTTCTAGAAATGGCTATGGAACCACACCAACAACAGTTGTGCGCATCCCATGAATCTTCCCTCACCTGCTCTCCGGCATGAGTTCAAAGATCTAAACGTTTCGACAAGAATCGCTGGTACCGGTGTAATCCCTTTGTCAAGACGATCGAACAAATCAATAACTGCTTCATCTACATGTCTCAAAGCCTTAGGAAAAATTACCAAGCCATAGATACTTAAGGCGAAAATGTCAACTTTCCTCTTAACATCTGGGTGTGCCACCATCAGGTCTCTCAAGCTTACCCAAGGAATGCATTTCCCTTCACCCTTCTGCTGAATTCGTGCCATGACCCACTGTTCACTCATCCCAGTGATACTCATCAGGTTCTTTACAAAAGTCGGTGCATTAGCGGCCCTGAAGTAAATTTTGTCGACCTGAGCCCTTTGACTGCGAAGCAAAGCCGTATATTCCTCCACGGTAGGCACCAAGTCCACTTCCCCAAACGTAAAATAGCTATAAGCGGGATTTCAATATTGAGTTAGCTCGAAACAAGTGTTTGTCCACTTTGATGTCGAGTAAGTAGGGTAGATCACCATAATTAAGGTAGAAAAGTTGCCTAGTCGCTTCATCCCAACAAGCCCATATATCTCTTAGTTCTTGGAGCTCATTCTGTGTCACACTGATGCGAGTGAAGTCCAATAATTCTGGTGTGTACCCTTCGGTTAGGCTATCCCCCTTCTCAAGCTGTGTCCTCTCTGACCATATACGCACGGTCGTATTATCCTTTACTTTATCAAGAAATCCGTTCTCCATAACAAGCATTCTAACTTAGTAATTAAAACAGGAATCGACGCCTTTTAAGTATGAAATGACATGCAAATATGACCAAAATAAAACAAGTTAGTATCACATAAAAGTAACCAAAGCAAATGAAAAAATGTCAAACCACTATATAGGTAGCCACTAAGGTTTGGCATGGCCCTACCTAAGGTGGGCTCTTAAGGTTCACTATAGATGGTTTAGTTCTAAAAAAAAGGGTACCTGAACCAGCAGATTCTTCAATCCTCACCCATTATAGGCTCATACTGATTGAGTTCAGTTCAAGGGAATACATTTCCCTATGGCTATGCGAAGGTGAAAACCTCACGGAACCATAGGTACGGATGTATCCCGGAAGCAGTCCCCTAGCCCATGCGGGGGTGAAAACCTCACGAAGGCATAGATTTTTGCTCCCACTTAAGGTGTGACCACAACGGTCATGCAATATGAATGCAAAAATATTCTATGTGTCCCAAACCAAAGCAGATATATGACGCGACACAGACTCATGCAAATGAAAAATGAAATAAAAAAATTTATTTTCGATAAAAAGGACATTAATCAATCAATGCTACGGCTTGACTCTCTTATTGGTCCCCAGTGGAGTCGCCAAGCTGTCGAAACCATTTTTTTGTTTGGAAAATGGGTTGACTTTAAAAAGAAAAACGGAGTCGTCACCAATCATTTTTGAAGTGTGATTGGGTCACTTTAGAAAATATTTTGGTCTACGAATTTTAAGAAAACGAGCTCAGGAGTCGGTTACGCACGAGGAAGGATTAGCACCCTCGCAACGCCCAAAATTGGTACCGTGTTGATTGATTAATGTCCTTAATATCGAAAATTAGAAAATATTTTAAAATATGAATCTTTAAAAATGTTTGGATAACTCGCATTGGATATCGAAACTCTCTTGTTCTGAATAGCACGATAGGACACGATGTTTCAAACCCTCAATACCAAGATCGTTCCATGATTTCCAAAATTCATGCATCCGATTTAAAAAAGGGTATTCCGCTATTTGGTCAAACTAAAAGTCGAAACCCAAAGACGATTGGGCACGATCCTCGAATTTTCAAACATGAAATATTGCCTTATTTAAGAAAACTCGATAAAGAATCTTTGAAGGATATTTAGTTGTTTGACGAATAGAAAATCGAGACCCAAAGACGATTGGGCACGAATCTCTCGAACTTCCAAACACGAAACATTGCCTTATTTTCAAAAACATGATCAAAATCTTTAAAGAATATTTAGTGATTCAGACGAACGAAAAATTGAAGCCCAAAGACGATTGGGCACAATTTCGAACTTCCAAACATGAAATATTACCTTTGTGAAACCCTTTTTATGAATTTTGAAAAAAGCAAAATAAAAATATCAATAAGAAAATAATAGTAATAATATTAGAATTAATAGTGGTAATAATAAAAATAATGGTAGTAGTAAAATAAATGTAATTATAATAAGTATAATTGTAGTAATAATATATATGTAATAATAGTGATAAAAATAATAGTAATGAAAAATAGGAATAATAAATAGTAATATAAAAAACAATTTTATAATAATAATACATGTAAAATAGTGGCAATAATAAAATGATGCTAATAATGCTAACGAACCTAGTAATAGTAATAAAGTAAAAGGAAAAAAATTAAAAACAATAATGGTAATGATCACATTAAAGCAGTAAGTACAATAATATATATTTAGAGATAATTGATTTGAAAGTAAAGCGAATAGGGACTAAATTGAATTTAAAACAAGCATCCTGGGCAAAATCGAAATAAAATTAAAAGATGGACCAATTAGAACTTGCAAGTAACAAGGAGGGGCTAAAGGAAAATATCCTACCCTCCAAAGCGATTTCTTCTTGACACCGCAAGACACTGCAATTGAAACTAAAAAGCTTTTTTTTCGACAATCTCAAAATGGGTACGCTTCTACCTCTTTTTTCAGATTTTCGCGTTTAAAACAAGTGTAAAAAAATGAATAAAAAGAACAAAATAAAAAGAACACCTTAAATATTTTGAATCTGTCTCAAAATTCTTTTCTTTTTGTGGACTTGATTTCTCGTGTATTCGTAACTATCCGAAAAATAGAAGAAAAAAAAAACCCCTCAAAATAGAACAAAATCGAATCCCCCAAAACCTCTACTATTATCTTCTATTTTGTAGGCACACTTAGAGACGTGATGGAGCATGACGCCGAAGTGGTGAACGTGACCTGGTGGGCTGCTGGAGAAACGTGTGGCTTGGGGAGATTGTCGTGGGTATTGGCGGCGCGGAGATGCATCTGCTACCCTAGGGTTTACCGACTTTGCAAACTTTTGGGTCGTTTGGGCTGTTAACTTAATTGGGCCCCGATATTACTTTGTGATGGACTGTTGGATTTTATTTTATTGGGCCTGGACAAGAGTTCAAAATTGGGCCTTACACTCGTTTTTTGAATTATAGAAATTTTTTGTCCATATAGTGCATGGTAGGGTTGGTTTTTCACTAGCTACCACCATCGAGCTGTCGACTGATAACTGAATAAGTTTCTCTACCAAAAGGGAGATCTCATCTCCTTTAAAACCCTCTTCGACCCCACACTCCTCCATACGCAGAAAATTTGTTCTCGCTAGGATACTTAAGCAAAGCACTCTTGGCTCAGGGTTTTCTCTTTTATTTTTTTTTTGGAATGAAGATTTTAGTTATAAAAATTAAATAATTAAATTAAAAACCTTTGCTTTTCATTATATGTCAAAAGTGATATGTAGTAGCGACTTTAATACTATAGGTTTCATTTAATTATAATCTGTTTTCGTAGGTGTTATATTTGTTTTATAGCCCATGTTTGAGGTTTATAGTTGTTCATCAAAATAATATTGTAAATCTACATCTTGCACTAAAAGTACAAAATGACTTACTAGTACATCTAGCACTTGTTAGTAAGTTAGATTCTTATTTAATTTGTTTATTAATTTTGTTAAATTTAAATTAAAAATTATTTCCTTCTATATATTTGTGCTTTTATAATTAAAGAGGAGGAAAAAAAACTTGTAATAGTGTTGTGGTGACAGATGTAAAATGTGAACTTCACTAAAGGCTTAGTCCAAATGGCCCAATTACTTTTTTGGTCCATTGATCTCAATCTTCAATGACCTTCTCAGTTCAACCTTCAAGGGGACCTTCCTCCTATTTTAACTTTTCTTAAAGCATCATTTCTGAGTTTGTTAACGCAATCGCTACTTTCTTTGCCGATAGTGGTATTTGTTATGGTAAAATATATTGCAAGTTCCTATCTTATTTGTATATTTACAATTAAATTTTTTATTATATTTTAAAAATTTTAAACTTTTTTTTGGTAATTTAAATCTTTGGTTCAATTGTCTGGTTGATTAAAATTCCACTATTAAATTCAATTTCATTACGTTAATTTTTTATTACAAGATTATTAAGTATTTTTTATTTTAAACGTCGGGCCCCTTTAAATCCAAGGAGAAGGGGTGATGAGGCGGGGCCATCATCAGCACCGACACAGTCACCGGGCCCAGCAACAGCGCCTACACAGTCACCGGGCCCATCAGTTCAGCCGACAACACCGATATCCCAAAGATCTATCGTTCATGCCAAAGCGTACCCTTCCCTTATATGTATCCTCCTAACCCATATATGTTTCAGCTTCCTAGTCCTAGCCAGTTGGAGTGCATGGCGAGTTCGAGTCCGTTCGACTACTTTGTTGGCCACCGATGGTGAGGCCGACGTCGCATGTGGGTTCGAGAGGAGGTGCCGTCGAGAGCACTTCTTTTGCCGTGCTCCTTCTCCGTTTGGGATGCGATCACCCCACCAGTAGTTTATGCAAACACCTCCGGGTCATTATTTTATCGAGTGGGTCACCATCGCAACATCGAACCGGACCCACCGCCGTGAACCCGATTCCCTGCCCGAGGTTCACGACCCCTGCCAAAAGCCGAAGAAAGAGGAATCCAAAGACGCGTGCCGATCGCCTCTGTGGCAATCGGTTCCCACCCCAGTGTCGACACTAAAATAGAAGTGGTTTAATTTTTTTTTGTAATTAAGTTGTAATATATTTAATAAAATTTGAGTTTGTTTTTTTATTGTAATTTAATTTTTTTAATTTATTTAATTTTAATAACATAGCCAATATGAGACAAAAGACCTAAGAACACGGTCAACTATTCCGATTTGGACACGAGCGAGATGTATGGCCCGGGTTCCTACACCATCCGCACAGCTGACTTTGGTTGCTTGTTTCTCGGATATCCATATTGTTGCGTATTCTAGTCGAGCAAGGTCGACCTTTTGGTTTGTGCCTCAATTGTCTATCCAAAGAATGACTTATACGGTGCAAGCGATACCGATGGCCACTTACGTTCATCCGGGATTGGTGGAATACGTGTCTCCACATGTTGTACATGTTTTCTAATTTATACACTTAATCGACATATCTCATTGGATCAAGACGGAGATTCTAACAAGCCGCAATTACATGGGCGCATGGGTAACGGTGCATCAAATATCCCACGATCGCAGTCCTATTTGTCAAATGTACACGATAATGGCCGCCAACAATACCTTGGTTCGATCTCATCATACTCGTGACACGAAACCATAGGTTGTCGCGATCGTGACACACCTTGTGTGTATAGTGTTCGCCGTGCGTTTTCCACGGTTTATTTCTTGCAAGACCTTCGAGCTCCATACATGGCCTCCTTGCATCGCCTCTATAACTCGCCGCTCTCTTGTAAATAGTGCCGCTTAATCGAAAATATGTCTCTCACATAAGCGATGTAATCGGCGGATGATGGGTTCCTTTTAGAATGTAATTTATGCATTCGGCCGGTTTGTGGTCATATGCCCATATCGTGAGCCACCGTCATATGCTTGTGTCCACTGCTCGAAAGGAATATTGCACAGTACCTTGCGCTTTGGCGTTATCGGCATAAACTATCCAAAGATCTTGTGAAAATGGTCTTTATTGATCTCATACCCTGCCAATATACGTTGATAGCGAATATTACATACCACTCTTCAATTGAGAATAAATTGAATATTACAAATGAAATTATATCAATAGACATTTCATACCCATATCGGTCACTTGCTGTTTCTGTCTTTTAGATCGATGTTGCCCATAGTAGTTGGATGAAACATGCCTCAGGCAATATCGATGGTGTGTGCGATGCCACATGCTTCCCTGGGGTTCTATTGCCGCAAGTATTCCAGGGCCCCGATCTGATATAACGTATATGTCAGGTTGGGGGTAAACATGCCTCCTTAACCTAGATAGGAAGAAGTCCCAGTCATCAGCTGACTCCCCCAGTGTTATTACGAATGTAATCGGAAGGATTCTCCCACAGCCATCTTGTGCCACAGCTAGCAATAGTCAATGCGTATATCTACCATACATAAAGGTACCGTCAATTTGTACCAATGGCTTGCAGTATTTAAAGGCATCTCGGCATTGCTTAAATGTCCAGAACAGACGCTTGAACACTGTGCATCCACGGAGCAGACGATCGTTGTAGTACGCAGGTTCCGTTTCAAGTCTGTCGTGCTGCCTGGGACATATCTCTCCAGCACCTGACACCACTGCCAGACTTCATTATATGAAGTGTCCCACCTACCGTGTAACTTTTCTAACACCTTCTGCTTGGCTATCCAACCCTTTCTGTAAGAGGGCGTGTACCCTAATTGGCTACGAATACTGCCAATTAAGGCCGGCACCGTAGTCTTGGGATCGACCTTCATCGTCAGCATTATTAGTTCAGCCAACATGTCTGAATCCATCTTCGGATGATCTTGTGCTACACCTGTCAACGAAGTATGTTAAAAAATGCAACATTACATATTATTACTGTTATTCAAAATCACTGAACACATAGTGGTACTGTACCGGCAAGACATGTATGTGGACCTTTGTACTTTTTTATCTCCCACAACCCTGTCCTTTTCCTCAACGATGCCATGATTTTCCATGAACATGTGCCATCTTGCACTGCACACTTCATCTCGAACTTATCGAGCTTTGATTTAACCACCTTGTAGTTAACCCCGTTCTTAATGCTGAACTATTTCAATGCAGCAAGAAAAGTATTCTTGTTGGAAAAATGGTTACCCACTTCTAATTGGTCCGAATCCAACGAAGAATCTGTACAGTCACGCGTCCGGTGTGGTAGTTCAGGAAACTCCAATGCATCATCTTGAGATAGATTGACATTATGCATGTGGGCTAGAGGCAAGTACGCCCTGAATAGTGGATCTTCTTCTTCTTCATCTGAATCACCCTCAACGTCTTCAAGTACAATTGGAACGGGCTCCAGTTCAAAAAATAATCCAACTTCTGTACCGTCGGGCCCTGCCTCCCGAGGTGGATCCATATCGGATTCATCGTCCGACCCTCCATAACTTGCAACAAACGAGGGCCCCTCGCTGGTGGATGTCGTCGGGAGTACATCATCCCTCCTTAAACATCTTTCGGAAAGATTCCAATTGTATGTAGATTGCCAACCACTAGAAGTTGACGACATCCCCCAATACGTATTTCTATCATCGGACGTCGAATGACAGATATGCATGTCCCATCCACCAACTGAGTTCGTGCAGGGGTTATGTTTTCCATACTACTACCGCACACGGGCATACGTGTTTTGCCTCCCACTTACAGTGTCGGCTTGGGGTCGTGTATTCCCTCGAGCGGCGAGAGATGTCGAGGTTGCAGAAAGATCACTTGGAGATGAAAATTCTACATATACCTCGATATAGGGTGATCCACTAACAAGATGAGTCTCCACCATTGCCTCAAAGCTCCGAGCACCTTTGATGTCGAATGACTCATATCTCACCAGATCAACCGAGGCGCAAAATCTATACTTAATACACTGAACTTTCATTGGCGTTGTTCCAAATATTTTACGCCTAATTCTTTTGCGAAGTTCTACTAAATCGATGTTCCGATTAAAACTCAGTCGCGCTGTGTTTTCCGATAAGAAAACAATGCCATTTTCGGTGTCACGAACTTCACCGTCGTAGTAAATAATAGCATTAATACATTCACTCATTTTCAATTTTTTTTCCTTTTGCCTCAATTTCCCTTATGCAACCTCGTAATGAAATTTGGTGATTTATAGCCTAATTTTGCGGAGACTCTTGTAGCAAAAGCGCCCACGGGAGTGCTTTTGAGACGCATGCTAACAAATGCACCCTCATCGAAGCGTTTTTGGCCTTGTTTGTTGAAATGTCTCCTTAAAATTATTTTGCCGAGACTCATGTAGCAAAAGTGCGCCCACGTGAGAGCGCTTTTGAGACGCATCTTGAAATGCACCTGTTGGAAGCGTTTTTGGCCATTGTTTGTTGTAAACGTCTCCTCAAAATTATTTTGCGGAGACTCATCAGTAGCAAAAGCGCCCACGTGTGGCGCTTTTCAAGACGCATGTCTTGACAGTCGCCTCGCTAGAAGCGTTTTTACTATTTGTTGAAACGTCTCATCAAAATTATTTTTGAGACTATTGGGCCAAAAACTTCAAAATAATTTCAAAGTGCCATTCTCCCCAAAAGCGCGTCACGTCGGTAGCGTTTTGGGGAAATCGACCTAAAGCGCACCCCTGGGGACGCGTTTTAGGTTAGTTTCCCCCAAAAACGCACTGACGTGGACGCGTTTTTGGGGGAATTGGTCCTTTTCCGTAAATTTTCTACAAACTGGCCCATTTCCATAATTTTTGAAATTTTAGGGCTTTTTTTGGTAAATTGCCCTAATAATTACACTTAAGTTTGAATATGTAAAATATAATAACTAAATTTTAAATGTAAAAAGAGACCATGAACCTTAAAGCATATTTTAAGTTTTTCTTTTTCTTTTTCTTGTTTTGGCATCTCCTAGTTATTGCCTTTTCTTTTAGGGATAAATATGAAATGAATAAATTAGTTATTGTGAAATTCAATATAAAATATTGATTTTGTGTATTTATATATAAAATTTTGGTTGCAATTAATAATTATACATAAAATCACATTTTGATTTAACTATACACATTTAAATAATTACGTTTATTTATTTTTAAATTAGATAAACATAGTTGTTTGTATTTACAATAAATGTATTCATGGGAATGAACCACATTTCATCGCCAGTCATTAACTTCTTCGAAGAGCACTTGCATCGAAGGGATTAGGCATTGCTATCGATGGTGGATGCACTAGTTTCAACAACAAAAAAAAAGGTACATATAAAGTGTTTGTATATGCAATATCTACAAGTAAAATGGTGATACATCAATAGTGATGTTTGTGATTTGTAAAAAATGAATCAAATCAAATTTTCATTTATAGAATTACACAAAATCAAAGTTTTTTTTATCACATTACAAATTAAACCAAATGTTTATATAAACTTGTCTGGCTTATTGAAACAAAACTATGATTGATCGAATTCATTTGTGAACTTTAGTTTCAAAAATTTTTGGGTAAACTACAAGAAGTTACCAATGTTGTGAAAGAAAGAAGGAAACTAAAAGAAAAGGAAACTAAAGAAATAAAAGGATAAAAAGAAAAGAAAAAGTTAAAAGAAAATAAAAGAAAATAAAAGAAAAAAGAATTAAATTTCTCAAAAAGAAAACGTATAGGGATTATTTGTGCAATTTAACTTAAAATTTTCATCTAAAATGATTATATAATGTGCCACATCAACTTGCCATTACACTATTAACAAGAGTTAACAACACGGTGGCCAAAATGTAACAAATTGATAATGTTAGTGGTCATATCATAACTTTTCGAATTTCGATAATGTTTGCTTCGATGTCTCGAGCTTTTCAGATAATAACATTTAAGATAAATTTAATATATACTATATTTCCTAAGTCATTTGGTGAAAATATAGTTGAAAATTTTATCAACATTTTCAAAGCATTTCAAAGACTTGCAAAGTACCCAAAAACATGTTTCAAATTTGTTTTAACTTATCTATATATTTTTGAGCCAATACCAAAATGTTTTAATGTGCTTAAAGTATTTTTAGCCATGCTGGTGGTTTGGTTTCGATACTTGGGGCTCTAAGTATGTCACATCCCGAATTTCTTATTCATAAAATTGTAAAATTATAGCAATATTGAATAATTGGCTTAATGTTTAAGAGTTAGTGAAATTATCCTTAAGATTCAAGTATATTTCCCCTTGCCCACAAGTTCTTATTTTCTTTTAAGCATGTGTCGTTCACCCTAGTAATTTGTTAGATTTTAGTCTGACTCAAGCACTGGAAAATATAATTTACTTGATATTCAAAAACAAAATTATATGCTTATCTAAGGTTATCAATTTTTTTTAAATTAAAATAATTTTTTTGAGTTTCTTTTCCTTTTTCTCTCTTCTTTTCCCTTTGTCGTCCCTTACTCCTCTTCCATCTCTTTTCTCTGTTTTCTTTTCTTTTCTTTTTTTCTTTCTCCTCCTCAATTGTGTCGCCACTACTACTATCCTCCATAGTTTCCACCCCTAAATCTAGTTTTTTTTTTCTTCTTATTTTTGTGTCTCTCTCCTTTTCCCTTCTCTAACTATTGATGGTTGCCATTTCTACCATTGATTTCACTCCTCTTGATTTGATTTTCACTGCTACCAATATCAGTAACAATGCCGCCCCATTGTTTTTTTTCTTCCCTCCTCCCATTGTCGCACACAGGGCCTTGGTTGTTGTCATAAGTTGTTTCATTGCCCCTCTAAGCCTCCTTCCTATCATTTTTCTCCATTGCTTCACTACTAATTTTTACATTTTCGTTGGTCAAACCCTCCTTGCTTTTTGCTTAGGGTTTTTCGACTCTGTGATCACCATAAATTATAGATCTAGTAATTGAGTGAAGGGTAAGTACTGATTAATGTTAGATCTAAGGTCGATATTTTGATTTCTCTATTTTCGTTAGGGGTCGTGTAGTGTTGGCTCTATAGCCAATTATTTATTACTAATTCGTGTGTATTATTTTGATTGAAGGACCATATCCAAACGCTTCGGGTCAACATCAGTGTAAAAGGGTGTATCACATCCCTTGTTTTATCGTAATAGAGTAAGTATCGCTCTTGGAAATCAAAATCGGTTAGCCATTGAAAATCCTATTGTGGTCGAACCCTATAAGGTTATTTTAGGATGGTACTAACTCATGTTTATTCTTGGTATGTACAAATATAAATGAGTTCTAGTTGGATCTAAGCCTTAGGAGCTGCGATTTTAAGTTAGTGCTTCAGAATTTTGCTTAAGAGGTGTAGGTCTCCCCTATGTTTAATTAACTTGGATATTATATAAAATCTATTTAAGTGTTGAAATTTGCTTGCTGATTTTGGTTTTTCCGAATGGCCTAAATGCAAATAAGTGAGATGTCAAGCAAGGTACATAATTAATTAGAAAATATATTTGTTAAATGCTCTGTTTGGGTGATGAAATTGTGAATTGAATGCGCGTATAGCATGCTAGATTTTAAAACACTGATTGAAATGCATGTTTTATTCCATGATTGATAATGATTTTATGAAACTATGTGAGCTTGCCATTGTTGCCATTAAATGAAAGGTATGTAAAACATACATTGTAAAAACTTGTTTTCAGTGAAATCAGAATAGTGGTTTCGGGGCCACAAATCTAAGGTCAAAAAATTTATTTTAATATTATTTTATGATCTAAAGCATTGTAGTATTATTGTATAAAAATTTCATTAAGAACTTTTATTGTTTATGTGTTCAATTTGTGAAAAAAGACTAAATCACGTAAACTGTGAAAGTTGTGTTCTATTATCTAAAGGTATTAAATAGCTATAGAAATTTAAAGTGGAGGTCCTTATATGGTAATTAGACCATTAAATGAGTTAGTGGATGTGCATGGCTTGGTAATTGTGAAAATTTTAAAGTTAGGTAAGGGTAATTTGGTAAAAAGGCAATTAAAGATAAAAAAATTAAAGCTACCATCTTTCATACTCTTCTTCAATCGATTTTTACAGCAAAGAATAGCCATGGAAGCTTGAAATTTTTTCCTAAGCAAATCCCTTGCATGTAAGTGATATATTGTCCCGTTTTTGTTGATTTTTATGTTTTCGGGATCGTTGTAGCTTAACCTAGCTAATTAGGGGGCTAATTTGAAAAATGGTTGAAAGACTAGGGTTCTACTATGAGAGCATTTTAGTTTTTTGTGAAGTTTAATGGAAGAAAATGAATCTTTGTTGAGAATTAAACAACTTTTGTTAAGTGATTTTTAATGAAATTGCCAATTAGGGGTTAAATTGAGAAATGTGTAAATTATGTGGTAAATGTGTGAAATTGTGAAATGTATGGGCTGCTATAAGTATATATTAAATTCATATAGGCTTGGTTTTGAGGGAAATTGCATGAATTTTATTTTACGAGCCTAGAGACTAAATTGTAAAGAAATCAAAAGTATGGGGACAAAATAGTAATTTTTCTAAAACATAATTTTTGGATTGAATTGAATAGAATGAGGCTTAAATTAGTTAAATTTGATTATATAGATCAAGAAAAGCAATGTACGGATTTAGATTGGGGAAAGGACAAAGTTTTGGATTAAACGATCGTTTTTCTCCGCATGAGTTTGAGGTAAGTTTGTGTAATTAAATTGTGTATTTATATACTTTAGATTGAAATATATGTATGTAGGTTGTGTAATTACTATGTACAATTATCGAGTGCATAATCGATGATGTACAAAGAATATCGATCCCCATTTGAACATTAGGAATTTGTAGGATACAAATGGCATATCATTAGGGTTACCGATTCCAGCTCTTATGAGCTTACCGATACTCAGCTTGTATGATCTTACCGTTATTTAGCTCAGAAGAGCTTATCGTTTATAGCTCATATAAGCATACATGTACAAGAATTGACGGATTACAGTTCAGTACACCTCGTGTGTACTACCCACGTATCTAACAATATTCTAAGTGGTTCAACGGGCACAATTCTGTTGGGAGTTTATATGAGTTTGATACGAACTAGTACAGGTATTTACGTGAATTACATGGAAATGGTTTATATATATAAGATATATAGATACATGGTATAAATGTTACATGTATATGGAATTTAAATAGTTGTTGAATTCATACATAATTCTCGGTTTTTATATGAATTACATGACTAACTTGGTTAGTGGTCATGTGTTAGGCTTTGGCCAAATTGAATTGTGTTATGCTGAGTTATTTACCTGAATTGTGGTTAAATGGTAAGTTAAATTCTATGTTATACGAACTTACTAAGCTTAATTTCTTACTCTATTTATTTTTTCTTGTTTTATAGTGTTTCGGAAACTCGTTAGGATTGGAAGTTGTCAGAGATCTCATCACACTATCAAACACTATTTTGGTACTTTTGACTTTATATTTTGGTTAAATGGCATGTATAGGTCATTTTGGCTAATGGTAGCTTATATGTTTTGTTGTGTTTTAGCCATTTTAATTGGCTTGTATTGTGGACATACTTTTTGTTATGTAAATATGTAAATAGCCTTATTGTATGTGGTGTAATGGTTGCCATGGGAATGCCTTGTTAATGAATTGGTATTTTGGGTACCAAATAGTTGAGATTGATGAGTGACATACATGCTAAGTATTAGGCATAAAGATGCATATATGTGTATAATTATTTAGGTAGATTTTGGAGACATATTTGGCATGTTATAAATGGCCTATTGAGGTGTCTATAAGAATCATGGTTGTATGTGATATTATAACATGTGGTAAGATTGATATTGATTGGCTTTGAATGCCTATTTATGTCATGGTGATATGCAAATTGTTGGGTTTAGGTTGGTACCAATATTGGGTGAGAAATATGGCCTAGAAAATGACCTATTTTTGTCTACACGGGCAGATACACGGGTGTTTGTCTCATCTGTGTGTGACATACAGCTAGGTGACACAGACGTGTGTCCCCTGTAATTTCTAAAGGAAGCAAGTCATTAGCTTTACACAGGCATGTGGCTTGGCCGTGTCGTACAAGTCAGTATACCCTCCAGTTTTCGCACGGCCTAGCACACGACTTGGCACACGGGTGTGTGAGGCCATTTCAAAGGGTACATGGCCTGGCACACGAGCCTGTGGTCTAGTCGTGTGACTCGAGTCAGTGAGTTACAGGGTACAAGCATGGGCTAGGACACGGCCGTGTGTCCCTATTTCGAATGCCCACACGGCTGGAGACACGGGCGTGTCTCATGGCTGTATGAGACACATGGCCTAGTCACACGGGTGTGCACTTTGAAAATTTTCAATGTTTTCATAAAAATTCCTTGAGTACTCGATTTAGTCCCGAACCATTTTTAATGTTTATTTTGGGCATCGAGGGTTTGGATCCACCGGGGCTTTAAGCCCATTATATGATTAGCAGCTTTACTGCAACATTGAGTAGTGTCGCTGTGAGTGCTACTTTTAGTGTGTGGAGGATAGGTGGGTCGATTTAGAAATCCGCACAGGTGTGTATCAGGTTGGAAGGGAAATGGTGTTTGTAGCGGAAGGATTTTTGGGAGGTTTTTGCATTACCTTGTTTTGCATATGATATGATATGATATGTTATGAGGTCATTATGGGCTAAGGCCAAGACCATCGATTTTGATAGGGCTTAGGCCCAATGTGAATATTTGTATATGATTTGATTGCCAAGGGTTTTACACACTGGGGTTCTAAAAACTTCGAGTACCTCACGGGTTTGTTCCTTTTCTTTTATGCCCTTCCCTTTACCTTCTTTTCTTTTGTTTGGCCAAATAACCCTTTGGCTCTCTCCTCTGCCAAAACCTCTTTTCTCTTTTCCCTTTCCTCTTTGCGATTTCATTTTTTTCCTCTACTTTTCCAAACTTTGACCGATTAGTGTTGGGTAGTTCTTCCTCCACCCCTTTTTGATTAACTGTTTGTCGAATATTGCCTATCTCTCACTCTTCATCTCTTCAATTATGTTTTTGGCTTGACAACTATTCTCTGACGATTCATATTCCTCGAGGAGTGAAAAAGTTTCAGGTAAGATTAAAGTCGTCGAAATCTTTCTATCATCACTCGATTAAAGGTAAGTATAGAGGCTAGCATTCTAAAGTGTAGGCCGAATGTTTTCTGCGATTCTGTAAGTTACCATATGTGGATTTAAACCACATGAATAAACAATCCTATTTAATAAAATCCATTTGTAATGCAGATATTCATCAAAGAGACAATTTGATTAGATTTGATGAATTGTATTTTGAAATGTTCGTAAAAGTTTTCGATTGTCTGATAATGCCTCTTAACCCTAAACTAGCGACGACTACGGGTTAGAGGTGTTACATTTGATTGGTATCAGAGCTACGGTTTAGTCAATTTTTGGACTAACGTAGCGTGTGAGAGTCTAACTATACATATCATATATTTAAACTGTAATAGTGTGATGAATCTTGACGTATAAAATGTGTTTATTGTATAGTGATGGATCCCGAAAAAGTCGTAGCTGATGACGTAGAAAGCAATGTGCCTGCTCCCGCTTAAGGGATAGCGCCATATGATTTGGGATCGGCTACGAGCGGTCAAGAGGGAGAAGCTAAATAAGCTTTCTTCCAAATGATGAGTGAGTTGTTCACTCAATTTTTGAGAAATAATCTGACTGTTTCACAACCTCTGCCCCCGCCTAATCCCCTTCAGACTTCTGCTATACCTCTGGTTATGAATATGAATCTGTTGAACAAGCCTTCGATCGACAAAATCCGTAAATATGGGGCTGAAGAGTTCAAGGCTACTAGTGATGACGATGCTAAGAAAGTTGAGTTTTGGTTAGAAAACACAATCTGAGTATTTGATGAAATGTTGTTGAGTCCCGAAGAATGTATAAAGTGTGTTGTTTCTTTGTTACAAGACGTGGCCTATCAGTGGTGGAAGACTTTGAATTCTGTGGTTCCAAAGGAACGAGTTACTTGGGATTTCTTTCAATCTAAATTTTGAAAGAAATATATCAGTCAGAGATTCATTGATCAGAAACGAAAGAAATTTTTGGATTTGAAACAAAGTCGCATTTCTGTCACTGAATACGAATGAGAGTTTGTGAAACTAAGTCAGTATGCTCGGGAATGTGTATCGACTGAGGTAATAATGTGCAAAAAATTTGAAGATGGCCTAAATGAAAACATTCGTCTGCTAGTTGGTATTCTGGAGATAAAAGAGTTCGTTGTGCTTGTTGACCAAGCATGTAAAGCTGAGGCACTCGGGAAACACAAAAGAAAAGCTGAGTCTAAAGCCAGAGATGTGAGAAAGAGATTTCTGAGCAAATCATTTCAGTCTGCTTTGAAGAAATTCAGAGATGAGCGCAGCCGTTCAAAGACTAATGTGGGATATTCGAGTAGAGATCGAGCTAGGTCATAGTTGAGCTCCAAAGCTCCAGCAACTTCAATGGCAAGTGTTGGAAATGTCCTATCCGATCGACCTGAATGTAAGCATTGTGGTAAAAGACATCCGAAAGTTGTAGATTGAATGATCGAGCTTGTTTTAGATGTGGATCATTAGATCATTTTATCCGTGGCTGCCAAGAATCTGTTGAGCAAGAGATCGTTCAAAATCCAAGGTCTGATAATGTTTCGGCGAGAGGTAGATCTTCTCAAAATACAAGAAATGTCAGTGGTGGTCAGAGAACTATGAGAGACACTGTTGCGAGATTGAAGCTAGAGCGCTTGCCAGAGCATATGCCATCCGAGCTCGTGAGGAAGCTTCATCTCCAGATGTTATTACGGGTACATTTACTCTTTATGATACTTCTGTGATTGCATTGATAGACTCTGGTTCTACTCACTCGTATATATGCATGAACTTAGTATCCAGTAAGACTTTGCCTGTAGAGTCTACTTAATTTGTTATAAAAGTAACGAACCCCTTAGGTAAAAGTGTCCTGGTTGACAAAGTATGCAAGAACTGTCTGTTAATGTTTCGAGATATCTATTTTTCGGCTGATCTGATGTTATTACCTTTTGATGATTTTGATATAATTTTGGGTATGGACTGGTTGACGTTGCATGATGCAGTTGTGAATTGCAAAAGAAAGGCTATTGATTTGAGATGTCAAAATGATGAAATAGTTTGGATTGAATCTAATGATTTGAATGGGTTACCTGCTGTGATATCTATATTGAAAGCTCAGAATTATTTAAGAAAAGGTTATAAAGCTTATTTTTCTTATGTGATTGACTCGAAAGTGACTGAAAAGAAAGTTGAATCAGTGCCAGTTGTTTGTGAATTCTCTGATGTGTTTCTTGCATAATTACTGGGATTACCTCCGATACGTGAAGTTGAATTTGGTATTGATTTATCACCGGGAACGACTCCTATTTCGATAACTCTGTATAGAATGGCACTAACAGAACTGAAAGAGTTAAAGTCACAGTTGCAATAGATGACTGACAGAGGGTTTGCAAGATCGAGTTTCTCACCTTGGGGTGCTCCTGTTCTGTTTGTGAAAAAAAAAGATGGCACGATGAGAATGTGTATTGACTATCGTCAGTTGAATAAAGTGACTATAAAGAATAAATATCCTTCGCCCATAATTGATGATTTATTTGATCAGCTAAAAGGAGCCACTGTGTTTTCAAAGATAGATCTGAGATCGGGATACTACCAGTTGCGAGTCAAAGATTCAGACATTCCAAAAACTACTTTCAGAATGAGGTACAGGTATTATGAGTTTTTTGTTATGGCTTTCGGACTAATGAATGCTCCTGCTATTTTTATGGATCTGATGAACATGATTTTTAGACCGTACCTAGATCGATTTGTTGTTGTTTTCATTGATGACATTTTGATTTATTCTCGAAATGAAATTGAACATGCTGAACATCTGAGAATTGTGTTGCAAACTCTAAGAGAAGAAATTGTATGCGGAATTCAGCAAATGTGAATTCTGGCTGCATGAAGTTGGTTTTTTGGGACATATTGTATCGGCCTTTGGAATACGAGTTGATCCGAGTAAGATTTCTACTATTCTGGCTTGGAAACCTTCGAAGAATGTGTCTGAAGTTCGCAGTTTTCTGAGACTTGCTGGTTATTATCGTCGGTTTGTAAAAAGATTCTTGATGATAACTACTCCGTGGACTAAATTGCTTCATAAAGATGTGAGATTCGAATGGTCCGGTAAATGTCAGAAAAGCTTTGATCAGTTGAAAACTCTGTTGACTGATGCTCCAGTTTTGATACAACTAGAATCGGGTAAAGAATTTGTGATTTACAGTGATGCTTCATTAAATGGTCTGGGATGTGTTTTGATGCAGAAAGGTAAAGTTCTAGCTTATGCCTCGAGACAATTGAAGCCGCATGAAAAGAATTATCTGACACACGATCTTGAGCTAGCTGCGATTGTGTTCGCATTAAAGATTTGGCGTCACTACCTCTTTGGTGAAAAATGATATGTATTTTCGGATCATAAAAGTCTGAAATATTTGATGACCCAGAAAGATTTGAATCTACGACAGAGAAGATAGTTAGAGCTTTTGAAAGACTATGAGCTTGTGATAAATTATCATCCGGGTAAAGCAAATGTCGTTGTTGATGCATGAAGCCGAAAATCACTGCTTGTATTACGTGCAATGAATGCTCATTTAGACCTGCCTGATGATGGTTCAGTTTTAGCTGAACTGAAAGCGAAGCCGACGTTTTTACAATAGATATGTGATGCTCTGAAAGTTCATAATGAAATGATAACAAAACGAGCTCAGTGTGATTTGAATTCTAATTTCAAATTTCTAGTGGATGTTGATGATTGTTTGAGATTTCAAGATCGAATTTGTGTTCGAGAAACTCAGAGTTGATTCAGTTGATTTTAAAAGCACATAACAGTCGCCTATCTGTTCATCCTGGAAGTACAAAGATGTACCATGATATGAAGCAACATTATTGGTGGTCTGGTATGAAAAAGGATATCTCTGACTTTGTGTCGAAATGTATAGCCTGTCAGCAAGTTAAAGCTGAACATCAGGTTCCATCTGGTTTGCTACAACCGATTCTGATTCCCGAATGGAAATAGGATAGAGTGACAATGGATTTTGTTTTTGGATTGCCTTTGACTCCAAGAAAGAAAGATGCAATTTGGGTCGTAGTTAATCGTTTGACGAAATCTGCCCATTTCATTCCGGTGAGAACTAATTACTCACTTGATAAGTTAGCTGAGCTTTACATTTTTGATATTGTGAGATTGCACGGAGTGCCACTGTCTATTGTGTTAGATAGAGATCCGAGGTTTACATCACGATTCTGGAAGAAATTGCAAGAAGCTTTAGGCACAAAATTGCATTTCAGTATAGATTTTCATCCGCAGACGGATGGTCAATCTGAATGGATTATTCAGATTTTCGAGGATATGTTGAGATGTTGCATCCTTGAATTTGATGGTACTTGGGAACTGTACTTGCCTTTGATTGAATTTGCATACAATAATAGTTTTCAGTCGAGCATTAAACTGGCACCATATGAGGCTTTGTACGGATGCAAATTTAGAACACCTCTGTCTTGGACTGAGCTCAGTGAAAATAAGATACACGGGGTCGATTTGATAATAGACACTGAACAGAAAGTGAAAGTAATCCGTATTAGTCTAAAAGCAGCGTCTGATCATCAGAAGTCCTATGCATATTTGAAAAGAAAAGACATTGAATTTGAAATCGAACCGTATAAAATTATCGAGCATGTTGGGCCAATTGCTTATAGATTGTTGTTGCCCGCTGAGCTAGAAAATATTCACAATGTATTTCATGTGTCAATGCTTCATCGATACAGATCCGATCCATCACATGTGTCCTCCATCTGAGATTGAAATCTGATCCGATATGACTTATGAGGAAGAACCAATCCGTATCTTAGCTCGTGAAGTGAAAGAGTTGAGAAACAAGAAAATTTCGTTAGTGAAAGTGTTGTGACATCGACACGGAGTGGAAGAGGCTATGTGGGAGCCTGAAGGTTCAATGAGACAGCAATATCCGAACCTATTTAACGGTAAGATTTTCGTCCCTGAAAATCCCTAAGAGGGAGAATTGTAACAGTCTGATTTAGACCCTAGTCGGAGCAGTGGTTTCGGGACCACAAATCTGAGTCAAAAAAATATTTAAATATTATTTTTTGTGCCTATGATATGTGATTAAGCACGTGTTAAAGTTCCGTGAATTAATTTGTTTGTTTGTGTGCTTAATTTGAGAAAATGACTAAATTGCGTAAAAGGTAAAAGTGGCCTTCTATTTGATTGAGTGGCCTAATTGGTGTGTCTTCTTTTATATGAGGATTTATGTTGCAATTTGGCCATAAGTGGGAGTAAGTGGACGGTAATGGTCAATAATGACCATATATTACATGTTATTTATTTTTAGTATAAAATGTTAAATAGGTAAATTGAATATTAAGCTATTATATCTTAAAACATTAAAGAAATAAGTCATCAAAAGTGGTGTTCATCCACCGTAGAAAAGAAAAATAAGGGTTTAAGCTTTCATGATATTCGACACTTATTTAGCTTAATTCAATGTATGTTTTGCTTCGATTTTTGATAATTTATATGTTTTCGTAATTGTTGCTTCGAGAACTTTGAAACCCATGTTTCAATTTTGTGAATTGATGAATATTTTGAAATATTCCATTGATGAATCTATAAGGTTTGTGATGTTTGATGATGAAATATGAAATATATCTGTTTGATTAACAAATTTTGTCTTTAAATTTTTAGTGAAATTGAGTAATTTGGGTGTAATTGAAAAAATAAATTTTTGAAGGACTAAATTGTGAAATAATTGAAATGTATGGACTAGTATGAAGTATGTGAAAATTTGGCTAAGCATGGGTGACATGAAATTTTGTGTATTTTATGATTTTATGAAATAAGGACTAAAATGTCAAAATGTGAAAATGAGAGGGCTAATTTGTAAATTGCCCTAAATATGTGTTTTTGGATTGATTTGAATAGTTTGGTGAATAAATGGATTAAATTTGAATATGTATAGATCAAGAACCAAAGAAAACAAACTTAGATCGCGGGAAATCGAAAGTAATTGAGTAGCAGAGTCTGTTTCTAATATCCGAATTCGAGGTAAGTCTATATACAAATAAATATATTTGTATTAGTTTTTATATGTTTATATGAAATCTCATTGTGATGAATGAAAATGAGAATGATAGTATATGAATTCTGAGAAAGTATCGACAATGTATCAAAGTCAGAGAAGTCCCGTATGAACCTAGGAATAGATAGGAATTACGTATGTCATGACATATGTGTCCGATATGTGATATCATGTAAGACCACGTCTGGGACGTTGGCATTGATTCAAGATTTCATGTAAGGCCACGTCTGGGACGTTGGCATCGATATGAGATTTACGTGTAAGACCATGTCTAGGACTGTAACTGTAACATCCTGAATAGGGCCTATGCATTTCCAGTTTAATTGTATGAAATGACAAGTTTCAAGTACTATGAATAAATTTGTGAAACTTTTGGAAACCTAGAAATGCATGGAAATGGAAATGAAAAATGGAAATGGAAATGGACATTTTTGGAAACTTAGACATTTTTGGAAACTTAGACATTTTGGGAAACCTGAACATTTTGGAAACCCGAACATTTTGGAAACACGAACATTTTGGAAACCTAAACATTTTGGAAACTCGAACATTTTGGAAACACGAATATTTTGGAAACCTAAACATTTTGGAAACACGAAGATGTAAGGAAAATGGCAAGTTATAGAGCCATGAAAATTTTAGGAAACTTAGAAATAAGGTAGGAATGACAAAATTTAAAGCCCAAAATAGGAGATAAGGGCAAGAGGGCCTTAAAAGAAAAAGTTGGTGAATTTTGACATACAATCGAGCTTGGAAAAGTGGCTCAAGTGTCACTTAAGGCTTATGGATAATGGCTTTGAGTTCGAGTCACATGGAAAGCAATTATTGAAGGTTTAATTTTGTTTCCCAAGGCTAGGGATGGACGGCACATGTTTGATTGAAAGGGAAGAGTTTTATTTTATTAAAACTTGTCAAATTAAAGTGATAAATAGAGGATTTATTTTACTAAGATAAATAAGGAATTAAAGGATGGATTAAAGGTTATTTTAATTTAATAAAGTGATAATTAATGAAGATTAAATTATCACTTGGGAGAGTAATGGCCAAGTTTTGGACTCTTGGTCTATGATTCAGCTTAAAAGAGGAAAGAGAGACTTTTCTCTCATTCACTCCACTTTAGAAATTTTGCTCTCTCTTTCCCTCTCTTTGCGAAATTTCCCCAAGAAAGGACTCCATCTTTTCTTTTCCTTCCTTTTGCCATTGCCTAGTCAAAACTCTTCTCTTCCAATCTCGGTTAGATCTCCATAGCGGATCTCAAGAACTCCAAGACAAGGAAACAAGTGATTGAAGGTTTCAAGGTAAGTTAAGCCATTCAATTTTCTTTCTTTCTAGTTGCCAAAAGTAAAAGGCTTAATTCCTATTCTCTTTGATCATGGCCGAATATACAAGGGATCTCGGTTTCCACCATCGTTGAACATAAAGATCAAGGATCTAAGGTAAGAACAATTGATTCTTGTTCTTTTAAATCAATTTAAACAAGGCTTAAGAAAATAACCTCTCTTTTGTCTATGGTCGAATGTTAGAGGAGGAGTTTGGGATTTCAGATCCGAGGAAAATTAAGGTAAGACACATTCGCTAAAGGCCATCTACCACTTATTAAAGTTAGATCAAATCTAACCTATGATCTTTAGGGATTTCGACAGTATTCAAGACAAAAGGGACTTTCGGATTTGGAATCTCTAAGGTAAGCCTCTAAAATATTCGGCTAAGGGTTGTGTGAGTATCTAAATCCATTCCTTAATTTTTGAAAAGCCGAAAAACTAACCTTATTGAACTACAAGGTTGGCCGAATATCAGGTAGAGGAAAAACCAAACTTTCGGGATTTGTATAATCACCCAAATCGGCAAAGGTGAGTTTTTCCTTACAAATCCTACTAGGATTTGGTTTTGTTTAAAAAGGGGTTTATTAATGTATGTTAATGGATGGGCCGAATATAGGGATTAATAGATCTAAAAATTAGATCGGGATTCTCGAGAAATCAAGGAACCTATTAAGCGAAAAAGGTGTGTACCCTTACTAACCTTCAATAGTTTATGGCTAAATATTTTAAATATATGATATGAATAATAATGTGAATGTGGCTATGTACCACCAATGTGGCAAAAGTACCCAGGTACGTTTCCTACTTCCGATAGGATTGTGAAAAATGTTATTTTAATAACATGCGAATATATGAATATGAACATGAAATTAAATTATGCTATATATATATACATGTTTTGGGGCATTCGGATTTATGTTAAAGGGGAGAACAGTGTTGACTTGGTCTCACCAACGAAGGTGTTGACTTGCCTCACCAACTAAATATGTCGACTACGGTCACATTGCGAAATTCGGTAACCGGTTACAATAGTGTCTAATGACACAACGTGGAGAGTAGCGGATGGAGGGTCGACTTAGTAGTCCCCACGGTGTGCGAGGTTGGTACTGGTGGAGAGTAGCGGATGGCTTATAGGTTTTGGGTTTGGGTTGCATCACAATTTCGTTATTATATGGACTTGATGATTTGAACATGAATGCGATTTATTGAATGATAGTATTGTGTGCACATTGAGTCTGTTGACTCACCCCATTGTGGGAATTATTTTTCGGTGATGATCGGTGACGGACCGGCCAGAGACCATGAGGAGGCCATGCATCACTTGAAGAATTTATTCTAATTTGGACTTTATTTAATTTTAATACTTTTTAATTTTATTTTGGGTTTACTTGATGTAATAAGGCCATAAGGCCCAGTGGATTATTCTTTGTTTTTACATTACTTTTTAATATTTTGCTAAGAACTATTTTGGACATGTTACATCGAATTGGATTTACAAGATTAAATAAATGGGTTTTCAATCTAAGCCCAACTCAAATAATAGTTTCTCTAAAAATCTACAATTTTCTCTAAGTATCGAATGTTTTTGAGATCGTTTTACTTTAGGAACATACCAGATCCGGTCCAGGCTCGTGGGCCGGGTGTGGGGTGTTTCAGTAACATCCTGAAAAGGGCCTACGCATTTTGGCCTAATTGTACAAAAAGACATCTTTTATGTGTTTTGGAATAAATTTGGAATGATTTTTGGAAACCTGAGAATGTATGGAAATGTTATGTTGGAAATAGGAAAATGACCATTTTTGGAAACCTAAGCAAATTAGGAAAGAGAACATTTTGGAAACCTAAGTAAATTAGGAAAGTGAACATTTTGGAAACTTGAACATTTTGAAACCCGAACATTTTGGAAATGATCCAAAATGGAAACACGAACATTTTGGAAACTTGAAAATGTAAGAAAAATGGCAAGTTACAGAGCCGATCGAAAATTTTAGGAAACTTAGAAATGATGCCGGAATGTCAAATTTTAAAGTTTAAAATAGGAAATACGGGTAAAATGGCCTTAAAAGAAAAAGTTGGTAAAGTTTGACACACAAACAGGCTTGGAAAAGTGGCCTGAAGATGTCACTTAGGGCCTATGGAAATGGCGCCACATGCAAGGGTATTGGGCCTAGGTTCGAGTCGCATGGGAAGCTAAAAATAAAAGTTCTATTTTGCTACAAGGATGGACAGAGGTGGACGGCACATAGGCTAATTTTAAGAGTTTTTATCCTTTTAAAATTCGGCAAATAGATAGATAATGATGGATTATTATTGGTATTATTTTATTAAGAGATAAGGGATAAATAATGGATTTATTTTAGATTATTTTAAGTGATAAATAAGGGATTTTAAATTTGGATTATCGAGGAGATAATTGATGGATTAAATGCTTTTATTTTTAGATAAAGGAGATAATATTATCTTAAGGAGAGTGGTGGCCAAGTCAAGGACTCTTGGCCTAGCAAATTTGGCTATAAAAGGAGAACCCAAAGTCTTTTCTCTCATCTTTCCAAGTAGCGAAAATCCCTTGCTCTCTCCCCTCTTTGCCGAATTTCTTTTTAAGCAAAATCCATCTCTTCTTCTTCTATTTTCTTCTCCTCTCCCTTGTCATTGTTAAGCCAAAACTCTTTTCTTTTGATCCCTGTTAAATCTCCATAGCCGAATCTCTATAACTCTAGGCAAGGAAACAATCGATTAAAGGCATCAAGGTAAGGTTAAGCCATTCAATTTCCTTTCTTTTCTTTTCTAAATGCCGAAAGTAAAAGGCCTAATCCCTATTCTTGTTCATGGCCAAATCTACAAGGATCTCTCAAGATCTTTTTACAACTGTCGAATATCAAAGGAAGAGTTTCGGGATTTCAGATCCAAGAAATTTAAGGTGAGGCACATTCGGCCTAAGGCAAAATTTTATTTATTAAAGTTAGCTTTAATCTAACATGAAGTTATAGGGATTTCGACAGGCATATAAAGGAATCCTCTTCGGATTTGGAAATTGTATGGTAAGTGACATTCGGCCAAGGTTTGTTCTTGATATTTGGAATTATTTTCCATTTACTCAAAAGTTAAAAACTGACGTAAATACCTGATTTAATGACTAGCCGATTTAAGGAAGGAATACTATCAATTTCCGGCATTTGATTTACAGTCTTTCAATTCGGCAACAAGGTAAGTAATACAAATCCTACTTAGATTTGGTTTTTAAGCCAAATAGGTTTGTTAATATATTTTAATGGTTGGCCGAATATAGGATCTAAAGTTAGATCGGGATTTTCGGGATCTCAAGGAACCTATTAAGCAAATCAGGTGTGTACGCACACTAACTTTCGATATTTCATATGGCAATTATTTTTATTATATGATTATACGTAAGAATATGAATATGGCTAAGTACCCTAATGTGGTACAAAAGTACTCAGGTACGTTTCCTACTTTTGATAGGATTATGAAATATGTTATTTTATAACATGTGAATATATGTATATGAATATGAAATTAAGTATGTTATGCATGATATATATTTTTGGGGCATTCGGGATTTATGTGAAAGGGGAAGAAGGTGTTGACTTCGGTCTCACCAACGTTATATGGTGACTACGGTCACAACATTTTGAATATGGTAACTCTGGTTACATTATCTGAATTTGGTAACTTCGGTTACATAATTTGAATATGGTGTCTAATGACACAAATTATATGGGCGATGAGCACGTCGACTGCAGCGACTGCCTTCGATGGTGTGTAGCGGATGGAGGGTTGACTTAGTAGTCCCCACGGTGTGACTGGTAGGTACAGGTGGTGTGTAGCGGATGGACAAATAGGCTTGGGTTTGGGTTGCATCATCATTTATTTTTTTAATTGAATATGAATTTGATATGAACATGTATGCCTGATTTGTTGAATGTTAGTACTGTGTGCACATTGAGTCTGTTGACTCACCCCGTTGTGGGAAATATTTTCAGGTGATGAACAGTGACGGACCGGGACGGTAGACCTCGAGGTGGCCATGTTTCATTTGAAGATTTTTATTCAATTTGGACTTTGTTATTTTATTTCTTTTGGGTTTTACTTGATGTAATAAGGCCATAAGGCCTAGTGGATTTTTCTTATTCTGCTTTACTTTAAATTGTTATGGTACAAACTATTATGACTAAAGTTAAGTGATTTTTTTTATAAACCTTAAAAATTATTTTGTCACCTTAATAAAAATTGGATTTACAAGATTAATTAAATGGGTTTCCAATCTAAGCCCAATCCACAATAACACTTTTCTAAAAACCTTACAAATTTTCTCTAAGTAACGAAAATCTTTGAAACCAGTTTACTCTAGGAACATACCAGATCCGGTTCAGGCTCGTGGGCCGGGTGTGGGGTGTTTCAATTTGGTATCAGAGCCCAGTTTTAAACTTTCGGCCTATGGGCTAAGGCCCAAAACGTTTTCAAAGCGAGCCAAATGATTTTCTTTGAAAATAAGCAGGCTTCTGGCATGGCCCCTAAGTCTCCGACCCGCAGTCCACCAGGTAAGTAACCCTAACTCTATATGTGATTCTGTGAACTATATAAGGGTAGAAAAGGCATGGAACGTAGAATAGAATAATAGGACCTTGAACCCTAGGATTAGACTACTCAAACACAAAACCACATAAGACTTAATGCACTGAACAAACCTATGGCTAAGTCACTGAGCTAGGGTGTGGTAACCCCTGTACGCATGTCTAGGATTGGATCCGGAAGAGCTTGGTATTTAAGCAGTCCTAGTGACTCACCTCCTCTTCGCAGGAATCCTACCTGGTGCGTAGCTTTGGTTCACCCTGACCAAGAGGGCACGGTCATAGGCTAAACATAATGACTAAAACCCGAAAGGGAACTAGCCATGTTTTAAAAAAAAAAAAGAGAGAACAAAACAACAAACCCTAGTTTTTCAAACTTTTAAAACTTTCTTTTAAATCGAGAAAATTATTTTGCAACATTTTCGAAAAACTCCCGATTTGCGAAAATTACAAAATACCCTTGGGGTGAAATTACCAAAAGCATACTTGGTTTATAAAATGTTCAACTACTCAACGACTTTACCAAAATTTCATTATTTTATAAACACTCAAAACCCTAATTTGTAAAATATCAAAATACCTTAATTTTGGGAAAAAAATTTACAAAATTGCCCCTAAATTACAAAATTACCAAAATGACCCTGATTTCCAAAAGTTTTGCAGCATCCCCGTTTTTGAAGGAACAATTTTCGAAAAAAACCCTCAAAGTTTTACAACTTTTGAAATACTCCAAAATTTATTAAATTTTACAAATTTACCCTGATTTGTGAAAAAAATTACCTAAATATCCCTGAGGTCAAAAATTACCGAAATACCCTCGAATTTCAAAATTTTTCCAAATTACCCCTAGACTTCAAAATTTTTAAAATAATTTTTGACAAAAACACCAAGGAACGTTTTTCTTCTGAAAAATTACGAAAATGCCCCTGTAGGAAAAAAATTACGAAAATACCCCTGGGTAGTGGAAAACAACAACAATAAAAACTACAACGTTTCTCTGAAAGAACGGAAGTTCATACTTGTTTGATGGATGAATGAATGAATGGAAAAAGACTGTGTGTTTGTATGTATACGAAAGAACCACTCTAAAATCCCTTTTCATAAAACTCCTTCGCTGGTAAATAAGTGGAACAATGACTAATCCATAAAATTTCTTAATCAGATCTCGACGTTAGAAAATGAGCTCTAGAGGACATGGTTGTCGTGGTCGAGGTAGAGGAAGGATGACCGTGTCGAAACCCGTTAGATCGGGTCAAGGGTCTGATAATGAGGTACCACCGCCCCCACCACTCCGGTAGTTGGTGTGGGCGACAAGCTCAGACGGGGACAATCTTTGTGTCGCGAGTGTCTTTGCGAGTTCGAGTTGGTGGCGGGGCGGAGGAAATTCAAGAAATCATAGGTGCGTGCTCGAAGCGGCTCCGAGCTAATGGAGCTGAAATGTTTGAGGAGTATTCGAGTGGCACCCAGATCTGGTGAAATCTTGGTTGGAAACAACGGAGCGCATCATGGATGCGCCGATCCGACTCAGAGGAAAAGTTGAAAGGGATGGTGGCATTGTTACGCGATGAAGAGTATCGATGGTGGTTAAGCATGCGAGATGGTGCTATGGCGGAGGATCGACACAGGAATATGTTAAGGAGGCATTCCGGAAGAAATATGTGGGAACCGGGTATACAGACGAGCAAAGGAAAGCTTTTCTAGGGCTGGTTCAAGGGAACAAGTCCGTAGCGGAATATGAGGCAGAATTCCTGAGGTTGAGCCGGTATGCTCGAGGAGTAGTGGTAACTGAGCATGAGCGCTGTGTCCGTTTCGAGGACGGACTAAGGGATGATCTGAGATTGTTGATAGCGCTGCATCAGGAGCGGGAATTTTCTGCGTTAGTAGAAAATGCTAAAGTGGCTGAAGGAATTAAGGATTCTGCAAGGCAGAACACTGATCGAAATAGGCCGAAAAAAGGTTTTGGATTGTCTGGATCATCGGGGAATAAGAGGCCTAGAACTGATGGGCCGAAGGATCGACAAGTTGGTACCAGAGGCGATGTCGTCCTTGTGAGCATTGTGGAAAGAAGCATTTAGGTGAGTGTTGGAGAAAGACAGGAGCATGTCTTAAGTGTGGGTCCAAGGACCATATGCTCAAGGACTGTCCAAAAATATTAGATGACAAACGACCAAAGAACTCGTAATGTTAATCAGCCGGTAGGGAAGGACAAGAACCTCAACGAGGTCGAGGTTGAATAACAGAGGTAATGGTTTTTGCCAAGGTCGTGGAGCACCAAGCGGAGGTGTTGAAGGTTGAAGCAAGGCGACCAAGGTTAGTTTATGCGATCTACCGTCATGAGGATAGTGACGCGCCAAAGAGACAACGAGTAAGTTTCTTATTTATGGATTATACTTTATTACTTTACTCGCTATAAGATTAGTTCGATCTTATGTTGCTAATGAAGTGTATGGAACCTTGATTGTGAACTTAGAGAATGTGCCTAGAAAGTATGATAGTTCTTTAAGATCAGAGTGCACAGAATAGCGTAGTGTGGTGAGTTAGACTATGCGGATGAACGATAGTAAGTAATTTCAAGGATGAAATTATTTTTAAGGGGTAGAACGTAACATCCCGAAAAGGGCCTACGATTTTGGCCTAATTGTACAAAAAGACATCTTTTATGTGTTTTGGAATAAATTTGGAATGATTTTTGGAAACACGAGAATGTATGGAAATGTTATGTTGGAAATAGGAAAATGACCATTTTTGGAAACCTAAGCAAATTAGGAAAGAGAACATTTTGGAAACCTAAGTAAATTAGGAAAGTGAACATTTTGGAAACTTGAACATTTTGGAAACCTGACCATTTTAGGAAATGATCCAAAAATGGAAACCTGAACATTTTGGAAACTTGAAAATGTAAGAAAAATGGCAAGTTACAGAGCCGATCGAAAATTTTAGGAAACTTAGAAATGATGCCGGAATGTCAAATTTTAAAGTTTAAAATAGGAAATACAGGTAAGATGGCCTTAAAAGAAAAAGTTGGTAAAGTTTGACACACAAACAGGCTTGGAAAAGTGGCCTGAAGATGTCACTTAGGGCCTATGGAAATGGCGCCACATGCAAGGGTATTGGGCCTAGGTTCGAGTCGCATGGGAAGCTAAAAATAAAAGTTCTATTTTGTTTGCAAGGATGGACAGAGGTGGATGCACATAGGCTAATTTTAAGAGTTTTATCCTTTTAAAATTCGGCAAATAGATAGATAATGATGGATTATTATTGGTATTATTTTTATTAAGAGATAAGGGATAAATAATGGATTTATTTTAGATTATTTTAAGTGATAAATAAGGATTTTAAATTTGGATTATCTCGAGGAGATAATTGATGGATTAAATGCTTTTATTTTTAGATAAAGGAGATAATATTATCTTAAGGGAGAGTGGTGGCCAAGTCAAGGACTCTTGGCCTAGCAAATTTGGCTATAAAAGGAGAATCCAAGGTCTTTTTCTCTCATCTTTCCAAGTAGCTGAAAATCCCCCTGCTCTCTCCCCCTCTTTTTCGAATTTCTCTTTAAGCAAAATCCATCTCTTCTTCTTCTATTTTCTTCTCCTCTCCCTTGTCATTGTTAAGCCAAAACTCTTTTCTTTTGATCCCTGTTAAATCTCCATAGCCGAATCTCTGTAACTCTAGGCAAGGAAACAATCGATTAAAGGCATCAAGGTAAGGTTAAGCCATTCAATTTCCTTTCTTTTCTTTTCTAAATGCCGAAAGTAAAAGGCCTAATCCCTATTCTTTTTCATGGCCGAATCTACAAGGATCTCTCAGGATCTTTTTACAATTGTCGAATATCAAAGGAAGAGTTTCGGGATTTCAGATCCAAGAAATTTAAGGTGAGGCACATTCGGCCTAAGGCAAAATTTTATTTATTAAAGTTAGCTTTAATCTAACATGAAGTTATAGGGATTTCGACAGGCATATAAAGGAATCCTCTTCGGATTTGGAAATTGTATGGTAAGTGACATTCGTCCAAGGTTTGTTCTTGATATTTGGAATTATTTTCCATTTACTCAAAAGTTTGACGTAAATACCTGATTTAGTGACTAGCCAATTTAAGGAAGGAATACTATCAATTTTCGGCATTTGATTTACAGTCTTTCAATTCGGCAACAAGGTAAGTAATACAAATCCTACTTGGATTTGGTTTTTAAGCCAAATAGGTTTGTTAATATATTTTAATGGTTGGCCGAATATAGGATCTAAAGTTAGATCGGGATTTTCGGGATCTCAAGGAACCTATTAAGCAAATCAGGTGTGTACGCACACTAACTTTCAATATTTCATATGGCAATTATTTTTATTATATGATTATACGTAAGAATATGAATATGGCTAAGTACCCTAATGTGGTACAAAAGTACTCAGGTACGTTTCCTACTTTTGATAGGATTATGAAATATGTTATTTTATAGCATGTGAATATATGTATATGAATATGAAATTAAGTATGTTATGCATGATATATATTTTGGGGCATTCGGATTTATGTGAAAGGGAAGAAGGTGTTGACTTGGTCTCACTAACGTTATATGGTGACTACGGTCACAACATTTTGAATATGGTAACTCTGGTTACATTATCTGAATTTGGTAACCGGTTACATAATTTGAATATGGTGTCTAATGACACAAATTATATAGGCGATGAGCACGTCACCGCATTGACCGCCTTCGATGGTGTGTAGCGGATGGAGGTTGACTTAGTAGTCCCACGGTGTGTTGGCGAATGTACGGTGGTGTGTAGCGGATGGAAAAATAGGCTTGGGTTTGGGTTGCATCATCATTTATTTTTTATATGAATATGAATTTGATATGAACATGTATGCTCGATTTATTGAATGTTAGTCTTGTGTGCACATTGAGTCTGCTGACTCACCCGTTGTGGGAAATATTTTCGGTGATGAATAAAGTGTTTGATGAGGCGGTAGACCTCGAGGTGGCCATGTTTCATTTGAAGATTTTATTCAATTTGAACTTTGTTATTTTATTTCTTTTGGGTTTTACTTGATGTAATAAGGCCATAAGGCCCAGTGGATTTTTCTTATTCTGCTTTACTTTAAATTGTTATGGTACGAACTATTATGACTAAAGTTAAGTGATTTTTTTTATAAACCTTAAAAATTATTTTGTCACCTTAATAAAAATTGGATTTACAAGATTAATTAAATGGGTTAAGCCCAATCCACAATAACACTTTTCTAAAAACCTTACAAATTTTCTCTAAGTAACGAAAATCATTGAAACCAGTTTACTCTAGGAAGATACCAGATCCGGTTCAGGCTCGTGGGCTGGGTGTGGGGTGTTTCAGGGACTTTGGCATTGTATTGATTCGTGTAAAAACCTATCTGGGACAATGGCATCGATATCTGAGTACATGTGAGACCTCGTCTGGGACGTTGGCATTGTACGACTATTTCGAACACTCTGAGTATCCTATTAGATTCCGAATGGTTCAATGGGAAAGTCTGAGAAATAAATGACTACGTGAGTTGTATATCCGATTCAGGTACGTTGATATGTATGCTTTGTATAAGCATGAAAGGTGAGTAAGTATGTGCATTGTTGCAAAGGAAATTGAGATATATGTGTGTTTGAGATATGAGCAAATGAGATGCTTGAGATATGATGTGTTGGTAAGTAGTGGCTAAATATTGAGCCGAGGATGAAATTATGAATTTGTAAATGAGAAATATAAATGTCATTGCATCTATATGGCTATATGCATTTTTTACTAAGTTTATTTGTATATAGCTTACTAAGCTTTTTGAAAGCTTACTTTGTGTGTGTATTTACTCTGTTTTATAGGTCGTCAAAGCTATGAAAGGCTCGGGAATCGTCGAGGTTCATCATCACACTATCAAAATCAATTTTTGGTACTTATGAATGTGTATATAGCTACATATGGCATGTATAGGCTAGTCATTTTGGAATATGTTTGGGGTGTAAATAGCCATGTGATGTGACTAGATAAATGTTGGTAATATGAATGAATGATTATGTTATATGATGTATGTTTTGGTATAGCTTGATAGAAATGAAATGGTCTTATGAATGGCAAGCTTATTGATGGGTTGATGCCATAGTGAGTAGGTGAAATTGATGATGAATCATGCTTGGTTTTACATGTAATTTAGTTGGCATGTTTAGAAATGTAATTGAATGGGATGATGAGTTAAACATTTGACATTATTTTTGGTTGCCAATTGTGTATAGGATAATGCTTGATTGAGCTTGTAGGGATGACCCATGTGTGGGTGGCATTTTGTCCTTGCAAATGGCCTATATTTGCCCACACGATTGAGCACATGGGCGTGTGGCTTGACCATGTCCTTCGAGGTTCAATTCGAAACAAGTCAGGATCGACCATGGGCTAGACACACGGGCATGTGACTGGCCATGTGGTGCAAGTCAGGATTGACCACGGGTGGGGCACACGGGCGTGTCTCAGGCCATGGGGACAAGTCAGTATGTATGCCCTGTTTTGGCAGGGCTTAGACACACGAATGTGTCTGAGGCCGTGGGAGGCACACGGCCTGCCCACACGGGCGTGTGACCACTGTAACTTAGGAAAATTTTTAAATTTTTGAGAATTTTTGTATGTGTTCGGTTTAGTCCTGGCTCTAAATTTTTAAATTTCTGAGAATTTTTGTATGTGTTTGGTTTAGTCCCAGCTCTATCCTAAAGCATGTTTAAGGTCTCATTGACCTATTAAAGGGACACTTTGATTAGATCTGATGAATTGTATTTTGAAATGTTTGTAAAAGTATCTGATTGTTCTGTAATGCCTCTTAACCCTAAATTGGCGATGGTTACGAGTTAGGGGTGTTATATTTCAGATCTGGGTCTATGGAGCATCAAGTCAAGAATTGTCCTCAGAGGCCTGTTTAGATGCAAGCTGCATGTCAGGGTTATGTTCTGCCAGTATGAGGTGGTCAGCAGCCACTGAGATGCCGTGGGCAGGCCAGGGGTGGAAATGGTGTGGGACAAGGTTGTAGAGCGCTAGGTGGAGGTGCTGGTAACATTGAGGTGAGGCAGCCTGCACTGGTCTATGCTGCTCGTCGCCTAGAGGATGGTGACGCTCTAGATGTTATAACCGGTACGTTCCTAATTTATAATGTACCTTACACTGCTCTAATTGATATAGGGTCAACGCATTCATACATTGCATGCACTGTGTCTGGCACCTTGGGTATCATGTGTGAGAGTACTGTTAATGAGATGATTGTGTTAAGTCCACTGGGACAGTCAGTAAGAGTAGACAAGTTGTTTAGAGATGTGCCCCTAGAGGTTCAAGGAGTTATATTTCCAGCGAATTTGATAGAGCTACCGTTTGTTGAATTTGACCTAATCTTAGGGATGGATTGGCTGGTAAAACACCGTGCAAGTTTGGATTGTGCTGCTAAGCGTATGGTGTTGAAGACTACGAATGATGAGGAGGTGGTTGTGATTGGGGAGCGAAGGGACCTTCTATCTAATGTGATCTTTGCATTAAGGCTCGAAAAACTGGTGCGCAAGGGTTGTGAGGCATTTCTAGCCTATATTAGTGTATCTGATTCTGAGGGTCCATCTGTTGGAGATATCAGAACAGTTAAGGATTTTTTTGATGTATTTCCTGATGAACTCCCTAGGTTGCCTCCAAACCGTGAAGTGGAATTTGGTATTAAGCTCCTGCCTGGAACAGCTCCAGTGTCCATCGCTCCTTATAGAATGGCACCGAAGGAACTGGTGGTGTTAAAAGCACAAATTCAAGTGGATCGAGGATTCATTCGACTTAGTGTGTCTCCATGGGGAGCACCAATGTTATTCGTAAAGAAAAAGGATGGGTCTATGCGCATGTGCATCGATTATCAACAATTGAATAAACTAACTATCAAGAATAAGTATTCATTGTCGATGATAGATGATTTATTGGATCACCTGCAAGGAGATCCGATTTTTTCCAAAATAGATCTTCGTTCTGGGTACCATCAACTGAGAGTTAAGAAGGCTGATGTGTATAAGACTGCGTTTAGGACTAGTTATGGTCATTACGAGTTCCTAGTGATGCTGTTTGGGCTAACGAATGCACCAGCTGCCTTTATGGACCTGATGAACTGAGTATTACAGCCCTACCTGGATCGGTTTGTGACTGTATTCAAGAACCGAGGCAGAACATGATGCACATCTCTGAATTGTTCTACAGATTTTAAGGGAGAAACAACTGTACGCTAAGTTCAGCAAGTGTGAGTTTTGGCTGCGAGAAGTGACATTTCTAGGTCACGTAGTATCTGCTGAGGGGATTAGGGTTGATCCTCAAAAAATTGAAGCCATAATGGATTGGAAACCACCTAAGACAGTATCTGATATTTGAAGCTTTTTGGGTCTAGGAGGGTATTACAGACGTTTTATTGAGGGGTTTTTATTGATTGCTGCACCTATAACTAAGTTACTGCATAAAGGGCTACCGTTTAACTAGACTGATAAGCAATAAGAAAGTTTTGAGAAACTGAAGAAAGCTTTGACTGAGGCCCCTGTCTTGATACAGCCAAAGTCTGGGAAGGAATTCACCGTCTATAGTGATGCATCGCACGTTGGTTTGGGTTATGTGTTGATGCAGGAGGGTAAGGTGGTTGCTTATGCGTCTCATTAGCTTAAGTCTCATGAGGTGAACTACCCTACTCATGACTTGGAGTTAGCCACGGTGATATTCGCATTGAAAATTTAGAGGCACTATTTATACGGTGAGAAGTGTATTATATACACAGATCACAAGAGCCTCAATTACCTCCTCACTCAAAAGGAGTTGAATCTTAGGCAGTGAAGATGGATAGAGTTGCTTAAGGATTATGACTGCTTGATTGAGTACCACCCTGATAAGGCTAACGTGGTAGCTGACGCACTGAGCCGTAGGGCTGTATCTGATTTGATAGCAATGTTTGCTCGTCTCAGCTTGTTTGATAATGGTAGCTTGTTGGCTGAGCTGCAAGTTAGACTGACGTGGACTGAACAAATTAAGGGTAAACAGTTGTTGGATGAGTCACTGGTTCCTAGTTTCCAACAGGTAGAGACTGGGGAAACTTTGAATTTTGAGCTGAATAGTAAAGGAATACTGTGTTTTTATGGGAAAGTCTGTGTACCGAGGGATTCTGATCTAAGGCAGTTTATACTGCAGGACGCACATAGTAGTCCATATGCTATGCATCCTGGTGGAAACAAGTTATACCGAGATCTTCATGAGCTATACTGGTGGTCAGGATTGAAACTCGAAGTTACTGATTTTTGTGAGTAAGTGCTTGACATGCCAGCAAGTTAAGGCTGAGCATCAGTTGCCTTCAGGGTTACTGCAGCCAGTTAAGATTCCACTTTGGAAGTGAGAGAGGGTAACTATAGATTTTGTGAGTGGGCTACTCTTAACGCCTGTTAAGAAGGATTTGGTATTGGTTATTGTAGATCGATTGACTAAATCTGGCCATTTTATACCAGTCCGCACTGATTACTCGTTGCAGAAGCTGGCAAAGTTATATGTGGCTGAGATTGTGAGACTGCATAGGGTACCAGTTTCCATCATATCCGACAAAGACCCTCGATTCACATCTCGATTCTGGAAGAAATTACATGAGGCTTTGGGTACTAGGTTGAACTTCAGTACTGCGTTCCATCCTCAGATAGATGGTCAATCAGAGAGGGTGATTCAGATACTGGAGGACATGTTAAGAAGTTGTGTAATTGATGGTCAATCAGAGAGGGTGATTCAGACACTAGCAGAGTTCACGTATAATAATAGCTATCAGTCCAGTATTCAAATAGCACCGTACGAGGTGTTATATGGTCGTAGGTGTCGTACTTCTACCTGTTGGACTGAGCTAGGCGAGCGGCAAGTTTTGGGGCCAGAGTTAGTTTCTAATACCAAAGAAAAGGTAAAACTGTTTCGAGACCGGTTTAAAGAAGCATCTAATAGGCAGAAGTCTTACTCGAATCTTAAACCGCGAGATATTGAGTATTCTGTGGGGGACTTTGTATTTCTTATGGTCTCCCCATGGAAAAAGATACTGAGGTTTGGGTAGAAGGGTAAGCTTACCGTAGGTTCATTGGGCCTTTCTGTGTACTAAAGCGTGTGGGACTGGTCGCCTATCAACTTGAGTTGTCTCTAGAATTAGATCGAATTCACGATGTGTTCCACGTCTCCATGCTGAGGCGTTATCACTCTGATCTCACACATATAGTCCCAGTCAAGGAGATCGAGGTTAGGCCAAATCTGACCTTTAAGGAGGAGCCAGTGTAGATATTAGACCGTGAGGTTAAAATACTGAGAAAAAAATATATTCCACTAGTGAAAGTGCTTTGGCGCAATCATAGTTCAGAGGAAGCCACGTGGGAACCTAAGGATGCGATGTGTTGGAAATACCCTCATCTCTTCTGACCAGGTAAATTTCGAGGCCGAAATTTCTTTAAGGGGCGAAGAGTTGTAACTCCCCAAAAAGTTGAGTCTTTAATTTTTGCATGATATGTCACAAATTGCTTGTTTGCTTTAATGGCTAAGTAATTTGGGTGTGTATGGGAGTGTTTGAGAAGCCTAGGTTCAAGTCTTGGCTTTTGTAGAACTTTTAATGTTGCTCTTAAATGAATCTGGACACTGACATGTGGGCCTTATAAATAATAGTGCTTGTTTTATGACACAAAGAGATCTTGTGGGCTAGTGGCAAGGTGGCGTGTTCTGTAACTGGCAGGTCAGAGGTTCAAGTCATGGGTTGCACAATGGAGTGGTTATTTTGCTGCTTGAGCTGTGTAGGTAGTGTAGTTGGATTGAAACACAGCTAGTCGGAGTTTGAACTGGTCATGGAGAGATTCAAGGATGGATAAGGGGAGAGATTTTAGGAGGAAATCAAGGAGATGAGAAGGGAGGGAGTTGTGCCGAATTTGGACTCTGGCACTCAAGAATTCGGCCAAGAAGAGGATACTTCACATTTGGTTTTTTCTTTCTTTGGCCGAATGTGGTAGGCTTTTTTGGGTTGTTTTTTTTCCTCTGTCTGCTTCGGTATTCCTTTCACCTTTTGCTTTTGGTGCCGAATTTTGGCTACAAACTTTGAGTACCTCTCGGGTTTGTTCCTTTTCTTTTCTGCTTTTCCCTTTATCTTCTTTTCTTTTGTTTGGCCGAATAACCCTTTGGCTCTCTCCTCTGTCGAAACCTCTTTTCTATTCCCCTCTCCTCTTTGCGGTTTCTTTTCTTTTCTCTACTTTCCCAAACCTTGACCAATTAGTGTTGGACAGTTCTTCCTCGACCCCTTTTTGATTAACTGTTTGTCGAATATTGCCTATTTCTCCCTCTTTATCTCTTCAATTGTGTTTTCGGCTTGACAACTATTCTCTGATGATTCGTATTTCTCGAGGAGTGAAAAAGTTTTAATTAAGATTAAAGTCATCGAAACCTTTCTCTCATCACTCGATCAAAGGTAAGTATATAGGCTAGCATTCTACGATTCTATAAGTTATCATGTGTGGATTTAAACCACATGAATAAACAATCCTGTTTAATAAAATCTGTTTGTAATGCAGATATCCGTCAAAGAGACTGTAGTCAACCTTTGTCGGTGGTATAAGTGGACTAAGCAACATTAGTCTATCGAGGCAAGTGTTAATTTTGGTTATAGTTACGGGTGTAAAAGAAGGGGATTAACCCTATTCTTCAGTGACTAATGGAAGCCTTGTATGAATATAGGTTTCGGTGCTCGTGGAACTTGGAGCGGTTGCGTAAATAGGTGTGTAAACACCCCACTGTAACTGTAGAATGGCAAAAGCTAAAAAGCTGAAAAACCAAAAATACGGCGTTTGAGACCATACGAGTGTGCGATCTCTAGTGTGGTAAGCCAAGCCCATGAAACGTGGGCAATAGACTGTAGAGGCCTCCATGAGCATTCTCATGGGCTTAGGCCGTATGGGGCCACGTTGGGCTGAAATGGGCCGTGTGGACCCAATGGGCTCGTGGGTCCACACTGATGAAATTCAAAATTTGTGGCATATACCGGACTGGGCTATGTAGTTTACATAGCCGTGGCAAAATCTATGCTGAATGGGTCGTATGAGCGTATGGGCCCATTTAGGTCGAGTAATGGGCTTTAGGCCCATTTGCACTGTTATGACCGTTTAGGTTACCGAAGTCGCTCGAGGCGACTGCAGATCTCTTGAGAGGTCGATATCTACACCGAACCCTAAAGTAGGTAAATGACCAAAATACCCCTAAAGGGTGAAATGACTATTATACCCCTAATAGATGGAAATGACCGTTATATCCCTAAGGGTAGGTTGATTGATGTGTTCATGATTTATATATGACTGTTACTGAGTTTAACATTCTGCATATATGTATGATCTATGACATGACATACAACATAGGGTTGAGATACTGTTATGAAGGAAGTATACTGTACTGGTGGCTTTGCCACATATTCTGTTTTATACTCAGGAGAGTTTAGGGAGTCGAAAAGAACGAGAAACGAGCCAAAAAGGGACAAAATGGGCCTACATCAAAAATCACATGGCCTGGACTATCGACCACGGGCAGATCATACGGGCGTGCGTGGCGAGCAAAATCGACCACGGTCGAAGGAGTCCACCACGGGCGTGTTACACGGGCGTGTCCCTACCATAGCAAAGAAGAATTCTATTCGGAATAGGGTACTTGTAGGCCTAGAGAGGTGTTCCAAAGCCTATATAAACACCCTAGGGGGCAACTTAAAAGGAGACGTTGAATAGACGCCGAGTAGAAGGCGAAAAATACTCCAAGACAGCTGTCAAGAACAACTTAGGAAAAGGATCTCCATCAAGGCTGAAGATCTCCCATCAAGTTCTTTAGAAGTTTTTGAGTTTTCATTATGTTTTGTGGTTTTCCCTATTTTATGATGTTTCTTTCTATCAATATGAACTAAATCCCTTAAATACCTAAGGGGATGAAACCTAAACAAATCTTATTATTATTTGATTTATAAGATAAATACTTGTTCTTATTCTTAATTATGAGTTTTTATTCTTGTTTTGATAATTCAGGTTATTGATCCAAGTCGAATGTGCTTATTCAGTGGAGCAAAAGTCCCTGTTTAAGAGAAGATCAACACAATTAAGCAGAGTTGATTACAACCATAGAAATAGGGCGATGAAAATCTACCGGATTAGAGTCAAATCTAATAAGGGAATTCATAGATCGAGTTTGATCCTACTCGCAACACACGGCCGTGTTCAATGGTCCAGGCCGTGTTGATTTCCTAGGTAGGCCCATTTTGTCCCGTTTTGGCCCGTTTATCATTACTTTCGACTCCCTAAGCCATCTTGAGTGTAAAACATGAAATTAAGAGATTAGGAGCATCGAATTCATCAAATCTAATGAAAGTCCATTAAAAAATAAGCCAAGCATGGGGTTAAACTATGTATAAATTATGGTTTATCAAATATCCCCACACTTAAGCATTTGCTTGTCCTCAAGCAAAATCCTCAACTCACAATTAAAATTAAACTTCACCAAATCATATTTATTAATAATGTCTCATCATAATTCATAAATAATTCATACATGGATAATTTAACTAAGAGAGTCTTAAAGATTCAAATAATCTAAGTCACAAATTTTTGTAGCACGAAAACATAGGTGTTTCCCCTTATCTAAATAATTACCTTTGATCCAAAATCAACAAGAATTGACATCCTCACTAAGGATTCACTCAAATCACTCAACATGTTTAAGGTTCAAGAAAAAGCACTCAAAAGTCAAACATGAAAAGTTATTACCATAGGCTTGCATGAAAATCAAATCTCTACCACTATAAAATGAGATGATACACAAATCAAAAGGTCTTTTAAAAGGGTTGTAATGGGGCTTGGGTTAAATGTGTGGATAAAGGCTGAATTAAATGGTTAGAATCGAGATAGAATTGACAATTTACCTAACTAGAAAAATAACTTATACTAAAAAATTACAATAATTGAAAACTTATCATAATAACACGAGCTTCTTCTCAAAATATGAAATCAACTGCTTAAGCTCAAATAATCATAGAACTCATAATGAATATATTTCCAAATTTTTTTTAAGAATAAGAACATACAATAATAAGAAAGAATTTAACAACTGAAATAAAGAACATAGTTAGGCAACTGTTCAGATCATATATCGATAAAAATGGGTCAATTCAATAATGAAAATTTTTAATGAATCAAAAAGAGTAAGTTTTTGGGTTAATATTAAGGGTAAATCAAGAAACAGTTTATTAGGATTTAAAAAGGTTTACTAGGGGTTAATTATGAAGGTAGGCTTTTTGTGGAGTAAGTGGGTTAAATCTTAGATGCCTTTATTATCTCAGTATATCAAATCAAAGGTGTGATCTCGACATGTATAATCAAAGCAAGTTCTAGAATAACAGATCAATATTGACATACTCATAATCAATAAAGTGAGCAAGAAAAGTGTATGCTCCAAAAGGCTCAAAATCTCACAAAAATTATGGTTTTTGATGTCAATCTTGCAAATTTCAAACTTCAAAGTAATATTTAAATATAGGGAAACAACCTAACCAAATATTTAATTCAGAAAATAGACTTATCATGCTTGATTCTCTAATGTCTTAAAGTTTAAATCATCAATGCACAATTACCTATGACTTAATCCAAAACATATCAATAAAAATCACAAGTCAATAGAATTTTTGTTCTAATTAGTGATATGAGAAAGTTACTTAAGAAAAAGGCATAATTCAGTATTGTTGACACCTCCCCACACTTAAGATAGGGAGAGAGTGAACTTCCTGAATTTTGGATGGAGTCAAGGAAAAGAAACAGTAAAGTTGGGCAGAGGTGAAGGTGGAGCTGGATACTCCGGTATAGGTGTGGTCATTCCTTAATAAAAACAGCCAGAGATAAAAAGAAATCAAAATATAAAAATATAAATTAAAGACAAGAAATATAAAGGAAAATACTTTAAAAATGAAAATAAAAGAAAAAAAAAGAAATGGACTCAAATGTCCTTGTCTTGTCGAGTAAATGAAGCGGTCGACATGAACTTATGTAGAGTGGTTGCGCACAGGGAGACCGTGCTTTCGCTTTTTCGACACAGGAATGGTAGCCTTGGTGTTGCTTTTGGTATGTATAAGTCATTGTTTATGGTGGCTAGGGTTTGGAGAAAAAGAATTAGGGAAAAAAGTGAGAAGAAGGGGGTTTAAATAGAAATTGGGGCACCTGGTTGCTGCCCACACCCATGTGCCCTGGGCGTGTTAGGTCACACGGCTATGTGATGCTTCGTTCGTTTCTCCCATGCCCGTGTAGAGGGTCACACACCCATGTTAATTAATCAGTGTCAACCACGGGATAGAAGCATGGGCGTGTCGCACGCCCGTATCATTTACTCAGTATCGACCAGGCTGTATCGGACGGCCGTGGCATCTTATTGCAACCCGTGTTATAGGGAAAATTTTTGGCCTGTTCCCGCACGGTCTATGCCACGCCGGTGTACCTATTCGTGGTGTCACACGGCCACACCTGTGTGCAAGGCCGTGTGGATAGAGAAACCTGTGCTTTATTAATTTGGTTAGTTTAGTCAGGTGCTAAAATCGAAAATAATGACAGTAGTGAGGTTAGTGCTAGGGTTGCCTCCCGAGAAGCGCTCATTTAAAGTCTTAAGCTAGACTTACCTATCATTCGCATACTCATGGTGGTTCGAGGAGTTGAAACTCCTCTCTCCTGCTACCGATTCTAACATCAAAGTAAGGTTTAATTAGAGTACTATTTACCTTAAAAGTACCAAATTTAGGATGAGTTACCTCGACTGTACCATATGGGAAAACATTTAGTACCATGAAAGGGATCTCTCTGTTTGTATTAAGGTCTGAAGTGGCGATTTGAGGGTCTATTTTAACCAAAAATACCTGATCATCAATTTTAAATTTGTTTGTCCCATCTTTAAGCTTGTCATGGAGTTGCATTGGTTCATCGTGTTTGCTCGGTTTCTCCTTGACGTGTGTCTGCAATTGATAAACCGTAAAAGTAACATATTTTAGGCCCAAATTTAGCATACTTTTGGATGATTTATCCCTTGAATTATGTAAATTGGTGCTCTTAATCCGTTTTTTTCATGTTTTATACTCAGAAGAGCTACGAAGGATGAAAAGAACGAGAAATAGGCCTAAATCGGACCAAATTGGGTCAAAATGGAAATCGACACGGCCTGGGCCCAACACCACACAACCGAGCCTCCTTAATTTACTCTAACACGGCCTGGACCCTGAAACACACGGTCGTGCCTCTTCAGCAGAATTGAACACGGCCTGAAAACGATTCACACGGGCGTGTGCCATGGGCGTGTCCCTACCACGGCCAAAAGGAGTTTTACTCGGAATAGGATACTTGGAGGCAAAGAAACACATTCCAAAGCCTATTCAAACACCCTAGTAGGAATTCTACTTGAATTAGGATATGTAGGGGCCAAGTAAGGCATCTCAAAGTCTATATAAACACCCAAGGGGGCAACTTGAAGAGGGGTTCGGCAGAAGCCTTCTGCCAGGGCTTTTTTTGGGGGAACCCGGGGTTTTAGTCAGGGGGCGTCTAGCTAGGCCAAAGAGGGTAGATTTGTGGAGATTTACTCGAAGATAGCCAGTTGATTCATCTTAAGAAGCCAAAATTATACTCAAGACGGAGGTACTCTCCTTCAATTCCTTCAGGGGTTTTAGGGATTTCTTATGTTTTGTTTTATCTTTTCTTTTCAGATGTTTTCTTTTACAATTATGAACTAAACCCTCAGATACCTGAGGGGGATGAAACCTAAGATGAATCTTGTTATCGTTTGCTGAACTATATGATAAATATTTAACTTGTTCTTAATTATGTACTCTTAATTCTTGTGTTGATATTTCTGGGTTATTAATTCAAGTATGATGTGCTTAGGTGGAGGAGAAAAAGTCCCTGCCTAATAGTAGATCTAGCATAATTAAGCGGAGTTGATCGCGCGCCTAGAGATAGGGTGACGAGATTTTGTCGGATTAGGGTGAAACCTAATATGGGAGCCCATAGATCGAGTTAATGCAATTCTAAGTGTTTTAATTAGAAAGAGATTTCAGTTAATCAACCTAGGGTTAGACGTTAGTCGCCTCGAGAGAGGGATTAATATACGTTACGGAATCTTACGGATCAAGTCAAGTGAATAAATCGTCTGGTTCAGTGTTAGATCACAAGTGAAGTCTAGATGGATTCTTCCTTGGATGTCGTCTTAATCAATTGGTTTTTCCTCAAGTTATTTTCTCAATTTCATTCTTCTTTGTCTTAGAGTTTTTAGTTTAGTAGTTAGTTAATTTAGATTAAACAACAAATTCCTTTTATCTTAAGCTAGATAATAAAAAGAGAGTTAGTATTAGTACTTTTGGTTCCTTTGGGATTCGACTTTTCGGTCTTGCCTAAACTATACTAATGTTCGATAGGTGTGCTTGCCTCCATCGTTGTCTTAGTTAGTTTCCAGGTTCGATCATTCTTTATATAAATTTTAAGACTCGATAAAAAAAACGATCAAGTTTTTGGCGCCGTTGCCGGGGAACTGAAATATTAAGAACGCTTAATTTTTATTACTCTAGCCATATTTTATTTTTGCATTTAAATTTTATTTTTCTTTTATTTGGTTTTGATAGGTAATTTTAGTTTATAGAGAAGATCGCACTGAATAATTATCAGTGGCAATTCATAAGGACAATTCCTACTAAAGTAGCCAGTTTCTTGAACCTTGACGCAGTCACCATGCTATCAAATCAGGTAGATAAGTTACATAAAAAATTTGATGGTTTATACGGTTCTTCGCAGGTACATCAAGTTATGCAGTGCAAAACAAGTGGAGGCATGGCAAATCCTGAGTACTCACCCTACGAATATGGCATGAAGAACGAACAAGTCCACTATATGGGTAACTATCCTAGACCTCAAAATAATTTTTATGGTAACAATTATAATGCAGGTTGGAGGTACCATCCCAATTTCTCATGGGATGATCAAAGTAGCCAAAGATCGGAACTTCCTCCAGATTTTCAACAACTATCTCACCTACAGGAAAAGAAGCCGAACCTTGAAGAGATGCTGACAAACTTCATAGCAGCCTCAGAAATATGTTCCCAGACGTTTCCAAAAAATAGAAGCAAAACTTGAGGTATTGACACAGGAGTTCAAGGATCAAATCGGGCAACTTGCTAAGCAGATTTCTGAACAACCACAAGAAAGCTTGCCAAGCAACACCGAAACTAACCCAGAAGAGCAAAATCAAGCCATAATAGCTCATGATAGTGAAAGTTAGTGGAATCTGACCCGAGGAAAGAGCCTATGGTAAGTGAAGGTAAGGTTGAGGTAAGCCAGGATTTACCAAACCCGGTAATTACAGAATACCAAGCTCGTGTGCCATACTCCAATGCGACAAAGAGAGATCACACAGAGGAAGAATTCAGTAAGTCTCTTAAACTTCCAAAGAAATTTCATATTAACTTGTCGTTTCTTGAAGGTCTTTCGCAGATGCCAGATCCTAGACCTCGTGTCAATAAAGAAAAAAATTCATGAGGAACAAAGGCTTTGGATCAATGAACTAGACGAATGGAAGACACACTTCAAAGAGAGACTAAAAACACACGAAGCAAAAACGAGGCAACTCCATGATGAACTTAATAATAGGACAACCCAGCTTAAGATAGGAGATTAGGTACTCAAAATCCTCCCAAATGGAAAAGTCGAGGTAACAAGTCCTAAAATTAGCACCTTTAAGGTAAACACTACTCAACTTAAACTATATATCAATAACCGAATTGATTGCATGAGAAAGGATTTTCACCTCCTCAAACCACCATGATTGTGTGAATAACAGGTAAGTCTAGCTCAAGACTTTAAACGAGCGCTTCTCGGGAGGCAACCCGAGTACTAACTGTACTTATTAGTTATGTTTTATTTCTTTTCGTATTTAGGCGTAGGTTTCCATACTTATATGGCCTTGCACACGGCCGTGGCCGTGACCGTGTAGACACCATAGCTAGGCACATGGGCATAGACCGGATCTCTATTTAATTTTTTACTTTTATTCCTATTTTTATTTTTATTTTTACTTCCTTTATTATTCTTCGTGCTATTTAGATTTAGCTTAGGATACAATAAAATCAGACCGGCTACTTTGAGGATTCAATTTCAAACGGTTTGAGGCGCTTCCCTATGTTCACCTCCAATCCTATCCGGTTTCTTTTCAAGGATTTCATCCATAATTTAGGAAGCTTCACTTCTCTGCCTCTCTTTTGATTTTCTTATAATATGATATTATCTATCTTTGTACATTGAGGGCAATGTACAGCTTAACTGTAGGGGGTTAACTATAGTATTATTTGAAAATACCTGAATTATGCTTTATTCTTAAGTAATTTTCTCATATTACTAATTAGGATGAAATTTCTGTTGATTTATGATTTTTATTGATATGTCTTAGATTAAGTCATAGTTAATTGTACATTGATGATTTAAACTTTAAGATACTAGAGAATCAAGCATGATAAGTCCATTTTTCAAGAATAAAAAATTTTTTAGGTTGCTGAACTGAATTTGAATACTACCTTGAAGTTCGAAATTTACAGGGATTGATATCAAAAACCCATAATTTTTGTGAGATTTTGAGCCTTAAGAGCATATACTCCTTTTCATGCTCACTTTATTGATTATGAGTGTGTCAACACTGAATTGTTATTCTAGAACTTGCCTCGATTATACATGTCAAAACCACATTTTTGATTTGATATACTGAGATGATAAAGGCACCTAGGTTTCAACCCACTTACTCCACAAAAGCCTACCTTCATAATTAACCCTTAGTGAACCCCTTTGATCCTAACAACCCTTGTTATTAATTCACCCATTAATATTAACCCAAAACCCCGCTCGCATTTGTTATCACTATTCCTTTTGACTACCTTTTTGTTGAGATTTGATTTGAGCAGTTTCCTAACTATGTTCTTTATTTCCATTGTTAAAGTTCTTTCTTATTAAATTTTTGACTTGTTCTTAAAAAAAATCGAAGTATATTTAGTATTACTATTATGAAAAGTGGTCTTGTACAATTAAAATTCCACCTATTGAAAAAGGAGCTCGTATTATTAGTATTAGTATTACAAATTTTCAATTGCTGTAATTTTATTATCAATTCATTTTTCTAGTTAGGTAATTTGTCAATTCAATCTCAATTCTAACCCTTCTAATTTAGCTTTTATCCACACCTTTAACCCAAGCCCCGTTACAACCCTGTTAAAGACCTTTTTATTTGTGTATCATCTCATATTACAGTGGTGGAGATTTGATTTTCAGGCAAGCCTATGGGATTAACTTTTCAGGTTCGACTTATGAGTGCTTATTCTTGAACCTTAAACACTTTGAGTGCTTTGAATGAATCTTTAGTAAGGATGTCAATCCTTGTCATTTTTGAATCAAAGGTAATTATTTAGATAAGGGGAGACACCTATGTTTTCGTACTACAAATATATGACTTAGAATTGTTTGAATCTTTAGGAGTCTTTGAGTAAATTATCCATGTATGAATTGTCTATGAATTATGATGAGACATTGTTGATGAGGATTATGAATTGTGGAAAGTTTGCTTTAATTGTAAGTTGAGAATTTTTCTTGAGGACAAGCAAAAGCTTAAGTGTGGGGGTATTTGATAAACCGTAAAAGTAACATATTTTAGGCCCACATTTAGCATACTTTTGGATGATTTATCCCTTAAATTATGTAAATTGGTGCTCTTAATCCATTGTTTTCATGTTTTATACTCAGGGGAGCACCGGAGGATGAAAAGAACGAGAAACGGGCCTAAATCGAACCAAATTGGGTCAAATTGGAAATAGACGTGGCCTGGGCCCAAGATCACACAGCCGTGCCTCCCTAATTTACTCTAACACAGCCTGGACCCTGAAACACACGGTCGTGCCTCTTCATCAGGATTGAACACGGCCTGAAAATGATTCACACGGGCATGTGCCATGGGCGTGTCCCTGCAGCGGCCAAAAGGAGTTTTACTCGGAATAGGATACTTGGAGGCAAAGAAACACATTTCAAAGCCTATTCAAACACCCTAGTAGGAATTCTACTTGAATTAGGATATGTAGGGGCCAAGTAAGGCATCTCAAAGTCTATATAAACACCCAATGGGGCAACTTGAAGGGGGGTTCGGCAGAAGCCTTCTACTAGGGCTTTTGTCGGGGGAACCCAGGGCTTTAGTCAGGGGGCATCCTGCTAGGCCAAAGAGGGCATATTTGTAGAGATTTACTCAAAGATAGCTAGTTGATTTATCTCAAGAAGCCAAAATTATACTTAAGACGGAGGATCTCTCCTTCAATTCCTTCAGGGGGTTTTAGGGATTTCTTATGTTTGTTTTATCTTTTCTTTTGAGATGTTTTCTTTTATAATTATGAACTAAATCCTCAGATACCTGAGGGGGATGAAACCTAAGATGAATCTTGTTATCGTTTGCTGAACTATATGATAAATATTTGACTTGTTCTTAATTATGTGTTCTTAATTCTTGTGTTGATATTTCCTAGATATTGATTCAAGTATGATGTGCTTAGGTGGAGGAGCAAAAGTCCCTTCCTAAGAGTAGATCTAGCATAATTAAGCGGAGTTGATCGTGCGCCTAGAGATAGGGTGACGAGATTTTGTCAGATTAGGGTGAAACCTAATATGAGAGTCAATAGATCGAGTTAATGCAATTCTAGGGGTTTTATTTAGAAAGAGATTTCAGTTAATCAACCTAGGGTTAGACGTTAGTTGCCTCGAGAGAGGGATTAATATACGTTAGGGAATCTTACGGATCAATTCAAGCGAATAAATCGTCTGGTTCAGTGTTAGATAATAAGTGAGGTCTATGTGGATTCTTCCTTGGGTTTCGTCTTAATCAATTGGTTTTTCCTCAAGTTTTCTCAATTTCATTCTTCTTTGTCTTAGAGTTTTTAGTTTAGTAGTTAGTTAATTTAGATTAAACAACAAATTCCCTTTATCTTAGGATAGATAATAAAAAGAGAGTTAGTATTAGTACTTTTGGTTCCTTTGGGATTTGACATTCCGGGCTTGCCTAAACTATACTACTGTTCGATAGGTGCGCTTGCCTCCATCATTGTCTTAGTTAGTTTCCAGGTTCGATCATTATTTATATAAATTTTAAGACTCGATAAAAAAAATGATCAGCCATTCATCTAGTTCATGGACCTGAAGCCTTCGCTCGTCATGAGTTATTTCATTGTTGGCACCAGAACTATGATGTGGTTCAGTGGTGTATTTTCGAGGTGCTTCCTGAAAAGAGGTTTGAACTGAATGGTTATTAATAGAATTTATGTACTAACCTTTATTACTCGATGTCTGAACCGAATCACGAGCCTGAAGAGTGATCGTTTCATCACTTATACGAAGGGTGAGTTCTCCTGTGCCAACATCAATTCTAGTTTTAGCAGTTGCTAGAAAGGGTCGCCCTAAGATTAAAGGTGCTTTACTGTCCTCATCCATGTCTAGAAAAACAAAGTCAACTGGGAAAATAAATTTATCGATTTTTACAAGCACATCCTCAACAATTCCCTTAGGAAATCTAATGGTTTTATCTGCGAGTTTAATACTTATCCTAGTTTGTTTAGGTTTCCCAAGACCTAGTTGTTTAAACATTTTATAGGGCATGACGTTAATACTTGCCCCTAAATCAGCTAAAGCATTATTAATATCTAAACTACCGACAAGGAATAGTAAAACTCCCTGGATCCTTTAGTTTATCGGGTAGTTTATTCTGTAAAATGGCTGAGCAGACTGCGTTTAGCTCCACATGCGACGCGTCATCTAACTTTCACTTGTTTGCTAGAAGTTCCTTTAAAAATTTAACTGAGTTGGGCATCTGCGAAAGAGCTTCAATAAACGGTAAGTTAATATGTAGCTTTTTCAAGAGTTTAAGAAATTTATCGAATTGTTCATATGTTCGGTCTTTCTTTGTCGCATTAAGGTATGGCACACGAGGTATATACTCTTTACTTACCAGTTTCTGTGTATCATGGCTTACCCCATCCTTACCTTTACTTACCACAAGTTCTTGCCTTGGCTCAAATTCAGATTCTACCGCCCCTCTTTCATCGCACACTGTGATGGCATGGAGTTGCTCCCTTAGGTTAGGTTTGGTATTGCTTGGCAAGCTACCTTGTGGTCATTCTAAGATTAACTTAGAAAGTTGTCCTATTTGGTTCTCGAGCCCTTGAATCGATGCTTGCTAATTTTTAAGTGTTGTTTCAGTGTTTTGGAAATAGGTTTCTGACACCGCGATAAATTTTGCTAGCATATCTTCAATGTTCAGCTTTTTCTCTTGCTGGTATGGTGATTGACAGCCTGGAGGGGGTTGTTGTCTCTAATTTCCTGTTCCACCCCATGAAAAGTTGGGGTGGTTCCTCTAACCTGGATTATAAGTGTTACTATAAGGGTTATTTTGAGGTCTAGGATTATTACCCATATAGTTCATCTGTTCGCTTTCTATGCCAAGGTTGTAAGGTGGGTATTCTGTATTGTTCATTCCTCTTCCGTTCGTATCGCACTGCATCACTGGATGTACTTGCAAAGAACCACACAAAATATCAATCTTTTTACTTAAAATTTCTACCTGGTTTGATATCATGGTAACTGCGTCGAGGTTGAAAACACTGGTGGCTTTCGTTGGCTTAGTCCTCGTGACTTGCCACTGATAGTTATTCAGTAACATCTCTTCAATGAATTTGTAGGCAGCCTCAGGTATTTTTTTGTTTAGTGTACCGCCGGCGGCTGCATCAATCAACTGCCTGGTTAAAGGGTTTACACCATTGTAAAAGGTTTGAACCTGTAACCATAAGGGTAACCCATGGTGAGGGCACCTTCTCAGTAGATCTTTGTATCTCTCCCATGCATTGTAAAGTGTTTCTAAATCCATCTGCACAAAAGAATAGATATCATTCCTCAACTTAGCCGTTTTAGCCAGCGAAAAATATATAAGTAAAAAAATTTTAGTCATTTGTTCCCATGTAGTGATTGATCCTCATGGTAACAAGTTCAACCACTGTTTGGCTTTATTCCTCAACGAAAAGGGAAACAACCGAAGGCGAATGGCATCGTCAGAAATGCCATTTATTTTGAAAGTGTCGCAAAATTCCAAAAAATTTTCCAAGTGATTGTTTGGATCCTCATCCTGCAAACCATCAAACTAAACAAATTGCTGAATCATCTGCATAGTGTTAGGTTTCAATTCAAAATTATTTGCAGCAACAACAGGTCTAACAATACTTGATTCAATTCCTGTTAAATTAGGTTTAGCATAATCTTACATAGTACGAGGAGTAGGATTTTGATTCACCGGGTTTGCGGCAACCACAGGAGGTAGCGGATTATTGTCGGCCATCTCTTCTGCAGTATTGGTTTTGTCTTCTTGCTCTTCTTTTATGTATTGTAGACTTTGCCTTATTTCTCTTCAGTTTTTGCGAGCAGTACCTTCTATATCACTGTCAAAGAGTAATGGTCCTAACGAGTTCCTTCTAGTCATAAACTAAAAGTTCCTGCCAGAAGCAAAGAAAGAATAATTAGAGAAATAAAATAAATAAAAAGTAAAATTAAATTGCAATAAAATAAGAATGGCTAAAGTAATAAAAATTTAGTGTTCCTAATATCTTAGTCCCCGGCAACGGCGCGAAAAACTTGATGTGTCTAAAACTAACTACGATAACAATAAAGGCAAGTGCACCTATCGTTCAATAGTATAGTTAAGGTAAGACCAATAATATCGTATCCACAAGGACCAAGAATACTAGTAATTACTCTCTTTTTTATTATCTAGCCTAAGAATTGGAGTGATTTCTTTTAAACTAAAACTTTTTTAAAAACACGACAAAGAACGAATTGGGAAAATACTTTTAGACAACTTAATGAGATAGGCAATACCTAAGGAAGAATCCAACTAGATTTCACTTATTACTTTTGATTCATACGATTTATTCACTTGACTTAATCCGTAGAAATCCCTAATTTATGTTAATATCTCTTTCAAGAGTAAACACAACTAACTCTAGGTTGATTAATTGAAATTTCTTTCTAATTAAAGCCCCTATTGTCGCATTAACTCGATCTATGGATTCCTATATTAGATTTGACTCTAATCCGGGAGATTTTCGTTGTCTTATTTCTAGGGTTGCAATCAACTCTGCTTAATTGTGTTGATCTACTCTTAAACAGGGACTTTTGCTCCTCTAAATAAGCACATTCGACTTGAATCAATAACTTGAATTATCAAAACAAGAATAACAACTCACAATTAAGAATAAGAACAAGTATTTATCTTATAAATAAAATAATAATAAGATCCGTCTTAGGTTTCATCCCCTTAAGTATCTAAGGGATTTAGTTCATACTAATAGAAAGAAACATCTTAAAATTAGGAAAACAACAAAACATAAGAAAACCCAAAAACTTCTAAAGAACTTGATGGGAGATATTCAGTCTTGATGGATATCCTTCTCCTAAGTTGCTTCCGATGGCTGTCTTCGAGTATTTTCTGGCTTCTACTCGGCGTCCTCTTTTAGGTTGACCCCTAGGGTGTTTATATAGACTTTGGAACACCTTTCTTGGCCTACAAGTATCCTATTCCGAATAGAATTAAACTTTGGTACGACAGGGACACGCCCGTGTATGTTGATCTAGGCCGTGTTTGATCCTGCTCGCAACACACGGCTGTGTTTGATGGTTCAAGCCATGTTGATTTCTTAGGTAGGCCCATTTTGTCCCGTTTTGGCCCGTTTATCATTCTTTTCGACTCCCTAAGCTATCCTGAGTGTAAAACATGAAATAAAGGGATTAGAAGCATCGAATTCATCAAATCTAATGAAAGTTCATCCAAAAATAAGCCAAGCATAGGGTTAAAATATGTATAAATTATGGTTTATCACCTATTTATACTAGATAGGGATGGCTAAAAATAGCATTTAGGAGCGATCTTCATAATTTGTTGTAGCAGATTAAACTAGTTTTCATACTTAAGGAACTTGAATACGAGCAATTATGTTATGTTTTAAGAAGTTTTTTTTTCAATTTAATTTTAATTCAACAAAAATTGTAATTTTAGTTCTTTTATGACCTTAAGGGCCGGATGAGGCCTAAAGGAGGGCTAACGTACTTAGTGAGTGTGCAAGACACCATTCAAATGCAGAAGAGCTTGATGTTTGTCGTCATGTTGCAATACGGGAGTCTAATGTCACAACATAGGGAGCAAAATAAAAGAATTCTAAGATTGCCTTTGGTGTCATGGCACAACCAATAGATGTCGCAACATACCCCTGAAGCTGAAGCAAACTACCTTCTATGTCGTAACACAAGCACTGGATGTAACAGCCCCATTTTTAGTGGTCTCAAAAAATAGTAGTTCGAGACCACCAAATCCAACGAGTAAGCTCGTAAATTTTATTATTTAGTATTTACGAGTCAAATTTTATTTTAGAAATATTTTTGCATTAGTAAATTATATTTTATAAGGATTTATTAGGTCAAGTGGTTTAGAAAATGAGGTATCATGACCTCGTTTCTAAAAACCAAGCCGTAAATATTTTTATAAATATTTACGGAGTTTCATTAAGATAGTGTTAAAGTTTCGTTAGAAAATTTTAATGTTTTGATAGTTAATTAATTAAAAAGGACTAAATTGAAAAAGGTACAAAACTTGCTAATTAAAAGAAATAGTGATTAAATGGCTTGATAAATAAATAAGGGAGGACCTAATGAGCAATTAAGCCCAAAATATAGGCATGAGGTGGCATAACCAGGGAAGGAAATGAAATTATGTGATTTAAAGGCAAAATGGTCATTTTGTGAAATTAAGAAAAAATAAAACAAATGGCTAAAATGATTTCTAGATGTTTCATCTCAAAATTTCAACCTAAAAACACCATTGAAGAGCTTTAAGAAGCTGGTTTTCTATTTTGCTACATGTGAGTTTAATTCTTACCTTTTTTTGAATTTTTTATGTTTTTGAGACTTTTACAATTAGGTCCAACTAACTATTTCATTAGTTTTTAATTTTATTGGAAATTTTGAAAGTTATCATTGATAAATACTGGATATTTTTATGAAATAACATGGATTTAGAGCTTTAATTTTTGTTGTATGATGATTTTACATAATAATTTTGATAGATATTGATTTTAGGACCAATTTGTGAAAAGGTTAAAATTAGGGTTTGGTTTTAAATTTCTATTTATCAAGGGATGTATGATAGCTTATACTATTTAGATAAATTATCAATTGAGAAAAATTAGTTCATTGATAGACTAACTAGTTAAGGGATCAAATTGTAAAAGTTGTAAAAGTTACGGTAATTGCTTAATTTTGAAAAATTGAGGGGTATTAATTGTGAAGTGAATTGAAACAGAAATATATGCTAATAAATGAATAATTTTATATTTTATATCAAGGGCTCGTAGATACTCGTGAAAAAGAGAAATTAGCAAAATAGTCCCTAAACTTTTACAAATCTTACAATTTAACCCAGGGAAGTTCGTACGGTTAAACTTTAATATTCATATTAAATTGATGAATGGTATTATGTATTTATTCTATTATTAAAAATGAAATATTATTGGAGTTACGCTTTTGAATTGAATATCCGAGTTAAATAGAACGCGTGATTTGAGTACAATCGATGTGTCGCGTAAGACGACAATGGAGGAATTGATGAAAAATTACCCAAGTAAACCGAGGTTCAGCATTTTTTGCAAACTTTTGTGTTTACTTTCTGTTTAACTCTCACGAGCTTCTGTTTAACTCATATGAGTTTTCGTTCAGCTATTTTGAGCTTCTGTTTAACCCTTATGGGTTTCCGTTCAGCTCTTATGAGCTTCCGTTCAACCCTTATGGGTTTTTGTTTAGCACTTATGTGCTTCTGTTAAGCCTTCGGGCTTCTAAAAACAATGTACTCTTATCCGTAAGTCGTTCTCCAATTTGGTAAGATTTGGTAAGTATTTATGTAATTGAAATTGAAAGATTTATCGTTTATTATTGATATTGATTTGAAAGAAGTGTGTTTATCGATTAAGGTTGTGATTGACAAGGAGATCGCATGAATAATTTGCTTATTTGATTTATTATATTAGGTTCAGTAAGATTTATGTTTAACCCATCGAACTTACTAAGCTTTATTAAGCTTACTCGTGTTATTTTATGTCATTATAGATTAACGTGAGGTCGAGAGATCGGATCAACACATCAATCCACACTATCCAGCTCATTCTGGTATTCTTTGAAATGTACACTATGGTTTATATGGCATGTATAGCATTGGTATGGATTTGACTAAAGCTTGGTTTATATAAATGTTAGGAGTGAAGTTTAGGGTTTAGGTAATCAACTTAAATATATATATGTTGGTTTGAAAATAAAGTAAATTGAATGTGGATGTGAATGATATATGCTTGTATGTATGTAATTAGTAATAAACTTTAATACATTAATAAGATGGATTAAATAGGTAAGTTTAAGAATTTGAGTATATATGATGTTATTGTAACACCCCTTACCCGTGTTTAACGCAGGAACAGGGTACGAGTTTCCTAACTCAACCACATACTAGCCTACGTTTACGAGTTATAAAATCCATTCAAGTTTAAAGCTTTTCAAACTTCCTCTAATCATCCATAATATGGGCCTACAAAGCCCAAAACACACATTAGAAATGTTTTGGGATCAAATCGGTTTCTTAGGAAAACTTTGGAAAATGTCACTAAAAACAGGGGTACACTCCCGTGTGGAAAAGGCAACACGCCTGTGTGGAAATTATTTCTCAATTCAAACCTACAGGGGTTTTCACACGGCCTGACACATGCCTGTGTCCATAGCCCATGTTCCTCACACGGCCATGACACGCTCGTGTCTTGGCCTGTGTATAAAAACCTTGACATTCTATTTCCAATGTCATCACCTCAATGAGGTCACACGGCCAAGGCACACGCCCGTGTCCTTAGACCGTGTGGCAAATTAAATTCCTAAATTCAAGTGCAGGCTTCGCACGGCCTGGGCACATGCCTATGTCCTATGGCCGTGTCTTCCACACGATTGAGACACACGACCGTGCCTCAGCCCGTGTGGTTACTACTGGGCATTTTGTTTTGCCCACTTAAGATGCAAGGGGACACACGGCCAAACCACACGCCCATGGAGCAGACCGTGTGTCACACACGGCCTAACCATGTTTCTACCCGTGCAGACAAAACAAGGCTATTTACCAAGCTCTTTCTACCCGTGCGGACAAAACAAGACTCGGATGTGCCAAAGGCTGTATTTAGAACAAGGTACGGACACTATGAATTTCTTGTTATGCCTATCGGACTAACGAATGCACCTGTTGTTTTTATGGACCTGATGAACCAGATTTTTAGGTTGTATTTAGATCAATTTGTAGTTGTGTTCATTGATGATATATTGATTTACTATCGTGATGATTCTGAGCATGCTGAGCATTTGAAAATCATACTACAAACTTTGAGAGATAAACAGTTGTTTGTAAAGTTTAGTAAATGTGAGTTTTGGCTTCAAAAGGTTGGATTTTTGGGACATATTGTTTCAGCTGATGGTATCCAGGTTTATCTGAGTAAAATATCTACGATTATAAATTGAAAGCCTCCGTGAAATGTTTCTAAGGTCTGCATTTTTCTGGGACTAGCGGGATATTATAGATGATTTGTAAAAGGCTTTTTGATGATTGCAACTTCGTTGACAAGATTGCTTCAAAATGATGTTAAGTTCGAGTGTTCAGATAAATGCCAAAAAAGTTTCGAGCAGTTAAAAGCTTTATTGATTGAAGCTCTAGTGTTAGTTCAGCCTGAGTCGAGTAAAGTATTCATAATTTTTAGTGATGCATCATTAAATGGTCTAGGTTGTGTTTTGATGCAAGAAGGCAAAGTTATAACTTATGCCTCGAGACAGTTGAAACTGCATGAAAAGAATTACCCGACGCACGATTTAGAGTTATCAGCTATTGTGTTCGCGTTGAAAATTTAGCGTCACTATTTTTTTGGTGAGAAATGCCACATCTATACCGATCACAAGAGTTTGAAATTTTTTATGACTCTGAAAGATCTGAATTTGCGACAACGGAGGTGGCTTGAATTACTAAAAGATTACGAGTTAGTGATTGATTATCATCCGAGAAAGGCTAATGTCATTGCTGATGCTTTGAGCCGATAATCCCTATTCGCTTTACGTTCAATGAACACTTAAATAGTTTTATGTAATGATGGTTTGATTGTGGCCGAGATGAAAGCGAGACCATTATTTTTACAGTAGATTTACGAAGCTCAAAAAGTCGATAATGAAATGTTAGCAAAATAAGCTCAGTGTTGGTCAAATTCTGATTCAAAGTTTCAAATTGATTCCGATGATTATTTGAGATTCAGAGATCGAATATGTGTTCCAAGAAATTCAGAGTTGATTCAGATGATTTTGAATAAAGCACATACTAATTATTTATCAGTACACCCGGGAAGCACGAAAATGTATAATAATTTGAAACAATTTTATTGGTGGCATGGCATGAAAAGGGATATCTCAGAATTTGTTTTGAAATGTTTGATTTGCCAACAAGTTAAAGCAGAGCATTAAGTTTCGTCAGGTTTATTACAGCCTATCATGATTCCTAAGTGGAAATGGGACAGAGTAACCATGGATTTTGCTTCGGGTTTACCCAACTTCGAGAAAGAAAGATGCATTTGGGTTGTTGTTGACAGATTAACAAAATCTGCGCATTTCATTCTGGTGAGTACAGATTACTCCCTTGATAAATTAGCTAAGTTGTATATCTCAGAGATTGTTTGATTACACGGAGTGCCACTATCTATTGTTTCAGATAGAGATCCGAGGTTTACATCGCGATTTTGGAAGAAATTACAAGAAGCTTTAGATACAAAGCTGCATTTTAGCACTGCGTTTCACCCGTAAACGGATGGTCAATCCGAGTGAGTTATTTAGATACTTGAAGATATATTGAAATGTTGCATTCTTGAGTTTAAAGGTAGCTGGGAGAAATACCTACCATTGATTGAATTTGCTTACAATAATAGCTTTCAATCAAATATAAAGATTGCACCATACAAAGCTCTATATAGTCGTAAATTTCGAACACCATTGTACTAGACTGAGCTTAGCGAGAATAAGATTCACGGGGTTGATCTGATCAGAGAAACAAAACAAAAAGTGAAGGTGATTCGTGATAGTTTGAAAGCAGCATCGGATCGACTGAAATCTTACGCAGACTTGAAACAGAAAGATATTGAGTTTCAGATTGGAGATAGAGTATTCTTGAAAGTTTGATCGTGGAAGAAAATACTCAGATTTGGTAAAAAAGGAAAGTTGAGCCCGAGATTTATCGGACCGTATGGGATTACTGAGCAAAATGGGCCTGTGGCATATCAGCTACCATTACCGTCTGATTTATAAAAGATTCATAATGTATTTCATGTGTCAATTATTCGACGATACCGATCTGACCCTTCACATGTCTTTTTTCTGGACCGAGGTTGAAATTCAGTCAGATATGTCATATGCTGAAGAACAGATTTGAATTTTAGCTCGTGAGATCAAAGAGCTGAGAAATAAGAAAATTGCATTAGTGAAAGTATTATGGCATCAACACGGGGTTGAAAAAGCTACGTGGGAACCCGAGGATGCTATGAGAAAACAATACCCGAACCTATTCACTGGTAAGATTTTCAGGGACGAAAAATCCCTAAGGGGGAGAGCTATAACAGCTCGGTTTTAGCTAAATCGGTTGCTGATTTAATTTGTACCCATGTGTGTAATGAGAAAAAAACTTGGTATTTTGATATGGATTACCCTATCGAAATCCATAAAGCTGTAATTTTTGATGTTACGTAATAAATTTGTTTAGACACTTGTGGTCTTTTTGTTTTAAAAAAAATAGTGGTTTTGAAACAACAAATTCGATGTTAGAAAATTATTTTAATATTATTTTTGGTGTTTACAGTATGATAGATGTATGTGTGAAAATTTGGTGAGTTAATTTTATCGTTTAATGGCTCAATTTGAGAAAAAGGACTAAATCGCGTACAATGCAAAAGTTGCATTCTACTTGCTAAAGGTGTTTAATTGCTATAGCTTATTAATGTTAAGGTCCTTATGATGATATTAGACAATTAATATATTAACTGGACATCATATTTGTATTTTCATGGTTTAATTTAAAGGTTAAATAAGTAAATAGATTATTAAATGATGATTTAATAAAACAAAATACCATTTTATTCTATCATCTTCTTCCTAGCCGATTTTCAATGAAAGAAAGAACCATTTTAGGGTTTAAAATTTGGAAACTTCAATATTGGCTATTAAGGTACGATTTTAGCTCAGTTTTTGATGATTTCTATGTTTTTGTAAACGTTGCTTTATATTCTAGGTAGCTCATGCCTTAATTTTTGAAGTTGTCAATGATTTTGTAAAGTGCCATTGATGAATGCTTGAGCTTTTGAATGATTGATGATGAAACATGAAAGTCTGATGATAGATTTTAAAGTTTTGTTAAGTGATTTTTTTTGCTAAAAATGCATTTTAGGGATTTAATTGTGAAAAGTGTAAATTGGGTGGATGAAATGTGAAATAAATGAAAGTTTTGGGCTGCTAGGGACTCAAGTATAAATCAGCTAAGCATGGGTTAAATTGAATTGTGTGAATTTTTGTGTATTTTTGAAATAGGGACTAAATTGAATAAATGTGAAATTTAATGGGCTAATGGGTAAAAATGCCCAAATATGCGTTTAAGGATTAAATTTAATGAATGAATGATTAAATGTAACGCCCCAAAAATATAGGGTCTTTAATTTTGCATGTTCTGACACAAATTGCTTGTTTGCTTTAATGGCAAAGTGATTTGGGTGTTTATGTGAGTGCTTGAGAAGCCTGGGTCCATGTCTTGGCTTTTGCAAAATTTTTATTTTTTCTCTTAAATGAACCTGGACACTGACACTTAGGCCTTATTAGTAATAATGCTTGTTTTATGACACAAAAAGAGCTTATGGCCTAGTGGCAAGGTGGCATGTGGTGTAACTGGGAGGTTTGAGGGTAAAGTTCTGGGTTACGCAATGGAGTGTTTATTTTGCTGCTTCAGCTGTGTAGGTATGTAACACCCCTTACCCGTGTCCGACGCCGGGACCGGATATGAGGCATTACCATGCTTAACGTTGCTTGAGCATGTAATATCAGGCTATAAAATTTCATTCAACTTAAAACTTTTCTTTCTTATTCAATACATACATATCATGGGCCTATGAGCCCTTCAACATACATCTGGAAGGTTTCGGAGTTCAACTGGAAAATTTTACACTTTTTGAAAATTTTTCCCTAAATAGGGGCCACACGCCCGTGTGACATGGAACACCTCCCGTGTGGGAAGGCCGTGTGGTCACATACACCCATGTCTCTAGCCTGTGTAGAATTTATTTTCATTTCAAACCTACAGGGGTTTTCACACGGCCGAACACACGCTCGTGTCAATGGTCCGTGTCCTTCACACGGCTAAGACACGCCCATGTTCTCACCTGTGTGTGAAAACTAAGGGTATTCTATTTAACTCTTTCACCGTTCTAACATCCCTTACAGACAGTTCTTTGGCCTCCAAAGCACTAATGAAAGCTAAGAACGCCTCACACCCTTTTCGCACCATCGTTTTAGCCTTTAGTGCTGACACCACATTAGACAGGTAATTCCTTCTCTCTCCTAATACCAGCACCTCCTTATCCTCAGGAGTCTTCAACATCATGCGCTTAGCAGCACAATCCAAGTTTGCACGATGCTTAACTAACCAGTCCATGCATAAGATCAGATCAAACTCGCCGAATGGTAGTTCCATCATATCCGCCAGAAATACTACTCCATGAACTTCTAGAGGCACATCCCTAAACAACTTATTCACTACCACAGATTGTCCTAAAGGGCTAATCACAGGCATTTCTCTAGCAGCAATCTCAGATTTTATACCCAAAGTTCCAGACACAGTACAGGCAACATATGAATGGGTAGATTCACTATCTATCAAAGCTATAAAGGGCACATCAAATATGAAAAACGTACCGGTTATGACGTCTGATGCGTCACCATCCTCTCGGCGTCTAACCGCATAAACCAAACCAGGCTGTCTTGCATTTGCATTGCCCGCACCTCTGCCCAGTGCTCAACGACCTCTTCCGAACCCATTTTCCCCTCTGGACGAACCATGACCTCCCGGTGGCTGCTAACCACCTCTCTCTGGCTGCACAAATTGTGGCGTACTACCTGTGTCTGAATAGGCTCTCGAGGGCAGTCTCTGAACTGATGATCCTTAGATCCGCATCTGAAACACCCGCCGGCTCTTTTCCAGCACTCCTCCGAGTGAAATTTCCCATAGTCCATGCAAGATTACAACTGATTAGTAGCAGCTGAAACACCCACTTGAGCTGGCCCCTCAAACCTGGGTCTTTTGTGAAACCCTCTTGCAGGACCCGGGTACCTAGAATCTCTTTTGTTCTTGCCCATGTTCTTATCTCGATTTTGCCACTCTGAATGTTTTACCTCCTCAGCAATTTTAGCTTTTTCCACTAATGTAGCAAAATTCCTCTCTCTCTGTAGGGCTATCAATACTGGCAACATATTACGCAGCCCGTCCTCAAAATACACACAACGTTCATATTCAGTCGACACTATTCCCCAAGTGAACCGACTCAAAAGTAGAAACTCTGCCTTTGTATGCTACCACAATTTTACCTCCCTGAACCAGATTTAAAAATTCTTTCCTTCGGGCATACACATAGCTAGCCCCGACATATTTTCCCTGGAATGCTGTCTTAAAGAAATCCCAGGTGATGTGATCAGCTTGCGTGCCTTCTCTAACAGTGAGCCACCACTGGTACGACTCGTCTCTCAGCAAAGCCACCACCCCTTTCAGTTTCTGTTCAGCTGTGCAATCCAAATAATCCATAATTCGTTCCACAGCCTCAAGCCAATATTCCACTACATTTGGGGCTACACTCGAAATTCGCCTAAAAACTTCGGCCCCATTCGATCTAAGTCACTCAGATATGGACCCACGAGTTGCCAACCCAGTACTTGCCCCAGCAACCCTTTCCAATACCCGTAGCATAGCTTGGGACAGAGCATCGTTCCCTTCCATTCGGTCATGAGACCCAGGTTCAGTCACAGGTGATGCAGGTGTATCCATTTCAGGCATATGCCCAGATGCATCGAACCCAACCCCAGCACTTCGGCCTCTACCACGGCCACGTCTATCGCATCCACGTCCTTTAGTGCTCATGATTGCTAAGTCAATTTAATCGATTAATAATCTTATGAATAGTATGTATTTCAGTGTTTATTAACAACTGTTTTATGGAAAGTAAATATAAAAGTTGATTTCGCAACTCGAATTCCTAAAGTCTCAATCTCTATTGTCCTAGCTCCTAGAGCTAGAAGTTCTAGTGCACTACTGTCTCGCACAATTTCTTACTATAGTCATGACATTAGCATATCAGCAATCATAAAATGAGGAGACTTACAGATTTAGTGCTGGATACTCGTGGTGCCATACTTCCACTAAGGACGTGCATTTTTAAACCAAGTTTCGAACAACTTTGGAAAAAATTTTTGAATCCACTCCACAGCCGAGCTTTGCAACTTGGCTCTAATACCATAAAATGTAACACCCTATACCCGGCCTATACATTACAATCGAATCTGGCGTGTCACATAAAAAGGGTTGTTTAAAACTATGCAATCGTTGAAAATATTTACATCACTTTTGAAAACTCCGTGTTGCGTTGATTGTTTATAAAAATCCATTTTACTCAGTGTTCACTTTATAACAGATATAATTAGCTTGAAAACTACCTTTGTTATGAAAATCGAATTTGAAGATTCGATAAAAACATGATATTATGGAAACCAGTTATTAAAGCTTTAGAAAAACCACCAAATTAAACAAGTGATATTAATAATTGTAGTAGAAATGAGAATTTAAAAGAAATTTAAATCCAGAGGCCTTATTACAAAATATTAAACCCACATAATAGTAAACATAATCTTATGAAATAAAACAGAAAAGAAATTTACTAAGTTTCTCAAGCAATGCCCCTAAAGTATGGCCTCCACTGAGTCATCCAAAGCTCCAAGTCCTTACTACTGAGTATTACCTGCGAGGGTAAAGAGGGGTGAGTTGCAAGAACTCAGTGTGTAATCCCCTTACCGTCACCAACTGGGCCCGAGCCTAAATGACATCAAATTGGGCCTAAGCCCTAAAAACATAGTAGTGCAGATAAATTAATACAGCCCAACCCAAACCATCCAACACACCCCCGACCAGCCAATCACACCTGTGGGGATCAAGTCAACCCATATCGTCGCTCACACCAATAATGCAGTCAAGCTGTTAAACATAGAATATTTGTGGCTGAGCCACCGGAGTCATAATTACGAGTAAAATCAATATATTTTGTGGCTATGCCACCAGGCTACACTGCTCTTCATTCAAATTCCCGCCCCATGCAACATGATTTAAATGCAACATACATATCAATATATCACGGTGTAAAGTAACACACAATCGGCCCAATAAGGGCATTTTGGTAAATCGGCCCAATAAAGGCATTTTGGTAAATCAGCCCAATAAGGGCATTTTGGTAAATTGGCCTAATAAGGGCATTTTGGTAAATCAGCCCAATAAGGGCATTTTGGTAAATCGACCCAATAAGAGCGTTTTGGTAAATCGGCCCAATAAGGGCATTTTGGTAAATTGGCTTAATAAGGGCATTTTGGTAAATCAACCGGTAACACCGATTTCAGCGAATCTCAGAGCTGAAATTGTTTAAGCGAGTTATTCAATTCCATGCAATTTTCAGTTTATTAAACTTAAGAGTAACGATGATTCGGTTTTACCAACATTGGAGCGTAATATGAAACTACATGATTACAGTGTGAGATTACACACCTGACTACGTAGAGAACTATACCCTCCTGATCGCCGTCACCTATGCCAACATATCACACAATTAACTAACGAAAGGGAGATTTTAATCTATATCTAAAACAAACATTTACAATGATTACCCTCACTATCGCGAACAACCATGATTTGCCTATCCGCTCCGGATGTCGACTTCCTTCCACAACTCGACGAAAAATCTCGAACTGTCGACACTCCTTTGTTTGAACTTGGGAGCAGGGGTTACGAGTCCACTCCCCTTAGTTTCCCTTAGCGATACCCCCTTCGGCTGGTTCTCAGTTGCCTCCATGAGGAAAACTCGATAAGTAAAGTACCACAGTGAAAACGGCACAAGGGTTTCGGCTCTTACCACCACTTCCTGAAGTTCGAATGATTAGAAAACAGAGAAGAAAGTTGCTTGCTTCAGAGCACAATCGGCCTTGATCAAAGGAGAATCGAACATAGACAGGTTCGGTTATGGCATGATTGAGAGAACCAGAGAAGGGATTAGTTGGAAATGAAGAAAAAGTGAAATAGCCACCTCGGCTATGGGAGACATAAGGATGAAACAAAAAGAAAGAAGAGCATGAATCACCTTACCTTGATTACAGAAGAGTTAATTGAGAAAGAGAGATTCAGCCAACTCCCTTTAAGCACTACAAGAGGAAGTCACAAGGAGAAAGTATAAGGGAAATGGAGTTTCGGTTAGAGATGAAATGAAACAAACGAATGGTGAGGGTTATACATTCAAAAATGAAGAAGAAAAAATGAGAGGAAGGAAAAGAACCTACTTACCAAATTTGGCCAAGGGAGATGGTGCTAAACACGCAGAGGAAGAGGAGATGAAGTGTTGAAGAGATTTGGCTATTTGGAGAAAAAGGGACTAGAGAAGGATTCGGCCACCAAGTGTTTGTCAACTAACGAAGAGGAGAGAATGACTAAAGAAAAGATGAGAGAAAAGAAAGAAAAAAAAACAAAGAGGAGAGTCACTCAATGGTCAAGGTTTCGGCAAGAAAAAAAATGCACAAAATGGAAAAAAGAAAAGAAGCTCCTAACTCACAAAAACTTCAAAAAAAAAACTTAAGAATTTCGGCACCTCCTCACCCTACCAAAACCGAATGCCCTATTAACCCAAAAGACCCCTCTTGACCAAAATTCTCCCCCTTGAACTTCCCAAGAATCGGCCACTACTCCCTCCCACCTCACTCCATGATTTTCTCCTTAATTTACTCCCTAAACACCTCCCTAACACTCATTCAAATTCATTTGACTAAGTCTTTAACTCCTCCTGCAGAGTCCAAGCTAAACCCTACCACCCTCACTTGCTTAGCACAAAATAAATTAAAAAAGTTGTAGCAGGTGGGATTCAAACCCAAGCTCTCCCCTCTGCCATTTCACGCCAACGCCAGTGTGCCACCAACTCACTTGTGCTATCAAAATACCAACCTGTTCTCTTAAGCCTTGCCGCCAACAACCTTCTCCCCTTAAGTGCCTAAAAACCAAAATTTTACCAGGGCTCAAACTCGACCCTAGGCCTTCTTAGGGCCCTTAAACACCCTTAAACAACATAGAACCCGCATAACATGCAATTGCACAAATTTACAGACCCCTAAATTTTAAAATGTTACAATCTATGTATTCATAGCCCTCAAAGCAAATAGAGATTTTCTACTTAAAGCATCGGCGACTACATTCGCCTTTTCCAGGTGGTAGTCAATAACTAGCTCATAATCTTTTATCAGCTCTAACCATCTTTGCTGCCTTAAATTCAACTCCTTCTGAGTCATCAAGTACTTTAAGCTCTTATGATCGGTGAATATCCGACATTTTTCACCATACAAATGGCGTCTCCAAATCTTCAATGCAAAAACAATAGCAACTAACTCTAAATCATGTGTCAGATAGTTCTTCTTGTGTGGCTTCAACTATCTAGAGGCATACGCTATCACCTTGCCTTCTTACATAAGTATGCACCCCAATCCATTTAAGGATGTATCGCTGTAGATCACAAATTCCTTTCCTGATTCAGGTTGTACTAGAACTGGGGCTTCAGCCAACATCGCCTTTAATTTTTCAAAACTTTGTTGGCACTTATCTGTCCATTCAAACTTTGCATTTTTCTGTAACAATTTTGTCATTGGGGTCGTTATCATGGAAAACCCCTTAACGAATCGCCTATAATAGCCAGCTAGGCCTAGAAAACTTCTAACCTAAGATACATTTTTTGGCTGTTTCCAATCAAAAATAGCTGAAATCTTACTTGAGTCGACTCGGACTCCCTCTCCGAGACAATGTGCCCTAAAAATCCAACTTCCTTAAGCCAAAACTCATTTTTGCTGAACTTGGCATACAACTGATTATCTCACAAAATCTGTAAAACAATCTTCAAGTGTTCGGTTTGCTCATGCTCATCACAAGAATATATTAATATTTCATCAATGAAGACGACCACAAGCTTATCTAAGTATAGCCGAAAAATGCGATTTATTAAGTCCATAAACACAGTAGAGGCATTTGTTAATCTGAAAGGCATGACTAAAAATTCATAGTGCCCATACCTCATTCGAAAAGCAGTTTTAGGCACATCTGAGTCTTTTACTCTCAACTGATAGTATCCTGACCACAAGTCTATCTTGGAGAACACAGTGGCTCCCTTCAATTGATCAAACAAATCATCGATCCTTGGCAATGGGTACTTGTTCTTCACGATTACTTTATTAAGCTATCGGTAATCTATGCACAATCTCATAGAACCATCTTTTTTCTTCACAAATAGCACTGAAGTACCCTTGGGAGAATGACTCGGTTTAGCAAAACCTTTATCCGTCAACTCTTGCAACTGTGCCTTCAATTCCTTCAACTCCGTTGGAGCTATTCTGTAAGGAACAATCGATATCTGTACAGTATCGGGAGCTAACTCAATACCAAATTCAACCTCTCTAACCGAAGACAATCCTGGCAATTCCTCGGGAAAAACATCTGGGTACTCACATACTATCAGTACTGATTCAATCTTTAACTCGGTTTCTTTGGCGCTCATCACCAAGGAAAGATACGCCTCATACCCTTTTCTTACATATCTCTGAGCCGGCATGTGAGAGATCACTACCGGTGAAGTGTCTTATTTATCTGATTCAACACGAAGAGTGTCCCCATTTTCACATCTCAATTCAATATATTTCTTTCCACAATTTACTGTCACACCATGAATGGTTAACCAGTCCATACCAAGAATTATATCGAATTCATCAAATGGAAATAGCATGAGATTTTCCTTAAAACAATGACCTCTAATCATCAATGGGCAATCTTTACATACGTTATCAACTAGCACACTTTTGCCTAAAGGATTAGACACCTTTATCACAAACTCGATAGACACTATGGGCATGCTCATACTAGATTCTAATTTCATGCAAATGTATGAGTGGGTAGACCCCAGATCTATTAAAGCAATAACTTTAGTGTCATGAAGAGAAAATGTATCCGTAATTACATCAGGAGATGATGCCTCTTCGCGAGTGTGAATGGCGTAAGTCCTTGCAGGCGCTCTACCCTCGGATCTTGTAGCCTGCTCTCGAGGTGTACCCTTACTACTCGCCCCACTTCCCAGGTTCCTTGGTTGTCTTCCTCTATTAGTGTTTCCTGGTCTTGCACTCTGAACTTTGTCTTTCTAAACCATTTCAAGGCATTCTCTAATGAAGTGATCTTGGGAACCGCACTTAAAACAAGCACTCACATGCGCACGACACTCACTGGGGTGATGTCTGCCGTACTGTGGGCATTTCGGTCTATTAGATCGAATATTCCCAACACTAGCGACTGAGGTGTATTGAGCCTTATTCCCCGAGTATTTTTTACTCTTACTTCTATTTGAAAACCCGGCTGAAGTAGTTGTTCGGGCAGGAAAATCTCTCGACTTCTTGGACGAGAACTGAAATGACTTACTCCACTGTCTTTTTCTTAAGTCAAGAGACTCCATATGAACCTTTCTTTTCTCTTTAACCAGTTCCTCAGCTTTACAAGCCCGATCCACAATCACAACAAATTCCTTTAATTCGAGGACAGCAACAAACAACTTAATAACTTCATTTAGTCCATCCTCAAACCTCTTACACATAATGGCTTCTGAGGATACACACTCTCGAACGTATTTGCTGAGCCTTACAAATTCATGCTCGTACTCAGTTTCTAACATCTTACCTTATTTCAATTCTAGGAAGTCCTTTCTTTTCTGGTCGATAAACCTCTGACTAATGTACTACTTCCGAAAATCTTCCAGGAAAAACTCCCATGTGATCCTTTCCCTTGGTACAACCGACACAAGGGTATTCCACCACTGATATGCAGAATCTCTTAAAAGAGAAACTACACACTTCATGCACTCTTCAGGTGTGCACGGTAATTCATCAAATACCCTGATGGTATTTTCAAGCCAAAATTTGGCTCTTTCTAGATCATCATCTTTACTAGCCCAGAATTCCTCAGCTCCTTGCTTTCGAATTCTGTCTACCGGAGGCTTTTCTCTTCTTACCACTTCCACAACTTAAGGGGCTGCGGGGGTAGGTTGAAGAATAGGCAGGGGTGGAAGAGGTGGTGTATTCGGGTTCGTGTGAACGAACTCTGTGTACCATGCATTCATCATGTGGAGAAAGGCTTCCCTAGCCTCTTCTCCTCCTCTCTAACATACAGTCGTAGGTCTGTTCTCATTCTCATTTGGCACTGTCCCTTCAGCAGAAATTGGCGCATTACTTTCTACACCATCCGCCACAGCTCTTTTGGGATCCATTTACTACATGAAAACACAATTTAAATCGTCAGAAGTCGTCACACTATCATTATATAAATACTGTTATGTATGGCATGTATAGCTAGAATCAAACTTACACTATGTAGTCTGAGAATTGATTAAATCGTAGCTTTGATACCACTAAATGTAACACCCCTTACCCATGTCTAACGTCGGGATCGAATATGAGGCATTACCATGATTAACCTTGCTTGAACATGTAATATCGGGCTATAAAATTTCATTCCAACTTAAAACTTTTCTTTCTTATTCAATACATACATATCATGGGCCTATGAGCCTTAAACATACATCCAGAAGGTTTCGGAGTTTAACCGAAAAATTTTACACTTTTTGAAAACTTTTGCCTAAACAGGGGTCACACACCCGTGTGACATGGAACACGCCCGTGTGGGAAGGCCGTGTGGTCAGACACGCCTATGTCAGACAGGGGTTTTCACATGGCCGGACACACGCGCCAAGACACGCCCGTGTGTGAAAACTAGGGGTATTCTATTTATGACGTTAGCAAACCCTTAAAAAGTACACGGCCTAGGCACAAGCCCGTGTGCTGGCCCGTGTGATGATTCAAATTCTTGCAATTAAAATCCAAAGGACACACGGCCTATCAACACACCCATATGGGTTGACCGTGTGTCACACACGGCCTAGACACACGCCCCTGTGTCTACCCGTGTGGACACTTAGAGGCTATTTTCCAAGCCAATTACCACCCTGAAACATCAACACACTTATACCAACTCAAGCAATACATAACATAGCTTTTATACACTATGAATAATCCTTGAAACATCACTTGTAGAATTTATAAAACTCATCATCACTAAGATATGGAACTTAACAAATATTAACCAATTTCTATGGCCATATACAAAAAGAATGCATAATCCTAATAGCCAAGGCTTTGCCTCTCACATATGACATAATAAAAAATGACCAAGTCCTATACATGCCATACCCAAAATAATTCAGCTTTACTATACCAAAAGAATGTTTGATAGCATGGTCCGAGCTCCGATGTCCTACGATCCCTGAGCTGGCTTGGCGATACTACAAGGATGAAGGCAAAAGAGAGAAGTAAGCATATAGCTTAGTAAGTTTGCATGAAATTTTACATAGTAACATAAGAGCTTGTGATTAAAATCATCCATCAAGAAACAAGAGCAACAAAAATCTCAAGTGCTTGAGCTTACTTACTCATACTTACTCTTATTCATCACATATCACATTATAATTTCATACTTGTGTTTTACTCATGGTACCTGTAATCACTTAGTCACATAAATTAGCACTTTTGCTAATATAAATAAAATCTCAGATCTTTATCTTTCTTGACTCAATTATAACTTTTTATCGTCCTTGATCAACTTAACTAGTTACTACTCTTACTTACTTAGCTCTTTCGTTAACTCTTTATCATTTGGCTCTTTTTCCCGTTGAATTCCTCAGAATATCAAAGGATACTCAATCTCATCAAGCATGTGTCTCGATGCCAGATATGGTCTTACATGGGATCGCCTCATGATGCCGATGCCATATCCCAAATATGTTTTTACATGGGATTTTCTTAACTTGATGGTGATGTCATGTCCTAGACATGGTCTTACACGAGATATTCTTTTGTTGCCGAAGCCATGTCCCAGACATGGACTTACACGGGATCTTCCTTGTATGGTGTCGATGCTATGTCCCAGACGTGGTCTTATACGGGACCTACATTCCCTGATGCTGATGCCATGTCCCAGACATGGTCTTACACGGGCTTTCCTTATCTCATGTTCTAACAAAGGTATTCTAGTTATTTCGAAACTTCAAATGGGACTTTCACTTACTTGTTCTCATTTATTTCCTTATTAAACATTGATAATCGACTTCATTGAAATAATATACTTTATGTAACATAACAAATAATTTAATCATAATAACATATGTAGCAATGAATTCATACAAACTTACCTCCGTACTCCAAAATATGTGTAGATGTGCAATTTAGTCCACAACTTTATTCTTGCCTCGGTTTCAGTCTGGGCTTCATGTTTCTTGATCTATAATAACAATTTAAATTTTTTAGTACTTAAAGTAACTAAATTGACTCATAATTCATACTTTGACAAATTTTACAATTTTGCCCCTAAACTTTCTTAAATTACACTTTTGCCCCTAAGCTAGTAAAATGATTTTCATTCAAATTTCTTGTATTTTAAGCCTAGGCAAATCATATTCTCAAATATAGCAACTTTCAATTTTTACTATTTCACTCATATATGACCATTTTCATAACTTTTACAATTTAGTCCTTTCATGCATTTCTCATGAAAATCACTTAGAAAAAGATGTTTATCCTACATCAACCTTTCATATTCTTCCATAAAACATCAAAATACATGCATGTCATACATGGGTAAATTTTTTAACATAATCATTAGCTTAAAATATAGCTAGAAATAGCTAAACCGAGCTACGAGGATCTCAAAAATACGAAAAACATTAAAAATGGGACTAGGATGCACTTACTTTGAGCTTGAAAATGAGAAAAACCCTAGCTATGGCTTCTCTCCAAATTTGGGCACCTAGGGAAGAAGATGGACACCATTTTTGACTTCTTTTTCCCTTTTTAATCTTTTATTTACCAAATGACAAAAATGCCCTTAATGATCCTTTCTTAAGATTTTTCCTTCCCATGTCCATTTTTGTCCATATTAACATATAATGGTCTAATTGCTAAATAAGGAACTCTAGTAATTTTTATAATTCTATTTCATACTTAAATCTTCTAGAATATCATATTTTCTAATCTTTTCAATTTAGTCCTAATGGACAATTTATTCACTAATTACTAAAATTTCTTCATGAGATTTTTACACAATCATGAAATCACCTCATAAGACTCATAGAAATCATAAAACTCGGGTTTCTACTTTGGATTTATGGTTTCGCACCACTATTTTGACTAGGCCCTAAGTCGGGCTGTTACAAGGTAGAAGAGTTGGACTGAAACACTGTTGAGAGGAGTTTGAACTGGTCATGGAGGGATTTATGGAGCAATTCAAGGAGGAGATTGGGGAAAAAATCAAGAAATTTTGAAATGGAAGGTTGGTAGGGTGTTGTGGCCGATTGGGACTCTAAGGCTCTATTGGAATTCGGCTAGGGGGAAATAGGGAGCAATTTCGACTGTAGTCATTTCTTGGTTTTAGCTTTTGGGGTGTTGATAGGAGAGTTGTCGAATTTCCTTGCTGACAATTTGGGGTTTTTACTTTTTACATTTTGGGTTCTCTCTAGTTTTTCTTGTGCTACGAACTGACCACTCGTGTCATTCTCTTCTAACCGTTCGTGTCATTTTTCTCTTCATCTTTGCTTTCCTCTTTCTCTTCGCGGACGAACCTAACACCTACTCTTCCCTGCCCATTATCTTCATCAATCGGTTTCTCTCATAGTTGAACCTTCCTTTTGCCCTCTTAACTTCTATTCATCTTCTATTCTAGTCTAGCTGAATATCACTGTTGTTAATCCCTCTCCGCGTCAATCTACTACAAAGGTTCTGACTATCGGTAAGTGTTCATACTCCTCACCTTTGGATTAAATCTATCTCTACTTTTTTTTATAAAACTGAATACACCTATGCCCTTATTTTCTTTTTCTAAAATTGAATACCCCTTTACTAACTGATTGTTATTTCCTCCTTCATGTACTTTACTCGTTGCGATTCTAGGGTCTTCCTCAAGGAGTGGTGGAGTGTGAACGGTCTTGGAGAAGTCACACCTTCATTCTCAATGTTCAGTTAAGGTAAAAGTGTTACCTTATATTCTTTGGGGTTAGGTCGAATGTGCCCTATCATTCACTAAAAAGATTTTGATTGTATTTTAGGAAATCAACAAGGGCATATAATCATTTCTGAACAGCGATCGTAGAGGGACTAAGGTCACCCTCATTCAAACAAGGTAAGAAGGGTGTTTCAGATTAAGCATCAATAAAAGGTTGCTTTCCCTAATGATGAAAAGGACTAACATTGGATCTCGTTTGAATCTAGGTTGGGTGCTCGTGAAATTTGGAGTAATTTTCTAAATAGGTGCGTAATCACACTATCGCTTCTGTGAGTCGACAAAAGTTGAAAAGTCGAAAAGCTAAAATTTCGGCATTTGAGGCCTCACGAGCTTGCGATCGCTCCTGTGGTAAATAGAGCCACAAATCATGGGCAATAAACAGTAAAGGCCATCATGAGCGCTCTCGTGCTCTTGGGCCATTATGGGCGTCGTTGGGCTGAAATGGGTCGTGTGGCTCAATGGGCTCGTAGGCCCCATATGGATAAAATCTACAAAAAGTGGCACATACTGGATTAGGCCACGTAGTTCGCATAGTCATGACTGAATTTGGGCTGGATGGGCCACACGAGCATATGGGCCCACTTGGGCCTAATATTAGGCTTTGGGCCTATTCACACTATTTTGACCATATATGTTGCCTGACTATAGACCTTTGAAAAAGTCGTTAACTGCACCGAGACCTCAAAGTAGGTAAAATGACCAAAATACCCTTAAAAAGAAAATTTACTATTTTACCCCTAATGCATGGAAACGGTCATTTGACCCCAATAGACTGGTGAATGTATATTATTTGTGTGACTGTATTGAGTAGGACATTTTTCATACATGAATCATTTATGACATGACATACTGCATGGGGTTGGGATTCTGATATGGAGGAAGTACTGTACTGGTGGCTCTGCCACATTCACTATTATTGGTGGCTTTGCCACAATCACTGTTACTGGTGGCTTCACCACATATATTGTTACTGGTAGCTCTACTGCATTATTATTACTGGCAGCTATGCTGCAATATTGGTGTGTTGGCTGGGTGGATCGATTTTATCCCCACATGGTGTGTTGGTTGGTACGGGTGGTGTGTTGGTTGGATTGGGGTGGGTTACATATTTGCACCATACTGATACTGTATTGGGCTTAGGCCCACATTGAGTTTCATAAACTCACCCTTTCTTTTAACTGTACAAGTAATCCCCAGCCTTAGACGATTTGGAGCCGCGAGGGATTCGGAGGTGGCCACACGTTCGTTAATATTTTGTTTTGGAGTTAGTTGTTTAAATTTTATATTGGGTTCTCGATTATGTAATAAGGCCTTTGGTGGATTTAATTCCTTTTTTATTGGGTTTTTAATTTCTTATTTGAATTGTCAAACTGATACAAACAAGTTTTCAAAACTAATAACTGTTTTAAAGACAAACACGTATTTTTAAAACTTCAAGTTGGTTTAATTATAGTAGCTTCCGCGGATTTAAATCAATTAAGGAACCAACTGTAACCAACTTGGAAATTGTTTTAATAAGTGATTTTTCAAACTTAATAAGTTAACTTACCAAATGTTTTTTCCAGGTAAAAAAAAAAGCTAAATGGGTTTTAACTTAAAAACGATTCTCTATCAACAAGCCTTGATTTCGAAAGACACTTTGAGGTGACACATCAGATTCGATCGTAACGTCTAGGGCGAGTTTGAGGTGTTTCATTAAATGAGTTAATTTTGAATACATATAGATCAAGAAAAGAGGAATCCAAAATTAGATCAGGGGAAAGGCAAGCTTATCGAGTAATTTACTCATTTCATCGTTTTCATACCTAAGGTAAGTTCGTATGTGGTAATTTCATTATAAATGTATGTTATATGCTTTGATAATGCATAAACTGTAATTATGAGATTATAGATAATGTTTGAATTGTGAATACAACTCTACAGAGGAGTTCGATGATAAAATTGACAAGTGAAACTCAGTGTACAGTTAAAAGAAAGGGTAAGTTTATGAAACTCAGTGTGTAATCCCCTTATTTAGTAATTAGACCTTTATATTTGATGATGGATAAAAATGGACATGGGAAGAAAAAATCTTAAGAAAGGACCAATGAGGGCATTTTGGTCATTTGGTTAATAAAAGAATTAAAACGGAAAAAGAAGCAAAAAATCATGTCCATCTTCTTTCTTCCTGGCCGAAAATCACAAAAAGCAATGGCTAGGGTTTTGTTCAACTTCCAAGCTTGATAGTAAGTGCATTCAAGCCCCGTTTTTAATGTTCTTCATATTTTTGAAACCCTCGTAACTCGGTTTAGCTATTTCTAGCAATATTTTAAGCTAGGGTTCATGTTTAAAAAATTATCAATGAGTGACATGCATGTATTTTGATGTTTTATGGAGGAATATGAAAGTTTGATGTATGATAAACATCTTTTTCTAAGTGATTTTCATGAAAAATGCATGTAAGGACCAAATTGTAAAAGTTATGAAAATGGTCACACATGAGTAAAATACTAGAAATTGAAGGTTTATCGAGGACTAAATCGAGCATCAATAGAATTGAGGTAAGTTTGTATGAAGCTAAAGTTTTATGATGATTCAATGTTTAAAAATACTTAATATTATGATAAAGTATGTTATTTCTATGAATAATCGAGTAGTGAAGTCTTGATGAGGAAATAGTGAAAATATGTTGTGTGAATCCCGAATAAAGATTCAGAAAAATGAGGGTAACGATGCATTAACATTGAATAAAGAAGGTTTCGTGTAAGACCATGTCTGGGATATCGCCTCGGCACCAAAGAAAGATCTCGTATAAGAACATGTCAGGGACATGGCATTGACATTCATGTACGATCTCGTATAAGACCATATCTAGGATATGACATCGACATCGAGCTTTAAAAATCCCATGTAAGACCATATCTGGGATATGGCATCGGTATCCAGAAGTGATCTCGTGTAAGACCATATCTGGGATATGGCATCGGCATCCAGTGGTAATCCCATATAAGACCATATCTGGGATATGGCATTGGTAACCAGACTTAAGCTTAATGAGTTCGAATATCCTACGATAATTTGCTTAGTTCATGGGCAAAAGATGCTAAGTATGTAAAATGGCATAGAGCTAAATTTTGTTTACGAATGATTTGAGATTCATTCATGATAAGGATGATGGAGAATTGAATTTATGTTCATGTTAGCACATGTGCTAAGTTATGTGATTGAGTGATACAAGTACCATGAATAAGTACAAGTTAAGAAATCATAAGGTAACATGAGATGGGTAAGAAAAAGAGTGAGTAAGTACGAATAAGTATGCCCAAGTAATTGAGACGTATGTTGCCTTTGTTTCATGAGATGAATGAATATAGTTTGAGCATTTATGTAGCTTTATAATTTCATGCAACTTGCTAAGCAATATGCTTACCCCTCTCTCTTTTCCTTTTTCCTTGTAATTTCACCAAGTTAGCTTGGGGATCCTTGAACGTTAGAGCTCAGAATCACACTATCAGTCACTATTTTGGTATAGAAAAGTTAATTTATTTTGAGTATGGCATGTATAGGAACTTGATCATTTTGAGTTATGTCATATTGTGAGAAAATGATTATTTATCAAGATTATGAATTCTTTTGTATATGGCCATTTTGAAATTGGTCAATATTTGTTAAGTTATAAACACTACAAGGTGACAAGTTTATGCATTTAATCTTTTGTATGGATGGAATAATTGAGTTGCTTGAGATGATATAAGTGTGTTTATGTTTCAGGGTGGCAATTGGCTTGGAAAATAGCCATATAATTGTCCACACGGGTAGACACACGGGCGTGTGTCTAGCACACACGGCCCGCCCCATGGGTGTGTTGGTAGGCCGTGTGTCCCCTGAACTAATTTACGAGAACATAACTCATCACACGTCACACACGGCCCGCCCCATAGGTGTGTTAGCAGGCAGTGTGTCCCTTGCACTAATTTATGAGAACACAATTCGTCACACGGGCTAGCACACGGGTGTGTGCCTTGGCCGTGTGCTATTAAGAACATGATGACGTCATAAACAGAGAGCTCCATGGGTATGAGAGACGGGCGTGTCTAGGCCGTGTGAAGGACATATGTTATAGACACAGGCGTGTGCTTAGTTGTGTGAGATAAGTCAGTATCGATCATGGGTGACGAACATAGGCATGTCTTAGGGACACACGGGCGTGTGGTCCCTGTTTAGATAAAAAATTTCTAAGAGCATTAAAGTTCCTGGTTGATCTCTGGAACCCTCCGGATGTCAGTTTAAGGCCTTGTAGGCCTATAATATGTGAGTTATGGTTAAGAAGATAAAAGTTTTAAGTTGGAACGAAATTTTATAGCTCAAGAATGCATGTTCAAGTAAGGTTAAGCACGGTAATGCCTCGTATCCTGTCTCGGTGTTGGGCTCGGGTAATGGGTGTTACAGTATGTGTGACTCATATACTTTGATGTAAGTAAAGTTTGAGTTCAAATAGATAAGGAATCAAAATCTAGTGCGTTGGGTATACGGCTTTTGTAGTATATAGCATCATTCACAATAGTGGAATTCACAGTCCAAGGCATGGGTAAATGATATCCTCTCATTGGCATTACATGATAGATGAAAAAAATAAACGTGGTCATGAGTCGTACATCTTTGTGATGAATGACTTAATTACTGTTTGATAGTAATTGACTTTCGTAAGGTCGTTGGATGAGCATTGATCGAGTAGCTTTCGTAATAGTATGTCATTAGGGAGAGTTCAGTCACGATACTATAATGGAATGACTTCGTGACTAAATGGATTTATAATTAATAGGCGAAAAGCTGGAACTTAATTATAAATCTCATCTGAGTGCTAATCACATATGTCCAATCGGTGTCTCCACTAGCTCGTTGAAACCAAAAATTAATTACATGTTGAACCAAATGAATAGAAATAGGTAGAAATGATAAAGTTAGAGAAATGAGAAACATTCAGAAATGAATGTGATTTTCTCACTAAGTCTGGAAATGATCTGAGAATCAATTTATATTTTTTTGCATTATTAATTAATTAATTAATTGAAGTTTTAAAATTGAATTAAATCAATTGGTCATTATGAAATCCGTTAAATGTAGAAATTAAATATATTTTCTCATAGATTCTTTTACAGTAAAGTCGTCATAATTTTTAATGGAATTAAAATTGAGTCGAGAAATTTTTTTAATTATAAAATTAATTTATGATGTTTATTTTAGAAAATAGAAAAGCATGTGTTGGGTTGGATTGAATTATAAAGTGTTGGGTTAAATGTCCATGAAGCACTTATAATTGAACCCAATATAAGAGAGGCTCGTATCCCTATCCTAATACATATGAGGGGAAGCACACCCTATTAAACCGTCTCTCTCCTAGTTCAACTAAGTGATTATTTTTTTATTAAATAGGCATTAAATGCATTCTACTAATTTGACTATGGTTTCACTTCCTCTCTCTATAAATAGATGGCACCGGTAAGGCTAAAAACACAATAATTTATACACAACTTTTGAGATATTGTTATTCTGCCCAAAAATAGTCAGAATTTTTTTTCTAAGTATAAATTCTATCTTCAAGGAATAACAATTCTATCAGTTTCTATGAGAGAAAGAAATTTACTTTCCTACTGAAAGAAGAAAATTATTCCTAGTTCTGTGTTTAAATCGTAATTATTTGAGCCCGCACTCAAAGCAGTTCGTCGTATGAGAATAGTGGAAAAGGTATATTTCAGAAAATGTTTATTACTATAAATATCACAAATCGGCTTGGTTTTCAAAATTTTATTTTTTTCGATGTTCAAGAAAATCATTTATGAACCTAATTTTTTCCAACAATTAGGACTCACAAAACATAACAAAATCTTATAGAGATTTGCCTAGGTACAAAGCACTTCTCACCCACAACAACTGTAACACCCATAATCTATCTCTGTCGTCAGATTAGGGTTACCGAGTGTTACTGTACAAAACAGAACTTTAAACCTCAATATAGAACAAATATTTTAATTTATGAATAATTTTCAATATCTCATTACAATCATAGCAAATATACACATTTAAGCCTTAAATCGAGACTTCGGGGCCTTAAAAATAATTTTAAAGCAATCAGGGATCATTTTGAAAAAAATCAAAAAATTATGGAAAATGAAAAAAAAAGGAAACAGGGGTCACATAGCACACGACCGTGTGACATAGCCCAGACCGTGTGTGCATTCGAAGTAGAGAGACACGGTCATGTCCCAACCTGTGTGTGTATTCAAAATAGGGTCACACGACCGTGTCGTAGGTAATGTGCCAGATCGTGTGTATATTCAATTTTGGGTCACAAAGTCGTGTCGTAGGCCATGTGTAAGACCATGTGACAAAGTGTTTTGAGACACACGATCGTGTCATAGGCCGTACCTTAGACCATATGAACCTACACCTAAAATATAAATGACACACGACTGTGTGAGGTGTCCGTGTATGGCACACGGCCATATGATAGCCCGTGACCCAGGCTGTGTACTCCAAATTTAGCCTCTTAAACAAGCAAAACTAAACCATATATTCACATAATCATTTACAAGAGAAACCAAAACATATCAAAAGGCTTCATTGACATCAAACCCTATACATGTCATTGATGACCATAATTCAAAATAACTGAAACTACCAAAGTGATTGTTGGCTAGTGTGATAAGACTCTGACAAAGTTCCAACCAATCGAGCTTCCGATGATATACAAAATAGAAGTAAACAATTACTTAAGCAACTAATGCTTAGTAACCTTGTATAAGAGAAACTTGAACTTACCATTCCTCAACATTTAATTACTTAATCATGGTCATTAAATCATATAAGTACTTGACTTTCCTATTCACAACACTCCACATCATTAGTAGAAAATTTAAGCATATAACATCAAAGAAATATGGCTATCTCATGAATTGAATTGCATCAGTTCATCTTGCTTACATATTTGATTAGTACTTATCCATCCGCTTGCAATTTCCAAATTTACCATTTCATAATATCATTAACTATAACACCTTATACCAAGCCCAGTCGTCGAGCCCAAATATTAGGATGCTACACCACCGTCTCATGTCATTCACAACAATTAAAAGCTCATTCTAGAAGAAACGTCATCCATTTTAGTATTTTCTCGAGTTTTAAGTGAAACATGCTCCTAATTACCATTAAGTCTTGCTAAACATACCTTAAGCATCATATAATAACATTTGTACATACATAAGGGCCACTTAGCAAAATTTTCCAATCAAGTACGTAGGTATCGATACTAGCACATAGGTATCTATATTTCCTTTATTCGGTATCGATATCGAATGGAAAATCATACTAAGACAACATTATGTTTCTTACCAAAACATAAAACACCCAAAATTATCGGTACCTTATTAAAAGTATCGATAATTTTACCCCTAATATCGATACTCGTAATATGGTATTGATACCAATTTACGATTCTGACTTCTTGTACATTTCAAAATCACAGAGGTATAGTTTTTAATACACGAATATCAATACCTCTGCTCCAGACCTCAAAAATACAGCACATATAAGCATACCAACCATTCCAACACAAAATCTATTCAACATGCATCCATTACTATATCGAATGAACATCAAATCGTCCATAATAGGGTTTTTAACATCAAAATTAGGTCCAAGTAGTAATCAGCATTATACGAAACAAATCACATAATCCTAAAAGTGAATAGTCTATGGAAGCATCCAAAAACATCATGACAAAAACCAATGAAAGTCTACAACATTGCCTTGTTCCAAAACGTAAACAATAACAATAACACCTATGGAAAAATAGAAATGAACTTGCTTGGATCACCCCTCAGAAACCACACCGCTCATGCCGGCACATGACTAATCTGAAAAGGTTTAAAAAGTGAGTGGGTGAGTTTAACAAGATTAGTGAATGCCTAGAACAACTACCATGCAAATAGTTCATCAAGCATTAGTGAAACATTTAAGTAGCATAATTATAGCAACCTCAACTTCACGCATAATCAATAGTTTATTTACAGAGACAATACATACATATTCATGCATACATCACAATACACACAAACATATTTATAGATAATTTGGCACTTGAGCTATGAAACATAAAAGTGGGCACTACCACCACTCATCGGATACACGGATGTCGACCACACCAGATAGACTATAGAGTTAAACATGTCCCAAAAGTGAAGTATAAAGCTAACACTCTTCAACACACCAAACATGTCCTGTTGAATGGAGCTTAGTTCACATTCCCTTATCTCTCCAAACATGTCACAAGGCCTCAACGCCCAACTCATATAACATATAAGACAATGGGAATATAATTACCGCCTCTAATTTAGTCCAATTTAGATTGAAAAAAGAAAAAAAAAAGGTAAAGACAAATAGTCTTCTTCACAATATACATATTTTGTTTTGAATGTGGTAAAAGCAATTCCTAGAGAAAGAATAGAAACAAGCAAAAGACTTTTCATTCTTTTTTTCATTATACCTAACCTAATTGCCAGGAAGAAATCCTATGGCATGCCAACTATATCCAACGGTCTCAAGAATCACAAGGCCAAAAATATATGTTATTAAACACACATATTGTAACACCACTCACTAGTATTCAATGCTGGAATAGAGTTACGGAGCATTACCGAACTTACTATACAATTAAACATACATTTCACATACATTTTCAATTTTCATATAATCATCATTCAACATGATTCACATTATCCCTAATACGAGCCTACGAGGCCTAAAACAAGCATTTGGGGCGGTTCAGGACTAAACCAATAACTCAAAAATTTTTTACAAAACTTAGAAAAAATTTCAAACTATAAAGGACACATGCCCGTGTGGCCCGGCCGTGTGTCTCACATGGCCAAAGACACGCCCGTGTCACAGGCCGTGTGGACATTCGAAATAGGATCACATGATCGTGTCCCAACCTGTGTCCGACCCCATGTAACTCCCTGACTTGGGTCACACAACCAACCACACGCTCGTGTGACCAGCCGCGTGCCCTTTCGAAATGGCCTCACACGCCCTTGTGTTAAGCCGTGTGCTAGGCCGTGCCAAACCTGTAGGGTATGCTGACTTATGCCACACGGACAAGTCACACGCCCGTGTTCTGAGCCGTGTGGAGCATACTAACTTGATTTCTAATTCAACACCAAGGGACACACGACCGTGTAACCTAACCGTGTGTCACACATGAATGAGACGCACGCCCGTGTCTCTGCCATGTAGACAAAAATAGGCTATTTACCAAGCTATTTTGCTGCCCAAATTTTTATACACCTACACCAAACCAAATAGAACCAAAACAAGGCATAAATAGGCATTCAATCAACCTCAACCAAGCATCATTTATACCATTTCAATACCAACAAATACAAGGCACACAATATCACAATATGTCATTCAATTTATACCAAATTATCGAATTCTTAAATCATCAATATGGTTACATTTCAAACATGCCTTATTTTACCTATTTTCAAACATACAAAATCTCATATCTCAACCATTTAGTATCCCTAATTACCAATTATCATCAAGCATCACATATCCATCAATAAACACATAACCAAAGTCATATGCACATATGAATACACAACCAAATCAATAAAATTAAGCTAACTCTCATGGCTATATACAAAACCAAAACATTAACATTTACAAGCCATTTCAAATGACTAAATTCATTACCAAACTATATATCAAAATGACCATAATCCTATACATGCCATATATCCATAAACTTAGATTCAAAAGTACCAAAGTGATAGTTGGATAGTGTGATGAAGTGTCCGACGATTCCCGAATCCAAGCTAGCTTTGATATCACTATAAAACAAGGAAAAATAAACAATGTAAGCTATAAGTTGTAACAACCTGATTTTCAGTGGTGCCGGAAACAGTGATTCAAGATCACTAAATCTGACAAGTGAGTTAAAAAATTTAATAAATTAATATATTAGTCAAGTGTGATTTTAGAAGTATTTTTGAATTAGTGAATTTTGTGATTTAAAATAATTTATTAGGTAAATTGGGTTAAAAACGAGGTATCGAGACCTCAAATTTAACGTTTCGGTAGTCAATTAATTAAAAAGGACTAAATTGGAAAAGGTTCAAAACTTGCTAAAGTGATTAAATAGCCTAATGGTAAATAAAGGAGGACTAAAAGGGACAATGGACCATCATAAATGGCTGAGGTGGCATAACGTGAAAAAAAAATCAAAGATATTTATGTGATTAGGGAAAAAATTGGAATTAAAATAAAGTTTATATGGCCAAATGTTATTTTAATAGTTTATAGACATTTTCTTCATCAATTTTCTGTCAAAAATAGCCATTGAAGAGGGTTTGAGCTGGTATTTCATATTTTAGCTTCAAGTAAGTTCAATTCTTGTTTTTTCCTTGAATTTTTATGTTTTTGGACTTTTACAATTAGGTCCAACTATTGAATTCATTTGTTTTTTATTCCATGAGTGATTTTGAAAGTTACCATGAATGAGTGCTAGAAGTTTACGATGAATTATCATGGATTTGAAGCTTTAATTTCACTATATGATGATTTTATCAAGTAATTTCAATAGAAATTGATTTTAGAACCTAATTATAAAAAAGTTAAGAATTAGGGTTTGGTATTAACATTATGAATGTTAATGGCTGTATGGTAGCCTAAAATAATTAGGTAAATTGTCAATTGAGAAAAATTAGCTCAATTGATGGGTTAATTGCATAGGGACTAAATTGTAAACACTATAAAATTTGGGGTAAAAGTGTAATTTTGAAAATTGAAGGGTATAAATTATAATGTGAATTAGAAATGGAATATATGCTAATGAATGAGTAATTTTATATTATAGATCAAGAAACCGAAGATAAATGGGGAAAGAGAAATTAATGACTAGTCTCTATATTTCTATAAATTCTACAAATAGGCCCATGTAAGTTCGTATGATCAAAATTTGATATTTATATTGAATTGATGTATGATATTATGTTTTTATTTATATTATATGTTAAAAAATGAAAAATTTATAAATATGAATGGTTAACTAAATAAATACATACGAAATTCATAAGAATAACAAAGACAGGAATATTGATTGTTATTGAATTGAATGTATGTGGAATAGTGATATTTGAATATTAGATATATTGAAATGGATAGATTTAATAAGTGATGAATTTATTGAAATTATATTGATTGAGTTGGTATATATATATTGATTATATTGGTATTGAATTGAAATAAATATTGATTGTTATTGAAAAGTGACATATAAATATGTGTTTAACTTTAATATGTTGATATAAGAAGATTATGTATATGATAATGAGCATTAAAATCAAGCGTGATATGTCGAGAAAATAAGTTTATTAATATTGAATTTATATGTAAGATGTGTAAGTATGCTAACTATTGTTGTTGCTTGATGATTAGGCAAGTGCCAAGCTATTGATTGAATAGTAGTATATTTATTTATTTGAAGCACTGAAAAGGTAAGTATTTAAGTGAAAGTAAGTTAGTGCTTATGAAAGAATGGTAAGGCTTAAATTATGAAATTTCTTATGAAATTAATTATTATCTGTCCAATATGAAAAAGGCTTGGTTAAATGCACTAACTTGTAACTATGGCTAAATGACATGCATATGAAATAAGTGTAGAAGAGTTAAAGTTATATAAAATTTTACTAAGCTTAAGGGTATATGTCTATGAGTGATACTATGGATTAGTTCACCTTGTGAATTAGTGAGAACAGTTTATAAGTTTACAGTAACTAAAATGGGTTATTTTTTATATGTAAAGTTTTATAATTGAAATAAATTAGTATGATTAAAAATTATACGAGCTTACTAGGCATTCATTGCTTACATGTTTGTTTTATTTTTCTATCTTACAGATTATCAGAAGCTCAAACGGGTTGGGAGCTTATCGAAGCCATATCACACTATCCATTGGTTCTATCAGTAATTATGGATGACTTAAATCTAGTTATAATGGCATGTATAGGTTATTTTGATTAAATGTTAGTCTATAGGTGTTATGTAGATATTAGTCATTTATTTGGTCTGCGTTTTGGTATTGTGGTATTTGCATGATTTGCCTTATAATGTTGATGTGATTGAATGATGAGAGGTAAAATAGTAGTCGAATATGCATAAGAGGTGCCTAAAAGTATAATGATTATGTATGTCTAAATAAAAGTTAATACAAAGAATCATGGAAGAGTAAAATTAGCATTAAAATAGTTTCTGGACAACAGTAATGATTCAACTTTAAAAAATCACCAAAAATTGTGGAAATTGAATTAGAGGTTTAATAAAACATTAAATTAAATTTTATTGAGTCTATTTTTTCATAGAAGAAACGGTGTAAGCAACGGAATTTTAAATTATGAGATATAATAAATTTTGTGAGACAAGATTAGAATGATTTCGGGTTCCCCTGTTTTGACTTTGGACAATCATCAAAAATTTTAATAAAATAATTAGAGGTTTAAATTTATATTTTTAAATTCTTAATGAGTCTATTTTCAATAGAAACAAATGGAAACATCATCCAAATCTCGTATTTAGTGAAGAAAGGTCGAAACTGTCAAACAGCAGAACAGAGATAAATTTGAAGATTTTACTATACTTATTGGCTAAATTATAAATTCTGAATTTTTTATGGTAGAAAGATATTTGAGTTTAGTTTCAAAAACATTAAGCAGATCTTAATTAGAAATCTATAGCTTTAAATATAAATAATTTAGTGACTACGACTCAAGTGTACAGCTTTGATATGAACATAAGTAAATAGTTAAATTATCTGTAATTTTTCTGTAAACTCCAGTAACATCCCGTAACCCTGTTTCGATGACGAATGTGGGTTAGAGGTGTTACAAAAGCTTATTAAGCTCGTATAGCTATAAACTTAACTTACCAAATATGCACAATTTAAGCAATTTAAACATATCATAATAGATCTCATTTTAAAATCATCAACCTACCACAATTTTCATTCACAAGGTTAGATATAAATTTCACAAGTTTCTTCGATTCAATACTTGTACAGTTTATGTACATACCTATACCATCTTGTATTAATTACATACTCATTCACATCATTGATTTACCCGTTGGACCATTCGGAATACTATCGGATACTCGCGAATCTTGCACCCTAAGTGCCCCATACATAGCCGAAGCTATCTCAATCTCGTATCACATATAAATGCTCACTCTTGAGCTATCAACGGGTTTGTTCACAAAAGCTTACGGTCATGATGAAGCTACACGGTGCTACTCACACAAGCTAACGAGTATCCGTAACACATGCCGGATAACTCAGCCATTGGTAGGATGTATGGACCAGCACCCAAATCACATAAACCCTAATAACATGTCATTCATATCCTAATCTATTCCTAAGGTTCAATAGGGATTTCGCACTTGCTGAATTGTATTCAAACATGTCCGTAGTTTCATAATCACAATTTATGCAATATCAAAGAATTTAAAACAAAAATATATCAATATTTATTACATACGAACTTACCGCGAATGCAAAAACGGCGAAATAAGTCGATTAGTCCGAAACCTTGTTCTTTCCCTATCTAAATCTGCATTTCACTTTTCTTGATCTAAATGTAATCAAAATTAACTTATTTAATAACCTCCCTATTCAATTTAGTCCAAAATACATATTAAGGCAAATTTACACTTTTGTCCCTAATATTTCATATTTTTGCAATTTAGTCTTTATCTCTTAAAAATACAAATTCATGCAATTCAACCTAAACCCATGCTAGCCAAATTTCAATTAGGTCCCTAGCAACCCATATTTTTCACTTATTTCACAATTTAACCACGAAATTTCAACATTTCTCAATTAAATCCCTAAATGACAATTTTTTGTCAAAAATCACTTTACAAATGTTGTTTATCTAACAACAAGCATGCATTTTATATCATTAAAAATCAAAATGCACCAACATTCATCAATGTAAAATCCCTAAACCTTTAACAATTTTACAAAATAGCCCCTGGGCTAGCTAGATTAAGCTGCAACAATGTCAAAAACACAGAAATCATTAAAAACGGGACAAAAATCATACCTAAATGAGCATGAGAAGCTTGGTCGAAAGTAAACCTAACAATGGCTTCTTCTCCTTTCGATATTCGGTTGAAGAACCATAAAGATGATGACTTTAAATTTTTGTTTTACTAATTTATTAACATGTATTTAAAATTTACTAAAATAACCTTATTGCAAACATTTAATATCATCCATTTTATGTCCATCTATGTCCACTTATAATAATAATGGGCTGATTGCAACATAAATCCCTTAAATATTTAATTTCATAGCGATTTAATACCTTTAACTAATAAAACACCATTTTTGTACTTTACGCGATTTAGTCCTTTTATCAAATTAAACACTCAAACGATAAAATTTCTGAACGAAACTTTCACACAGTCATACCATCATGCTGTAGACATGAAAATAATAATAAAATAATTATTTTGACATTGAATTTGTGGTCCCAAAACTACTATTCTGATTTGACTAAAAACAGGTTTTTACACATATTACTTATCGATTTTCAGCTCACTATCACTGCATATATGCATTATTAGCACATTAAAATCACTGTCACTTGGCATGTATGATATTCCTACATATACACTTCCACAACGGTAATCATGAACACATAACACATGTAATGGCATATCATCTCAATTCACATTTTCACTACAACACAAGCACATAATACATAAGTTATTCATAAGCACGAGAAAGCTTACACTCAGAATTTAGAGTAAGGGTTTAGGCTACAACTAAATTCCCAAATAATGCATTGAATCATGTCCACAAGAAATTATTACGAACACTCACCAATTATGCTTTTGCTGAAAAGCCAAAAGCTCAAACTAGCTTTTCCTTACCTTTATCTCCACTCGTAGAAGGTCTTATTGATTCCAACGCTTCAACAAAGCAAATCAAACAACAACACAATCAATATTCAGCCAAAAACTCACATCAAACAATCCAAAATCGCAAGCCTAAGCTAGGTTCTCTTTTGACCGAAACATTTGACTTAGAAAACTTAAAATTCGAATATATTTGTCTATACTTAATCTTTTTTTCCTGAAATGAATTCCATTCATCTAATTATTTACCTACGACTGATTTCAACCTTTAAAATTCACAAAACTATTCAATTCATGGTATCAAAAATTTTCGACATACAATAGGCATTTTTAATGAAAACTCATTAAAACCTTAGAAATCCTTAACAAAACTTTAAAGTAAGTTTAAAAACATTCTAATCGTGATAAAACAAGTTGAAAAACACTTTGAAAATATGTTTTTACCCAAGATCCCAAATTCCACCATTAAAGACCCAATTTTCGGCTTTTATTTAAAACATGCGATTTAATGGCTAAAAATTCCGTTTAAAAGACCAAATATGATTTAAAACTAATTAGGAATTGAATCGTTACCTTATTTGATGAAAAATCTAGCGTTTGATCGAAAACCCCAAAAACTCATAAGCTTGACAATAGAGGAATCTATGGTATTTTTGGGTGTTTTTCTTGGATTTTATGAAGGTTTAGTGATTTGGAAAGTGATAGGAATCTAAGGAATTTAGGTTTGGCAAAAAAATTTGAATAAAAGAGTTGGGAAAACAAAGGGACAAGTTATGGAGAAGAACTAACGTGAAAATAAAACTATAAATGTGAGTTTTTAGGTTAATTTTAAAATCTGGTTTAATTGCCTCTTAAAAACTCTAATCTTTGAATCTTTTACAAATCAATCCTATTTTCAAATTAAAGGTATTTAAAACTCATTTTAATTTTCTAATAGACGAAAACATATTTGGTTACCATGCTTACGAAATTTCAAACACATAAGAGCTCATATTCCCATTTTACCCTTAAAACTTCTAGGCCCAATTTTGGGGTGTTACATTAACAATCATCAATTTGTATACATGCCTTTCCATTAGCCTTTACTTACCTGTTGAACTTAATAGAATTACATCGGATACTTGTAATAATATTTTCAATACAAGTTACCTGATATAGTTCACCGACACAAAGCCTTCTAGGCTCAAGACCTGATTCAATTCACTGGCTCGAAGCTTGCTAGGCTCAAGGCCTGATTCAGTGCATCGGCATGAAGCCTGCTAGGCTCAAGGCTTGACACAATACACCAACACGAAGCTTGCTGGGTCCAAGACCCGATACAATATCTCCAGTATAACTCAATTTTAATAATGATTTCCATCAACCAACATTATATAATCACAAACACCTTAACTAATAAAGTAAAACACATGCCTAAGAATTTAATATAGCAATATATATAATACAAACTTACTTCGATAAAATGGTCGTAAAAACAAATCCAACAACTAACCCATCACCTTAGCTTTACCTCGATCTAGTCCTAATTGGCTCATTTCTTAATCTAAATAATAATTTAACTCAATTATTACAATTCCAGCATCCTAATAAGAAATCTTATACAATTATACCCTTCCTTCATTAATTTACAATTTTACCCTTGATATTTTTCCTCTTATACAATTTAGTTCCAAAAACTCGTAACTCACAATTTAACCACAATTAACAAAATCCCAAGCAAACCAATTTTCATAGGGTTCCCCAACAGCCTATATTTAACAAAATTTCACAATTAAACCAATGAATTTTACTCTTTTAATAAATTAGTCCTTAACCCTAAATTCATCAAAAATTACTTAACAAAACAAGTTTATTTAATAATAAAGTTTAATAATCTATTAATTAAACCCAAAATACATTCAAACACATTCATGGCAAGTCCCTCGGTCTTTAACATTTTTACAAATTAACCCCCGAGCCAACTAAATTAAGCTAATACGAGCTCAAAAACGTAAAAATCATTAAAACGAGCATCAAGCATCCAAAGCAAAGCTTGGCCGAAACTTTTGCTTCTCAACTATGGTAGAGTCGGTTTTGTATAGCAAATTGGGGAAGATGACACAAATATTTACTTTTTTTTTGTTTTACATATAATTTAATTATTAAATTATAAAATTAACCTTTAAAAACTATTATAAATACACCAAAACTTATCCATAAACATCCACTAACTTAGAATATGGTGTAATTACCATCAAAGTCCATTAATGTACCTTTTCAAAGCTATTTCACCCCATTAACTAATGGAAATCAACTTTTTCAATTTTTCAATTTAATCCTTTTACTTAATTAACTATTTAAGCTCTAAAATTTCTTAACAAAAATTTAATATAGCTCTCATATAACCCTATAAACATTAAATAAATAATAAAATAATGAATCACTTGTCAAAATCGTGGTCTCGAAACTACTATTTTCGACACCACTGAAAAAGGGCTGTTACAACAACGATGCCAAACTAGTCCTTAAAGGATAATAGACCTAAAAAGTGGATTTTGATAAAAATAGTAACAAAATTATAATTTTTTTCAATTGAGTGATTAGAAGAGAAATTTGCTAACAATTGAGGGGCTAACAATGTAATTTACCAAAAAAATTCTTTGTAACCTAGGTTTTTTTTTTTTTTTTAGGTCCGGGAACGAATGACATATATATATAAGGTTTGATTCGTTTGAAATATTATGTTAGTATGGCATTATCAATAAACAAATTTAAAAGTTTATTTTTTCCCAAAATCCAAAATAAAAGTTCCAACTTTGAAAGTCTTCAGAACAAAATATTCATATAATTGTTTTTAATAAAAAATTTAAAATTATTATTAGTAAATTAGCTGTTAAACTATACCTCAATTCTCATATTGATTGTTAAAAGTTGTATTTTTATTTTACCAGAAGTTTTACTTAAACTATAAAGTTTTTCTCAATTTTTCAAAACAATATCAGCCAATAAGAATATAAGTCAAGGCACATTTTACTGTACATTATACACTCTTTGAATAAAATGGAAGAAAATTGATAATTTATGTACTATTTCTAAAACAGCCTTATAAAAATCAGTCTGAAATTTTAGTTACAGTCGAAGGTTGAATTTATTTCAAATCTAAAATACTAAAAAAAGGTATCCTGATCCAGCTACTTGTTGGACCACCACAGTGTTTTGAACCAGCCTGTTTTTTTCCTTTTGGGTCTGATCTTGAAGTAGCAAATTTATAACTTTCACTGCCATTCCTAACAAATTATGTCTATGAATTGTTTTCATATCGTTGATTTACGAATGAAATTAAACTATAGGTCACAAATTTTCCAACAATATATCAAGGTGAAGAAAATAACGTTACATTATAGGTGTTATGAGAGAGAAGGGGTCTAGCTTCCAATTACAAAGGAAGTTAATGCCTTACGTAGACAAGTGAAAGAGAGTCAGGCCGGGTTCCTGAAATTGAAAACAACACAACTGGTCAGGCTCCTGTAACATGGACATACATTTGATTTACTTGGGTTTGGCTTTATGTCTGATCTGATCACAAGACTAGATATTTGTCTTTGCATGGAACAGGTCAAACACAGTTTAAAAACAACTGTCAGTATTGTTTGACACCAACAATACGAGGTTGAAACCGAACCGTGTTTGCCAAAATTTAACCCTAAACCTAAAAAACAAAACCCATACCAAACCGAAGGGACGTGGGCAAGCATCAGATGGTCCACTTGTCGAAACCCCCTCTTAAAGGTTCATCAGCAAAGCTGGTTGGCTCAGAGTTTGGCAGAGATATGGGGCTCCAAGACACAATGAAATTCTGGGGAAGTCTCAATGCCATGGACCATCAATGGTTCACATGGAGATAGTAGGACGAGTGTTTGTCTTTCTTTTCATTTTTGGGTTCAATGCCTACTGCCTATGTCTAGCCTCTGCAGAGGGATGATGTCAATTGTAGAAAAGTCTATGATTGAATTTCAAGTTTGAAAAGGAAATATTCAAGTTTGAACTTGATTTTTTTTGTTTATTTTATATTATATTACAGATTGTAAAATAATTTGTTTTGCTTCTTCAATGGAGGAAAACAGTATAATTTGGTTGGGTGCAGTTTAAAATTTTAGAGATAATATTATTAGGAGATAGTAAAATGAATATAATAAAAATTAAAAATTAGGTCAATTTTTATATAATGTATCATTAAATTTTAACATTTAAAAATTTCATTTTTAATTATTTCTTTTGTTTTGAATGAAATTGATATAAATTTTATATACACTAGAAATTTTATTACACGTGTATGCATGTGAAAACTATGAGTGTAAAACATGATATGTGTTTAAAGAAATATACAATAAATAATGAAATGTATAGCTTGAAACTAATTAATCATAATAACACATGAAATTAATAATATAAATACATAAGATTAATAATACTATATGTACTAATATTATTTATCATGATGTTGTCATCAATTGTGAGTTAGTATCAAGTTAACTTATGACACCAACTTAATTAATAATATTAGCAATCATATCACACACATATGCGTGTGGAAACCACGGACTTAGAATGCAAATATGTGTTTAAAAATAACATACAACAAATAATAAAACCTATGGTTTAAAATTGATTAATATATCATATTAAAATAAAAATAGATTAAATTGTGAATACTTAAACACATAAATATATCGATAAGCAATCTTACATGCACTTAAATTATTTATCATGGTTTTGTCAATAATTATGAGTTTTTGTTGAATTGACTTGTGACACTAACTCAATTAATTATATTATTAATATATATACACACAACTAATGGAGATAATAACTTATGCATAATAAAATAAAATGTATAAAATACATCAAAATGAATTTTAGTTGAGTGATAAATTTAATGTTTTATTAATCAAAATGGTGCGAGTTCAAATTTCATCATATACATGTTTTGATTGGTTTTGTTAAAATAAAAGACTAAAATATCTTCAAATAGTATAACTTATTTTAATTACGGAAAGACGTTTTCGTAATTTCTTAATCGAGTTGGTGACTTGATTGAGGTGACACCAACTCAATAAAATACTTATTAAATAATTAGTATAGACATATACAAGTAATGGAGATAATAACTTATGCATATTAAAATACAAATGTATAAAATATATTAAAATGAAGCTTTAGTTTTTCTTAAAATGAAAATACTGATATACCTTAAGTAGTAAAACACTTAAGGTGAATTTGAATAAATGTAAATGTACCACGATCCAAACTCATCCTTAATAAATAATATTAAAGGACCGTTTTAAATTTATTAGTTTTCATTTAAAATCAATCACATTTAAACTGAATAATGCTAAATTCATCCATTAAACTAATAAAACAATCTCAAGTTCAAATTTATTATGTTTTATCCCCAAATGACAGCAACAAAATTTAACTACAACGACACATTTAATACCTAGAATTAGGGTAGTCGTTTATGTTAACGATATTGTATGTTCAGGGAAGAAAAAAAGTATATTTTATAGCAATGTATATGAATATGCTAGTTCGGAGCCCAATAAAATAGTCGACATAAACATAATAGAAAAATAATTAAAATAGGATATGATATGAACATTTTAATATAGAACATGGGCATAATTAAACACTGTCTTTAGTTTTGTATATTATATAACAACATTTTTATGGATGATAAAAGTTTTTTATATATAATGTTTAGAAGTTTTATAATTTTTATTAATTTTTAAATAGAAAGATAAAATGTATTAATGTGTTTAAATTCACGTTTTTTATATTGACAACAATATTAGTGTTACTCAAATTAAATTTAACCAGTATATATTATAAAATCTTAAACAACTTTAAAAATTATATGACATAAATTTTAAGATATCAAATTTTAAATAATCGCAAATATTATTAATAATTAAATAAGTCACTAGTGTAGTCATAAATGGCATACGTTTCAAGCATGTAAATTGTAACTTTATATTTGAATTTTTTTATAAGATCTTTTAAGTATCCGATAGTAATTTTAGATCTTGACTCTAGAATTGAGTAGAATTGGATTCCAAACCTAACAAAACTCTCTTCTCCTCAGGAATTAAAACCGAAACTCAAAAGAAAAGATTTTGGCTTTTCAATTTTACGAACCATTTAATTTTAATTTTTTCATTTTTAAATTTGTATTTTTATCAAATTATTCTAAAATAGATGAAAAAGTTAATATTTGTTAGTTTTGCTAACGTGTTATATACGTGAATGATAAGTCAATATTAACTTAAATTTTAAAATATATTTTTAAATGATTTTAATGATTTTAAATTTGAAAAGTAATTTTTATATTTTTTAATTTTTAAAATTTTAAAATTAGATAATTGTTTATGTAACATCCATATATATGGCACATCAATAAAATTTTAAAAAAATGAAGATTTCCATTAGTTTGAAGGTGATTTAACAAAAAATACAAATTTAAAAACAAAAAGACAATTAAATGAAAAACTAGAATAACTTTTTGTAAATTTAGAAGATCAAATAAATCATTATACTAAAAAAATCAAATTTGTTAGCCTTAAATATAAGATGTGTCTAAAACTTTGTAATTGAAATTAGCATATCATAAAAAGGTATTTTTAGTAATGAAGAACGATCCTTTGATTTAATAACCAAATTAAATTATTGTGTTATAAAATATCCGATTGGTGAACGGAGAATAATTATGGGAAAGAATAATAAGGGAGGAAAGAGGTTTACGGGGTCAGCATGGTAATAGGCAGGAGGGTCAAAGGCAAAGCCTCTTTGCTTTCTGCCAGCCACAACCGAAGCCAACGCCACATGATTTATTTGCGTATTAATAATACATTTCAACATTCGCTTAGATAAACGAGCCAATCTCTAGCTGTTAACCAGAAGGAAGTAGAAAAGAAATCCTTTCCTTTCCAACAAATAAAGACGGTAGAAGAAAAAAGAAACAAGAAACCTTCTTTTATCCATTGATCTCTTTCTTCCCTCCTCCTTAATAAACTATTATATAAACAGACGCTTCCATTTTTTTTCTTTTCATGTACATGCTAAAGAAGAATTTAATTAGACCCAAAATCCGATTTGTGAATTTTCTGAATCTACAATATATAGACTTAATAGCTTTATCATGGTAATTAAGATCCATCAAGAAAGCAACAGGTAAGAGGTTCAAAAGGGTCGGAAGTAAATGGAGATAATGGAAAGCCCCAGATGATAGCCTGAAAGATAAAAAGAGAATGACAGCAAGGTTCAGGCTGGCGTTGGGGGTTGGTCAGCTATATGAAAGAGAGGGCTCGGTGCTCAACAAACCATTGGGCATTGGATGGTGCGGCCAGTTTTAACAGCTGTGAATCCACACTACCTTCCTCGGTTGCAGTAAACTAAGATTACTTTGAATTCATTCACTTCTTCATGACAATGTGTCCATGTAGTTGGAAGTGGCAAGTCCCAAAACAAATGTAATAGTCGTAAGAAAAATCACAGAGATAATATTTGCTTCAGCGTTTTAACCTTTTTCACTACTGTTCATGCTTACAACAGCTACAATCCTTTTTTCTTGTTTTTTCTTTTTCCTTGGCCTTAGGCTACAGTGATTGCTGAGGGAATTCTTCGTGCTGGTCAACCGTATCATCTGAATACCAGTATTTTAAATGATTGGTACTGTTGACATTATTTTCTTCTTGGGCAGAATTTGCAGTATTATCATCATCAGCAAGCGGATTTTCGTTACAACTCTCATCACCGCTATGGTCGTAGTGATTATAATCATCTTCGTCTTCTTCATTGTCTTTGGCTGAGGGACCAGTGTTGGGGGATTGCTGCTTTTGACCAACAATAAGAAGTGGCTCAGTCAGCTGTTTTCCGTCTCGAGGTGGCGAAAATACAACTGGTAGATAGTGTTCCATTTCGCATGGGAATTTTGAGGTTCTAAAATGTTCTTTCAACGCCTCCAATCCCTATACCAACAATCAATCTTATACTTTTAATTTGATCCAACAAATGAAAATATCAGAAGAAAGAAAACGAAGAAAAAAAAAAAAAACCTGAACTCTCGCATAAGTTACTTCACAGATTTTTCTGGAGTTGAAAACTTCCCAATGTTGATGATGAAATGCCTTGTAAAGCCTCCATGTTGCTTGCGGAGATGTCATGTTCACAAATCCATACCCTACATTACACTTGTTGCTGTTTTGTTTAAACCAAAAAAATGTTAATGAAATTATGCAATGCTCTTATAAATTGAGATAATAATTAAAAAAAAGGAAGAAAAGGAAAGAAAATTACTTAAAATCGATGGGGAGGTAGACGAAATCGTAGGAAGATAAAGGCTGATCGTCGTCCTCAGCTATTTGCTCGTTACAGTGAATGCAGTGATTGTCTAACATGTTCAACAACAATTTTTGACTGCAACACGCAAAATTAAAAGTTGAAAACTTCCCCGAATTTCCAACAAGAAACCGAAAATGCAATCATTTTATTAGCTACTTTTTAAGTGGTAAGTGAAAAAGACCAACCTATACTTGTTGGGTATGTTCTTGATCATGACAGTGGTCCTGGAATCTTTAGAATCAGATCCCACCATGGCATCTTCGCTTATAAGGAAACGAGGATCAAATTTCTTCGACTGTCTACCTTTCCACGGCCTGCCCCGACACAGCTGCTGGTTGTGCTTAGCTACCGTTGATGAGTTGCTTTGGTTCTTCTTTACAGTCTTTTTTGGACCTCCGCCACTCCCGACCTTATCTTTAACCACTGCCGTTTCAACAACGGAACACTTGCTGTCATTATTCATATTAGGGTTTCCTTTACTAGAATTCAAAGGTTTCACAGTAGGCGATTGGTTTCGAGGAAGAAAAGAACGAGGTATATCGTTGGAAGAAAATCTAGCACAGAATTTACGAGGCAGCGGCGGGGGAGGTGGGGGAGAAGATGAGTACTTGGGATTTCTCGTATGGGGATTATATTTATCAGTGAAAGCTGTAAAAGCGTTAATTTTGTTAACGTTGTGATCACTATTGAAGAACTTCCTGCTATATCCTCCGGGTCGACTAAATTCAATTACAACTTGCTTCCCATTAATTTCTTTTCCATTCATTTCTCTCAGAGCCTTAGCCGCATCCCTTACGTCATAAAACTCCACAAACTTTTGGTGTTTCTTCAATGGTGTTTCTCTCAGTTCCTTCACTGGGCCTAAACAACAGACCAGGTTGCAAAATTTTGAACAAAGCATGAAAATATCTTTGACTGCTAATCAAAGTATCAACCCTCCCCCCTCCCAAAGAGCAAAACAAAATAGATTGAACAACAAAAACCCAAACAAAGCAAGCGAACATAAAAGACAAGAAATGAACCGAAACTTACCATAAGCTTGGAAAATGTCTTTGAGTTGAGAAATTGAAACGGCGGTGTCCAAATTGAACACCACAACAGTTCCTTGATTATTCCCCTCAGGGACAGCATTGCTTGCCGGAATAGTGAAGTGGGCCCAGACAGGCCTCCCGGCTATGAGTCCACGCGCAGAAGGGAGTGGAACACACGCGTTGGACAAACCTGGTTCACACCCGGTAGCAGCCGCAGTGTACTCGTCTCGAACCCTGGCTTGCTCTTGCATGTGCTGCTCGCGTATTTCTTTCAACGCTTTCTCCGCATGTCTCAGATCGTAGAAATGGACGGTCACGATCCCTTCTCGGACTCTTTCCATCTGGACCCCGCGTACTTCCCCGAACACTTCCAATTCTTTCCTCACCTTTGACTCGCTCACATCGCATGGAACCAACGTCAACACCAAAGCCCTCGTCGCCGCCGCCGTCGGAGGTGGAAGTGGAAGCTGTGGTGCAACCACCATGGACGCTGTAGTGACGAAAGGCGTTGGTGCAGGTACAGCTACAGGTGCATGTAGAGGCAGGGCAGCATGGAACTGCGGTACGCCGCCACTGCAAAACGGTACCGTTGCAGACGCAGCGTATGGGTAGTAAAGTTGGGGAGGTCTGTAGAGAGGAAATTGGGGTTGGCAAACTACGTTTTGGGCGGGCCAAAATTCTTGTGCTGAAGGGTCAAGGTTTCCAGGGAACCGGACCGTCCCGGTTTCCCCCATGTCTGTTTCAGGGCGGAGAACCAGTAGTCCACCACTCAAAGGGAAAAAAAAACTTTTCTTCAACTAGATAAAAAGGAGCCGAGAAAGTATATTTATGAGAAAGCTGTTCTCTTTTATCTGAGTTCAGCTTGGGAAATTAAAAGCCCAAGAAAACATTTTCTTTGTTTGTATTGTTGTCGTTTTCCATGTCCAAGAAAAACTCATTAAAGTTGGTAGTCGAAGCGTAAGTAAAAACGAAAAGAAGAGAAAGGATTGGGAGGGTTTTGGGGTTTTTTTCCCTTTCCTTTTCGCTATATACTTGGTTTCCAGGAAACAAGAAAAGGTTGCCAAAAGTGTCGTCGTCTCCCGAATTGCCACCTCATGGGAAAGATATGAGTTTTTTAGATTGAATAAAACCCCTTACTTTCTGGGTTTTTGTTTTTGGATTTTGATCATGATCCTCGTAGTGATTCGGGGGTTGATTAAGAATTTGGACCGTACACGTGGACACACAAATGAAATGTGTTGTGCGGGTTGAGTAATAATAAGCATTGCTGCATGTGAGTATTACTTTTTTTCTTTTCATCTTTGGTATTTTTGACTAATCAGAGACAGTCAGACTCGGACAGACTAATCGCGTCTCCTCCTCTGCTTTTATTTTGAGCACAGTGCAGTGCACCGTGATTTATTCTTTCACATCCGCATCCATGTATTATTCTTCCGATAATTAATAACGATAAATTAAATTGAGATGTTCAATTATTAGGAATTTTCCTTTTATCATCCAATTGTTATAAAATAATTAATTATTTTAATTTTTCGATCATCATTCGATAAATGATTACTGAAAAGTTGACGAATAATTTTAAAATTAATATAATAATAATTTAAACATTTAACGTATATATATAATATCAATTTAATCTTAATTTTAAAATTAAATTCTTAACATTTATACTTTGTACTCCCATAAAACACCACTTTATTAATGTAAATGCTTATTCTTGTTCCTTTGGTATATAAATGTACAAGTACATGAATTATTTTAATGTGATACTGATTAATCCAAAAGATTAACCATAATCATATATTAGTCATTAAAGATGCATAATTTGGTTAATGTACGTACTAAAATTCAATATATGTACTTTAAAGATACATGATTTTAGTCAATGTACCTATTAATGTCTAATGTACATAGGACATGACTTTGGTCAACATGATTGTTGAATGGATTTTTAATCTATTAATAAGAAGTTGTGAGTCCCTCTTAACGTGTTTAGTATTAGGCTTAAGGTGTTTATGCTCAATTTTAACTCCAAACTTTGTCTCTTGCCTCCATCAAAATTTTGTATCGAGTTCATGAAAGGGAAGCACCTTTACCCATCATGCAAATTCACATTTTGTGTTTGGTGAGATTTGAACCATATCCTATAGCATATACAAGTTGAATTGGTAGTATGGGTACAAAGTCTCCCCAAGAGATCAAAAATCCCTTCAATAATCTTTTATGTAGCCATAAAGGCCACAAATTCCAACATTCTCTCACTTTGCCAAATGGTCAGATAAATCTATTTAGATGTAGACACTTTAATTACTATAATGATCAAACTATACTTAATTATATAAGTAACTACTAAAAATCAAGGTGGTTTTATATCATTACAAATATTATTCCTTCTATACATCACAATAATAGTATTTATCTAGACAAGTCATAATGAGGAAGAAGATGAACTATATACACTTATATTCATGTTCCATAAGGTCCTAACTCTAATGTCAAAACACTACAATATTTTTGTCACATATAATGAGCACAAGTAGACAAGAACAAGCTTTCATGTGTCCAATTAAAACTAGCAGTCGGACAAGTATTGGACACATGCACATTATGCATATTAGGCGAAATGCTTAGTTAACTAGTGTATAACTATTTTCTTTCTTTCTTTTTTGAATAAGGGTCTATAACCATTAGGTGAGTGTTATATGGACACTTTCTATTTCACACACACCTTTTCTCTAACAATAAGTTGTCTTAAAGTGTTTTGGCTTACTAGTAGACTTGTTCATGGGTCACCGGCCCGGCCCGAAGGCTTGTTCGAAATGTGAGAGGGTTTAGTCAAAAATATAGGCCTAAAAAATAGACTTGGATAAAAAAATAAGGCCTGTTTAAAAAAAACTAGTCGGGCCTCGGGTAAGACATTTTTTGCCCGGGCCCAGCCCAACCCGAATTCACTAAAGGAGAAAAAAAATCTATTTTTTTAATATTATTTTCTTATTGTTTTCTCCCTATTTTGCTACCATTTTACTATTATGTTACTACTATTTTGTTGTTATTGTTTGAATATTGTATAAAACTTATTTTATTGTTAATTTTGTTATTATTTTAAAGGCATTTGCTTGTTAAGTTGCATCTATCTTAGTGTTATTTTAGTATACATATTTTTTAAAATTTATATTCAATTTGTTGGGAAATATTTATTTTTGATGTTTTTAGTATTTTTTATGTATTATATATATTTTAAAATTATATAAAAAAACAATATAAAATTAATATGGGCGGGCCGGATTGGGCCCGAATTTTAACATTTTTATCCTAGTCGGGCTTGGATAAAATTTTAGGCCCATTTTTAGGTCGAACCCGAGCTTAGCAAATGGGCCTAAATTTTTTGCTGAACTCAACTTGGCTCGACCCATACACACCTCTACTTGTTGCCTTTAAAGAAGCAAACAACAATTGAGCTAACATAAAATAATTTCACAAATCTCAATACATAACCAATAATTCTAAATCCTAAAATAAAAATTCTCAATTGGCTTGCTCACGTAATAAATATTGCCTTAATAGTAAAAGTAGCTGTGAGAGTTCGTTTTTATACTCTTCCATGATACAACTCCAACTACCAATGAAATTAGAATCAATATATCCAACAACGCCTTAATGAATCATTTCATCTATAAGTGAGCATGTAACATTTAATCCATGAAGATATTGTAATGTTTTCTTATTACCATATAATGTTTTAAAACATTTTAAAACAACTTAAAATCAACTCAAAAACATTTCATTTTGAGAACATGTTTTTGAGTATTTGTAACACTTAAAATATTTACCAAGATATTTCTTCTCTTTTCCAACATAAAAGACTTGAGGAATAATATGAAAAAATATCTTAAATATTATTATATTAAAATTTTATAAATCAATGCTAAAAATATTTTTTTATATAACAAAATTTAAGAGAAATTTTCATTTTGAAATAACTACAAATCATTTAGACATTTTCAAAACATGGATTCCCTTAATAAAAGCAATTCAAGGCATATGCAATCAAAGAAATCAATATTTAATAAATATTATATAAATGAAATGAATACAAAATATCAACATTTGCATATTAAAAATATATATTAAAGCAAATGTGAATTTTCTTTCTTCTCCCACTTAAAGTATTATAAAAACACAATCAAAGTTGTAATGATTTGATTTTCAATGGTATCGAAAAATGCAGTTTCAGAATCTCATTTCCATAAACTGAGTCCGTAAATATAAAATAGGAATATTTATGGAGTTAATATAAAAATATATTGAGGAATGGTTGAATAATTTATCCGATAAAATACTTAATTAATGCTCAGGGACTAAATTGTAAAAGTTGAATAATTTATCATCTTCTTCTCCATCTTTTAACCATCCACCATAGTTGAAAACCAAAGAAAACTTCAAAGCTTTCATAACATTCGACCAAGCAAAATTCAAGGTAAACAAACCCTTTTTCATGTAATTTTTATAGATTTTGGATTATGGGAGCTTGATTTAGCTAGCCCATGTACCAATTTGATCAATTGTTAAAATTTTAGCAAGTTTTCAAGTTGATTAATTAATTAATTAATCTTGAAATTGATAGATATTAAGTTTAGATTGTGAAAAGGATTAAATTGTAAAGTTAGTTAAACTTGTTTGTTAGCTTTGTAACATTAGAGACCAAATTGAATAAATGTAAAATTTTTCATGAAATTATGCTAGAAATAGAAAGTATAAGGTCCCTAATGAGAGTACTTGAAATCAAATTTTAATCTGAAGCTAAGAATCAAAAGTTATGCATATCCCGAGTTCAGGGACTAAATTGAATAAAAATAAAATATATGGGAAATAAAAAATAAATTTATTTAGAATTATGCATCTCATGAAATTGTGTGATAATGCATGGTATTGATTTGGTATATAAAATATTTGTATAAATCAAGAATTGGACCAAAGTGGAGCTAATCAAGGAAAGGCAAAAATTATGGATTAGTCCTTGAAGAATCCATCTGTTTTGTGTTTTGAAAAGGTAAGTTCATATGAAACTTACTACCCGTATTTGTGTTATATGTATGGTTGTGTATATTTTATTGTAACTATGTTTGAATATGACTTTAAATGTTGATTAAGTTGGTATACATGGCTAGAAAATAAAATGGAATTGGATTGAATTTAATTGAAATGAAATAAGATTGATGGTTGTTATGAAATGGTATAGGGTATGAATATGAAAATGTGAATTAATACAGGAAATGAAAATGCAAATGTGATCGATTACAGGTTATGATATGTAAATGTGAATAATTACAGGGTGTAAACATGTGAATATGAATGATTAGAGGGTATGGTAATGCAAATATGAATAATTGATGCCTATGTGAACTTAGTAAAAGGTTAGGATGCAATTGACATGCCAATAGGGTCATATGCATGCTTGTATAGGATATGTGATTATATCGTGATTATAAGCATTTGTCTCTTCGGAGACTTTGGTGTAGTGGAGGGATGTAACTGAAAATGTTTATACATTTGATGCCTATGGGATTCGTACTTTAGTGCCTTGGTGTATTGTAGTTCAAGCTTCTATGAGCTATTTGGTGTAGTGTGGTCCACCCATGTATTCGAGTTCGTTTTACCAGGGTTCCATTAGGCAAAATATTGAAAATGGATCCCAAAATCAGAAAAAGGAAAATGAACCAATTTGATATGTTATTATAATATGGGATTCAAATAGAAATGGCTCGATATTGTAAATTGATTATATATTATGAACTGGTAATGATCTTAATGAAAGTAGATAAATTGGTGATGAACCTATGTGAAATGGTGCAAATTGGACATGTTTAAGTTACTTCTATAATATTTAATGCATATAAATACTTATGATTCTTGTGTACACTTTGTTGTGACTTAGAGTGCCATGTGCTAGCTAAATGTATGCCTAACTTTTGGTTGTAACATGCTCACTTATGAACAAGGTAAGTGTTGCAATGCCCATTTGAACTTTCTAAGCATTTAGATGCTTACTTTAGTTGTTTCTCCTACTTGTAGATCTCCAACTTGAGGAACTAACCGAGTTGGATCATTTTGGATCACACACTACCACTGAAACGGTAGAATTATATTCATTTTGGTTCCTAAAGTTGTGGCATGTATACAGGGTCATTGTGTCATGTAATGATCATCTTAATATGAATGTTAATATTGTATTTTTAGCTAAGGTTGTGTTTTCATTTTAAGCTTGATATATGGCCAAATTGATGCATGGTTTTGGTCATGTTTGGTGCCATTTGGTTTGATGATTTCAAGCTTGCATAAGTTATACATGTCAAGGTTTGCATAGTGAAGTAATTTGGCAAGTTAAGTTGGTAAAAGGCTTGAATATGTTTATGTTTTGAACATTAGTTTTATGCCATTTAAGTAGTTTTTATCAAAAGTGTTACAAGCTTGATTTGGCATGATATAATATTGATGAAATAAGTATATACATAAGTGTAATGAATTGTGTTTGGTTGGAAGCACTGAATATGTACCAATGTGATTTTGCCAAAATAGGGGTGACGTCACGACCACAAGTCCCCAACATCGCGACATAGATCGATAGTGAGTGACTTCGCAGTGTCAAAATTTTTAAAGTTGTGATGTAACTCATTGACTAATGATGTCGCGACATGAAAACCTTAATGTCACAACGTCAACTCATAGATTTTGGAAACTTTTCAATTAAGTCCTTAACCAACCTCGGGTTAGTAAAAGAGCTTTTTTATGCTCGTATAAGACCCAAAAATGATTTTACATTATATTGAAATGTGTCTTATACAAGTAAGCATGTTGAAATGATTAAAATGTATTGAAATTTGTTGTAGTTGTTCCGGCAACGAATGTAGCATCCTATAGCTCAAACCTGAGGATCGGGTCGGACAAGTGGTGTTACAAAAGCATTATAAAGAGATTAAGAGCAAAGTGATAACACATTGATATGCAAAGTTATAGTCTATTTAAAGCATACGCAATCCAATGTACATACACATAAGTAAGAAGATGAATTTCAACAAAATGAATATACCAATAAAACAATTTTGGAATAAAATCTAATTACAACATTGTGCAATAAGCAATATATCTCATGAAGCATACATTGCATGACTTAGATTTGCATATAAACATATTAGAAATAAAGGTATACTGCAAATCTATTAAAACAATTTTATGACTCCTTTACTTGTCATAAAAATCAATCCAAGAAAATAATAAAATGAAATGCACGTGGGAAATTGATACCAAGTTAAAAAATTTAAGCAAATGAGGAGGAAGTCAACAAGAATACATGCAAGTCAATAAGTATTTAATAAATAATTAACATCAGCAAATTTAAATTAATACCAATTGAAATAAATTTTAAAAAGCTTTAAAAAGTTTAGTATCAAAGTTTAAAGTTATTCCAATTTGAAAGGATGTTCAAAAAAATCAAGAATGATATCACTTAATTGAAGAAAAAGATTTTCATGAAAAGCTTATTTATGTCAAATTTTGCATGAAAACATGACTTAACCAAACCAATATGTTGAACTAAGGCCCTATTTATTTCATTTAAAATAGCTTCCCGAAAATGATTTCTGGAAAATGACTTACTTTTTTGGAAAAGCTAATATTTTCTGGTGTTTGAATGAATCTGTGTAAAATATTTTCTATTGTCTGGCAGATTTCTTGAAAATACTTCATAAAAGTTTTTTTCAATGAAACAAACATACATTTAAGATTTATGATAAGTAATGATTTGATTACAAAGTGATATTAAGGTGAAATTATAGTAAATAATGAATTTTCACGATGTTAAGGATTAAATTGTAAACTTTGTGAAATTTATGATTGAAGCAATAGAAGTTATATGCATGAAAGTTTGTTATGTGAAATAAGATATTATAATGAATTATTTGATTAAAGTCCTTATATGGTGAAAAACAAATTACATGGCAATAAGGACTAAATTGAAAATTTGTACAAAAGTTTAAGTGTGAAACAATTTAATATGTGAATAAAGAAATTATGATAAAAGTTTAATGAATGTGTTATGAGATGATGAAATATGCATAAAGTATTGTAAAAGTGAAATTGTGGAAAATATGAAAATTTTATTATTACAAGGATTAAATTGTTAAACTTGAGAAAATATGTGGGTGAAATAATAGAAGTCAAATACATAGAAATTTGATATCTGAAACAAAATATTGACAAAATTATGTGATTAAAGTGTAACAAGAAATAAAATTAATTTAATATGATTAATTAGTGAATATTGAACTTTTACGATAAAAAGGACTAAGTTCTAAAATTATGAAAGTTTATAAGAAAATTTTTGATAGATGAAGAATCTAGTAAAGAATGTAATATCTCGGTGCTTTGAACCAATGTTTGGGTCGAGTATGGGGGTTTTACAATGAATAGAACCTTATTAGTTTGGAAAATGTCTTATGGAAAAAATTTGGTAAAACATTTTACAATAATAAGGGATATTTTACATTAATTGGAAAACCTTTACGTTGACCATCTTATTTTACATTGAAAATATTTCTATAAAAATTTTACATTGAAACAAATGAAACCTAAAATAAAATAAGTAAGTTCATTATAAACAAATTTTATGTGCATGAAACTATCCTAAAATAGTTTGAAACAAAATTATAGAAAACTAGTTTGAAAATACCTACAGACCTCGTGAAGCTATCCTAAAAATCTTGCAAACTAATCCCAACAAATTGTATAAACATGTAATGATTATAAACAACTAAAAAAGAAAATAATATAAACATATTTGAAAGAAATATATTACGCATGAGAAATGATTGAATGAAACAATGACGCTACATCATTGGTATTTCTTTTCAATAGATTTATGCCACATCAGCATTTTTATCTTGAAATTCAGCATTTTATCCTGAATTTCAGGATTTTAATTTGGATTTAATTTTTTCAGGATAAAAATACTGAAATTCAGGATAAAAATACTGATGTGACATAAATCGATTGGAAAGGGATACTAATGATATGGTGTCACTGTTTCATTCAATCCTTTTCTTATTACGCATTTAGTTTTTGTCATGAAAAGTAATAATTAAACATGTTTGTAAAATTAATTTCCAACCATCCCCTATATGAAAGAAAGTTGTTTTGTAAAACTGAATTGAAAAGACACTCAATCAGGACACTCAATTATGAGGGATAGCTTAGTGAAGTATTATCAAATTTACTTAGCTAATAAGTGAATGGGATGTTTTGAACTATTTAGCTTTTTTAGTTTAAACAAGGACAATAATATTCACATAGCTTTGAGTTAACCTTTTGTTGTTCTCATGGTTTTATTTATTTTGGCCTTCAACAACTCACATTCTCATGAATTCTTCACAGAAATTTGTCTTTTAAAAATTTTAAAAGAAACAATCATATTTTTCATTTATATAGGAGATCTTTCATTAAGAGTATTCTACTTATACCCTAAGTAAAAATCTAAATATGAAAAAAACATTACGAGCACAACTCATCATTACTTCTCAGCAACAAGCATTTTTATTTTTCATCCTAAGAATAGGCCAAAAATAACAATTTCTAAATGCTGTTAAAGTTTGCTATAAAACTTAATTTTCTCTTTTAAATCTGGATATTGAAATCCCTAATAAACTAGGTAGGATTATCATTGTAACATTTTTGAAAAAGCTTCAAGTACATTCCCTTCAATGAATTATGCACAGACTCTCTTTTGTTAAATATTTAGTTAATAAATTTACAATATTTTCCTTTTAACTTCACATGGTTAATGGAAAAATAAATTGATAACTCCGTTCGATGGCAAAAGTTTAATGGTATTATATCTATGATACATATTCTCTAAAAAGTTTCCTAAGCAATTCAACTTCTTCTAAAGTTTTATTGGGAACAATAAACCTCAGTTTTATCGTGGATCTTGCAATTAATTAGAGGATTTTCATGACACTACAACTTCACCAAGCATATATTATTACTCTAGTGGTGTATTTCCTTACTTTTTTTTTTATATAGATGTACACTAAGTTTATTGAAGTACTTAACAATGCTATTGTAATATTCAAAAGATTTCTTTAAACAATACAAAATTACAAATTCTTCTTTAAATAATTGATCTCTTTTAAATTAGAATATAAATAAAAATTGATTCAATAATAATTAAAATAAATGTAGGATTATAATTTTTATGATTTTATAATTAGAAAAAGTATGGTATATAAATAAAAAAAATAAGAAGAGTAATTAAGTCTGAACTATTTAAAAAGAAAAAAAAGCTTCCTAACTATATGAAAAGTTATTTTCTCATCTTTGAATTCAAATGAATTATATTCCTATGTTTAGAAGACGCTTGTTAAGATAAAGAATGATTATTTTTAAATAATTTAATTAGTTTGAGAATGATTTGTATATTTTGCAAATTAAAAGAACGAATTTTTAAGAATGTAATTCTTTTAAAATTTTTCCTCAAATATAAAAAATACGATGTCTTTGAATACGATGTGCAAATAAAATTCAAGGTGAAATATAGCTTAAAGATAAAAGAAAATTCTTGTCTATTTTTCATTATTTTGTATAACAAAAAATTAATTCATACACAAAAATATTTTCAAGAAAGGTGATAACTTATTATCATCAATGAAAATCACAAGCTAAATTTGAGAAAAAAAGTCGATTTTTTTAAATTAGGGTTTTAGGTTGTTTTTTTGGGATATTTAAAAAAATATGTCGATTTTGGAGAGAGTATGAAAACGTGTCCCACTAGACACATTTTCTGCTTATGTGGCTGAAATCGCGTCTTGTAGTACACGCTTTCCTATTGTGTTAGTTGAAAACATCTCCTGCTGGACGCGCTTTTACTTTTTCTCTCCTCGATCTTTTTTAAGGGTTTAGGGTTTTAAGGTTTAGGGTTTTATTTTGTGTAGAGTTTAGGATTGGAAATTTGTTGAGAAAGATTTATTTGTGTTTGTGCTTGAGACAAAAATTATGAAAGCTTAAAGGTATATATTTGAGTTAATGATGATGCGATAGCATTTAGAGACCCATACATTTCATTTATCGTGTCAGGATGGAACCATTGCCTTATAAACCCATCACATTGCAACTCAAGCTCCGAGTTCACAGTGCTTATACGGTCATGGGTTGAAGTTTAAGTAGGGCTCTTTCTTGACGGATGTTAATGTACAGTCACAAGTTGAAGTATAACTCGGGAGCCCAGATGACAATGGTTATGCAGTCACGGGTTCAAGCTTCGCCTCATCAAAAGAAGATAGTTTGTAAATCCGATACATAAGTTTGAGATCATAATTAAAGGGAAAAACTGAGGGGCTTTCCAGTATAATCAAATTAATCTTTTTCTCCGTCTCCACCAAAAGCACTGTCCTCAACCTCCCTATCCAAAACTTGTGAAAAAGTTGGATTCAAGAGGACCTGTCAAAGGGAGTGACTGTGGTGGTGGAGAGAAGGTAAAACTCGAATCGGGGAGATAATTGTTGCAGTTATTAATGAATTCTTTTATCACAGCAACTTTTGTGTACCTGAAAGGACCTTCACCTTTTCTCCACGAAAAAGTCACTCCTCCCTTGAATGTCCTTTTGCCTCAAACTCCATCACAAGTATCAGAGAAGATAGAGGATAACAATATTGCGTTTGGTGGAGATAGAGAAAAAAATTAAGGTCATTGTATTGGAAAACCCCTTAGCTTTTCCCTATGATTATGATGTCAAACTTATGTAACGGGTTTACAAACCATTCTCATCTAGTGAGGTGGAACTTGAACCCGTGACTGCATAACTACCGTCAACTACACTCTTGAGTTATACTCCAACTCGTGACCACACATTAGCATCTGTAAAGTGCGAGCTCTAGTTATACTTCAACCAGTGACCGTATAAGCACCGCGAAGTTCAAGCCCAAGTTGCAATGCAATGGCCTTCTAAGGCAATGGTTCCATCCTGACGTGGCAGATGAAATGTATAGGTCTCCAAGCACCACCGCATCATCGTAAACTCAAGCACACATTAAAAGCTAACACATTGTCTCCCTTAAACATAAATAAATCTTTCAGTCGAAAAATTTCAACACTAAAAAAAAAATAATTTAAGAGAATTTATTAGGGTTGGGGGATAGTGGCCGAGAGAGTTTATGGAGTAGGTACCACAAACCTCCATTTATATAGCCAACTAGGTGGGCAAGAATTAAAAAAAAAAAAAAAGATGTAGCATTTAAATCTAAAATTATCTCGGAATTCTCCGGACGTTTGAAAATTGAGGACAGGATTATCAGTTTCTGGAAAGTTTTCATGGGTTGGGGCATGGGTTAAAAATGGGAAGGGGAAACGAGCCGCACAAGATGCATTTTCAGCTTAGGTAGCAAAAAGATTCATTAAAAGCGTGTGTGCTATATCTTTTTTTTTTTTAAATCTAAGCGTTTCTAACAAGACGTGTTTTTAAAAAAAAATCACTTAGACTTGCCATATCCAATCTTTTCGAAACATTTGAAGTTGTATTTGATATCTGGGGGGTAGTATTTGGTATAAAACGAGCGCCCATTTCATTCAAGACATTTCATAATCATAAAATTGAGAAAATTATCGGTATAAGGAGATTTGCGTAAGGATAAGATTGTTTATGTTAAATAGTTGAATTTCCAAAATCGACCCAACACACCAAATTAGATTAAGTAAATTTCGTGGTTGTTGTTATTGGATAATCAGTACTCTTCTTTTCTACATTATGTTTTTGTTTTATACATGTGAAAAATTTATTTAGTTGAAAATGAGTCAACGAATTTAAGTATTTTAATAATCCATAAAAGTAACATGTTTTAATCCCATTCTTGATGCGTTTTTGGATGATTTATTATATAATTTAATGCATTTGATGCTCCTAATCCTTTAATTTTATGTTTCTATACTTAGGAGAACATAGGGGAGCAAAAGGAGCAGAAAACGAGCTAAAATCGGACAAAATGAGCTACTTTTAGGATCCACACGGTCTGGCCATTCCCACACAGGCTGAGCACACGCCCATGTGCTAGCCCGTGTCGATATCGCTCCCTGTTTCCTAAACACGAGAAAAAAGCCAATTTTTTGGGTTTCTGAGCATTTTAACGTCTATAAATACACATTAGAAGAGGACCTAAGGGAGGACGCAGAGAAGAACGAAGAAATTACTCGAAGAATGCCATCGAAATCAACTCAGAAGCAGGATCTCCTTCAAGATTGAAGATCTCCAGTCAACTTCTTTAGAAGTTTTTTGGGTTTCTTTATGTTTTTTTTTGTTTTCCTAATTTTGAGATGTTTTCCTTCCAAAGTATGAACTAAATTCCCTAGATACCTAGGAAAGATGAAACCTATGATATATCTTGTTATTTAATTTCTGAATTACATGATAAATACTTGATTTCTTGATCTTAATTATGTGTACTTATTCCATGTTTTAATGTTTTTAGGATATTAATTCATGATTGATTTGCTTATTTCAGTAGAGCAAAAGTCCCTGTTTAAGAGCAGATCTGGCATAAATGAGTGGAGTTGCATGCAATCCTAAAAATAGGACAACATAAATCTACCGAATTAGAGTCAAATCTAATAGGGGAATCCATAGATCGAGTTAATGCGACAATAGGGGTTTTAATTAGAAAGAGATTTCAATTAATCAACCTAGAGTCAGTTATTTCTACTCTCGAAAGATATATTAATATAATTTAGGGATTTCTACAGATCAAGGCAAGTGAATAAATCGTTTAATTCAGATTCAAAGTGAAGTCTAGGTGGATTCTTTCCTGGGTATTGTCTCTCTCATTGGTTCATTCGAATATTTTCTTACATAATTCTCTGTTGTGTCTTAATAATTAGTTAGATAATTTCAGATTAAAAACTACCCTTTCAATTTACAGGCTAGATAATAAAGAGATAGTAATTACTAGTACTTTTAGTCCTCGTGGATACGATATTCCCGACTCACCATAGCTATACTACTATTCGATAGGTGCGCTTGCCTTTGTCGTGATTTTAGTTAGTTTAGTGACATTATCAAGTCTTTGGCGCCGTTGCTAGGTACTAAAATATTAGGAACACTAGATTTTTATTAATTTAGCCATTTTTACTTTTATTGCATTTTATTTTTGTTTTCTAATTTTTATTTTGCTTCTGGCAGTTTCCTTTAGTATATAACTAGAAGAAACTCGTCAGGACCCTTAGTATTCGACAGTGAGATCGAAAGTACAACTCACAAAAACCGGAGAGAAGTAAGATAGAGTCGACAAAGTACAGTGGAAGAGCAAGAGGATGTTATTAATATTATTGAGAAAATGACTGAAAATCAGAATAATCAGCTACCTCTTGTGGTTGTCGCAAATCCTGCTCCTCGTACTATGTATGATTATGCCAAGCCTAATTTAACTAGGGCTGAACTAAGTATTGTGAGGACCTGCTATTGCTGCGAATAACTTTAAACTGAAGCCAAACACCATTCAAATGATCCAACAATTTGTTAAATTTGATGGTTTGCAAGATGAAGATCCAAATACTCATTTGGCCAACTTTTTGGAATTCTACGACACTTTTAAGATAAATGGTGTTTCTAACGATACCATTCGGCTACGGTTGTTTCCATTCTCATAAAGAAATAAGGCTAAATAGTGGTCGAACTCCCTACCACGAGGTTCTATCACTACATGGGAGTAGATGACCAAAAAATATTTATTAAAGTACTTTCCACCGGCTAAGATAGCCAAGCTGAGGAATGATATCTCTTCCTTCGTGCAAATGGATTTTGTAACAACCCGAATTAGGGGCTAGTCAGAACAGTGGTCTTGGGATCACTAATCCGGGGTCAGAGAAAATTATTTTAATTTTATTTTATGGGTTATAGCATGTTTATAAAGGAGCATGAAAATTTTGGTGTTTTAATTTTAGCGATTTCATGCTTAATCGCGAAAAAGGACTAAATCGCATAAAGTGCAAAAGTTCTATTTTAATTGCTAGAGGTGTCAATCAGCTAAGGAATACAATATGGATCTCCTTAAAGTGCAATTAAGCCTTCCTAAAGGTGATGGACAGTCAAGGGGACAAGGAAATTAAAAATTTGACAAGGGTTGGTGACATTAGTTGACTAAATGAATAAAATAAGATAAAATAAGCAAAGGCTATCACCTTTTCATTTTATTTTCTTCTCCCACCGAAAATACAAGAAAAAATGGGAGTTCTTGAAGCTCAAACTTTCAGCCAAGCAATCTTCTTGAAAGTAATTGATTTTGATGGTTTTAGTTGATGATTTTTGTACTTTTAGAGTCCCCAAAGCTTAAGCTAGCTAATGAGGGGACTAATTTGCAATATGGTTGAAAGTATAGGGACTTACCATGAGAGATTTTATGTTTTTTGATGAGTTTTTAAGGAAGGAAATGAATGTTAGGGAGATGAGAAACAACTTTTGTGAAAGGTGTTGTCATGAAAACACCTAATTGGGACTAAGATGCAAATGTTGTAGTTTGTTCATTAATGCTTGAAATAGTTGGATTTGTGGGTAGTTGTAAGACGGTTAAATGTTCAGCTAGGCTTGTTTAATAAGAAAAGGCGATGAAAAGTGATTTACGAGCCTAGGGGTAAAATCATAATTTTACCAAAGTATAAGGGCAAAATAGTCATTTTTGCCTAAGTGTAGATTGTTATGTATTATGATTTATAAAATGATTGAATGAGTAAATTTTATTGTTCTATATCGAAGAAAATGAGATTCAGACCTAGAACGGGAAAAAAGATAAATATGGACGAATAGGTCCCTTTCTACCCTTTTCGGTATCGAGGTAAGTTTGCGTGCAAATATTATAATTATACACGAGGTATTTAATATTCCAATGTTATATGGAATGTATATTTTCTCTATGAATATAGTAAATACGTTTTGACGAGATGACAAGAAAATTAAAGGTTTTCAATTTAATCTAAGAATAGTGGGAATGCAAATAGCATGATGCTATGATAACTAAAGTCCCGTGTAAGACCATATTTGGAATATGGCCTCAGTGTGAGATTTCATATAAGACCATGTCAGGGACATGGCTTCGATATGATATTTTATGTAAGACCCTATCGGGGGTACAATGTCGATGTGATATTATGTGTATTAGACTCAAGAGTATTATTTAGCATTTTGAGTGATTCAACCGGTATGTTCAAAATGAGAGAGTACCGTAAGAAGTATAGGTATGTGTTAGAACTAAATTGAGGTGAATTCGGTATATGATGAACCCATAGTGGGTTATGTGTAAATGATGCACCCTATTTATATACGTTGTATTTATAAAAGCATTGCGTGAAAGCAAATGATTATTGTAGAAATCAAATTAAGAATGATAGTGTATGAGGATGTTCCCAGATGAATATTGTGGATAAATATCCGTGAATGTGCAATAATGGTGGGCTATGTGCAATACCACTTTAAAAATTGTTAGTGGTGGGCTGTGTACGATACCATTGCCAATATCATTAAATGGTGGGCTATGTGCGATACCACCTTAAAAATTGTTAGTGATGGGCTGTGTGCGATCCCATCGCCAATATTGTTAAACGGTGGGCTATGTGTGTTACCACCTTATAAATTGTTAAGTGGTGGGCTATGTGCTTTACCACCTTATAAATTATTAAATGGTGGGTTATGTGCGTTACCACCTTATAATTTGTTAAGTGGTGGGCTATGTGCGTTACCACCTTATAAATTATTAAATGGTGGGCTATGTGTGGAACCACCAAGAGTTGGTATTATCCTGGATGGATCATTGAGAATTTGTTTAAGTATATGTTTCATGGATTGTTGTGATGATGGATGCAGGGACTATGTGCTAATAAATGAGAGTACTATAATTGTCACATGGTTAGAATGTCGTAAGAGATGAAATGGGTAAGCCTTATGAATGATTAAATGGGTAACCATGAGTTTTAAGAATAAATATCATTATAATACCTTTGTGGTTAAGAATAATCAGTGAATGTCAATAGTTGATTATTATTTGCATATGAACTTACTAAGCGCTATTGCTTACTCCCCTTCTTTTCCTATCTCTTAGAGGTTAACTTAACTAGCTAGGGTTGGAAACTGCCGGAGATGCTTTCACACTATCCAGCAGACACTTGGGTATAAGATTCAAGTCTTCTTGAGATATGGCATGTATAGGGATCTTATTTTGGTTTAATTAAGTCATAGTTAAAGTAGCCAAATATGTTGGCCTAAAAGAGTTTATGGATTGGTTGTGTACAGCCTTAGATAATGGCTCAAGTCGATTGTAATTATACTAGTAATAGTTTTTCTCACGTAAATGGGATGAAGAATTGATTTTCATGATTTGGGTGTGATAATTCAAGAGTTATAATTGATGGTTTGAAAATATTATGTGATGGTGTGTGAATGTGTGCAAATGAGGGTGGCTAAATGGCTTGAAAAATAGCCTTGAATTGGTCCACACGGGTAGACACACGGGAGTGTGTCTAGACCGTGTGTGACACATGGTCGGTCCTATGGGCATGTGACTTGGCCGTGTGTCCCCTGCATGTTAGTGTTGCAAGTCAGTGTCGACCACGGGCTAGCCACACGGGCGTGTGACTAGGCCGTATGATCTTTATGAGGTTGCTGACGTCACAAACAGAATACCTAGGTTTTTACACACGGGCAAGGACACGAGTGTGTCTAGGCCATGTGGAGCACACAGGTCAAGCACACGGGTGTGTGTTCGGCCATGTGAAAACCCCTGTAGGTTCTAAAAGAAATTAATCCTACACGGGCATGAAACACGAGTGTGTGATATGTCACACGGGTGTGCCCCACTTTACACACGGGCTTGTGGCCTAGTTTTTATGCCAAAATTTTCTAAGTGTTTAAAAGTTTAGGTTTGGTCCCCAAGCATCTCAAGTATATGTTTAGGGTCTCATAGACCTATAATGGGGACGTTACGATTGTAAATGAAAAAGTTTTAAATTGGAACAAATTTTATAGCCCATAGTCAAATGCTCAAGCAAGTCAAGTCCGGTAATGTCTCGTACCCAGTTCCAGAGTTGAATATGGATAAGGGGTGTTACAGATTTAGAGACCCTATATGATGCATGAGAGAGGTATAAGGATTTATTGAGAAGGTTTCCTCATCATGGGTTACCTCTATGGCTATAGGTTCAAACTTTTTACAACGGTTTGAACCCCTCAACTAGGCAATTGATCGATGCAGCCGTCGGTAGGACTCTGAATAACAAAAAACCTAAAGCGGCTTATGAGTTTATAGAGGAAATGTCACTGAATAATTATTAGTGGCAAGTCATGAGGACAAAGTCGATGAAAGCAGCCAATGTTTTTAACGTTGAAGCGGTCACCATGTTATCGAATCAGGTAGAAATTTTGAATAAAAAGATTGATGGTTTATATGGTTCTACGTAGGTACATCCCGTGATGCATTATGATACAAATGGAGGAGGGATGAACAATCCAAAATGCCTATCCTACAGCCCGAGCACAGAGAACGAACAAGTCAACTGTAACAGCCTGATTTAGGACCTAGTCGGTATAGTGGTGCAAGACCACAAATCTGAAGTAGAAATATGTGTTTTATGATTTTTACAAGACTCATGATGTGTTTGCATGATTGCGTGAAAATTTCATGAGGAAATTTTATTTATTAGTGATTAAATTGTCCATTAGGACTAAATTGCAAAGATTAGAATATGTGAGATTCTAGAAGATTTAAGTATGAAATAGAATTATAAAAATTACTAGAGGTCCTTATTTAGCAATTAGACCATTATATCTTAAGATGGACAAAAATAGACATGGGAAGGAAAAATCTCAAGAAAGGGGCCTTAAGGGCAAATTGGTCATTTGGTTAATTAATGAATTAAAAAGGGAAAATAAGTCAAAAATGGTGTCCATCTTCTCCAAGCTTGGCCAAAAATCACAAGAGCACCATAGCTAGGGCTTCTTCAACTTCCAAGTTTGATAGTAAGTGCATCCTAGCCCCGTTTTTAATGTTCTTCGTATTTTTGAGACCCTAGTAGTTCGGTTTAGATATTTCTAGCTATATTTTGATCTAGGGTTTATGTTCAAAAAATTACCCATGTATGATGTAAAACCCAAATTTTGCCCAGGCCCAAAACAATTAACGGCCCATGTTACAAACCAAACCAACAGCCCAACAAACAAACTACCCTAAACCCATTATCAAAACCCAAAACAGAAATTAAACAGAAAAAACAAAAAGAAAAAACCTAGCCACTTGCTCTGCCTAGTCGCCGCCCCTCTTCTGACCCACTTGCCCTCTGCACCGGTCTTGTCCACCGCCACTGTATAGCACCGCCCACAAACCTACAAACAAGATAAGAAATAGATAGCAACTATTAATATTTTTGTAATTTTCAATGGCTATAAAAGCCATTCCAAAAACCACTGTAAAAGGAGGATAGATTTTTGAATGTAAAATAACAGGAGATTTTGAATACAAAAAACAGAGAGATTCGAAATACAAGAGAAAAAAAAGATTTCAAATACAAACAAAGGCAGATTCGAGCACAAGACAACAACAAAAAAAAAAACGTTAATAAACAACTGAAAACCCAAAACAGAGAAAAACGAGGTGATCCTATTTTATTTTTACCCTTTCATTTCGATTTTTTTTTTGTTGTTGTTCATCATTCAACACAAATATATACATATATACACATATATTATTTTCTTAATAATAAAAAAAAGAGAAAAAAATTAAATTTTACCTTTTTAAGAATAGCGTGGATTTTGAGCCTGCATGCGGAAGATGACCGGGGCAACGTGTAACACCCCAAACCCGGTCTATGCGTAAAGACGAGATTTGGTTTGTTACATAGATCGAACTATCTTAATAATTAAGGTGAATCGGAAATTTCAAAATCATCATTTTATTTATAAAGTTTAATAAGAACCAAAAGAGTATTTTAAATTTGATGAATATGAGAAAACATTAGTTGAAAATATCATTAATACTAAATTGTCAAAATCTTTAAAGTAATTTGATAAGAGTTTCAAATATTTACAATTTCAAATATTTAGATAAAGGAATTTCATATATTTGAAAACCCAAATTATTTTAAGAAAACAAAATAATTATAAGCCCATATTAATAGTCCAAAACATAATTTAAATCCATCCACACATAAAATCCATAAAACATTTATAGAGGCCTTATTACATCAAACCCATAATAGTAAATTATAGAAAGTCTTTAATAAAAGTTCAAAGTTTAATTAACCCTTATTTGTAGTATGGCCTCCACGAAGTCATCCTCGGCCCAAGTCCACGTCAATTTCCATTACGAGATGAAAAATTTGAGGAGTGAGTTACTTTGAACTCGATGTATAACTCACTTACTTATTCATTGGGCAGATCATCAAATCATTATTTTGGGCTTGAGCCCGAATCAACAGTCTAACAATATAAATAATAATATGTATGCAAAATGAAGTTCCCAACCCCAAACCTAATTTCCATCCACTACACACCCCCGTACCAACCATCACACCTGTGGGGATCAAGTCAACCCACCCCGCCATCACACCAATCGTAGGCTTTAAGCCATTTTATATTTGTGGCAGAGCCACCGAACTAGATTGTGACAAAGTCACCGAACTAGAGGCATTGAGCCATTAATATTTGTGGCAGAGCTACCAAACTAGAGGCAAATAGCCATTTAATTATTTTGTGGCAGAGCCACCGAACTAGATTTTGGCAACAGGCCTTTCTTCTCTTCATCATTAATCCCAACCCATGCAACATGTATGCAAAAATTTGTCTATATTCATATGATGAGTTTATCAAAAGACTTAAATAACATAAGAGTCAATATTTCTAGTTTTTGTTAAGGCCCAAAATTTCAAAATAGCATTTAGCCCATTTAGCAATCTAGCATCTTAAACCCAATTTACGATCTAGCTAAGAGTTTGGCCCGTTTAACAATTTATCGAGCTTTTTACCATTTAACAATTTATCAGGCTTTTCGGCCCATTTAACAATTTATCAGGCTTTTCGGCCCATTTAACATTCTAGCAGAGATTTCGGCCCATTTATCGATCTAGCAGAGATTTCGGCCCATTTATCGATCTAGCAGATATTTCGACCCATTTATCGATCTAGCAGAGATTTCGGCCCATTTATCGATCTAGTAGAAATTTCGGCCCATTTTACTAACTAGCATATTTTTCGGTCCATTTTTACGAGACATAAAATTTACATATTAACAACTAACTTCTCGAGGGCATTTTCGTAATTTTCACAATTTTAATCGTTTTCATGTATTTTCACCGAGATACCAATTAATACGTATTATACCGATTTAATCGTCTTTACGATTTTACTCAATACCACGAATGACATCCAACCCGAGAAAAGTGTGAAGTTACACACCTTGATATCGTGAGTACTAAACCTTCCCGCTCTTCAACACCTAAACATAATACGATCTATTAGAACACTATCATTTATCAAAAATATACTATTGGTATTTGATCAAAATCCTTACCCCTTTGATTTTGAATCACTTCTATTTTTGGTTTCTCTTCGTTTATCGATTCGTTGTTTCACGAGAATCCACTAACGCACAAAGGCTCGGAGTACGAACTAATTCAAATAATTGATTTCCCTCGGTTGATGGTGCGCAACCCGGTGGAAAATCCCAAAAATTTCTTCATTTATAAATAGGGATTTATGAACCGCCTCTTTCGAAGGCTATGGACCGCCTTTTTCGCCTCTATCTTGAATGTCTCTAAAGACATAAGATTATTAGTTCGACTTATTAATATCGAAAAATGATGAACGTTTATAAGATTTGGGATTTTACTTACCACGATTTGTCTTCGTTCCACGAGAATCAATCGAAAGATTTTGATCCTACAAACGAATCGATTAATAACTAACTATACTAACTGAATAAGAATCCTTAAAATAAAAATCTCCTTACCTTGATTCTTGAAATCGATTGTGGTAAGAGAAAATGAAGAGATTTTGTCACAAGAGCATATTACATTTGGCCATGGGTGATATAAAATTGAGGAAAATTGTAATGAAGAAGAAAAATGAAGAAAAGGAAGATAGGATGGTGTGGTTCGATTTCAAGAGAGAAAGAGAGAAAGAAAGAAAAAGAAAGGAGAAAGAAAAGAGAAGAAAAAGATACTTAGTTTGGAAGAATATGCATTCGGCATAGGAGGAGAAAATGAGAAAATGAAAGGAAGAAAATATTTGCTTGTCTATGTACTTTCGGTCACAAAGAGAAAAAGGATTTGGGAGAGAAAAAGTTTCAAACCGAAATGGTCACAAGAGATTAGTTCAAAGAAGAAGAAAATGAATTGTGTACTCAAATATGTTGGAAATTTTCGCTAGAGAGAATATGGGTGGAGGAAAATGCTTTGTTAAGAAAATGACCAAAATGAAAGAGTTTCTTCTAACATTCAAGCTACCATACTCTCAACCAAAATCGTACACCCTTTTTGCCTCATTGTCAGTCAAATACATGGGTCAAATGGCCATTAAGAAGTTTCAAAATCCCGTCCTACACTTAAGCCTTTTCTTTTCCTTTTTCCTTAAGTTGATGAAACACAATCCCCCATTTCAAGCCCTTATCCTTAGCCTTCCAAATACTTAGTGTTCTTACCAAAAATAAAGTATTCCAACTCATCCTAGCTTATCTCTTTGCCGTGCTCAAGCTAAAGCAAAAATAAAAATTCCTAGTTGCATGCTAGGTGATTCGAACCTCTTCCCTCATGTACAACTCATGGCGCCATCACCATTATGCCATTAACTCATCTTATGCCATCTTTTGGTACTTAATTAATTTAAGTCTTAAGGTCATTTAAAATTCTTTACTCTAAAGTACACTTTAAATAATAATATTTATTCTAACTCCAAGTAACCCGAACTATCATTTAGCAATATAATGATACTCAATTATTTAGGATGTTACAATTCTACCCACTTAAAGAAAATTTTGTCCTCGAAATTTACCTGATTAAAAGAGGTGAGGATATTGCTGCTGAATAGCTTCCTCAGGCTCCCACGTAGCTTCCTCCACTCCGTGATTACGCCATAAAAGTTTGACCAATGGCACAGTCTTCTTTCTTAGCACCTTAACATCCCGGTCTAAAATTTCCACTGGTTCTTCTTCAAAAGACAAGTCTGAAATTAATTCCACTTCCTCAACCGGTACTATATGAGATGGATCCAATCTATAACGTCTCAGCATGGAAACATGGAAAACATTATGAATTTGACCCAGCTTCGGAGGTAATTCAATCTGATAAGCCACTGGACCATCACGCTTCATCACACGATATGGTCCGATGAACCTAGGGCTCAGCTTGCCCTTCTTTCCAAATCTGAAAATCTTCTTCCAAGGTGAGACCTTCAAGAAGACTTGCTCTCCCACAGCAAACTCGATATCCTTTCACTTCAAATCAGCATACGATTTCTGTCTATCCGAAGCTTCCTTTAACCGTGCTCAAATAACTTTTACCTTTTCCTCTGTTTTAGAAATCAAATCAGGACCCAACATCTGTCGTTCGCTCAATTCAGTCCAACAAGTAGGAGTACGGCACCTACGACCATACAATGCCTCATAGGGTGCCATCTGAATGCTAGACTGATAGCTATTATTATACGTGAATTCTGCCAATGGTAGAAAATCCTCCCAACTACCCCTGAAGTCGATCACACATCCCCTTAACATATCTTCCAATATCTGAATTACTCTTTCCGACTGGCCATCAGACTGAGGATGAAAAGCCGTACTGAAATTCAACTTTGTCCCCAAGGCTTCATGCAGAGCTTTCCAAAATCGTGACGTAAATCTAGGATCCCTATCTGAAATAATAGACACTGGTACCCCATGCAACCTCACGATTTTGGATACATACAGCTTAGCCAATTTTTGCAACGAATAATCCGTACGAACTGGAAGAAAATGAGCAGTCTTCGTCAAACGATCAACTATTACCCATACGAAATTTTTCTTAGTAGGTGTTAAAGGTAACCCATTAACAAAATCCATAGTTATCCGCTCCCATTTCCAAAGAGGAATCTTTACTAGTTGTAACAAACCTGACGGTAATTGGTGTTCCGCCTTCACTTGCTGACAAGTTAGACATTTTTCCTACAAACTCAGAAATCTCACGCTTCATCCCTGGCCACCAATATTGTTCACGGAGATCTCGATACATCTTATTTCCTCAGGGGTGCATAGCATAAGAGCTATTATGCGTCTCCCATAGAATCATCTGTCTCAATTCTAAGTCTTTAGGCATACAAACCCTTCCACGAAAACACAGTACTCCATTCATATTTATACCAAAATCCTCTATTTCACCCCTTTCAACCTGCTGAAATAAAAGTCCCAACTTTTTATCTGATGTCTGCTTTTCCTTGATTTGTTCCAACCACAGAGGCTTTACCTGAAGTTCTGCTAACAAACTACCATCCTCATACAAACTTAAATGAGCAAACATTGCTCTTAAATCAGATACTACCTTACGACTTAACACATCAGCAACCACGTTAGCCTTTCTAGGATGATATTCGATTGAGAAATCATAATCCTTTAATAATTCTACCCATCTTCTTTGTCTCAAATTCAACTCCTTTTGGGTAAGGAGATACTTAAGACTCTTGTGATCTGTGTAGATAATAGACTTCTCACCGTAGAGATAGTGCCTCCAAATCTTTAAAGCAAAAACCACTGCAGCTAACTCCAAATCATGAGTAGGGTAGTTTACTTCGTGCGGTCTCAATTGACGAGAAGCATAAGCCACCACCTTTCCATTTTACATCAGCACACAACCCAGACCCGTGTGAGATGCATCACAATAAACAGTAAATTCTTTTCCAGCCTCCGACTGAATTAAAACTGGAGCTTCCGTCAGAATCTTCTTCAATTTCTCAAACTCTCTTGTTGTTTTTCGGTCCAATTATCTGTAACTCCTTTACGCAATAGTTTAGTTAGGGTGCGACAATTAACGAAAACCCTCAACAAAACGTCTATAATAACCACCAATCCCAAGAAACTCGAATTTCACCACCGATGTTGGTGGTTTCCAATCCAAAATAGCCTCAATCTTCCGAGGATCCACCCTTATTCCTTGACTAATACCACATGACCCAAGAAAGTCACTTCCTTTAGCCAAAATTCGCATTCTTGAATTTGGCATAAAGTTGCTTATCACGAAGTAGCTGCAATACAATACGCAAATGCGTGTCATGCTCCTCATAATTCCTTGAATAAACCAAGATGTCATCTATGAACACTACCACAAACTGGTCTAAATATGGTTGAAAGACTCGGTTCATCATGTCCATAAATGCGACTGGTGCATTGGTTAATCCAAACGGCATCACTACAAACTCATAATATCCATAACGAGTTTTAAATGCCGTCTTAAAAATATCTGCTTCTTTCACCTTAAGCTGGTGATAGCCTGGTCTCAAATCAATTTTGGAGAAAACTGAAGCTCCTTTCAATTGATCAAATAGGTCATCAATTCTCGGCAAAGGATACCTATTCTTGATCGTCAATTTATTCAATTGTCTGTAATCAATGCACATACGCATCGATCCATCCTTCTTCTTGACGAACAAAACTAGTGCTCCCCACGGAGACACACTCGGTAGAATAAATCCCCGATCCAGTAATTCTTGAATTTGAGCTTTAAGCTCTGCCAACTCCTTCGGTGCCATTCTATAAGGAGCAATGGACACCTTGGAGTCATTTCGGCAAAAGCTCAATGCCAAATTCTACTTCCCGATCTGGAGGTATACCAGGAAGTTCTTTGGGAAATACATCTGGAAATTCTTTCACCGTTCTCACATCATCCACAGATAACTCTTTGGCATCCAAAGCACAAAGAAAGGCTAGGAATGCTCCATACCCTTTTCGCACCAACTTTTCTGCCTTCAACGTCGATACCACGTTCGCCAAATAGTTCCTTTGTTCACCAATCATTATGACTTCCTTATCATCCGAGGTTCTTATTGACATCCGTTTTTCAGCACAATCCAAATGCTCCCGATGTTTAACCAACCAATCCATGCCCAGAATGAGGTCGAACTCGCCGAAAGGCAATTCCATCAAATTCGCCAAGAACACCTCCTCTTGAATTTCTAAGGGTACGTTTCTAAACAGTTTATTTACAATTACCGACTGTCCTAAAGGACTAATTACTATCACCTCACTATCGGTAATTTTAGATTCTAGATTTAGGTTTCCAGATATGGCGCTAGCCACATACGAATGGGTAGAACCAATATCTATTAAAGTAGTAACAGGTACATCGAATATGAAGAACGTACCAGTTATTACATCAGGTGCATTGCCATCCTCACGGCGTCTAACTGCATAGACCAGTCCAGACTGTCTTGCATCCGTGTTTCCTCTAGGACTATTGCCTCGACCCGGTGCACCTTGTCCACGTCTAGCCCCATTACCACCACGACCTGGTCCACGACCTCTCGGTGGCTGCTGAGTACCTCTGGCTGATTGTGCATCAGTATTTCGAACTTTTTGAGTCATATCCATACGTCGAGGGCAATTTCTATACTGGTGATCCATTGAACTGCATTTGTAACAAGCGCCTGTTTTCCTCCAAAGACTCTCCGAATGCCTTTTTCCACATTCAGCACAATCTCGACTTGATTATTAGTTCTGGTGCTCTACCTTGGCGATTCATCATTTGAGGCCTCTTCAAACCTTTTGAAGAACACGACTCATGTGTCTCTCTTGTTTCTAAATCTTTCCGATTCGACGTTACGAGTTCTTAGCCTCTTGACTATCTTGGCCTTCTCTACAAACGTGGAAAAAGTTCTAACTTGTTGTGGGGCAATCAGAACCCTCAACTCATCATTTAGCCCATCCTCGAATCGCACACATCGTTCATGATCTGTTGACACTATTGTCTGAGCATAGCGACTCAAGCGTAGAAACTTCGACCTCATCACGCCTTCATCTTACTCCCTTGGACAAGATTGAAATTCCTTCCTTGGGCATCTACATAACTTGTTCCAACATATTTCCCTTGGAGGCGACTTTAAAGAATTCCCAAGTAATCGGTGCGACTTGGTGCCTTCTCGAACGATAAGCCACCACCGACACGCCTCGTCTCTTAACAAGGACACAGCTCCTTTCGGTTTACGCTCAACAAAGTGCATTCCATATCATCCATAATCCGCTCCACGACTTGAGCCAATATTCACCACATTGAAGCTACACCGAAACCCTCTAAAAACTTGCGTTATTTGACTTGAGTCATTGAAATTGACCCACGAGTTGTTGGCCCAATTCTAGTTCGGTGACCCTTTCTAGGACTCATGCAGATCGCTTGTGTCAATGCATTATCTTCTTCCATGTGATTGCGTGATCCCGTCTCACTCTCAAATGATGCAGGTGCATCCATTTTCAGCATATGATTTGGTACTTGATTGCGATACCTCGTCCTCTCTGCATGCCACGCGTCTACGCATCCACGACCACGTCCTCTAGTGCTCATGATGACTAATTCGATTTAATCTGATTACAAGTTTTATGAATCAAAAAAATTTTTTCAGTGTTTATTAACAATTTTTTATGAGATTTGAGAGATAAGTTGTTTTTCGCAACACATCCTATAGTCTCAATCTCTACGAATTTTAACATCTAAAACTAGAAGTTCTAGAGTGTTCCTATGATCATATCATCATAATAATCATTAAGTAATAAACACTTACTTGACTTGTTGCCGGATGCTTGTGGTGCCATACTGATCTTTAAAACATAATTGAATGATTTCATACAGAAATTATTTGTGAACCCAACCATAGCCGAGTTTTTGAAACTGGCTCTCATACCATTAAATGTAACACCCCAAACCCAGTCTATGCGTAAAGACGAGATTTGGTTTGCTACATAGATCGAACTATCTTAATAATTAAGGTGAATCGAAAATTTCAAAATCATCATTTTATTTATAAAGTTTAATAAGAACGAAAAGAGTATTTTAAATTTGATGAATATGAGAAAACATTAGTTGAAAATATCATTAATACTAAATTGTCAAAATCTTTAAAGTAATTTGATAAGAGTTTCAAATATTTACAATTTCAAATATTTAGATAAAGGAATTTCATATATTTGAAAACCCAAATTATTTTAAGAAAACAAAATAATTATAAGCCCATATTAATAGTCCAAAACATAATTTAAATCCATCCACATAAAATCCATAAAACATTTATAGAGGCCTTATTACATCAAACCCATAATAGTAAATTATAGAAAGTCTTTAATAAAAGTTCAAAGTTTAATTAACCCTTATTTGAAGTATGGCCTCCACGAAGTCATCCTCGGCCCAAGTCCACGTCAATTTCCATTACCTGAGATGAAAAATTTGAGGGAGTGAGTTACTTTGAACTCAGTGTATAACTCACTTACTTATTCATTGGGCCAGATCATCAAATCATTATTTTGGGCTTGAGCCCGTCAACAGGTCTAACAATATAGATAATAATATGTATGCAAAAATGAAGTTCCCAACCCCAAACCTAATTTCCATCCACTACACACCCCCGTACCAACCATCACACCCGTGGGGATCAAGTCAACCCACCCCGCCATCACACCAATCGAGGCTTTAAGCCATTTTATATTTGTGGCGAGCCATGAACTAGATTGTGACAAAGTCACCGAACTAGAGGCATTGAGCCATTAATATTTGTGGCGAGCCACCGAACTAGAGGCAAATAGCCATTTAATTATTTTGTGGCGAGCCACCGAACTAGATTTTGGCAGCAGCCTTTCTTCTCTTCATCATTAATCCCAACCCATGCAACATGTATGCAAAAATTTGTCTATATTCATATGATGAGTTTATCAAAAGACTTAAATAACATAAGAGTCAATATTTCTAGTTTTTGTTAAGGCCCAAAATTTCAAAATAGCATTTAGCCCATTTAGCAATCTAGCATCTTAAACCCAATTTATGATCTAGCTAAGAGTTTGGCCCGTTTAACAATTTATCAGGCTTTTCGGCCTATTTAACAATTTATCAGGCTTTTCGGCCCATTTAACAATTTATCAGGCTTTTCGGCCCATTTAACATTCTAGCAGAGATTTCGGCCCATTTATCGATCTAGCAGAGATTTCGGCCCATTTATCGATCTAGCGAGATTTCAGCCCATTTATCGATCTAGTAGAGATTTCGGCCCATTTATCGATCTAGCAGAGATTTCGGCCCATTTTACTAACTAGCATATTTTTCGGTCCATTTTTACCAGACATAAAATTTACATATTAACAACTAACGTCTCGAGGGCATTTTCGTAATTTTCACAATTTTAATCGTTTTCATGTATTTTCACCGAGATACCAATTAATATGTATTATACCGATTTAGTCGTCTTTACGATTTTACTCAATACCACGAATGACATCCAACCCGAGAAAAGTGTGAAGTTACACACCTTGATATCGTGAGTACTAAACCTTCCCGCTCTTCAACACCTAAACATAATACGATCTATTAGAACACTATCATTTATGAAAAATATACTATTGGTATTTGATCAAAATCCTTACCCCTTTGATTTTGAATCACTTCTATTTTTGGTTTCTCTTCGTTTATCGATTCGTTGCTCGCTGAGAATCCACTAACATATAAAGGCTCGGGAGTACGAACTACTTCAAATAATTGATTTCCCTCGGTTGATGGTCCGTAACCCGGTGGAAAATACAAACAAATTTCTTCGTTTATAAATAGGGATTTGCGAATCCCCTCTTTCAAAGGCTATGGACTACCCTTTTCTGCCCTATCTTGAATGTCTCTAAAGACATAATATTATTAGTTCGACTTATTAATATCGAAAAATGATGAACATTTATAAGATTTGGGATTTTACTTACCACGATTTGTCTTCGTTCCACGAGAATCAATCGAAAGATTTTGATCCTACAAACGAATCGATTAATAACTAACTATACTAACTGAATAAGAATCCTTAAAATAAAAATCTCCTTACCTTGATTCTTGAAATCGATTGTGGTAAGAGAAAATGAAGAGATTTTGTCACAAGAGCATATTACATTCGGCCATAGGTGATATAAAATTGAGGAAAATTGTAATGAAGAAGAAAAATAAAGAAAAGGAAGATAGGATGGTGTGGTTCAGTTTCAAGAGAGAAAGAGAGAAAGAAAGAAAAAGAAAGGAGAAAGAAAAGAGAAGAAAAAGATACTTAGTTTGGAAGAATATGCATTCGGCATAGGAGGAGAAAATGAGAAAATGAAAGGAAGAAAATATTTGCTTGTCTATGTACTTTCGGTCACAAAGAGAAAAAGGATTTGGGAGAGAAAAAGTTTCAAACCGAAATGGTCACAAGAGATTAGTTCAAAGAAGAAGAAAAATGAATTGTGTACTCAAATATGTTGGAAATTTTCGGCTAGAGAGAATATGGGTGGAGGAAAAATGCTTTGTTAAGAAAATGACCAAAATGAAAGAGTTTCTTCTAACATTCAAGCTACCATACTCTCAACCAAAATCGGCCACCCCCTTTTTGCCTCATTGCCGTCCAAATACATGGGTCAAATGGCCATTAAGAAGTTTCCAAAATCCCTTACTACACTTAAGCCTTTTTCCCCTCCTTTTTCCTTAAGTTGATGAAACACAATCCCCCATTTCAAGCCCTTATACTTAGCCTTCCAATTACTTAGTGTTCTTACCAAAAAATAAAGCATTCCAACTCATCCTAGCTTATCTCTTTGACGACACATGCTCAAGCTAAAGCAAAAATAAAAATTCCTAGTTGCATGCTAGGTGATTCGAACCTCTTCCCTCATGACCAACTCATGGCACCATCACCACTATGCCATTAACTCATCTTATGCCATCTTTTGGTACTTAATTAATTTAAGTCTTAAGGTCATTTAAAATTCTTTACTCTAAAGTACACTTTAAATAATAATATTTATTCTAACTCCAAGTAACCCGAACTATCATTTAGCAACATAATGATACTCAATTATTTAGGATGTTACACAACGCCGGCGAACTGGACATGCAGAGAGAAAAAAAAAGATGAATTAGTTTTTTTTTTAAAAAAACAGAAAGAAATGAAAATTTTTAGGAAGTTTTGGCTTATATAGCCATTTAGAACGACGTCGTTTTGGCCGGCGTCTTTAAGCCCCAAAACGACGTCGTTTCGAGCATGGCCATGATGACCCACCCTACCGGAGGATCCGCATGTTTCATTAAATGGGATATTTTTGTGTTTAGTCCTTTTGCCTTTCTTTGGTTCTGCTTTTCGGGTTTTCATTATTTTAAATTTGGCCCATAACTTTGTTTGAGTTCAATGGGCTCCCCTAATCTGCTGCGTTTTGTGGGGGTTATTAGCATTTAGTCCTTCATGGCCATCTTCATGTGCGCTTTAGTCCCTATTATTTATTTTATGTAATTTGTCCCTAAGCTCCGTTTTAAATTCAATTTGGCCCTTTTTATTATTTTGTTTTTTTTTATTATTATTTGTTATTTAATATTTTTATTTTCATTGCTATTAATTATTTAATACTATTATTATTATTTTATTATTATTACTATACTACTATTATTATTAAGTATTACTATTATTATTTTCTATTATTACCATTATCATTATTATTTTGTATACCATCAATCATTTTAACCTTATTATTACATTTAAAATTATATTATTATATTATGTTGCATTATTTTCATCTTATCATTATTACTATGTATTATTATTACTATTATCATTTAATTTAATTTATATAAACATAATCATTCTTACTTGATTATTATTATTTCTTACTTTATTATTTTGTATTTTACTACCTTATTATTATTCTTATTATTTATTATCGTATATGTATATATACTTTTCTTTATCATTTTGTTTAGCAATTGTTATTATTATCATATTATTATTATTATTATTATTATTATTAGTAGTAGTAGTAGTAGTATTTTTATATTTACTATATTTACATCCATATTTGTTTTCTTAGTTTTGTACTATATTATTAAACAAAATACATTTTGTAAAATTATCATATTTCATTTAAAGTTTTTAAAATAAAGGCAATGTTTTGTATTTAGGAATTCGGGAAATAGTGCCCTAACATGCTGTGTTGCGGTTTTCCGTTTGACTAAATAACCTAACATCCTTTTCAACAAACTTCATGAATCATGAGATGACTTTGACCACGAGGGTTTAAAATATCGTGTCCTAACGTGCTGGATGTGATGTTTATATCCTTTCGGAACAAAGAAATCTCAGTTTTTTTTAACCCAAACATCTATATTTATTTTCTGAGTTTAACATTATTAAACAAAAATACATCTTGCAAAAGTATTATATTCCATCCAAAGATTTTTAAATAAGGCAATGTTTTGCGTTTAGAAATTTGGGGAATAGTGCCCTAACGTGCTGGGTTACGGTTTTCTGTTTGACTAAATAACTAAACATCCTTTTAATAAATTTTGTAAATCATGAGATAACTTTGATCGCAAAGGTTTAAAATATCGTGTCCTAACGTGCTGGATGTAATGTTTGTATCCTCTCGGGATAAAGAAATCTAAAATTTCAGCCCAAATTATCCAAACATTTTCTAAAGGATCCGTATTTTAAAATCTTTTCAAATTTCTGACACTAAGACACTAATTAATCAATTTGGTACCAGTTTTGGGCATATCGAGGGTGCTAACCCTTCCTCGTGCATAACCGACACCCGAACTCGTTTTTTGGATTTCGTAGACCAAAATCATTGTTTTGATAAATCAAATAGTTTATTAAAAACAACCGTTTTACGAGGTGACCCGATCACACCTCAACAAAAAAGATTGGTGGTGACTCCCTATTTTTATTTTCATTTTCAAAACCAAAGTCGATTCCCGTTTTTCCAAAAATTGGTTTCGACAGCTTGGCGACTCTACTGGGGACTAGATTTAGAGAGTCAAGCCGTAAATTGATTATTTTCTGTCTTTTTGAAAGTTCGATTTGAAAGTTATGATCCTTTTATTGCATGTTGTTTTAATTTCGGCATTGCATTGCATGATCGTTGTGGTTGCACCTTTAAGTGGGAGTGAGAAGCTACTCCTTCGTGAGGTTTTCACCTCCATGCAGGATAGTGGATCGCTTTCGAGATACATCCGTACCTATGTCTTTGTGAGATTTCATCTCAGTGCAGCCATAGGGAAATGTATTCCCCTGAACTGAACTCGGTCCGTATGAGCCTATAATGGGTGAAGATCGAGGAATCTGCTGGTTCAGGTACCCCTCTTTAGAACTGAACCTCATATAGTAGCCCCTAAGAACCCACCTTAGGTGGAGTCATGCCAAACCCTAGTGGTTACCTAATTAGGTGTTTTTATTCTTTGCTTACTGTGTATGAAATACTAACTTGCTTCATTTTTATTTTTGCATGGCATATTCATAAAAAAAGGTGTTGATTCACATTCGATTGCTAAATAGATAGCTTGTTATGGAAAAGGGGTTTCTTGATAAAGTGGAGGACAATGTGGTCGTCTGAATATGGGCTGAGACAGTGCAGCAAGGGAAAGGTGATAGTCTTACAGAAGGGCACATGTCAGAATTGTGGGACTTCAAACGTATCAGCGTAACCCAAAATAATCTTCAGGAGATGAAAGAAATATGGAGTCAATGGGACGATGAGATAAGCAAGTATTCTACTGTCATTACGGTGATCTGCCTTATCTGCTTGACATCAAGATAGACCAGCACTTATTCCGAGTTATAGCCCAATTTTGGAATCTTGCTTATAGTTGTTTTACTTTCGGGAAAGCGGATCTGGTACCTACTATAGAAGAATACACAGCTCTACTCCGTTGCCCAAAAATTCAAACTGACAAAGTTTATGCAAGACCTGTTAATGTCCCCACATTCTTGAAAAAATTGATGAATATCACAGGATGGCTTTACTCCGTTGGGTTCTGACCGGATAAAACAAAAGGGAGATTGTAAGTGCATCCATTGGAGAAATTTAAGGGATTTGATCATAGCGCATCCTGATGTGAAGAAAAGGGTTGAAATTTTTGCCTTGAGCATTTATGGACTGATTATTTTCCCTAAAGCTCTAGGGCATGTAGACGAGGCAGTCTCTGACTTATTTGACAGATTGGATAGAAGAGTCACACCCGTTCCTGCAATTCTAGTCGAAACTTTCAGGTCCCTAAGCGTGTGCCAAAGATCGGGCGAAGGAAGATTCACCGGTTGTGCACAACTCTTACTAGCATGGTTTCAGAGTCATTTTTGGAAAGTAGAAAAGGTATCGTGTCGAATCTTCTCTGAGAATTATTCCCCGCTAAAAGATTTCGCCAAGATGAGACGATTTTATAGAAGAAAAATAGATGATGATTCTGTAAAACCTGCAAGAAGAAGATATAGAATGGAAAGCTCCTTTAATGATTCTTGACGAGATCTTATATCGGTGTGTAGATTTTGACTGGGTTCCTCTGCTGGGAATATGGGGAACTGTTGGGTACGCTCCTCTCCTCGTGTTGAGACAGTACAGATCAAGGCAGTTTACGCCTGTAACACAAGGTTTAATTCAGTGCGAGTTTGAATATAAAGGAGATAATTGTTAAAAGAGAGTTCGTGAAATATCAAGTGCTTGGAACCGGACTCACAGAATGAAAAGGTTTGCCACTAACTCGATGACAACCCCCGAATATGACCGATGGTGGAGTCAGAGAATCAACGACAACATCCCTACATCAAGCCAAAAAAACACCCGATCATTGGAAGAGCACCTGCAGGTAATCCCATCTGAGCTCAAAATCACCAAACAGGATTTTGAGAAAAAGAATATAGAATTAGGGAAAAGGCTAGAACAATTAGAGGAAGAGAAAATGCAGCTAGGATTGGATGTTGACGTTCAGAAGCTGGAAACTGAGAAGCTGAGAAAAGGGAAAAATAAGGCTGAGGAAGATTTGGACAGTTTGAAAATAGACTATAAGAAGCTACGAAGGTCAATGAAAATTGTTGGATTAGGAAAAACGTCAAAGCAATGGCGTCAAGAAATTAGAGAGGAAAAAAATAGAGCCAGTCAATGGGAAAGAAAACTCCGAGATACTCAAGTTCGAGAAGATACTCTGAAAAGAAGTTTGGTAGAAAGTCAGAACCAGAAAGAGGAATTAAAGGCTCAGGTGTTAGAATTTGAAAGATCATTGTATCAGTATCGTAGCCGTAACTCTGTAGTCTAATTGAAGGTTAGTCTGAGTAAAATTGAAGAAATGAAAGCAAGAATTGAAGAGCTGGAGTCTGCTTTACATGGTTGTGAGCTATGGGTGGAGCTTCTTGAAGTCAATGAGGAGCGTTGGAAGCAACAACTTCATCACTCTCAGAGCCAAGTCAGAGACTGAGATTACATCATGGGGGAAGCTATGGCTCAAGTGCGAGAGGTGGCGGATCACTTACAAACCTTAGCAGTCTGAGCTGATGTACTAAGTTTATTTTATGAATCAAAGTCAGAGCAAGGTCAAGAGTTAGCTTGGCTTCTTGAGGAAGTCAAGGCCTTAAGTATTAGAGCGAGGCCTTATATGTAATCCATTTTATGTGAAGAAACTTATTTTCTAGAAAAGCTATTCTAATGGAAATTGAATTAGAATCAATGCCTTTTTGTTGCATACATTTCATGTATCAGCATTACATTTCATCATGCGCATTAAATCTCACAAAAGAACCCCAAATTATGGCAGTTACCCTGGAACATCGCTACGACACGAGGCAAAACAAAAGTAATGGATCAAAGAATAGAAAAGTTAGAGCAGATGCAAAAAGACATGCAGGATCAAATGCAAGAACGATTAGCCAAAATGCAACAAGACATGATAGAGCGAATGCAAGAATCCCAGAATAATTTGATAGGATAGCTGGCGCAGTTGATGGCTAAAGAATGCGAGAAGGGAAAAGGCGTTGCTATTAGTTCAGGAATGATAATAACGACCCTGTTTACCCTCCAGGTTTTACCCCGTTAAACACCCAAGCACCACCAGATATGTACCCCCAAAGGACGCCTATTACTATCAGGCCGCAGTATCAGGTCGATACCGCGATACCAACGCACCTTCCAACTGGCTCGGGTTCTAACCCAGGAGATAGCCCAGCAAACCCTGTGGTCCCTGATCTCGAAAAGATGGTAAAGATAGACAAGGTAAAGGTGGACTTGCCAAGGCAACCTGAGGACCGTTGCAAATGGTTAGAAGAGAAGTTTAAAGAAATGAAGACTGCTGACTATCATTATGGGGTAGACGCTAAGGACTTGAGTTTGGTCCCAGACTTGGTACTTTCGCCAAAGTTCAAAACACCGGAATTTGAAAAATACAATGGGACTAGTTGTCTCGAGGCGCACATCAAGCTGTTCTGTCGAAGAATGGCGGGACACGTTAATAATGACCAATTGTTGATCCATTGCTTTCAAGACAGTTTGGTCAGGTTTACGGCCAGGTGGTACAATCAGCTTAGTCGTACCCAGATTAAGACATGGAAGGACCTGGCATAGGCCTTCATGAGACAATACGGTCACGTGATAGACATAGCGCCCGACAGAATCATGCTCCAAAATGTGGAAAAAAAGCCGAGCGAGAGCTTTAGACAATATGCTCAGCGATGGAGAGAGGTAGCAATACAAGTTCAGCCACCTCTCTTAGAGAAAGAAACAACCATACTTTCCATCAATACTTTGAAGGCTCTTTTCATTAATCACATGCTGGGGAGCACTACTAAAAGTTTTTAAGATATCGTGATGTCAGGCGAAATGATAGAAAATGCAATCCGGAGCAGAAATATAGACGCGGGGAAGGCGCCAAGAGATCAGCCTCGAGGAAAAAGGAAAGTGAAGTGAATAATGTGAACACGTACAATAAGGGTTATTCAAATCCAGTTACTATAAGCCAGCCGAGGACAGTAACTACCAGCCATCAAGACACTCCAAGGAAAGATTCCAATCCAAGGCCTAACAGGGAAAGAATTTAATTCACGCTGATTCCTATAACATATAGGGAACTGTACCAGAACCTGTTCGACTCACATGTGGTGTCCCCATTCTACATAACACCCATGCAACCACCGTTCCCAAAATGGTATGACATAAATGCTCAATGTGAGTAATATGCAGGAGTAGCTGGGCATTCGATTGAGAACTGCACTGTGTTTAAAAAGGTGGTCGAGAAACTTATCAAAATAGGAGTCGTAGAGATCAATGACCCATTAGGGCCTAACGTAGCAGGCAACCCATTACCCAATCATTCTGACAAAGGGGTAAATGCAGTAATCGAGAGTGGAGGTAAGAGGATTAAGGTTGACCTGGCTGAAGTAAAAACCTCACTGAGATGGGTTTGGAAACAAATGGTAAATGGGGGATTAATCACACAAGAATCAGGAGAAAAGCCTGAAAGTGTGGGAAAATACTGTGAGTACCATGCCGAGGAGGATCATGACATTCAAGAATGCATTGAGTTTAGGGCCACAGTGCAAAATCTCATGGATAATAAAGGGATGGAATTTTATGAAGAAATCAAAGGATATGAAGAAGGAGAGGTCTACGCGTCAGAAGAAGGATCGACCAAGAAGGTCAATGGGGTCAATCGCCCTGTGGTAATTATCTCACGACCAAGAATGGGTGAAACTGGAGTACCAAGCGCGCCAAAAGTCATAATTCAGAAGCCTGCAACTTTCCCTTATAAGGATAGTAAAAGGGTTCCGTGGAATTATGACTGTAATGTAATAATCCTGGGAAAAGAGAATCCAGCTAATACTCTGGAAGAAAGCCAAGATGTGGGTTTCTTCACACGTATTGGAAAGCGCTATACCCCGAACACAAAGGCAAAATTGACTGAAGGAAAAATCATGATAGTTGAGCAAAGCAAAGAAAAGATAATCGGACCTAAAGCACCTGTCAATGAGCCAGTGACAGAAAAAGAGGTTAAGGAGTTCTTAAAATTCCTAAAGCACAGTGAGTACAGTGTTGTGGAGCAATTGCACAAACAGTCAGCTCGCATATCGATATTAGCCTTGCTCATGAGCTCAAAAACCCACCGAAGTGCATTAATGAAGATGTTGAATGTAACATATGTCAGGAATGATATATCTGTCAATAAGCTGGATCGTATGGTCAGCAACATAAGTGCCGACAACTTCATTTTCTTCAATAATGATGAGATACCCCTTGGGGGTATGGGATCTACGAAGGCTCTACATATAACCACACACTGCAAGGGATATATGTTACCGGGGGTGTTAGTTGATAATGGACCAGCCTTGAATGTATTACCCTTATCTACGCTAAATCGGTTGCTCGTGGATAGCTCCCATATGAAAATGTGCCAGAATATTGTGAGAGTATTTGATGGTACTGAGAGAAGGGTCATGGGAAAGGTAGATGTACCTCTTCAGATTGGCCCAAACACATACGAGGTGGACTTATTGGTGATGGACATCAAGCCATCCTACAATTGCCTGTTAGGAAGGCCTTGGATCCATTCGGCCAGGGTAGTGCCGTCATCACTACATCAAAAGTTAAAATTGGTAACTGAAGGTAGATTGGTCACGATAAACGCTGATGAAGATATCATAGCATCTGTTACCAGTAACGCTCTGAATATAGAGATAGATGACGAAGCGATAGAATGCTCTTTTCGATCGCTAAAATTTGTCAATGCGACCTTTGTCGTTGAAGGCGACAAAATCCCCATGCCCAAAATATCCAAATCCACGAGGATGGGCCTGCAAATGATAGTTGGGAAAGGAGCCTTACTAGGAAAAGGACTCGAGAAATACCTTCAAGGAAAGACTGAGGTACCAATGCTAAACAAAAAACAAGATTGCTTCGGTATCAGATTCAAGCCAGATATGAAGCAAAAGAGGAAAGAAGTAGAGAAAAAGCAGGAAAGAAGAAAGACACGTTTAAATGGGGAGGAGGTCAAATGGGAGCCGATGACCTTCCCTTATCTATCTAAAACATTTGTTTCGGGAGGAACTATATACCCTGAACAAAGGATGACAAGAAGAGAAATAGCGGAGGAAATGTTGGGAAGTTTGAGCATTAACGCCGTATCCGAAGAAGGAACTGAAGGAAGAGTTTTATCCGGAATTTGCCCTTAGGCTCCCAGAAGTGTTCTGAACAATTGGACCATGAAAGAGATTCCTGTAACCTTTAGAATTAATTCAAAGTAATGTTCGGAACATATTTGTTGCCCTAAGCCTAGGAGCAATAAGAAACCTTTTGTTAAAATGGCATATGTCCAAATGTCTTTATTTCAATAAAATGAACCTTTTTGTATCATTCCGAGCAAATATTCTTTTCATTCATAACTATAATATTCTTTAAATTTCATTCATAACCAATCATACAAATAATCATTCTTAGATTTTTTTTTGCACATCTCTTTGTCCTCCTAACAGGTCCCTAGATATCAATGATATGAGTGGCGCTGTTATTAACTCAGAATCTCCTTTTGAACAAGATACGGGTGTGGAGGACTCTCAGGATTTTGAAGATGACCAGGACCGTAACATATCTATTGATTTGTTAAGAATGGTAGAGCAAGACGAGAAACAAATCTTACCTCACAAAGAATCAGTGGAAACTGTGAGCTTAGAGGAAGGAAAAGAGTTGAAGATTGGGGTTAGCATTGCCGCAGAAACTAAGTGAGACCTCATTGAGTTACTTCAAGAATTCAAGGACGCCTTCAAATGGTCATACCAGGACATGCCCGGGTTAAATACAGATATCATGGTACACCGACTCCCTATAAAGGAGGAGTGTAGGCCAATTCAACAGAAGCTCCGAAGGATGAGGCCCGATGTTTTGTTAAAAATAAAAGAAGAGGTCAGGAAACAATTTGATGTCGATTTCCTACAAGTAGTTAAATACTCAGAATGGGTAGCAAACATAGTACCCATTCCTAAGAAAGATGGAAAGGTACGGATGTGCGTGGACTATAGGGATTTGAACAAGGCCAGCTAAAAAGATAACTTCCCATTGCCTCACATTGATACCTTAGTGGATAACTCGCCTGGTTATTCACTTTTCTCTTTTATGGACGGCTTCTCCGGGTACAACCAGATCAAGATGCATCTTGAAGATATGGAGAAAACCACATTCATAACCATGTGGGGAACATTCTGTTATAAGGTAATGCCATTTGGACTAAAAAATGCGGGGGCAACGTATCAAAGAGCCATAGTAACTCTTTTCCATGATATGATGCATAAGGAGATTGAAGTTTATGTGGACGATATGATTGCAAAGTCCAGGACTGAGAAAGAGCATGCACAAGTCTTGAGGAAACTATCCTTAGGTTGAAGAAATTCCAACTGAAGCTCAATCCAGCAAAATGTACCTTCGAGGCTAGGTCGGGAAAATTGTTAGGATTTGTAGTCGTGAAAAAAATTGAATTGAGTATGTAAGGGTTATAGAGGAGTCTCTCCACCACATATAAAGTTACTTTATCCGGATCAATCTCAATTGACCTTATATTCCGTCTCCTTAGGAAACACAACCCAGGTGTATGGAATGAGGAGTGCCAGGATGCTTTTGATAAAGTCAAACATTACTTTTCCAAGGCCCTAGTGTTAATGCCACCTTGCCCAGATAGACCAATGATATTGTATTTAACGGTATTTGAAACTCTATAGGATGCGTGCTAGGCCAACATGATGAGTCGAGAAGAAAAAAAAGGGCAATATACTATCTCAGCAAGAAGTTCACTGAATGTGAGACAAGATATTCGCCAATTGAGATGCTGTGTTGTGCTTTGATTTGGATGACTCGGAGACTGAGACAGTACATGCTATACCATACAACTTGGCTCATCTATAAACTAGACCCTCTTAAGTACTTGAAGGAGTCGACTACTCTGAACGGAAGAATGGCCCGATGACAGATTCTACTTTCTGAGTTCGATATAGTCTACATAAACTAGAAAGCTATAAAGGAGAGTGCAATAGCAGACTTCCTAGCCAGTAGAGCCTTAAAAGATTAAGAGCCACTAAACTTTGATTTCCCGAATGAGGACCTAATGTATGTGGCAACCACCGAAGAAGATACTCTAACGGGGGGTCATTCTTGGAAACTAAACTTTGATGGAGCTTCAAACGTAATGGGAAATGGAATTGGAGTAATCCTAGTATCCCCAAATGGAGATCATTATCCTTTTACTAGCAAATTGGATTTTGATTGCACAAATAACATGGCCGAATATGAAGCATGTATCATGGGTATCTGCGTAGCTATTGAGCGTAAAATCAAAGTGTTAGAGGTATATGGCGATTCTTCGCTAGTAATCTACCAGCTTAAAGGTGAATGGGAAACAAGAGATCCCAAGTTGATCAGTTATCGAAAGCTAGTTTTGGAGTTAATTAGGGAGTTTGATGACGTCATTTTCTGTTACCTCCCGCGAGAAGAGAACCAGATAGCCGATGCCATGGCTACCTTAGCTTCTATGATCAAAGTAAACAAACAGGAGGAAGTGAGACCTATCCAGATGAGTATTTATGAGGCTCCATCATATTGTTACAACATTAACGAAGAAGGGGAAAAAGATGATCATCCTTGGTATCGCGACATATTACGATATGTGAAGAATCGTGAATACTCCGACCAAATGACCGAGAATGATAAGAGGATGCTAAGAAGACTGGCTATTGATTATGTCTTAGATGGGGAGGTCCTATACAAAAGAAGGAAGGATCAAGTGCTTTTAAGATGTGTGGATGCTGTTGAGGCCAAAAAAAATCCTAGAAGAGGTTCATGAGGGTGTTTGTGGAACGCACGCTAATGGTTTTACAATGGCCAGACAGATCATGAGGTTCGGGTATTATTGGTCCACTATGGAAGACGATTGCGCCAGTTATGCCAAGAAGTGCCATAAATGCCAAATTTATGGAGATAAAATTCATGTACCTCCTTCACCTTTTCGCATCATGACTTCTCCATGGCCTTTCTCTTTATGGGGGATGGACGTCATTGGGCCAATATCACCAAAGGCATCTAATGGACATCGATTCATCTTCGTGGTCATTGATTATTTCACCAAGTGGGTAGAAGCAACTTTATATGCAAATGTCACAAAATCGGCGGTCAGCAAGTTTTTAAAGAAGGAGATTATATACCGATACGGAATGCCCAAAAGGATCATATCTGACAATGCATTGAATTTGAACAATAGTACCATAGTAGAGTTTGCAGTCAATTTAATATCAAACACCATAACTCGTCGCCGTACCGCCCAAAAATGAATGGTGTAGTCATGGCAGCTAATAAGAATATCAAGAAAATTGTGGGAAAAATGACTGAGACTTACAGAGACTGGCATGAGAAGTTACCATTTGCTCTTTTTGCTTATCGATCATCGGTCAGAACCTCTACCAGGGCAACACCTTTCTCCTTGGTTTATGGAATGGAGGCGGTACTTCCTATTGAAGTTGAGATCCCTTCTCTTCGAGTCTTGTCTGAACTAAAGTTGGATGAAGTAGAATGGATTCAATCTCGGTATGATCAGCTGAACCTAATTGAAGAAAAAAGGCTGAAGGCTATTCGTTATGGTCAAATGTACCAAAAACGAATGATGCGGGCTTATAATAAGAAGGTTCGCCCAAGAGAATTCCATGAGGGAGACCTTGTTTTGAAAAAGATCATTCCCATACAGAAGGACTTTAGAGGAAAATGGATGCCGAATTGGGAAGGACCTTATGTAGTAAAGAAAGCCTTCTCTGGAGGACCGCTGATTCTGGCTGAGATGGATGGCAAAGACTTGCCTAATCCTGTGAATTCAGATTCGGTCAAGAAATACTTCGCCTAAAAAAAAAAGAAGAAAATGGAGAGGCCAAGGTGAAAACCAGCAAAGGGCGCTTTGAGACCAAAGGGGTTTTGAATTGAAAACCCAAGAATGGGCAATTCAAATTTTTGATTGAAAGGAAGGCTTCCGATAAGTCTTGCTATACTCAAATTAACAAGAAGGAGAGACGTTACGTCTTGGGATATCGACGAAGTCTTCTAAATCTGCCAAACACCTATCAGGTTCAAAAGGTCCTCGAGAAGTTCCGTGCAGAGAAGCTCATGCTATGATATCTGGGGCACCTATTTTCATCTTACTCATTTCATGTTTTAGCACAATTTACTATTCTTGATTAAATCATTTTTGTTTCTTGGCGAACTTGCTATCTTAACTTATTCTCATTCTACACTCCGTCAAAATTTGATCTTTTCGAGCTCGACTCTCAATAAAAATTCATTTTGTCCATCGTGATAATATTTTCAAGCATTTTTCATTGAAATAACGATTATGGACCAATAATATTCTAATAAAAGGAGTTTTGTATATTACTCTGAAAACTTTTAAATATTACAAGAACCTGAAGTGGGACCACTATTTAGAACTAATCGAGTTTGGGGGGTTGGGAACAATTGAGAAAGAATGATCCAAAATTGTGACCCTCAAAGATACCGACTGAATAAGAGAGTAGGGTAATGCGTTAATAACGAGTGATGACAACCTAAGCATCAAAAGGAGGATCATTCCAAAAATGACATCTATGTAAACATCATTCATATACATCCAATTAAGAGCATTTGATTCATTTCGATCATTGCATCCTAATCATTGTACAAATGATCATTCTCATGACATCATGCATTCATGCAAATGTCATCTATAATACATTAGTTAAGAGCATTTGATTCATTTCGGTCATAGCATCTTAATTATTTGACATAAGCATAGGTCCAAGAAATCGATTTTATAGCCCATGTCCCCCAGAGGACGATGTAGCAAGATCGATAGAGGCTACAAAACAAACCTTATCTCCCTGAAGTTGCAGTGGAGTAGGTTGAAGATACAAGTCTTATCTCCCTAAAGTTGCAGTGGAGCAAACTGAATATAGCAGATCTTATTTCCCTGAAGGTGCAGTGGAACAGATTGAAGCTAAATTACATATCTTATCTCCGAAGTTGCGATGGAGCGAGTTCAAAACAAACCTTATTTCCTTGAAGTTGCGGTGGAGCGAGTTAAAGATACAAACCTTATCTCCCCGAAATTGCGGTGGAAGCGGTTGAATATGCGATGAGTCTTATCAAAACAAACCTTATCAAAGTGAAGTTGATCGAAGAGTTGAAGATACAAACCTAATCTCTACGAAGTTGCGATAAGCGAGTTGAAAACAAAGTCTTATCTCCTTGAAGTTGCGGTGGAATAGTTGAAGATATCGAGATCTTATTTCACGAAGTTGCGAGTGGAGCAGTTGAAGATAAAACAGATCTTATCTCCTTGAAGTTGCGATGAAGTAGGATCAAAACAAACCTTATCTCCCTGAAGTTGCAGTGGACTAGGTTGAAGATACAAGTCTTATCCCCCTGAAGTTGCAGTGGAGCAGACTGAATATAGCAGGTCTTATTTCCCTGAAGTTGCAGTGGAATAGATCGAAGTTATAAATTATAGATCTTATCTCTTTGAAGTTGCAGTAGAGCAGATCAAAACAAATCTCATCCCCTCAAAGTTGCAGCAGGAGCAAATTCAAGATACATGTCCTATCTCTCCAAAGTGGCGATGGAATGAATCAAGGAAGCAAGATGCAGTGGATTGGAACAAGGCGGCATGAAGAAAAAGAGCACCGAGGAGTCAAGGATCGGCAAGTCTAGGCAAAATTGGCCCTTCTAAAGTCTTTGCTCCATTATCGTTACACGACAATGAGCAAAGAGGGGCAGCTGTAATGGGCCATTTTTCCCGCCCAAAACAATTAAAAACCAAAACAAACAAAACAAAACCCAACATCATTAAGAAACAAACTACCAAAGCCCAAATCAAAACCCAAAATGAAATTAACACCTAAAAAATAAAAAAAAAAACCCTAGCCCCTAACCTAAGTGCCACTCTTTGACCCACTTGCCTTCTGCGGTGGTCTTGACCACCGCGTCAAGTCTCCACCGAACATGACACTGCAAGACATTAAATAGATAGCAACTATTAAAGTTGTAATTTTCAATGGCTATAAAAGCCATTCAAACCATTGTAAAAAGAAGGTTTTTTTAATGCAAAACAACAGAGAAATTCAATACAAAAGCAGAGCAAAAATCATCAATAAAAAAACAAATACAAACAAAGAACACACAAGTTAACAAAAAAGAGACCACTAAACAATGAAAAGCAATGAGAGAAAAAAGGTGATTATTTCATTTTTATTTTTCGAAATTTTTTCTTTACTCCACTCTTTTAATACATGTATATACATATTATTTAAAAAAGGAGTAAAAAATTATAAAAAATCTTACCTTTTTGGACTCAAAGCATGGTGCATGCGATGGAGCATAGACGGAAGACAAAAACGGCCAAGGCAACTCCGGCTAACTGGACCTGCAGAGAGAAAAAAACAAAGATGAGTTAGTTTTTTTTAAAACAAAAAGAAATGAATTTTTTTAGGAAGTTTTGGCTTATATAGCCAATTAGAACGACATCGTTTTGGCCGGCGTCTTTAAGCCCCAAAACGACGTCATTTCGAGCATGGCCCGTGCACGACTCAACCCGGCCAGATGATCCGCGTGTTTCTGTTAAATGGGATATTTTTGTGTTTAGTCCTTCCGCCTTTCTTTGGTTCTGCAATCAGGTTTTCATTATTTTTAAATTTGGCCCCGCAACTTTGTTTCGAGTTCAATGGGCTCTCCCTTAATACTGCGCATTTTGTGTGGGGTTATTGCACATTTTAGTCCTTCACGGCCATCTTCATGTGCAGTTTAGTCCCTCTATTATTTATTTTATGTAATTTGTCCCTAAGCTCCCGTTTTAAATTCAATTTGGCCCTCTTTTTTATTATTTTGCAATTATTATTATTACTATTATTTAATATTTTTATTTTCATTGCTATTAATTATTTAATACTATTATTATTATTTTATTATTATTACTATACTACTATTATTATTAAGTATTACTATTATTATTTTCTATTATAACCATTATCATTATTATTTTGTATATCATCAATCATTTTAACCTTATTATTACATTTAAAATTATATTATTATATTATGTTGCATTATTTTCATCTTATTATTATTACTACTATGTATTATTATTACTATTATCATTTAATTTAATTTATATAAACATAATCATTCTTACTTGATTATTATTATTTCCTACTTTATTATTTTGTATTTTACTACCTTATTATTATTCTTATTATTTATTATCTATATGGATATATACTTTTTCTTTATCATTTTGTTTAGCAATTGTTATTATTATCATATTATTATTATTATTAGTAGTAGTAGTAGTATTTTTATATTTACTATATTTACATCCATATTTGTTTTCTTAGTTTTGTACTATATTATTAAACAAAATACATTTTGTAAAATTATCATATTTCATTTAAAGTTTTTAAAATAAAGGCAATGTTTTGTATTTAGGAATTCGGGAAATAGTGCCCTAACGTGCTGGGTTGCGATTTTCCGTTTGACTAAATAACCTAACATCCTTTTCAACAAACTTCATAAATCATGAGATGACTTTGACCATGAGGGTTTAAAATATCGTGTCCTAACGTGCTGGATGTGATGTTTATATCCTTTCAGAACAAAGAAATCTCAGTTTTTAACCCAAACATCTATATTTATTTTATGAGTTTAACATTATTAAACAAAAATACATCTTGCAAAAGTATTATATTCCATCCAAAGATTTTTAAATAAGGCAATGTTTTGTGTTTAGAAATTTGGGAATAGTGCCCTAACGTGCTGGGTTGCGATTTTCCGTTTGACTAAATAACTAAACATCCTTTTAATAAATTTCATAAATCATGAGATAACTTTGATCACGAAGGTTTAAAATATCGTGTCCTAACGTCTTTGGATGTAATGTTTGTATCCTCTCGGGATAAAGAAATCTAAAATTTCAGCCCAAATTATCCAAACATTTTCTAAAGGATCCGTATTTTAAAATCTTTTCAAATTTCGACATTAAGACACTAATTAATCAATTTGGTACCAATTTTGGGCATATCGAGGTGCTAACCCTTCCTCGCATGCATAACCGAACTAATTTTCTAAGAACTCAAAATTTTTGTTTTGATAGATCAAAATCGTTGTTTTGATAAATCAAAATGTTTATTAAAATAACCATTTTACGAGGTGACCCGATCACACCTCATCAAAAAGATTGGTGGCGACTCCCTATTTTTATTTTCATTTTCAAAACCAAAGTCGATTCCTGTTTTTCCAAAAATTGGTTTCGACATATGACATGCATGTATTTTGATGTTTTAGGGAAGAATATGAAAGTTTGATGTATGATAAACATATTTTTCTAAGTGATTTTCAAGAAAAATGCATAAAAGGACCAAATTGTAAAAGTTGTAAAAATGGTCATACATGAGTGAAATAGTAGAAATTGAAAGCTGTTGTAGTTAAGATAATGATTCGGCTAGGATTGAAATACAAGAAAGTTTAATGAAAATCATTTTACGAGCCTAGGGGTAAAAGTGTAAATATGCAAAAGTTTAGGGGCAAAATCATAATTTTGTAAAAGTATGATTCATGAGTCAATTTAGTCAATGTGAGTATTAGACAAGTGAAATTGTGATTATAGATCAAGAAACATGAAGCTTGGACCGAAACTGAGGCAAGGACAAAGTGTTGGACTAAATCGAATACCAATCCGCATTTTGAATACCAAGGTAAGTTTGTGTGAAATTAAAGTTACATAATGTTTTTATATTTTTAATTTCTAGATATTATGTGAAATGAATATTATTTCTATAAAATCGACTAATGATGCCTCGTTGAGAGTATGATGAAATTATGTTAAGTTGAAGTCCCGGTTGAACATTCGAAATAGCAAGGATACTAATGTCACATCATGAGATAAGGAAAGTGTAGTATAAGACCATGTCTGAGACATGGAATTCGCACCGAATGTAGGTCCCATACAAGACCATGTCTAGGACATGGCATCGGCATCGAATGTAGGTCCCGTATAAGACCTTGTCTGGGACATGGCATCGGCATCGAATAAGGAAGTTCCCATATAAGACCATGTCTAGGACATGGCTTCGGCACCAAATGAAGATATCATGTAAGACCATGTCTGGGACATGGTATCGACATCGAGCTAAGAGATCCCGTGTAAGACCATGTCTGGGATATGGCATCGATATCAAGAGGTGATCCCATGTAAAACCATATCTGGGATATGGCATTGGCATCATGATACATGTATGATGAGATTGGGTATCCTCTGATATTCCGAGTAGTTCAATGGGCAAAAGGGCTAAGTATGCAAAGATGCTATAGTGTTAAATTATACAAGGATGATAATGAGTTCCATTTATGTTAAGAATGATAATGATTTAAGTTAATGTTCAAGTTAGCATAAGTGCTACATTATGTGATTAAGTGATATAGGTACCATGAGTAAAATTACAAGTTATGAAACCATAATGTGATGTGTGATAGTAAGAGTGAGTATGAGTAAGTATGCCTGATGCACTTTAGAACTTGTGTTGTTATTGTTATATGAGATGAATGGATTTTACCATGAACACTTATGTTGCTATATTAACTCATGCAAACTTACTAAGCCATATGCTTACCCCTCTCTTTTCCTTATTCCTTGTAGTATCGCCAAGCTAGCTCGGGGATCGTAGAATGTTGGAGCTTAAGTCATACTATCAATCATTCTATTGGTATAGTAAAGTTCATTTATTTTGGGTATGGCATGTATAGGAACTTGGTCTTTTTGTATTATGTCATATTTGAGAGCCAAAGTGTTGGCTACTAATGTTATCCCCTCATTTTGTATATGGCCTTAGGGAATTGGCCAATATTTGTCAAGTTTCATATTTCAATGATGATAAGTTTCATGAAGGGAAAGTTTATGCAAATGATGTGGTAAAATGTGAAGTGTTTGAATGATGATTAGTGGTTCTTTATAAGGTGTTATTGTCTTATTATGTATTGCTTATGTTGGTATAGGTGTGTTTATGTTTCAGGGAGGCAATTGGCTTGGCAAATAGCCTTCTAATTGTCCACACGGGTAGACACACGGGCGTCTGTCTAGGTCGTGTGTGACACACGGTCAACCCTCATGGGTGTGTTGATAAACCGTGTGTCCCCTGCACCAAATTTACGAGAATTTGATTTGTCACAGGGGCCAGCACAAGGGTGTGTGCTTAGACCGTGTGCCCCTTGAGAAGTTGCTGACATTATAAACAGAATGTTAAGGTTTTTACACACGGGTGAGGACACGGGCGTGTCTAGGCCGTGTAAGGGACACGGGCGTGTGTCCGGCCGTGTGAAAACCCCTGTATGTTTGAAATGAAAAATAAATTCTACACGGGCTAGGAACATGGGCGTGTTCCATTTCACACGGACGTGTGGTCCCTGTTTAGACAAATTTTTTTAAGTGAGCAAAAGTTTTTGGTTTGATCCCGAAACCTTCCACATGTATGTTTAAGGCCTCATAAGCCTATAATAAGAATATTATGAATATGAATGAAAAGTTTTAAGTTTGAAAAGAAAATTTTATAGCTCGATAATGTATGTTTAACCAAGTTAAGTCCAGTAATGCCTCGTATCCTGTCCAGGCGTCAGACACGGGTAAGTGGTGTTACATCAACTATAAGGGTCATAATTCTAGACCTCAGAACAATCCATATAATAACACTTATAATGTAGGTTGGAAGAACCATCCCAATTTTTCTTGGGATGGTCAAGGAAATCAAAGACCACAACCCCCTCTAGGCTTTCAACAATAACCTTACACGCAAAGAAAAAGCCTAACCTTGAGAAGATGCTGACGAAGTTTATTTCGATGTCAGAAACCGTACTGAAACAACACTTAAAAATAAAAAGCGTCGATTCAAGGACTCAAGAACCGGATAGGACAGCTTGCTAAGATGATTTCAGAGAGACCACAAGGTAGCTTGCCTAGCAACACTGAAACTAACCCAAGAGAGCAGCTTTACGCAATTACGGTTCGAGATGAAAAATGGTTAGTTGAACCGAAACCAAAACTAGGGCAAGAAAGTGTGGTAAGTCAAGGTAAGGTTGAGGTGAGCCACAGTGAACAAAATCGGTAGGTAAGGAGTATAAACCTCGTATGCCATACCTAAATACGACAAAGAAAGACCACACAAATGAACAATTTGGTAAATTTCTTAAACTTCTTAAAAAGTTACATATCAACTTATCGTTTATTGAAGCTTTTTTCCAGATGCCCAATTTAGCAAAATTTTAAAGGAGTTTTTAGCAAACAAGCGGAAGTTAGATGATTCGTCGCACGTGGAGCTAAATGCAATTTGCTCAGCTATCTTACAGGATAAACTACCCAATAAGTTGAAAGATCCTAGGAGTTTTGCTATTCCTTATTTAATTGGTTGTTTAAATGTTAATAATGCTTTGGCTGATTTAGGGGCTAATATTAATGTCATGCCCTATAAAATGTTTAAACAACTAGGTTTTGGGAAACCCAAACAAACTAGGATGAGTATTCAATTGGTAGATATAATTATTAGATTTCCTAGGGCTATTGTTGAAGACGTATTCGTGAAAATTGATAAATTTATATTCCCAATTGAGTTTGTTGTTTTAGACCTAGATGAGGATAGTGACGTACCTTTAATTCTAGGTTGGCCCTTTTTAGCAACTACTAGAACCATTATTGATGTTGGTACAAGTGAATTGATACTTCGTGTAGGTGATGACACGTTTAAACTCCAAGCTCGTGATTTTGCGAAGTTATCTTGTAATCAAGATGATTATCTGAGTTCTATTAATGTGAGTAACATTGTGGCTCAACCTTCTTTGCAGGAAATCCCTCGGAAAAATGTGAAAGAGCCACATCCTAGCTCATGCTACAAAAATAGAACAACTTATGAAGAACAAAGGCGACAGATCGATGAACTAGATGAATGGCAGACACATGTCAAGGAGAAGCCAAGAATACACGATGAAGAATCGAAGCAATGGAATGACAAACATAAGGATAGAACAAACCACTTTAAGGTTGGGGACCAGGTACTGTTGGATGGGACGAACCCTCGAATTGCCACTTCAGAGCTTAATGCGAACGAAACAACTCCTTTTAGGTACTCAATGTCTTCCCATATGGTACAATCGAGGTAAAGCATTTTGACTTCGGCACTTTCAAGGTAAATATTACTCGACTCAAACCTTATTTGAATAAAAGAATTGATAGTAAGAGAGAGGAGTTTCGACTTTGCGAACCATCGTGACCGTGTGAATACGAGGTAAGTCGAGCTTAGACTTTAAATAAGCACTTCTCGAGAGGTAACCCAAGTGTTAACACTGCTGATTTTCTTATTTTTATTTCATATTAATTTTAAAATTAATAAAAAGTGTGTTTTTTTTACCCACACGGCCTGGACACAGGCGTGTCCTAGGCCATGTGCACTAACAGGGGCTCAACAGTGAGTTACACGGCTTGGCAACATGGCTATGTAACCCACATGGCCTGGACACACGGGCGTGTCTTTGACCATGTGGATCTTGAGACTTAGTTTTTAAATTTTAAGGAAATTGACAGAGAGTTACATGGCCTAGCGACACGGTCGTGTGACCTACACGGCTTGGACACAGGGTCGTGTCCTTGGCCGTGTGGAGCTTGGGACTTAATTTTTTTGAAAATCGACAGAGACAGAGCCTAAAATAGTCCACACGGGTATGTGACACAGTCGTGTGAAACCTGGAGCTTAATTTTTCAAATTAAAAACAAGTCAAAGAGTTACACGGGCAAGGCCCAGGGCGTGTGGGAGGCACATGGGCGTGTGAGAAGGCACACGGACGTGGAAGAAGTAAAGGATGTTGTATATTGCCATGCGACACGGGAGTGTCCAAAGCCTTGTGAAGATTGGGCTGATGTTATTAATCACATACGGGCTGAACAGAGGTAATACGGACGTATGACATGACCTTATGGCTCAACACGGGCCTCAAACGAACGTGTCCCTTTTTAACCCCCAAACCTTAAATTATTTTTCACTTTTGTCTTCTTCTTCACCTAAACCTCCCCTTAGCCACCACTTCTATTCTCGATCCCTCCTCCGATCGCTGCCAAACCCCGTCGATCCTAGCTCCAATCCACACCCTCCCCTTTCCCTCACCTTTCGAACCATTCCCAAACCACCAAGCCCCAAATTGTCGCCCCACTCCTCCTCTTTCCCCTTGAGCGCACACCCCCAACCCCGTGCACGGACAGCCCCATCCAACCTCCCTCTTCTCTTCGACCCACCTTCCTCATAACCACTCCCTTCCCCCATCACATAAACTCACAACGCTCGCCCGAACCATCGCCGTTCCCTCGCCGACTACCACCACCATCGCACCATTGGTCACCCACTGTTCATTTATTCATTATTTTTGTTATTTCTTTATTTGATTATCATTTAGTTTTATTTTATTCCTCTATTATTTGTTATTTGTTTTATGTTGATTTTAGTTTTCTTTTCAATTTTATCTATTATTTTATTATATTCATTATCTTATTTCTTATTATTAGTCTCAATTCATTTGGTTTTATTTTTGCACATTATTCATAGGCTAGCAAAGTTTTGTTTTAGTAGTATCTTTAGTTTAGTTTAATTTTCACAGGCCTATTATCATGATTAGCATATTTTTTATTTGGTTATAACTACATCATTTATCTTTTGGCATTTATACATGTTAATTCTTCTTAATAGTCCGTTTACTAGTTATTCTCTTAATTTGTTTAGTTCTTGATGTTACCTTCAATTAGGGGATAAGATATTGGCTTATTTCTATCTTGTTGGTTCATCCATTTAAACTGTTTGATTATTTTCATGCATATTCATTATGACGAACACACGAGGAAAGTCCAAGACTGCCGTTCCCGCTTCAAAAAAGTGGAACGGCCCCGGCGCATCCTCCTCATCGAGTGCTTTCGCTGAGGCACGCCACCCCTATCTCTGATTCTCAACGGGCCCCCAAGAGGATTTATATCAGCTCTTTCGAGCACAACCACTCAGCCTTGGCCGCTGCATTGATTGGGTTGTGTTAGAGTAGGTCTGACTCGCTGATGACGTACGCGCCATTGTTGCCACAGCTCCATGGGATGGATTCTTTGCCATCATCGAGCCTCCCTACATGGAGCTAAAGTTAGAGTTTTGCTCAATGTTTCTGGTACAATAGGTCATGACTGCTCATGACGAGCCAGACACCATTACTTTCTGCCTTGGTGGTTTGGTGTGCCAGATGAGTGTCCCAGAGTTCGGTGCTGCTATGGGAACACAGAGGAATTTATGAGCGCTGAGGACTTCTTTCGACTTTATTGACTTATCCAACACTTTCTATCATGTTGTTGGACTGATCTTACATCTAGCTAGACACCATAAGATTCAAGTCACTCAAAGGCAACTTCTCTCTCTCTGGCCTTACGGTACATTCACGCACTCTTAGCTCACACTTTGACAGGTCAGAGAGAGAGCACCGGAGTTGTTAGCACTCACGACGCTTACTTTCTATGGGGCATGGCGTACAGGCATAAAATTTGATTTGACATACTTCATAGCTCTAGCCTTCCACCATCAGACTGACTGCCACAGGAGTTTAGACCCTTACGTGACTCACCGAAGTAGTCCTCTACACTCACAATGGCCGGTCAGATGTTCCTTCAGGGTATCTCGAGCATGATACATATGAGGATGATCTAGCGGCGTCGTGGAGTAGATCCTCCTCAGTACAGATTATTTCATTTTGATGCTCAAAATGAACCCGAAGAATTCCCTGATGATGTTCCTCCCTATCATGAGGACCCACCATAGCCTCCACCTTCGATTCACCGACTTGTTCCTTCTGCTGCTAGCTTCCGAGGAGTATCCACTGAGGAGTTCACCAGCTTCCGTCAGCACTGTGTTTAGAGGTTCGACAGTATTGATGCGACATTGCATTAGATTTGTCAGCATTTCCATATCGCTCTTCCAGCGCCGATGACTCACGATGCTGATGCGTCTGATGATGAGGACAATTGAGTCCATTTAATTTCATTTTTTATTCTTAGTTTTTATTTTTATTTTTCTATTTATTTGTATTTTCCTAGACTTTTTTTTCACTTTTATATTTTGAACTATATTTTATTTATTATGGTTTTTTCTAATCGAGTAACCATTTAATCTTCTTTAGCATTGTGTTTATTTTCTTATCAGTTGCTCAGAATCACGCACTACATCTACGTTAATCTACAATTTCACTTTTCACTATTCTAGGGATTTCATCCAATATTAAGGCGCTTTAATTCTCTCCCTCTCTTATGATATTTTGTTTCTACAGTGATTATCTATTTTTGTACGTTGGGGACAATGTACATCTTAAGTGTGGGGAGGTTATTTATATGATTATTAGAAAATCCCTGAATTATGCCTTGTGTTCAAGTAATTTTCTCATATTACTATTAGAATGAATTTTTATCGATTTACGATTATCATTGATATGTTTTAGATTAAATTCATAGGCAATTGTGCATTGATTATTTAAAATTTAAGACATGAGAGAATCAAACATGATAAGTCTATTTTCAGAATTAAAATTTGTTAGGTTGTTTCCCTCAATTGAGGTATTACCTTGAAGTTTGAGATTTGCAAGATTGACATCAAAAACCATAATTTTTGTGAGATTTTGAGCCTTTAGAGAATACACTTTTCTTGCTCACTTTATTATTGGTTATGAGTGTGTCAATATTGATTGGTTATTCTTGAACTTGCTTCGATTATGCATGTCTACACCATATCTTTGATTTGATATACTGAGATGATAAAGGCACTTAGGTTTTAACCCACTTATCCCATAAAAAACCCACCTTCATAATTAACCCTTAGTGAACCCCTTTGTGCCTAACAAACCGTTTCTTGATTTATCCATTAATGTTAAACTATAAATCATTTTTGATTCATTGAGAATTGTTTCCGTTTTATTGACTCCCTTTTTATCGAGATTTGATTTGGTTAGTTGCCTAACTATGTTCTTTTGTTTTAGTTGTTAAATTATCTCTTATTATCCATTGTTATCAAAAAAGAAAAAAGAAAAAAAAGAAAAAAATACATATATGTTGATTATTACTAGTTTTATGTTATTTGAGCTTAAATAGTTAATTTCATATTTTGAGAAGAAGCTCGCGTTATTCATGATAAGTTTTCAATTGATGCAATTATTCAACATTAGTTTGTTTTTCTAGTTTGGCAGTTTATCAATTCAATCTCGATTCTAACCCTCTTTTTCAAATTTTATCCACACCTTAACCCAAGCCCCATTACAACCCTTTAAAGACTTTTTGATTTGTGTATCATCTCATTTTATAGTGGTGGAGATTTGATTTTCATGCAAGCCTATGGTAATGACTTTTCATGTTTGACTATTGAGTGCATATTTTTGAACCTTAAACACTTTGAGTGATTTGAGTGAATCTTTAGTAAGGATGTCAATTCTTGTCGGTTTTGAATTAAAGGTAATTATTTAGATAAAGGGAAATACTTATGTTTTCATGCTTTAAAAATGTTCAACTTGGATTGTTTGAATCTTTAATGCTCTTCGAGTTGTATTATGAATGTATGATTATTTTTGAATTATGACAAAACATTATTGATGAGAATAATGAATTGAGAAAGTTTAATTTTAATTATGAGTTGAGGATTTTGCTTGAGGACAAGCAAACGCTTAAGTGTGGGGATATTTGATAATCCATAAAAGTAACATGTTTTAATCCCATTCTTGATGCGTTTTCAGATGATTTATTATATAATTTAGTGAATTTGATGCTCCTAATCCTTTAATTTCATGTTTCTATACTTAGGAGAGCATAGTGGAGCAAAAGGAGCAAAAAATCGGCCAGAATCAGATAAAACGGGCTACTTTTAGGATCCACACGGCCTGGCCATTCCCACATGGGCTGGCCATACGCCCACGTCCTAGCCTGTGTCGATATCACTCCCTATTTCCCAAACACGCAAAAAAAGCAAATGTTTAGGGTTTCTGAGGATTTTAAAGTCTATAAATACACACTAGAAGAGGACCTAAGGGAGGACGCAGAGAAGACTGAAGAAATTACTCGAAGAACGCCGTTGAAATCTGTAACAGTCCAGTTTAGACCCTAGTCAGAACAGTGGTTTTGGGACCACAAATCCGAGGTTAAAATATTATTTTAATGTTATATTTGGTGTTGGTTCTATGTGACATAGTCTGTGTGAAAATTCTGTGTGATAATTTGATCGATGGTGTGCCGAATTAAGAAAAAGGACTTAATCGCGTATAGTATAAAAGCTGTGTGCTAATTTGTAAGTATCTAAGTGTTGTTGTCTTCATAATAGGATGGCTTTAAGAGGCAATTAAGCTATTATTAAGGATAGTGGATGGCTAAATGACAAATTAGCCTTAATGTATATTTGTCTTATATGTTTATTAAAAGGTTTGTTTGGTAAATTAATAATTATGTTTAATATGTTATAATAAAACATGGAAAATGGTAATTTTTATCATCTTTGCTCCACCGAAATTGAGAGTGAAAGAAGGGTTTTAAGCTTTAAAAATTTTGGCTATTGTTCATCTTGATTTAAGGTATGTTTGAGCTTGGTTTTTGTTAATTTCTACGTTTTCGTAATCGTTGCTTCGTGCTCTAGCTAACCCATGTTGAAATTTTGTGAATTGATGATGTTTTTGTGGCGAGTTTTTGATGAACATTTGAGCTATGTGTGAGTTGATAATAAAATATGGATTAACATAGTTTGTATTGGAATTTTTAGTGAAATTGAGTATTTTGGACTTAATTGAGAAAATGAGTAATTGAAGGACTAAAATGTGAAAGAAATGAAATGTGTGAGCTTGTATTAGCATGGGAAGAATTCGACTAGCATATGTGTTTTGAAATTTTGTGTATTTGATGATTTTGTGAAATAGGAACTAAAGTGTCGAAATGCAAAAATATGAGGGCTATTTTGTAAAATGTCCTAAATGTGTATGTGTGAACTAAATTGAATGGATTGAATTTGAATGTGTATAGACCAAGAAAGGAGAGGTTCTGATCGAGATCAAGGCAAAGATAAAGTGCTTGATTAATCGACCGTTTCGATAGTTTGACGTCTGAGGTAAGTTTGGACATAATACGTGTATTTAGTTATGTTTATTGCTATAAAATGAATGGTATGGTAATATTGAAATGTGATTGCTATGTGAGGGCTTGAGTTATGTGGCACTGAGTGTGCGTATTCGAAAATGTAACCGAGATGATCAGCACAATGTGTGCAAAATAATATTAGCTTTGGCTTTATGTTTGGCACTGTGTGTGCAATACCGATTTAAGATCGGTTTGATATGGATGCACTAAGTGTGCGATGTTAATTAAGCTTCGACTAACTATCTGGGCACTAAGTGTGCGATGGAATCGAAGAAGAGACAAAAGTTAATTGAGATGAAATAGTGAGTATTGAGTAGCAAAGATCATTGACAACTATGTGTTGGTTAAGGTATGTTCGGAACCTATGTGCTTGATAAAGTTATGAATGAGTTCATGAAATGTTAAATGAGTATATTAGCTTTGGATGGTATGATATATACATATATAGATGTGAAATAAATCTATGTGATAGTTTGTTTTGGTTTAATGTGTTATGTTACGAACTTACTAAGCTTTAGAAAGCTTACTGTGTGATTTGTTTCTCTACTTTGCAGTGTCAGTAAAGCTAGCTCTGATCTGGGGATCGTCAGCATCTCAATCACACTATCGGCAATCTATTTTGGGTACTTTTGGAAAGATATATATAGTTGAAATATGGCATGTATAGGCTAGTTATTTAAATCATGTTGGAGATGTGTAAATAGCCATTGTTGTGGCTAGATATGTGTTAGTTTTAAGCATGAGTGGTATTGATATATGTTGCATGTTTTGGTAAGGTTTATGAGTAAAAAGAATGACTTATGAATGGTAAACTTTGTGTTGATATGATTCTAGTAAGAAATAGAGAATTTGGAAATGAATCATATTGGTATTGAATGTGTTCAAGTGGCGCAATTTAGCCTATTAGTTAACATGGTTGTGAATGAGATTATAAGAGATGATATGTTGATCACTTGACATGAATTTGGTTGCCAAATTGTGTGTGTAATCATGCTAAAATGTGCTTGTAGGTTTGACCCTTGTATGGGTGGCATATTGACTTTGCATATGGCCTATTTTGTCACACGATTGTCGCACACGGGCGTGCCTAGTAGCCGTGTGAATAAGTCAGTATATGGCCTAAGAGCACACGGCCATGGCACATGGGCGTGCCTAGTAGCCGTGTGGAGAAGTCAGAATGCTTGCTCTGTTTTGGCACGGCCTGGACACATGGGGGTGTCTGGTGACCGTATGAGGCACACGATCTGGTGGCACGGGCGTGTGGCCTCAAAGATTCATTGAATGTTTGAAATTTCTAAAACTTTCATAAGTGTTCGGTTTAGTCCTGACCCCTCTCTAGCATGTGTTTGAGGTATTGTAGGCCTTAATAAGGGACTATTTGATTATGTCTTGATGTGTTATGATGATGATTGACTTTGTGTCGTAAATGGGATGTGAAATGATTTAATTGTTCGATAATGCCTCTTAACCCTCTTTCGGTGACAGTTTCGGGTTAGGGGTGTTACAAAGTCAACTCAGAAGCAGGATCTCCTTCAAGATTGAAGATCTCCAGTCAACTTCTTTAGAAGTTTTTGGGTTTCTTTATGTTTTGTTGTTTTCCTAATTTTGAGATGTTTTCCATCAAAAGTATGAATTAAATTCCCTAGATACCTAGGAAAGATGAAACCTATGTTGGATCTTTTATTTAATTTCTGAATTACATGATAAATACTTGATTTCTTGATCTCAATTATGTGTACTTATTCCATGTTTTAATGTTTTCAGGATATTAATTCATGATTGATGTGCTTATTTTAGTAGAGCAAAAGCTGCTGTTTAAGAGTAGATTTGGCATAATTGAGTGGAGTTGCATGAAATCCTAGAAATAGGACGACATAAATCTACCGGATTAGAGTCAAATCTAATAGGAAAATCTATAGATCTAGTTAATGCAACAATAGAGGTTTTAATTAGAAAGAGATTTCAATTAATCAACCTAGAGTCAGTTATTTCTAGTCTTAAAAGAGATATTGATATAATTTAGGGATTTCTACGGATCAAGGCAAGTGAATAAATCGTTTAATTCAGATTCAAAATAATAAGTGAAGTTTAGGTGGATTCTTTCCTGGGTATTGTCTCTCTCATTGGTTCATTCGAAAATTTTCTTACTTAATTCTCTATTGCGTCTTAATAAATAGTTAGATAATTTCAGATTAAAAACAACCCTTTCAATTTACAGGCTAGATAATAAAAAGATAGTAATTACTAGTACTTTTAGTCCTCGTGGATACGATATTCCTGACTCACCATAGCTATACTACTATTAGATAGGTGCGCTTGCCTTTGTCGTGATTTTAGTTAGTCTAGTGACATCATCATATTTATTTATTACGATAGTAAAATTTATAATACCGAAATTGTGGTCGTTTTTCATCAGCTTAAAAAATGAAATTGGCTTTCAACTTGACCTTACTGTTGTCGGAGATCTGGTCCAAAAGTAGGCGAAAAGTGGGGAGTTTAACCTGAACGAGAATTTTGAGCTAGAAATAAAGATATCTAGTGCCATTGGACCCTGTTAGATATGAAATATTCAAGCTTAAAGGCAACATGAAGATCAAGGCGGTGCTCGAGACGCATTACTATAGTAGATGATCTATACTAGATATATATGTCAAGTTTGTTGATGTTGATGAAGGTGATCTAAGTTCGACAATAGTTCCAGTTAATGCCGGAATGGAACATAAAGTTAAAAGTCCAACAACACAGTTGTGTGGTGGGTTCACAGTTGTAACATCCTAAAAATTTAGAATCGATATGTTGCATAATTTTGGTGCTTAGTTAGTGAATGATTCAATTCGTGTGTTTAATATAGTCTTGAGAAGGCTCGAGATTTATTCAGAATTAGAATAAATTTTAGTAATTTGAAGTGGAACTGGTAACCTTGATGTTTAAGGAAATTAAGTGACAAAAGTTAGCATAAATGAGCTAATAGTAAAGTGGAGTTGGCGCCATGAGTGTTGCATGAGGGAGGAGGTTCGAATCCCATGGTATGCATTTTGTGACTTTAATTTTTGCACTCTTCTAGCATGTGTCAGCCAAGCTCTATTTTTGGTAGGTTGGACTTTATATTTTTATGGCGAGATGGCTAATGGCTTAAGGTAAGAATTGAAGATAGGGAAAGGAATCATGAGCTTATGGTATGTAGGGGGGACATAAGGCACTCTTTATGGGGTGTGTTTTGGAAAGTTTGGAATGGCCAAACTTTGTCCATGAACTTCGATGGTTTTGGGGGCTAGGGGGTGGCCGAATTTTTTAAAGGCTTTTGGGTAAGGATAGGTACTGTTGTGCACTTTTCATTTTGGTCATTTTTGTTTCTCCCAAAACATTTTTTCTTTTCATCTTTTCTCTCATAGCTGAATGCACTTTGGGGCATTGGTGAACATCTTTGTTTTTCTTCTTTTGGGTCACTTCATTTTGACCATTTGGTTTTATTTTGCCTAAACCTCTCGTCTTTTTTCCATAGTGCCGAAAACACCAAAACTTGAAGGCTATTTCATCTTTTTCTTCTTCCAAAATCCATTCAACATTTTCTTCCTTCCCTTTTGCTCCATGGCCGAATGGTACTAACACCATTTTCTTCAATTTTTCTTCATAGTTGAATCTCCCTTTTTACATATATTTTCTTATCAATCATTCTTTCTACTTTTATTTTAATCAATCGATAAGAACCCTTTTCGATTAATTATTCTCTTATTTTTCTTTAGTCGAATATACGTATTGGTTTGGGAGGGTCTTTTGACCGAAAATAGCATCCTCTATCTCTTTCTCTTAGAAAAAAATTTTTCGTCTTTATAGTGTTATAGAGAAGGCCAAAACTTGGAAGTGCTCGTAATCATCGTGAATCACTAGGATTCGATCCAAAGTGTTAAGGTAAGGGTTTCTATCAAGGACTTCCATACTACTTGTTATTTCGTTAAAGATGGAATTACTAATCGATTTTATCTTAGGGACGTTATCGCTCGATTTTCATCCTTTGAATGTAAAGGTTTTGTGGTAAGTCGATTTCACCCTTAAAACCAATAGTCTTAATTTCCGAAATATTAGTTGGACTAGTATGCTTTTGTCAATAGAGGCAAACAAGATAGGGTCAAAAAGGGTGATGAATAGTGTTTGGAAGAGGGGCGGATTCGCTATTCCCTCTAGATTCAAGCGAAGGGCTATTTCGACAATCCGAGACTTTCCACTGGGTTGTGGACCCTCATCCAGGGAGAACCAATTATTTGAAGTTGTTCGTAGTTTGGAGCCTTTAGCTGTTCGGGATTTTCCACCGGGTTGTGAACCGTCAACCGGGGAGAACCGTCAAATAGTAGTTGTTCGAGATTCCGAGGGTAAAGATCTAGATCGCTTATCTTTAGCATAGATTTATTTTAAGTATTAGTGTTCTAATCGAACATGATATGTATTTAGGTATCGACGATCGAGAAAGTATAGTTCTCACCGTAATCAGGCGTGTAATCTCACACTTATTTCATAGGTTAGATGACTATACCGTTATTAAGCATTGGATTAAAAATCGCAAAGTTGGTGAAATTGGAAAAATATGGTATAGTTAATACTTTAGTGATAAGATCATGAAATCGGTATTAAAATTGTGAAAATTTTGAAATCGCCCTTAATGGGCTAAAATGATGAAAAATGATATTTTGGGCCACATGTGATAAATGGGCCATATGAGTTATTTGATAAAATTGGCCAAGTGTGATATGAGATGTGAAATGGGCCAAATTGTGAAATGGGCCAATTTGTAATATGGGCCAGATTGTAATAATTCTTTTATGGGCCTTATGTTGAAATTATTATATGTATGAATTATTATGCATGTTGTTTACATGATTGCATGGGTTGGGATATTTAACGAAGAGAAGTTCTGGTAGCTTTGCTACAAAATTTTGATGGCTTCGTGCCCAGTTTAATATATGGCATCGTGCCCAGTTTATTATGGCTTAAATGCCCAGTTGGTGTGTTGGCGGGGTGGGTGACTAAAGCTCCCCACAAGTGTGTTGGTTGGTATGGGTGGTGTGTTGCGGATGGAAATTTAGGTTTGGTTTGGGAATTGCATATCACATGCATACTATACATGTTAAATTGTTATATTGGAATATGGGCTTCGACCAAATACATGCTTTAATGGTTTTGGCCCAGTGGACTATAGTAAGTGGGTTACACACTGAGTTCTAAGTAACTCACCCCGTTTTCTTTACCTTTCTCAGGTAATGATCAGTAATGGAGGCTTGGACCGGGGATGACTTTGTGGAAGCCATACTACGACTGATGGTTTATATGAACTTTGAACTTCTTTTAAGTATTTTTATTTCAGTGGTGATGTAATAAGGCCTTTGGTATTATTTTTATGGATGTTTTACTCGTGGATGGATTTTAATTACGTTTAAGTAATTAAGTGGGTTTATTTAATTTTAAAAATTAAATAAAATTTTTTCCTCAAATTAAAAAAATATTATTTCGTAAATTTTTCTGTAAGAATTCCTTTAAGAATCTTGTTTTCAAATTTCTTTTGAGCTCTTTTAGACTGCTCGTAAATTTAAACCAAATATTTTCTAAGTTTCAATTTATAAACTCTTATGTCTTAAACCATATATTTTAAATTAACCTCGGTTTTTAATAAACTCTATTTCCAAAATAGTTTTGAGGATCTGTTTTCTTAAATCATTAAATGACTAAATGCATGTTCGTTTTATGTGACATACCAAATCTGGTCTTAAACGCATAGACTGGGTCTGGGGCGTTACAACAGCATTGCTGCAAAGCTCCCATTATAAAATCCTAGAATCATCAATGAAAAGGCATTAATCAATTTCAACCCTCGATTTCAACTTCGGCACACAGTTTATCCAACATTTGGGGTTTGTTGGTAATCGTAACCTTAACACCCCAACATGACATTTTGTTAGTGCTTTTGATTTCAACCTACAAATATCAATGTTCTACGTTGGAAAAACTTATACGGTTATGCCATCACATTACAATAATGGGTAATCCTAAGTGATTTTGATTGTAATGAAAGGTAAACAAGAAGGAATGATGTAGTCCTTACAACCTGCACCTGTGAAAGGATAACCTGTAACACCCCTAACCCGTAATCATCGCCGGTCTAGGGTTAAAGACATTTCATAATAATATTCAACGAATTAAATCAAAGTGTCCCTCAAATAGGTCTTTGAGACCTTAAACATGCTTTAAAAAGGGGCTGGGACTAGACCGAACACATACAAAAATTTTCAAAAATTAAAATTTTTTTCAAAGTTACAGAGGTCACACGCTTGTGTGGGCAGGCCGTGTGCCTCCCACGGCCTTAGACATGCCCGTGTGTCTAAGCCGTGTCAAAACAGGGCATATATACGGACTTGTCCACATGGCCGTGGACACGCCTGTGTGCCTCACCCGTGGTCGCTACTGACTTGCACCACATGGCTAGTCTCATGCCCGTGTGTCCAGCCCGTGGTCGAGTCTGACTTGTTTTGAATGCAACCACGAGGGACACAGTTGAGCCATACGCCCGTGTGCTCAACCATGTGGGCAATTATAGGTCATTTGTAATTCCAAAATGCCACCAACACCTTGGGTCATCCCTACAAGCACAATTAAGCATTGTTCCAAACACAATTGGCAACCAAAAACATACCAAATAGTCATCTTTTCAACTCATTCAAGTACACTTCAAACATACCAACTTATATGCCATTTAGCTCAACTTATTCACAAGCATTTCCAAACATGATTCATCCACAACTTACCACTACAATATGACATCTACTCATCAATAATATACCAACTTTGCATCAATAAATTTACCTTTACTTTAACCATTTCATTAGTCATTAAACCATACCAAACAAAACATCATACAACATGACTACTCATTCATGTCACAACTATTTATCTAGCCTTATCACATGGCTATATACATATCCCAAAAATAACTCAAAATGACTAGCCTATACATGCCATACTTTAGAATATACACTTTCAAAAGGTACCAAAGCAAAGTTGGGTAGTGTGATGACGATCCTCGACGATCCCCGAGCCTTCTTGTAGCTTTAACAATCTATAAAACAAAGCAAATACACACAAAGTAAGCTTTCAAAAGCTTAGTAAGCCATATACAAATAAACTTATCATAAATGCACATAAACATATTAATACAATGTCATTAATATTTTCCAATGGCAAATTCATAACATTTTCTTTGGCTCATTTGTTTAACCAAAGTTTACCAACATATCCTATCTCAAACATCTCTTTTACTCATATAATAGTCATACATATATCATATTTTATATCCACAAATCTATGAACATATCTCACTTAGGTAAATTCATATATATATATATATACTTACCTTCCATACACATACATAGTGTACAATTCAAAAGTACCTGATTTGTTTATACATTTCACATTTCTCAGAACTTGCACGTTGAACCATTCGAAATCAAATAGGATAATCGGAATAATCAGAATAGTCGTACAATGCCAACGTCCCAGACGTGGTCTTACATGTAACCAAATATCGATGCCACTGTCCTAGACAGGGTCTTACACAAAATCAGATACGATGCCAATGTCCCAGACATGGTCTTACACGTAAATCTCAAATCGGTGCCAACGGCCCAGACATGGTCTTACACGATATCACATATCGGAAACCTATGTCATGACATATGTAACCCTATCTATTCCTAGTTTCGTACGGGACTTCTCGGACCTTGATACATTGTCGATACTTCCTCAAATTTCATATATTTATCATCTCGTACACATTCATCACAATGAAATTTCATATGAACTACATAAATCATTACAAATACATTTATTTGTATATAAACTTACCTCGACGGAAAGAACAGAAACAAACGACTATTCAATTACTTTCAACTTTCCTCGATCTAAATTCGTTTTCTTCAGTTCTTGATCTATATATATTCAAATTTAACCCATTTTCAATTCAATCCAAAAAAAAAAAAATATTTAGGGCAATTTACAATTTAGCCTTCACATTTTCACATTTTAACATTTTAGTCCCTATTTCATAAAATCACAAAATACACAAAATTTCATATTACCCAAGCTTGGCCGAATATTCCCATGCTCAATACAAGTCCATACATTTCATTTATTTCACATTTTAGTCCCTAAAAATATTATTTTTTCAATTAGTCCAAATTATTCAAAATCATCAGAAATCCAAAGACAAAACATGTTAATCTAACCCATATATTTCATATTTCATCACCAAACATCACAAAGCTCATGAATTCATCAATGGCATATTTCAAAATCATTATCAGTTCACACAATTTAAGAATGGGTTTTGAAGAACACGAAGCAACGATTAGAAAACCGTAGATATTATCAAAAACCAAAGCAAAGCATGCCTTGAATTAAGCTTGATAGTAGCCGAAACCTAAGAACACTTTTATTATTTTCTTTCTTTGCTATATTCGGCCAACAAGATGAATAATGGCCTATTTTCATGCTTTCTGTTATATTAATTAACATATATTTTACAAATTACCTTAATGCCTTTAATGAATTAATTATAACATCTTATAAAACATGGACATAAATGTCCACTTACCTAATAGTGGCATAAAAACCTTTTAAGGACTTACAAATAAATTAAATCATAGCAACTTCGCATATTAACATATGGAATGCCACATTTACATTTTATACAATTTAGCCCTTTTCTCAAATTAAGCACACAAATGATCAAATTAAATCACGAAACTTTCACACATGCTAATTCACATACTATAAGCATGAAAAATATTATTTAAATATTTTTTGATTCTGATTTTTGGTCTCGAAACCACTATTCTGACTAGGGTCTAAACTGGATGTTACACAACCAACCATGGACATACAATTGGGGTTGATAATGAAGAGGGATCTGAATCCAAAAACGATCAAATCTAAGAGTTCGGGCTGAATGGTTCAAAAATTGCATTATATTTTGAACCAAAGTCGATTTCTACAGAACCAAAATATAGTGGTTCTAAAAGAGAAGGTCTAGAAAATGTTGGAGGAACCCATCTAGATTTCATGCCGTATGCACCTTCGACCCATATGCATAATGACGACCTCGATGCTGAAGGTGGGTTAGATTTTCTAGAACTCCCTTATAGAAGATTAGGCCATGCGAGTTCATCCTTAGTTGTTGACGATTTACAAGTTGGCATGGAGTTTTCCTCAAAAGATGCTTTTGTTGCTATAGTAAAGCAATACAACATAATGAACGAGGTAAACTTTTACGTTACAAAATCCCGATCGAAGAAATTTGAGGCCAAGTGCGCGATGCGTGACATCAAATGTTCTTGAAAAATAATGACATATGTGAGAAAGAAGACAGGGTTTTAGACCATTAAGAAATATAACGCTTCACATACTTATGTTGTCGCAGGTAAGGTGACATGGTCATCCAAGATTTTATTTTGCCCTCATATATGATGCTGACTTTCTCATTTTGAAGAACTCATGTTCTTGCAGGTATGACATAGGATCATTCTAAGTTAGATTTCGACATGATCTCCGGCATTATATTACCTATGGTGTAAGCAAGTCCCAAGATTTTTGTGTCAATTTTAATTGCCAATATCCATAGTTAGTACGATTAGATGCCATTGTATTACAAGGTGTGGCTCAAAAAATAGAAGGTTATCTAAAAGATGCATAACGGGTGGAAAAAAAATCATATAATGATTTATGGCAATGGTGTCAAGTTCTAACACGGTAAATACCAAGTTCCATAATTGATTTGCAAATAGAGCCTGTGTATTTCCATGATCGCTTGATCCATGGGAAAAAAAGGCTTTCCATCGTTTTTTCTGGACTTTCAAGCAATTTAGAACAACATTTTGGTATTGTAAGCCATTGGTACAAATTGACGACATGTTCATCTATGGGAGATATGAGCATCGGTTTTTGTTGGCTGTTGCACAAAATGATAATTGTAAAATCCTGCCAATTTTTTTTACAATAACACCGGTAGAATCTGTAGATGATTGGAATTTCTTCTTAACTCCCTTGAGAAGACATGTTATGTCGTAACTCAATATATGTGTAATTCTTATAAAAGACCTAAAATACAGACTGCAATTGAATGACATGGAAGCCTTTGGGATCGTACAGATCATAGGTACTGTCTATGACATAAAGGGCCTAACTGCATGGGTCAATACCATTCGGATGCTCAGCGGCTACAAGTTGTTAATTTGGGTATGTAGTTGCTACTATTTCCTATTTAATTGTTCAACATAAAATATTATTTGTATTCATGGACATATTGTTTATTTTATTCGACAGGATACGAGCTCGTCCAACATCATTTTCATGAAATGTTAGAGATGTTGCCGGCTATCAACGACTACAGTGCGGGGTACCTGGAAAACATACCCTTAGAGTAGTGGATTCAATTGTATGATAGTGATCTAAAATACAAGCATATGACAACTTACCTAGCAAAATGCATAAATTCTGTATTAGAGGGGACATGTCATTTGTAAATAACATGTGGTTAAAGAGACATGTTTCCGCGTTGCAGTATTATTTCCAAGCGATACGGAAAATATGTTGGATAGATAAATGGTGGTCACGTTTGGTGTGAGGATGTGATGAAAGAAATTAGAGAAAATGTAGAAAGAGTGAGCTCTATGTCTGCAGTATGTCACCCGCGTCCAACACATATCATTTTGGGTTACAGAGTTCAATAGACTTGACCAAGGTATTATCGGGGGATCATTTTGTGTTATACTTAAGACGATGTACCTGTGATTAGGGGAAAAGATAGACTAAGTGAGGTTATAGAGTAATTGTAGGAACCCAAGACATAAGAGGCCAACATGTCCACACTTGGGGGAAACATTGAGGATAAAACCTCATTAACACATTTATTCATTCTTTTGATAGACAATTTTTTTCATTACTTTGTATTTTTTTTTTGATAAATTGTGAATCTTGATATATTATTGATGTAAAATACAACAAAATACAATATAAGCACTTTTTTCATTTTCTTGTAGATTGCAAAATAAAGAGTATACATTATTGATATCAAATACATTATGGATGAAAATTTTTTAATACAATACAAATTAAAAGTTAACTAAAGGATGATTTACATGAAAAAAAATCATCGGTATCGTTGGCTCAGATGTGTGCCGCAACTCGGTGGGTGTCGATTGTGAGACAAATTACTTCATACAATTGGAGTTTCGACTCCTAATCTTCATCATCTTCGTCTTCACCTCAAGCTCCATCTCCACCTTCATCTTTTTCCTTCGTGGTTGAGTGCGATGTTCTCCTATGTTACCATCGTATTTCCTCTGTTCCACTAAGAGGTTGTTGCGAAGATGAGCCACCTCGATAGAACAATTACACCGGGTGGTTTTGCGACCTTCTTGGTGGATAAGTGTATGGTGTCGTATAACCCAGTTGTAGATAAAATGTTAGGATTATTGGAGGTGGTGGATATGTTAGGGTTGTTGTTGACATTGGTGTGTAATATAATGCTGGGGATGAAGGTGGTGTAAAAAACATACCTATAGAAGGTGTTGAAGCAAGGTACGGTGGTGCATATTGTGGTGTGTGTAAAAATAACAGGATTAGTGAAAGCAACATCGAAATAATATGAACTATATTGACCGGAAGGTGGTGCAACCTTCGATGCCTCACGTTAGGTTGGAGGTGATGATGGCCCCATCGAGGCATACACCCCCAACTTAGGATTGATATAGGGTCATCTTGGCCTCCTAGTACAACGTTTCCTAGTCTTTGCCTCCTTCGAAAACAGATATGACTTGTCGTAATGTCTAAACCATGACATGTAGTCCGGAGAGGTTGGCAATTCCGTAGTGAGAAATGGTTCGTAACTAGGTATGAAACCTATGCTCCAAAATGGTGATACATTGCTTGTGAAATTTAGCCAATCTTCGTCGATTCTTCCTCACAAGTTGACCTTTTTCAATGGTTCGATATCTTAGGGTGATGGCGAAATAGTTTGCCTAATCCTGAACTACCACATCACTCGATCAAATCCATGCATCTCCACCGTTGTGTAAAGTATAAATGGCACCTTCACGTTCTAGATATTCGGATTGACAAAAAATTTGGCTAGGATGTATGCTTGAATTCTTAGATTAGCGTATGACATCTATTCAAACTATAGTACAAAATAATAAATTTTATTATCTTCGAGCTTCTCCGCTAGTCCCACATGACTTACACAATTGTTCTAGCTATTTAAGTAATATGTTATTTCAAAAATATAAAAATGAAAAGTATTATGATAAATATATTATCAAATAAATTTTACCTTATTAGGAGTGAGAAAGTATAAGGGGAGTCGACTTGGGGACATAAAAGTGGTAGTCGATACCATACCCATGACTGCAGAAAGATTATGCAACCACCGATTTTAATTTTTTTGTAGTTGCATCACCCAGCACATCTCTCGGTGCAACATGGCCAGCACGACTAACCGCTAACAAAGTCGACCCGCTTATTTAAAGTCAACGAGTTGTAGTAGCTACCTTAAATGTACTAGATTTCAAGATTTATTGGGCATTAGAACACAACCGACTAACCTCAGGATGAATGCTCGGGTGTGTTGTTCTCTTTTAAGGGCACTCAAGATGTTGTTACGATAATTGAAATTATCTTCCAACCATTTCATCCCTATCCGGGTACCAAAATACTTGTTCGACACCTTGCCTAATAATTGCTCACAAATGTCGCTCCAATCTCCAGCAACCACTTATCCCGTAACGACTGGCCCATTCACTAGTAAATTGAGTTGTAAAGTTACGTCCTCGAGTGTGATTATACACTCATCGCATGAAAGATAAAATGTGTGTGTCTCAGGTTTTTATCTTTCCACAAATGTGTTGATAAGTGAAATACCCTTCACCTGTATTCAACCTTGAAATAGGGTTACAGAGCATTATCGAACTTACAAAACAATTAAACAACTATTTAACATACAAATGTTCAATTCAATCATTCACCATTCAATCTCAATCAATTTGTCCCTATTAAGAGCCTACGAGGTTTTAAACATGCTTCGAAAATTGTTCGGGACTAAATCGATAACTCGAGAATTTTTTCCAACACTTAGCAAATTTTTGCTTCAAACAAGGGACACATGCCCGTGTGGCCAGGCCGTGTGTCTTACACGGCCACCAGACACACCCATGTCACAGGTCGTGTGAAAAGAGGGGTACATACTGACTTGGGTCACACGACCAACCACACGCCCGTGTGTCTAGCCCGTATGCCCTTTGAAGTGGCCACACACGCCCGTGTACCAGGCTGTGTGTTAGGCCATGCCAATCCTGTAGGGTATACTGACTTATGCAACACGACCAAGTCACGCACCCGTGTGCTAGGCCGTGTGCCAATTAGGAGGGTATACTAACTTGTGCCACAAGGCTGATCACACGCCCGTGTGTGAGATCGTGTGGAGCATACTGACTCATTTTAATTTCAACACTAGGGGACACACGGCCATGTAACATAACCGTGTGTCACACACGGCTGAGACACACACCCGTGTCTCTACCTGTGTGGACAAAAATAGGGTATTTGCAAAGCCGTTTTGCCACCCTATTTTTACATACCTGCACTTATTGTTACAAATGATACCCTTAGGAAGAATCCACCTAGACTTCACTTGTTATCTAGCACTGAACTAGACGATTTATTCACTTGACTTGATCCGTAGGATTCCTTAATTTATATTAAACCCTTTCTCGAGACGAATAACGTCTAACCCTAGGTTGATTAATTGAAATCTCTTTCAAATTAAAACCCTTAAAATCATATTAACTCGATCTATGGACTCCCGTATTAGGTTTCACCCTAATCCGGCAAAATCTCGTCACCCTATCTCTAGGCGCGCCATCAACTCCACTTAATTATGCTAGATCTACACTTAAGTAGGGACTTTTGCTCCACCATCTAAGCACATTCAACTTGAATCAATATCCCGAAAATATTAACACAAGAATTAAGCACACATAATTAAGAACAAATCAAGTATTTATCATATAGTTTATAAAACAATAACAAGATTCGTCTTAGGTTTCATCCCCTTCAAGTATCTGAAGGGTTTAGTTCATAATGATAGAAAACATTAGAAATCCCTAAAACCCCCTGAAGGAATTGAAGGAGAAATCCACCATCTTGAGTAGAATTTCTACTTCTTGAGATGGATCAACTGACTATCTTCGAGTGTCCTACAAATCTAACCTTTCTGGCTCGACTCCTTGGCCTAGCTAACCGCTGGCTCTGGCAGAAGGTTTCTGCCGAACTCCTCGCTTAAGTTACCCTCTAGGGTGTTTATATAGACTTTGAGATGCTTTACTTTGCCCCTACATATCCTAATTCAAGTAGAATTCCTACTAGGATGTTTTAATAGGCTTTAGAATGTGTTTCTTTGCCTCCAAGAATCCTATTCCGAGTAAAACTCCTCTTGGTCGCGGTAGGGACACAGCCATGGCACACGCTCGTGTGAATCGATTTCAAGCCGTGGTCGAGTCTGCTGAAGAGACACACCCTTGTGTTTCAGGGTCCAGGCCGTGTTAGAGTAAATTAGGGAGGCACGGCCGTGTGGCCTTGGGCCCAGGCCGTGTCGATTTCTTCTTTGGCCTAATTTGGTCTGTTTTAGGCCTGTTTCTCGTTCTTTTCATCCCTAGGTGCTTTATTGAGTATAAAACATGAAAAGAAAGGATTAAGAGCACCTTTTTACACAATTCAGGGAATAAATCATCCAAAAGTATGCTAAATGTGGGATTAGAATATGTTACTTTTACGGTTTATTAAATACCCCCACACTTAAGCTTTTGCTTGTCCTCAAGCAAAATTATCAACTTAAAATTAGACGAACTTTCCACAATTCATAATTCTCATTAACAATGCCTCATCATAATTCATAGACAATTAATACATGGATAATTTAACTCAAAGACTCTTAAAGATTCAAACAATTCTAAGTCATACATTTGTAGCACAAAAACATAGGTGTTTCCTCTTATCTAAATAATTACCTTTGATTCAAAACCGACAAGGATTGACATCCTCACTAAAGATTCACTCAAAGCACTCGAAGTGTTTCAGGTTCAAGAATAAGCACTCATAAGTCAAACCTGAAAAGTTAATCCCATAGGCTTGCCTGAAAATCAAATCTCCACCATTGTAATATGGGATGATACACAAATCAAAAGGACTTTAATATGGTTGTAACGGGGCCTGGGTTAATGGTGTGGATAAAGGCTAAATTAGAAGGGTTAGAATTGAGATTGAATTGACAAATTACCTAACTTTAGAAAAATAAACTAATAACCTGAATAATTATATCACACAAAAATTTAAAATACTAATAATACGAGCTTCTTCTTCAAGATATTGAAATTAAACATGTAAACTCACTTAATTACAGAACTAATAATGAATATACTTCATTTTTTTAACACTAGCACAGATTACAAAAGAAAGAACTTTTATAACTGAAATAATATAATTGAGCAACTTATCAAATCAAGTCTCGATAGAAGGGTAGTCAAAAGGAATGGTGATAACAAATACGAGCGAGGTTTTGGGTTAATATTAGTAGGTGAATCAATAAAAAGGGTTGTTAGGATCAAAGAGGTTCACTAGGGGTTAATTATGTAGGTAGGTTTTTTAGTGGAGTGAGTGGATTAAAACCTAGGAGCCTTTATCATCTCAGTATATCAAATTAATAATGTGGTCTTGACATGTATAATCGAGGCAAGTTTTAGAATAACAATTCAGTGTTGACACACTCATAATCAATAAAGTGAGCATGAAAAAGAATATATGCTCTATAAGGCTCAAATCTCACAAAAATGATGGGTATTTTACATCAATCCCTGTAAATTTCAAACTTCAAGGTAATATTCAAATTCAATTCGACAACCTAGGAAATTTTTTATTCTTGAAAAATAGACTTATCATGCTTGATTCTCTAATATCTTAAAGTTTAAATCATCAATGCACAATTAACTATGACTTAATCTAAAACATATCAATAAAAATCATAAATTAAAAGAAATTTCCTCCTAGTTAGTAATATGAGAAACTTACTTTAGAATAAAGCATAATTCAGGTATTTGGGAATAATGCAAAAAGTTAGACAAACTTTCACCCCCCACACTTAAGCTCCTAATTAGTAATATGAGAAATTTACTTTAGAATAAAGCATAATTCAGGTATTTGGGAATAATGCAAAAAGTTAGACAAACTTTCACCCCCCACACTTAAGATGTACATTGCCCTCAATGTACAAAGATAGATAATATCAAAATAATCATAAAACCATAAGATTGGGAGAGAAGTGAAACTTCCTAAATTTTGGATGAAGTCAATGAAAAGAAACCGGATAAGATTGGAGGTGAACGTGGGAAGCGTCTCGAACCATTTGAAATTGAATCCTCGAAGCAGCCGTTCTGATTTTATTGTATCCTAGGCTAAATCTAAATTGTATGAAGAATAAGAAGAAAATAATAAAGAAAATAAAAATAAAAATAAAAATAAAAGTAAATAACGGAAAATGAAAGAAGAAAGACAACTGGAAAAGAGAAGGGAAGAAGAGGGTTTAAATAGAGATGCATCCCACGCCCGTGTTCCTTCTTGTGGTGCCCACACAGCCACGGCCACGGCCGTGTGCAAGGTTGTGTGGTCTGAAAATTTGCACTTTTGGTTTATTTGAATGCTAAAAAAGGAAAATAAAAATAAAATAAAATAAAAATAAAAAAATAAAATAAAAATGGGGTTAGTACTGTTGGAACGCCGGCACCTCCATAGCGCAGCGAAATAAAATTAATCCCGACGATCCAAACCATGAATCCATGTGTGAGGAACGAATCGGGGTGAAATAAAGGTTTCGAAATTACTGAAATTTCAATCGAGTGAGACAATGACGCCTCGGCAACAAGAGTTCGATTCTTGTCGAACCAAGCCGCAACCTTTACGATGTCGGCCTCTACGTAATCCACCGGTTTGACTATGAACGCGTAAATCTCCAAAATTGTTTTCAATGGGTTTTTTTATTTGCTTGACAGCTGCTAGACTTTTCTAAGCAAATTCTTAGGGTTTCTCTTCACTTATTACCTTTTATAATCGGTATTTCATATATGAATTATAAAATTAAATAAATATAATAATGTTTTAACCGAAAATTATAATTACATTAATTATACCCAAAAGTTATAATTACATTAATTATAACATGGATTTCAGTAAACTATATTTATTTAAATTTATATACAAACCAAATTCATATATTAATTCTCATTATGTGTACAACATCCTTGTACATATAATATATTCAATATTTGATTGCCCAATTAAATTAATTCTTTAATTAATTTAATTCATGTGACAATCAAACACAATACCAACTATGTTTCATTCCGTTCATTTCAACCATAGGGTGTGACCCTGTAGGTTCTTGTAGCCTTAGTAGTAATACTAGAACTATTCTAATGTCACAAACAATGAGTGGCATCTAGCAATGCATCATTGCTACCTAAGTTACAAGAAGTCATGATTCGACATAACTTTTTGTGATTAACTTTTCATGCATTAATCCTTAAGTCCTTTATCTCTGGAATAGATAGAAGTCATGGAATAGTAACACTTGTATAGTCCATCCCATGTTTCTTGATATCTTGAGTAGACTATGATATACAAATTAGTATGACATCTCATGTCAACTTATTTGAGCATGGCCATGCATTTCTAGTCTCACTCAATCAAGTGGCCTAAGATATTACTCCCATTATGTGGGAGGGACTTATCCTATATTGATCAACAATATCCCTCTACATAGATTATGGTATATCCAACATCAGCCTTTATAGAACAACCAGTTACGGTGTACGTTTGACTGTATCAAAATATACGACTCACGATGTTGGGATAATGATTATCTCAAGTCTAAGGATCATATACATAGTAATCACTATGAGCTATGAGTAATGTTGTGACAATTACATAATAATCCAAGAAACATACTCATAGTGGGTTAGTCCAATATGTTGTTCTCTACCACACATATTCATGCATTGATTTTGACACTCCATATCAATGACAACTCTTTATCATCAATCAACTACATGTTAGTCTTAATGCATTATTGTTGTCCTAGTCAACAATAATACTTGACTAAGGATATTTTAAGAATAATCATATTATTCTCAGGACATTATTATAAAATAGTTTATTTGTACACACAGAAGGAAAAACTGAAATAATAATGACAACGCTTTATATTAATAAACATGGTAAATCAAGTATGTTATTACAACCATCTCATGATTGATCTTTGGGCATACTCTTACAAGTACTTGGGTTGCCTCCCGAGAAGCGCTCGTTTAAAGTATTGAGCTAGACTTACCTGTTATTTGTATGGTCATGGTGGTTTGAGGAGGTGAAAATCCTTTCTCATGCGATCAACTCAGTTTTTGATATAAAGTTTAAGTCAAGTAGTGTTTAGCTCAAAAGTGCTGAATTTAGGATTGCTTACCTCGACTGTTCCGTATAGGAAGACATTAAGTACTTTAAAGGTGATTTCTTCATTTGTTTTGATGTCTGAAGTGGTGATTCGAGGGTCTTCCTTATTCATCAATACCTGATCCCCTATTTTGAATTGATTTGTTGTTCCTATCAGCTCGTCTGAGGGTTCCTTCGGTTTCACTTTGTGTGTTCCTAGTTTCTCTTTAAAGTGTATTTTCCACTTGTCTAGTTCATCGACATGAAGCCCTAGTTCTTCATGAATTATTTCTTTATGGGTATGAGGTCTAAGATTTTACTTAGCTAGGTGATTTCATGATGCTTCCTATAAAGAAGGTTGAACCAAATGGTTATCAATAGAATTAACGTTCGTACCTTTATTACTCGATGTACTAGCTGAGTCAAGAGCTTGAAGAGTGACTATTTCGTCGTCTACACGAAGTGTGAGTTCACCGAATTCTTCCTCTGTGTGGTCTTTCTTTATTGCATTGGGATATGGCACACGAGGTTGGTACTCTGTAATTGCCAGTTTTGGTATATCATGGCACACCTCAACCTTACCTTCACTTACCATAGGTTCTTCCCTTAGGTTTGGTACGTCTAACCTTCACTATCGTAAATGGCTTGATTTTGCTCTCTCGAGTTAGTTTCAGTATTGCTTGGCAAGCTTCCTTGTGGTAGTTTTGAGATCATCTTAGCAAGTTGTCCAACTGACTTAGTAATTTCCCCAACTGACTTAGTAAGTTCACCAACTTGGTTCTTGATCCCTTCAATTGATGTTTGTTGATTCTTAAGGGTGGTCTCAGTGTCTTGGAGATGGGTATCTGTGGCTGCCATGAATTTTCTCAGTATCTCTTCAATGCCCGACTCCTCTTCCTATTGGTGAGGTGGTTGTTGAAAATCTGGAGGGAGTTCCGGCCTTTGGCTATTTTGATCATCCCACGAGAAATTGGGATGGTACCTTCAACCTACATTATAAGTGTCATTATAAAAATTATTTTATGGTCAAGGATAGTTACCCGTATAGTGAGCTTGCTCGTTTTCCATGCCATATCCATAGGGTGGGTACTCAAGATTTGCCATGCCTCCTAAATTCAAATTATATTGTATTTCTGGGTGTACCTGCGAGAGACATTGATAATTATTCAGTGCCATCTTCTATAGACTAAAATTATCTGCCAAAACTGAATAAAAGAAAATTTAGCAAACTAATAAAAATTAAATTGCAGAAAATAATTAAAAAATGGCTAAAGTAATAAAAATAGGGCTTTCTTAATATTTTAGTTCCCCGGCAACGGCGCTAAAAACTTGATCGTTGTTTTGTTGAGTTTTAAAAATTATAATGAGAATGATCGAACCTGGAAACTAACTCTAACAATGACTTAAGGCAAGTGCACCTATCAAACAATAGTATAACTTAGGCAAGATCGGATTGTCGAACCCAAAGGAACTAAAAGTACTAATACTAACCTTCTTTCTATTATTTAGCCTAAATTAAGTGAAGTTGTTTGTTTAATCTAAAACTATCTGACTACTAAGCTAAAGATGCAAAGACAAAAAGAATGAATTGGGGAAATACTGTAGGGAAAACTTAGTTGATTAAGACGATACCCTGAGGAAGAATCCACCTAGACTTCACTTGTTATCTAACACTGAACCAGACGATTTATTCACTTGACTTGATCTATAGGATTCCCTAATTTATATTAAACCCTCTCTCGAGGCGAATAACATCTAACCCTAGGTTGATTAATTGAAATCTCTTTCTAATTAAAACCCCTAGAATCATATTAACTCGATCTATGGACTCCCATATTAGGTTTCACCCTAATCCAACAAAATCTCGTCACCCTATCTCTAGGCGCGCCATCAACTCCGCTTAATTATGCTAGATTTACTCTTAAGCAGGGACTTTTGCTCCACCATCTAAGCACATTCAACATGAATCAATATCTTAAAAATATTAACACAAGAATTAAGCACACATAATTAAGAACAAATCAACTATTTATCATATAGTTCAGAAAACAATAACAAGATCTTTCTTAGGTTTCATCCCCTTCAGGTATCTGAAGGGTGTAGTTCATAATGATAGAAAACATCTCAGAAGAAAAGGTAAAACAAAACATAAGAAATCCCTAAAACCCCCTAAAGAAATTGAAGGAGAAATCCACCGTCTTGAGTATAATTCTGACTTCTTGAGATGGATCAATTGGCTATCTTCGAGTGATTCCCACAAATCTGACCTTTCTGGCTTGGCTCCTTGGCCTAGCTAACCGTTGGCTCTGGCAGAAGGTTTCTGCCGAACTCCCCACTTAAGATGGCCCCTAGGGTGTTTATATAGACTTTGAGATGCTTTACTTGGCCCTTACATATCCTAATTCAAGTAGAATTCCTACTAGGGTGTTTGAATAGGATTTGGAATGTGTTTCTTTGCCTCCAAGTATCCTATTTCGAGTAAAACTCCTCTTGGCTGCGGTAGGGACACGACCATGGCACACGCCCGTGTGAATCAATTTTAGGCTATGGTCAAGTCTACTGAAGAGACACGCCTACGTGTTTCGGGGTCCAGGCCGTGTTAGAGTAAATTAGGGAGGCACGGCCGTGTGGTATTGGGCCCAGGATGTGTTGACTTTTTCTTTGGGCCAATTTGGTCCGTTTTAGGCCCGTTTCTCATTCTTTTCATCCTTAGGTGCTTTACTAAGTGTAAAAATTGAGAAAAAGGGATTAAGAGTACCTTTTTACACAATTCAGGGAATAAATCATCCAAATGTATACTAAATGTGGGATTAAAATATGTTACTTTTACGGTTTATTAGGTATTCAATAATTCTCATCAATAAGCATTCGAACTAAGTAATGCCATTTATTCATTTATACTTTTATTTCAAATAATTTACAAGTATTTTAAGATTCAATTCTAGTTATACGAACTTACCATGAGTTGCTATGGAAATTATTGACTATTCGTTCAGTTTTCCTTTTCCCCGATCTACACCTGATCTCAGCTTATCTTGACCTATATATTATCAAACGTAGCACATTAAAAATTCATTCTATTCAATTTGTTCAAAATTTCACTTTAAGGCATTTTTACACATTTGCCCCTAATATTTCACATCTTTTACAATTTAGTCCTTATTTCATAAAATCACAAATTCATCCAATTTAATCCAATATCACCATAGCTGAATTTCTCTAGTACTCATATTAGCCCATATTTCTCATTTATTCACACTTTTAACCACCACATTTCACATTTTGTCAATTTAATCCTTTTTGACATTTTTATCAAAAATCACTTTACAAAAAACTATTAATCTAACATTAAACCTTCCAAATCTATCATAATTTGTCAAATTACTCAAGCATTCAACGATGGAAACATGATAAATCTTTAACAGATTCAAAATCTAAGGTACGGGCTAGCTAGAATGCGAAGCAACGAACACAAAAACATAGAAATCATTAAAAACTGAGCAAAAACGAACTTACATGCACAAAAAGACCTAGCTGAACCTTCAAATACAAAAATGGAGTTCCTTCCTTCTTAAATTCGGTGGACAAAACAACTAAGGAAGATGATAGCTTTGTTTTTTAATTGTTTTACTTAACTTATTTAATAAATTACCATTTTAACCTTGTTAATTAATTACTTAAAACATTTGATGGATGTCCATCTTTGTCCACTCATTTTAAACATGGTATAATTACAACATAAGGATCTATGCTTTAAATATTTATAGCTATTAAACACCTTTAGCTATTAGAACATCACTTTTTCACTTTACGCGATTTAGTCCTTTTTACCGAATTGAGCATTCAAATGATAAAATTACTGAACGAAACTTTCACACAATCATTCAATAATACTGTAAATGTTAAAATAATAATAAAATAAAATATTTTGATCTCGTATTTTTGGTTTCAAAACCACTATTCTGATTTGACTAAAAACGGGCTATTACAATAGGTGTGGGATCCAATTATATGGGTGCCTTTAATGATATATTACCATTTGCAATTAAACGTAAAAGACGTGGTTGTCACCGATACAAATAAGATTATTTGCCATTATAAAAATCAATTAAAATGAATAAAAAAGAAAATTAAAACAACAAGAATTTTAGAAAAAATTAATGAAAAATTGAGAACTAAAAACTCGAGAGAATGGATGAATTGAAAGTATTAGGAGAAATAACTAAAATCAGTTAGTGTTCAACTGATTCTATAATCAGTTATCAACTCTGTTAAAGTTTTTGTTAAAGGACTACAAGTGTTTAAATACTTAAGCTTTGTAAATCAGTTGATAGTATGAAATGAATCTTTGAATGTTTTTATCTTCATTAGTTTTTCTAATATGGTATCAGAGTTTCTAAATCCTTTTGCTTTCGCATACAAGAAAGTAGTTATTTTGGTTTATGACAGTAATTTTTTGGCATGGAAGCTGCATTTTCTTCTTGTTATCAAGACACATCGGCTTCATTCGTTTATTAATAAGACAGTTATTGTGCCACCACACATAATCGTTGGCGAAGATGGTGTCTTTCTTGAAAATATAGCATATGTTCAGTATGAGTAGTAAGATTCTGCTCTCTCAGCGTGGCTTATCTCCATGGTAAGTTCCTCACATCATAACCAACTGATTGGTAGTTCTTTATCTATATATGATCTTTGGGAAGCTTTGACAAGAATATTTAACATTCAATCAACAACCAAGGCTATGAGGTATAGATCTCTTCTTCATAATTTCAAGAAGAATGATCTTTCGATATCGACATATTTGGCTGAAACAAAACACCTATGTGATTTCTTAGCCGAATGTAGTCAATATGTGTCAATAGAAGAGCATCAGTAAATAATTCTTAATAGCCTTCTTACAGAGTTCGATCATGTGGTCTCCATTATCACCACAAGTCGAGTTCCATTTGACCTACAGGGGATTACAATGGCTCTACTTAATGCCGAAGCACGACAAAAAGCTCATCTTTCTCAGGTTAGTTTCTCGGCTAATTTTGCTGAAACTGATAAGGCATTTTCTACTTCCGTCTCTTCTTGTGTATGTTGGAAAATCATCGCTACAATCTTTTAGGTCTAATCATCGAACTGGTTTTTCTCGTTGACAGAGCCGTGGTAGTGCTTGACCTCAGTGTCAGATTTTCAGAAAAATCAAACATCTTTGATGGTGGTGGAAAAAGTCTTAAAATTTATATAATGAATGATCGAGCCTAGAAACTAACTATCTTCACGTTTGAGGCAAGCGCACCTATCGAACAGTAGTATAGTTTAGTGGCAAGACCGGATTGTCGAACCCAAGGGAACCAAAAGTACTAGTACTAACTTTCTTCTTCTTATTTAGCCTAAGAATTAAGGGAATTGTTATTTAAACTAAAATTAACTAACTACTAAGCTAAAGATGCCAAGACACAGAGAAGGAATTGGGGAAATACTTGTGGGAAAACAAATTGATTAAGACAATACCCAAGGAAGAATCTACCTAGACTTCACTTGTTATCTAACTCTGAACCAGAAGATTTATTCACTTGACTTGATCCGTAGGATTCCCTAATTTATATTAATACCTCTCTCGAGGCTACTAATGTCTAACCCTAGGTTGATTAATTGAAATCTCTTTCTAATTAAAACCTATAGAATTTCATTAACTCGATCTATGGACTCCCATATTAGGTTTGACTGTAATCCAACAGATTTTCGTCATCCTATCTCTAGGGTTGTGATCAACTCCTCTTAACTATGCTAGATCTACTCTTAAATAGGGAATATTCCTCCTCTGCCTAAGCATATCAATACTTGAATCAATATCCTAAAATATCAAAGTAAGAATTAAGAACACATAATTAAGAACAAATCAAGTATTTATCATATAGTTCAGAAAACAATAACAAGATCCGTCTTAGGTTTCATCCCCCTCAGGTATTTGAGGGGATTAGTTCATAATCATAAAAGAATACATCTCAGAAGAAAATATAAAACAAAACATAAGAAAAATCCTAAAACCCCTTGAAGGAATTGAAGAAAAGATCCTCATTTTTTAGTATGACTTCGGCTTCTAGCATGGATCAACTAGCTTTCTTCGAGTGAATCCCACAATTCGGCCTCTCTGGCTTGGCTCATTGGCCTAGCTGAACGCCCCCTTCAAGTTTGGCCTCTAGGATGTTTATATAGGCTTTTGGAATGTCTTTCTTCTTTGCTACGGCAGGGACACGCGCGTGTGGCATGATCGTGTGAATCGAATCCAGCTCGTGGTCAGATCTGCTAAAGAGGCACGGCCGTGTGTCTCAGGCCCAGGCTGTGTTGATTTCATACTTTGGCCCATTTTCTTCAATTTTAGCCCATTTCTCGTACTTTTCATCCTCCGGTGCTCTCCTAAGTGTAAAACATGAAATTAAAGGATTAGGAGCACCAAATTCAACAATTCAGGGAATAAATCATCCAAAAGTACGCTAAATGTGGAATTAAAATATGTATATATTATAGTTTATCAATCTTGCTCGTCATTGTTACTATAAATATGAATCCACTTATGATGGTGAAGAAAACTCTAATTCAGTGTTGTCTGACCATCTGCACCAGTGTTCCAAAATCGTCATTCGACCCATATTTTTTATGTCAATCACAGTTCATCTGGGTCTGATCAGTCTTGATCTTCTTCAATTAGGTGTTATCAGTTTGGACCTTCTTCAACTAGGTGTTATCAGTCTGGGTATCTTTCCCTACATTCATCCAAATGTGATGAAATCCCTAATTCTAAATCTCAGTGCATTCATGTGGGTTCTTCACCTATCATACACGTGAATTTGGCTTCAGTTGTGGTCACTCCTACTATGGTGTCTGACTAGGTATGGTATCCGAATAGTGGAGCCTTAGCACATATGACTAGTAACCAAATCGCATTCACTGAATGTAACTCATGCACAAGACCAGGTACAATAATTGTAGGTAATGGTCATTAAGTTTCTATTTTTCATATTGGTAACTCTATTTTATCAAATGATTCTGATAAACTACTGCTTAAAAATCTATCATCTGTGCCTGATATACATAAGCATCTTTTATCTATTTTAAGATTTGCACAAGATAACAATGTGAATTTTGAATTTTGTCCCACCTATTGCCATGTGAAGGATCTGGAAACTCATAGGATAATACTTCAAGGTATTGAGTCAAATGGTTTGTATCATTTTTTCCCAACCACCATTGATTTTTCACTCAACATGGCAATGGCTGCTGTTGATGACATAGTTCAAAAGCCTGATTTTTTCAATCGTTGGCATAAGCGACTTGGTCATCCATCCTGCGATGTTTGTTAGGTTTTAGATTTTTGCAGTATTAGTGTACTTGAAGAAAATTTGTTTACTCTCTGTAGTGCTTATGAGCTTGGTAAAGGACATAAACTACATTTTTCTTCTTTTATGTCAGTATGTTCTACTCCACTTGAGCTTGTGGTAACTAACTTGTAAGGTCTTGCTCTGTGTTTCTCCTCTAGTTTTTTTTTTTTTGTATTGTATGTCTTTTGTGGATGTTTTCTCCAGGCATACCTGGATTTATTTTTTAAAAAATAAATCTGATGCTTTGCAAGCATTTTTATATTTCAAAGCACATGTTGATTTGCAACTAAGAGTTCAAATCAAACAGCTGTAGACTGATGGTAGGGGTGAATTTTGTAGTTTTGCTCCTTGTCTTCAAAAGTTTGGTATTGCACATCGCTTATCGTGTCCATACACATTTGAGCAAAATGGTCTGGTAGAAAGACGCCATCGACAGATCATAGAAACTGGTTTTGTGTTTTTTGCTCAAGCGTCACTCCCTCTTTCTTTTTAGTCTAATGCTTTCTACTATGCATTGCGTCTTATGAACCTGCTCCCTACAAAAGTGTTAGATAGGACATCTTCGATGAAACGTTTGTTTGGACATCAACCTGACTATGAATGGCTTAGAATGTTTGGTTGCTTATGTTATCCACTGACTCGGCCCTACAATCAACACTAATCATAGTTTAGATATACTCTTTGCACGTTTATTGGGTATGCACCGAATTATAAATTTAATGACTCAAAATTCACGGGCATTAGAAAAGTACATTACCGAGCCTCCGTCTTAGCGAAATGGGTTCGTAAAAATTTATTAGAAATATTTACGAGAATAGTTGTATGTTTAATTAGGTTTTAGATAGATGAATTTGACTTAATTAGGAGTAATTAATAAAAGGAATAAATTGAATAAAGGGTAAAAGTTGAATTATAGATTAAAAGAAAATAAAAAGGACTAAAAGGAAATTATACCAAAAGTATAAATTAAAGGCGATTTATCGTGAGGAAAATCTAAGATTTTTATGTTTACATTTTAATTATTATTATTATATATATATATATATATATAAACTAAAGAAACAAAAGAAAGGAAATAGAAACAAAATAGGGATGAAATAGAAAGAAAAGAAAATAAGAAATTTAGGGTTTTCAAGGTTCAACTTCAAATTGGTAAGCCAAATTAAGTCATTTTCTTGTAATTTTGGGTTTTTGAAACTAGAACAAAATACTATTAAGTATGTCTGAAATTTTGGAAGATATTAGATTTTTAGACCTTAAATTTTATTGAGTAAAAGTGTGAATTGGGGATTGAATTAATAGAATTTCTAACTAAAAGTGAGAGATAGATTAAATTGTAGAATAAGTTATAAATTTTGTATAATAGGGACTAAATTGAAATAAATTCAAAATTATGATTTTTATGCTTTGAAAATTGTTGTTAAGTTTAAGTTTAGTTAAAATTTGAGTAGAAATAAGGTATAAATTGAGGTAGAAAATGGATGAATTTAGTTAGGACTAAATTGAATTAAGGTAGAAATTGAATAGAAATTCAAGTATTTAATGTGAATTAATGTTGTATTAATCATTGTAAATTTATTTTAATTTTCGTAGCTAACTGATAAACCATAAAAGTAACACATTTTAATCCCACGCTTATCATGTTTTTGGATGTTTATTTATATAATTTTGTGAATTCGATGCTCCTAATCCTTTAATTTTGAATTTCTATACTTAGAAGAGCATAGGAAAGCGAAAGGAGTGGAAAACGGGCCAAAACCAGACAAAACGGGCCATCTTAATGATCCACACGGCCAAGTCAGAACTACATGGACATGGCACATGCCCGTGTGAACGACACGGGCTGGACCCGTGTGCCAACCCGTGTCGATTGTGAGTCACCCAAATTTCCACACGGCCTGGGCACGCTCACACGGAAACGCTTGTGTCCCTGCCGTACCCTGCTTTGTTTTCACGCAAAAAAAGTTAATTTTTAGGGTTTCTGAGCATTCTAAAGTCTATAAATACACGCCAGAGGAAGACCTAAGAGAACAAGCAGAGTAAATCGAAGAAATTACTCGAAGGAAGCCGTCGGAATCATCTTGAAAGCAGGATCTCATTCAAGATTGAAGATCTCCATCAAGTTCTTTAGAAGTTTTTGGGTTCTTTATGTCTTGTTGTTTTCTTAATTTTAAGATGTTTTCCTCCTACATTATGAACTAAACTCCCTAAATACCTAGGGAGGATGAAACCTATGATGAATCTTATTATTTAATTATTTAAATTACACGATAAATACTTTTTCTTATTTTTAATTATGTGTTATTAACCCTTGTTTTAATATTTTCAGGATATTAAGTGAAGATTGATTTGCTTATTCAGTGGAGCAAAAATCATTGTTTAAGAGTAGATCTCGTATAATTAAGCGGAGTTGATTGCAACCCTAGAAATAGGATGACATAAATCTGTCGGATTAGAGTCAAATCTAATAAGGGAATCCATAGGTCAAGTTAATGCGACGATAGGGGTTTTAATTAGAAAGAGATTTCAATTAATCAACCTAGAGTTAGTTGTTCTCAGTCTCGAAAGAGATATTAACATAATTTAGGGATTTCTACAGATCAAGACAAGTGAATAAATCGGTTAATTCAGAGTTAAAATAATAAGTGAAGTCTAGGTCGATTCTTCATTGGGTATTGTCTTTATTCATTGGTTTATTCGATTACTTTCTTCTCTTTCTGTTGCGTTCTTAGTAAATTAGTTAGTTAAATTTTAGATTAAAATAAATCCCCTTAATTATTAGGCTAAATAATAAAAAGATAGTTATTACTAGTAATTTTTGTCCTTGAGGATACGATTTCCAGACTCATCAAAGCTATACTACTGTTCGATAGGTGTGCTTGCCTTTGTCGAAATATTAGTTAGTTTCGAGCCCATCAAGTTTTTGGCGCCGTTGCTGGGGACTAGAATATTAGGAACGCTTAATTTTTATTAATTTAGCCATTTTTATTTTTATTGCAATTTATTTTTGTTTTTATTTTAATTAGTATATTTTATTTGCTTCTGGCAGGTATTTTTAGTTTATGACTACAAGGAACCCGTCAGGACCCCTTCTTTTTGACAGTGAGATTGGTAGTACAGCTCGCAGAAACCTTAGAGAAATAAGGCGAAGTTTACATTATATAGAGGAAGAGCAAGAGGACGATACCAATACTACTGAGGAGATGGCTGATAATAATCTGCTAACCCTTTGGTTGCCGCAAATCCGATGAATCAAAACCCTACTCCTCGTACTATGTACGATTATGCTAAGCCCAATTTAACTGGGGCTGAATTGAGTATTGTTAGACCTGCTATTGCTAGAGGTATAAGGACTTATTGAAAAGTTGCCCTCACTATATGTTACCTTTATGGCTATAGGTTCAAACCTTCTACAACGGTTTAAACCCCTCAACTAGGCAACTGATTGACACAGCCACCGGCGGTACTCTAAATAATAAAACCCCTGAAATGGCTTATGAGCTTATAGAGGAGATGTCACTGAATAACTATTAGTGGCAAGTCATGAGAACAAAGCTGACGAAAGCTGCTAGTGTTTTCAACCTCGACGCAGTCACCATGCTATCAAGCCAGGTAGAGCTCTTAAATAAAAACATTGATGGTTTATGTGTTTCTACGCAGGTACATCCGGTGATGCAATGCGACACAAATGGAGGAGGGATGAACATCACTGAATATCCATCCTACAACCCGAGCACTGAGAATGAACAAGTTTACTATATGGGTAACAATTCTAGACCTCAGAATAATCACTATAGTAACACTTATAATAGAGTTTGGAGGAACATCCCAATTTCTCATGGGGTGGTCAGGGAAATCAAAGACAACAATCCTCCCCAGGCTTCCAACAATAACCCTACCAACAGGAGAAGAAGCCGAACCTTAAGGAAATGCTAACAAAATTGTCAGAAAACCATTTTCAAAACAACCGAAATGACACTCAAAAATTAGTAGGCATTGATTCAAGGGCTCGAGATCCAAATAGGTTAGCTTGCTAAACTGATCTCAAAACGACACAAGGTAGCTTGCCGAGTAATACTGAACCTAACCTAAGAGAGCAACTCAATGCCATCACCGTGCACGACAAAGAAGGGTTAGTGGAATCTGAATCTGAACCAAGGCAAGAATCTATGGTAAGTAAAGGTAAGGTTGGGGTAAGACATAGTGCATAGAAATCGATATGTAAAGAGCACAAACCTCGTGTGCCATATCCTAACGCGAAGAATAAAGACCATACTAATAAGCAATTTGGTAAATTTCTTAAAATATTAAAAAAAGTTACATTTTAACTTACCGTATATCGAAGCTCTTTCGCAGATGCCCAACTTAATTAAATTTTTAAAGGAGCTTCTAGAAAACAAACGGAAGTTAGATGATGCGTCGTAGGTGGAGCTAAACGCAGTCTGCTCAGCCATTTTACAGAATAAAATACCTAACAAATTAAAGGATCCAGGGAGTTTTACTATTCCTTGTTTAATTGGTAGTTTAGTTGTTAACAATGCCTTGGCTGACTTAGGGGCAAGTATTAACGTCATACCCTATAAAATGTTTAAGCAACTAGGTCTTGGGAAACCTAAACAAACTAGGATGAGCATTCAACTAGCAGATAAAACTATTAGATTTCCTAGGGGAATTGTTGAGGATGTGCTTGTAAAAATTGATAAATTTATATTCCCAGTTGACTTTATTGTTTTAGACATGGATGAAGACAATGACGCACCTTTAATCTTAGGACGACCCTTTTTAGTAACTGCTAGAACTATAATTGATGTTGGCACAGGAGAATTGTTACTTCGTGTAGGTGATGACACGGTTAAACTCCAAGCTCGTGATTCTATTAGAATATCTAGTGATCGAGATGATACTACGAGTTCTGTTGATGAAAGTAACGTTGTAGCTAAAACTTCTTTTTAGGAAACCCCTAGAAAGAAAGTGATGGAACCACATTCTATCCTACGTGACAAACACAGAACGACTTATGAGAAGTGAAGGCTTCGAATCGATGAACTAGATGAATGGAGGACACTTGGCAAGGAGAACCTAAGAATACACGAAAAAAACTAAAGCAACTCCATAACGAGCTTAAAGGTGGAAAAAATCACTTCAAGGTTGGGGACTAGGTACTGTTGGATAAAACTGACCCTTGAATAATCGTTGCAAAGCTTAATGCAAACGAAGCGACTTCTTTTACGGTACTCAAAGTCTTTCCATACGGGACAGTCAAGGTAACTCATTCTAATTTCGGCACTTTTAAGGTAAATATTACTCAACTCAAATCGTATGTTGATAATAGAATTGATAGCAAAAAAGAGGAGTTTCGACTCCGTGAACCTTCATAAAGTGATGAACATAAGGTAAGTCTAGCTTAAGACTTGATATAAGCGCTTCTCGAGAGGCAACCCGAGCACTAACCCTACTAAGTAGTTTATTTTTACTTTCGTTCATGTTTTAATGCAGGTTTTTGTCCCACACGGCCTGGACACATGGACGTGTCCCTGGTCATGTGGATCCTGGGACTTAGTTTTTAAATTTAAAGAAATCAAAAGTGAGGTACACGGCCTGGTGACATGGCCGTCTCACCCACACGGCCTGGACACGCGGGCATGTCCTTTGCCGTGTGGATCCTGAAGTTTAAAATCCCCAAAAAATCGACAGAGACGCGGCCTAAATTTTGGCCACACGGGCATGCGACATGGCCGTGTGGACCACACGGCCTAAATTTAGGCCACACGGGCGTGTCTTAGGTCGTGTGAAAGCTGGAGCTTAATTTTTTAAAATTTTAAATTTTAAAACAAGTCAGGGGGCTCTACAGGCAACACACACACCATGTGTGAGGTCACACGGGCGTGTGGAATTCCACACAGACGTGGGGGAAGCGAATGATTTTTCTTTTTCTTTTTCTTTTTAGTCTATTTTCCTTTATGTTTCATATCATATTTTCAAAGGACTTATCTTTTATATTTTGAACTATGTTTTTGTTTTTTTTATAATTATTCCTAATTGAGTAATCCCTTAATCTTCTTCCACAGTTGTGTTTATTTTCTTAATAGTTGCTCAAAATCATGCACTTCACTTTGTTACATCTACAATTCCGTGTTCATTATTCCACGAATTTCATCTAAAATTCAGGAAGTTTCACTTCTTTCCCTCTCTTATGATATTCTTATTATATTGTCATTATCTATTTTGGTACATTGAGGACAATGTACATCTTAAGTGTGGAGAGGTTAATTATATCATTATTAAAAAATCCACGAATTATGTCTTGTTCTTAAGTAACTTTCTCGTATTACTATTAGAATAAAATTTTATTGATTTATGATTTTTATTGACATGTTTTGGATTAAGTCATAGGTAATTGTGCATTGATTGTTTAAACTATAAGACATTAGAGAATCAAACATGATAAGTTTATTTTCAAAATTAAAATTGCTAGGTTATTTCCCTAAATTTAAATATTACTTTGAAGTTTGAAATTTTCAAGGTTGTCATAAAAAACCGTAATTTTTGTGAGATTTTGATCCTTTAGAGCATACAATTTTCTTACTCACTTAATTGGTTATGAGTGTGTCATATATTGATTTGTTATTCTAGAACTTGCTTCGATTATACATGTCGAGACCACACCTTTGATTTGATATATTGAGATGATAAATGCACCTAGGTTTTAACCCACTTATTCCATTAAAAGCCTACCTTCATAATTAACCCTTTGTGAACCCCTTTGAGCCTAATAAACTTTTTCTTGATCTACCATTAATATTAACCCAAAACTTATTCGTTTTGATTCATTGAGAATTTTTCCTATCGTATTAACCCTCTTTTTTTCGAGATTTGATTTGGTCAGTGATCGTTGTTTTGTCGAGTTTTAAAATTTATAAAAAGAGAATGATCGAACTTGGAAACTAACTCTGACAATGACTTAAGGCAAGTGCACCTATCGAATAGTAGTATAGTTTAGGCAAGACCGGATTTTCGAACCCAAAAGAACTAAAAGTACTAATACTAACTTTCTTTTTATTATCTAGCCTAAAATAAGTGAAGTTGTTGTTTAATCTAAATTTAACTAACTACTAAGCTAAAGACGCAAAGACAAAAAGAATGAATTGGGGAAATACTGTAGGGAAAACTCAGTTGACTAAGATAATACCCTTAGGAAGAATCCACCTAGACTTCACTTGTTATCTAACACTGAACTAGACAATTTACTCACTTGACTTGATCCGTAAGATTCCCGAATTTATACTAAACCCTCTCTCGAGGCAAATAACCTCTAACCCTAGGTTGATTAATTGAAAACTCTTTCTAATTAAAACCCCTAGAATCGCATTAACTCGATTTATGGACTCCCATATTAGGCTTCACCCTAATCCGGCAAAATCTCGTCACCCTATCTCTAGGCGCGCGATCAACTCCGCTTAATTATGCTAGATCTACTCTTAGGCAGGGACTTTTTCTCCACCACCTAAGCACATTCAACTTGAATCCATATTCTAGAAATATTAACATAAGAATTAAGCACACATAATTAAGAACAAATCAAGTATTTATCATATAGTTCAGAAAACAATAACAAGATTCATCTTAGGTTTCATCCCCTTCATGTATCTGAAGGGTTTAGTTCATAACAATAAAAGAAAACATCTCAGAAGAAAAGATAAAACAAAACATAAGAAATCCCTGAAATCCTTGAAGGAATTGAAGGAGAAATCCACCATCTTGAGTAGAATTTCGGCTTCTTGAGATGGATCAACTGGTTATCTTTGAGTGATTCCCACAAATTTGACCTTTTTGGCTCAGCTCCTTGGCCTAGCTGACTGCCAAAAGCCTTGGCAAAAGGTTTCTACCGAACTCCTCGCTTAAGTTGCCCCCTAGGGTGTTTATATAGACTTTGAGATGCCTTACTTGGCCCCTACATATCCTAATTCAAGTAGAATTCCTACTAGGGTGTTTGAATAGGCTTTGGAATGTGTTTCTTTGCCTTCAAGTATCCAAATCTGAGTGAAATTGCTCTTGGCCGCGGCAGGGACACGCCCGTGGCACACACTCGTGTGAATCGATTTCAAGCCTTGGTCGAGTCTGCTGAAGAGCCACGCCCATGTATTTCGAGTCCAGGTCGTGTTAGAGTAAATTAGGGAGGCACGGCCGTGTGGTCTTGGGCCCAAGCCTTGTCAATTTCTTCTTTGGCCCAATTTGGTCCGTTTTAGGCCCGTTTCTTGTTCTTTTCATCTTTAGGTGCTTTCTTGAGTATAAAGCATGAAAAGAAAGGATTAAGATCACCTTTTTACATAAATCAAGGGATAAATCATCCAAAAGTATGCTAAATGTGGGATTAAAATATGTTACTTTTACGGTTTATCAAATACCCCCACACTTAAGCTTTTGCTTGTTCTCAAGCAAAATTCTCAACTTACAATTAAAATGAACTTTTCACAATTCATAATTCTCATTAACAATGCCTCATCATAATTCATAGATAATTCATACATGGATAATTAAACTCAAAGAATCCTAAAGATTCAAACAATTCTAGGTCATATATTTTTAGCATGAAAACATAGGCGTTTCCCCTTATCTAAATGATTACCTCTGATTCAAAATCGACAAGGATTGAAATCCTCACTAAAGATTCACTTAAAGCACTCGAAGTGTTTAAGGTTTAAGAAAAAGCACTCATAAGTCAAACCTAAAAATTTAATCCCATAGGCTTGCCTGAAAATTAAATCTCCACCACTGTAATATAAGATGATACACAAATCAAAAGGTCTTTAACAGGGTTGTAACGGGACTTAGGTTAAAGGTGTGGATAAAGGCTGAATTGGAAGGTTAAAATCGAGATTGAATTGGTAAATTACCTAACTAGAAAAATGAACTAATAACCCGAATAATTACATCACATGAAAATACTAATAATACGAGCTTCTTCTTCAAGATATTGAATTTAAACATGTAAGCTCACTTAATTACAGAATTAATACTGAATATACTTTGATTTTTTTGGGAACAAATAAAAAATTTAATAAGAAAGAACTTTAACAACGGAAATAAAGAACATAGTTAGGCAACTGCTGAAATCAAATCTCGACAAAAAGGTAGTCAAAAGGAATGGTGGTAACAAATATGAGCGGGGTTTTGTGTTAATATTAGAGGGTGAATCAAGTAAAAGGGTTGTTAGGCTCAACGGGGTTCACTAGGGGTTAATTATGAAGGTAGGGTTTTTAGTGGAGTAAGTGGGTTAAAACCTAGGTGCCTTTATCATTTTAGTATATCAAATAAAAAATATGGTCTCAACATGTATAATCGAGGCAAGTTCTAGAATAGCAATTCAGTGTTGACACACTCATAATCAATAAAGTGAGCATGAAAAAGAATATATGCTCTATAAGGCTCAAATCTCACAAAAATTATTGGCATTTGACATCAATCCCTGTAAATTTCAAACTTCAAGGTAATATTCAAATTCAGTTCGACAACCTAGAAAATTTTTTATTCTTGTAAAATAGACTTATCATGCTTGATTCTCTAGTATCTTAAAATTTTAATCATCAATGCACCATTAATTATGACTTAGTCAAAAGCATATCAATAAGAATCATAAACCATCAAAAATTTCATCCTAATTAATTAGTAATATGAGAAAATTTCTTAAGAACAAGATATAATTTAGGGATTTGAGAATAATGCAAAATGTTAGGCACTTTTACCCCCCCGGACACTTAAGATGTACATTGCCCTCAACGTACAAAGATAGATAAATAATCATGTGATACTGAAATCAAAAGAGAAGGGAAGAAGTGACACTTCCTAAATTTTTTTTGGGATCACTATTCCCAGCCCGATTTGGAGGAGAAGGCGGTGGTGCTGTGGTGGATGCCAACAATCACAGTGCTAGATGAAGAAATTGGGAAACTCGTGAAGGATTAGCCAACAATTATTAAGACACATTTAAAATAAACTAATTATGTATTTAAGGACAAGAAAACTAAAGGGAAAGAAAACAGAAAGTAAGATAAATTTAACATAAAATATGAATGGACTGAGGAGTCTTTATTGTTGGATGGTTCGCGAGGTGGGTGTGATTTCTAAGGCTGTGTTGAGCCAGTGGTCGTGGTTCCAGTGTGATTTCCTAGCAGCCTGAAGAACCTAAAACCAAGAAAATAAGATAAACTAATTTAAGAAGAAGAGAAGTAACAATAAGGAAAATAAAGGAGACGAGAAGAATAGAAGAAAAATTTTATGGTCTCAAAGACCCTTGGCTTGTCGAGTAGCTGAAATGGCCGGCATGAACTTATGTAGATCGGTCTCCTTTGAGGAGACTGCGCTTGGCTTTTTCCGCTTCTTTGACATGGTTCTGGTGTAGCTCAAGAGTATATAGAATTGTTAGGGAGGGGAGAAATTTGAGAAAAAGAAGGAAGGAAGAAGATAGGGAGTCGGTAAGAGGGAAGGGAAAAGGGGTAGCTTTAAATATAGTTTCAAGTCTGGTACTTCCCCATGCTCGTGTACCGTGGGCATGTTGTTTCACACTGCGGCCTCGCACGGCCGTGTGTTTAGGCGTGTTAGTGATAAGTCAGTGTCATCCACAGCCGCGTCGCACGGCCGTGGCATTTTGTTGATGCCCCTGTGGTGGTGGTTGGAGTCCATGACTCGAAGATTTGATTATTTCTAACTCGTACCTCTTCTGCAATTGTTAGTACGGAGATTCTGTACTTCTACGGCCATGGCCACGGCAGTGTGCAAGGCCGTGTGGTCTGGAAATCTGCACTTTTGTTTAGTTTAAAACTAGGTGTTTAAGATGGAGAGAAGAAAAGAAACTAAAATGAAAATAAATGTGTAAATAAATAGGGTTAGTGCTCGGGTTACCTCCCGAGAAGCGCTCGATTAAAGTCTTAACCTAGACTTTCCTCGTATTCGTAAAAATCATGGTGGTTTAAAAGTTTAAATATCTTCTCTCATGCTATCAGTTCTATTTCCTTGATAAAATTTAAGTCGAGAAGCGTTTACCTTAAAAGTGCCGAATATAGGATTGTTTACCTCGACTGTTCCGTATGGGAAAATATTGTGTACCTCAAGAGGGATTTCTTCGTTCGTGTTTAGGTCTGATGTAATGATGTGAGAATCTGTTTTATTTAACAGTACCTGGTCTCCTATTTTGAAGTGGTTCGACGTTCCTATGATCTTTTTTGTGGTCTGCTTTGGTTTTGCTTCGTGAGGTTCCGATTCCTCCTCAAAGTGTGTCTTCCATGCTTCTAATTCGTCGACCTTAAGGCTTCGTTCCTTATATAGCTCTCCTTTATTTACACGAGTCTATGATCTGGCTCAGGTCTATGGCTTTGTGGTGGATCCTGTGGTGAAAGGTGAACAAATTGGTCATCAATTGAATTTTCATTCTCACCTTCATCAATTGATGTCTTGGTCGAGTCAAGAGCTTGTAGACTGATCAATTCATCACCTACATGAAGAATGAGTTCTCCTGTGCCAACATCAATTTTAGTCCTGGCAGTTGCTAAAAAGGGTCCTCCTAAAATTAAAGGAATCGAATTATCCTCAAACATGTCTAAGACAATGAAATCTATTAGGAAAACAAATTTATCAATTTTTACAAGAACATCTTCGATAATACCCCTAAGAATTCTAACAGTTTTATCAGCTAATTGAATACTCATCCTAGTTTGTTTGAGATTCCCTAGACCTAGTTGTTTAAACATTTTATAAGGCATGACATTTCTACTTGCCCCTAAATCAGCTAAGGCATTATCAACAGTTAGTCTACCAATTAAACATGGAATTGTAAAACTCCCTGGATCTTTTAACTTTCGCGGTAGTCTATTCTGTAACATTACTGAGCATGCTGCGTTTAATTCCACATGTGGCTCCTCGTCTAACTTACGCTTGTTCGTCAAGAGTTATTTTAAAAATTTCCTTGAATCTAGCATCTGTGAAAGAGCTTCAAGAAGCTGTAAGTTAATATGTAATTTCTTTAAAAGTTTAAGAAACTTATCAAACTATTCCTCTGTACCATCTCTCTTCAACGCTTTGGGATAAGGCATGCGAGGTTGGTACTCTTTGATTATCGGTTTTGCCTTTTCTTGGGTTACCTCAACTTTACCTTCTTCTACCTCACTTTCTTGTATTGAATTGGGTTCATCTAACCCTACATTTTCCTGAGCTGTTATGGCTTGGATTTGCTCCTTTGGGTTAATCTCAGTGTTGCTTGGTAGACGCCCTTGCGGTCATTCAGAAATTAAATTTGCAAGTTGTCCAACTAACTTAGTAAGTTCCCCAACTTGGTTCTTGATCCCTTCAATCGATGTCTATTGATTTTTAAGTGTTGTCTTAATGTCTTGGAAAAGGTTTTCTGTGGCTGCCATGAATTTTGTCAGCATCTCTTCAAGGTTCGGCTTCTTTTCCTGTGGATATGGCTGATTTTGGAAATTTTAAGGAGATTTTTGTCTTTGATTTCCTTGATTTCCATGACCTCCCCATGAAAAATTTGGGTGGTTCCTCCAGCCTGGATTATAGGTATTACTATAAGGGTTATTATTAGATCTGAAATTATTACCTATATAATTCATCTGTTTGCTTTCTATGCCTGGTTGGTAGGGAGGGTACTCAGGATTCGCCACAGTTCCACTTGCGTCGCACTGCATTACTGGATGTACCTACGAAGAACACAAAATATCAAACTTTTTATTCATCATCTCTACCTGTGTTGATAGCATGTTTACTGCGTCGAGGTTGAAAACTCTTGCTGATTTTTTTGGTTTTGTCCTTGTAACCCGCCATTGATAGTTATTTAGCGACATCTCTTCAATAAACTTGTATGCTGCTTTAGGAGTTCTGTTGTTCAGGGTTCCACCGGCAGCTGGATCAATTAGTTGCCTCGTTGAGAGGTTTACACGGTTATAGAAAGTTTAGACTTGGAGCCATAAGGGTAAACCATGGTTCGGACACCTTCTCAAGAGATCCTTGTATCTCTCCCATGCGTCGTATAATGTCTCTAAATCCATCTGTACAAAAGAAGAGATATCATTCTGTAATTTGGCTATTTTGGTCGATGGGAAATATTTTCAAAAAAAATTTCGGTCATTTGATCCCATGTAGTGATTGACCCTCGTGGTAACGAGTTCAACCACTGTTTGGCTCTATTCTTTAATGAAAAGGGAAATAACTGAAGACGTATGGCATCATCAGAAATGCCATTTATTTTGAAGGTATCACAGAACTCTAAAAAATTACCTATATGGGTATTCGGGTCTTCGTCCTGCAAACCATCAAATTGAAAAAATTGTTGAACCATTTATATAGTGTTAGGCTTTAATTCAAAATTATTAGCAGCTATAGCAGGCCTAACAATACTCTATTCTGCTCCTATTAAATGAGGTTTAGCATAATCATACACAGTACGCGAATCATTTTTTTCTGCCACATCTTGTGGTGATGGATTATTCTCTTCTATCCCTTCAGTAGGATTGGATCTACCTTGTTGTTCTTCTTCTGTGTAATTTAGGGCTCGTCTAATTTCTCTGCGATTCTTGGGAGCGGTAGCTTCAATATCACTATCGTATACTAGGGGTCCTTTCGGGTTCCTTCTAGTCATAAACTAGAGATACCTGCTAGGAATAGAAAGAAAAAAAATTTAGCAAAGTAAAAAGAAAATAAACTAAAAATAAAAGTAAAATAAAAGTAAATTTTGAAAATAAAAAGAGTGGCTAAAGTAATAAAAATAGAGCTTTCTTAATATTTTAGTTCCCCGACAACGGCGCCAAAAACTTGATCGTTGTTTTTTCGAGTTTTAAATTTTATAAAAAGAGAATGATCGAACCTGAAAACTAACTTTGACAACGACTTAAGGCAAGTGCACCTATCGAACAGTAGTATAGCTTAGGCAAGACCAGATTGTCGAACCCAAAGGAACTAAAAGTACTAATACTAACTTTGTTTTTATTATCTAGCCTAAAATAAGTGAAGTTATTATTTAATCTAAATTTAACTAACTACTAAGCTAAAGACACAAAGACAAAAAGAATTAATTGGGGAAATACTGTAGGGAAAACTTATTGATTAAGACGATACCCTTAGGAAGAATCCACCTAGATTTCACTTGTTATCTAACACTGAACCAGACGATTTATTCACTTAACTTGATTCGTAAGATTTCCTAATTTATATTAAACCCTTTCTCGTGGCGAATAACGTCTAACGCTAGGTTGATTAATTGAAATCTCTTTCAAATTAAAACCCTTAGAATCGCATTAACTCGATCTATGGACTCCCATATTAGGTTTCACCTAACTGTAAAATCTAAATCACCCTATCTCTAGGCGCGATCAACTCGCTTAATTATGCTAGATCTACTCTTAGGCAGGGACTTTTGCTCCACTACCTAAGCACATTCAACTTGAATCAATATCCCGAAAATATTAACACAAGAATTAAGCACACATAATTAAAAACAAATCAAGTATTTATCATATAATTTAGAAAACAATAAAAAGATTCATCTTAGGTTTCATCCCCTTCATGTATCTGAAGGGTTTAGTTCATAATAATAAAAGAAAACATCTCAGAAGAAAAGATAAAACAAAACATAAGAAATCCCTAAAACTCCCTAAAGGAATTGAAGGAGAAATTCATCATCTTGAGTAGAATTTCAGCTTTTTGAGATGGGTCAACTGGCTATCTTTGAGTGATTCCCACAAATCTGACCTTTCTGGCTCAGCTTCTTAGCTTAGCTAACAGCCAAAAGCCCTAGCAGAAGGTTTCTGCTGAACACCCCGCTTAAGTTGCCCCCTAGGGTGTTTATATAAACTTTGAGATGCCTTACTTGGCCCCTACTTATCCTAATATACTAGGGTGTTTGAATAGGTTTTGGATGTGTTTCTTTGCCTTCAAGTATCCAAATCTGAGTGAAATTGCTCTTGGCCGCGGCAGGGACACGCCCATGGCACACGCCCGTGTGAATCGATTTCAGGCCGTAGTCGAGTCTGCTAAAGAGACACGCCCGTGTATTTTGGGTCCAGGCCGTGTTAGAGTAAATTAGGGAGGTACAGCCGTGTGGTCCTTGGCCCAGGCCGTGTCGATTTCTTTTTTGGCCCAATTTGGTCTGTTTTAGGCCCGTTTCTCGTTCTTTTCATCCCTAGGTGCTTTCCTGAGTATAAAACATGAAAAGAAAGGGTTAAGAGCACCTTTTTACATAAATCAAAGGATAAATCATCCAAAAGTATGATGAATGTGGGATTAAAATATGTTACTTTTATGATTTATCAGTCAGTTGCCTAACTAAGTTTTTTATTTCAAGTGTTAAATTCTTTCTTATTATTGTAAAAAAAAAGAAGAGGAAATATATATATTCATTTATTTTAATTATTACTAGTTCTAAGTTATTTGAGCTTAAGTGGTTAATTTCACATATTGAGTAGAAGCTCGTGTTATTTCAATTGATGTAATTATTGAGTATTAGTTTATTTTTCTAGTTAGGTAAATTGTCAATTCAATCTCGATTCTAACCCTCTAATTCAGGCTTTATCCACACCTTTAACACAAGCCCCATTACAACCCTTTTAAAGACCTTTTAATTTGTGTATCATATCATTTTATAGTGGTGGAGATTTGATTTTCATGCAAACCTATGGTAATAACTTTTCATGTTTGACTTTTGAGTGCTTAATTGAACTTTAAACACTTTGAGTGATTTGAGTGAATCTTTAGTGAGGATGTCAAATCTTGTCGGTTTTGAATCAAAGGTAATTATTTAGATAAGGGGAAACACCTATGTTTTGACGCTATAAAAATTTGTGACTTGGATTGTTTGAATCTTTAGGACTCTTTTAGTTAAATTATCAATGTATGAATTATTTGTGAATTATGATAAGATATTATTGATAAGGATTGTGAATTAAAGAAGTTTAATTTTAATTGTGAGTTGAGGATTTTGCTTGAGGACAAGCAAAAGCTTAAGTGTGGGGATATTTGATAAACTATAAAAGTAGCATATTTTAATCCCACGCTTAGCATGTTTTTGGATGTTTATTTATATAATTTTGTGAATTCGATCCTCCTAATCCTTTAATTTTGTATTTCTATACTTAGGAGAGCACAGGGAAGCGAAAGGTGTGGAAAACAGACCAAAACTGGACAAAACGGGCCATCATAAGGATCCACACGGCCAAGCCAGAACCACACGAGCAGGGCACATGCCCGTGTGTCAGCTCGTGTCAATCACGAGTCACCCAAATTTCTACACGACCTAGGCACCCTCACACGGGCTGAGCACAGGCCCGTGTCCCTGTCACACCTTGCTTTGTTTTCACACGAAAAAAGCCAATTTTTAGGGTTTTTGAGCCTTCTAAAGTTACAAATACACGCCAGAGGAAGACCTAAGAGAACACGCAGAGTAGATCGAAGAAATTACTCGAAGGAAGCCATCAGAATCATCTCGGAAGTAGGATCTCATTCAATATTGAAGATCTCCATCAAGTTCTTTAGAATTTTTTGGGTTCTTTATGTCTTGTTGTTTTCTTAATTCTAAGATGTTTTCCTCCTACGTTATGAACTAAACTCCCTAAATACCTAGGGAGGATGAAACCTATGATGATTCTTATTATTTAATTATCTGAATTACACGATAAATACTTGTTCTTGTTCTTAATTATATGTTCTTAACCCTTGTTTTAATATTTTCAGGATATTAAGTCAAGATTGATGTGCTTATTCAGTGGAGCAAAAGTCCCTGTTTAAGAGTAGATCTCGCATAATTAAGCGGAGTTGATTGCAACCCTAGAAATAAGATGACATAAATCTACCAGATTAGAGTCAAATCTAAAAAGGGAATCCATAGATCGAGTTAATGCGATTATAGGGTTTTAATTAGAAAGAGATTTCAATTAATCAACCTAAAGTTAGTTGTTCTTAGTCTCGAAAGAGATATTAACATAATTTAGGGATTTCTACAGATCAAGACAAGTGAATAAATTGGTTAATTCAGAGTCAGAATAATAAGTGAAGTTTAGGTGGATTCTTCCTTGGGTATTGTCTTTATTCATTGGTTTATTCGATTACTTTCTTCACTCTCTGTTGCGTTCTTAGTAAATTAGTTAGTTAAATTTTAGATTAAAATAAATCCCCTTAATTATTTGGCTAAATAATAAAAAGATAGTTATTACTAGTAATTTTAGTCCTTGAAGATACGATATTTCGGACTCATCAAAGCTATACTACTATTCGATAGGTGCGCTTGCCTTTGTCGAAATATTAGTTAGTTTCGAGCCCATTACTGACAAAGAACTAGAGGTATCGTCTCGAAAGCGAAAGGAGAAGATTACCGATGAGTAAATCAAGAATTTTGGGTTTGTATTACTATAATTCAAACCACTATTTAATTAACGTTGTATTTAAATTTTTATGTATGGTAAGTAAATTATAAGGTAAGTATACTATTGACATGAATGAAATTGAAATGAAGTATGAATATGTTTGAGTATTTAAATCGTTTATTGATTGGAAAGTGGAAAAAAAAAAGTGTATTAAATTGAATTGTGATTAAATTGAAAGGTTTGTTTTGAACTAAAATGAGATTGAAATTGAGAAATGATTTGAATACCCTATTAACTAGTCGGGCTGAGTCGGATATAGTCGGCATGCCATAGGAATAGAAGAGTACGGGAATTTATCGGCTTTGCCGATCTGACACTATATGTGTCGTATCAGGCACCACGTGTGTCGTTTTAGGCACTTTATGTCTCGTATAATGCTTTTGATTTATTAATCAGGTACTGAGTACCGTTTTAGGCACAATCTGTCGTACTGGTGTGTTTGGTTGGAATCCGTGCATCCGCTAAGGTCTAGGTTTGTTAATAGGGTGAATAATCGAAATGAGTGAATTGAATAAATTTGATTGATCGTATGATTGAAAGTATGTGATAGAAATTATTAGTCAAATTGTGAATTGAAGTTGTATGTGAGATTTGAAACCATGAACCTAAGGTTCATGAATTGATCAAGTTCAAGTTATTAAGATATGATATTGTTGTTGAATTATTATATATGAAATATGAAATTGGATGTAAATTAGTTCTTATGATTTATAAATTTTACATGTTTAATGTTATATGAGTAATATTTATAATTCATTAAAGTTATATAGTTTGAATTATGGTAATACCACTGAGTACGAAATACTCAACGTACGGCTATTTTCGTGCACAGGTTAGTAGAAGTCAAAGGTCTCGATTCAGCATCCAGATCAGTCTCGACTTCAGCACAAACTTGGTGATGTAATTTTCTCTTTGGTAAATGTGGCATGTACCTAGGTCTTATTTAAGAGTCTTATGAGTTTTGGCTGTAAAGAATTGGTCTTTAATGTTTGAATGATAAATGAAATGTTAAGTTATAAAATGGTATGTTTGGTACTAAAGTTGAAATGAGATAAATGAAGTTTATTAGATAACTTTTATATGGTATCATGAATGTTGTTGATCAATTTGATAAGTCAATGTTTTAGGCATGATTTAAGTATGTTTGAATGTGAAAATGTGTTGATTTCCATATTAATTGTAAGTTGGTTGCAGTTTGAAATTGCAAGGAAGGTTAGATATTTATAAAGGGGTTATATTGAGTTTTTTAAATATATATTTATTTATGAAAAAAATTTCAGAGTACTCGAACAAGTTCCATTCCATTTTTAATACGTGTTTTGGGCCTCGAGTGTCTATTATAAGGATTTAATGATTAAATTATACTATATATGTTATTTTATTTGTGAATTATTTGTAAATTGTCTGATATGTCTGGTGATGCTCTGTAACCTGTTTCGGCAACAGTTTAGAGTTAGGGGTATTACAGTTGTTAGTATCAAAGCTTTTCATGTTTAGTCGATTCTCGAACTAAATCGAGCTCGAAATTGAGTCTAGAGGTACATGCCACTATTGAGTCGAAACTGAGTCGGGATGTGGATGCTGACTTATTTGTTTATTTCTATTTTATAGATTTAAGATGTCAAATGAACAAATAAATGATACTGATCAAGAAATGTACACCAGAGATGAAGAATCGTACGAATTAAATGAAATCGAATCAATAATACCTAGTGTAAACTTGATGAGAAATTAACCCTCTAATGTAGATAAAAAAATGATAGAGATTGAGATGATTCTCACTTACTACGAGTTATTGCCGATGCCACAAAGAGTAGTGGGGACTGCTCCTGCTATGACTTCTGTACCTACTTAGAGACGGGCCTCGATAAAAGAACAAAGAAAATACGGTGCCACTGAATTCTTGGGTTTGAAAGGAGTCGACCCATCCACAACAAAGAATTGGATGGAATCAACTAAAAGAGTTTTGCTACAAGGAGTGTTTGATTTGCGCAGTTTCTGTACTGCAAGGAGAAGCTTATTTGTGGTGGGAATCCGTTATTCGACATCTGCCAATAGAACAGGTAACCTAGGAATTGTTTCAGAAAGAATTTTAGAAGAAATATGTCAGGTAATTATATATCAAAGATAAAAAAGCAAGAATTTCTGATGTTGAAACAAGGTGATTTATCAGTAGTGGACTATGAACGGAAATTTTCTAGACTCAGCCGATATGCTTCAGAGTTTATACCAACAGAGGTCGACAACTGTAAGAGATTTTTACGGGGTTTAAGAGATGAAATCAAAGTATAGTTGGTATCCTATCGAATCACAGAAATTGTAGATTTGGTCAAACGGGTAAAAATGGTAGAGTAAGTTTTGGGATTGGATAAAAATTCAGAAATAGTTAGATCGACCGGGAAATGAGCTGAAACTACTAGTTCTAATCCTCTACCAAAAAGATCCAGAGAATTTAGAGGTGGTTGGAGGCCGAGTTTTAGATTGGACCGCGGAGATAGAAGCTAGGGAAAACAGACTACGGTTTCTACTGGCAGTGTAAGTGATCCTTCACGAGACATTGATATCCCGGATTGCGAGCATTGTGGGAAAAAAATCTAGGTGAATGTTTGGAAATAACTAGACGATGTTTTCGATATGGGTCTACTGATCATTTTATCAGAGATTGCCCGAAAGGCACAGGTACCGCACAGCAGCATCACAAAGGTCAGTGTCTACTGCTCGAGGCAGAGGCTCGAGTATAGGCGGTTCCGTTTCCAGAGGTGGTGGTGTAAGAAAAGGCAGTGACATAGTTACTCAGCAGTCGAAGGCTAGAGTGCCAGCCAGGGCGTATGTGATTCAGACTCAGGAAGAAGGTGATGCACACGATGTCGTTACATGTATATTTTTATTGTATTTTGAACCTATTTATGTTTTAATTGACCCGGGATCATCACATTCATATATGAATTCAAAACTGGTTGTGTCAGGAAAGTTAAAGTCTGAGATGTCTAGAGTATTAATAGAGGTGTCTAGCCCTTTTGGACAAACTGTTTCTATGGACTGAGTGTGCAGGAGATGATCGTTGATAACACATGATAAAATGGTTTCTGTTGATTTATTGATCATGCCTTTCGGTGATTTCGATGTAATATTGGGTATGAATTGGTTATCTGAACATGGAGTGGTCTTGGACTGTCATAAAAAGAGATTCAGTATTCAGAAAAATGATGGGGACAGAGTTAAGGTGAATGGCATCTGTACCAGTGGCTCGACACGCATCATTTCGGTGATAAAAGCTAATAAATTGCTTCAGCAGGGTTGTACATCATATCTAGCTTATGTTATTAATTCTGATTCGGTTGATAGTCAGTGCAGTAAGATCAAAATTATATGTGAGTTTCCAGATGTTTTACCTGAACAACTACCGAGCTTACCACCTGACAGAGAGGTTGAATTTGCTATTGAGGTTTATCCGAGTACAGCTCCAATCTCTATACCTTCGTATCGTATGTCTCCTACAGAATTGAAAGAATTAAATGTACAGTTGTAGGATTTGTTAGATCGTGGATTAATTAGACTGAGCATTTCACCTTAGAGAGCTCCGATACTATTTGTTTAAAAAAAAGATGGATCAATGCGATTATGTATCGATTATCGGCAGTTGAACAAAGTAACGATCAAGAATCGGTATCCATTACCCTGCATAGATGATTTGTTTGATCAGTTAAAGGGAGCTTCAGTATTTTCGAAGATTGACTTGAGATCAAGGTATTATCAGCTGAAAGTAAAAGAAAGTAATGTTCCAAAGACTGCATTCCACACTCGGTATGCCATTATACATTTTTGGTGATGCCGTTCGGGTTGACTAATGCCCTAGCTGCTTTCATGGATCTGATGAACCGTATTTTTCAACCATATTTAGATTAGTTTGTTGTGGTCTTCATTGATGACATATTGGTTTATTCGAAGACAGAATCAGAACATGATCAGCATATCAGAATAGTGCTACAAATTCTATGGGAAGAACAGTTGTACGGGAAGCTGAGTAAATGTGAATTCTGGTTGTTAGAGGTGGTGTTTTTGGGTCATGTGGTATCTGCTGAAGGGATTAGAGTTGATTCGAAGAAGATTGAGGCGATTATTGTAACACCTCAAACCCGATCAACACACCACGACCGAATCTGGAATGTCACGGAGGAAAAGGTTTTGAAGAAAATTGAGTTATCGATTAAATTTTGTGGAAAACTCTTTGTTGCTCTATGTTTGTAGAAATCAGGTGCATGACTAGTTAAAAACTGATGGTTTACTTTGAAATCCCGGATATAAATCTTTAAAACTTAGTTGCCGATCTATAGATTAGAAAACCTTTTTGTAAATTTTTAAAGGAAACCCAAATGATTAATTTGGAAACCGTTTGAGTTGTCGAAAATAATTAAGTTGTCATTTGTTATCAAGTGATTTGTATTACCCGATGGTAAGGTTTTGAAAACCAACGCGTTTTGTAGTTTAGAAACCTTGCGCACACATTGTTAAATTAATCAAATAATTCACTTAACCATGTTCGAAGTCAAATCTAAAACATATAAATAATTCAAAACAAAATTTAAAAGGCCTTATTACAATACCCAAATAATAAATAAAACGAAATATGAAATAATTACCCAATTCAAAATCCAAGTAAAACCAAATGTTTTAATGCATGGGCCACCTCGAGTCCATCCGGCTCCTCATCCGTAATTTACGAGTCACCTAAAAAGATAAGGGAGAAAGTGAGTCACCAAGACTCAGTGCATAAATCCTCCTCCCGGTAAATGCAACATACTTACACAAATCATAACCAAGTAATACATATAATGCACCCATACCTAACCATCCATAACTCCGTTTCTACCCCGTGTGGTACCAAACCAATGGTGGTGCCAAACCACTGGTGACCCAAAGTCACGATATCCAATAAAAATGTGGTGCCAAACCACTGGTGACCCAAAGTCACGAGATATCAATAATCCAAGTGTGGGGCCAACCCACGTGTGATACCAAATCACTGGCGACAATCCCGATAAATCAACTGTGGGGCCAACCCACTGTGGTGCTAAGCCACTGGGACGAGTCGCTATGAGGTGCCAAACCTCTGGTGACCCAAAGTCACAAAATAATCTGTGGTACCAAACCACTGGAGGTGCCAAACCTCTGGTGTCCCAAAGACACGGATATCAACTTCCCCCTCCTCTCATATCACCCATCACAATGCAAAACTTATGCAAATCATGCCATCATGGTTTATTATGAATCATATAGCAAATATATCATGGATCATGGTATTAAGCATCATATAGCAAATCATATCGAAACGGACTAACCCGAATCCTTACTCATACCCTTACGGTATCATATCAAGATCTACACAATTTCTGATTTTTAACATATTCAGGTTATTACAGTTATTTACTTAGTTATAAAGTAAGTTACACACCTGTCACCAATGCAAGCACTAAATCCTAAAGACCCGATCTACCACACTAGATCTCCTCGCCCTACATTCAGCCAAACCACCAAACCATTAACAAGGCCATTCGGCCATCCCAATAAATCCCGAAACACAAGGTAACACATAACTAACACAATCCTCCTTACCCTTTTGCCTTACGAATGCTAATCCCAACACAAGGTATGCGAGACTGATCTTCCCCCTACAATCGGCTACCAATACAACTTAGCCTTAAAAGCCTTCGGCTTTTCCAAATAACTTAAAGAATGATTAAACTATTATAGATCCTTACCACAACCTTAATGAATCACTTGACAGAGAAAGGATGGCTGAGATCCACTGCTTCCAAAGTCCTGAAGAACCTAGGAGAAATCGGTTCCTATAGATGGTTAGCAAAACACCCACAAATGCTAAAGTTCGGCTGTTGTCTACACATGTCGACAGAGAAAAAGAGAAAGTGAGAATGATGTTTCGGTCAAGAACCCTTACCCCTTTTCAAAACCGATTGGAGAAAAACCAAAAGAGATCCACCCTTGTTTGAGATTCGGGCAAAATAACACTAGGAGAAACCAAGGAGATTTCGGCACAGAGTATGGTGGATGGAAGAGAAAAGTAATCAATATTCGGCTAGAGTGGAGAAAGAGAAAGGAAAAGAAAAGTGAAAATAGGAGAGGGAGGATTCGGCAATAGAGAGAAAGAAAAAAGAAAATAGAATGGGAGAGGGATGCTTTCGGCTTCTAAGAAAAATAAAAGATGAGAGGGAGTATGAGAGGGAGTTCAAGTGGAGATTCGGCCAAGTGCCTAAGGAAGAAATCGACAACCACCTATGGTCTTTCCGGCTTTTGGTTCACTATGATGCACTAAAGGGAAATCGGCACTGCTAAAAAGGGTTTTTGACTTTTGATACACCAAACAAAGGCTAGCCGAAAATGCACAACTAGGTGCCTCAGGAAATTCGGCATCCCCTTACTCAGCTTCCCAACTGTTCACTCCTCTTCCATCAAGAGTTCAGATTTCGTCAAAATTCCCTGAATCACTCCTGGCCAATCATTCAAATGAGTTTGAACTAATCAATGCTTATCTGATAGAGTTTGTGCTGAGCATAACTCTTCCCCCTTTGGCGTCAAAATGGTAAGCAGAAAATGGAATTTCTGCTGCTCGAACCTGAGTTTGCCCTTCCTTACATGTGACGTCAATCACAAGGCCCTAAGTGGAGCCTCCTTGCCACTTTTCCAGGCCCAATCTTGTGCTTAAATCCCCCACAAATTATACTTAACCCCTAGCTCCTTCAGCTCCCTTTAACTAACACTTAAAAACAAAATTTTTCCTACAGCTCGGACCTACCTTTGGCTTATAACTAGCCTCTAGAAGACCTCAAACAACAACACAACAACCACACTCATGCAAAACAATTCAATCACAAATAACCCCTATTTCAGGATATTACAGTTCTACCCCCTTAAAAATAATTTCGACCTCGAAATTACCTGGTCAAAAGAGTTGAGGGTATTGCTGTCTCATCATATCCTCTGGTTCCCATGTAGCCTCTTCCACGCCATGATTCCGCCACAGCACCTTCACTAATGGGATCGACTTCTTGCACAAAACCTTCACATCTCGATCTAGAATCCGCACTGGTTCCTCCTCTATGGTCAAATTAGGACTTACCTCAATTTCATCCACTGCTACAACATACGATGGATCTAAATGATAACACCTGAGCATGGAGACATGGAACACATCATGTATCTGACTCAGCTCTGCTGGCAACTCAAGCTGATAGGCTACTGGTCCCACTCGTCTCAACACCTTATATGGGCCAATAAACCTTGGACTTAACTTGCCTTTCCTTCCAAACCTCAGCACTTTCTTCCATGGCGAGACCTTCAAAAAGACCCTGTCATCCACGGCAAACTCCATATCTCTCCGCTTAAGATCAACATATGACTTTTGCCTGTCCGAAGCTTCCTTCAGATGAGCCTGAATCATTTTAACCTTATCTTCGATCTCTGTAACCAACTCTGGTCCCAACATCTGACGCTCACCCAACTCCATCCAGCATGTAGGTGTGCGACACTTCCTACCATACAACGCCTCATATGGTGCCATCTTTATGCTTGCCTGATAACTATTGTTGTATGCGAACTCAGCTAATGGTAGAAATTCTTCCCAGTTGCCACTGAAGTCCAGAACACAACCCCTTAGCATATCCTCTAGGATTTGTATAACCTTTTCGATCGCGTCCGATCATGGGTGAAAAGTCTTGAAATCCAACCTCATTCCCAAAGCCTGATGCAAAGCTCTCCAGAACCTCGACGTGAACTTTGGATCCCTATCCGAGATAATGGATACTAGTACACCATGCAACCTCACTATCTCGGCTACATACAACTTAGCTAACTTCTGAAGTGGATAATCAACCCTTACCGGTATGAAATGAGCTAATTTGGTCAAACGATCCACAATCACCCAGACTGAGTCTTTCTTACTAGGCGTAAGGGGTAGCCCACTGACAAAGTCCATGGTAATTCTTTCCCACTTCCATTGAGGAATCTTTACCGACTGAAGTAAACTCGACGGCAATGATGCTCGACTTTGACCTCACCGCACGCCGACACTTACCCACAAACTCGCCACTTCCGCTTTAGCCTCGCCACCGTAATCAAGCTTCAGAATCTTGGTACATCTTGCTACCTCCAAGATGCATAGCGTATGGGCTGCTATGTGCGTCTTGAAGAATCCTCTGCCTTAACTCAACATCCTTTGGCATACAAGCTCTCCCTTGGAACCACAATACTCCATCACTGGACACACTATAACCCTCTACACCACCATTCTGAACTTGTAACCTCCGAGCATTCAAGCCCTCATCCACTTATTGTTTCTCCTTGATCTGCTCAACCCAAGTCGACTTAACCTACAATTCCACCAAAAGACTCCCATCGTCATACAAGCTAAGACGAGTAAACATCGCTCTTAATTTCGCTACCACCTTACGGCTCAATGCGTCTGCCACCACGTTAGCCTTGCCCGAATGATACTCAATCGAACAATCATAGTCCTTCAACAGCTCAATCCATCTGCGCTGTCTCAAGTTCAAATCCTTCTGAGTCAGAAGATACTTCAGAATCTTATGATCTGTGTAGACTATCGACTTCTCTCCGTACAAATAGTGTCTCAATATTTTTAAAGCGAAAACCACTGCAGCTAACTCCAAGTCATGTGTAGGATAGTTAACCTCATGCGGTCTCAGTTGTCGAGACGCATACGCCACTACTTTCCCTTCCTGCATCAGCACACATCCCAAGCCAGTATGTGATGCATCACAATAGACCGTGAACACCTTTCCTGCCTCAGGCTGTACCAGAACTGGAGCTTCCGTCAAAATCTTCCTCAACTTGTCGAAGCTTTCCTGCTATTTCTCCGACCACACAAATGGAACTCCCTTCCTCAATAACTTAGTCAACGGTGCCGCGATTAGAGAAAATCCTTCCACAAATCTCTGATAATACCCTGCCAAACCTAGAAAACTCCAAATTTCAGCCACCAACCTAGGCGGTTTCCAATCCAACACTACTTCAATCTTGCGAGGGTCCACTCTAATCCCTTCAGCGGACACTACGTGACCTAAGAAAGTCACCTCCTTAAGCCAGAACTCGCACTTACTAAACTTGGCAAATAAGCGCTTTTCCTCAAGATTCAGAATACTACTCGCAAATGCGCATCATGATCCTCCTCCATCCTTGAGTACACCAATATGTCGTCTATAAATACTACAATGAATTGGTCCAAGTACTACTGAAACACCCGATTCATCAAATCCATGAATGCTGCCGGTGCATTGGCTAACCCGAACGGTATCACCAGAAACTCGTAATGCCCATACCGAGTACGAAACATCGTCTTGTGATATCAGCCTCCTTCACCTTTAGCTGATGATACCCAGACCTTAAATCTTTGAGAAAATTGATGCCCCCTTAAGCTGATTGAACAAGTTATCTATTCTCAGCAACGGATACTTGTTTTTGATCGTCAGCTTGTTCAATCAATGAGTCTATACACATCCGCATTGTACCATCTTTCTTTTGACAAAGAGTACGGTGCTCCCCAATGTAAACACTTGGCTAGATAAAACCTCGGTCCAACAACTCCTAAATCTGAGCCTTCAGCTCTACCAATTCCTTCGGCGCCATTCTATACGGGGCAATAGATACTAGCGCAGTTCCGGGTAACAGATCTATACCAAATTTAATTTTTCGATCTGGAGGCAGACCCGAAAGTTCCTCTGAAAATACGTCAGCAAATTCCTTTACTGTTCGGACATCCTTTACAACAACCTCCTGAGCCTTCAAAGCACACACCTGAACCAAAGTCACCTCACAACCCTTCCTGACCATCTTCTCAGTCTTCAACGCCGATACCACGTTGGATAGATAATCTCTTCTACTACCTATCATTACCACTTTTTCACCCTCCACTGTTCTCAAAACCATGCGCTTAGCCGCGCAATCCAAACTAGCCTGGTACTTCACCAGCCAATCCATCCCAAGAATCAGATCGAACTCCCCAAACGGTAGTTCCATCAAATCAGCTACAAACACTACCCCTTGAAGTTCTAGGGGTACATCCCTATACAGCTTATTTACTTCTACAGAGTGACTTAGAGGGCTAATTACTGTCATCTCCCTAGAAGTAATTTTAAAGTCTAGGTTCATGGTCTCTACTATGCTACTAGCAACATACGAATACGTCGAACCCACATCAATCAAAGCAATATACAATAATCCAAAGATTAGGAAGTACCGGTTATGACATCCAGTGCGTCGCCCTCCTCTCGACGTCTTGCTACATATACCAACCCAGGCTATCTTGCTTCAGTGTTGCCTGCCCCTCTGCCTGGCGTCCCACGGCCTCTACCTGAGCTATTACCTCCCCTAGCAAGACCACGGCCCCTCTGCGGAGGTGGTCCTCATTTCGAATCGAGCACGACACGACCTCGATCAATCTCGCTAACTTACGTGGGCAGTCCTCACACGATGATCCAAATGAACCACACTCAAAACATCCCTTTCCACCACCCAACATCCTCCCCAATGAGATTTCCACACCGATTACATCGTGTTGGTCCCGATTAGTAGCGATGAGGCCTTCTAGATTAATTCGCCCACTGTCTAGCCCTTTTCGTGGATTACTTGGTGACCCGATGATCCAAAACCTCTCTTGTGTCTATTCCTATCCATTTCATCTTACAGACTCCTTTACACCTTCACCGCCTTTGGCCTTTTCTACCAAAGACAAACAAACTCTCACTCTGCGTGGAGCGATCAGCAATCTCGGCTCATCTCTCAATCCATCCTCAAACTCGACACATATTTCATGTTCAGAGCCACGATGCCCCTAGCATACCGGCCAACCTTAAAATTTCGCCAGACTCAGAGACGGATTTACTCCCCGAACCGACCTCGAACGCTTCATTGCAAGATCAATATAACTGGTCCCGACATACTTCTTCTGATAGGCTAACTTAAAATAGTCCCAAGTGAGATCATCCGCTACAGCACTATCCCGAACTGTGAGCCACCACTGGTATGACTCATCCCGGAGAAGCGACACTATCCTTTTTAGTTTTTCCTCAACGGTCAGATCCAAGTCATCCATGATTCGCTCCATTGCCTCTAACCAATACTCAGCCGTATTGGGTGCCACACCAGATACTCCATGGAAAAACTCAGCTCCATTAGCTCGGAGTTGCTCAGGTACTGACTTTCGAGCTCCCATGCCTCCACCTGCTCCAACCACCCTTTCCAAAACCCGCAAAGATCGCTCAGGATATCAGATCATCCCCGTCGATCTCGATATTCCACATCGATCGGTGGTGGTGGCATTTCATTTTCGGACCATTGACCAGACCTAACGGGCCCCGACACGATCATTCGGCCTCTACCACGGCCACGCACATTACGACTACGTCCCCTAGAATTCATGTCTATAGTTGCGATTTATCTGTTTAAGAGATTTTTATGAATTAGCTTCTATTTCACTGATTACCCACGAATAAGTTTTATGTAAAGAAATTTGGTAGTGGTTCTTTCGATCATCACACAGTTTTCAGTTCAATTCCCTACCCTCATTCCACTTGTAGGGGTATTTTCGTCATTTCACTACTCGAGGGTATTTTTGTAATTTTAACCTATCGGGGTATTTTGGTAATTAAAATAGGGTTAATGTAAAAACTTTTACAAATCGTAAATATTTTCAAAAATTTCTCGAAATCGGAGGGTGTTTTGGTACTTTCACAAACCAGGGGTATTTTCATAATTTTTCATAATCCAGGGGTATTTTCAATTTTTTTTTTCAAAATATGGTTCAAGGTGATTTTACAAAATACGGGTATTTTGAAAATTTCCAATTCAGGGGTACTTCGGCAGTTTTCCACACTGAGGGCATTTTGGTAATTTTACATGTCGGGTAATTTGGTCTTTTTTTTTCAAATCAGGGGTATTGTGGTAATTTCAAAACTAAAGTTTAAAGTGTTTCGAGGCAAAACAGCTGGTCCCTTTTGGGTTTGAATTATTAATTTTAGCTCAGTAAATAAGTCATCTTAGTTGGGTGAACCGTCACTACGCACTGTAGGATTAGAGTGGAGAGGAGGTGAGTCACTAGGATCGCTTAAATACCAAGCTCCCCCTAATCCAATCCTAGACATGCGCTGTGGTTGCCACACCCTTGGCTCGATGGCGTACTCACTGTGTTTGTTTTGTGGATCATTAAGTCTTATGGTATTTATGTTGGAGTAAGCTATTCCTGGGGTTCAATTATTCCTATTCTACTAGTCTACGATCCCGAGATTCCCATTTCCCCGCATATAATTCACACAACAGTCAAAAGTACTTACCTGGGCGGATTGGTGCCGGAGACTCGGTGCCATGCTTCTCAAACCATATATTTTCAAACAAAAACATTTTAGAACCATACTTTAAAACATTTTTGGGCCTCAGGCCCACAGTCGAGCCTTTGAACTTGGCTCTGATACCAAAAATGTAACACCCCAAACCCGGTCAATACACCACGACCGAATCTGGCATGTCACGGAGGAAAAGGTTTTAAAGAAAATCGAGTTATCGATTATATTTTGTGGAAAACTCTTTGTTGCTCTATGTTTGTAGAAATCGGTGCATGACTAGTTAAAAGCGATGGTTTACTTTGAAATCCTTAAATAAATCTTTAAAACTTAGTTCTTAGATCCATAGATTAGAAAACCTTTTGTAAATTTTAAAGGAAACCCAAATGATTAATTTGGAAACCGTTTGAGTTGTCAAAAACAATTAAGTTGTCATTTGTTATCAAGTGATTTGTATTACCCGATGGTAAGGTTTTGAAAACCAATATGTTTTGTAGTTTAGAAAACCTTGCGCTCACATTGTTAAATTAATCAAATAATTCACTTAACCATGTTCGAAGTCAAATCTAAAACATATAAATAATTCAAAACATAATTTAAAAGGCCTTATTACAATACCCAAATAATAAATAAAACGAAATATGAAATAATTACCCAATTCAAAATCCAAGTAAAACCAAATGTTTTAATGCATGGGCCACCTCGAGTCCATCCGGCTCCTCATCCGCAATTTACGAGTCACTTGAAAAGATAAGGGAGCAAGTGAGTCACCAAGACTCAGTGCTTAAATCCTCCTCCCGGTAAATGCAACATACTTACACAAATCATAACCAAGCAATACATATAATGCACCCATACCTAGCCATCCATAACTCTGTTTCTACCCCGTGTGGTACCAAACCACTGGCGGTGCCAAACCACTAGTGACCCAAAGTCACGATATCCAATAAAAATGTGGTCCCAAACCACTGGTGACCCAAAGTCACGAGATATCAATAATCCAATTGTGAGGCCAACCCACGTGTGATACCAAATCACTGGCGACAATCCCGATAAATCAACTGTGGGGCCAACCCACTGTGGTGCTAAGCCGCTGGGACGAGTCGCTATGAGGTGCCAAACCCCTGGTGACCCAAAGTCACAAAATAATCTATGGTACCAAACCACTGGAGGTGCCAAACCTCTGGTGTCCCAAAGACATGGATATCAACTTCCCCCTCCTCTCATATCACCCATCACAATGCAAAACTTATGCAAATCATGCCATCATGCTTTATTATGAATCATATAGCAAATATATCACGGATCATGGTATTAAGCATCATATAGCAAATCATATCGAAACGGACTTACCCAAATCCTTGCTTATACCCTTACGGTATCATATCAAGATCTACACAATTTTTGGTTTTTAACATATTCAGGTTATTACAGTTATTTACTTAGTTATAAAGTGTGTAAGTTACACACCTGTCACCAATGCAAGCACTAAATCCCGAAGACCCGATCTACCGCACTAGATTTCCTTGCCTTAAATTTGGCCAAACCACCAAACCATTAACAAGGCCATTCAGCCATCCCAATAAATCCCGAAACACAAGGTAACACATAACTAACACAATCCTCTTTACCCTTTTGCCTTACGAATGCTAATCCCAACACAAGGTATGCGAGACTGATCTTTCCCCTACAATCGGCTACCAATACAACTTAGCCTCAAAAGCCTTCATCTTTTCCAAATAACTTAAAGAATGATTAAACTATTATAGATCCTTACCACAGCCTTAATGAATCACTTGACAGAGAAAAGATGGCTCAGATCCACTGCTTCCAAAGTCCCGAAGAACCTAGGAGAAATCGATTCCTATAGATGGTTAGCAAAACACCCACAAATGCTGAAGTTCAGCTTTTGTCTACAAATGTCGACAGAGAAAAAGAGAAAGTGAGAATCATGTTTCGGTCAAGAACCCTTACCCCTTTTCAAAATCGATTGGAGAAAAACCAAAAGAGATCCACCTTGTTTGAGATTCGGCCAAAATAACACTAGGAGAACCCAAGGAGATTTCGGCACGGAGTATGGTGGATGGAAGAGAAAAGCAATCAATATTCGGCTAGAGTGGAGAAAGAGAAAGGAAAAGAAAAGTGAAAATAGGAGAGGGAGGATTCGGCAATGGAGAGAAAAAAAAAGAAGTAAATAGAATGGGAGAGGGAGTTCAAGTGGATATTCGGCCAAGTGCCTAAGGAAAAAATCGACAACCACCTATGGTCTTTCCGGCTTTTGGTTCACTATGGTGCACTAAAGAGAAATTGGCACTGCTAAAAAGGGTTTTCGGCTTTTGATACACCAAACAAAGGCTAGTTGAAAATGCACAACTAGGTGCCTAAGGAAATTCGGCACCCCCTTACTCAGCTTCCCAACCGTTCACTCCTCTTCCATCAAGAGTTCAGATTTCGTCAAAATTCCCTGAATCACTCTTGGCCAATCATTCAAATGAGTTTGAACTAATCAATGCTTATCTGACAGAGTTTGTGCTGAGCACAACTCTTCCCCCTTGGCGTCAAAATGGTAAGCAAAAAATGGAATTTCTGCTGCTCGAACCTGAGTTCCCCCTTCCCTACATGTGGCGTCAATCACAGGGCCCTAAGTGGCGCCTCCTTGCCACTTTTCCTAGCCTAATCTTGTGCTTAAATCCCCCACAAATTATACTTAACCCCTAGCTCCTTCAGCTCCCTTTAACTAACACTTAAAAACAAAATTTTTCCTACAGCTCGGGCCTACCTTTGGCTTATAACTAGCCTCTAGAACACCTCAAACAACAACACAACAACCACACTCATGTAAAACAATTCAATTATAAATAACCCCTATTTTAGGATATTACAATTATTCAATGGACCGAAGAATGTATCTGACGTATGCAGTTTTCTAGGTTTAGCCAGGTACTACCGAAGGTTTGTTAATGGATTTCTGAAGATAGCATTGCCGATGACAAAACTGCTACAAAAGAATGTTCCTTTTATCTGGGATGAGCAGTGCCAAAGGAGTTTTGAGACATTGAAATAGATGTTGACTGAGGCACCTATTTTAACATTACCAGAGTCGAGAAAGGATTCTGTTGTGTACAGTGATGCTTCTCTGAATGGTTTGGGCTATGTATTGATGCAAGACAGAAAAGTAATAGCTTATGCCTCTCGACAGTTGAAGCCACATGAACGCAACTACCCGACACACGATTTGGAGTTAGCTGCTGTAATCTTTGCATTGAAGATTTGGAGGCATTACTTGTATGGTGAGAAATGTTACATTTATACTGATCATAAGAGCCTTAAATATCTTTTTTCACAAAAGGAGTTGAATTTGAGACAAAGATGGTGGATTAAGCTTCTAAAAGATTATGATTGTGTAATAGACTACCATCTAGGAAAAGTTGCGGTTGAATTACAGGCAATGTTCGCTCGGCTTAGGATTAATGATGATGGAAGCTTGTTAGCTGAATTAAGAGTTATGCCAGTAAAGTTTGATCAAATTAGAACAGCCCAACTAGAAGATGAAAAGTTGATGAAGAGAAAAGAGATGGTGTGGAATGGTATGGTAGAAAATTTTAGTATTGATGAACATGACTGTTTGAGGTTCCAGAACCGAATTTGTATTCCAGCTACTTATAAGCTAAAAAAGTTGATTCTCTGAGAAGCACATGATGGTACTTTTGCTTTACATCTTGGTGGAACGAAGATGTACCGTAATTTACAGAGGGTTATACTGGTAGCCAGTGATGAAAAAAGATATAGACGAGTATGTTGGTAAATGTCTGACTTGTCAGCGGGTAAAAGCAAAACATCAGGTCCTACTGATTTGCTTCAGCCTATTAGTATTCCTGAGTGGAAATGGGATTGCATTACTATGGATTTTGTTACGGGGTTTCCACTGCCAGTAAGTAAAAAGAATGTCATCTGGGTAATTGTTGATCGACTCACAAAATCAGCTCATTTTATAGCAGTTAGAACCGACTGGTCACTACAGAAGCTTGTTGAGGTTTATATTCAAGAAATTGTTAGATTACATGGTATTTCGGTATCGATAATTTCGGATTGGGATCCTCAGTTTACATCGAGATTTTGGAACCAGTTACATGAGTCGTTGGGTACGCGACTTAATTTTAGCACTGCATTTCATCCGCAAACTGACGGACAGTATGAGTGGGTAATTTAGATTCTAGAGGATATGCTTCGAGCTTGCATCATCGATTTTGAATCAGGTTGGGAATGTTATTTACCATTGGCCGAGTTTGTTTAAAATAATAGTTTCCAATCTAGTATTCATATGGCTCCTTATGAAGCTTTATATGGTCGAAGGTATCGATCGCCTATATGTTGGACAGAATTGAATGAAAGAAAAGTGATTGGGCCAAAATTAATTAAAGAAATATAGGAAACAATTAAGAAGATCAAAGACAAATCGAAGGCAGCCTTCGATAGACAGAAATCTTATGCGAATTTAAAACGATAAGATATAGAGTATTCCATTTGTGATAAAGTATTTCTGAATGTATCGCCTTGGAAGAAAGTCCTGAGATTTGGCCAAAAAGGTAAATTAAGTGCTCGTTATATCGGGTCGTATGAAATAGTAGAAAGAATTGGACCGGTTGCTTATCGACTAGCTTTTCCTCTAGAGTTACAAAAGATTCACGATGTTTTTCACGTATCCATGCTTCAGAAATATAGATCAGATCCTTCCCATATAATTCCCACAGAAGATATTGAAATTCGATCGGATTTGTCTTATGAGAAGAGTAAGTTCAGATACTAGCTCGAGAAGTAAAAGAATTAAGAAATAAACGGGTTCCTCTAGTGAAAATGTTATGGAGAAATCATAATGAGGAAGAAGCAACTTGGGAACTGGAGGAAACTATGAGAGCACAATATCCTCATCTCTTCTCAGGTAAATTTCGAGGACAAAATTTATTAAGGGGTGAGAAATGTAATGACCCAAAATTCACGGGCATAAAAAAAGTATGTTATCAGGCCTCCGTCTTAGCGAAATCGGTTCATAAAAATTTATTAGAAATATTTAAGACTAGCTGTGTGTTTAATTAGGTTTTAGATAGGTGAATTTGACTTAATTAGGAGTAATTAATAAAAGGGACTAAATTGAATAAAGGGTAAAAGTTGAATTATATATTAAAAGAAAATAAAAAGGACTAAAAGGAAATTATATCAAAAGTATAAATTGAAGCGGTTTATCGTGAGGAAAATCTAACATTTTTATGTTTAATATATTATTATATTATTATATAATAAAGATATTTTATGTTTCAATTACAATATATATATATATATATATATATATATAAACTAAAGAAACAAAAGAAAGGAAATATAAATGTAATAGGGATGAAACAGAAAGAAAAGAAAAGAAGAAATTTAGGGTTTTCAAGGTTCAATTTCAAATTGGTAAGTCAAATTAAGTCTTTTTCTTGTAATTTTTGAGTTTTTATGAAACTAGAACAAAATACTATTAATTATGTAACAGGCCCATTTTGCCCGGGCTTAAATAACAAATCAAAAAATATAAAAAAAAAACAAAAAAATATAAATGTCCAGTTATAGTCCAAAAACAATTTACAAATAAAATCAGGCCCAACACTTAAAACCGTGAACCAATACCCCAAAACAGACCCAATACCCCAAAACAGACCTAGGCCCAAAATAGTCGTGACCCAAAAGACCCAATGCCTAAACAAGTTTCAGTGGCTTAGGTTTCGAAACCCTGTTACTGCAAGCCTTCAGCACATAAATAGCCCCCGCCTCACTCCCACCTTAGGTCATGACCATCAACGCATGCACAACAAGTCACCACGAGATCTTTGTTCCAAACTGTAATAAGGAAAAAAAAGAAAAGGAAAGAAATAAACAGATGTAATGTGTTTCCTTTTATTTTTATTTCGAGGCTATATAAAGCCCCAAAAATCAGAATACACGAGCAATGCATACGATACAAAGAGAATACAAAAAATAATAGGAAATAAAAAGCGCTAAAGCAAATATTCTGAAAAGAAAAGGTGATTTTCGATTGGTTTTACTCGTGTTATTTTTTATTTTTCTCTTCGATTCTAGCATTTTTTTTACAGAATGGCACTAAAATAAAAAGGCGAGAAAACTACCTCGTAAAGCAGAGATCTCGATTCTCGACACCGACTATGGCGGTAGCTGTAGCACGTGGTGGGTCACCGACTCGATTACCTAACTCCAGCAGAAGAGAGGAGGACTTTTGAGAGCATTTTTTGAAGTTTTTTTAAAAAACGCAGGGTAAAAATGATTTTTTTGTCAGGAAATTGAGTTATATAGCAGTAATAAAATGGCGATGTTTTTGCCTAAGCCAATAGGCATTAAAACGACGTCGTTTAAAGGGCCAGGATCCGCGCTTTGACCAGAAAACCCGAGTAGGATCCAATTTTTTTTAAAAAGGGAAATTTTCCATTTTAGTCCTTCCGCAGTTTTACTAGTTTTAATTTCGACCAATTAACTTTTTTTTATTTTTCAAATTAGCCCTAAAATTTAAATTTTTTTTTCAATTCAATCCTTGGGTTCCTTAAAGGCTAACATTCGAACGACTTCGTTTTGAAAATTTGGCATAATTGCCATATTAGCCCTTACAGTGTAATATGCATTTTGATATGATCCTTTTAGATGTTTCTTGTTTCTTTGTTTATTTTAAAACCTTTTTATTCTATGTTATTTTTTAAAATTATTTTAACATCGTATTAAAATTGTTTTACCATATGAAATTTTTATTATTTATTTATTAATTTATTAATAATATAAGATTTTTGTATATAGTTTTCTCATCTACATATTATTTTAAATTATACTATTTATTATTTTACCTAATTATCTATATATACTTTATTTTATAATTTACATATTAGTTATTATGTTATTTATTTTAAAATTTTGTATATTATAATATTATATTACATTATATATATTACTTTTAAAATTTATTTATATTATATAATATATTTTATTTATATTGTTTATTATATATATATGTGATTTTATGATTAGTACATTATATATATGTTTTATATAAAAATATTATATATTATTTACTAATTGTTTTTATTATATGTAATCATTTATATATGTATTAAATCATTAAATTATATATTGGGTATAAGTACTTTTTTTACTTTTAATTTTCTTTATTTACATATATATATTAAATCATTTTAAAATCGTCACATTCTTTTATTTTTATTTATTTAATGTTTAAATATTCTCATTTTTATTATTTTCATTTTAAATTAGCCCTTTTTCATTTGATTTTGAAAGTCTTAATTATTGCTATTTATTTAATATTTATTTATATTCTTTTGATCGTTTATTATTGCTTAACATAATTCTTTATGTATTTATGTTATATTCTTTTATTATTTATTGTTAGTATAATTTGTAATTATGTAGAATTGCTATTAAATATGTATGTTGTAATACTCAAACCATTGTTTTATAAAAATACTGTAATATCCTGATTTTGGGGGTCTGTGCATTTGGTTTGTTGCATGGCTAAATTAGTAGGTTAAGGCCTTGAGGTGTGTATTGGGCTCAGGATTGGGCTTAAACCTGGGTTAAATTGATTATAAATAGTGGTAGTTTATAAATTAAGTTAGATAAGTATGTTTAGTAGCAAGTTGGGCTTGTGGCCCAACGTTTGGAGGTGCTATAAGTGGGCATGTAGGTGGCGTCACAAGGGGGAGGAGTTTGGGCCTAGTGTGGCCGCTTGGGGCCAATTTGGTGGGTCAAAATTCGACACTCCTAGGGGAAGGTGAAGGACGACACATGAGCAAAAAAAATTAGGAGTTTTAATTCTTTTATTTTGGTGATAAAATGCTGATAATTAAGAGGGAAGAGTTGGTTTTAAGGTGGCCTCTTTTAAAGGTAAGATAATGGTTAAGTTATCAGGATGGATAAAAACTATCAGGAGGGGGAGAGTTGGCTGAAACTCCAACTCTGTGAGTGTGTGAGTGTGTGCTGAAATTATTAGCCAAAATTATCATTTTTTCTTTCTTTCATTAGTTCATTTCTTTCTCATCTTTTCTCTCAAGCCGAAATTCCCATTCTCTTTTGAAGTGTTCTTTGCCGCAACTCTCTAATATTTTCTTCTTTCCTTCATTCTTCTTCTCCCCAAAAACCTTCTAAAAGTCGAATCCCCCTATTCATACTTTCTTCTCTCTTAGCCGAATCTGCAAGGTGGGTTTTCCCGAAGGTGCCCCATAAGTCAAATACTCCTCTCTAGTTGGTAAGTTTCTTGTAGTTGTTACTACGATATCTCTCTCATATTATTCCTAAACTGAATCACCCCCTAATGTGTTGATTGATGATTTACTTTCTAGTCAGAAGCCGGATCTCTTCTTGTAGTAGTCTGAAGTGCCGAGTTGTGGAAAAGGCGAAGGTGGGTTGGTGTAGGTTCGGCCGAATGGCCTTTCTTGTTCTTTATTCATTTGGCTGAATATCATAAGGTGTTTAATGGGTTGCGATTAAGGGGTTGGTTTAATATATGGGTGATGGCCGAATATAGGTAGGGTGATGAAGCTTTCTGAAAGACTTTCAGGATTCGGCAAATTAGGTAAGGGTTCGTTTTAAGTGTTATAATTATTTAGTTAATTGGATCTCATCGTTTAAATAGTTTAGTGACCAAGGAGTTGTTATGGACACTAATAACAGTCAAGCGATAGGAGGGGTTGGATCTATAAACCCAACGCCAAAATACAAAAAATGATCAGTATCGAGAGTACGAGATTGGCCATCCGGGTGCGGGCCGACATTGGAAGTAAATCGTAGGCCGATAGTCGTAGTCTCGAGTGACAGTAGCGTAGAAGCAGTAAAAGCACTAGTACGAGAACTAGGTGTGTAACTCTTACACACTTTCTTTACTTAATATGTTAAATGTTATGTGTTGTTAAAAGCCAGAATGACGGTAATGGTTGCCAAAATACCCTTATGGGTAACAGGCATGGATGCCGGGTAAGTTGTTAAGTTTCTTGTGTTGATTGTGATCTATGAAATTGTGTAAGAGCATAACGTCTTTTGGGATGGGGGTTTACACACTGAGTCTAGGTGACTCACCCCTTCCTCTATATTTTGCAGATAAACCTTAGATCGTGGATTTGGTGCTGGGGTGGACTCGAGGTGGCCATGCTCAGCATTCGATTTATTTTAATGTTTTCTATATGGACTTAGTTATTTTATTTAATTTGGGTTTTAGTTCGTAATAAGGTCATCAAGTATTATTTTGTGACATTTTATTTAGTGTTTTTAAAGTTTCCATAAGTATGCTTAGGTAAAACTACTTAAATTGGGTGTTTTCAAAACTCTAAACAAATACTTGTTTTCTAAAGTGTACATTGACTAAGTATTAAATACGGAGTAACAATAAGGCAACCAAGTTTTTCTAGAACAAGTTTCAACATGTTTTAAACATCACAAGATCCAACGACGTTTTCTTTAAAATGTTAAACAGAACTCTCTTTAACCAAGTCGACAAATTGGTTTTCAAAACGTTTTCTTTCTCGTGGCACACCAGAATCGGTCGTAGGGTTTTGACCGGGTTTGGGGTGTTACAAATACCTTTTGAATTGACGCATTTTATTCAAATAGTTTAAAAAAAATACGGTGATATCTAATATTCGGGGACTTCGTGAAAAATTGTGCCCTAACTTACTGAGTTTCAATTTTTATCGTTGAACTTAAAATATTAATTATCATTTTTCTTTTAAAATTGCAATTCATAAATTTCCAAATCAAAACTTATTCTCAAAAGTTCAAAACGTTGTATCCTAACTTACTAGATATGATGTTTTGTGTTTTGAGATAAGAATTTTCTACAAATAAAGGCGAATCTAACTTCAAAGTCGTGAGATGTTAAGTCCTAACTTACTGGATATGACATCTTATTTCTTTGAAATAGATAAGTCTTGGTTTTCTTTCTAATAAAAGGATCATATTTTAAAATTTTTAAATTTTTGACAATAGGACATGATTTTACCGATTGGGTACTGATTTTAGGGCGTTATGAGGGTGCTAACCCTTCGTCATACGTAACCGACTCCCGAACCTACTTTCTTGTTTTTTGTGGACCAAAATCAAGTTTTTAAAAAATAAAATGTTTTACAAAGGTGATCCAATCACACCTAAGTAAAAAGGGATTGGTGGCGACTCCATTTTCGTTTTTAAAATTAATTCCCCGTTTTTTCAAACATTTTAAAAATGGTTTCGACAACTTGGCAACTCTGCTGGGGACAATAAGAGAGTCGAGCCATAAAATCGATAATTTCATGTCCTTGTGTCTGAATTTAAAAATTTGGTTTAAATCCTTTTTTGCATGTGGTTTAAATCTCTGCATTGCATTGCATGACTGTTGTGGTGCACCTTTAAGTGGGAGTGAGAAGCTACTCCTTTATGAGGTTTTCACCTCCGTGTAGGATAGTGTATCGCTTTCGGATACATCTGTACCTATGTCGCCGTGAGATTTTCATCTCCGTGTAGCCATAGGGAAATGTATTCCTCTGAATTGAACTTGGTCTATATAAGCTTATAATGGGTGAGGATCGAGGAATCTGCTGGTTCGGGTACCTCAACTTTAGAGCTAAACCACATATAGGAAACCTAAGTGCTTACCCTAGGTACATCTATACCAAAACTTTAGCAATCACCCAGATATGTGTTTGATTATTTACTTTATATTTTGCTCCATGTTACTAATTGATTGTGTTTTAGTTTGTTGCATGTTATTTCATATTTTAAAAAGGTGTCAATTCAAGGTCAGTTTCTAAATTAGAAAGCTGGTTATGGAGAATGAATTCCTTGATAAAGTGGAGGACAATGCAATCATCTGTAGGTGGTCAGAGCAAACACAGTTAGGAAAAGGAGATAACCTAGCCGAAGGATACAAATCAGAGCTATGGGACTACACTCGCATCAATGTGACGCAGAACAATCTTCAAGAATTAAGAGAGATATGGGGTCAGTGGAGCAATGAGACCAAGCATTTGTTTTACTGCAGCTATGGGGACTTGCCATACCTATTGGATATTAAGGTAGATAAACATTTGTTTTGAGCTATTTCCCAATATTGGAACTCTACGTATAGTTGTTTTACTTTTGGAAGAGTTGATTTGGTATCTACTGTGGAGGAGTATACAGCTCTATTACGATGTCCTAAGATTCAAGTTGATAAAGCTTACTCGAGGGCTCCTAATGTTCCAACCTTTGTGAGGAAACTAATGAATATTACGGGGATGAGCGAACAGTGGGTCACAGCTAGAATCAAACCAAAAGGTGAGTATAAGTGCATCTCGTGGAAAGCTTTGAAAGATTTGATTTTAGAGCATCCTGATACGAAAAAGAAAGTTGATGTGTTTGCTTTGAGTATATATGGATTAGTAATCTTCCCTAGGGCATTGGGATACGTGGATGAGGCTATCTCGGATCATTTTAATTGACATGACAAACAAGTCACACCTGTTCCTGAAATCTTGGCATAAACGTTTTGATCATTGAGCGTATGTAGGAGAGCTAGGGAAGGCAGATTTATAGGATGTGCACAATTTTTGTTGGCTTGGTTCCATAGTCACTTCTAGAGGGTGGATAAGATTTCTTATCGATCTTCTCAAAAAATTACTCTCCATTAAAAGAGATAATGGCTATCCCAAGGAGAGATGATATATCTGAGGAAAATTGGATAGCGCTTCTACGAAATCTCCGAGAAGAAGATGTTAAGTGGAAAGCTCCTTGGATGGTTCCTAATGAAGTTCTGTATCGGGGTGGGAGTTTTGATTGGGTTCCTCTACTTGGAATTTGGGAAGCCATTGGATATGCGCCTTTGCTCATATTAAGGCAATTCAGATTGAGGCAGTTTGTACCGGCTACACATGGATTAGCTCAAAGTGAGTTTTCGTATAAAGGGGATAGCTACAAGAAGAGGGTTAAAGAGATCTCTAGTGCTTGGAATCAGACCCATCGCATGAAGAGAGTGGATGTAAGCCCAATGATGACCCCAGAATATATTGGATGGTGGAGTAGGAGAGTCAATGACAATATCCCTGTGCCAAGTTCAGAAGACGTTCGATCGATCGAAGAATTTTTACAAGTGGTCCCATCAGAATTGGAGATGATAAAATAGGATTTCGAAAGAAGGAATTCAAAGCTGAAAGAGGATAGAGAAGTTGGAAGAAGAAAAGATGTACTTGAGGCAAGATGTGGATGTTTAGAAATCAGAAGCCGAGAAAGTAAGAAAAGAAAATAGGAAGATTGAGGAAGATCGAGATAGCTTGAAGACTGAATATAAGAAGATGCGTCTATCGATGAATAATACCGAATTGGGAAAGAATTTGGAACAGTGGCAACAAGAGGTCTAGGATGAAAAGGCCAAAGCTGACTATTGGAAGAGGAAATTTCAAGAAATGCAAGCACAAAATGAGGCCCTAAAGAAGAGTTTGTTAGAAAGTCGAAGTGAAATGGAAAAATTAAAAGATATAGTGGCTGAACTTGGACGATCTTTTCATCACCATCGAAGCCATAATTTCGCGATCAAGCTAAAGTCAAGTCTGAACAAGATTGAGGAAATGAAGAGTAAGATTGAACAGTTAGAATCAGCATTGCAAAGTTGTGAACTTCAGATCGAGCTTCCTAAAATAAGAGAAGAGCATTGGAAGGAGGAGCTTCACCATTCTCATGATCAAGTTAGAAGTTGGGATTACCTTATGGGTGAAGTAATAGTTCAGATTTGAGAAGTAGCCGATTTCCTATAGACTTTGGCAGCACAGGCGGATGTATTGAGCTTGAAGTATGAGCAACAGTCGGATCGTGGTCAAGAGTTAGCCTCTTTGTTTGGGAAAATCAAAACTTTAGGACTTAGGGCGAAAGCATATTTGTAGTCCATTTTATGTAAAGGATTTTGTTTTCTAATAAAGTTTTCCAAAATGAAGTTGAATCAGAATAGATGCCTCTTTGTATTCATGCATTTGCATTACATCATATTATATACATTTAAGTCCATAGAGAGAGTCTAATTAGTTGAAATTATAACAGAGTGAGAGAGAGAAAAAGAGAAAGAAAATCTGGAAGCTGAACATCCTTACGGTACACGTGCCAAATCAAAGAAAATAGATCTAAGATTGGAATAATTCCAAAGAGATATGCAAGACTAGATGAAACACCCCAAACTCGGCCCAAAAAGCCTAACCGGATTTGGTATGTTCCTCGAGTAAAACTTTAGCGGAATATCGTTTTGTTCAAGAAAACTTGATGATTTTAAGTAAAACGGATTAACTTAAAGATCAAGTTGGGCTTAGTTGAAAAATAGATTTGTATTTTCTTAAAACATATATATATATATATATACTACTGACAAAAATGTTTTTAAATTATTTATCGAAAACCATTTAGTTATTTAATTGATAATTGTTCATGGCAGAATTTAAAATAAATCCAAACACAAAATCTATAAGTAGTTTATAGAGGCCTTATTACAAAAATAGCAAACCCAAAATAAAGTCTAACTAATAAAATTTAAATTAATAAATTTAAGTTGGGAAATCTCCACAATACTTGATACGAGCACTGGCAACCTCGAAATCCTTGCTGACCCGATCCATCGCACTATGAATTATCTGAAAAGTTTATCCCACAAAAGGGGTGAGTCATAAACTCAATGTATAACACATACACTAAAAAGTCCATTTTATCAAATGCTTAAAGTCCAAAAAATTTCACATATGGCCATAGGCCCATTTAACTCATATTTAGCCCAAAGGCCCATATCATAGCAGATCAAATAATAATCATTCAATATTACATGGTTATGTACATGAAATGAAATGCAAGCCCGGCCTACCTAAATATCCATCCGCTACACACCACCCGTACCAACCAACACACCGTGGGGATTACTAAATCAACCCTCCATCCGCTACACACCATCGAAGGCAGTTGCTGCAGTCAACATGCACATCGTCCTTATAATGTTGTGGCAAAGCCACCAAAATAGATGCGACCGAAGTCACCTGACCGAAGTCCAAATTTCAAATACGTGACCGAAGTCACCAGATTCACATATGTGACCGAAGTCACCGGAGTTCAAATATGTGATCGAGGTCACCGGAGTCAAATATGTGATCGAAGTCACCGGAGTCAAATATGTGACCGAAGTCACCAGAAATGTGATAAAACCACCAGAATACTTCCTCCTTTATCAACAATACCCATATGCCCATGCACATACATATCAAATCAGATTTTCATGCTATTTACCCCACAAAACATAATATAATCATACTCATTTCATATTTATGCATATAGCAAAAATAAATAGAATATTGGGGTAAACATACCGAATTTTGTATACCAATGATTGGTATCCACAAACAAACATATTGTCATATAATCACTTTTTAAAATATAGATCTATGGAAATTTTAATGTAAGGTTACACACCTTGTGATAGTGAGAACAATACCTCTCGCTCGTCAACACCTAATTAATTAACACACTTGGTTAGTATACACTATTGTTAACAAAACTATATTTATTGACGAGAGATCTAATTCCTTACCCTCGGATTGTCGAAGCGCGAGTTATTTGTGGTTTTTCTCCACTAGATGGATCAAAACTGCGATATTCCACCAACGTAAAGTGGTTCGGTTATACGACTACTTCAAATAACCGATCCTCGTTAGCGAGGGTCCACATCCCGGTGGAAAGTCTCTAACGCCGATATCAAATTTCTTCGTTGTAGTTCGATGGTAAAGGAATAACTCCTCTCTTCCAAACACTCCGTACGGCTCTTTTCTTACCTATCTTGTTGATCTTAAATCGCCCTAAAAATACGATCGATTAGTAGTCTATCTAAATAAATCGATATGATCTAAATTAATAACCTTACCTTGATGATTTCGAATGGTCACTTAAAGGTTGTCTTCAACAAAGATCTTTGAAAAATCCTTTTCAAATGATTCGGCCTAGGAAAGAAATTAAAAGATCATGATTCTAATTTTGCTAAAGTAAAAAGAATTGATGAAAATGATTGATAAAATCTTACTTTGAGTTCTTCAAAATTCGGCCTTGAATAAGAAGAAAACAATATGATGATTCGGCCTTAACAAAAAGAGAAGAGAAATGGTGGTTTCAATGTGGTGGTTTCGGTTTTGAGGGAAAGAAGAAAGATAATGGAAATGATAAAAGAGAGAGAAGAAAGAAAAGATGATGTTAAAGAAAAGAAAAAGGGATAGGTTTAGAGACCTATGCACATTCGCCAAAGAGGTAAAAATTGAAGAAAAATGGTTCTTGATCCTTTGTAGATTAAGAAAGAGGGAAAGAAAAGAGAGAAATAAAATGAAAAGAAAAGAAAAGAGAAATGATCAAAGAGAAAGGAGATTGGTTTTGGGGTTTAGATGCATTCGCCAAGAGGGAGAAATGAAGAAGAAAAGATGATGCTTGAACCTTTTGGTACATTCGGCAATGAGAGAAAAGGAAGAAAAGAAGAAAGGCTTTCCAACTTTTGAGGCTTTTGACAAGAATTTTGAGAGAGAGGAATTTTAACCAAATGGTCAAAATGTGAACCAAAACAAAGAGAAGTTTTGCCTAATTCCCAAAGCAAGATTCGGCTAAGAGGAGAATTTTTGGAGAAATGAGAAAAGATGGACAATTTTGCTAGGATTTTTGGCCAACTAGCACCCTATTGGCTACACTATTTTTTCGGCCAACCTAGCCAACATCATCCCCCTTTTTCCTCCTTGTTTCTTCCCCATCATATCCAAAATTTACTACACAATTAAACCACTCCTTAACCCTTCATGTTGTCTAGGTTCATGGTCAAATGACCATGAACACACTCCCAAAACAATGCCCAAACTTATGCCTTTTGTCCCCTCATCTTATCATCAACTTATGATTCCATACCATAAGTTCTTAGCTTCCTTTTCACTTGGTCAAATAGCCAAAATTAAGAGAACACTCATCCACTCTAAAACATTCTTGGCCGACACTTATAGGGAAGAAAACAAAAAAAAAATCCTCCCTTATGCTAGCTAGAGATTGAACCTCACTCCTCAAGCACACATCCATCATCTTAACCACCTTGCCAATTACTCAATTCATGCTAAAACTTCTTATCATTAATTCTTAAGGCCTAACTTGCTTAGCTCTCTCTAATTAATAGGAATTAAAAGTTTTACTAAGCATTCACTTAATTAATGAAGCTCACTTAACTTCCAAAAAAATACACTTAAAAATAATTAAGCATGCAACATCATTCAATTAAGTAAAATGCATAGCCCCTAATTATCAGGATGTTACAGTTCTACCCCCCTTAAAATAATTTCGTCCTCGAAATTACCTGACTGGAATAAGTGAGGGTATTGCTGTCGCATCGCTTCCTCCGGTTCCCATGAAGCTTCTTCTGATCCATGATTACGCCATAATACCTTGACAAGAGGAATCGACTTTCTCAAGTAAAACCTTTACATCTCGCCCGAATTTGAATTGGCTCCTCTTCATATGACAAGTCGATCTTAATTCCACCTCCTCAATCGGCACTACATGAGATGGATCGACCAGAACGGCGTAACATTGAAACATGGAAAACATCATGCATTTGCTTCAATTCAAGGCAAATCTAAGTGATATGCTCTGATCCGACCCGCTTCACAATCCGATAAGGTCCAATGAACACAGGACTTAGTTTCCTTTGCGTCCAAATCTCATCACCTTTTTCCAAGGTGAAACCTTTAGGAAAACTTGGTCTCCCACTGCATACTCTATTTCTTTCCGCTTTAGATCTGCGTACAATTTTTGTCTGTCAGATGCTTCCTTTAATCGAGCCCGGATTATCTTAACTTTTTCTTCGGATTCAGCCACTAACTCTGGACCCAGAATCCGACGTTCCCCTAATTCTGTCCAACACGTAGGAGTACGACACTTTCATCCATATAGTGCTTCATATGGTGCCATCCGTATACTAGATTGGAAACTGTTGTTGTATGCAAATTCTGCCAACGGTAAGAATTCCTCCCAACTTCGCTTGAAATCTATCACACATCCCCTTAACATATCTTCTAAGATTTGGATTACTCTTTCAGACTGACCGTCCAATTGAGGATGAAATACCGTACTGAAGTCCAATCTGGTGCCCAAAGCCTGATGCAATGCTTTCCAAAATCGCGACGTAAATCTCGGATCTCTATCCGAAATAATCGACAACGGCACTCCATGCAATCTCACAATCTCAGCCACATATAACTTCGCCAATTTCTGCAAAGAGTAATCAACCCGAACTGGGATAAAATGTGCAGATTTCGTCAATCGGTCCACTATCACCCATACAGAGTCTTTCTTAGTAGGCGTAAGAGGAAGCCCACTAACAAAGTCTATGGTGATTCTCTCCCACTTCCACTGTGGAATCTTTATCGATTGAAGCAATCCCGAAGGTACTTGATGTTCAGCCTTGACTTGCTGACACGTCAAGCACCTTCCTACAAACTCCGTAACTTCCCGTTTGAGTTCAGGCCACCAAAATTGATCTTGCAAATCTCGGTATAATTTACTTCCTCCAGGATGCATAGCATAGGGGCTACCATGCGATTCCTGAAGTATCTTTTGCCTCAACTCCTGATCCTTTGGCATACAGACTTTACCTTTGAAGCACAATACCTCGTCACTGTTAATACCAAAATCTTCCAATTTCCCACTCTGCACCTATCGAAGCTTTTCATTCAGATCTTCATCTACTAACTGCCTCTCTTTCACTTGACTTAACCATGTCGACTTAACTTGAAGTTCTGCCAACAAGCTTCCGTCATCATAAAAACTAAGATGTGCAAACATCGCCCTCAAATCTGACACCACTTTTCGACTTAGAGCGTCTGCCACCACATTCGCCTTGCCCGGGTGGGACTCGATAGAACAGTCGTAGTCTTTCAACAACTCTATCCACCTTCGTTGCCTCAAATTCAGTTCTTTCTGAGTCAGTAGATATTTTAGACTTTTTTGGTCCGTGTATATCACTGACTTCTCCCCGTATAAGTAATGTCTCCAAACTTTAAGAGCAAAGACTACAGCTGCCAACTCCAAGTTATGCATCGGGTAATTAACCTCGTGCGGTCTCAACTGCCGAGATGCATACGCAACTACCTTTCCGCCTTGCATCAGAACATATCCTAATCCGGTGTGAGAAGCGTCACAATACACGACGAAATCCTTTCCTGCCTCAGGCTGGATCAAAATCGGAGCTTCAGTCAAAACTTTCTTAAGCTTCTCAAAACTCTCTTGCTGCTTATCAGTCCACACGAAAGGTACTTCCTTTCTCAGCAATTTCGTTAAAGGTGCAGCTATCGATGAAAATCCTTCAATGAATCTTCTGTAGTATCCGACTAAACCCAAGAAACTGCGAACCTCAGTTACGGACTTAGGTGGTTTCCAATCTAGCACAGCCTCAATCTTCCGAGAATCCATCCTTATCCCTTCCGCATATACCACATGGCCTAAAAATGCAACTTCTTTCAGCCAAAATTCACACTTGCTGAATTTGGCATACAGCTTCTTTTCCCTTAAAACTCGCAACACAATCCGGAGATGCTCGTCATGTTCCATCTCGAATTTAGAATATACCAGGATGTCGTCTATGAATACCACGACTAATTGATCCAAGTAGGGCTGGAAAACTCGGTTCATCATATCCATGAACGCAGCTGGGGCATTCGTCAATCCGAATGGCATTACCAGAAATTCATAATGCCCATATCTAGTTCGAAAAGCCGTCTTATGGATATCCACTTCTTTCACTTTAAACTGATGATACCCCAACCTTAGATCAATCTTTGAGAATACCGCAGCTCCCTTAAGCTAATCGAACAAGTCGTCGATCCTTGGCAAAGGATACTTGTTCTTGATGGTCAGCTTATTTAACTGCCGGTAATCTATACACATCCTCATCGATCCGTCCTTCTTCTTCACGAATAGGACCGGTGCTCCCCATGGAGACACACTAGGTCAAATGAATCCACGATCAAGTAACTCCTGAATCTGAGCCTTAAGCTCAACCAATTCCTTCGGTGCCATTCTATATGGAGCAATAGAAACTGGCGCCGTTCTAGGCAATAAATCTATCCCAAATTCTACCTCATGATCCGAAGGTAAACCTGGAAGTTCTTCCGAAAAAACATCTACAAATTCATTCACAGTCCTAACTTCATTAGCAGTTGCTTCCTTAGCCTCTAAAGCACTCACTAACATCAGAAAGGCTTCACATCCCTTTCTAACCATCTTTTCTGCCTTAAGAGCGGATACTATATTAGATAAGTAGTTCCGTCTCTCGCCCATTACTACAACTTCCTTGCCATCAAAAGTTCTTAAGGACATTCTCTTAGCAGCACAATCCATATTTGCACGGTACTTCACAAGCCAGCCCATGCCTAAGATTAGGTCGAATTCTCCAAATGGCAACTCCATTAGATCACCGAAGCTGTATCCCTTGAACTTCTAAAGGCACTTCCTTAAAAGTTTGTCTACAACTCTCATGCATCCTAAAGGACTAAGTAGATCATCTTCCTAAATGCAGTTTGAAGTCACATGCAAAGTCCCAGATACTTCACTAACGATATAGGAATGAGTTGACCTATATCTATCAAAGCAATAAAGGGCAACCTGTAAATCGAAACGCACTCGTGATAACATCAAAAGGCCATCGTCTTCTCTGCGACGAACAAAGATACACCAAACTCGGTTGTCTCGCCTCGAGCTACCATCGCCTCGCTCAAGTTTCGCGTCCTCTACCGTAACCATTGCCCCTTCCATTTGGGCCACGACCTCTTATCTGCTCTTTGTCCACCTCTGTCACCGATTAGCACCCCGACTTCTTTGAACGGTTCTTCTCCGAGTTCATAGGGCAATCCTTAATCATATGGTCTTTAGATCCGCACTTGAAACATCCGTCGGTCTTTTTCCAGCATTCTCCCGAGTGTATTTTCCTACATTGAGAACAAGTACGATTTTGTCCACCCGTAGTAGTCTGTTGATTTCGCGGACCATCACTTCTTGATTTCTTCTGAAAATTCTCGGATGACCCTGAGGACCCAAAGCTTCTCTTATTCTTGCTCCGCCTCTGTCCGATTACATCTCTCGGTCAGTGCTTAGCCTCTTCGCAATTCTTGCCTTTCGACTAAGATTGCAAAATCTCTTTCACGGTGTGGAGCAATCATCACTCTTAGCTCATCTCTAAGTCCATCTTTAAATCGATACACCGTTCATATTCCGTAGCCACTATCCTCCGCATAACGGCTAAGTCGCAAAATTCGCTTCATATTCAGCTATCGACTTGTTTCCTTGTACTAGATTCAGAAATGTCTTCCTCTGGGAGTCGATGTAGCTAGCTCCAACATATTTTCCTTCGAATTTAATCTTAAAATACCCCCAATCCAAACGATCCACAGGGGTACTCTCCTTTATAGTGAGCCACCACTGGTAGGCTTCATCGCGGAGAAGTGAAATAGCACCTTTCAATTTCTCTTCATCAGTGCAGTCTATATCGTCCATGATCCTCTCGACTGCCTCCAACCAATATTCAGCTACATTTGGAGCTACTCCAAATACTCCTCTGAAAACCTCAGCTCCATTCGATCTAAGTCTTTCAGCTACAGACTTTCGAGACCCATTTCTAGAACTAGCTTCTGCTACTCGTTCCAAAACTCGCAGCACAGCTTGTGATACTGCGTCACCTCCTTCATTTTGTTCTTGAAAGTCCACCCCAACAGTCGGTATGAGCTTCATTCTCGGAACCTTGACCAGATCGAATCGGTTTCAAACATCATCCTTCCTCTTCCATGTCCACGACGACCACGTCCCCTAGAGCTCATGTCTACTACGTATCTTATCTGTTTTTACGAAAAAGTCTTATGTATTAGAGTCTTTTCACTTCTTATTAAAGGAAAGTTTTATGAAACAGATATTCAGTAGTTTTTCCGTAGTAGCACACAAACACCTAAGGTCCATGTCTCTAATGTATAGTTTAAGTTTAAACTATCATATATATCACATATCGATAACGTACATACCTGATGGATCTGGGCCGAGAACTCGAGTGCCATGCTCTTATAAAAATTTTTAACTTAAGAAAACTTTCAAAGAAATCATTTGGGCCAAATTTTTAAAACGTTGTGGGCTTCAAAACCCAAGGCCGAGAGTTTAAAACTGGGCTCTGATACCAAGCTGAAACACCCCAAACCCGGCCCAAAAAGCCTAACTGAATTTGGTATGTTCCTCGAGTAAAACTTTAACGGAATATCGTTTTATTCAAGAAAACTTGATGATTTTAAGTAAAACGGATTAACTTAAAGATCAAGTTGGGCTTAGTTGAAAAATAGATTTGTATTTTCTTAAAACATATATATATATTCTTGACAAAAATGTTTTTAAATTATTTATCGAAAACCATTTAGTTATTTAATTGATAATTGTTCATGGCGTAATTTAAAATAAATCCAAACACAAAATCTATAAGTAGTTTATAGAGGCTTTATTACAAAAATAGCAAACCCAAAATAAAGTCTAAGTAATAAAATTTAAATTAATAAATTTAAGTTGGGAAATCTCCACAATACTTGATCTGAGCATCGCCACCTCGAAATCCTTGTCGATTCGATCCATCGCACTATGAATTATCCGAAAAGTTTATCTCACAAAAGGGGTGAGTCATAAACTCAATGTATAACACATACACTAAAAAGTCCATTTTATCAAATGCTTAAAGTCCAAAAAATTTCACATATGGCCATAGGCCCATTTAACTCATATTTAGCCCAAAGGCCCATATCATAGCAAATCAAATAATAATCATTCAATATTACATGGTTATGTACATGAAATGAAATGCAAGCCCGGCCTACCTAAATATCCATCCGCTACACACCACCCGTACCAACCAACATACCGTGGGGATTACTAAATCAACCCACCATCCGCTACACACCATCGAAGGCAGTTATTGCAGTCAACATGCACATCGCCCTTATAATGTTGTGGCAAAGCCACCAAAACAGATCATCAAGTCACCGATCAAGTCCAAATTTCAAATACGTGACCGAAGTCACCAGATTCACATATGTGACCGAAGTCACCGGAGTTCAAATATGTGACCGAGGTCACCGGAGTCAAATATGTGACCGAAGTCACCGGAGTCAAATATGTGACCGAAGTCACCAGAAATGTGGTAAAACCACCAAAATACTTCCTCCTTTATCAACAATACCCATACGCCCATGCACATACATATCAAATCAGATTTTCATGCTATTTACCCCACAAAACATAATATAATCATACTCATTTCATATTTATGCATATAGCAAAAATAAACAGAATATTGGGGTAAACATACCTGAATTTTGTATACCAATGATTGGTATCCACAAACAAACATATTGTCATATAATCACTTTTTAAAATATAGATCTATGGAAATTTTAATGTAAGGTTACACACCTTGTGATAGTGAGAACAATACCCTCTCGTTCGTCAACACCTAATTAATTAACACACTTGGTTAGTATGCACTATTGTTAACAAAACTATATTTATTGATGAGAGATCTAATTCCTTACCCTCGGATTCTCGAATGACAGTTATTTATGGTTTTTCTCCACTAGATGGATCAAGACTGCGATATTCCACCAACGTAAAGTGATTCGGTTTACGCGACTACTTCAAATAACCGATCCTCGTTAGCGGAGGGTCCACATCCCGTGGAAAGTCTCTAACCGCCGATCTGACCCTTCATTGTAGTTCGATGGTAAAGGAATACCTCTCTCTTCCAAACACTCCGCATCGACTCTTTTCTTACCTATCTTGTTGATCTTAAATCGCCTTAAAAAAATACGATCGATTAGTAGTCTATCTAAATAAATCGATATGATCTAAATTAATAACCTCACCTTGATGATTTGAATGGTCACTTAAAGGTTGTCTTCAACAAAGATCTTTGAAAAATCCGTTTCAAATGATTCGGCCTAGGAGAGAAATTAAAAGATCATGATTCTAATTTTGCTAAAGTAAAAAGAATTGATGAAAATGATTGATAAAATCTTACTTTGAGTTCTTCAAAATTCGGCCTTGAATAAGAAGAAAAGAATATGATGATTCGGCCTTAACAAAAAGAGAAGAGAAATGGTGGTTTCAATGTGATGGTTTCGGTTTTGAGGGAAAGAAGAAAGATAATGGAAATGATAGAAGAGAGAGAAGAAAGAAAAGATGATGTTAAAGAAAAGAAAAGGGATAGGTTTAGAGACCTATGTACATTCGACCAAAGAGGTAAAATTGAAGAAAAATGGTTTTGATCCTTTGTAGATTAAGAAAGAGGGAAAGAAAAGAGAGAAATAAAATGAAAAGAAAAAGAAAAGAAGAAATGATCAAAGAGAAAGGAGATTGGTTTTGGGGTTTAGATGCATTCGGCCAAGAGGGAGAAATGAAGAAGAAAAGATGATGCTTGAACCTTTTGGTACATTCGGCAATGAGAGAAAAGGAAGAAAAGAAGAAAGGCTTTCCAACTTTTGAGGCTTTTGATAAGAATTTTGAGAGAGAGGAATTTTAACCAAATGGTCAAAATGTGAACCAAAACAAAGAGAAGTTTTGCCTAATTCCCAAAGCAAGATTCGGCTAAGAGGAGAATTTTTGGAGAAATGAGAAAAGATGGATAATTTTGCTAGGATTTTTGGCCAACTAGCACCCTAATGTCTACACTAATTTTTTGGTCAACCTAGCCAACATCATCCCCCTTTTTCCTCCTTGTTTCTTCCCCATCATATCCAAAATTTACTACACAATTAAACCACCCCCTTAACCCTTCATGCCGTCTAGGTTCATGGTTAAATGACCATGAACACACTCCCAAAACAATGCCCAAACTTATGCCTTTTGTCCCCCTCATCTTATCATCAACTTATGATTCCATACCATAAGTTCTTAGCTTCCTTTTCACTTGGTCAAATAGCCAAAATTAAGAGAACACTCATCCACTCTAGAACATTCTTGGTCGACACTTATAGGAAGAAAACAAAAAAAAATCCTCCCTTATGCTAGCTAGGAGATTGAACCTCACTCCTCAAGCACACATCCATGCATCTTAACCACCTTGCCAATTACTCAATTCATACTAAAACTTCTTATCATTAATTCTTAAGGCCTAACTTGCTTAGCTCTCTCTAATTAATAGGAATTAAAAGTTTTACTAAGCATTCACTTAATTAATGAAGCTCAATTAACTTCCAAAAAAGTACACTTAAAAATAATTAAGCATGCAACATCATTCAATTAAGTAAAATGCATAGCCCCTAATTATTAGGATGTTACACTAGATGCAAGAGAAAATGGCAAAACTCCAATACGAGATGAGGGACCAGATGTTGGAGGCTCAAAGGAACCTGATGACTCAAACGGCCCAAATGTTGAGTGGGGCAACGGACAAGGGAAAGGGTCCCATAGTTAACGCTTAAGACAATGAGGATTTTTCTAGGGGATTCACTCCACCACACGTGCAAACCCAACCCGAGGAATATCCCAGAAGGCCACCTGTCACCATTAGGCTTCAACAAGGGTAAGCTGACACTGGAGTGCCCATGAATTTTTAAGTTGGCACAAGATCCAACCCAGGGGATAACCCTACTAATCCTGTTATCCCTAACCTAGACATAGTAGAGAGAGAGCAGATCAGAAATGAATCTTCAAGACAGTTGGAATATCGCTGTAGATGGTTGGAAGAAAAATTCAAGGCTTTGGAAAATGCCGACCATCACCATGGTATTGACGCAAAAGATTTGAGTTTGGTCCCAAATCTTGTGCTTCCTCATAAATTCAAGATGCCAAAATTTGAGAAGAACAATGGGACTAGCTTCCCTGAAGCCCACATTACTATGTTTTGTAGACGCATGACTGGTTACGTGAACAATGATCAACTTTTGATTCATTGTTTCCAAGACAGTTTAGTGGGGGTAGCATCTAGGTGGTACAATCAACTCAGCCGCACTAATATTAGCTCTTGGAGAGACTTAGCCCAAGCCTTCATGAAGCAGTATAATCATGTTATAGACTTGACACCTGATATAATCATGTTGTAAAACATAGAAAAGAAATCGAATGAAAGCTTCAGGAAATACACGCAAAGATGGAGGAAAATTACCATGCAAGTATAACCACCTCTCCTAGAGAAGGAAACCACCATGCTGTTTATCAATACTTTAAAGGCACTTTTTATCACCATATGATAGGAAGCACTACTAAAAGCTTCACGGATATAGTGATGGCAGGGGAAATGATAGAAAATGGCATAAGAGGTGGAAATATTGAAGCGGGGGAAACCATTAGAAGGTCTACTCCTAAGAAAAAGGACAATGAGGTAAATAACACGAGTACATACAACAAAGGGTACTCAAAGGCAGTTACTGTTAGCCAGCCGGAAGTAGTTATGCCAGGCAACAAGGGTAGACAAAACAAGAATCAGTCCCCAGATAAAATTCTAAAAAGCTCCAATTTACGCCAATCCCAGTGATGTATAAGTAGCTATATCAAATTTTATTCGATGCACGCGTGGTGTCCCCATATTATCTACAACTGTTACAACCCCCATATCCTAAATGGTATGACTCAAACGCCCAATGTAATTACCACTCAGGAATAGCGGGGCATTTGATAGAAAATTGCACTACCTTCATTGTCAAGTTTGATGATACACGCAGTGCAGAGAACCCCTTACCTAACTATGGTGGTAAGATGATAAATGCGATCGATGAGAAAGTCATAAGAAAAATCAAGGAGGATGTATCGAAAGTGAAAACTCTGTTGAGAATGGTTTGGAGGGAAATGGTAAGAAGGGGACTAATAGAATCAAGTTTTGAGGAAGGAGGTGAAGAATCAAGGAACTACTGTGAGTTCCACGAAGCAGAGGGACATGGGATCTAGGAATGTACTGAGTTTAGGGTCCTGATATAGAACCTTATGGAAAATAAGGAGCTAGAGTTTTACGAAGAAGGTTCGGAGGGGGGAAACATACATGCAACTAAAGGAGAGTTGACAAATCAGAAAGTCAATTATCCAAGGATCATCATTTCTCGATCGAGAAATATAGAAGGCGGAGCGCAAATTGAGCCTAAAGTTGTAATCCAAAAACCTATTTCCTTTCCTTACAAGGATAGCAAGATGGTACCATGGAATTACAACTGTAATGTGATAATACCAGGAGGGGAAAATTCAGCTAGCACTTCCAAGGAGGTCCAAAGTAAGGGATTCTACACACAAAGTGGAAGGCATTACGACTCGGTAAATGTCAGAACAGAACCAGCAAGGTCAAAAACTATGGTAATTGAACTAGAGAAAGGACTTGGCGCCCTTATCAACGAACCTGTGAAGGAGGATGAGGCTAAAGAATTTTTAAGATTCTTAAAGCACAGTGAATACAGTGTGGTAGAGCAGCTGCACAAGCAACTGGCTCACATATAAGTGCTAGCCTTGCTTTTGAGTTTGGGAGTACATCGTGAGGCATTGATGAAAGTGCTAAACGAGACTTACGTTACTAAAGATATATCTGTCAATAAACTTGACCGATTGGTTAGTAACACAAGTGCTGATAACTTTATTTCCTTCAGTGACGATGAAATTCCACCTGAGGGTATGGAATCAACCAAGGCCCTACACATACTACTCGTTGTAAGGGATATACTCTACCGAGCATGCTAATTGATAATAGATCAGCCTTGAATATCTTACCGTTGTCGACACTGAAGAGGTTGCCGATAGATAGTTCTCACATGAAGATATACCAGAACATAGTGAGAGCGTTTGATGGAACCAAGTGAAGAGTGTTGGGGAAAATTAACATACCGTTGCAAATCAGACCAAATGCATATGAGGTAGACTTTTTGGTGATGGATATAAAGCCCTCTTACAACTGCTTATTGGAAAGACCCTAGATTCATTCAGTAGGGGCAGTGCCCTCATCCTTGCACCAAAAGCTGAAACTGCTGACAGATGGTCGGCTGGTTATTATAAACACAGACGAAGACATCATAGCGACTGTTACCAATGACGTACCATATGTAGAGACAAACGAAGAAGCAACTGAATGCTCTTTTTGATCTTTAGAGTTTGTGAACGCGACATTTATCTTGGAGGGGAACGAGGTTACAATGCCTAAGATATCCAGGACCACGAAGATGGGCCTACAAATGATGATGGGGAAGGGAGCCTTACCAAGAAAAAGATTGGGCAGGCATCTTCAAGGAGAAGTTCGAGTGATGATGCTAAAGGAGAAAAGAGACTGTTTTGGCCTGGGTTTCAGGCCAGATTCTAAACAAAAGAAATGAGAAATAGAAAAGAAGCAGGAAAGGAGAAGAGCACGTCTAAATGGATAAGAAGTCCAGTGGGAATCGATGACATTCCCCCATATATCCCGACCTTTGTATCCGGAGGGGTAATTCACCCTGAGAGAGGATTATTGGAAAGTCCCCACATCAATGCCATACACGATGAGGGAATTGAACAAAGAAACCTATTGGGCATTCACCCTTATGAACCTGGAAGCGTTTTGAACAATTGGACTGAAGAGGAACTTCCTGTAGTTTTTAGAGATTATATAGAGTAATATTCAGAACACTCTTGTTGTTTTTTAGCCTAGGAACAATAAGATTTCTTTTGTGAAATAGGATCATGTTCAGAAATTGTTGTTCTAGTAAACTACATTTTTTGATAATTAACTTGAGCAAATATTCTTTCATATTATTCTTTTGACTTTCTAATTTCATTCCAAATTTTTTATTTCTCATTCATATCGTGTGAATAGTTATCCTCGAATTCATTTTTTCTTTGTACATTCTTTGGTACCCATCACAGGTCCCTATATATTAATGATGTGAGCAACGATAATATAGATCCAGAGGTCCACTTTGAGCAGGACATATGTTTAAAGGAATCTCAGGATTTTGAAGGTGTTCGAGATTGTGATTTATCTCCAAATTTTTTAAGAATGGTAAAGCAAGAGGAGAAACAGATCTTACCCCATGAGGAGGCGGTAGAGAACATAGCCTTAGAGGAAGGAAAGGTTGTGAAAATTGGGACGCACATAGCTGAGAAGACAAAACAAGACCTTGTTGAGTTACTACGAGAATTCAAGGATGTCTTTGCATGGTCGTACCAGGATATGCCTGGGTTAAGTACCGATATTGTAGTGCATCGCCTTCTCATAAGATAAGAGTGCAAGCCAGTTCAGCAAAAGCTACGAAGGATGAGGCCTGATGTAGTGTTGAAAATAAAAGAAGAGGTCTAAAAACAGTTTGATGCTGGTTTTCTACAAGTGGTCAAGTACATAGAGTGGGTTGCCAACATTGTTCCTGTCCCTAAGAAGGACGAAAAGGTCTGGATGTGTGTAGACTATAGGGACTAAAATAAAGCTAGCCCAAAGGACAATTTCCCTTTGTTGCATATCGACATATTAGTGGATAATACGGCAGGATATTCATTGTTTTCTTTCATGAATGGCTTTTCAGGATACAATAAGATCAAGATGCACCCTGAGGATATGGGGAAAACTACCTTCATAACATTGTGGGGTACCTTCTGCTATAAGGTAATGCCATTCGGACTAAAGAATGCTGAGGCAACATATCAAAAGGCCATGGTAACATTGTTCCACGACATGATGCACAAAGAGATTGAAGTATATGTTGATGATATGATTGCCAAATCTTGAACAGAAAAAGAACACATTGAAGTTTTGAAGAAGTTGTTTATGAGGTTGAGAAAATTTCAATTGAAGCTCAACCCGACAAAGTGTACTTTTAGAGCTCGATCAGGGAAATTACTGAGTTTTGTGGTCAGCGAGAAAGGAATCGAAGTTGATTCAAACAAGGTCAAAGCAATACAAGAATTGCCTCCACCACGTACTCAAAAGGAAGTTTGAGGCTTTCTCAGAAGATTAAACTACATTACTTGGTTTATTTCACAATTAACTGAAAAATGTGATCCCATATTTCGTCTTCTCAAGAAACACAACCAGGGTGTATAGGACGATGAGTGCCAGAAAGCTTTTGACAAAGTCAAACAATATTTGTCGAATGCCCCAATACTGTCTCCGCCTAATCCAGATAGACCATTGATACTGTATTTGTCAATATTCAATAACTCCATGGGATATGTGCTTGACCAACATGATGAGTCAGGAAGGAAAGAAAATGCGATATACTATCTCAGCAAAAAGTTCACTGAATGTGAAATGAGATATTCGTCGATTGAAAAATTGTGTTGCGCCCTAATTTGGACAGCTCGGAGATTGAGGCAGTACATGCTATATCATACTACCTGGTTAATTTCGAAGCTTAATCCGTTAAAGTATATGATGGAGTCGACTGCTCTGAATGGAAGGATGGCTAGGTGGTAGATTTTGCTGTTTGAATTCGATATAGTCTATGTGAACCAAAAGGCTAAAAAAGGGAGCGCAGTAGTAGAATTTTTGGCCAGCAGAGCTTTGGAGGATTATGAATCTTTGAGCTTTGATTTCCCAAATGAAGAGCTGATGTATGTGGCAAATACTGAAGATTGTCCGTGGAAGCTAAACTTTGATGGAGTATCAAATGCTATAGGAAATGGAATCGGGGCAGTCTTGGTATCCCGTAGTGGTGATCATTATCCATTTACATGCAAATTGGATTTTGATTGTACAAATAACATGGCAGAATATGAAGCCTGCATTATGGGAATTTGAGCAGCCTTAGAGCGTAAGATCAGAGTGCTAGAAGTATATGGAGATTCTACCTTAGTAATCTACCAGCTTAAAGGAGAGTGGGAGACAAAAGATCCCAAATCCCAAACTAATTGATTACTGAAAAATAGTTATAAGACTGATTGAAGAGTTTGATGACATTACTTTCAATTATCTCCCACGCGATGAAAACCAGATGACAGATGCTTTGGCAACCGTGGCTTCTATGATCAAAATAAACAGACTAGAGGATATGAGACCTATTCAGATGAGTATCTTTGAAGTTCCAGCTCATTGTTATAATGTGGAAGAGGAGGAAAAAGATGATCATCCTGGGTATCAGGATGTATTACGATACGTAAAAAATCGTGAATACCTAAAGCATGCCACTGAGAATAAGAAAAGGACTTTAAGAAGATTGGCCTTTGACTATGTTTTAGACGGGGATATCTTGTACAAAAGAGAAAAGATCAAAGTATTATTGAGATACGTTGATGCAGTTGAAGCTAGAAAAATCCTAAAAGAGGTTCATGAGGGCGTTTGTGGAACACACGCTAATGGATTCACAATGGCCAGACAGATAATGAGATTTGGATATTATTGGTCCACTATGGAAGGTGATTGTATCAACTATGCTAAGAGATGTCATAAATGCCAGATTTACGAAAATAAAATTCATGTGCCTCCGTCACTTTTGCACGTTATGACTTCCCCATGGTCATTTTCCATGTGGGCATAGATGTTATTGGACCAATCTCGCCAATAGCTTCGAACGGACATCGATTCATCTTCGTGGTAATTGACTACTTCACGAAATGGGTAGAGGCTGCTTCATATGCTAGCGTCACTAAGTCAGCAGTTAGTCATTTCTTGAAAAAAGAGATTATTTGTTGATATGGAATGCCCGAGAGGATCATATCAGATAACACGCTAAATTTCAACAACAGTATGATAGCAGAAATTTGTAGTCAATTTGGGATCAAGCACCATAACTCGTCTCTGTATCATCCAAAAATGAATGGGGCAGTGGAAGCGGCTAACAAAAACATCAAGAAGATAGTAGGGAAGATGATTGAGACTTATAAGGATTGGCATGAGAAACTACCATTTGCACTCGATGCTTATCGGACGTCCGTCAGAACCTCTACTGGGGCAACGCCTTTCTCGCTGGTCTATAGGATGGAGACAATTCTACCTATTGAAGTGGAAATACCTTCTCTTCGAGTTTTGTCATAAATAAAGCTGGATGAAGCTGAATGGATCTAGGCTCGGTATGATCTGTTGAACTTAATTGAAGAAAAGAGGCTAAGGGCTATTCGTCATGATCAGATGTACCAAAAATGAATGATGCGAGCCTACGATAAAAAAAGTTCGCCCAAGAGAGTTTCATGAGGGGGACCTTGTACTAAAAAAGATCCTTCCCATACAAAAGGATTTCAGAGGAAAATGGATGCCAAATTGGGAAGGACCAGATGTGGTGAAAAAGGCTTTCTCTAGAGGAGCACTGATCTTCACCGAAATGGATGGGAGAAGTTTACCTAACCCTATGAACTCTGACTCAGTCAAAAAATATTTTTCTTGAAAAGGAGAAGAGGCCAAAGTGAAAACCCGTAAAGGGCGCTTTGAGTTTCTAAAAAAAAATGAAGAGGCCAAGGCAAAAACCCGCAAAGGGCGCCTTGAGATCAAATGGGTTTTGAGTTGAAAACCCAAAAAGGGCGGCTGAAATTCTGAATGCACATGTAGTAATCTTGCTCTACTTGAATTAACCAAGAATGAAGTATGTTGCATAATTGGGGCATCAACAAAGTACTTTGGGTCTTCTAAACACATGTTGAGCTCAAGGCAGTCTTAATGAAGTTTGTATATAGAAGCTTAATCTGTGATATCTACGGCATCTGATCTTTGCCCTATTCATTTGACTATCTTTGGATTTTTTTCTTCTCAAAGATATGTTCTCAGTTAATTTTCTTTGTATTTTTGATAATCCATTTAACTCTTTTTTAGATCAATTTATTTGCTACCCATTATTCATAAATGTGTTACATTGACATAATGATTCACGAACTAAGAATTTCACAAAAAATAAGTTCTACATATTACTTTGGAAATTTCTAGATAAGACAAGGAACCGAAACATGACAATTGTTTAGAATTTCCATGTGCATAGAAATATTTGAGGAAGAAGAGTTTGGATAGAGACTTTTTCTCTGGATTCTTTGTCCAAATCATAGTTGGACAAAATAATGAGTTGATGTGATGAAAGTAAGTGATGTCATCAGGTCATAACATTCGGGGAATGATGTGACAAACTAAGAAACCCTGAATTATGGTATAATGGTTAAATTCGAAATAAACCCTATACCCTAAGAATTACAGATGGGTCAAATTGAAAAAGTTTCAATTCCTATTATGGTAGGATGGTGCAAGCCTCATGTTCTCAAGATTCAAGCAGAGTTGACTCAGAAATTACATTGGGGCAAGCTTCTTAAGCAGAACATGATTGATGAACAAGAATGAAGAACAAATGAGTGATAACACCTAGAGTAGGAATCATACTGATAACATTTTTGTATCATAGAAAATTTCATTAGGAGCATTTGATTCATTCCGATCATTGCATCCTAATCCTAATCCTTTAAAAGGAATCATTTTCATGACATGTTACATTCAGGTCACTCATACACATGTAGCCAGAAGCATTTGATTCATTCTGGTAATAGCATCTTAGTCATGTGACATAAACATACTAAACCGAGTCTACAGGACATGTCCCTCAGTGGACGGTGTAGTAATATCGGTGAATTTGAAGAACTCATCTTCATAAAGTTACAGGAAGCAGATCAAAGGCACTTTTAGCCTTATCTCCCTGAAGTTGCAGTGGAGTAGACTGAAGACAGAAGATCTCATCTTCCTGAAGTTGCAGGAAGCAGATCAAAGGTACTTTCAACCTTATTTCCCTGAAGTTGTAGCGGAGTAGACTGAAGATAGAAGATCTCATCTTCCTGAAGTTGCAGGAAGCAGATCAAAGGTATTAGTCTGACCTCCTTGAAGTTGCAGTGGATCAGATTAAAAAATAGTGGATACTGCCTTTTTAAAGTTGCAGTAAAGCGGATTGAAGCTATCAGACTTATTTGAAGTCAAGATGAAGTTCCAATACCATTACAGTGGAGTTGGAAGCCATTTGAAGAGGACGTAGATAAAGAAATCAAGGCTCAACCAAGACCGGGCAAAACTAGTCCTTTTATAGTCTTTGCTCTATTCTCATTTCACAATAATGAGCAAAGAGGGGCAGCTGTAACAGGCCCATTTTGCCAGGCTTAAATAAAAAATAAAAAATAAAAGAAAACAAAAAAATATAAATGTCCAATTACAGTCCAAAAACAATTTACAAATAAAACCCGAGCCCAACAGTAAACCCGTAACCCAATACCCCAAAATAGACCTAGACCCAAAACACTCGCGGCCCAAAAGGCCCAATGCCTAAACAAGTTTCAGTGGCTTAGGGTTTCTGAAACCTTAAGCGCCGCAAGCCTTCGGGCCGCAAACATCCCCTACCTCGCTCCCACCTTAGGTCGCGCCGCCATCAACGCGCAGGCAGTAAGTTACCGCCTAGATCTTCATTCCAAACCTGTAAACAAGGAAAAAAAGCAGCAAAAGGAAAGAAATAAATAGGACAGAATGTGTTTCCTTTTTATTTTTTATTTCGGGGCTATATAAAGCCCCAAAAATCTGTAATACACACGAACAGACACAGATACAAAGAGAATACAAAAAAAAAATAGGAAATAAAAAGCGAAAGAAAATATTCTGAAAACAAAGGTGATTTTCGATTGGTTTTATTCGTGTTATTTTTTATTTTCTCTTCGATTCTAGCATTTTTTTTACAGAATAGCACTAAAATAAAAAAGCAATAAAACTACCTCTGAAACAAAGAGATCTGACTTTCCGACCGCCGACTACGGTGGTGCATGTAGCGCATGGGCGGTGGTCACTGAGTCCGATGACCTAACTCCGGCAGAGGAGAGGAGGACTTTTGAGAGCATTTTTTTGAAGTTTTCTTAAAAAACGCAGGGTAAAAATGATTTTTTTGTTAGGAAATTGAGTTATATAGCTGTAATAAAACAGCGCCGTTTTTGCCTAAGCTAATAGGCATTAAAACAACATCGTTTAAAGGGCCAAGATCCGCGCTTTGACCCAAAAACTCGGGTAGGATCCGCATTTTTTTTAAAAGGGAAATTTCCATTTTCGTCCTTCCGCAGTTTTACTAGGTTTAATTTCGGCCAATTAACTTTTTTTATTTTTTAAATTAGCCCTAAAATTTATATTTTTTTATTCGATCCTTGGGTTCCTTAAAGGCTAACATTCGAACGACGTCGTTTTGAAAATTTGGCATAATTGCATTAGCCCCTACAGTGTAATATGCTTTTTGATATGATCCTTTTACATTTTTCTTATTTCTTTGTTTATTTTAAAACCTTTTTATTTTATGTTGTTCTTTTTTGAATTATTTTAACATTATATTAAAAATTTGTACCATATCAAATTTTTGTTATTTATATATTAATTTATTAATAATATAAGATTTTGTATATAATTTTCTCACTACATATTATTTCAAATTATACTATTTATTATTTTACCTAATTATCTATATATACCTTATTTTATAATTTACATATTAGTTATTATATTATTTATTTTAAAATTTTGTATATTATAATATTATATTACATTATATATATTACTTTTAAAATTTTATTTTAAAATTTATTTATATTATATAATATATTTTATTTATATTGTTTATTATATATATATATTTGATTTTATGATTAGTACATTAAATATATATATATATATGTATATTATATATTATTTACTAATTATTTTTATTATATGTAATCATTTATATATGTATTAAATCATTAAATTATATATTTAGTATAAGTAATTTTTTTACTTTTAATTTTCTTTATTTACATATATATATATATATATAAATCATTTTAAAATCGTCACATTCTTTTATTTTTATTTAATGTTTAAATATTCTCATTTTTATTATTTTTCATTTTAAATTTGCCCTTTTTATTTGATTTTGAAATCTTAATTATTTGTATTTATTTAATATTTATTTATGTTCTTCGATCGTTTATTATTGCTTAACATAATTCTTTATGTATTTATGTTATATTCTTTTATTATTTATTGTTAGTATAATTTGTAATTATGTAGAATTGCTATTAAATATGTATGTTGTAATACCCAAACCATTGTTTTATAAAAATACCTTTTGAATTGACGCATTTTATTCAAATGGTTTTAAAAAAAATGCGGTGATATCTAATATTCGGGGACTTCGAGAAAAATTGTGTCCTAACTCACCGGGTTTCGATTTTTATCGTTGAACTTAAAATATTAAGTATTCATTTTCTTTTAAAATTGCAATTCATAAATTTCCAAATCAAAACTTATTTTCAAAAGTTCAAAACGTTGTATCCTAACTTACTAGATATGATGTTTGGTGTTTCGAGATAAGAATTTTTTACAAATAAAGGCGAATCTAATTTCGAAGTCGTGAGATGTTATGTCCTAACTTACTGAATATGACATCTTATTTCTTTGAAATAGATAAGTCTTGGTTTTCTTTCTAATAAAAAAATCATATTTTAAAATTTTTAAATTTTCGACAATAGGACATGATTTTACCGATTGGGTACCGATTTTAGGGCGTTATGAGGGTGCTAACCCTTTCTCATACGTAACCGACTCCCAAATCCGTTTTCTTGTTTTTTGTGGACCAAAATCAAATTTTTAAAAAATAAAATGTTTTACAAAAGTGATCCAATCACACCTAAGTAAAAAGGGATTGGTGGCGACTCCATTTTCGTTTTTAAAATCGATTCCCCATTTTTTCAAACATTTTAAAAATGGTTTCGACAAAGTATGTGCTGAAATTTGAAGATATTAGATTTTAGACATTAAATTTTATTGAGTAAAAGTGTGAATTGGGGATTGAATTAATAGAATTTCTAATTAAAAGCGGAGATAGATTAAATTGTAGAATAAGTTATAAATTTTGTATAATAGGAAGTAAATTGAAAGAAATTGAAATTATGATTTTTATTTGAAAATTTGTTGTTAAGTTTAATTTTAGTTAAAATTTTAGTAGAAATAAGGTATACATTGAGGTAGAAAATGAATGAATTTAGTTAGGACTAAATTGAAATTAAGGTAGAAATTGAATGGAAATTCAAGTATTTAATGTGAATTAATGTTGTATTAATCATTGTAAATTTATTTTAATTTTCGTAGCTAACAAAGAACCGTAGATATCACTCAAAAGGAAAGGAGAAGATTACCGATGAGTAAATCAAGAATTTCTGGTTTATATTACTATAATTCAAACTACTATTTAGTTAATTTTATATTTAAATTCTTATGTATGGTAAGTAAATTATAAGGTAAGTATTACTATTGACTTGAATGAAATTGAAATGAAGTATGAATATGTTTTGAATTGAAATGAGATTGAAATTGAGAAATGATTTGAATACCCTATTAACTAGTCGGGCTGAGTCGGTTATAGTTGGCATATCATCGGATTAGAAGAGTACGAGAATTTATCGGCTTTGCAGATCAGGCACTATATGTGTCGTATCAGGCATCACGTGTGTCGTTTCAGGCACTTTATCTGTCATATACTACTTCTAATTTATTGATCAGGTACTGAGTACCGTTTTAGGCACAATGTGTTGTATTGATGTGTTTGGTTGGAATCTGTGTATTCGTCAAGGTCCGGATTTGTTAATAGGGTGAATAATCGAAATGAATGAATTGAATAAATTTGATTGATCGTATGACTGAAAGTATGAGAAAGAAATTGTTAGTTGAATTGTGAATTGAAATTGTATGTGAGATTTGAAAGCATGAATGTAATATCCTGAATTAGGGGTTATTTGTGATTGTATTGTTTTGGATGAGTTCGGATTGTTGTGTTGTTAAGTGAGATGTTCTAGGGCTTAGGAATAAGCCAAGGGTAGGCTCGAGCTGTAGGAAAAAAAAATTATTTTTAAGCTTTAGTTAAAGGGAGTGAAGGAGCTAGAGGTTAAGAGTAATTCGTGGGGAATTTTAAGACAAGTAACCAGTTGGCAAAGTGGCAAGGAGGCACCACTTAGGGCATTGGAAGGTGACGCCACAAGCATTGAAAGGGGGCTTAGGTTCGAATCCCATGGATGGACTTAAGGTGACTTTTATTCTTGCATTTATATGGCATGTGTTGGTCAAACTCTAATTAAGGTAAGGTTGGACTATTATCTTTTATGGTTAGTAGACTAAGGAATAAGGCAAGTGCTTATTTATGGTATGGTATCAAGGAATTTTGGTAGGGTAAGGGGACATAAGGCTTGAAGTATGGAGTGTTGTTTTGGAAACTTTTCTATGGCCTTTTGACCATGAATGTAGACGGTATAGTGGACTAGGGGGGTTGGCTTAATTCTGAATGTGATTAGGAGGAAATAGGGAGAAATTTAGGAGTGAGTTTAATTCAAAATTAGTTTGAGTTGATGGCAAGAAGAATTTTAAGTGTGGAGGCTGAATGTGGGTCTCTTTTGGGTGATAATTTTCGGTCATGAGTGGGGGGGAATAGCCGAATTTCCTATAAGAGGTCTAAAAGTTCTTTTTCAGTTCTCTTTTCTTTCTTTAGTATTCTCTTTCAAAACTTTCTTTTCACCCTTGCCATTGCCGAAATTTACACCCTATTTCTTGACCAAAAGCTGAAAGTTGGAAGTTATTTTGTGCATCTTTTTCTTTTTTTTTTCTTTAACTTATTTTCCTTCCATTCACTTCCTAAAAACCGAAACCCATCCTTTCATTTGCAACAAAACTGAAACCTCACCATCTTTGTTCTTCATTGCCGAATTCTCCTAACTTTCATCCACACTTCTTTTCTTCTTCTCAACCTCGGTTTTATACCTATTTTTGTGATAGCCGATTATCCCATCTCCATTTGGGAGTTCTTGCCGAATCTTTTAGAGCCTTTAGAGGGGGAGGTGTCGACATTCCTTTTCATCAATCTTCCAATCGGTTTTGAGTATAGTAAGTACTTTCTTAGCAATCGAATTCTCTTCTTCTTCATTTAGTATGCCGAAACCAATGGTTGGCCTTGGTTTCTAAGGGATGGTCGAATGTATGAAGAGTCATAATATTATGTTTATTTTGTGTAGCCAACGGTAAGGAGCCTCTTGGATTCGACTATTCAGGGTAAGGTGGAAAGTGATATGTAGTTCGGCCAAAGGCCATCTTCATGGATTTATGGTGTAGGGCCGATTCTAAGAATGGTTAAGTAGGGATCTTGACATCTTCAGGAGCAAGCAAATATTTCAGGATTTAGTCGAGTGTGCCGAAACAGGTGCGTAGTTATCACACTGTTCTCTTGTTGTGTGTATGTGTTATATATATAAATATGTATATGATGTGCATGGTAGCTGAAATAATGGCTAAAAAGGTGGATACCTATGGTGGGTAATCGATTAAACAGGTCAGTACTTCATGACAATAAGTTCCTATGGTATACGAATGAAATTGTGATAGCATGTGATGTATGCTTATTTTAATGATATTGTGGCATGATACATGGGGCTTGGGATATGACTATTGAAGGACAGGGAGTACATTTATGTACGTGGTCTGATGTTAGCCTTGTGCTACATTAGCGCTTGATGTTAGCTATGTGCTTCATCAAGGTGAGATGTTGGCTGTGTGCCTCACCCTGGCGGATGATAGCTGTGTGAATCACCGTGGATTGAGGATTACCTAGGGTCACCTCGAGGATATTGATATGTGGGGTCACTTAGGTGATCGGTGGCTTAGCCACGGCCTTGGGCACCAGGTCTGCCAAGGTAGGTGTGTAACGGATGGATACTAGGTTGGGCTGGGCTTCATATTGCGTATTTATGTATGTGGATTGTGTGGATATGGGCCAAGCCCATATGTGGAGACATGTGAGATAACTATGCACTGAGTCTGTTTGACTCACCCAAATTTTCTTACCAACATCGCAGGTGATTCGTAATGCTTGGACCGGGTCGGAGCGGATACAAAAGTGGCCCATGCAGAAGATGTTTTACTTAATTTTACGTACTTTATATTTTAAGTAGTTTTTGAATAATTATTTGATGTAATAAGGGCCACTTAAAGTATTTGCAACTTTATTTATGGTTTTGAAGTTTGTCCTATTATTGAGCTAATAATTGGCAACATTTTGAATCAACTTATTTTATAACAACTTATATTAAAGCTTTTAAATTCGGATAATTTGTACCAATAAGGTTTTCCTTGGAATCTTAAATGCAAAATGTTTTTACCAACGACAACAAATTTCATCTTTTATTTTTAAGTAAAAATCTTTTCCAACGTTTTCCGCAGTGACATACCAGATCTGGTCAAGGCTCGTGGGCCGGGTTTGGGGGTGTTACAATTTGGTACCAGAGCCCAGTTTAAAACTCAGCTTTGAGGGTTTTGGGCCTAAAAACATTTTTTTAAGGTGGGCTTTTCATAGATTTGGGCTTTCATAAATTTTTCAGGTTTATTCGCATGGCACCTGTATTCCCAATTCAAGTCCACCGGTAAGTAGCTCTAATTATTGTGTGAATTATTATATGATTGGTATGTGGGTATGATGGGAACGTAGATTAGTGTATTAAGTTATTGAACTTTAGGATTAGCTTACTCCAACCCAGAATTGCATAAAATTTTAAAGCCTAATTAAACAAACCTATGAGTGAGTCACCGTGTTACGGTGTGGCAACCATTGTACGCATGTCTAGGATTGGTTTCGGTGGGAGCTTGGTATTTAAGCAGTCCTAGTGACTCACCTTCTCTCCACTCGAATCCTACCTGGTGCGTAGTAACGGTTCACCCTAACCAAGAGGACTTTTTCACGGGCTAAACTCGATAATTAAAACCCGAAAGAGACTAGTCATACTGTTTTATAAAAACCTTAAGTTTTCAAAATTACTCCTTTGATTTGTAAAACCATTTTATACTTGGAAAATTTTTCAAATATTTTCGATTTACAAAATTACCCAAATACCCCAGGTGTAAAATTACCAAAATGCCCTTGGTTTATAAAATTACCATACTACCCACGACTTTTGTAAAAACATTCTTACTTTACAAAATTCCAAAACTCCTATTTTACAAAATAGTAAGATACCCCGATTTGGGAAAATTTACTAAAATGCCTCGACTTCCAAAATTACCAAAATAACCCCGATTTCAAATTTCGCAATATCATTGATTTGATAGAATTTTCAAAATAACCTCGAGATTTGTATATTTTGGAACGCCTTTGATTTGTAAATATTTTCAAATTTATCCCGATTTATTACCAAAATACCCCTGTAGGACAAATGACGAAAATACCCCTAGAATAGGAATGGACAAAGATGTTCGAATGATGAATGTGTGTGTGATGGATATCATTGAATGTGTGTGTTTCTCTGAATTAGGGTAGAAAACTTGAAATGAAAATTCTGAATGATCGAAAGAACTACTATTAAGCTCTTTTCATAAAATTGCTCGCGGATAAACAGTGGAACAAATGCTAATTCATAAAATTTCTTAAATCAGATTAAATTGCGATAGTATATATGAGCTCTAGGGGACGTGGTCGTAATGTACAAAGATGTGGTAGAGGCAGAATGACCGTGTCGGAACCCGTTAGATCGGGTCAAGGGTCTGAGAATGAGGTACCACCACCACCACCAGCTGTTGGTGTTGAGCAGCAAGATCAGACTAGGGATGATGTTGTATCGCAGGCTATGCTGCGAGTTCTTGAGTTGGTGGCTAGAGTAGGTGGAAATATGAGCGCTAGGAAGTCCGTACCCGAGCAACTCCGAGCCAATAGAGCTGAGGTGTTCTGTGGCGTATCTGGTGTGGCACCCAGAATGGCTGAGTATTGGTTGGAGGCGACCGTGCGAATTATGGATGAGCTGGATCTAACCACTGAGGAGAAAGTGAAAGGAATGGTGGCGCTGCTTCGTGATGAGGCATATCAATGGTGGCTCACAGTTCGGGATGGTGCTACAGTTGAGGATCTCACTTGGGAGTACGTTAAGGCGGCTTGCCAGAAGAAGTATGTTGGTACTCATTATATTGATGCGCAGAGAAAGGCTTTTCTAGGGCTGGTTCAAGGGAACAAACCCGTGGCAGAGTATGAGGCTGGATTCCTAAGGTTGAGCCGGTATGCTCGAGGAGTAGTGGCTACGGAGCATGAGCGATGTGTCCGATTTGAGGATGGACTAAGGGATGACCTGAGGCTGTTGATAGCTCCACAGCAGGAGCGGGAGTTTGCCGTATTAGTAGAAAAGGCTAAGGTAGCCAAAGGAATTAAGGAATCTGTGAGACAGAACAGAGATAAGGATAGGAACCGGGATAAGAGGAGTTTTGGACCGTCGAAATTGTCTGGGAGCCTTCAGAAAAAACCGAGGGTTGAGAATTCTACTCGTGTTGATAAGCCAGCTACTGGAAATCCGGACCGTCCGTGTGCTTGGTGTGGAAGGTATCATGTTGGCGAGTGCTGGAATCAGGATCGAGAGTGTTTTAGGTGTAAGTCTAAGGCTCATTTGATTAAAAATTGTCCTCAGGATCCTAATAGGGCTCAGACAGTAGGTCAGGGTGGTGTGTAGCAGGACAGAGGTGGTCAGCAAGCGACGAGGGGTCGTGGTCGGAACCATGGAAGAAATGGTTCCGACCAAGGTCGTGGAGCACCAGGCAGAGAAGCTGAAGGTACAGATGCGAGGCAGCCAAGGTTAGTTTATGCAGCCAGGTGTCGCGAGGAGGAAGATGTGCCAGAAGTGACAACGGGTACGTTCCTCATTTCTGGAATACCCTTTATTGCCTTGTTTGTTATAGAGCTAGTTCGTTCTTGTGTTGCTAGTAAAATGTATGGAACCTTGAGTGTGAACTTTGAGACTGTTCATAGAAAGTATGTTAGTTTTATTAAGATCAGAATGGGCAGCAAGAGCGTAGTGTGGTGAGTGAGGATGCACGACTGTTAGTTAGTTAGAAATTTCGAGGACGAAATTTCTTTAAAGAGGGTAGAATTGTAATATCCTGAATTAGGGGTTATTTGTGATTGTATTATTTCGCATGAGTTCAGATTGTTGTATTGTTAAGTGAGATGTTTTAGGGCTTAGGAATAAGCCAAGGGTGGGCTCGAGCTGTAGGAAAAAAATTTTATTTTTAAGCTTTAGTTAAAGGGAGTTGAAGGAGCTAGGGGTTAAGAGTAATTCGTGGGGAATTTTAACACAAGTAACCAGTTGGCAAAGTGGCAAGGAGGCACCACTTAGGGCTTTGGAAGGTGACGCCACAAGCATTGAAAGGGGGCTTAGGTTCGAATCCCACGGATGGACTTAAGGTGACTTTTATTCTTGCATTTATATGGCATGTGTTGGTCAAACTCTAATTAAGGTAAGGTTGGACTATTGTCTTTTATGGTTAGTAGACTAAGGAATAAGGCAAGTGCTTATTTATGGTATGGTATCAAGGAATTTTGGTAGGATAAGAGGACATAAGGCTTGAAGTATGGAGTGTTGTTTTGGAAACTTTTCTATGGCTTTTTGACCATGAATGTAGACGGTATAGTGGACTAGGGGGGTTGGCTTAATTCTGAATGTGATTAGGAGGAAATAAGGAGAAATTTAGGACTGAGTTTAATTTAAAATTAGTTTGGATTGATGGCAAGAAGAATTTTGAGTGTGGAGGCCGAATGTGGGTCTCTTTTGGGTGATAATTTTTGGTCATGAGTAGGGGGAATAGCCGAATTTCCTATAAGAGGTCTAGAAGTTCTTTTTCGATTATCTTTTCTTTCTTTAGTATTCTCTTTCGAAACTTTCTTTTCACCCTTGCCATTGTCGAAATTTGCACCCTATTTCTTGACCAAAAGCCGAAAGTTGGAAGTCATTTTTTGCATCTTTTTCTTTTTCTTTTTTTTTCCTTTAACTTATTTTCCTTCCATTCACTTCCTAAAAACCGAAACCCATCCTCTCATTTGCAACAAAGACAAAACCTCACCACTTTTGTTCTTTATTGCCGAATTCTCCTAACTTTCATCTACACTTCTTTTCTTCTTCTAAACCTCGGTTCTATACCTATTTTTGTGATAGCCGATTATCCCATCTCCATTTGGGAGTTTTTGCCAAATCTTTTAGAGCCTTTAGAGGGGGAGGTGTCGACATTCCTTTTCATCAATCTTCCAATCTGTTTTGAGTATAGTAAGTATTTTCTTAGCAATCGAATTCTATTCTTCTTCACTTAGTATGCCGAAACTAATGGTTGGCCTTGGTTTCTAAGGGATGGTCGAATGTATGAAGAGTCATAATATTGTGTTTCTTTTGTGTAGCCAACGGTAAGGAGCCTCTTGGATTCGACTATTCAGGGTAAGGTGGTAAGTGATATGTAGTTCGGCCACAGGCCATCTTCATGGATTTATGGTGTAGGGCCGATTCTAAGAATGGTTAAGTAGGGATCTTGACATCTTCAGGAGCAAGCAAATATTTCGGGATTTAGTCGAGTGTGCCAAAATAGGTGCGTAGTAATCGCACAGTTCTCTTCTTATGTGTATGTGTTATATATATAAATATATATATGATGTGCATGGTAGCCAGAATAATGCCTAAAAAGGTGGATACCCATGGTGGGTAATCGATTAAACAGGTCAGTACTTTATGACAATAAGTTTCCTATGGTATACAAATGAAATTGTGATAGCATGTGATGTATGCTTATTTTAATGATATTGTGGCATGATACATGGGGCTTGGGATGTGACTATTGAAGGACAGGGAGTACATTTATGTACATGGTCTGATGTTAGCCTTGTGCTACATTGGCGCTTGATGTTAGCTATGCGCTTCATCAAGGTGGGATGTTGGCTGTGTGCCTCACTCTGGCGGATGATAGCTATGTGCATCACCGTGGATTGAGGATGACCTAGGGTCACCTCGAGGATATTGATATGTGGGATCACTTTGGTGATTGGTGGCTTAGCCACGGCCTTGGGCAGCAGGTCTGCCAAGGTAGGTGTGTAACAGATGGATACTAGGTTGGGCTGGGCTTCATGTTGCATATTTATGTATGTGGACTGTGTGGATATGGGCCAAGCCCATATGTGGAGACATGTGAGATAACTATGCACTGAGTCTGTTTGACTCACCCAAATTTTCTTACCAACATCACAGGTGATTCGTAATGCTTGGACTAGGTCAGAGCGGATACAAAGGTGGCCCATGCAGAAGATGTTTTACTTAATTTTACGTACTTTATATTTTAAGTAGTTTTGGAATAATTATTTGATGTAATAAGGGCCACTTAAAATATTTGCAACTTTATTTATGGTTTTGAAGTTTATCCTATTATTGAGCTAATAATTGGCAATATTTTGAATCAACTTATTTTATAACAACTTATATTAAAGCTTTTAAATTCGGATAATTTGTACCAATAAGGTTTTACTTGGAATCTTAAATGTGAAATGTTTTTACCAACGACAACAAATTTCATCTTTTATTTTTAAGTAAAAATCTTTTCCAACGTTTTCCGCAGTGACATACCAAATCCGGTCAAGGCTCGTGGGCCGGGTTTGGAGGTGTTACAATGAACCTAAGGTTCATGAATTGATTAAGTTCAAGTTATTAAGATATGATATTGTTGATGAATTATTATAAATGAAATATGAAATTGAATGTAAATTAGTTCTTATGATTTATAAATTTTACATGTTTAATGTTGATAAATCGTAAAAGTAACATATTTTAACCCCATATTTAGTATGCTTTTAGGATGATTTAGCCCTGATTTATGTAAAAAGGTGCTTTTATTCATTTCTTTTCATATTTCTACTCAGGAAAGCCCCCGAGGACGAAAAGAACAAGAAACGGGCTTAAAACGGGCCAATTTGGGCCAAAGAAGAAAATAGACACGGCCTAGACTTCAAGCCACACAGTCGTGCTTCGATAATTAACTAAGACACGGCCATGCCACGATTTACACGGCCGTGCCCCAATCGACAGAATCGAGACACGGCCAACCACGATTTACACGAGCGTGTGCCATGGCTGTGCCCCTGTTACTGGAGAGAGCAATTTCACTCGAATTTGGATACTTAGAGCCAAAGAAACACTTTCCAAAGCTTATTCAAATACCGAGTAAAAAGCAGACTTAAATTAGAACACTTAGAGGCCAAGTAAAGCATTCCAAGAGCCTATATAAACACCCTAAGTGTATCTTGAAAGGGGGGCGGTGAGCTAGGCCAGGGAGCCGAGCCAGAAGGATCACATTTGTGAGAATCACTTGAAGATAGCCAAAAGATCCATCTCGAAGAGCCGAAAATCTACTCAAGACGGCGGATTTCTCCTTCAATTCCTCTAGGGGCTTTAGGGGTTTCTTATGTTCTGTTCCATTTCTAATACGTGTTTTGGGCCTCGAGGGTCCATTATAGGGATTTAATGATTAAATTATACTATGTATGTTATTTTATTTGTGAATTATTTGTAAATTGTTTGATATGTCTGGTAATGCTCCGTAACCTTGTTCCTGTGACGGTTTAGGGTTAGGGTGTTACAATAAAGGTTATAAATGTCTTGATCAGGCTGATTGTATTTTCATTTCATGACATGTAAGGTTCGATGAAGTGATTTTTCCTTTTTCCAAACTACCATCTTCCTCTGTACAAAGAGATAGTCCAAGTTTAGTCACTATTCTACAGTGTTTTTGCTCCTGAGTCTTAGAGTACTAATGGGTTGATTGCTCCTTTCTTTCACTATCACTCATGGCATCTTCTTCTACAACCAGTTCTTGTGCAAACTCAGGTAGTTTTGGTGGTTTTCAAACTGTTGGTTCTAATAATCAAGTCGTTTCTGGTTGTCAGAACGCAACTCTAGTTTTGCCTACTAGTCTTTTAGGTCATGTTACTCATAATGCTCACCCCATGGTGACTAAGAGTAAGGTTGGTGTTTATAAGCCAAAAGCTTATACTGCCACAGTGAGTGCTACTGAACCGAATAATATTCAAGAAGCCATGAATATTTCTACATAGAACGCTGTTTGATAAACCGTAAAAGTAACATATTTTAACTCCATATTTAATAGGCTTTTGGATGATTTAGCCCGTGATTTCTGTAAAAAGGTGCTTTTAATCCTTTCTTTTCATATTTATACTCAGGAAAGCACCCGAGGATAAAAAGAACACAAAACGGGCTTAAAATGGAGTAATTGGGCCTTAGCGGGAAATCAACACGGCCTGGCCCAAATCCCACACGATCGTGCCTCGCCAACTACCTAGAGCACGGCCTCAACTCCGTGACACACAGCCGTGCAGCATCCAATTATCACACGGACGTGCCTGGTGATCTACATGGCCGTGCCCAAATCGACAGACCTGAAGCACGGCCTGAATCCTGACTTAAACGGTTGTGCCTAAAAAGACAGAATCGAGACATGGCCCAACCATGAGTTACAGGGGCGTGTGCCATAGTCGTGCCCCTACCACGAGAAAGAGCAATTTCACCTGGATTTGGATGCTTGAAGCCAAAGAAACATACTCCTAAGTCTACTCCAACACCCTAATAGTAATTCTACTTCAAGGAGATACTTAGGAGCGAAGTATAGCATTCCAAAGCCTATATAAACAACCCAAGGAAGACATAAAAGGGGGCTTTTTGCAGAGGCTTTGGCCAAAACTTTCATCTTTTAGGGAGTCACTTGAAGATAGCCAGTTGATCCATCTCAAGAAGCCGAAGTTCCATTCAAGACGGAGGATCTCTCCTTTAATTCCTTCAGGGGGTTTTAGGGATTTCTTATGTTTTGTTTATTCTTTACTCTTGAGATGTTTTCGTATTTAGTTATGAACTAAACCCCTCAGATACCTGAAGGAGATGATGCCTATGATGGATTTTGTTATTTGATTTCTAAATTATATGATAAGTACTTAGTTTGTTCTTAATTATGTTGCTTAATTTAATTTGATGTGCTTAGGTGGAGAAGGAATAGACCCTGCCTGAGAGTAGATCTAGCATAATTGAGCGGAGTTGATCGGGCGCCTAGAGATAGGGTTACGAGATTTTGCCGAATTAGGGTGAAACCTAATATGGGAATCCATTGATCGATTTACTGCTTCCTTAGGGGGTTATTATAAGAGAACGAGAGTTCCACTAATTAACCTAAGTTTAGACGTTATTCGCCTCGAGAGAAGGTTTAGTATAGGTTAGGGAGTCTCACGGATTAAGCTAAGTAAAAAAATCAGATGGTTTGGGGAATGAATAATAAGTGAAGTCATAGGTGGATTCTTCTTGAGGGTATCGTCTTTATCAACTGAGTTTTCCTAAAGTCTTTCTCCCATTCATTCTTTTGTCTTTGCATTTAGTCTAAGTATCTCATTAGTTTAATAATCCAATCACTCTATATTTTAGGCTAAATAATAGAAAGAAAGTGAGTAGTAGTACTTTTAGGTTCCCTTGGGTTCGATAAGATATTCTTGCCTGAGCTATACTACTGTTCGATAGGTGCACTTGCCTCTATCATTGTCGCAGTCAGTCTACAGGTTCGATCACTCGTTTATAAATATTAAAACTCAACTGTTTGACACGATCAAGTTTTTGGCGCCGTTGCCAGGGATACATCTAAAATATTAAGAAAGCTCTATTTCCATTACTTTAGCCATTATTTTTATTTTTAAATTTCTCTTTTATACATATATTTGTGTTTTTGTTTTTCAAAATTTCTTTCTTTCTTTTTATAGCAGGCACCTCTAGTTTATGACTAGAAGAAATCCGAGAGGACCATTAGAATACGAAAGTGACATTGAAGCTACCGCTCACAGAAATCGCAGCGAAATTAGATGAGCCCTAGACTATCAAAGAGAAGAACAGCAAAGATCCAATCCTACTGAAGGGATGGACGAGAACAATCCACCAAATATGCAAGAACAAAATGCTCCGCGTACTATGTATGATTATGCTAAACCTAATTTGACAGGAGCAGAATCTAGTATTGTTAGGCCCGCTATAGCCGCTAATAATTTTGAATTAAAGCCTAACACAATACAAATGATTCAACAGTTTGTTCAATTTGATGGTTTGTAGGATGAAGATCCAAACACACATATATCTAATTTTTTAGAATTCTGTGATACCTTCAAAATAAATGGCATTTCTGACGATGCCATACGTCTTCGGCTATTTCCTTTTTCATTAAGGAACAAAGCAAAGCAGTGGTTGAACTCGTTACCACGAGGGTCAATCACCACATGGGATCAAATAACCGAAAAATTTCTTTTAAAATATTTTCCACCAGCCCAAATGGCTAAATTTAGGAATGACATATCTTCTTTTGTGCAGAATGACGCAAACACATTATATGATGCGTGGGAAAGATACAAGGATCTCCTAAGAAGATGCCCACACCACGGATTACCTTTGTGGTTTCAAGTCCAAACTTTTTACAATGGTGTGAATTCTCCAACTAGGCAAATGATTGATTCATCAGCTGGTGGAACTTTGAATAATAAAACTCATGAAGCGGCTTACGATTTTATTGAGGAGATGTCGTCGAACACCTATCAATGGTAAATTACAAGAGTTAAACCGACAAAATCAGCCGGAGTTTTTAACATAGACGCGGTGACAATGCTGTCAACACAGGTGGAGTTAATGAATAAAAAACTTGATAATTTATGTTCTTCATAGGTACATCCATTCATGCAATGCGAATCAAGCGGGAATATGGCAAATTCTGAGTACCCACCCTACCAACCAGGAGCAGAAAACGAGCAGACAAACTATATAGGTAACAATTTCTGATCTAATAATAACCCTTATAGTAACACTTATAATGCAGGTTGGAGGAACCACCCAAATTTTTCGTGGGAAGGACAAGAAAATCAAGGAAATCAAAGGCAGCAACCTACTCCAAATTACCAAAATCAGCCCTATCCACAGGAAAAGAAATCAAACCTTGAAAAGATGTTGACAAAATTCATGGCAGCTACAGATTCTCGTCTCCAAAAGACTGAAGCAATACGTGATGAACAACAAAAATTGATCAAAGGAATCGAGAATCAACTTGAAGAACTTACTAGGTCAGTGGGACATCTCACAAAGGTGATTTCTGAACGTCAACAAGGATGACTACCAAGCAACACAGAAATAAACCCAAAAGAGCAAATCCAAGCCATCACAGCTCAAGAGGATACAAAAGTAGACGAGCCCACCTCAGTACAAGAAACTAAGGAAGAAAAAGGTAAAATAGAGGTAGCACAAGAGAGGCCAAAATCGGTAATCAAAGAATACCAACCTCGCATACCTTATCCCGAAGCATTGGAAAAATATGATTCAGAGGAACAATTCGCTAAGTTTCTAAAACTTTTAAAGAAATTACATATTAACTTACCTCTTCTTGAAGCTCTTTTTCAGATGCCCGACTCAAGGAAATTTTTAAGACAGCTCTGGACGAATAAACGCAAAATAGATAAAGAGCACCATATAGAACTTAACGCAACATGCTCAGCAATGCTACAGACCAGACTACCACAGAAATTAAAAGATCCAGGGAGTTTTACTATTCCATGTTTAATTGGTAGTTTAACTATTGATAATGCGTTAGCCGATTTAGGGGCAAGTATAAATGTCATGCCTTATGAACTGTTTAAACGACTAGGTCTAGGGAAGACCAAACAAGCTAAGATGAGTATTCAACTAGCTGATAAAACTGTTAGAATTCCTAAGGGCATTATTGAAGACATTTTAGTAAAAATTGATAAATTTGTTTTCCCAATAGATTTTGTTGTTTTAGACATGGATGAGGAAAATTAAATCCCTTTAATTTTAGGAAGACCATTCCTTGCGACTGCCAAGACTAAAATTGATGTTGCCACAGGAGAACTCATACTTCGCGTAGGAGAAGAATCGGTCAATCTTCAAGCTCTCGACTCAGCCAAAATTGTTCAAACTGTTTCAATAGGTAATCAAATTGTTCAAACTTCATCATAGGAAACATCACAAAGCATCAAAGCTGAGCCAACTCATAGTCCCCAAGTCGTCACAGAAGAATTACACCAGAAACAAAACCAGAAGACCGACAAATTAGAAGAGCAGAAAATACACACTAAAGAAAAGCCGGATCCACACGAAGTAAAACCTAAGTAACCACCAGAAGAGCTCATAGGGACATCAAATCACTTTAAAATAGGAGACTAGGTGCTGTGAGACAAAGCCGATCCTCGCATCACTTAAACAAACCTGAAGAAAAAGGAAGAAATACCCTTTTAGGTACACGATGTTTTCCCACATGAAATAGTCGAGGTAAGCAATCCAATATTTGGCAATTTCAAGGTAAGCTTCTCGACCTAAACTTCGTCACGAAAATAAAACTGTCAGTAGGAGGGAAAAAATTCAAACCTTTAAACCTTCCTAAAATTTTCAAAGTCTAGGACAGTCTAGCTTAAGACTATAAATGAACGCTTCTCGGGAGGCAACCCGAGCACTAACACTTCTTATTTTTCAAAATTATTTTTTCTTTTCTTTCGTTCTCTCTTCTCTCTCCACATTTAAAACAAAGATACAGGTTTCCAAGCCACACGGCCTTACACACGGCCGTGCCCGTAGCCGTATGGACCACCGAAACCATCACACTATTAGAGCAGAGCCGTACAAGTCAGTCTAACCACTCCCCAACGTCACGGATCCAACCACCCACAGTACGGTCATACCTTACAACCGTGCCTCACAACCTGCTAAGATCGACTTATTGAGCACGGCGGACCACCACTGCTGCAAAGGCAACCATGCTTACATACTAGCTTTCTAGAAACGGGCGTGCCAACCAACAAACGGGCGTGGAAGAACAACACACGCCACAACACGGTCGTGCGAGGCGGCCGTGTGAGTCAACACACCCTCGACATATGGGCGTGGGAACATGCCAGACTTGAAATTTTATTTAAATCCCCGCATTCTTCCCCTCTCTCCCATCTTTCTTCTTCCTTTTCTTTCTTTCAAATTCTTTTCTGTTCATAGAAAAGGTCCAAGACTCTTAAGCAACACAAAAATCATGCCGAAGAAACGTAAGAAGATAAGCAACGTCTCCTCAGAAGAGACCGCAACATGAGTTCATGCCAGCAGCTTCAACTAATTGACACGCCAAGGGTCTCGGAAACCTCTTCGATTTTATTTTTCTTTTCTCGTCTCCTTTATTTTCCTTATCTATACTTCTTTTTTGCTTAATTTAATTTATTTCATATTAGTTTCTTGGTTTTAGGTTCTAAAGGCTGCTAGGGAATCACGCCACTTCCACCATCACCAACACTCTGTAGCCTTAGAAGTCATACACACCTCACGAACCATCTATTAATAAGGACTTCTTAGTCCATTAGACTTTTCTTTAAATTTTAGTTTTCTTCTTAGTCTCATTCTCTTTATTTTCTTAGTCTGTAATTATATTATTAGTATAGTATTATTATTTCTCTAGATCTCTTGGCTTTATCTTCGCAGGCTACCTAATTTCTTCATCTAGCAAACTGCTTTTCGGTAGCCACTCCACCAGGCCCATAGAAAACACCATCACCGCCACCAAAGACGCCAGGGATCATCCAGATTTTAGGGAGTATTACTGTCCCCACTTATCTCTTTGATTTGACATCTAATTATCATTATCTATCTTTGTACATTGAGGGCAATGTACATTTAAAGTGTGGAGGTAATAGTGCTTAACTTTTTCCATAATTCTCAAAACCCTGAAATTAGTCTTGATCTTAAGTATTTTTCTCATATTATTAATTAGGGTAAAATTTCTAATGATTTATGATTTTTATTGATATGTTTTAGAATTAATCATAGATAATTGTGCATTGATGATTAAATTTGAAGAAATACTAGAGAATCGAGCATGATAAGTCTACTTTCTAAAAATTAAAATTGATAGGTTGTTGAACTGAATTTGAGTATCACCTTGAAGTTCAAAATTTATAAGGATTGATGTCAAAACACCCATAATTTTTGTGAGATTTTGAGCCTTATAGAGCATATATTCTTTGTCGTGCTCACTTTTTTTTTATTATGAGTGTGTCGATTTTGAATTGTTATTCTAAAACTTGCCTCGTTTATGCATGTCGAGACCATATTAATGATTTGATATACTGAGATGATAAAGGCACCTAGGTTTTAACCCGTTCACTCCACTAAAAAGCCTACCTACATAAATAACCCTAGTAAACCCCATTGAATCCTAACAACCTTTTTATTGACTCACCCACTAATGTTAATCCAAAATCCCTTTGTATTTGTTATCAATATTCCTTTGACTACCTCTCTATCGAGAATCGATTTGATCCATAACCGAATTAGGTTATTTCAATCACCAAAGTTCCTTCTATTAGGTTTGTTTTTAGTTTGTTCTTAAAAAAAATCCAAGTATATTCAATATTAGTAGTATATAAAAGAGCTTAGAGCATTTAAACTCCAATTGTTGAAGAAAAAGCTCGTATTAAAAGTATTATCAAAATACTCCTTATTATAGAGTAATTATCAATAGTAGATATTGTTAGTTTTCATTCGATGTAAATATTCGTATTTAGTTCATTATTCTTAGATTAGGTAACTAGTCAATTCAATCTCGATTCTAACCCTTTAATTCAGCTTGTATCCACACCCTTAACCTTAGCCCCGTTACAACCCTGATTAAAGACCTTTTGATTTATGTATCATCTCATATACAGTGGTGGAGATTTGATTTTCAGGCAAGCCTATGGGATTTACTTTTCAAGTTCGACTTAGAGTGCTTATTCTTGAACCTTAAACACTTTGAGAGATTTGAGTGAATCTTTAGTGAGGATGTCAGTTCTTGTCGATTTTGAATTAAAGGTAACTACTTAGATAAGGGAAGACACCTATGTTTTCGTGCTATAAAGGTATGACTTATCGTAATTGAATCTTTAGGGTTCTTTGAGTTGAATTATCCATGTATAAATTATCTATGAATTATGATGAGACATTGTCGATAGGAATTATGAATTATGGAAAGTTCGTTTTAATTGCAAGTTGAGAATTTTGCTTGAGGACAAACAAAAGCTTAAGTGTGGGGGTATTTGATAAACCGTAAAAGTAACATATTTTAACCCCATATTTAATAGGCTTTTGGATGATTTAGCCAGTGATTTCTGAAAAAAAGGTGCTTTTAATCCTTTCTTTTCATATTTATACTCAGGAAAGCACTCGAGGATAAAAAGAACACAAAACGGGCTTCAAACGGAGTAATTGGGCCTTAGTGGGAAATCAACACGGCCTGGCCCAAATCCCACACGACCGTGCCTCGCCAACTACCTAGAGCACGGCCTCAACTCCATGACACACGGCCGTGCATCATCTAATTATCATACGGACGTGCCTGGTGATCTATATGGCCGTGCCCAAATCGACAGACCTGAAGCACGACTGAATCCTGACTTACTCGGCTGTGCCCAAATTGACAGAATCGAGACACGGCCCAACCACGAGTTACACGGGTGTGTGCCATGGCTGTGCCCCTACCACGGGAAAGAGCAATTTCACTTGGATTTAGATGCTTGAAGCCAAAGAAACATACTCCTAAGTCTACTCCAACACCCTAATAGTAATTCTACTTGAAGGAGATACTTAGGAGCCAAGTATAGCATTCCAAAGCCTATATAAACAACCCAAGGCAGACATAAAAGGGGGCTTTTTGCAGAGGCTTTGGCCGAAGCTTTCATCTTTTAGGGAGTCACTTGAAGATAGCTAGTTGATCCATCTCAAGAAGACGGAGTTCCATTCAAGACGGAGGATCTCTCCTTCAATTCCTTTAGGGGGTTTTAGGGATTTCTTATGTTTTGTTTATTCTTTACTCTTGAGATGTTTTCGTATTTAGTTATGAACTAAACCCCTCAGATACCTGAAGGGGATGAAGCCTATGATGGATTTTGTTATTTGATTTCTAAATTATATGATAAGTACTTAGCTTGTTCTTAATTATGTTACTTAATTTAATCTGATGTGCTTAGGTAGAGGAGGAATAGACCCTGCCTAAGAGTAAATCTAGCATAATTGAGCGGAGTTGATCGGGCGCCTAGAGATAGGGTTACGAGATTTTACTGGATTAGTGTGAAACCTAATATGGGAATCCATTGATCGATTTACTGCTTCCTTAGGGGGTTATTATAAGAGAATGAGAGTTCCACTAATTAACCTAAGGTTAGACGTTATTCGCCTCGAGAGAGGGTTTAATATAGGTTAGGGAGTCTTACGGATCAAGCTAAGTAAAGAAATCATATGGTTTGGGGAATGAATAATAAGTGAAGTCATAGGTGGATTCTTCTTGAGGGTATCGTTTTTATCAACTGAGTTTTCCTAAAGTTTTTCTCCCATTCATTCTTTTGTCTTTGCATTTAGTCTAAGTATCTCATTAGTTTAATAATCCAATCACTCATATTTTAGGCTAAATAATAGAAAGAAAGTGAGTAGTAGTACTTTTAGGTTCCCTTGGGTTCGATAAGATATTCTTGCCTGAGCTATACTATTGTTCGATAGGTGCACTTGCCTCTATCGTTGTCGTAGTCAGTCTACAGGTTCGATCACTCTTTTATAAATATTAAAACTCGACTGTTTGACACGATCACTGTTGTATATGATAAGTTGTCAACTTTAGTCAACAACACATGGGAGTTGGTTGCATCACCTCTCGGTCGTCCACTTTTAGGCTGCAAGTGGTTACTCAAGGTTAAGAAGAATCTTGATAGGCCGGTTTCTAGCAATAAGGTTAGCTTGGTGGCTTAAGGGGTCTCCCAGGCTATTGGAATGGACTACCATTAAACATTTAGTCCTATAGACAAAGAAAATATAGTCAGAACAATGCTTGTCTTGGTTGTATCGCAAAAATGAAAATTAAGATAGATAGATGTTAACAATACCTTTTTGAGTGGAGATTTAGCTGAGGATGTCTATATGAAGCAGCCACTTGGATTTGAAGTCTGAGATGCCAATGGAAACCTTTCGACTTGTAAACTGAAGAAAGTTCTATATGGGCTTAAGTAGGCTCCAAGAGCTTGTTAAATTAATTTTATCTTCTTATTATTTATCAAGCATGTGGATTTGGACCTTTATTTTGTTCGTGACAAGGTATTCGATGTTCAATTGCAGGTGAATTATATCCTTACTTAAGATCAAGTAGCAGATGTTCTTATTAAGCCATTAACTGAACGTTCTTTCTCTCGATGTCGTGACAAGTTAAATGTTACTGCATTAAGTGTTTTTCAGCAAGAATTTGCAAGAGGAATATCAAGAGAAGTAAATAAAATCAATTAGTGTTGAACTGATTCTATAATTAGTCATCAACCCTATTAGAGTTTCTATTAAAGGATTACAAGTGTTTAAATACTTAAGCTTTGTAAACCAATTGATAGTATAAAATGAATCTTTGAATGTTCTTATCTTCTTTAGTTTTTATGGTAGAGAGAATTGTGATTATTAGATTTGAATGAAAATGAAAAAAATTAAAGTTTATATATTAAATAAATTAGTCATTTTATAATTATTAGAGTTTTGTGATCGTTAGAATTATACCATTGTAAAAATATGCCTTATATGATACGCTTTTTTTGTTACATAAGCAGTAAACACTTTTGCTGAACACATTTTTTATTTTCTCTCTAAAATTCACCTCAAATACTAATTTAAAAAAAAAAAACAGATTTTTATTATTATAAAATTTAGCCAAAAATTACACTTCCACCGTTTGAAAATGAAAAACCGAAAAAAAGTCACGTAATAAGATTGTAAAATCGAAATGACGGCAAAGATCAGAAAAGAAATTTCATTATTTGAAGTGAATGCTTGTAGTCTTTTCTTCAACATCCGACATTTCAATCAAATCTGAATCTCTGCAATAATGAAAAATTGGCAGTCATATTATTATTATTATTATTATTATTATTATTATTATTATTATTATTATTTTCTTTTCTAAACTAGCAAGTTGTATTCACGAGCGGGTAGCTTGATCTTTGCCACCACACGTGCGCCATTTAATTAAAATAAGTGAAAATGAAAATTCTAAAAGGGTGTCTATTTAAATACATATTCCAACAAAGTCCACATTTAGATTTCCAATGCTTACCTTAATCCTTGTATTTTTAATTTTTAATTTTGTCTTTTGTTACTTTGCACGCTATTGTCTCCCCCTTCACTTGTCCCAAAACAATATCTTTGTTCTCTTTTAACCCTTTTCATATTCAAATATGTCACTAATATTTTATTTAATATTAAATTTAAAATTGATTTAGTTCAGATTCTTAAATAAAGAGTAAACGTTTTTAATATTGAGATGGTATTTTAAAAATAATATTAAGAAAACGTTTAATATTAGGTATAATATTTACTTGCATCCATGTTACTGTTAATAATCTCCTATAGTAAATAGTAAAATGAGCAGAAATGTAGGGATGAGAATTGTAATATTGTGAAACTTGGGTAGTTTAAGTATAAATAATTAAGAAAGTAGATTTGCAAGGAGCACGTATGTTCCCCATTGTTGCCACACGAGTTCATGGGCCACTAGGGTGTAGTGTGTAAAAGGGTAGTAAGGGGACCCCCTTTTTAAGGGCATAAAAAGGCAGCAAAAGGGATGTTTCTTTGTTTATTAATTTCTTGCGCCTACTCTTTTCTTTATGAACATCACAGTATAATATATAATAATATATTAATATAAAGGCTTGCAGAGGCACATCAGATATTCTATTTGGTGGAGCCATGAACCAGGGGCTCCACTAATGAAGAAAATATGTATGGCTCAAAATGATGGTGATCCACTACAATGATCTCTTTTTCTTTTTCCATTGAGGTATATAAATTGCAAAATCAAACCTAAATTCTTGACTTTCACTTGAGTTCATGTGAGTCCACAGTTAAAAAAACCTCGAAAGAAAATAAAAGTTGGACATTTTTAGGAGTTTTTTTGCTGTTTTGATTATTTAATAAAAATTTTGACTTAACAACAAAAAAATTTTAAAAGAAAAAAAAAACTTGACCTAGCAATATCATTTTACAATAAAATTAAGTGAAATATGACATTATTTGAAAAAATTTGAATTCATAATTATTTTAAATATTTAAAATATATATTAATAAATCAAAAATATATATAAAAAATCCTTTCAAAAAAAATATAAACAATTTGATGTATATATATATATAATAAGGTGATAAATACACATAAATTATCATGTCCATTTAAAATCACCATGTTGTATTGTGCTTTGCTAAATAATGGCATTGGCAATGGCGACCTTGCCTTTGCTCCCCAATTAAAAACCTTGGAGTTCGTGTGCGCATTAAAAAACCCGTTATGACTATCTTGTCACCTTTGAAAATAAATTTAATTTGAAAGTCGAGGTACATTAGAAATAGAATTTAATTATAATTATATTACAACAAAAAATATAATATGATAGTACAAGAATAAGATATAAATATATAATATATTAAAATTTATTAAATATAAAAAAATATCAAAAGTATAATTATATAATGACACAAATATAGCATAATGTGCAAAGTAGTACATGGGGTAAATTATTTTCATTTAAAATGAATGCCATGATCAAGATTTGTTGGTTGAATAGTAGAACAGGCTTCTCATCTCCCCATGTTTGCAGTGTGGGCCAAGGAGATGGAGATTGCGAAATTAAAAGTGTAGTATATAAATAGTTATTTCCATCTTATTATATTCTTGGAACACAATGAATGAGGTGAATGTATATAATTATGAAGGAAAAATAATAACTCGTATTTCAATTTAATGGAATCTGATTGCCATAACTGATCTGCTATCAATCATCCACAAAACGGACTCTTATTCCCGTCATTCTTTTAACCCGCCCAAAATTTCATATTTATGGATGCCATTGCCAATACCAATGCCAATGCCAATGCCATCATTATAACAAAAAGAAGAAATATTCCTATAAATTACAACATGCCAATTAATTAATTAAAGAAAATTTAAAATTTTAAGTGAATTTTGAGTCAATTTATCACGTGTTTGTTAATTGTAAGTTAAGTGATCTTTTATTAAAATAATTCAAAAATTTTAATTAATTATAAAAATAATTTATTTTTTATTATGTACGTAAATGATCTGAAATGAATAGTGAAAGTTTGTGGATCCAAAGAGATTGGTGCCACCAACATGTCACATCAGCCAGTCGGATTAAAAAAATTAATTTTTTTTGTGGAGCCATAGAGAATGACATCATCTGTATAAATATCAGAGAATACCAGTATTTCTCAATAATTGGGGTTAAAGTTAATTTAGTAATCGTCTCCCTTGGGTACAATCATCGGAGTACGTACCTACTTCGTTGTAACTATATTACAACCTAACCTGTATACTTGCGGACACTATCTCAATTTATATCTTTAGTTGCAGTATTCACACTCTGGATGTTAGTACGTCTGGAGGCGGTCAAATTGTTATGTTTTCATATTAGTGAAATGTGTTAGGTTGGGATGATGAGTTTGAGAAATGCTAGTATGGATATGATAAATTGCATATTATTATTGTTCATTAATTCATACCTTTGAATGATTTTGGTTATGTTATAATCGAATTATAGAAACACCACTAAGTTATACTCAGCATGCAATTTTGTTTTTTGTGAGCAGGTTAGGTTGTTATTGTGTTCGAGTGTCAACGTCAGCATCCAATAACGATCCCAAACTCAAAATGTTGGTAATGTGTTAGTTTAGTCATGGAATGTACCTAAGGGAGTCATATGATTATACAATATTCTATTTTGGATTTTGTTGGCATCATGAAAATCATGAATATATATGTATATATAAGTATGTGTGATGGCAATGGTCTTTATTAATGGTATCTTGTTGAATGGTTTAGGCATATATGCTTAAAAGCTAAAATGGTGAATTGACAGTATGATATAGAATAGGTGTGGTAAAATAAGTAGTTGGGAAGTAATGAATGTTATGCTTATAATGGCTTGAATGTTTGGCAAATTTGGTACATACTTGTAGGATTGATTTTTATAACTATTTTGAAATTCTTGAATGGTTAAATTGATACATGATTTGTTGATTGTTTTGGGGTGCCATTTGAGGCACATTGGTAATGGTTTGAATGGGGTAATTTGATTGATATACTGTTGAATCATATGTAAGTTTAAGTACGTTTCATCATGATTTGTATTCGGAAAATGTTTAAGTATATTTTGGGACTTATAGGTCACTTTGATGGTTCTCATAAGACTCGAACACTCTGTAACAATCGTAGCTCGATCCTTATACACATCGATTGTTTAATTTGATTGAAACCTGCTATATGATCGTAAGTTTTGTCAATATATATTTTTCCCACTCTTTTCAACATATAGCAAATTTTCGGATCAATAAACTTCTGGGGTGCTTGATTTAGAACTAAGGATGTGAAAAGGATGGTCAATTCAGGCTTATCCTTCGAGACTGCTAGTTTCTCTTATTTTTGTTCTGTGACTTTTTGAATCGGTAGACATTCTTCTATTAACTCAGTCCTAACTATCATTTTCTCTGTTGGTGGGTCTATATTATACTATTTTTGTAGTTCAGCTTTGTCAGCATTACCCGAGAATTCTGAAATGATGAGTTCCATTTCTATTTGATTCTTCGATTCACTATCTATTTCCTTCACTAACTTCATATCTTCTCTTTCCGAGGTTCCGTTTGATTCGTCTGAATATTCTTCTATCTGTTGAAGTGGATAATAGTCTGGGAGTTCTCCTTCTTCGCAACCGTTTATGATGACATTCTCCTCTCTGCTTAGTTTTAAACTTATCACCTCTTGGTACCTTTCTGATGGCATATCATCGTGGTCATTATCATCTTCGGGAAGAACTGAGGTTTCTCCTCAGAGTAGACTTAATTCAAGCATTAGTAATCGTTGATTCTCTTGGATCTCTAAATCTTCATAGACTTCTTCGTGAATATCTTCGTCATAATCGAAGTCCTCATCGAACCACATATAATAAAAATCATCCATGACTTTGTGCTGACTGATTATTTGGTTGATGGTGTCTAGGATTCCTAAAAAAAAAAAAAAAACAAATGTTAGAAGCGTTAATTGAAAATCGTAACTATGACCTACAAATTTCCTAATTATTCTTTCAAAATGCAAAAAATTAAAATCAATCTAGTGGCGTTGCTTTCCTGGATACGGCGCCAACAACTTGACCACCTCTGGATGTACTAACGTCTAGAATGTGAATATTGTAATAAAATATAAAAAGACAAAGTGATTTTTGCAAGTATACGAGTCAAGTTGTAATATAGATTTACAACGAAGTAGGCGAGTACTCCGAGGATCGTACCCAAGGAAGGCGAGTGCCAGATCAATTCTAACCTAAACACTAAAAGATCTAATTAGTAATTTTAAATTAGTTATAGTACAAAAATATAAAACAAAAGATTTGTAGGGTTTTTATAATAATAAAGATAAAGTAACATAAAAGAAATAGACTTCAAGAGATAAAAAGGGAGAATAAATAAAATCATGATTATGGGTGATTAGTGCGCTTCGGTAATCTCCATCAACTATCGTTCGTGTTTTTCGTCAATCAACTAGTCGCTACCTTAACAAGATCCTCCGCTAACATAATGAGTAAGTAAGAACTACTTATCTTCCGACATCACAGTCCAGAATGGCTTAGGGTGAAGGTGTTCATAGATGGGCTACACCACACCTTGATAACTTCCCGGGGTTGTTAGGACTATGGTTTGTGTCACGTTCTTCCTTTCCCAAACAGCTGATTCATAGTGTAACCCTACAAAATAGTTAATAGATCATACCTCTAGTCGTTAATCCCCCATAGAGGAATTAGTTCCTTATGGCTTTCATAGACAATATAATCAATGTAAAGAGAAAGCATGCTAATTAAATCGACAAGATAGAGTAAATAAAAGAGCCTAATTGTATTGAGATTAATCACGAATTCACAAAGTTTGAATGCTTCCACAATTCAGATATCCTGAAATCCACAAGAACAACTAAAATAAATCTAAAACCTAAGAATGAAAGAAAATACTAAACTAAATATTATACAGAGAATCTAGGCCAAAGGAATGGTGTCCATAACAAGTGATAAATGAACCTATTTATAGCCGTCAGGTGGCCATTATTATTAATCGTAGGTTAGCTGGTGCTCCCGAGCTTTAAATTTAATTGTGCAGACCAAAACGCCCCTACTTCGTGTTTAATTTCCTTCACAGAGTAGATGTCGTGACACATCAAGACCTGTGTCACGACATAGCAATCAATATACTCCTCTTCAGCTATCTTTAGAGGTATGTCACGATACCTTTAGTCTGTGTCATGACATCGAAGGCAGTCTTGAACTTTCTCCATTCTAGTCCCTAAGTTGTGACATCTAACATCTTGTGTTGCGACATAGTGACAAGTATCGGTTTAGTATGCCTTCTAAAAGTATCTTGCACACTCATAAAGTGTGTTAGCTCTCCTTTAGGCCTTATTCGGCCCCAAAGGTCAATAAAAGACTCAATTTGCACATTTTATTACATATAAATAATGTACAAAAACTTAACTAAAACATTAAAAAGATGCTTGTATTCAAGCTCTTTAAATGTGAAAACTAGTTTAATCTGCTACACTGAATTATGACAGATCAATTATGCTTTATCATGTCTAGCCAACTATGCCTAATTATTGTAGCATGTTGTATTTGATATTAAGATAAGGTAAGTTTTGTTTAATGCCTATAAACTTACTAAGCATTCTAAATGCTTGCCTAGTTGTTTTTTTTTTTTATTTTCCCTGTAGATTGTTACCTTGTGGAACTTGTTAAGTCGGTTTGTCTCGAAGGTCACACTATCCCTAATTGGGTAGTTATTTGGTCATCTTGAGTCAAGGATTGTGGCATATATATAAGTTATCTTGATTTTAACCTTGATGTATGTAAGTATTTATGAATTGATTACGATTCTAAACTTGGTTTATGTGATTTAGATGTTGGTCTTGGTATATGGATTAAAAATGCATGATTTGGCAATTATGATGCCTAGCTGAATAAGTATACTTTGATTTATATGCTTGAGATATGTATGACATATGAAATTGCATGTATTAAAGTGGATTGATATAGGTAAAGTTGGTATGAAATGACTTGGTGAATATGTGGTAATTAGCATTGAATTGTTGAAGTTTAAATGATGTTTATGTAATGAATGTTTTGTTGGAGACTTGAATATAGTTATTGGAACTATTTGGCATGGTTTTATGTATGTTTTGAACCAATTGAAACAAATATTTGGTGCATATATTGTATGGTTTGGTTAGAAAGTATGAAATAGACATCAAATGGTTCATTTTTACCAAAAAAACAAGAGCCACAGCGTGACCTTGAATTTTGGACGTCACAACGTTGCCATTACAACGAGTGATGTCATGATAAGCTAGGGCTTGTCAGTGCGATGTGACATACTGTGTTGGCCATGTCTTGATGAGAACTAGATGAAGTTGCAACGTCTTAATGTTTATTTTAATGTGAATTTAGAAACCCGAAATAGGAATTAGTTATGACCACTAAAGCGAGCTAGTTACCTATGTTTAGATTTGGTTGAGTTTAGATATTAGTTCTCCATTTTTTATTCTTTTGTGCATGTTTATTTCTTTTATTATAAAAAAATATTTTTTTCACTTTATAGTTTGTCATACTATAATTTGTTTATGGTACTAATTATATCTATTTACGTTTAGATTAATATTAATTTAGTACTCACCTCTATTGGGTACGATCCTCTTAGTACTTACCTACTTCGTTGTAAAAATTATATTACAACCTGATCCGTATACTTGCGGACACCACCTCAATTCCATAATTTTAGTAGCGGTATTCACACTCTGAACGTTAGTACATCCGAAGGCAGTCAACCAGCTACCCTTCTAAACCACTTATTTCTATTTCGGACATATACCAATTTCGACATACACTTCCACACCAACTATCATACTCTTAATGTACCAATTCTTTCGTAACTGTCTAACTGAAGATCCTTCTAGACATTTCATAAAACATAGGTACTTGTGAAAGGAATATACCTTCAGATCCCAATTCATACATATCATCTTTTAACACACAAACTTACTCCAAAATAGTTTTTCACATATATTAATCACTGGCGGATACATACACATTTGACGAATACTTACACAAATCTGAATACCATCAAACTACTATTCAAATCATACATTGGTTCGATGCCATACAAACTCTCATTAATAATGTACTTCACAGATCATTCATGTGAATTCCACATCACTTTATTTTGGAACCCTAGATACTCAGGATAATGATAACTCAAATTCTATATGATTTTAGAAGAAGACATTATACAATTCAGATACAGCAGATTCCAAATAAATTAGATTCAACCATTACTTAACTCAGACAAACTTGAATTGACAATTTCTTATGTCTTTCATTACCATGAATACACCTATTTTTAAAAATAATAGATTACCATGGTGTACACCCTTTTTAATATAGAACTACACACTTCTTTTCAGAACTTCTTTTATCTAATTCAACCAAATTAACCTTAGATGTTTTGTAACCTTATTGTTGTAGTATCTAACACTGTAACATCCTGAAATTGGGCCTAGTAGAATTGGTCCCAATAGGCCTTGAGAATGGGAACGTCTAAAATTTTTGAGATGCATGTAGCACTTAGAATGTTATGGTAAGGTATTAATGGGCTTGTGCATTGTGTGCAATGTTATGTTTAATATGTTAATTTGAGGTTCAGTTGGGCCCAAAGAATTGGGTCAAAATTTCGGCAGCCAAAGTGAGCCAAGGAGGGACGGCACAAGGCTATAATTTAGGGATTATTTTTGTTTAATTAATGAGGATAACAAGCTGATAAAATAAAGGGAGAGTTGGTGCAAATGTGGCCTCTTATGGATGAGTGTTTTGATAGGGATAAGGGATAGAAGGATAGAGGAGAAAAGATAAGAGTTATCTTCTGAGTACAGAGTTGGCCGAAATTCCATCTCCTGGAGGGGGTGCCAAAATTCCTATAAATAGGGGTACCTCTTCAATTAGGCATTTTGAACCCCATTCTCTTCTCTCATCTTACGTCAAATTCTCAGTTCTTCTTGGTAACCTCTTTTCTTTTGATTTCTTCTAAAAGTCGAAACCCCTAAGTATTCTTTCTCTCCACTTTCTTTTCACTTTCCTTCTAAGCCGAAACACTTCACTCAGTTTTTATAAAAGCCGAAAATGCATCAGTTCATCTTTTTTTGAGATTTTCATAAAAGCCGAAATCGCTAGATCTCATCTCCTATGGTTGCCGAATCCTCTTTAATGGAGTCTACTTGTGCCGGAATCTAAAGGAAACAATAGGTAAGTGTTGATTTTGGGATTTCAATGTTCTTTCGGCTTTTCAAAGTCCTTAGCCGAATGGCTATTAGAAACTAATCTCTTATTTCACACTTCTTTTCGGCATTCCGAGATTTGAAGAAGGAGGCCAATCGCATAGATCTCTAAGTTATAGAATCGTGTTACTTTCGGGATTTCAAGGTAACAGGATTTGTTTATTTATATATATAAAATCAGGTAAAATACTAACCATGGCCGAATATAGGAGATGGCATATTTTCACATTTTTCTGGCTTTTAAGCAAAGTTATAGATTGAGGATAATAGATCCGGATATCAAGGACATCGACTAAGAATATTGGATTTCGCGATATCAGGTGTGTAATACTTCCCCACCATTTAGATCTGTCTGTTAAATACCTATTTATAAGTATTATATGTTGTGATAAATGTAACACCCCAAACCCGGCCCATTCACTACGACCGAATTTGAAATGCCACTGCGGAACACGTTTGAAAAATATTTTGACTTACGGTAAAACATAAAATTTTGTATGCCTTTAATAAAATATTGGGTATGTAAAATTCCAAAATAAAATTAAGTTATTAAATTTAAAACTTTAAAATAATTTATCAAAGTATAAATTTACTCTTTAAAAGAAACATTCCCGAATATTAACTTAATCATCAATCCACCTTAAAACATAATAATAAAAATTAAACACTTATAGTGGCCTTATTACAATAATTAAATATTCCAAGTATTGAATTATAAAATAACTTAAAACAAGTAAAACTTCTTCTGCATGGGCCACCTCGTATCCACTCCAACCCGGTCCAAGCTTTATGCATCACCTGCGATGTTGGAAAAATTTGGGTGAGTCAAACAGACTCAGTGCATAGTTATTTCACATGTTTCCCCATATGGGCTTGGCCCATATCCACACAGTCCATATAAATTATGCAATTATGAAGCCCAACCCAACCTAGTGTCCATCCATTACACCTACCTCGGCAAACCTGCTACCCAAGGCCATGGCTAATCCACCGATCAACCAAGTGATCCCATATATCTTACCTTGGCAGACCTGCTGCTCAAGGCCGTGGCTAGGCCACCGATCACATAAGTGATCCCACATATCAATCAGTCCACGGTGATGCACATAGCTATCAACCACCGAGATGGGCACCTATCCAACACCTCCATTGATGAAGCACATAGTTAACATCAAGCGCTAATGTAGCACAAGGCTAACATTAGACCACGTACATAAATATGTACACCCTTTCCTTCGATTTTCACATCCCAAGTCCCATGCATATATGTGTATCATGTCAGATTAAAATTTAGAGTAAGTATTCATCACATGCTCACCACAAATATCACACATATATCATAGGCAAAATAGAGCACTGACCTGATTAATTGATTACCCCCTACGGGTATCCACCGTCTTAGCCATTATTTTCGGCTAACATACACATCATAAACATACATACATAACAACAAACAAATAACAGGAGAATAGTGCGATAACTACGCACCTAACTGTTTAGCGAAATCCCGATCTATTTGGATCTAACCCAATCTAGAATCCCGAAACTCTTTATTCCTGTCGATTTGCCTCTAAAAGCCATAATCACAATCGGTCATTTCTTAAACCCATAAAATGGCCTTTGGCCGAATATTACATGATGCTTACCTTGAATGCTTCAAATCCCGAAAAATCTCCTTTAATGCACCCTAACGTTGGCATAAAAGAAACACATATTAATATGGCCTTAAACATATTCGGCCACCCTTAGAAATCAAGGCCTAATCACATGATTTCGACATACCTATTGAGAGAGAACCTAAACCGATTACCTAAGGCAGAAATCACTTACCCTTCCACGTTACTTACCACAAGTCTCCAAATCCCGAAAGATCACTTTACACTATCGAACCGATCGAATTGCTTGCACCCAAAGTCTCCTTGAACACCGAGAGATTCGCTTGGCTCTCCAAGGAAGCAAGGTTCGCTAACATAAGGAGGGTTTCGCACTTTAATGGTGAAGAGCAAAATACACAAAAGTAGAGAAGGCTTTTAGAGGATTCGGCTATGCAAGAAAATATGTAGAAAATAAGGTTTAAGAAAAGAAAAAGAATAGGGGGAGAGAATGAAAAGAGATTCAGCAAGGAGACTAGAAAAAAAAAGAAACAAAATTTGGCACACCCCAAAACATACTTTAAAGCCGAAAATGCCACCCCATGGAGTCCACCATTCGGCCACTAACTCTTGATAATCTCCTACTTTATCTTTTCAACCCCCCATTCAAAATAAATAAAATAAATAACCCACATTTATCCACAATCTTAACATTTAAAAAAAATAAAACAAGCTTAATCCTTATCTCATCCTTTCAATGCCCATGAGCCGTCCAACACTCCTCCCTCTCTTGATTTAAAATTTACAAAATAAAAACCACCCATATGCTGCCCCCAATATTCGAAAATGAGACCTGCTAGAGCCCCCACAGATAACGCCCGAAGCCACTTTGCTGCTAGCTCTTTTGTGTCATAAACTCCCCACAATTCCTTTTAAAGCCTCTTTAGCCCAGTTTCCCTTCTTGACGCAAAAGTAAAAATAAAACACACTCCTATGCTGCCAACGTGATTTGAACCAAGGCCCTTGCCCACTACACATGGCGTCATCACCAAGGCCCTAAGTGGCGCCTTGTAGCCACTTTACCAAGACCCATTTCATGTCCAAAAGCGCCTACAATTTTCCCTTAAGGCCTCCCTGGCCTTGCTCCCCTTATTGACGTAAAAAAGAAAAGCCCACAATGCAATTTTTGCTGCTCGAACCTCCTCCCTCCTGATGCAAGCTCCCCTGCTCCTAGGTGGCGTCCCTTGCCAATTTGCCACACGGTTCTTTGCGTCCTATACGCCCCTCAATTTCTTTTAAGACCTCTTCAGCCTAGCTTCCCTTTAGACTTAAAATTCTAATATTTTCCAATGCATTTTCCCCATCTCCTAAGGTTCTCCAAACCCGTTAAACACACTCACCCATACACTGAGCCTATTAATTCATGAATTATGCTCCAAATGCATAACCCCTAATCTGGGATATTACAGTTCTACCCTCCTTAAAAATAATTTCGTCCTCGAAATTACTTAGCTAATTGCACTCCTACTCACCACACTATGCTTACGCTGTGCACTCTAATCTTATAATCTATCATACTTCCTATGCACAATCTCTAAGTTCACAATCAAGGTTCCATACACTTCACTAGCAACATAAGAACGAACTGACTTATCCACAAACAAGACAATTAAGGGTATTCCAAAAATAAGGAACGTACCCGTTGTCACATCTGGCACATCTTCCTCCTCATGACGGACCAATCGCATAAACCAACCTTGGGCGCCTCGCGTCTGCATTCTTCAAACATCTCGCTTGGTGCTCCACGACCTTGGCCTGAACCATTTCGTCCATGGTTCGAACCACGACCCCTTATCACTTGTTGACCACCTCTGCCTGACTGCTCATAATCTTGGCCTGCTGTCCGAGCCCCATTCGGATTCTGAAGACAATCTTTAATCAAATGAGACTTAGACTTACACCTTAAACACTCTCGATCCTGGTTTCAGTACTCGCCAACATGATACCTTCCACACTGAGCACACGGACGGTCTGAATTTCCAATAGCGGGCTTAGTAACACGAGCAGAATTCTCAATCCTAGGTCTTTTCTGAAGACTCTCAGATGATTCCGACGGTCTAAAACTTCTCTTATCCTGATTCCTCTCCTTATCTCTGTTCTGCCTCACAGAGTCCTTAATCCCTTCAGCTACCTTAGCCTTCTCTACTAGCATAGTGAACTCCCGCTCCTAATGTGGAGCTATCAACAGTCTCAGGTCGTCCCTTAATCCGTCCTCAAATCGGACACATCGTTCATGCTCCGTAGCCACTATTCCTCAAGCATAACAGCTTAACCTTAAAAATTTAGCCTCGTACTTCGCCACAGACTTGTTCCCTTGAACCAACCCCAAAAAAGCCTTTCTCTGCGCATCGATGTAATGAGTACCAATGTACTTCTTTCGGTATGCCGCCTTAATATATTCCCAAGTAAGATCCTCAACTGTGGTACCATCCCGAACTGTGAGCCACCACTGATACGCTTCATCGCGTAGCAGCGCCACCATTCCTTTCACTTTCTCCTCAGCGGTCAGATCCAGCTCATCCATAATTCACTCTGTTGCCTCCAACCAATACTCAGCCGTACTAGGTGCCACACCAGATACACCACGAAACACCTTAGCTCCATTGGCTCGGAGTCGCTCGGGTGCAGACTTCCTAGCTCTCATATTTCCACCAGCTCCAGCCACTATCTCAAGAACTCGCAGCATAGCCTACGATACAGCATCATCTCTCGCCTGATCTTGCTGTTCATTACCAAAAGCTGGTGGTGGAGGTGGTACCTTATTTTCAGACCCTTGACCCGATCTAACGGTTTCTGACACGGTCCTTCGGCCTCTACCACGGCCTCGCACAGTACGACCACGTCCCCTAGAGCTCATTTTTACGATCACGCTTTAATCTGATTAAGAAATTTTATGCCTTAGTATTTTGTTCCATTGATTATCCGCGAGCAAATTTTATGAAAGAAGTTTTCAGAAGTAGTTCTTTCGATCAGAATTTCAGTTCAAGTTCACTATTCTAATTCAGAGAATCACATTCACATTCATCCACAACATTCACTTCACTACTTTGTCATTTCTGACCATTCCCAACCCAGGGGTAATTTCGTCATTTTCCTTACAAGGGTATTTTGGTAATAAATCGGGGTCAAATTGAAAAATCTTCACAAATCAGAGGCATTTCAAAATTTTCAAAACTTAAGGGTATTTTGAAAATTTCCAAATTAAGAGTGTCGTAGAAATTTCAGAAATTGGGGGTTATTTTGGTAATTTTGTAAGTCGAAAATATTTTGAGAAATGTCTTCAAAATAGTTTGTACAAATCAAAAAGGGTAATTTAATGTTTTAAAAACTAGGGTTTTTATAAAACTGCATGGCTAGCCCCTTTCGGGTTTTAGTGATTGGTTTAGCCCGTGAATAAGTCCTCTTGGTTAGGGTGAACAGTTACTACGCACCAGGTAGGATTCGAGTAAAGAGGAGGTGAGTCGCTAGGACTGCTTAAATACCAAGCTCTTACTGAATCCACTCCTAGACATGCGCACAACAGTTACCATACCCTATCTCGGCGACTTAATCACAGGTTTGTTTAATGGTCCTTAAGTCTTATGTACTTGTGTTTGAGTAGACTAGTCCTAGGGTTCAATAGATCCTAGTTCGCTAATCTACGTTCCCATAAAAGCCTATACATTTCACATATTCAAATCTCTTCAGAAGTCAGAAGTACTTACCTGGTGGACGTCGGGCCGGAGATACAGGTGCCATGCCAGAATAACCTGAAAGATTTCTTAATAGTCTATATTTTTGAAAAGCCCATTTTTAAAAACTATTTTTGGGCCCAAAACCTCAAAGTCGAGTTTTGAACCGGGCTCTGATACCAAACTGTAACACCCCAAACCCGGCCCATTCACTACGACTGAATTTGAAATGCCACTGCGGAAAACGTTTGAAAAATATTTTGACTTACGGTAAAACATAAAATTTTGTATGCCTTTAATAAAATATTGGGTATGTAAAATTCTAAAAAAAAATTAAGTTATTAAATTTAAAACTTTAAAATAATTTATCAAAGTATAAATTTACTCTTTAAAAAAAACATTCTCGAATATTAACTTAATCATCAATCCACCTTAAAACATAATAATAAAATTAAACACTTATAGTGGCCTTTTACAATAATTAAATATTCCAAGTCTTGAATTATAAAATAACTTAAAACAAGTAAAACTTCTTCTGCATGGGCTACCTCGTATCCACTCCAACCCGGTCCAAGCTTTATGCATCACCTGCGATGTTGGAAAAATTTGGGTGAGTCAAACAGACTCAGTGCATAGTTATTTCACATGTTTCCCCATATGGGCTTGGCCCATATCCACACAGTCCATATAAATTATGCAATTATGAAGCCCAACCCAACCTATGTCCATCCATTGCACCTACCTCGGCAAACCCGCTACCCAAGGCCGTGGCTAATCCACCGATCAACCAAGTGATCCCATATATCTTACCTTGGCAGACCTGCTGCTCAAGGCTGTGGCTAGGCTACCGATCACATAAGTGATCCCACATGTCAATCAGTCCACGATGATGCACACAGCTATCAACCGCCGAGATGGGCACCTAGCCAACACTTCCCTCGATGAAGCACATAGCTAACATCAAGTGCTAATGTAGCACAAGGCTAACATTAGACCACGTACATAAATATGTACACCCTTTCCTTCAATTTTCACATCCCAAGCCCCATGCATATATGTGTATCATGTCAGATTAAAATTTAGAGTAAGTATTCATCACATGCTCACCACAAATATCACACATATATCATAGGCAAAATAGAGCACTGACCTGATTAATTGATTACCCCCTACGGGTATCCACCGTCTTAGCCATTATTTCTGGCTAACATACACATCATAAACATAAATACATAACAACAAACAAATAACAGGAGAATAGTGCGATAACTATGCACCTAACTGTTTAGCAAAATCCCGATCTATTTGGATCTAACGCAATCTAGAATCCCGAAACTCTTTATTCCTGTCGATTTGCCTCTAAAAGCCATCATCACAATTGGTCAGTTCTTAAACCCATAAAATGGCCTTTGGCCGAATATTACATGATGCTTACCTTGAATGCTTCAAATCCCGAAAAATCTCTTTTAATGCACCCTAACGTTGGCATAAAAGAAACACATATTAATATGGCCTTAAACATATTCGGCCACCCTTAGAAATCAAGGCCTAATCACATGATTTCGGCATACCTATTGAGAGAGAACCTAAACCGATTACCTAAGGCAGAAATCACTTACCCTTCCACGTTGCTTACCACAAGTCTCCAAATCCCGAAAGATCACTTCACACTATCAGAACCGATCGAATTGCTTGCACCCAAAGTCTCCTTGAACACTGAGAGATTCGGCTTGGCTCTCCAAGGAAGCAAGGTTCGGCTAACATAAGGAGGGTTTCGGCACTTTAATGGTGAAGAGCAAAATACACAAAAGTAGAGAAGGCTTTTAGAGGATTCGGCTATGCAAGAAAATATGTAGAAAATAAGGTTTAAGAAAAGAAAAAGAATAGGGGGAGAGAATGAAAAGAGATTTGACAAGGAGACTAGAAAAAAAAGAAACAAAATTTGGCACACCCCAAAACATACTTTGAAGCCGAAAATGCCACCCCATGGAGTCCACCATTCGGCCACTAACTCTTGATAATGTCCTACTTTATCTTTTCAACCCCCCATTCAAAATAAATAAAATAAATAACCCACATTTATCCACAATCTTAACATTTAAAAAAAATAAAACAAGCTTAATCCTTATCTCATCCTTCCAATGCCCATGTGCCGTCCAACACTCCTCCCTCTCTTGATTTAAAATTTACAAAATAAAAACCACCCATATGCTGCCCCCAAGATTCGAACATGAGACCTGTTGGAGCCCCCACAGATAACGCCCCAAGCCACTTTGCTGCTAGCTCTTTTGTGTCATAAACTCCCCACAATTCCTTTTAAAGCCTCCTTAGCCCAGTTTCCCTTCTTGATGCAAAAAGTAAAAATAAAACACACTCCCATGCCGTCAACGTGATTCGAACCAAGGCCCTTGCCCACTGTACATGGCGTCATCACCAAGGCCCTAAGTGGCGCCTTGTAGCCACTTTACCAAGACCCATTTCATGTCCAAAAGTGCCTACAATTTTCCCTTAAGGCCTCCTTGGCCTTGCTCCCCTTCTTGACGCAAAAAGAAAAGCCCACAATGCAATTTCTGCTGCTCGAACCTCCTCCCTCCTGACGCAAGCTCCCCTGCTCCTAGGTGGCGTCCCTTGCCAATTTGCCACACGGTTCCTTGTGTCCTAACGCCCCTCAATTTCTTTTAAGACCTCTTCAGCCTAGCTTCCTTTTAGACTTAAAATTCTAATATTTTCCAATGCATTTTCCCCATCTCCTAAGGTTTTCCAAACCCCTTAAACACACTCACCCATACACTGAGCCTATTAATTCATGAATTATGCTCCAAATGCATATCCCCTAATCTGGGATATTACAATAAATGCCGAAATCTCGGCATAAAGATGGAAGCCTAAAGAGGGTAAAAGCGAATCACCAGGTCAGTGAATATTCTGATTATATATTATAAGTGTATTGATTTTTGTGATTGCATGGGGTGGGTTTGATGTAAGGAGGAAATTATACGTTATATGTGTAGCAGTTTTTATCGTGATCTATTATATGTTGTAGCGGCTTTTACCGTGATCTGTTATAAGGGCTTCGGCCATGATATGTTGATGAGCAGCATGACTGCCATCTTGGCGCGTAGCGGTGTGGGTTGATTGTAGAAATCCCCAATGGTGTGAATGGTTGGTACGGGGGCGTGTAGCGGATGGAAACCTAGGCAAATGGGTTGGGCCTTGCATATTATTTGTTATATATGTACATGAATTTATTATTATATTTTTATGGGTTAAGGCCCAAATCTAATGGTGCATGAAGGTTGCACACTGAGTCTCGCGACTCAACCAATTAATTAACATTTCAGGTAACACGTAGTGCATCGGACCGGGCTGGAGAGAAGCGCAAGGTGGCCATGCAAAAGAATATGTGGATCTGGCAAAAAGACTCAAGTTAATTATTTTTATATTATGTTTTATTTAATGGATTTTAAACCTCGTTGTAATAAGGCCATGGGCCACTAGTTTATATCTTGTTTTATTATGGGATAAATTATTTTTAGTTATTCAAACATTTATTTTATTTAAACTATTAACTATTAATTTTTCCCGAATAAAGGGTTAAACATAAGAAAAATATTTTATGAAAATACGACATGTTTTACAAAATTTCCTTAGTGACATACCAGATCCAGTCGTAGTGTTTGGGCCCGGTTTGGGGTGTTACAAACACAGAGCTATTAGAATTTACCTATCACTTACCTGAAGGGTGAATAACATACCTTACCAAACAAACTTAGCAGAGTATGCCACAAGGGCCAAACAGAATACGCCATAAAGGCATCATACAATTTTACGTGTTTACTGTCTTGGTGTACTTTCACAGAAGGTGCAATGGGTGTCTCCCTCATGGACTTATACATAATCTCATGTATTGTGATTTCCCAATTTGATTTACACATTGTCGAAGGCTACACCATGAACATATAGACAGACATATCTTGGCATGGGTCTCAGCCACATGGACTTATACACATTTATGTAATGTGATCTGTCTATCTAGTCTTCAACTTGTTGGAGGCTCCACCATGAATGTTCTCGTATCATACGATGCCATGGGTCTTAACCTCTTGGTCTTACACTTAATTTTATATTGTGATCTGCCAATCTAGTTAGCAATATTACTGTCATATTAGAGGCTTCACAAAGTGATGTTTGCTCAACATTTACTTACCCAGATTTATTCACATTCCAGACTGAACCCGTACTTTTTGTTTATCAAGCTTTACTTGTATTCTTACCCTTCAACATTCTTTTTCAACAAGATTTTATACATATCATTATAACCCATATCTACTCTTTACTATACTCATACACTTACCAAGTTTTATAAATACTATCATCTTTTATATATATACTTCTACCTGAACAATTTATATAAAAGAGTCAAGATAAAGGCTCACCTGATAATCACCTATTGCAATCCTAAGCTCCAGACTCAAACATCCTTTTCGAACCAACAACAATAACTGCTTACAGAACATAGGACTACCATTAAAACTTATTTACATACAAATTAATATCATCTTAATCATTGATAACTCCCATGCAAAACCTTATACTTACATCTTATTGTTCAAATACCTCATATAAACTTACTCATTTAGAACTTGACATTTAGAGCTGTAATACTGATCTGCCACCAATTACACTATTATTTACACCTTTTTTACACATAACTTTAGTATATTTAATAGTTAAATCAAAGCATGCTAGTAAATATTTAAGTTTTCATGCTTAAAGTAGTAATTATGCTTTTTGGTAGTTTTTATTACATTTTATATATCTAAATAAGGTTACATTGTCTTGTAGGACAAATCACGAGCTAAAGATGCATATTCGAGTTGAAATTGATGCCTATGTCTTAACACCAAGACACCAAAGTCGCAACATCGAATACATAAGCAAAAACAAAGTCTTGGAGTGAAACTACCATCGTGTCGTGACATCACCCCTACTTTGTCGCGACATCGAATTCGATGTTGCAACACCGCTTCTGCGAAGCCTAAAAACCTTTGCACGTGACAACTACATTTTTTAAGGCAATTAGGAGTATCTTTCCTAGTCAAACTCTAAGTAATTCAAGGATAATTTACGCACTTTAATATTTCAAGTTTAGCTTATATAAAGGCTATTGTAATCAATTTAAACACAAAATTTTGGGGAGACAGAAATTGTGCAAGAGTATGCCTAAAGATCAATCATAAGATGGTTCTTAGATCCCCTAACCAAGCCTCTGACACAGTAGAAGCATGATCATCACACTAAGTCGCTTGGTATTAGATATATGAGTGATTGATCTTCGTGCTAGTGGGAGATTGTAAGAGTATGCCCAAAGATCAATCATGAGATGGTTGTAATAACATACTTGATTTACCATGTTTATTAATATAAGACGTTGTCATTATTATTTCAGTTTTTTTTTCTCTGTGTACAAATAAACTATTTTATAATAATGTCTTGAGAATAATATAATTATTCTTAAAAGATCCTTAGTCAAGTATTTTTGTTGACTAGGACAACAATAATGCATTAAGACTAACATGTATTTGATTGATGATAAAGAGTTGTCATTAATATGGAGTGTCAAAATCAATGCATGAATATGTGTGTTAGAGAACAACATATTGGACTGACCCGCTATGGGTATGTTTATTGGATTATTATGTAATTGTCACAACATTACTCATAGTGATTAATATGTATATGATCCTCAGACTTGATATTATCATTATCCCAACATCGTGAGTTATATATTTTGATACAGTCAAACGTACACCATAACTGATTGTTCTATAAAGGCTGATGTTGGATATACCACAATCTATGTAAAGGGATATGGCTGATCAATATAAGATAAGTCCCTCCTACATAATGGGAGTAATATCTTAGGCCACTTGATTGAGTGAGACTAGAAATGCATGGCCATGCTCAAATAAGTTGATATAAGATGTCATACTTATTTGTATATCATAGTCTACTCAAGATATCAAGAAACATGGGATGGACTATACAAGTGTGACTATTCCATGACTTGTGTGCATTCCAGAGATAAAGGACTTAAGGATAAATGCGTGAAAGGTTAATCACAAAAGGTTATGTCGAATCATGACTTCTTGTAACTTAGGTAGCAATGATGCATTGCTAGATGCCACTCATTGTTTGTAACATTAGAATCGTTCTAGTATTACTGCTAACGTTACAAGAACCTACAGGGTCACACCCTATGGTTGAAATGAGCGGAATAAAACATAGTTGGTATTGTGTTTGGTATCCACATGAATTAAATTAATTATAGAATTAATTTAATTGGGCAATCAAATATTGAACATATTATATGTACAAGGATGTTGTACACATAATGGGAACATAGTTCTATTAATATATGAATTTGGTTCGTATATAAATTTAAATAAATATACTTTACCAAAATCCTTGTTTAATTAATATAATTATAATTTTCAGTTAAAATTTTATGAATTATAATTCATTATATATATACCAATTATAAGAGGTAAGAGTAGGATTTTTTTTTTAAATAAACCTAAAAAAACTGAAACTTTGCTTGTGAGGTGTAGCATCCGTCAAGCAAAGAAACCTCCAATACAGCTACTTTCACACTAAATCGTGTTCCATCTAAATTGGTTCAAAAGACGTCATATGAGATGTGGACTGGGAAACGTCCCAGTATGTCTTTTATGAGAATTTAGGGTTGTGAAGCTTATGTTAAACGTCGACGCCTACTAAGCTTGAACCCAAATCAAAGGTGTATTTTGTGGGTATCCGAAAGAAACCAAAGGATATTATTTCTTTAATCCCACTGAGAACAAAATGTTTGTTGCTCGGACTGGTGTCTTCCTAGAGAGAGAATTTATTTATAGAAAAGGAAGTGGGAGAAAGATTGAACTTGAAGAAATTCAAGAATCACAAGATACCACTGAACTAGAGATAGAACAACAGCAAATTCCACAAGAAATTGAGGAACAAGTAACTGCTGTAGAAACACAACCACCGTGTAGATCTTTAAGAGAACGCCATGCACCAGAGAGATATGGATTTCTCATTACAAATCATGGTGACGTTCTTCTTATAAATCAAGATGAGCTTAGGACTTATAAAGAAGCGGTGACGAGCTCAGACTCTGAGAAATGGGTTGAGGCCATCAGATCTGAGATGGATTCCATGTATGAAAACCAAGTATGGACTTTGGTTGACCCACCCGAATGGGTTAAACTTATAGGGTGCAAGTGGGTTTTCAAAAAGAAACTGACATGGATGGTAATGTACAAACATACAAGGGGCGATTAGTCGCTAAATGTTTTTGCCAAATTTATAGTGTTGACTATGATGAAACCTTTTATCCTGTAGCTATGTTTAAATCCATCAGGATCTTGCTCTCCATAGATGCATTTCATGATTATGAAATCTGGTAGATGGATGTCAAAACAACTTTCCTTAACGAGAAACTTGAAGAGGATGTGTATATGACACAACCTGAAGGTTTTGTCCATCCAAAGGATGCTAAAAAGATATGTAAGCTACAAAGATCCATTTATGGATTAAAGCAAGCTTCTCGAAGTTGGAATCTTCGTTTTAGCGATGCAATCAAAGAGTTTGGTTTTATCAAAAATGAAGATGAACCATATGTTTACAAGAAAGTTAGTGGGAGCACTATCACATTCTTGGTACTGTATGTGGATGACATACTTATCATGGGAAATGAAATACCTACCTTACAGTCTATTAAGACTTGGTTAGGAAGTTGTTTTTCTATGAAGGACTTAGGCGAAGCCACTTACATCTTAGTAGTCAAGATCTATTGATCGTCTAGAATTGTCGAGTTTTAAAATTTATAAAGAGAATGATCAAACCTGGAAACTAACTCTGACAACGACTTAAGGCAAGTGCACCTATCGAACTGTAGTATAGCTTAGGCAAGACCAGATTGTCGAACCCAAAGGAACTAAAAATACTAATACTCACTTTCTTTCTATTATTTAGCCTAAGTATTAAATGATTTGGTTGATTAAATCTAAATTTAATGAACTACTAAGCTAAAGATGCAAAGACAAAAAGAATGAATTACAAAAAGAATGAATTAGGGAAATACTATTGGAAAAACTCAGTTGATTACAATGATACCCTTAAGAAGAATCCACCTAGACTTTACTTGTTATCTAACACTGAACCAGTTATTCATTTAGCTTGATCCGTAAGACTCCTTAATTTATATTAAACCCTCTAACGAGGCGAATAACGTCTAACCCTAGGTTAATTAATTGAAATCTCTTTCTAATTAAAACCCCTAGAATCGCATTAACTCGATTTATGGACTCCCATATTATGTTTCACCCTAATCCGGCAAAATCTCGTCACCCTATCTCTAGGCGTGTGATCAACTCCACTTAATTATGATAGATCTACTCTTAAGCATGTACTTTTTCTCCACCATCTAAGCACATCACACTTAAATTAATATTCCGAAAATATCAACACAAGAATTAAGCACACATAATTAAGAACAAACTAAGTATTTATCATATAGTTTAGAAAACAATAACAAGATTCATCTAGGTTTCTTCCCCTTCAGGTATCTGAAGGGTTTAGTTCATAATCATAAAATAAAACATCTCAAGAGAAAAGATAAAACAAAACATAAGAAATCCCTAAAGCCCTCTAAAGGAATTGAAGGAGAGACCTACCGTCTTGAGTAGAATTTCGGCTTCTTGAGATGGATCAACTAGTTATATTTGAGTGATTCCCACAAATCTGGCCTTTTGGCTTGGCTCATTGGCCTAGCTGACTGCCTAACTGACCGCCCTGACAAAAGCCATAACAGAAGGCTTCTACCGAACTCCCCTTAAAGGTTATGCTTAGGGTCTTTATATATGCTCTTGGAGTGCTTTAATTGGCCCCTAAGTATCCTAATTCAAGTATAATTCCTACTTGGGTGTTTGAATAGGCTTTGTAATGTGTTTCTTTGCCTTCAAGTACCCAAATCTGAGTAAAACTCCTCTTTCTGCGGTAGGGACACGCCCATGGCACACGCTCGTGTGAATCAATTTTAGGTCGTGGTCGAGGCTGCTGAAGAGACACGCTCGTGTGTTTTAGGGTCAGGCTATGGTCGAAATTCTCTTAAGAGGCACGACCGTGTGAGCTTAAGTCTAGGCCATGCCGATTTCGTGATATGGCCCATTTGGTTCGTTTTAAGCCTGTTTCTTGTTCTTTTCGTCCCTAGGTGCTTTCTTGAGTATAAAACATGAAAAGAAAGGATTAAGAGCATATTTTTACATAAAACAAGGAATAAATCATCCAAAAGTATGCTAAATATGGGATTAAAATATGTTACTTTTATGGTTTATCATCTATAGAGATAGATCAAGACGACTACTAGGTCTAAGCCAAAGTACATACATAGATAAAGTACTAAAAAGGTTCAATATGGAAGAATCTAAGTGAGGATTCCTACTTATGAGACATGGTATTTCACTCTCGAAGGAAATGTGTCCTTCAACTCCACAAGAGTGAGAATGCGTGAGTAAAATTCCATATGCTTCCGCTATTGGATCTATCATGTATGCCATGTTATGTACCCATCCAGATGTCTCATATGCCTTAAGTATGACGAGCAGGTACCAAGTAGATCCCGATAAAGGTCACTAGACCACATTCAAGAATATTCTTAAGTACTTAAGAAGAACTAAGGATACGTTACTAATATATGGAGGTGAGAAAGAGTTAAGTGTTAAAGATTACATTGATGCCAGCTTCCAAACCGACAAGGACGATTCTCAATCGCAATCAGGTTTTGTGTTTTGCCTTAATGGTGGTGTTAAAAGAAAAGTACAATAGACGATTCTACAAAAGAGGCAGAGTATATTACAGCCAGTGAGGCAGCAAAATAAGCGGTTTGGATCAAAAAGTTCAATACTGGACTAGGGGTTGTGCCTAGCATATCAGAATCTATAGAACTCTGATGTGATAACAATGGAGCCATTGCACAAGCTAAAGAACCCAGATTTCACCAGTGATCCAAACATATACTTAGGCACTACCATCTTATTCGAGAGATTATTGATCGAAGAGATGTAGAGATATGTAGAATGCCTACAGATGATAACATTGTTGATCCCCTAACCAAGCCACTAACACAGCAGAAGCATGATTGTCACACTAAGTCACTTGGTATTAGATATATGAGTGATTGGTCTTAGTGCTAGTGGGAGATTGTAAGAGTATGCCCAAAGATCAATCATGAGATGGTTGTAATAACATACTTGATTTACCATGTTTATTAATATAAGGCATTGTCATTATTATTTCAGTTTTTTTTTCTGTGTGTACAAATAAACTATTTTATAATAATGTCCTGAGAATAATATAATTATTCTTAAAAGATCCTTAGTCAAGTATTATTGTTGACTAGGACAACAATAATGCATTAAGACTAACAAGTAGTTGATTGATGATAAAGAGTTGTCATTGATATGGAGTGTCAAAATCAATGCATGAATATGTGTGTTAGAGAAAAACATATTGGACTGACCTGTTATGAGTATGTTTCTTGGATTATTATGTAATTGTCACAACATTACTCATAGTGATTAATATGTATATGATCCTCAGACTTGATATCATCATTATCCTAACATCGTGAGTTGTATATTTTGATACGATCAAACGCATAATCATGAATCGGGTTGTTCTATAAAGGCTGATGTTGGATATACCACAATCTATGTAGAGGGATATGGTTGATCAATATAGGATAAGTACCTCCTACATAATGGGAGTAATATCTTAGGCCACTTGATTGAGTGAGACTAGAAATGCATGGCCATGCTCAAATAAGTTGATATGAGATGTCATACTTATTTGTATATCATAGTCTACTCAAGATATCAAGAAACATGGGATGGACTTTGAAAGTGTGATTATTCCATGACTTGTTTCCATTCCAGAGATAAAGGACTTAAGGATTAATGCATGAAAGGTTAATCACAAAAGGTTATGTTGAATCATGACTTCTTGTAACTTAGGTAGCAATGATGCATTGCTAGATGCCACTCATTGTTTGTAACATTAGAATTGTTCTAGTATTACTGCTAACGTTACAAGAATCTACAAGGTCACACCCTATGGTTGAAATGAACGGAATAAAACATAGTTGGTATTGTGTTTGGTTGTCACATGAATTAAATTAATTATAGAATTAATTTAATTGGGCAATCAAATATTGAACATATTATATGTACAAGGATGTTGTACACATAATGAGAACATAGTTCTATTGATATATGATTTTGGTTCGTATATAAATTTAAATAAATATAGTTTATCGAAATCCTTGTTATAATTAATGTAATTATAATTTTCGGTTAAAATTTTATGAGTTATGATTCATTATATATACCAATTATAAAAGGTGAGAGTAAGAGATTTTTTTTTTAAAAAAAAACCTTAAAAAAAACTGAAACTTTGCTTGTGAGGTCTAGCAGCCGTCAAGCAAAGAAACCTCCAAAATAGTTTTTGAGATTTCTTCCGTTCATCGTCAAACTGGATGGATTATGTGGAGGTCGAAATCATAAAAGGTTCGGCTTGATTCGATAGTAGATCAGAATTCTCATTGCCGAGGCGTCGTTGTCTACTCAGATTGAAGTTTTGGTAATTCGAAACCATTATTTCACCCCGATTAGTTCCTCACACATGGATCCATGGGTTGGATCGCCAGAATTATTTTTTTTGCTGCGCCATGGGGGTACTGGCATCCCAACAAATTATTCTTATGTTTTTATCTTGTTCTTAGTTTCAATTTAGTTTATTTTGTGTTCTAGTAATTAGAAGATCCTATTCTGAAGTGAGAATTTTGCGAGCGAAGATTGTTTTAGAGCCACGCTTTCATCAATAAATCCATGAGCATTTCTTTCCTTTATTCTATTCTTTATATTTCTTTCTTTAACATTACTAATTGACTATTTGTATAAAGGTTAGAGTCAGTTTACACTTTACCTATGTTTCGCATGCTTCAATTGTACTAATCTTATTACTTGCTTGATTGATAGAGTTCATTTGGATTGGTTAGATCTGTTTGAGTGTTATTGTAACACCCCTAACCCATATTTGACGTCGAATTTAGGGTTATACAACATTACCGAATAATAGTAACTTAAAGTCATTCATTTCCAAACATTTCAATATACATAGCATAAATCTATTAATATACAAGCATACCATCCCTTATTCGAGCCTTCGAGGCCTTAGAATCACTTTAGAAACAAATCAGGACTAAATCGAAAACATTTGAAACATTGAGGAAAACGTTAGAAAAATTCAAATTGCAGGAATCACATGGCCATGTGGCCAGGCCATGTGACTCACACGGCTGAGAAGCACGCCCATGTCTCAGGCCGTGTAACAATCGGAATAGGGACACACGACCGTGTTCTAACCCATGTCCGTGCCCACGTAACTCTCTGACTTGGGTCACAAGGTCAACATACACGCCCGTGTGCCAGGCCGTGTAACTCTAGAAATTGCCTATATGCCCGTGTGCCAGGCCGTGTGCTAGGCCGTATAACTACTTGACTTGAATGCCTTTAAAACCTAAAAGGGACACACGACCGTGTCGCATGGTCGTATGTCAAACACGGTTGAGACACATGCTCATGTCTTAAGCCGTGTGGACAAGAAATTGGCCAAAATCAAGCCATTTCCTTCACCGATTTCAAGCATGTATCTACAAGCCATTTGCAACCTTAACCAAGGCAATCAAAACATACCAAAACATGCATTAAAATGAAAATTCAAAAGACCAAAATCTGTTCAACCAGTATGTCATATAGGCACCTCAATCACAATCAAACTACCTTATTTAAACATATGCATTACTATACTTAAAACATACACAACTAATTCAATGTAATCTTAAAGCATATAACAATTGAGACCGTAAGCAACACAACATGGCATACCTTACTAATGTCCTAAAAACAACGAACTAATGTTCCATTCATAGACACCACAATTATAACCAACATAAAAAACTAAAACATGTAAACTTTGATCTATTTCTAGCATAGCACTTTATTCATTCACAAGCCGAAACAAATCACAAGTGATCAATTCCATACATTTCTAATTGTACTAGGAAGATACCTATTTAAAATATTAATAAAGTACCTAACATCTTAGTTTAGTATTTTTGTCCTAATGTACCATAACAACATATAAAACCACATATACATGCCACAACCTTAAACATAACAAGAAATACCAACATCGATGGATAGTGTGAGCTGAAGATTCGATCCGTCCAAAAATCAGCAATAACAATCTACAAAACAATACACAAAAACATATAAACTTATAAAGCTTAGTAAGAGCATAACATATCTTTTAACTTAACAAAAATTTAATACAACTCATATTTCACTCGATTTGAAGTTACCGAAGTGTAAACAGGGGCACGTAGGTGCTATTCAAGGTACCAAAGTACAAACAGGGGCACGTATGTGCAATTCAGGGGTACTAAAGTACAAAAAGGGGCAAGTACGTGCAATTCAAGGGGTATCCGAGTACAAACAGGGGCACGCATGTGTAATTTAGGTATAATTAATTATAAGCATTTAATTACATAACTATAATTTAAAACATACAAGTAGAAATTCAATTACGTATTGAAATACTACGAACTTACTTTGACAACTAGAGCGTTGAAATGCGATCGAGTTAATTCGTGATTTTTGCCTTTCCTTGATTTAATTCCAGTTGAGATTTATCTTGATCTAGGTAAATAATTATATTCAATTAAGTATTTCAATCAATTTTAACATTCAATTCAATCTATAATTCACATTATGCATAATTATAATTTTTCCCCTAACATTTTACCTTTTTACAATTTAGTCCTTAAACTCGTAGGTTGACATTTATGCAATTTCATCCAGATACCATGCTAGCCGATTTACCTAGGGACTCATATCAACCCACATAAATCATCAATTCATAATTTTAACATGATATTTTTCTACTTTTATAAATAAGTCCCTAAATGATAATTTCATCAAAAATCACTTTACACAAGTTGTTTATTTAATAACAATAACTCATAATTTTTCATTGAACATCAAATATCAAGCAAACATGTTCATGGAAAAACCGTAATCCTTTAATATTTTTGCAAATTAGTCTTTGGGCTAGTTAGATTAAACTACAATGATCCCGAAAACATAAAAATTATTAAAAACGGGACAAAACATCACTTACATGCAATAGAATAGCTTGGCCGAACCTAGCAAGCTTCCATGGAGGGTTTCTTTCTTTGTTTTTTTTGGTTGAACAGGATATAATAAAGATGATAGGTTTGTTTTTTTCCTTAATTTACATTAATTTATTTATTGATTTACTAAATTAACCTTTGTTATAACATAAAAATCCTCTTATTTAATTTCCATCTTTGTCCACTATTTACAATAATGGTTTATTTACCATATAAATCTGTTAAAAATTTAATTTCATGGCTAATAGATACCTTTAACTAATAGAACCCTACTTTTGCATCTTTTACAATTTAGTTCTTTTCACTTAATTAAGCATGCAAACGTCAAAATTTCTTAACAAACTTTTTATACGACACTACTAATATACCATACACATTAAAATAGTAATAATAAAATAAATATTTACTCATCAAATTTATGGCCTCAAAACCACTATTATGATTTCACTGAAAAACAAGCTGTTAGAGTTATTAAACCCTATTGGAAGTTATCTAGATAGGAATTAACTCGAAATTGATATTGCCTACCAAGCATTACTTAGCAAATCAGTGGTTAGGGAAGAAAGAGCTGAAACCCTACGCTTGACGATCCTAAGAAGTTATATAGGTGGGAATTAACCCGAATTCGATATTGTCTATTCGTGAAAACCTTACCCTACCCCGGTCTGAATTACGTCATCAAGAGGTGAGTAGTTCTTACTGTCTAGTTAGGTTAGGAGAAGGCTGAGAAGCCCTACTACGTTAATTAGTAACCAACTATTTAGAACCATACATACATAATCGATTAAGTAACAATTGGATTTAGGCTGAGGCAACTCGCATTGTCAAAACAATGAATAGGAGAAGCCGATACATGAACTTAGGAGTAGATTTGTATAGTTAAATTTATTCAATTTATTTGGTTATTATTATTGCCATCCTACTTTTTTCATGACTTAAGTAGACTAGTAGTTATTTTTGGTAAATTGCTTAATAAAAGTTTTCCCCAAACTATAATCTGTTAGGTACGATCCTCGAAATACTTACTAAGTATTTCATTGTAAACAAACTATATTTACAACTTGACCTATATAGTTGCGGACAATGCCTCAATCCTATAAATTTTGTAGCAGTATTTACACTCTGGACATTAGTAAGTCTAGAGGCGGTCAAATACTTACCCAGAGATGGAATAACCACTCATTAGCTAAGAACCATAGCTTCCAGATAAATAAGGAAGAGATACAATTAGACTTAAGAAAAAGAATTAGAAAATAATCTTGAAGGAAGAAGAAAAACCTCTCTTAGAACCCTTCTTACAGATATAAATATGACTCATTCTACCTAGTAGAACTTAACAAGTGTCACAGATTTCAGAATTTGCCTTCTTACTAGTTTACTGTAACAGCCTGATTTAGGGGCTAGATGGAATAGTTGTCTCGAGACCACTAATTTGGGGTCAGATAAAATTGTTTTAATTTTATTTTATGGGTTATATCATGATTATAAAGGAGCGTATAAATTTTGGTGTTTTAATTTTAGTGATTTCATGCTTAATCGCGAAAAAGGACTAAATCGCATAAAGTGAGAAAGTTCTATTTTAATTTATAGAGGTGCCAAATAGCTAAGGAATATTAATAGGAGATCCCTAATGTGCAATTAGATCTTATTTTAAGAGATGGCCAGCCATAGGGGACAAAGAATTGACTTTGTCATATTGTTGGTGAAATTGGTGATAAAATTTTATTTTTATAATAAAATAAAGAAAAGATGATATCCATCATTTTACTCATCTTCCTCCACTAAAAATAGAAATTTTGAAAGCTTTGAAATTTTAGAAACTTATCTTCACACAAGTAAGTGATTTTGGTAGTTTTAGTTGATAATTTTTGTACTTTTGGAACCCCTAAAGCTTAAGCTAGCTAATGAGGGGACTAATTTGTAATATGGTATAGGGACTTTCCATGTAACATCCTAAAAATATGAGTATCACTATGTCGCATGTTTTTGGTGCTTAGCTTGGGTATAATTAAAATTTTGCATGTTTAATATAGTCTTGAGAAGACTTGGGATTTATTCGGAAGTAGAATAAATTTTAGTAATGAGAATTTTATTGAAGTGGATCAAGTGACCCTGATGCTTAAGTTAATTTTTAAGTTTAAAAATTAGCATAAGACGAGCTAGTAATGTAATATCCAAGATTTAGGGGTTATGAATTTTTTTCGCTTGAATGCGTGCAGTGATATGTTGTGTGCTGATTGTATGTGTTTTGAGGACTTCGGGAATTTTAGAATATAGGAGAATGCTTTAGAAAAATATTAGATTTTTTTTAGTCTTAAAAGGGGAGCTAAGCAAGATTGGTCTTAAGAAAAATTGGTATGAGGTTTTAATCACAACAAGTCAATTGGCAAAGTGGTGTTGGCGCATGGGTGAATGCATGAGGGGAGAGGTTCAAATCCCTTGGTTAGCAATTGGAAGGATTTTTATTTTTTGTTCTCTTTCCTATTGTGTCGGTCAAGCTCTATTTTTGGTATGGATGGATTTTCTTTCATTTTTGGATAGTAGACTAAAGGAAAAAGGCAAGTTATTAGTTAAGGTATGGAATCAAGGTGTTATGGAAGGATAAGGGGACATAAGGCTTGATGAATGGGTGATGTTTTGAAATTTTCATGGTCATTTTGACCATGAATGTGGACAACATAGGTGGCTAGGGGGTTGGCGAATATTGTATGGGATTAGGGGGAGGATAGTTGGCCAAATTCTTAGCATTTTGTGCATCTTTTCCCTTTTCTCCAAAATCTTTCTCCTTAGCCGAATTTGTCATTGGCATTAGGTGAAAATTTTGTTTTGCTTTGGCTACTATCTTTGACCATATTGGTATCTCTTTTTCTTCTTTTCCTCTCAAGCTTTTCTTTCTTTTTGGTACCGAAATATTATTACTTTTGAAGGCATTTTCCTTTCATTTTTTTTCTTACTTTACCGAATGTGCACCATTATCAAAAACTTTTTCTTTGTTCAATTTCTTCCATAATCGAAACCATTTAGCCTCTTTGATCATTTCTTCTTTTCTTTTACTTTTCCTTTCTCTTCTTTTCTTTCTATTTTGTTAAAGACGAATCTACAACCTTGCTATTCTCTTCTAAAGCTGAAAGTTTCAGTTCATTGACACCATTGAAATCGATTGCTTCTAAGCACCAAAAACCTATCATCTTTCTCATTTGAATCTATTTCTCTACTTCATCTGCCGGAATTTTTTTTGGAGGTTTTTGACCATTTGTGTTTTGGCCATTCTTTTTCGGTAAGGATCTCTTCTAGGCTGATCTCTTTCCTTTATCTTTCTTTGATTGTCGAAAAAAATCAAGATTCTAATCCTTTTATCCTCTTTGGCCGAAACCTTGAAGGAGGATTTTGGGGTTCCTTTGTAGCCGACGTTTAGGGGGAGATCATTCAGAATTTGAATAATCCAAGGTAAGGAGATAATGATATTCGGCCAAAGGCCATATCTTTTTAGTGATAATTGATTTCTCATATAGTGTTATGTAGGTACTGTTGACGTTGTAGGCAAAAGTCGAAAATCTTAAGTATTCTATCGTTCTTCGTGATTACAAGGTGTGTAGCACTACACTAAATTTCTAATAGATCGATAATATTAATGATTTATATGTGTTAAGAAAAATATGAATGATAATGGTTGCGGGTACCATTCAGTGGTACATGGTATTCGGGTATGTTTACCCCTAATACTTCATTAATAATGCTATAAGCATGAATATGAAATGTGTATGATTCTGTTATGATTTTGGGGGTATATGGCATGATATCGAAATAATATGTTTATTGCATGGGCATATGGGTGATATTGATAAAGGGGAAGTGTTCCGGTGGTTTTTACCATATTATCCGGTGACTTCGGTCACAATATTATGAATTCGGTGACTTCGGTCACAATATTACGAATCCGGTGACCCTGTCACAATTATCTGGTGGCCATGCCACAATTTATAAGGGCGATGTGTAGTTGACTGCAGCGACTACCTTCGATGGTGTGTAGCGGATGGAGGGTCAATTTAGTAATCCCACGGTGTGATTGGTAGGTACGTGTGGTGTGTAGCGGATGGATATCTAGGTGGGCTCGGGATTGCATTTCATTGTATATGTACATGTGATTTAATCTGTTATTATCTAATTTTCTATATTATGGGCTTATGGCTAAATGTGATTTAAATGGGCTTTATGGCTATGATCGATTGGGTTTTCAGTGTTAGGTTACACATTGAGTCTGTTGACTCACCCTTTATGGGATATCTTTTCAGGTGACGCTTAGCGTGATGGATCGGGTCAGCGAGGACTACGTGGTGGCCATTGCTCAACTCAATATTTTGGATTTTCTTTTAATTAAACCTACTACGTTTTCTTTTATTATTCGGGATTTATTCTGGGTTATGTTTTTGTAATAAGGCCGCTATGGACTGTTTTATTTTTTATTTTTATGTTTTAGATTTTTAATCGCTACGATCAAATATTTACTAAATAATTAAATGATTTGAAAAATAACATAAACTGCTTTTGACACCTAAACACATATGGTTTTCACAATAATAATAAGTTTTAAATTTGGTTTTCTTTTAACTTATAATCTTTCTCATAAAGATAACGCTTTTAAGAAGATACAAACTTATTTAACAATACGATTTTCAACACGATCACTAAGCTAACTGCTTTTATACTGAAACCATCATATTTTCTTAATAAACAAAACGAGATTTAATTAAAGTTTTACTCGAGGAACATATCAAATCCAGTCAGAACTTGTGGGCCGGGTTTGGGGTGTTTCAACTTGGTATCAGAGTCCAGTTTTAAACACTCATCCTTGGGTTTTGAAGCCCACAACGTTTTCAAAATTAGGCCCAAATGACTTTTTGAAATTTTTTTTAGTTAGTTAAAATGATTTTTATAGGACCATGGCACTCGAGTTCTCGGCCCAGGTCCACCAACTAAGTACTTTTTTTGATAAATTGATGTGAATGTATGATACTTTAATTGATAAGCCTAAGGAAACTATACTTTAGAGACGTGGACCCTAGGTATATGTGTACTTCTACGGAAAAACCACTGAATAAATCTCTGTTGCATAAAACTTTCTTTAAACAAGAAGTGAAAAGACTCTAATGCATAAAACTTTTCGTAAAAAACAAATAAGACACAAAGTAGACATGAGTTCTAGGGGACGTGATCGTTGTGGACGCGGTAGAGGCAGAATCGCTGTGTCGAAACCAGTTAGATCTGGTCAGGGTTCTGAAAATGAGGCACCGCCATCGATCGTTGGGGCGTAATTTCAAGAGCAAACCGGAGGAGATGATTTAATATCGCAGCTATGTCATGAAGTTCTAGAGCGAGTAGCAGGAGCTAGTATAGGTAATAGAGCTCGAAAGTCAGTAGCTAAGAGACTTAGATCAAACGGAGCCGAGGTTTTTAGGGGAGTATCTGGGGTAGCTCTGAATGTAGCAGAGTATTGGTTAGAGGCAATTGAGCGGATCATGGATGATTTGGACTGCACTGCTGAGGAAAAGCTGAAAAGTGCTGTTTCGCTGCTTCGAGATGAGGCCTACCAGTGGTGGCTCACTGTCAAGGAGAGTACCCCTGCGGATCGAGTGGATTGGGGGTATTTTAAGATTAAGTTTGAGGGAAAATCGTTGGAGCTAGTTACATCAACTCTCAGAGAAAGGCGTTTCTGAATTTAGTGTAAGGAAATAAGTCGGTTGCTGACTATGAAGCGGAGTTTTTGAGGCTTAGCCAGTATGCCAGAGGGATTGTGGCTACTGATTACGAGTTGTGTGTTAGATTTGAGGATGGGTTGCGAGATGAACTGTGAGTGTTGATTGCTCCGCACGTGGAAAGAGATTTTGCAGTTTTAGTGGATAGGGCGCGGATAGTCAAGAAGAAGTTTTGACCGAGATGTAATTGGGATGAGGTCGAATAAGAATAAGAGGAGCTTTGGGTCTTCAGGGTCATCCGAGAATTTTCAAAAGAGACCTAGAGTTGATGGGCCGCGGGTTCAGCATGTTACTATGGGAGGACAGTACCGTACTTGTGCTCAGTGTGGAAAAATGCACCCGGAAGAATGTTGGAAAAAGACTGGGGGATGTTTTAAGTGCGGGTCCAAGGATCATATGAGGAACCGTCCAGCAGGTCAGGGTTTTAATTAGGCTGGCAGAGATGGACAGCAGCCGATGAGGGTCGTGGTCTGAATGGTAGAGGTAATGGTTCTGGTAGAGGTCATGGACCCTGTGTAGAGGCAATGGTAGCATCGAGGCGAGACAACCTGTGTCCGTGTATGTAGTTCGTCGGAAGGAAGATAGTGATGCACCTGATGTTATAACGGGTACGTTTCTTATTTCTGGGTTGCCCTTTATTGCTTTGATAGATATAGGGTCAACTCATTCATACATCGCTAGTGAAGTATCTGGGACTCTGCATGTGAACTCTGAGACTATACCTAGGAAAATGACTGTACTTAGTCCTTTAGGACAGACTGTAGTAGTAGATAAGCTCTTTAAGGAAGTGCCTTTAGAAGTTCAAGGGACACAGTTTCCGGCTAACTTAATGGAGTTGCCATTCGGGGAATTTGACCTGATCTTAGGCATGGGCTGGCTAGTGAAGTATCGTGTGAATGTGGATTGTGCTGTTAAGTGGATGTCACTAAGAACTATTGATGACAAGGAAGTTGTGGTAATGGGCGAGAGACGGAACTATTTATCAAATGTGGTATCTGCTCTTAAGGTAGAAAAATTGGTAAGAAAAGGATGTGTAGCTTTTCTGATGTTGGTTAGTGCCTTGGAGGTTAAGGAAGCAACTGTTGAAGAGGTCAAGACTGTGAGTGAATTTGTGGATGTCTTTTCTGAAGAACTTCCAAGATTGCCTCCGGATCGGGAAGTAGAATTTGGGATTGACTTATTGCTTGGTACGACGCCAGTATCTATCGCTCTGTACAGAATGGCACCAAAGGAGTTGGTTGAGCTTAAGGCTTAGATCCAGGAGTTACTTGATCGTGGGTTTATCCGACCCAGTATGTCTCCATGGGGAGCAACGGTTCTATTCATGAAGAAGAAGGACGGAACGATGTGAATGTGCATAGATTACCGGTAGTTGAATAAGCTAACCATCAAGAACAAGTATTCTTTACCGAGGATCGACGACTTGTTCGATCAACTTAAGGGAGCTGCAGTATTCTCGAAGATAGATCTAAGGTCGGGGTATCATCAGCTTAAGGTGAAAGAAGCGAATATCCATAAGACAGCTTTTCAGACAAGATACGGGCATTATGAGTTCTTAGTAATGCCGTTCGGATTGACGAACGCCCCAGCTGCGTTCATAGATATGATGAATCGGGTTTTCCAACCCTACTTGGATCAGTTCGTTGTGGTGTTCATAGGCGACATCCTAGTGTATTCTAAGTTGAAGATAGAGCATGATGAGCATCTTCGAATAGTGTTGCAAGTGTTAAGGAAGAAGAAGCTTTATGCCAAATTCAGCAAGTGTGAATTTTGGCTGAAAGAAGTTGCGTTTTTAGGCCATGTGGTGTCTGCAGAAGGGATAAGGGTGGATCCTCGTAAGATTGAGGCAGTATTAGATTGGAAACCACCTAAGTCTGTAACTGAGGTTCGTAGTTTCTTGGGATTAGTAGGCTACTACAGAAGATTCGTCAAGGATTTTCATCGACAGCTGCACCTTTAACGAAATTGTTAAGAAAGGAGGTACCTTTCAGTATGGGCAGATAATAAAGAAGAGAGCTTTGAGAAGCTTAAGAGGGTTTTGAATGAAGCTTCGATTTTGATTCAACTGAGCGGGGAAGGATTTCGTGGTGTATTGTGATGCGTCTCACACAGGATTAGGATGTGTTCTGATGCAAAACGGGAAGGTAGTTGCTTATGCATCTCGGTAATTAAGGCCACACGAGGTTAACTATCCACGCATGACTTGGAGTTGGCAGCGGTAGTCTTTTCTCTTAAGGTATGGAGGCATTATTTATATGGGGAAAAGTCAGTGATATATACGGACCACAAGAGTCTGAAATATTTGCTGACTCAGAAGGAGCTGAATTTGAGGCAGCGAAGGTGGGTGGAGTTGTTGAAAGACTACGACTGTTCTATAGAGTACCATCCGGGCAAGGCGAATGTGGTGGTAGACGCCTTAAGTCGGAAAGTGGTGTCAGATCTAAGAGCGATGTTTGCACATCTTAGTCTTTATGACGACGGAAGCTTGCTGGCAGAATTACAAGTAAAGTCGACATGGTTGAGTCAAGTGAAAGAAAGACAGTTGGTAGACGATGTTTTGAGTGCTACGCTACAGCAGGTGCAGAATGTGGAGCTGGAAGATTATGGAGTTAACAGCGATGGAGTATTGTGTTTCAAGGGTAAGGTCTGTATGCTGAATGATCAGGAGTTGAGGCAAAGGATTCTTCAGGATTCGCATGGTAGCCCTTATGCTATGCATCCTAGAGAAAGTAAGTTATACTGAGATTTACGGGATCGGTTTTGGTGGCCTAGTCTTAAACGGGAAGTTATAGAATTCGTAGGGAAGTGTTTAACGTGTCAACAAGTCAAGGCTAAACATCAAGTACCTTCGGGATTGCTTCAGCCGATAAAGATTCCGCAGTGGAAGTGGGAGAGAATCACCATGGACTTTGTTAGTGGGCTTCCTCTTACGCCTACTAAGAAAGACTCGGTATGGGTGATAGTGGATCAATTGACGAAATCTGCACATTTCATCCCAGTATGGGTTGATTACTCTTTGCAAAAATTGGCGAAGTTGTATGTGGCTGAGATTGTAAGGTTGCATGGAGTGCTGGTGTCGATTATTTTAGATAGGGATCCGAGGTTTATGTCTCGATTTTGGAAAGCATTACATCAGGCTTTGGGCACCAGATTGGACTTCAGTACCGCATTTCATCCACAGTCGAACGGCCAGTTTGAACGAGTAATCCAAGTGTTAGAAGATATGTTAAGGGGATGTGTGATAGATTTCAGAGGAAGCTGGGAGGAGTTCTTACCTTTAGCGGAATTTGCGTATAACAACAGTTACCAAGCCAGTATTCAGATGGCACCGTATGAAGCACTATATGGACGGAAGTGTCACACTCCTACGTGTTGGACAGGATTAAGGGAACATCAGGTTTTGGGTCCAGAGATTGTGGCAGAATCTGAAGAAAAGGTTAAGGTAATTCGGGCTCGGTTAAAGGAAGCATCTGACAGGCAAAAGTCGTACGCAGATCTTAAGCGGAAGGAAATAGAGTTTGCTGTGGGGGATTAAGTGTTCCTAAAGGTTTCACCTTGGAAGAAGGTGATGAGATTTGGTCGCAAAGGGAAGTTAAGTCCCAGGTTTATAAGACCTTATCGGGTTTTGAAGCGGGTTGGACCAATGGCATATCAGTTAGAATTGCCTTCAGAGTTGAAGCAAATGCACGATGTGTTTCATGTTTCAATGCTACGACGTTACCGATCGGATCCATCTCATGTAGTGCCAGTTGAGGAAGTTGAGCTAAGTCTAGATTTGTCCTACGAGGAGGAGCCGATTCAGATTTTGGAACGATATGTGAAGGTGTTACGGAGGAAATCAGTTCCTCTCGTCAAAGTGTTATGGCGTAATCATGGATCGGAAGAAGCTTCGTGGGAGCCGGAGGAAGCAATGCGACAGTAATACCCTCACTTATTCTAGTCAGGTAATTTCGAGGTCGAAATTATTTTTAAGGAGGGTAGAACTGTAATATCCAAGATTTAGGGGTTATGAATTTTTTTTTTAGCTTGAATGCGTGCAGTGATATGTTGTGTGCTGATTGTATGTGTTTTGAGGACTTCGGGAATTTTAGAATGTAGGAGAATGCTTTAGAAAAATATTAGATTTTTTTTTAGTCTTAAAAGGGGAGCTAAGCAAGATTGGTCCTAAGAAAAATTGGTATGAGGTTTTAATCACAACAAGTCAATTGGCAAAGTGGTGTTGGCGCATGGGTGAATGCATGAGGGGAGAGGTTCGAATCCCTTGGTTAGCAATTGGAAGGATTTTTATTTTTTTGTTCTCTTCCTATTGTGTCGGTCAAGCTCTATTTTTGGTATGGATGGATTTTCTTTCATTTTTGGATAGTAGACTAAAGGAAAAAGGCAAGTTATTAGTTAATGTATGGAATCAAGGTGTTATGGAAGGATAAGGGGACATAAGGCTTGATGAATGGGTGATGTTTTGAAATTTTTCATGGTCATTTTGACCATGAATGTGGACAACATAGGTGGCTAGGGGTTGCGAATATTGTATGGGATTAGGGGAGGATAGTTGGCCAAATTCTTAGCATTTTGTGCATCTTTTCCCTTTTCTCCAAAATCTTTCTCCTTAGCCGAATTTGTCATTGGCATTAGGTGAAAATTTTGTTTTATTTTGGCTACCATCTTTGATCATATTGGTATCTCTTTTTCTTCTTTTCCTCTCAAGCTTTTCTTTCTTTTTGGTACCAAAATATTATTACTTTTGAAGGCATTTTTCTTTCATTCTTTTTCTTACTTGACCGAATGTGCACCATTATCAAAAACTTTTTCTTTGTTCAATTTCTTCCATAACTGAAACCATTTAGCCTCTTTGATCATTTCTTCTTTTCTTTTACTTTTCCTTTCTCTTCTTTTCTTTCTATTTTGTTAAAGCCGAATCTATAACCTTGCTATTCTCTTCTAAAGCCAAAAGTTTCACTTCATTGACACCATTGAAATCGATTGCTTCTAAGCACCAAAAACCTCTCATCTTTCCATTTGAATCTATTTCTCTACTTCATCTGCCAAAATTTTTTTTGGAGGTTTTTGACCATTTACATTTTGGTCATTCTTTTTAGGTAAGGATCTCTTCTAGGCTGATCTCTTTCCTTTATCTTTCTTTGATTGTCGAAAAAAATCAAGATTCTAATCCTTTTATCCTCTTTGACCGAAACCTTAAAGGAGGATTTCGGGGTTCCTTTGTAGCCGACGTTTAGGGGGAGATCATTCGAAATTTGAATAATCCAAGGTAAGGAGATAATGATATTCAGCCAAAGGCCATATCTTTTTAGTGATAATCGATTTCTCATATAGTGTTATGTAGGTACTGTTGACGTTGTAGGCAAAATTCGAAAATCTTAAGTATTCTATCATACTTCGTGATTACAAGGTGTGTAGCACTACCCTAAATTTCTAATAGATCGATAATATTAATGATTTATATGTGTTAAGAAAAATATGAATGATAATGGTTGCGAGTACCATTCAGTGGTACATGGTATTCAGGTATGTTTACCCCTAATACTTCGTTAATAATGCTATAAGCATGAATATGAAATGTGTATGATTCCGTTATGATTTTGGGGTTATATGGCATTATATCGAAATAATATGTTTATTACATGGGCATATGGATGATATTGATAAAGGGGAAGTGTTCCGGTGGTTTTTACTACATTATCCGGTGATTTCGATCACAATATTATGTATCCGGTGACTTGGTCACAATATTTTGAATCCGTGACTTGGTCACAATATTATTTAATCCGGTGACTCATCACAATTATCCAAAGGCTATACCACAATTTATAAGGGCAATGTGTAGTTGATCGCAATGACTACCTTCGATGGTGTGTAGCGGATGGAGGGTCGATTTAGTAATCCTACGGTGTGATTGGTAGGTGCAATGTGGTGTGTAGCGGATGGATATCTAGGTGGGCTCGGGATTGCATTTCATTGTATATGTACATGTGATTTAATCTGTTATTATCTGATTTGCTATTTTATGGGCTTATGGCTAAATGTGATTTAAATGGGCTTTATGGCTATAATCGATTGGGTTTTTAGTGTTAGGTTACACATTGAGTCTGTTGACTCACCCTTTATGGGATATCTTTTCAGGTGACGCTTAGCGTGATGGATCGGGTCAGCGAGGACTACGTGGTGGCCATTGCTCAACTCAGTATTTCAGATTTTCTTTTAATTAAACCTACTACGTTTTCTTTTATTATTCGGGATTTATTCTGGGTTATGTTTTTGTAATAAGGCCGCTATGGACTATTTTTTTTACGTTTTAGATTTTTAATCATTACGATCAAATATTTACTAAATAATTAAATGATTTCAAAAATAACTTAAACTGCTTTTGACACCTAAACACATATGGTTTTCACAATAATAATAAGTTTTAAATTTGGTTTTCTTTTAACTTATAATCTTTCTCATAAAGATAACGTTTTAAGAAGATACAAACTTATTTAACAATACGATTTTCAACACGATCACTAAGCTAATCTGTTTTATACCAAACCATCATATTTTCTTAATAAACAAAATGAGATTTAATTAAAGTTTCACTCGAGGAACATATCAAATCCGGTCAAAACTTGTGGGCCGGGTTTGGGATGTTTCAAGTAACAAGGTGGTGTTGGCGCATGAGGGATTGCTTGAGGGGAAAGGTTCGAATCCCATGGATAGCATTTAGGTGACTTTTATTTTTGCACTTGTATGGCATGTGTCGGTCAAGCTTTACTTATGGTAAGGTTGGACTATTTCTTTTATGAAAAGTAGACTAAGGGAATAAGGCAAGTGCTAACTTAAGGAATGAAATCCTAAGCTTATGGTAAGTTAGGAGGACATAAGACACTCTTTATGGGGTGTGTTTTGGAAAGTTTGGCATGGCCAACTTGTCCATGAATGTGGACGGCATAGGGAGCTAAGGGGGATGGCCGGATTTTGGTGTTGGTTTGGTAGGATTAGGTGCTTGATGAGCACATTTTCCATTGATCATTTGGTGTTTTATCAAACTTTTCTCTCCAATTTTCCCTCTCCCTAGCTGAATGTGCCATGAGCATTGCGGAAGCAATTGTTTCTTTTTGCCATTTCTTCCTTTTGACCATTTCGGTCTTAATTTGATCACTCTCTCTAAATCTTTTCTCTTTTCTTTGTGACCGAAACCATATAGCTATCAAGGACCATTTCTTTTCTTCTCTTTTCTTCTTCATTGCCGAATGCATATTTGTCCCTAAACTTCTCTCTTTTCCCTTCTCCCTATTCTCTTTTCCTCTCCATTTTACTTATCATTCAAACACATTTTTCTTTCATTTATCTTCCATGGATGAATGTTTGTGATCATCATCATAGACGAATCTTCCATTCTTCATAACTTTTATTTTCAATCATTTTCTTCTATTCAAACTTTGGATCATCGGTTAGAATCACTTTCTTTGTCTGTTCTTTTTGTTATTTGGTCACCATGGCCTAATTTATAGAATGTCTTGGAAGAGACTTTTAAACCAAATAACCAATCAATTATTCAGATGATTTCTTTCGTTACTTTTAGTGAAATAGTAGAGGGTCGAATCAACATCTTTTCGAAGAAGTCTTGAAGTCCATTTAAGATTTGATCATAACGTTCAAGGGATTCTTTTGAGATCGTTCGGAATTTAAGGTAAGCCGAATTCACTCTCTTAAGCCATTAGTCTTAAGATTTTCGATATATTGTTAGACCTAATGATCCTTTGTCTATGAAGGCAAACAAGATAGGGACAAAAAGGGTTGTTAATAGTGTTCGAAATAGGGGTGGTTCCATTATTCCCTCTAGATTCAAACGAAGGGCTGTTTCAGCAATCCGAGATTTTCCACTGGGTTGTGGACCCTCATCCGGCAAAAATCAATTATTTGAAGTCGTACGTACCCCCGAGCCATTGTTTGTTCGTGGTTCTGAACCATTGATCGGAGAGAAATCATAAATAGTTGTCATTCGAGATTCCGAGGGTAAGGATCTAGATCGCTAATCATTAAAATAGTTTTATATTAAATATTAGTGTTCTAATCCATCATGATGCGTGTTTAGATATCGACGAGCGAGAAAGTATAGTTCTCACCGTAATCAGGTGTGTAACTTCACACTTATCTCATGGGTTATACTATACCGTAAGCATTAAAATAATAATTGTAAATCCGGTAAAATTTTAAAATACATTATATTAACACTTTTTATGTGAATGCATGAAACCGAAATTGAGGTTGTGGAAAAAAATTACGGATTTGCCCTTAATGGGCTATTTTGTTAAAGAAAGTGATATTTTGGGCTATGTTATTATTTTGACAAGTTGGCCAAGTGTGGAAATTGTGAAAAGGCCTCATGTGTTGAATGGGCCGATTATTTAAACGCCCTTATGGACCTAATTACTTAAAATACCCTTTTATGGGCCAAATTGAAATATGTTGTTTTATGGGCCAAATTGAAAAATGTTGTTTTATGGGCCAAATTGAAATATGTTGCTTTATGGGCCAAATTGAAATACGTTGCTTTATGGGCCAAAAGTGATATTAATATATGAGCTAAATGTGATATGAGATGAAATGGGCCAAGTTGCTAGATCGTTAAATGGGCCAAATTACTATTTTGACTAATGGGCCAAATTGATAAATTGTAATATGGGTTTTTGTTAAAATTACCTTACGAATATTTTGTGATGCCTTATATATATTTATATATATATACATGACTGCATGGGTTGGGATATTTGATGAAGAGAAGAAAGGCCTGTTGCCAAAAATCTAGATCGGTGACTCTATCACAATGGCCTGTTGCCCAAAATCTAGATCGGTGGTTCGACCACAAATATTATAAATGGCCTGTTGCCACAAATATTATAAATGGCTTAAAGCCCGCTATTGGTGTGTTGGCGGGTGGGTTGACTTGATCCCACGGTGTGATGGTTGGTATGGGTGGTGTGTAGCGGATGGAAATTAGGCTTGGTTGGGAATTGCATATCACATGCATTATTATTTTTGTTTATACTTGATTTATATATATTGAACATTTGCAAAATGGGCTCAAGCCCAATTATATGTTTATATGGTTTGGCCCAGTGAACACGGTAAGTGGGTTACACATTGAGTTCTAAGTAACTCACCCCATTTTTCTTACCCTTCTCAGGTAATAATAATTGATGGAGACTTGGGTCGGAGATGACGTCGTGTGGAGGCCATACTACAAATGGTGGTTTATATAACTTTAAAACTTCTTTAATTATTTTCATTTAAGTACTATTTTAATTGCGATGTAATAAGGCCTCTTTAATTATTTTCATGGATTTTATTATGCGGATGGATTTTATCATGTTTTAGTTTTCCTAAATTAGACTGATTTAGTTTTCATAAATGTTTTTAAAACTCTCACATAAAATAAAGGTTTTTCTTAAATATCACTGAAACTTAGGAAATTCTTTTAAAACTCTTCGATGAAATATTTCGACTAAATAAATTTAAAATTTTAATCAACTACTACTCTGTAAATCAAATGATAAGCTCTTGTGTTTTTAATCATGGATTTCAAATAAACCTCGAATTTCGATAAAGTCATTCTCTTAATCGTTTTGAAGATTTGATTTCCTACATCGTGATGATTTGAATGCATGTACAATTTGTGTGGCATGCCAAAATTCGGGCTTAATGCATAGGTTGGATTTGGGGTGTTACATTCCATGAGAGATTTTATGTTGTTTGCTGAGTTTTTATAGAAGAAAATGGATTTTAGTGAGTCAAGGAACAACTTTTGTGAAAGGTGTTACCATGAAAACACCTAAATGGGACTAAGTTGTAAAAATTGAAATTGTGTAATAAATGCATAAAATAGTTGGAATTATGAGTAGTTGTAAGAGAAATAAATGTTCAGCTAGGCTTGTTTAATGAGAAAATGTGATGAAAAAATATTTTACGAGCCTAGGGGCAAAATGGTCATTTTTGCCTAAGTAGAGATTATGATGTATTATGATTATAAAATGATTGAATGAGTAAATTTTATTGTTCTAGATCAAAGAAAATGAGATTCAGACCTAGATCGGGAGAAAACAAAAATATGGACAAATAGGTCGCTTTCTACCCTTTTCGGTATTGAGGTAAGTTCGTGTGGTAATAATACAACTATAAGTGAAGTATTCAATATCTCGATGTTGTATGAATTGTATATTGATTCTATGAATATATTAAATATGTTTTGACGAGATGTCAAGAAATAAAAGTCTTCAATTGAATCTAAGAATAGTAGGAATGCAAATATCATGATACTATGATAATTAAGGTCCCATGTAAGACCATATTTGGAATATGGCCTCGGTGTGAGATTTCGTATAAGACCATGTCAGAGACATGGCATCGATACGATATTTTGTATAAGACATGTCAGGGACATGGCATCAATATGATATTTCGTGTAAGACCCTATCCGGGGTGTAATGTTGATATGATACTATGTGTACGAGACTTAAGAGTATTCTTTAGCAATTTGAATGATTCAATATGTATGTTGAAAATGAGAAAGTATGTGGTTATACCATGAGAGGTATAGGTATGTGCCCAAAACTCATTTGAGGTGAACTAAGTATATGAGGAAACCATGGTAAGTTATGTGTAAACGATGCACCCTGATTGTATATGTTATATTATTAATGCATTACGTGAATGTGAATGATTATTGTAGAAATTTATTGAAGAATGATAGTGTGTGAGGATATTCCTGGATGAACATTCGAAATAGGAAAATGTATGTGAATAAATATTCGTGAATGTATAATAATGGTGGGCTATGTGCTATACCAACTTATTATTTGTTAGCGATGGGCTGTGTGCGATACCATCGCCAATAGTATTAATGGTGGGTTGTGTGCGTTACCACCTTATTATTTGTTATCAATGGGCTGTGTACGATACCATCGTGCTTAGTATTAATGGTGGGCTATGTGCAATACCACCTTACTAATTATTGAATGGTGGGCTGTGTGCGAAACCATCGAGTAGTTATTATTATTCCGGGGTGATATTGAGAAACTTGACTAAATGAAATTTGCATGTGGCTTTGTGGTGATAAATGAAAGGTATAAATGCAAGTAAAGATGGACAATGTTTTATGATATATGAGTTTGAGATAGGTTAAAGTTTAGAATGAGTAAGCATTATGAATGATTGAATGGGTATTCATAAGCTTAAGTGAAAATCTCAGTATATTACCTTGTGGTTGAGTATAATAAATAAATGTCAATAGTTGCTTATCGTTTTCATATGAACTTACTAAGCGTTATTTCTTACTCCTCTTCCTTTCCTATCTCTTATAGGTTAACTTAACTATCTTGGGTTGGAAACCGCCGAAGATGCTTTCACACTATCGAGCAGTCACTCGGGTATAAGATTTGAAGTCTTCTTGAGATATGGCATGAATAGGGATCTTATTTTAGTTGAATTAAGTCATAGTTAAAGTAGCCAAATGTGTTGGCCTAAAAGAGTTTATGGTTGGGTTGTGTATAGCCATGGATGATGGCTCATGTCGATTGTAGTGGTGCTAGTAATAGTTTTCCCTCGTATATGGGAAGATAGTTTGATTTTCATGATTCAAATGTGATAATTCAAGAGTTATAATTGATGATTTGAAAATATTATGTGATGATGTGTGAATGTGTCCAAGTGAAGGTGGCTAAATGGCTTGGAAAATAGCCTTGAATTGGTCCACAAAAGTAGACACACGGGCGTGTGTCTAGGCCATGTGCGACACACGGTCAGTGCCATGGGTGTGTGACTTGGCCGTGTGTCCCCTGCATGTTAGTCTTGCAAGTCAGTGTCATCCACAGGCTAACCACACGGGCGTGTGCCTAGACCGTATGCCCCATATGAGGTTGCTGACGTCACAAATAGAATACCCACGTTTTTACACACAGGCAAGGACACGGGTGTGTCTAGGCCATGTGGAGCACATGGGCCAAGAACACGGGCGTGTGTCCAGCAGTGTGAAAACCCCTGTAGGTTCAAAAAAGAAAATAATTCCACACTGGCTTGGAACACGGGTGCGTGATATATCACACGGGCGTGTCCCACTCTTTACACGGGTGTGTTGCCCAGTTTTGTGTCAAAAAAATTTAAGTGTTTAAAAGTTTCGGTTTGGTCCCGAAGCATTCCGAGTATATGTAAAGGGTCTCGTAGACCCATGATAGGGATGTTACGATTGTAAATGAAAAAGTTTTGAATTGGAACAAATTTTATAGCCCAAAGTTGAATGCTCAAGCAAGTCAAGTCTGGTAATGCCTCGTACCCGGTTCCAGAGTTAAATACGGGTAAGGGGTGTTACATTTATAGTTTCTGAAAGAAATATAAAAGAGTACCCCTTCATTTACAAATATCATAGTAATCTATCCATTTGATTACTAACTAGGTTACTTTACAACCTAACTAGCACAGTACTTCAGACAAACAAGGCGTACTATACCTTTGGAGATAACTCATACCATACTTACCCCTTTTTGGATTAACACAATTTTTTCCTTTGAATAGTAGAATATCCTGAAATAAAATCTTCACTTACTTATAGGGCATTTACTATACGCCCACACGTATACGCCAAAATAAGCAATTGGGCAGATTATACTTCTCCAAACAGATTATTTTACTACTATACTCCTTAATCTTAGACCTCTCTAGACCTGGGGTGTAACACTTTAGGGTCGCCTATAACCTTAGGAATAAGAATCTGACGCTTACACAACTCATAAAGGAGTTACAATCCTATGAGTTGATTTTGAATGACAATCAACTAGCCTGAAAAGCATAAGCAAACTTAGCCATTGCTTCTTCCTATAAAGGCAATGGAAAGCATGCTAAGAGAAACAAGGCTAAATCCTTTGGGCCACCTAAAGTGGAAAGGAAGAGAATCAAGAAGCCTAAAAACTTATCTAAGTCTAAATATTTATTTTGCAACAAAAAAGGGTAATTTAAAGCCAATTGCAATGTAATATCTCAGATTATGGCTTATGCATTTTTGCTTAATAATATGAAATAGCATGCCTTTATGTGATAAGAATGTGTTGTATGGATTTTGTGAACCTTAGAAAATAGGAGAGTGCCTTAGAAATTATTAGATTCTAAATCTAAAAGAGGAAGCTAAGCAGGGTGGCCTTAAGAGAAAATGTAAGGGAGTTATGACACACAAATGGGCTTGGTTAAGTGGCTTGAAGGCGCCACTTAAAGTCTCTGTAAGTGACGCCACAAGCATGTGCAAATGGGCCAAGGTTCGAGTCATAAGGAAAGCAAATAAAAGATTTTATTTTGCTACAAGGAGGAGAGGAAGTGGACGGCACATGGACTCTGGAGAAGAGGAAGTGGACGGCACAGGGACACTTCAAGATTTGGCTAAGGAAGAGTGAATTAGGGGATTAGATAGTGAGAGGATGTAGTGGCCGAATATTGGACTCTAGGGGCTTGTATTTTCGGCTTTGAAGAGTGTGAAAGAGTGTGTGCCAAATTTTTGTTGTGAGCATTCATCTTTTTCTTTCTCTTTGTGCCTTGCCGAATTTCCTCTCCCTTCCTATTCTCTTTTCTTTCAAACTCAATTCATCACCTTTTCTTGAATGGCCGAATGACCCTTTGTCATTGAAAAGCCTACCCGAATCTTAAAGTGCCTATTTTTCTTCTTTGCATAAATCTTAAAAGTCAAACGATTAGTCAAATCTATTCTCGTTAGTATTCACAAGTAAACGTTGGTGGTAAGTACTTCTTATAATCGGCTTCCTACTCTTTCTTTTAGTGTAATGAAACCAAATGTTTGACCTTGGTTTTAGGGATGGCCGAATGTGTGTAAGGCCATAGTGATGTGTTCTTTTTGTGTGTAGCCAACGTTAGGGAGCCGTAAAGGAGCCTCTCGGGATTTGAAGTGCTCAAGGTAAGTGACATGTAGTTTCGGCCAAGGGCCATTTTCCATAAATTTATGCATAAGCCGACTCTAACAATGGTTAAGTAGGGATCTCGATATCACCAGAGAAACAAGGATCAATTTCAAGATTCAGATCTACAAGGTAAGTGAAGGTGCATATTCGGCCATATTGGTTACTATGTTAGCCGAATCTAACTATGAATATTTAGGGGCAGTCAACAGTGGTATACAAGGATTTCGGGATTTCAGATCGCAAGGTAAGCACTTATTTACAATCGGCCAAGGCCATATTTGGTGTATTAAGATCTATTCCTTATTTGTTCAAAAGTCGAAAATAACCAAGTTAAGTGATTTAGCATTGGCCGATTAGAGGGTAGGAAGATCACAAAGTTTTTGGGATTTGAGGAGTACTCAAATCGGCAAGCAAGGTAAGCTTTCGATTATGGATTTTGGATAGTTAGCCGAATAGGCTTTTGCTAACATGTTGAGGGCGGTCGAATATAGGAACTAAGGATCTAGGACGCTAGACCGGGATTTCGGGATTTCAATAAAGCGATAAGTATATCAGGTGTGTACACCCACACTAAGCTTCAATTAATTTATGATTATGCTTTAATATATGTGTTAATTAAAACATGTGTGAGGTGGCTAAAAGTACCATGCAATGGTACAAAATACTCAGGTACATTTATCCACTCCTACTATGAGTATATCGTGATAAATATCTGTTATGGCACATAAGCGCAACTATAAGAATGTGAATAAGGCATAAGGCATAATATTTGCATGTTTTGTATGGCATGGGGCATATAGGTGATATGTAATGGGAAAGTGAATTGGTGGTTTTATACCCCAATATCTGAATGTGGTGACTTATGTCACAATATCCGAATGTGGTGACTTATGTCACAATATATGAATGTGGTGACTTATGTCACAATATATGAATGTGGTGACTTATGTCACGAATATATATCTGGTGGCCATGCCACGAATTTTATAAGGGCGATGAGCACGTCAACTGCAGCGACTGCCTTCGATGGTGTGTAGCGGATGGGGGGTTGACTTAGTAGTCCCCACGGTGTGATGGTTGGTACGGGTGATGTGTAGCGGATGGTTATTTAGGCTTGGGTTCGGGTTTGTATCATTAATTATATATATGTTACTATGTATAATTTGACATGCCTAAGTTAATTGAGTTCTGTGTTGGTTGTACACATTGAGTCTGTTTGACTCACCCCTTGTGGGACTATTTTCCAGGTGACCCCCAGTAATGGACCGGGTCGGTAGGAGCTCAGTGGTGGCCATGCAAAGCTCAGAGACTGTTTTATTTTTATTAGCTCTATTTATATTTAAGTTTTGAATTATTTCGGGTTTTTATTTGATGTAATAAGGCCATAAGCATTAAATTGTTTATGCATGCTTTTAAATTACTTAGTTTGATATGATTATTATCGAATTAAAGTTCAAAGTCAAATTTTCTTAAATATAAATATCAAATGTTTTGACACCTAATCAACACGGGTTTTAATATTTGAGCCCAACCCAAATCAACTGATTTCAAAAACACACAAGTTTTTAGTAAAGTTCAAGTAAGATTCGCATAGTTTTTCCTAGAAGCATGCCAGATCTGGTCAGGGCTTGTGGGCCGGGTTTGGGGTGTTTCATGCAATGACTAGATGGATTACCTAACCATTAAGGGCAAAGGTATGAAACTCTTTACGGTAGAAACTTTCTTAGTGGAAGATTCGATAGACCACTAGGTCATTGAATTTTGGAGTCACTAACCATGTGTGTGTTTCTCTACAGGGATTCAAGGAAATGAAATATTTTAAAGATAAGAGTCTATTATTGTAGATCAGAAATGGGACAAGTGTGGCAGCTGAAGCAGTGGGAGATGTACATATTTATTTTGATGATTTTAAAATGATTGTTTTGAAAGATGTTTTCTATATATCAAATTTCAAAAGAAACTTAATTTCTGTTGCATGTTTATTTAAAGATGGCTTAATCATAACTTTTAACAATAGTGTTGCAATATTTAGAAGTAGTACTCTTATCTGTAATGGATGGATGTCTAATAATCTTTATTTTATCAAACTAAAGATGTACACATTTTTTGAAATTGAATTAGCGAATAAAAAATTTAAAACTTCTCACTCTAATGAGGCGTACCTTTGGCATTTGAAAATTGGTCATGTTAACCAATAAAGAATCACTAGGCTTGTGAAAGATGGCACCTTAAGTTCGCTTAAGAAACTTGATCTTCCACAATGTAAATATTGCTTGGAAGGTAAAATAACTAAGCAATATTTTAATGCAAAAGAGACGCAGGCCATGAAATCTTTAGAACTTGTACACTTTGACGTATGTGGTCCAACAAATTTCAGTGCAAGAGGTGGTTACAATTATTACTTAAATTTTATAAATGATTATCCCAAATGTGGGTATATGTACCTAATACACCGCAAAAGTGAAACATTTGATAAATTAAAAGAATTTTGTGTGAAAGTGGAGAAATAATTAGGTTTACCCTTAAAGACATTTGGTTTTGATCTAGATGGGGAATATTTATCGGATAAGTTCTTAGGTTATTTCATATAGAATGAGATATTATCCCAATTAAATGCATCGAGAACTCCACAATAGAATGGGGTGATAGAGAGAAAGAATTGAACTTTGTTAGACATGGTTCGATCAATGTTAAGTTATTCGAAGCTACTAGTCTCTTTTTTGGGATATGTTTGGAAAACAACTTATTATATTCTGAATGATCTACTAATTAAGGCTGCATCTAAAACTTCAAATGAATTGTGCCACGATAGGAAGGCAAGTCTAAATCATTTAAGGATTTGGGGCTGCCCAACCCATATATCGGATAAAAATACGAGGAAGTTGGATTCATGAACAATGTTGTACATGTTTGTGGGGTATCTTAAGGGAATAAAAGGGTTGTTTCTTTTATAACTTGAAAGAGAAAATAATTATGATGTCAACTTATGCCACCTTCCTTGAGGAAAACTACATGAACAATTTTAAACCTCAAAGTAAAGAAGTACTTAAGGAAATTTTTAGAAATACTCAAAGCCATATAGTAACAGTTCCAAAACCAACTCCTAATGATAGACCTACAAACAATCAGTAGCACAAGATCTTCGTTGCAGTGGGAGGGTCTCTCGCATGATTGAGTTCTTCTAATTTGGTGGAAGTGTTTTAAACACTGATTCTATCGAACAAGAAGATGACGACCTACTCACATTTGATGAAGCATTACGAAGTGCTGATTTGAAGCTCTAGGGAAATAACTATGACAATCGAGATGGATTCTATGCAATCCAACTCAATTATCAGATCTTGAAGACTTACCGGAAGGGATAAAGCCCATTGGGTGTAAGAGGATCTACAAGAAGAAAAGAAATACGGATGTAAAAATGGAAAGTTACAAGGCCAGACTTGTAGCAAAAGGTTATACTTAAAAAGAATATATCATTCCAAAGAAACCTTCTCTCTTGTTGTCATGCTCAAGTCAATGCACATATTTTTATCCATTGTAGCGACTCTCGATTAGGAGATCTAGAAAATGGATGTCAAGACAACATTATTAAATGACTATATTGAAGAAAGTTTCTATATGATGCAATCCACTAGGTATATAGCTAAAGGAAAAGAGCATAAAGTTTGCAAAACTGCTTAGATCTATATATGGAATTAAGCAAGCATCCCTCTTATGGAATCAAATGTTTGATCAAGCAATAAAAACTTTTGGATTTGAGCAAAACGTAGATGAACCTTGTGTTTATAAGCATATTGGGGATGGAAAGGTGATCTTTCTCGTTCAACATGTCAAAAACATTCTACTAATTGGAAATGACGTAGGAACATTGTCATTGGTTAAAGCATGGTTAACTCAATAGTTTAGCATGAAGGACTTGGGAGAAGCTAATTTTCTTTAAGGTATTTGAATCCTCAGGGATCGAAAGAACAAAGTGACAGCATTATCACAAGCTTCATACATAGACAAGATAGTGCAAAATTATGCAATGACCGATTCAAGGAAGAGAACTCAACCTTCTGTATTGAGATTTCATCCTTCTTTGGAGGACTGTCCTAAAATAGCGGAAGTAAGAGAAAACATGAGAAAAGTTCGTTATACTTATATAGTAGGAAATCTTATATATATTATGTTATTCACATGTATTTTCCAAATATTTGTTTAACAGTATGATAGGTTAGTTGATATCAGGCGAATTGACCCGCTACGCGCTTGTGCGTAGAAAAAACAAACAATTTTATAAAAATTTTTAAAAGAGCGGGTTTTTAACTGCAAGTGGACAGTCTCATTTGTAATATTGTAGTGTTACAATGGAATATTGGAGTATTTCAAGGATCGAACCCAAAGAATTTCCAAGTGGGTATGTTATATCCTAAAACTGGGGCTATTTGTAATTAAATGATTTTTCTTAAATTGAATTGCTGTGTTATTGATTGTGGTATTATAAGGCTTAATTGGAGGTCTTGAGTAGGTTCGGTTTAGTAGAAAAATTGTATTTGGAAACTTCAAAGGTAAGGAGCTCTAGCAAGTAGGGGTTACAAGATTAAATAGAGGATTTATTGACACAAAATGAGCCTTGGAAAAGTGGCAAAAGGAGGACTACTTGGGAGTTACATGTGACGCCACAAAGGAAGGGAGAGCCTTGGTTCGAGTCACAATTCTCCCTTTTTACTCTTTATTTTGGACGGCATAGGAAGGGAGAGTTCTTTCTCTCTTTAAACTCTTTTTATTAATTATTTAGATAATAAGTTAATAGAAGATAAAGAAGATATTGGTTGGATTATTATTTGATTAAGGGGGGATTAATTCAAATTAGTTTGAATTAAATTAAACAAGTGGCCTGGAGTAAATTAAGGTAGTGGGATGAATTTGAACTCCTTTGGAAGGAGTGGACGGCAAGTAAAAGAGGGGGGGATAGTGCCGAATTTGCTAAGACTTTTAATCTTAATTTTCGGCTAGCAATTACCATTCTTCTTTCTATCCTTCTCAAAACCGATTTCTACATCACCATCTTTCTCTTCTTCTACTTTTGATCTCTGACCAAAAACACCTACTCTTTCCTTTCTCTTCTCTCCTTTTTCATTATTGCCAAACCAAAACCACCTTCTCTTTACACCTTCTCTTCTCAAAATCCCCTTGTCAAACTTTTAACACCTTCTTCCCATTATTTTCTTTCTTTCCAAGCTATAGCCGAATCTACTTTTCACTTGTGTGCCGAATCTCTCTTCCTTCTTTGAACCCATCTTGGCCGAATACTAGAGTAGGGTAGATCTCCTTGAATCTTCCTTGGTAAACGATTTAAGAAGGTGAATACCTTGGCCGAATACCTGTTGTTCTTTTCACTCATGTTCTGTCGACTTTTTACAAGAATAAAGTATTGATTTCGACAGGAGGGGCTCCTAAACACTTTTGGTAATCGATCTCTTCTAGGTACGTAGGAAACGTAAAGCAGTCGATTCAGGCCCTGATCTCTAGTATTTGATTTTGGTAAGTAATGGTAAGATCTAATTTAAGCAAGTTATTTAGTTAGTGTTTAAGCCGAAGATTACTAACATAAGGTTGTCGATTAATAGGAAAGCAGAACGCTTAGAGTAATTATTTAAAGGCACTCGGGTAAGGATTCGGGTTCAAAAGGAGAACCCTTTTAAATATTTGGGTTGGCCGATTAGGCCATAGTACTAATTCTATGTTGGCCGAATATAGGTGCAGAGAGAACTGTGGTGATCAACACCTCTTTTCGGGATTTAGAGCATTCAGTGGTGACAGGTGTGTACATACACACTTATAACAATTAATAAACTGTATTAAGTACATGTTGTTTGTAAATCTGATTTATGTAGATACGAATTTAGTACCATAATGGTACAAGCGAGGATCTCGGTAAGTCTCTGTCAATATGAGATTGAGAATAATGCTTTTGGGAAGCATAGCTTATGTGATACATGTGATAAATGTATGTTGTTATAAACTCTGTTATAATATGATTTGATATGGGTTGATGAGTGGAGGGGGCAGTTATATTGTGTCGACGGACACCAGTGTTTTGGTAACACACTGTGACTACAGTCACCAGAGGTTTGGTACCTCTAGAGGTTTGGCACCTCTAGAGGTTTGGCACCTCATAGCGTCTCGTCCCTGTAGCTTTACACCACCTTGGGTTGGCCCCACTTTGAGATATGGGATTGACGCCAGTGATTTGGTATCACGCGATGGGTTGGCCCCATCAACCGATTTGTGTCTTCAGACACCAGAGGTTTGGCACCTCCAGTGATTTGGTATCACATCTATGACTATACGTCACCAGTGGTTTGGCACCACCAGTGGTTTGGTACCACAATGGGGTAGACAGAGGCGTTTGGTTGGCTAGGTTGGGTATATGTTTTAATGCATGATTAATGTGTTATATAGTGTGTATGATGTGGCATTTACCCGGGGGGAAGGGTTACATCTTGAGTCTTGGTGACTCACCTTCTCCTTTATTTTTTTCGGGTGACACATAGTTCAGCGGATATGGAGCGGAGGGACTTGAGGTGGCCATGCAAAGGAAATTTTAAATTTATTAGACTTTGAATTTGGATCTTTACATTTTCTTTATTTTGGTTGATTTTAATTGGGTTGTAATAAGGCCTCCTAAAATTATTTTATTCTTGTGATATGCTTGAGTATTCGTTTCAAACTTTATGATTATAAGAATGTATTCACATGTTTTCCAAAGCAATCGAAAAGGGTTTTCAAGTACCATCTGTACATATAAAATATACATAATAACTTGACTTAACAAATATTTTCAAAATAAATCCAAGTATAAGATTTGTACACCTCATTTTTTTTAACAAAACGCTATCTTTTATCAAAAACTTAAACCGATTTTTAAAAGATTTCAAAAGGTTTTCTCCGTAGCAAACCAAATTCGGATTGAAGTGTTTGGGCGGGTTTATTTGTTACAAATTGGTATCGAGCCGAGTTCAATACTCTATTGTGGGGCCCAAGGCCCAAAAATGTTTTAGTAGGCCTTTTTGAAGTATTTTCAGATTTTTGAACAGCATGGCACCGAGTTTCCGGCACCTATCCGCCCAGATAAGTACTCCTAACTCCTGTATGATTTAATTTCTGTAGATGGGTAGGAAGCATGGAACGTAGAATAGACTTATAGGAATTTTGAACCCTAGGATTAGATTACTCAAACACACAAACAGAACATAAGACTTAATGAACTCAACCAACCTACGACCAAGTCACTGAGCTAGGGTGTGGTAACTCCTGTACGCATGTCTAGGATTGGAACCGGAAGAGCCTAGTATTTAAGCAGTCCGAGTGACTCACCACCTCTTCGCAGTATCCTACCAGTGCGTAGCTTCTGGCTCACCCTAACTCGAGGGCTCGGTGGTGTGGCAACGATGCGCATGTCTAGAAAGGTTCGGTGGGAGCTTGGTATTTAAGCGATCCGTGACTCACCTCCTCTCCACTCGAATCTCGCACAGTGCGTAGTTTTGGTTCACCACGACCAAGAGGGCTCGGTCATAGGCTAACCATAACGACTAAAACCCGAAAGGGAACTAACCATGTTTTTGAAAAAGAAGAAAACAACAAAACTCTAGTTTCTTCAAAACTTTTAAAATCACTCTTTCAAATATGAGAACAACCATTTTTACAATGTTTTCCCGAAAAAGTTGGTTTGTGAAAATTACAGAAATGCCCTTAGGGGTGAAATTACTAAAATACCCTTGACTCATAAAATATCAAATCAATGGTTTTGCCCAAAAATTTTGAGAAATATCCAAACACTATACTTTGCAAATCATCAATAAAATACTTTTGTTTTGGAAAATTTCGAAAATGCCCTCAACTTGTAAAATTACCATAATGACCTCGAATTTAAAATTTTTTGCAACATCATCGTTTCAAAAAGGGGAAACTCGCAAAAGGGACCCTCAGAGTTTTACAACTGTTAAAATACCCCAGATTTGTTAAAAATTTCAAAATTACCCCTATTGACAAAATTACCAAAATACCCCTATTTTCCAAAATGATGCCATAACTTCAAATTTTACAAATTTTCAGTAATACCCTCCAGTTTTGGGAATTTTAAAGTGACCTGCTTTATTAAAGTTTGAAATCTCTCGGATTTTATTACAAAAATACCCCTGTAGGGAAATGACAAAATACCCCTGGGTTAGAAACAGGACAGACATATCCGAGGAGTGAATAGGTATGGAAAGTACTAGGGAATGAATGTGGCCTTTTGTGTGAACTAGGGTAGAAGACTTAAAACATTGCTTGATCGAAAGAATCCTTGTTAAAATTTTCATAAAATTCTTCGCGGATAATCAAGCGAAACAAATTACTAATCCATAAAACTTTTCTTAATCAGATTAAAAGCGCGTTAGATAGAATGAGTTCTAGAGGACGTGGCCGACGTGGACGTGGTAGGGGAAGAATGACCATATCTGAACCCGTTAGGTCAGGACATGGTTCTGAAAATGAGGTACCACCGCCACCACCACCTCCAGCTTTTGGAGCCGAGGAGCAAGATCAGACGGGAGGAGAGGCAGTATCACAAGATGTGTTGCGAGTTCTCGAGTTAGTGGCTGGGGCTGGTGGAAATTTAGGAGCTCAAAAATCAGTTCCTGAGAGAATTCGGTCTAACGGAGCTGAAGTGTTCCGGGGTGTGTCAGGAGTGGCACCCAGTGCAGCGGAATACTGGCTAGAATCTACAAAAAGGATCATGGATGATCTTGACCTGACTAACGAGGAGAAGTTGAAAGGGGTCGTGTCACTTCTGAAGGATGAAGCATATCAGTGGTGGCTCACCGTTCGAGATGGGGCCACGGCGGATGGTCTTACATGGGATTACTTTAAGGCTGCTTTCCAGAAAATGTATGTGGGTACTAGCTACACTGACGCGCAGAGAAAGGCTTTTCTGGGGTTAGAACAAGGAACTAAGTCTGTGTCAGAGTATGAGGCGGAATTCCTAAGGCTGAGTAGATATACGAGAGGCATTGTGGCTACTGAGCATGAGCACTGTGGTCCGCTTTGAGGACGGGTGAGAGATGATTTGAGGCTCTTGATTGCTCGCATGACGAGTTCGTGAGTTTTCGTCCCTAGTAGAAAAGGCTAAGGTAGCCGAGGGTATAAAGGCAACCGTGAGGCAAAACTATGATAGGCTCAAGCGTAGAGAGAGGTTTGGGCCATCCGGTCGGTGGTAATGATCAGAAAAAGGCTAGGTAGAGTGGGCCAAGTCAGGCAGCAAGGCCCATGACTGCTAATCAGAAACCGGTTCAGTGTAATCGTTGTGGAAAAGCTCATTGGGGAGGTTGTTGGTCTGGTGAGCGAGGTTGCTTTGAATGTGGGTCTTTGGAACACCGCGTGAGGGATTGTCCTAGGAAGCGAGCTCAGAATCGGTTAGAGGGGCAGAACCGTACTCAGGATAGAAGTGTGGGACCACAGAGAGGTCGTGGTAATGGTAGAGGGGGGAATGGTGCTAATCGTGGTCGCGAAACTCAGGGTAGAGGCACAGGCAATACAGAGGCAAGGCAGCCTGGCTTAGTCTATGCGGTGAGGCGTCGCGAGGAGGGTGACGCACCGAATGTCATAACCGGTACGTTTCTAATTTTTGGTCTTCCTTACGTTGCATTAATTGATGTGGGTTCGACGCATTCCTACGTAGCGAGTAGTGTGGTAGAGACTTTGAACCTAGACTCTGAGACTGTTGCTAGGGAGATGACTGTAATTAGCCCTTTAGGCCATTCTGTAGTTGTGAACAAGCTTTATAGGGATGTACCCTAGAACTTCAAGGGGTCGTGTTTGTGGTCGATCGATGGAACTACCGTTTGGGGAGTTTGATTTGATCCTTGGAATGGGTGGTTGGTTAGGTACCAAAGCGAGGTTGGATTGCTTTTGCTAAGCGCATGGTTCTTAAGATGGTAGAAGGGATGAAGTGGTTATGATCGGAATCGAAGAAATTACCTATCTAATGTGGTGTCGGCCTTGAAGGTGAAAAGATGGTTAGGAAAGGGTGTGAGGCGTTTATAGTTCGAATTTGTGCCTTGGAGGCTAAGGAGTCGTGGTTGAAAAGGTCCGAATAGTAGGGAATTCATTGATGTATTCCGGAGGAACTTTCGGTTTGCCTCGGATCGGAATTCAAATTCAAGATAGATTTGCTACAGGAGCAGTACTTGTATCTATAGCATCAGATCGAATGGCACCAAAGGAATTGGTGGAGTCAAGGCTCAAATTCGTGAGCTCTTGGATAGAGGGTTTATTCGACCTAGTATATCTCGTGGGGAGTGCTGTATTGTTTGTCAAGAAGAAGGACGGTTCTATGCGGATGTGTATCGACTACCGTCAGTTAAATAAGTTAACGATCAAAAATAAGTATCCGTTGCCTCGGATCGATGACTTGTTTGACCAACTGAAGGGTACGTCGGTATTTTCGAAGATTGACCTTAGGTCGGGTTATCATCAATTAAAGGTGAAGGAAGTTGATGTTCACAAGACGGCATTTCGAACTCGGTATGGGCATTACGAGTTCCTAGTGATGCCATTCGGGTTAACCAATGCACTGGCAGCATTCATGGACTTAATGAATAGGGTATTTCAACAGTACTTGGACCAATTTGTCGTGGTGTTCATAGACGACATATTGGTTTACTCAAAGACGGAGGAGGAGCACGACAAGCATTTGCGAATAGTTCTACAAATACTGAGGGAGAAACAGTTATATGCCAAATTCAGTAAGTGCGAATTTTGGCTAAGGGAGGTGGCTTTCTTAGGTCACGTGGTGTCGTGGAAGGATTAGAGTGGATCCCGCAAGATTGAAGCGGTGTTGGAGTGGAAACCGCCTAAGTCGATGGCGTAGATTCAAAGCTTTACGGGTCTAGTGGGTACTATCGAAGGTTTGTGGAAGGATTCTCATTAATTCTTCGCAGATTAACTAAGTCTGTTGAGGAAGGGAGTACCATTTGTTTGGTCGAAAAGCAAAGAAGAAAGTTTTGATAAGTTGAGAAAGATTCGCGAAGCTCGGTCTTGGTACTGACTGAGGGGAAGTTGTTTACGCTTCTTGTGATCGTCCCATCTGGGTTGGGATGTGTATTGATGCAGGAAGGGAAGGTAGTAGCCTATGCGTCCCATCAGCTAAGACCGTATGAGGTTAACTACCCAACTCATGACTTGGAGTTAGCAGCGGTAGTCTTCGCCTTGAAAATATGGAGGCATTACTTGTATGGGGAGAAGTCAATAGTCTACACGGATCACAAAAGTTTAAGGTATCTCTTGACTCAGAAGGACTTGAACTTGAGGCAACGACGGTGGATTGAACTGTTAAAAGACTACGACTGTTCAATTGAGTACCATCCGGGCAAAGCTAACGTGGTGGCTGATGCGTTGAGTCGAAAGGTCGTGGCGGACTTATGGGCGATGTTTGCTCATTTGAGCCTATACGATGATGGAAGTCTTTTGGCGGAGCTGCAAGTTAAGCCAACTTGGATCGAGGAGATTAAGGATAAGCAGTTGGTAGACGAGGGATTGAATGCAAAGAGATTGCAAGTCCAAAATGGTGGTTTGGAAGGGTATAGTTTGACTGATCATGGTGTATTATGTTTCCAAGGACGGCCCTGTATGCCAAAGGATGTAGAACTGAGACAAAGAATTCTCCATGATGCACATAGCAGCCCATACGCTATGCATCCTGGAGGTAGCAAAATGTACGGAGACTTGCAGAGAGCGATTACGGTGGCACGGATTGAAGCGCCAAGTGGATCGAGTTCGTGGGAAGGTGTCGGCGTGTCGGCGAGTTAAAGCGAACATCGGTTACCATCGGGACTACTTCAACCAATAAAGATTCCTCAATGGAAATGGGAGAGGATCACCATGGATTTTTCGCTGGTCTACCCTCACGCCCAAAGAAGAAAGATGCGATTTGGGTAATCGAGACCGCCGACTAAATCTGCATTTCATCTTAGGTGAGAATGGATTACTCACCCGAAGCTAGCAAAGTTGTATGTGGCGAGATAGTCGATTGCATGGTGTGCCGGTATCAATTATCTCGGATAGGGATCCAAGGTTCACGTCGAGGTTTTGGAAAGCATTGCATCAAGCTTTGGGAACACGATTGATTTCGAGATGACTTTCCATCCACAATGACGGGCAATGAAAGGGTCATCTGATTTTAGAGGATATCTTTGAGGGTTGTGTCTTGGAATTCGAGGTAGTTGGGAGGAATTTTACCATTAGCCGAGTTCGCCTACAACAATAGTTACCAAGCGAGTATTCGATGGCACCATCTGAAGCAATTGTATGGACGGAAATGCCGAACTCGAGCGTGTTGGACAAAGTTGGGTGAACGACAAGTGTTGGGCCCGAGTTGGTTGCGAAATGGAGGACAAAGTTAGGGTGATTCGGGCTCGTCTTAAGGAAGCATCGATAGATGTAAGTCTTATCTTGATCTGAGCGCAAAGAAATGGAGTATGATGTAGGAGACAAGGTTTTCCTGAAGGTATCACCTTGGAAAAAGGTGTTGAGATTTGGGCGAAAAGGGAAGCTAAGCCCAAGATTCATTGGCCCATATACAGTGTTGAAGTGAGTAGGACCGGTAGCTTATCAGCTTGAACTGCCGACGGAGTTAAGTCAGATCCATAACGTCTTTCATGTGTCGATGCTTAGGCGGTATCGGTCAGATCCATCACACGTGGTGCCTGTGGCAGAAATTGAGGTCAACTCGGACTTATCCTTCGAGGAAGAACCGGTTCAGATTTTGGATCGGGATGTGAAGGTTCTGCGTAGGAAGTCAGTGCCCTTAGTGAAAGTGCTATGGCGGAACCATGGTGCAGAGGAAGCTACGTGGGAACCCGAGGATGTGATACGGCAGCAATACCCCACCTCTTGACCGACTGTAATTTCGAGGACGAAATTCTTTTAAAGGGTAGAAGCGTAACATCCTAAAAGCTGGGGCTATTTGTAATTAAATGATTTTTCTTAAATTGAATTGTTGTGTTATTGATTGTGGTATTATAAGGCTTAATTGGAGGTCTTGAGTAGGTTCGGTTTAGTAGAAAAATTGTATTTGGAAACTTTAAAGGTAAGGAGCTCTAGCAAGTAGGGGTTACAAGATTAAATAGAGGATTTATTGACACAAAATGAGCCTTGGAAAAGTGGCAAAGGAGGACTACTTGGGAGTTACATGTGACGCCACAAGGGAAGGAGAGCCTTGGTTCGAGTCACAATTCTCCTTTTACTCTTTATTTTGACTGACATAGGAAGGAGAGTTCTTTCTCTCTTTAAACTCTTTTTATTAATTATTTAGATAATAAGTTAATAGAAGATAAAGAATATATTGATTGGATTATTATTTGATTAAGGGGGGATTAATTCAAATTAGTTTGAATTAAATTAAACAAGTGGCCTGGAGTAAATTAAGGTAGTGGGATGAATTTGAACTCTTTTGGAAGGAGTGGACGGCAAGTAAAAGAGGGGGGATAGTGCCGAATTTGCAAAGACTTTTAATCTTAATTTTTGGCTAGCAATTACCATTCTTCATTCTTTCCTTCTCAAAACCGATTTCTACATCACCTTCTTTCTCTTCTTCTACTTTTGATCTCTGACCAAAAACACCTACTCTTTCCTTTCTCTTCTCTCCTTCTTCATTATTGCCAAACCGAAACCACCTTCTCTTTACACCCTTCTCTTCTCAAAATCCCCCTTAAGCCGAAACTTTTAACACCTTCTTCCCCATTATTTTCTTTCTTTCCAAGCTATAGTCGAATCTACTTTTCACTTGTGTGCCGAATCTCTCTTCCTTCTTTGAACCCATCTTGGCCGAATACTAGAGTAGGGTAGATCTCCTTGAATCTTCCTTGGCAAAGGATTTAAGAAGGTGAGTACCTTGGCCGAATACCTATTGTTCTTTTCACTCATGTTCTGTCGACTTTTTACAAGAATAAAGTATTGATTTGGCAGGAGGGCTCCTAAACACTTTTGGTAATCGATCTCTTCTAGGTACGCAGAAACGTAAAGCGATCGATTAGTGCCCGATCTCTAGTATTTGATTTTGGTAAGTAATGGTAAGATCTAATTTAAGCAAGTTATTTAGTTAGTGTTTAAGTCAAGATTACTAACATAAGGTTGCCGATTAATAGGAAAGCGTAACGCTTGGAGTAATTACTTAAAGGCACTCGGTAAGGATTCGGGTTCAAAAGAAGAACCCTTTTAAATATTTGGGTTGCCCGATTAGGCCATAGTACTAATTCTATGTTGGCGAATATAGGTGCGAGAGAAGCTGTGGTGATCAACACCTCTTTCGGGATTTAGAGCATTCGGTGGTGACGGTGTGTACATACACACTTATAACAATTAATAAAGCGTATTAAGTACATGTTGTTTGTAAATCTGATTTATGTAGATACGAATGTAGTACCATAATGGTACAAGCGAGGATCTCGGTAAGTCTCTGTCAATATGAGATTGATAATAATGCTTTTGGGAAGCATAGCTTATGTGATACATGTGATAAATGTATGTTGTTATAAACTCTGTTATAATATGATTTGATATGGGTTGATGAGTGGAGGGGGCAGTTATATTGTGTCGACGGACACTAGTGTTTTGGTAACACACTGTGACTACGGTCACCAGAGGTTTGGTACCTCCAGAGGTTTGGCACCTCATAGCGTCTCGTCCCTGTGGCTTAGCACCACCATGGGTTGGCCCCACTTTGAGATATGGGATTGACGCCAGTGATTTGGTATCACGCGATGGGTTGGCCCCATCAACCGATTTGTGTCTTGGACACCGAGGTTTGGCACCTCCGGTGATTTGGTATCACATCTGTGACTATACGTCACCAGTGGTTTGGCACCACCAGTGGTTTGGTACCATAATGGGGTAGACAGAGGCGTTTGGTTGGCTAGGTTGGGTATATGTCTTAATGCATGATTAATGTGTTATATAGTGTGTATGATGTGGCATTTACCCGGGGGGAAGGGTTACATACTGAGTCTTGGTGACTCACCTTCTCCTTTATTTTTTTTCCAGGTGACACATAGTTCGCGGATATGGAGCCGGAGGGACTTGAGGTGGCCATGCAGTGGAAATTTTAAATTTATTAGACTTTGAATTTCGGATCTTTACATTTTTATTTATTTTTGGTTGATTTTAATTGGGTTGTAATAAGGCCTCCTAAAAATTATTTTATTACTGTGATATGCTTGAGTATTCGTTTCAAACTTTATGATTATAAGATTGTATTCACATGTTTTCCAAAGCAATCGAAAAGGGTTTTCAAGTACCATCGGGTACATATAAAATATACATAATAACTTGACTTAACAAATATTTTCAAAATAAATCCAAGTATAAGATTTGTACACCTCAACCTGCTTTTTAACAAAACGCTATCTTTTATCAAAACTTAAACCGTTTTTAAAAGATTTCAAAAGGTTTTTCTCCATAGCAAACCAAATTCGGTTGAAGTGTTTGGGCCGGGTTTGGGCTGTTACAGGGTAAATGTATTTATCAGGTTAATTACAAGTTAAGCAATTACTAATCTAATCCAGTCAGAAATTATTACTGCAAGTCCAAATAAAATGATTTATAAACTAAAATTAAACTATTAACTAAACTAACTAAGCTAAACTATCTTCCTAATAATTTAGATAATGTAAATGATTAAATGATGGTGGATTGATTGGTTGAGTGCTAATTAAACTAATGAACCTACACTGATTACATTGGTCGCGACTCCTAGTTAGAAATCTCCTCTCGATCTCATTCTAGACTAAAAGATACCACTTAATATTACCTCTTAGTCTTATCTAGGCATATAGATTACCTCTTGGGCTCATTACTCGATAAGATTATATCAAACTATTTAAGGATAAACTCTCCTATTAGTCTCATTTATCTAGGTCTTTCGCTAGAGGCATCAATTCTAGCGTATTAAGCATTTCAATATAATTGAATAACCAATTAATCAAGAGTAGACATCAACTTAACCTAACAAGCAACCAAACAATCAACCATCCAACAAATTTATCACATACTCAAACTCAGATTCCAAACAAGCATTTTATCAAACATATTGTAAGCATAAAATGAAAGCAAAGGATTTAAGAATCTGCTCATTCAATTGATCAAGATCCATTAAAGCCCAAGAGTTTGCTCACCTTTCTTTACAAAATCTTTAAAAATAAGGAAGAAAGAAAACTATCATACTGAGAAAACCTAACCTAAACTATGAAAACCTAAGGTTCTTACAACACTTTTTCTTCATGTTCAAGTTACAGTAGACTCCCTACAGCACTTAATCAACTTGTTAGGTTCCCTATTAAAAAATAGCTTAAAACTAATAAAAATAATTTATTAACAAAAAAACTAAAAAAATATATAAAAGACACTTAAATTACTTGAGAATAAGCTCCTCAAATGTATTATAGAGCCTAATTTTACTATCAAATTGTGGCAGATCACGAATCATGGTCCAAGACACTGGCAAGTAGTTAATCATATACTTAAGTATTTATGAAGAATGAGTGTATTCCATAGGAGACCTTACTCCTATTGACTATACTGATTCTGACTTCAAAACATGTTAGAATTCAAGGAAATTGACATCAGGCTGTGTCTTTGTCTTTACCAGTCGGCCTCTAGTGTGAATAAGTGTCAAGTAAGGTTACACTACTAACTTCACTAGAGAGGTCGAATATGAAGTGTGGAAAAAACTATGATACTATAACAGTGTGGATATATCTAAATACAAAAGAAACCACATAATGAAAAAACACACTAATAAAAAGTATCTTAAAGGAGACAATAGTGATTGACAAAAAAAAAAAAAAAGGATGTAGTCAAAGATCGAATTTGAGGATGAACGTTACGGATTTCTTTAAAAAGTCCCTACTAGCTAGGAGTTTTGAGAGACATATAAAGGGTATAGAAATGTAAAACATTACTCATCTCCTTCATTAGGGAAAGTGGGAGACTATTGGATTTGGTGCTCTATGTGTAGTATTTTCCTCTATATACACTTGTGTTTTTCGAACAAACTGATTTAATAAAATTATCCATAAATTACATTAATACCCTTGTATATTATCCTCAATGGTTTTTGCACACAAAGCAAAATGGAAGCAAATTTTGGCTCAATGGTTGTCTAATATTTAACTAATACTAAGTTGTATTATGTGCTCGGATCGTAATACGGAAAGACAACTTTTATTAGTACATGAACTTAAACATGTCCTTAGTCTAATGGGAAATGAGCAAACCGGTTGAAAGACTGACATTCCATCTATCATGTCCAATTAGGGAAATACTCTGTCTTGAGCATCAAAGCAATTCTCTACTAAAAGATAGAGACATAGATGTGACTAAATAGACTAATAGTATAGTACATCAAATAGGACTCAAATAGAATATATCCTAAATCTGTTTATAGATTTATTCACTTGTGACGTTCATAGTGTGGCATACCTTAATCTTGAGTGGATGATGGACTCTGTATGAATGACTCGTATATTTTGATATAAGTAAAAGCTTGAGTTCAAATAGATAAGGAATCGAAAGTTGACGTGTTGGGTATACGACTTCTATAGTATGTAGGATCATTCAAAATAGTGGAATTCATAGCTGAAGAAATGGATAAATGATATCCTCTCATTAGCATTACATTATATATGAAAAATGAATGTGGCCATAGGTCATTTGTCTTTGTAATAAATGACTTGATTTCTATTTGATAGTAAATGACTTTCTATGAAGTAAGATGTAATGGTTACCATGAGATAAAATAGGATCAAATTGGGAGAATGGATTTATCCCAAAGAGAATAAGGATATTGCATGAGGATAACACACTTATGAAAAGGTCATTGGACGCGCACTGATTAAGTAGCTTTAGTAATGGTATGTAATTAGAGAGAGCTTGGTCACGATACTATAGTGGAATGACTTTGTGTTTAAATGAGTTTATAATTAATAAGAACAAGTTGGAACTTAATTTTAAATCATTTGAGTCTTAATTTCATATATTTAATCGGTCCCTCCGCTAGCTCGTTGAAACCATAAATGAATTGCGTATAAAATTAAATGAACATAAATGGATCGAATTGATAAAGTTAGATAAATGGGTCGCATTTGGAAATGAATGTGTTTTCTTACAAAGTATGAAAAATGAATTGAGAATTAATTTAAGTTTTTTGAATTTTTATTTAATCAAATAATTGATGTTTGAAATTGGAATTAAATTAATTGGTTATTGTGAATATGTTAAAATGGAAATTAAATATAGTTTCTCATAGATTCTTTTATGATAAAGTTATCATGACTTTAATATAATTAGAATTGGGTTGAGAAAATTATTTAATTAGAAATTTAATTTATCTAATTAAATTAAATTAATAAATAATATTTATTTTATAAAATATAAAAAAATCTATTTGATTAGATTAAATTATAAAGTGTTGGCTTAAAATTCCAGGAAGCAAATATAATTGGACTCAATACAAGGGAGGCCTAAAACCCTCTCATAATACATATAATGGGCAACAACCTTAGTATATTTAACTAGGGTGTGCTGCTTTTTTCTTCTAGTGAAACTAGGAGACTAGTTTTTCTATCAAATAAGTATTGTTTGTATTCTACTAATTCAACCAGATTATCCTATCTCTCCATATAAATAGATGGCACTGGTAGAGCTAAAAATATACAACAGTTTTCAGTATTGTTATTCTGCCCAAAAATGGTAAGAATTTATTTTCTAAATATAAATTATATTTTCTAGAAATAACCATTCTCAGGTTTCTATTGAGATAGAATTACTTTCCTATTGAAAGTGATAATTTTTTTTTTGGTTCTGTGTTTGATTCGTGATTATTCGAGCCCACACTAAAAGAGATTCGTGGTACAAAAATAGCACAGAAGGTAATTCAGTTGAAAGTCGAGAATGTCAAGAATATCACATATTACTGTAAATATCACAAACTTGCTCGGTGTTTAAAATTTTAATTTTCCACTGTGATAGAAAATCATTTTTAAACCAAATTTTTTTTCAACACCAACTTGGGGAAAAAAAGTAGCTTAGGTACCACTTGTGACCAAAACAAGTTTAGGTACCAAGATGGGAAAAAGGATATAGTTTAGATACATTTTTGTGAGTTAAGCCTTTTACTAACTATATGTGTTACATATCGTGTTGTAATATCCCGGGTTAGGGGGTTAATTTATTTCTGGCAATTGTTGCATGTTTATTTCTTGCTATGATGCTGTTTGGGTGTTTTCGGGGCTTAGCTGTAGGCTAGGAGTGTGCCTGAGTAGGTGGATAAGTTTTTATTTTGGGCTTTAGGGATAGGAGTGAAGGAGATGGGGTTTTAATTAAATTGAGTGAATCTAAAGCACAAATAAGGAGCTAGCAAAGTGGCAAGCATGCGCCACAAGGAGAGGGTGTGTGTGGCGTCATCTACAAGGGGGAGGTCTTGTGTTCAAGTCGCGAGAATCCCACCCCTTTTGGCTCTCATTTTGGACGGCATGGAGGAAGAGGTTGTGGGCAACTTGAACTCTACCATGGACTTGGTCAACATATTCAAACGGTGGATGGAGAGCAATTGTAGGAGGGAGACTTGGTCTTTGCCATTTGAATTAGTGGTGTGAGAGTAAATGGGGGGAGGTTGGCCGGTTTTGGTGAGAGTTTGGGAGAAAGAAAAGAGTGGCCGGTTGCTATTGTGGTGGTGTGCCGAATTTTCCCTTAGCAAGTGTGCATTTTATTTTTATTCTTTTCTCTTCTTTCGGTCAAAATCCTTGTTGGTAAGCCACTCTTCTTTGAGTCAAAAGCTAGCAAAAGCTCTTCACTTGCCATTAGCCTAGCCGAAACCATTTTGTCCTTCCCTCATGCTTGAAACCGAAACCCCAAAGTGCTTCCATCTTTGCCGAATTTGCTTGTTGCTTTCATCATTATTTTTTTTAGAAGCCGAATGTCCCTTCCATTTTTTCTTTCTTCTTCATTTTTATTAAACCGAAACCAGCCTTGTGTTTTCTCTACAACTTGTGCCGAAACTTTATTCTCAAAGGTGATCTTCCTCCATTCCTTTTTCTTCTAAACCAAAAGCACCACCCTTTTTTTTTCATCACCTTTTTACTTTCTTTCTTTTCTTAAACTTGTTAGCCGTTGCCACCATTTGTGTTACCCATTTCTCTCAAGCCGAAACTCATCCCCCAAAATCACCATCATCCATTCCTTTTTCTTTAAACCGAGAGCACCTCTCCATACCTTTAATCTATTTCCCTCTTCTCCAAAACCTGTTAGTCGAACTTTACTACAACTCTTGCTGTTTTCTTCTTCGTTTTCTTTTTAAAACCTTTCTTTTCTTGATCAAGGGTGTTAGCCGAACCTTTCTTGGTGTAGACCGAATATTAGGTGTTGATTGGGTGATTGTGTTCAATCGGTCTTGTAAAGGGTAAGTGCTAGGCCGAATGGCCATTTCCCTTTTCTCTAGTATTTTACCGATTTTTGGTATGATAAGGGCTGACTTTGGTATCGGTTAAAAGGTATTAACTCCTTGTAAGTAATCGTTTTTCAGTATAGGGTCCCTTGGGTTCGAAATCAAGCAAGGCGAGGCTTCTTACTCTGTTAAGCAATCGGTAAGTGAGGGTGAAATGATTACTCGTGGTTGATTTGTTTAGTTTCGATTATGAATATGGTTTCAAGGATTAACCACCTTCTTTCTAGGGGAAAGCCGATTGCTGAAAGAACCACTGTTGGATTCGGATTTGGTAGGAAACCAAATCCAGTTTAAGGTAAGGGTAAACCGGTGTACCCTTTGATTTATTTGGTTATGGCCGAATGATATGTGTGCTAACCCTTTGGTTGGTTGATTTTAGGAGCAAAGTTGTCAAGGTGGTCGAGGGTCTTAGACCGGTTCTTAGTATTAATACCTCCACTAATTCAGGTGTGTAAACTAACACACTTCTGTTTAGTAATATGATTGATAACCTGTGTGATGATTAATGACACAGTGATGATTGATGTGATACCCTAATGGGTATGATTCTGGACTCGGGTAAGTCAGTATTATTACTATGTGTTTACTGATGATCTATATGATACCATGGTTGTGGATATATGTGACATGGGGTATGAGATTAGACATATTAGCATGATATGCATGATTATATGATATGTATGATTACATGAGTGTGGTATGTTGATGGGTGATCTGAGTGGAGGGAGCGGTGATATTTTGTCTTGTGAGCACCGGTGTTTTGGTAACACACTTTGTGACTTTGGGTCACCAGAGGTTTGGCACCTCAGGAGGTTTGGTACCTCGGCGTCTCGTCCTCATGGTTAACACCACCGTGGGTTGGCCCCACTTGTGAGATATGGGATTGGCGCTTGGTGATTTGGTATCACACGATGGGTTGGCCCCATCAAGATTTGTGACTACGGTCACCGGTGCTTTGGTAGCACAATTGTGTCTTTGGGACACCAGAGGTTTGGCACCTCATTGCGACTTGTCCCGTGGTTTAACCACCGTGGGTTGGCCCTACATGAGATATGGGATCGCCTCGCTAGTGATTTGGTATCACACGATGGGTTGGCCCCATCCTTGGATTTGTGACTTGGTCACGGTGCTTTAGTAGCACAATTGTGTCTTTGGGACACCAGTGTTTTGGTAACACATTGTGACTATATGTCACCAGTGGTTTGGCACCACCAGTGGTTTGGTACCACACGGGGTAGAAAAGGCGATATGGATGGTTAGGATCGGGTTGCATTAATTATATTGCTTTGTATGATGTGTGTTAGCATGTTGTTCTTGGGGCGGGATTTACACTTTGAGTCACTCGACTCACCCTCTCCTTTGACTTTTCAGGTGACACTTAGACGCGGACATGGAGCCGGGATGGACTCGAGGTGCTCATGCCATACCGAAATAAAGATTTGCTCGGACTTTTAAGAAATTTGGTACTTAAGTTTTATTATCACTATTTGGTTTTGTTTGGGTTGTAAATGGCCTTTTTAAATTATGTTTTGTTTACGATTAAGTTGGATGTATAATATGCTTTAACAAACTACTGGAGTTAAAATGTGCTAAAACTTGGAAAGACAACGTTTTCAAAACTTCAAAAACGATGTTTTAAACTATACCATCGGGTATCATACTACAACTTAGAACAAATGAACTCGAATTGTTTTTCTAACTTAAATATGGTTTTCTACTAAGACAAGACACTTTAGTAATAACATGAAACAACTTAGACTTCAAACCGACATAAATTAGTTTTACCTACACTTCCGATAAATTTTCAAAGCTCTCTGGGCTTTCAAATACAACACAAATATTTAAGTCAAAACCTACTCAAGTTTTTCTTCAAATACAAAATTTTAGCAAAGTGTTTTCCTCAAACTTTTAAACTCAAACCTAAATCACCCAAAACCTTTTTCCCTGTAGCATACCAGATTCGGTCGTGGTGTATTGACCGGGTTTGGGGTGTTACATTTGTGGTATCAGAGCCAAGTTCAAAAGCTCGGCTGTGGGCCCGAGGCCCAAAATGTTTTAAAACTATAGTTTTCAAGCATTCTGTTTTAAAAAGTATGGTTTGAAAGGCATGGCACCGAGTCTCCGGCACCAGTCCGCCCAGGTAAGTACCCTGTACTATTGGTTGTGATATTAATTGATATGATTGAAAGGCTAGTGATAGTAAGATTACTTTAGAGACTGAAACTGATAGGACTCTGTGGACTCGCGAAAACAAAGCTTCCTTAAAAATTCATAAGACTTTGCTTTAAACACAGTGGAATAATGGTGATACATAAAATTCTCTAATTGAGACGAGATTTAGTCATGAGTACCGAGGTGGACGAGGTCGTGGGCGTGGTCGCAGTAGGATGATATTTACGAGCCCGTAGGGTTCAGGCGGGGTTCGAGAATGAGATATCGGTTCGCCACCGGTGGAGGTGGTGAGTTCGAGAATGCACCGGCGATGATCACGATGTCACGAGCGATCTTGCGGGTTTTAGAGAGGTAGCTGGAGCGGTGGAGGTGTAGGAGCTAGAAATCGTGCTGAGCGACTTGGGCAAATGGGGTGAATTCTTTCGGTGTCTCTGGTGTTGCTCCTAGCATCCGCTTGAAATCTTGGCTAGAAGCGACGAGCGGATCATGGACGATCTGGACCTAACGGTGAGGAAAATTAAAGGGATCGTATCACTTCTCGGGATGAGTCATACCGGTGGTGGCTCACGGTCCGTGACAATACTGCAATGGAAGATCGACATGGGACTATTTTGAGCGACTTATCGGAAGAAATGCGTTGAGCTAACTACATAAATGAGCGAGAAAAGCATTTACGAGGTTAGTTCGGGGAGCAAATCGTTTGAGTCTGGCGAGTTTACGAGGCGAGTCGGTATGCGCGGGTATGGTGGCTCTTGAGCATGAGAGGTGCGTTCGTTTGAGGATGGCTGCGAGACGAACTAAGGTTGATAATTGCGCCAGCCAGGGCGTGAATTTGCGGTTCGTTGAAAAGGCGAAGGTTGCCGAGGGCATTAAAGAGTCTGTGAGGCGAGTATGGATAGAAACCGTCACAAAAGGAGTTTTGGATCTTACGGGTCATCGGTGTAATGCAGAAGAGGCTAGACCGAGTGGGCGAATCGGTCGGGTAGGTTTGTTCTTTGCTAAGCGGGGACCGCCGCATTGTAACCGTTGTGGAAAGGCTCATTGGGGAGGATGTTGGGTGATGGTAGAGGTTGTTTTGAGTGTGGCTCATTGGACCACCGAGTGAGGATTGTCCGCGCAAGTTAGCTAGAATTGATCGAGAGAATCGGCCGTAATCAATCTGAAATAATGGACCGCCGCAGAGGGGCCGAGGTAATGGCGAGAGGAGGTATGATTACGGTGGGGCCGTGGAGCACCGGCAGGCGAGGTGCAGAAGTTCGAGGCGAATACTGGATTGGTATATGCCGCGAGGCGCCGAGAGGAGGGCGGACTTGACGACGTCATCAGGTACATTTTGATTTTGGTTCTCCTTATCTTGCTTTAATTGATGTGGGTTCTACGCACTCTTATGTTGCCGATGGTATAGTAGAGACAATGGATTTGGACTCGAGATATCCTCTAGGCGGATGACCGTAATAAGCCCTCTAGGTCACTCAGTAGTGGTAGATAAAGCTGTATAGAGGCGTACCTCTAGAACTCCAAGGGGTATCTTTTGAGGTCGATCGATGGAGCGCCATTTGGGGAGTTCGATCGATTTTGGGATGGGCCGGTGAGTAAGTACCGAGCAAAGTTGGATCTGTGACTAAGCGCATGGTTCTGAGCACACGGTGAGGTGATGAAGTGGTTACGATCGGTAATAGGAGAAACTATCATCCAATGTGGTATCCGCTCAAAGCCGAGAAAATGGTCGAAGGGTGCGAAGCATATATGGTGCATGTGTATGCCTTGGAGATTAAGGAGTCTCTTGTGGAGACGGTTGGACGATTAGGAATTTGTGGATGTGTTTCCGAGGAGCTTAGGGTTTGCCACGGATCGGGAGGTAGAATTGGAATAGATCATTACGGATCGCGCCAAGCCGGTATCCATTGCTCCGTCTGAGGATGGCACCTAAAGAATTAGTGGAGCTTAAGGCTCAAATCCGGAGTTATTGGACCGAGGTTTTATCGGGCCAAGTATTTTGCCTTGGGGAGCGCGGTACTCTTTGTAAAGAAGAAAGAGCGGTACTATGCGGATGTGCATAGACTACCGCTAACTAAATAAGTGACGATCAAAAACAAGTATCCACCGCCTCGGATAGATGACTTGTTTGATCGGTGAAGAAGCGTCGATTTTCTCGAAGATCGACCTAAGGTCCGGTATCACCGATTGAAGGTAAAAGAGACGGATATCTGTAAGACGGCATTTCATACTCGGTATGGGCATTTTGAGTTCTTGGTTATGCCGTTCGGGTTGACTAACGCACCGGCAGCTTTCATGGATCTAATGAATAGGGTGTTCCAACAGTATCTGGATCAGTTTGTGGTGGTTTTTATCGACGACATCTTGGTATACTCAAGGATCGAGGAGGAGCATGACGCTCATTTACGGGTGGTATTGCAGATTCTAAGGAGAAAGCTTACATTTCTATCGAAGTTCGAGAAATCGAGTTACGGCTCGGGAGGTGACATTTTGGGTCATGTAGTGTCAATTTGAGGGATTAGAGTGGACCCCGTAAGATAGAAGCGGTTTTGGATTGGAAGCCGCCTAAGTCGATGGCGGAGATCCGGAGTTTTACGGGCTTGGCGAGGATACTACTAGAAGATTTGTAGAGGTTTCTCGTTAATTGCGGCACCAATGACCAAATTATTGAGAAAGGGAGTTCCGTTTATTTGACCGAGAAGCAACAGGAGAGCTTCGACAAGTTGAAGAAGATTTTGGTGAAGCTCCGGTTACGATTCAACCCGAGGCGTTGACGGTAGGAAGTGTCGTTCACCTACTTGTTGGACGAGTTAAGTGAGCGTCGATTATTGGGACCGTAATTGGTGGTGAGGCCAAGATAAGGTTAAGTTGATCTGAGCTCGTTTGAAGGAAGCTTCGACGACCGGAAGTCCTATGCCGATCTTAAGCGGAGAGATATTGAGTTTGCTGTGGGAGATCGGGTTTTCCTGAAGGTCTCACCGTGGAAGAAAGTATTAAGGTTTGGGAAGAAAGGCAAGCTTAGTCCGAGGTTTATTGGGCCATATAAGGTATTAAGACGAGTGGGACCTGTTGCATATCAGCTCGAGTTGCCAGCTGAGTTAAGTCAGATTCACGACGTGTTCCACGTTTCGATGCTTCGTCGATATCGTTCCGATCCATCACATGTGGTAACAGTAGAGGAGATCGAAGTAAATCCAGATATGTCCATAGAGGAAGAGCCTGTACAGATTTTAGATCGGGATGTGAAGGTTCTACGCAGGAAGTCTGTGCCTCTGGTTAAGGTTCTTTGGCGGAATCATGGCGTGGAAGAAGCGACGTGGGAACCCGAGGATATGATGAGACAGCAATACCCACAACTCTTCTGACCAGGTAATTTCGAGGTCGAAATTATTTTAAGGGGTAGAAGCGTAATATCCGGGTTAGGGGTTAATTTATTCGCAATTGTTGCATGTTTATTTCTTGCTATGATCTTTGTTTGGGTGTTTTCGGGGCTTAGCTGTAGGCTAGGAGTGTGCCTGAGTAGGTGGATAAGTTTTTATTTTTGGGCTTTAGGGTATAGGAGCTGAAGGAGATGGGGTTTTTAATTAAATTGAGTGAATCTAAAGCACAAATAAGGAGCTAGCAAAGTGGCAAGCATGCGCCACAAGGAGAGGGTGTGTGTGGCGTCATCTACAAGGGGGAGGTCTTGTGTTCAAGTCGCGAGAATCCCACCCCTTTTGGCTCTCATTTTGGATGGCATGGAGGAAGAGGTTGTGGGCAACTTGAACTCTACCATGGACTTGGTCAACATATTCAAACGGTGGATGGAGAGCAATTGTAGGAGGGAGACTTGGTCTTTGCCATTTGAATTAGTGGTGTGAGAGTAAATGGGGGGAGGTTGGCCGGTTTTGGTGAGAGTTTGGGAGAAAGAAAAGAGTGGCCGGTTGCTATTGTGGTGGTGTGCCGAATTTTCCCTTAGCAAGTGTGCATTTTATTTTTATTCTTTTTCTCTTCTTTCGGTCAAAAATCCTTGTTGGTAAGCCACTCTTCTTTGAGTCAAAAGCTAGCAAAAGCTCTTCACTTGCCATTAGCCTAGCCGAAACCATTTTTGTCCTTCCCCTCATGCTTGAAACCGAAACCCCAAAGTGCTTCCATCTTTGCCGAATTTGCTTGTTGCTTTCATCATTATTTTTTTTTAGAAGCCGAATGTCCCTTCCATTTTTTCTTTCTTCTTCATTTTTATTAAACCGAAACCAGCCTTGTGTTTTCTCTACAACTTGTGCCGAAACTTTATTCTCAAAGGTGATCTTCCTCCATTCCTTTTTCTTCTAAACCGAAAGCACCACCCTTTTTTTTTCATCACCTTTTTACTTTCTTTCTTTTCTTAAACTTGTTAGCCGTTGCCACCATTTGTGTTACCCATTTCTCTCAAGCCGAAACTCATCCCCCAAAATCACCATTATCCATTCCTTTTTCTTTAAACCGAGAGCACCTCTCCATACCTTTAATCTATTTCCTCTTCTCCAAAACACGTTAGTCGAACTTTACTACAACTCTTCTTTGTTTTCTTCTTCGTTTTCTTTTAAAACCTTTCTTTTCTTGATCAAGGGTGTTAGCCAGAACCTTTCTTGGTGTAGACCGAATATTAGGTGTTGATTGGGTGATTGTGTTCAATCGGTCTTGTAAAGGGTAAGTGCTAGGCCGAATGGCCATTTCCCTTTTCTCTAGTATTTTACCGATTTTTGGTATGATAAGGGCTGACTTTGGTATCGGTTAAAAGGTATTAACTCCTTGTAAGTAACTGTTTTTCGTATAGGGTCCCTTGGGTTCGAAATCAAGCAAGGCGAGGCTTCTTACTCTGTTAAGCAATCGGTAAGTGAGGGTGAAATGATTACTCGTGGTTGATTTGTTTAGTTTCGATTATGAATATGGTTTCAAGGATTAACCACCTTCTTTCTAGGGGAAAGCCGATTGCTGAAAGAACCACTGTTGGATTCGGATTTGGTAGGAAACCAAATCCAGTTTAAGGTAAGGGTAAACCGGTGTACCCTTTGATTTATTTGGTTATGGCTGAATGATGTGTGTGCTAACCCTTTGGTTGGTTGATTTTAGGAGCAAAGTTGTCAAGGTGGTCGAGGGTCTTAGACCGGTTCTTAGTATTAATACCTCCACTAATTCAGGTGTGTAAACTAACACACTTCTGTTTAGTAATATGATTGATAACCTGTGTGATGATTAATGACACAGTGATGATTGATGTGATACCCTAATGGGTATGATTCTGGACTCGGGTAAGTCAGTATTATTACTATGTGTTTATTGATGATCTATATGATACCATGGTTGTGGATATATGTGACATGGGGTATGAGATTAGACATATTAGCATGATATGCATGATTATATGATATGTATGATTACATGAGTGTGGTATGTTGATGGGTGATCTGAGTGGAGGAGCGGTGATATTTTGTCTTGTGAGCACCGGTGTTTTAGTAACACACTTTGTGACTTTGGGTCACCGGAGGTTTGGCACCTCGGAGGTTTGGTACCTCGGCGTCTCGTCCCTCGTGGTTAACACCACCGTGGGTTGGCCCCACTTGTGAGATATGGGATTGACGCCGGTGATTTGGTATCACACGATGGGTTGGCCCCATCATGATTTGTGACTACGGTCACCGGTGCTTTAGTAGCACAATTGTGTCTTTGGGACACGGAGGTTTGGCACCTCATTGCGACTTGTCCACGTGGTTTAACCACCGTGGGTTGGCCCTACATGAGATATGGGATCGTCGCTAGTGATTTGGTATCACACGATGGGTTGGCCCCATCCTTGGATTTGTGACTTGGTCACCGGTGCTTTAGTAGCACAATTGTGTCTTTGGGACACCGGTGTTTTGGTAACACATTGTGACTATATGTCACCGGTGGTTTGGCACCACCGGTGGTTTGGTACCACACGGGTAGAAAAGGCGATATGGATGGTTAGGATCGGGTTGCATTAATTATATTGCTTTGTATGATGTGTGTTAGCATGTTGTTCTTTGGAGGCGGGATTTACACTTTGAGTCACTCGACTCACCCTCTCCTTTGACTTTTCGGTGACACTTAGACGCGGACATGGAGCCGGATGGACTCGAGGTGCTCATGCCATACCGAAATAAAGATTTGCTCGGACTTTTAAGAAATTTGGTACTTAAGTTTTATTATCACTATTTGGTTTTGTTTGGGTTGTAAATGGCCTTTTTAAATTATGTTTTGTTTACGATTAAGTTGGATGTATAATATGCTTTAACAAACTCTGGAGTTAAAATGTGCTAAAACTTGGAAAGACAACGTTTTCAAAACTTCAAAAACGATGTTTTAAACTATACCATCAGGTATCATACTACAACTTAGAACAAATGAACTCGAATTGTTTTTCTAACTTAAATATGGTTTTCTACTAAGACAAGACACTTTAGTAATAACATGAAACAACTTAGACTTCAAACCGACATAAATTAGTTTTACCTACACTTCCGATAAATTTTCAAAGCTCTCTGGGCTTTCAAATACAACACAAATATTTAAGTCAAAACCTACTCAAGTTTTTCTTCAAATACAAAATTTTAGCAAAGTGTTTTCCTCAAACTTTTAAACTCAAACCTAAATCACCCAAAACCTTTTTCCCTGTAGCATACCAGATTCGGTCGTGGTGTATTGACCGGGTTTGGGGTGTTACACGTGTAATAGGTTTGGTGGACCTTATAGTGTACCTTGTGAACTTGCCCATGTAGCCATAGGGAGCTGAACATGTGTTTCCCAATGGAACCAATCACATTGTGAACCTAGTCTAGTTTGCGAACCCTAACTCGACGAACTTTGGAAAGGGATAGCTCCACTAATACTATGTGATGGCCATGTGGAGATTTAGGGTAATTGATGCTAGTCACCTTAATATGTCTCATCTTAGGACATCAGGCCACTGTCATTGCCTAAGGTATCAAATCAAACATCCACATTAACGATCTTAGGATACATAGCTAAGTGTGTCCCTCCACTATAAAAGGGTCATGCAAACAACTCATGTAGGACTTCTTCTTCTTCTTCTCTTGAATCTTTAGACTCTCTCCTAGAAAAATAGAAATCTCTTCCCAACTTTCATCCTCCTCCCGCTTATCCTACCTTCATTTTCTTCCCTTGTTTACCTTATTGGTAAACAATTGGTGTGGAGAGTGTAGACTGACATGGCACGTCCAGGTAGTAACGGTCCTCTTAGTATTGAGTTTGATCCTGCCAATGATCAAGATACATACCTCATTGGCCATAACACTATAGAAAATATGGAGCAGACTAGGAAATCAAACCAGGATCCATTACATGTTGTTTCGCAATATTCCCCTAAAAACCAAACTAACCCGTAAAATAAAAAATTCAAAACCAACAAAACTCTTGCCAATAAAATCCATACCACCAGCTTTACCAATGTCCCTCAATGGTATTATAACCTCTAAAACCAGCACCATGCCAGAGCATCACTGACGAATCAAGGGTATCAACACCATCAATTCGGGAATCAGTAGTATCTAAACATGCAAGAGAGAATAAGAGTTATGGAGGAGCAAATGTCCTCCCAGAAAAAGTGATACAAAGAGCAACAGAAGTTTATCCAGGAGTAGATGGATAGGCAAAAACAAAAGGATGAAAGAAATGAAATAAACGAAAAGCTCATTAAGGTGCTCAGAGAAATACGATGAGCTAGGAGCAAAATATCAGGCGTAGAAGGGAAGAATCCATCCATTCTAGGCATGATCAATAGCATGCAGGCCAAGGTAAAGAAAATTTAGTAGATGGGGGAGTCGATATGGATGATAGAGATGATAGCTATGATGGGGACTATGATGATAGTTATAGTCATTCTAGTCAAAATATTTTAGAGCAAAATGTAACACTTCGAAATTTGTTATAGTATGAAAATAATAGAAAGTAAAGATTTTGTCCTCCATATAGTAAAATAAAAAAATAAGAAAAAATTAGGTGACAAAAAGAAGGCAGTTAAGTGATGATAAATAAATTTTAATAAAGAGGAATATTGTGATATATTAATTTAGAGTGATGGTTAGATCGTAAATGTGATAAAAGTTCTATGGCCCAAGTATAAATACAAGAAAAGTTGAAGGATCAATAGTGTAAATATTTTAAGGGTGGAAAGATCTAGAAAATAGGAAAATGGATTAATTAGGATCAAATTGGATTAATGGGAAAGAATGAGGGACTAGAGGTAAATATATACAAAAAAGGAAATAGGACACATGGGTGGTATTATAGAAATAGTGGAAAGGTAAAATGATGAATTATTGAAAAGATATTTATGAGTAATGGTATAATTGTAATTAAATGGAATAAAAAGGTAAAATGGTAAATAGCCTAAATAAATATTTTGGATAGATAATTTGATGGAAAAGTGTAGAAGGATGGAGAAAATAAATATGAAAGGGCAATAAAAAGCCATCAGTCCTTTCATGTTCACCTTAGCTACCATTCTTCATCATTTTCCAACATTTGTTTTCCTTTCAAATAAGTCTCTTTACTAAATACAAGTTAAATAAGCTAGTTTCTTCCAAATTTGTTTAAGATTAATGTGTGAAAACAATAGAGAAGAGTAGTAGCCACATTAATTTTATAAGAAAAGCATTCATGAAAGCTTTGAAGGAGAGAAAATTAAGCTAAGGTTTCATTTCAAGAGGTTAAGAGAGAAATTGAGAAAAGAAATCAAGTAGTTGGAGAAGAGAAAAACAAGTGAATTTGATAGAAAAGAAGTAAGTACCCATGAACTTCTTTATTATTTAAGGATTAAAATGTGAATTTGGTAGAATATGTAGTAAGTAAAATAAAGTATGGAAAATTTAACATATGAAGTGAGAAATTATTATAAAAATAATAATGGAGGTACTATAAAATGATAAAAAATATTTAAAATATTAAATATGTGGAATTATGATAACAAGGATTAAGTTGTAAAATTTGAGAATTTGTGTGATAAAAAATAAAAAAAAGTGAAATGCATAGAAATATGCTATGTGAAATGACATAATTAAATAGATTATGTTCTTAAAATGTTACAAGGAAGAAAAATTGATTAGATATGATTAATTAACGAATATTTAATTTTTATGACAAAATGGACTAGATTTGTAACACCCCAAACTCGGCCTAGACGTTAAGGCCGAATCTGGCGATGTCACATTGAAGTGTTTTTTGAAAACATAGTTTCATTGGAAAACCCATTCTATTATTAAATATCGTTTATGATCTTAACGGACATTTAAGGGTATCCGGTTCATTTAAAACTCAAGTTGTTTTGAGCAAAATATTAATCATATTGGTTTGTTACTATACTTTAAAACAGTGTTTGATGCGGAAGTTTTTATAGTATGTTACGAAAACGTGGTGTTTTGAAAAGCATTTATCTTTTGAAAATCCGCGTCCTACTACTCTCAGATGTGAGTTAAAATGAGTAAAATCCCCAAATCATAAGTTAAAATTTAAAGAGGCCTTATTACATAATAAGTACCCAAATTAAATTTATTGGAAATAAAACTCAAATATAAAAGCAGGTGCGGTTGTGTGGCCACCTCCGAATCCTCAAGACCGATTTGCCTAAGGCTGGGATTACTGTCTTGATAATGAGGCGTGAGTTTACGTGTGTAACCCTATATAAGAAAAATAGCCAATCAGGCCGTAGGCAAGTACAGTCTGGGCCTAAGCCCAAATTAATAACAGTTCAGTCCAGTTGGGCCTTAGCCCATTACAGTGTCAGTATCAATGTGGGCCTTAGCCCATTTCAGTGACAGTAACAGTTCAGGCATGCAATCAGAAATCTTACCCAACCAGCCTCTACACTCCACTTAGTCCAGCCCAACACTCCATGTGGGGATAAAATCACCCACCCATCCCTACACTCCAAAAATTAGCACTGGTTGCGGCACTAAATAGTATTTGCAGCAGGGCTGCCAGTATAGTACGCTTCCCCCAATCATAATAATCCCATCCCCATGCAACATATCACACATGTATGAAACACATCACACATGTATGCAACATATATTGTGGCATGCTTATATACAGTTACACATAACATAAGGCATATAGTCATTTCATATCATAGGGGTATAATAGTCATTTATATCTTAGGGGCATAACAATCATTTATATCTTAGGGTTATAATAGTCATTTTATCAGTTTGGGGTCTAGGTGTACTTATCGACCCATCAGTAGGTCCATAGTCGTCTCGGGCGACCCGTGCAACCTTAACAGTCAAACAGTGCAAATGGGCCCAAGGCCCATAATGCGGGCCCATGTGTGCTCACACGCTCGTGTGGCCCACAAGCCCAGAATTGGTCTCAGCCATGTAAATTACATAGCTCGGCCCAATATTCTCCACACGTTCATGTAGTTTTCCAGTGTGGGGCCCATAAGCCCGTTGAGCCCTCATGGCCCATTTGGCCCAACAAGGCCGAAAACGGCCTAAGACCATGAAATCGCTCATGGTGGCCTCAATAGTCTAACGCCCACCTTTTACGAGTTCAGATTACCACACGAGTGAGCGCACGCTCGTGTAGCGTCAATTGTCATATTTTTCCAGTGTTTGCTGATTTAGGATTTGTGCAGTGATTACACACCTTGATTCGATTCATCACGAACAGTCGCTCAAGCACTCACCAACCTACATTTGGTCAATCAAACACCACCATCAATCCTACTTTACGATTAAAAAGAAACCCAAAACCAGCAATCCATTCATAGAATAGAGTAGCATTACCTTCAATTGAACCACTGTGATCCCCACGAATCTTAGTCTCTAGCGATTGATTAGGAGTTCCCTGAATCCTTCCTTAACTGCCATACAATTGCTATCAGTTACCACTTAAGGCAGAAGAAGAAAGGGAATAATGATTCATCTATAGCACTTACCAAAAGAGAGCAAGAGAACCGTATAGTGGAAGTATTTGGCACTAGCACAGCCCCTCACCCTCGATTTATAGCTGTCAAAAATAGTAAAACAAAACCCCACTTTAGTAACTCAAAAGTTGAAACTTCAAGTGCCATACTCACTTACCGAAAAAGTGCAGTAAATCGCTAAACAAGATGGAGGCTCAGAACATTTGAGAGAAGAAAGGAGAAAAGTCAATCGATAGATGAAGAGGAATGGTTTCGACAGTGATCAGAATTAGGAAATCGGTAGCATAAAAATTGAGGGAGAGGAAGAAGAGAAACGGCTTAAGGGAGAAGAGTTTCGACAGAGGGAAAGGAAAAAGATGAAAAAGTGGAGAAGAGGTTTCGGCAGAGGGAAAAACACATACAATGTAACAGCCCAATTTAGGGGCTATTCAGAATAGTGATCTCGGGATCACTAATCTGAGATTTGAGAAATTTATTTTCATGTTATATTATGAGTCAGAGCATGATAGTATATGTGGATGAAAATTTTGGTGCTTTAATTTTAACGATTTCATGATTAATCGCAAAAAAAAAAAAAGAACAAAATCGCATAAAGTGTAAAAGTTCCATTCTATAAGCTAAACGTACCAAATAGCCATAGATTAACAATTGGAGGTCTTTAAAAGACAATTAAACCCTCAATATTTGCTTGGTCGGCCATAGACTAGCATAGGAGCCAAATTTGTCAATGTTGGTCAAACTTGGTGATAGTAGGTAGACTAATTTGACTTGTATTAATAAAATAAGGAGAGAAAAGATATCATTTTTTTTTCTCTTTCACTCTTCCACCAAAAATTTGCAGCAAATAAAGGGTAGAAAGCTTCAAAATTTTAGCACACTCATCGCTTCACAAGTATGTGTTCTAGTGATCTTTTCTTGAAAATAGTTGTACTTTTGGGACCCCTAAAACTTAAGCTTTCAAATGATGGGACTATTGTGCAATATGGTAAAAAGTTTAGAGTTTTGCCATGAGAGCTATCTTAGTTATTTGCTGCATTTTTATGGAAGAAATTGGGTCATAGTTGTTAGATGAACAACCTTTGTGAAAGGTGTTGTCTTGAAAACACCTAATTGGACCTTGATGAAAAGCTTACAAATTTGTAGTAATTATGTGAAATTTTGAGTTTTGATGATAGCTATAAGAGTATTAAATGTTCACTTAGGCTTGTTGAAGGAAGAAATGTGATTAGAATTAATTTCTGGGCCTAGGGGCAAAATGGTCATTTTGCCAAAGTCTAGAGGCAAAATAGTAATTTTGCCTAAACATGATTATTGAAATGCTTTCATTAATGTGGTGGTTTCTATTATAGAGCAAGAAGAACTGAGAATCTACCTCGATCGAGGAAAGAACAAAGTTTTGGACTAAACCGGCGAGTTAGCTCATTTTGAAATCGAGGTAAGTTTGTATGTGATTAATGCAACATTTATGTTAGCATAATTGAGAATGCTTTGTATCATATTGATGCATGATGCTTTACTAAATTAAGTACTTAATGTTGAATGAGATGTTGAGGTTCTAGTGGACTATATTGAATATGAAATTTCTGTCGTCGAGATATGAAATAAATAAGGTCCCGTATAAGACCATGTCCGAGACATGGCCTCGACATCGAGTTAAGATCCCGTGTAAGACCATATCCGGGATATGGCTTTGATAATGAATATAAGAATCGTATAAGACCGTATTCGGGATATGGCATTGGCATTTAGAAGCAACTCCATATAAGACCACCTCTGGGATGTGGCATTGGCTTTGTACCCACTTGAATGACGATGAAAATGCGTCTTTGACTATCCCTAGTGATTGATGGGATAAGTAAATGAGTTTAGAAATAAAAATGAGAATTGTACTAAAGTCATGTGAACGAATCAAGAAGAAACGATCACGGTGTGTAACACGGTATGTGATAAATAAAGGCAATTGTAAGTAAGTATAACAAGGAGACTATGACTTGGGTATGGTTAGTTAATGCCATGGATTATTTCCATGCAAACTTACTAAGCTTCATGCTTACCCCTTTCATTGCCCTTCTTCCTTGTAGTATTGCCAAGATAACTCGAGGATCATGGACGTAGGAGTTCGGAAATCACACTATTGACATCACTTTCATATAACAATTTAGACTTATTTTGAGTATGGCATGTATAGGACTTGAGTATTTTGTTAAGTTGTAATTGTTAGTCAAAGTGTTGGCTATGTAAGTTATAAAAGTCATTTTTGTAAATGGCCTTATAAGTTAGGCAAATACTTGGCAAGTTCTATTGCCTAATGAAGATGAATTTCATGAAATATATGTTGTAACACCCCTTACCCGTAATTCCTGCCAAAGCCGGGCCCGAGGCATTACTATATTAAAACCACATGGTCGCCACTTAGGCTCATCGTGACTACTCTCTTAAATCACTTCAACAATCTCATTCTCTACTTATGAGGCTTCACTCAAACTCACAAGGGCTCTCGAGGCCTTATCGAAAACTTCTACGATTTTAAAATTTCTCCACCTAAACAGAGACTACACGCCCGTGTAAGGTGAGACACGCCCGTAGAGGTCACCCACGCCCATGCCCTCAACCCGTGCATGAAAACCCAAGCATACATCTAATTCCCTACGGCTAGGGCACATGCCCTTGCTCACCACCTGTGGTGAACACTGACTACCTTACATGGCCTAGAGTCTAGACACATGCCCGTGTGGCTAGCCCATGGCCTATACTATTTGAAACTGTCAAAGAGACACGGCTAAGGCACACGCCCGAGGCCTGACCATGTGCCACACATGGCCTAGACACATGCCCATGTGTCTATCCACATGAACAAGAACAAAGCTATGTGCTAAGCTCTTCTCATCGCTCAAGTACATACAATATATACTCATTCAAATCATCCATAAACAATTCATATTAAAACATAATCTCACATGGTTATCTACATCTTTTCATATAATAAGATAGCTAATAACCATGGCATTATACAAAATAGATTATCCATCTAAAGGCCAACACATCTTAGCCATTACAACAAAATTCACTAACTTGTCTAGCCCTGATACATGCCATATACAAAACATTAAGTCTAATGTACCGAAGTGTGTTGATAGTATGGACGATCTTCCGTTTGATCCACGTATTTCGAATCAACCCTTTTTCTCTATAATACAAGGGAAAAGAAAGGGAGTAAGCTTTGAGCTTAGTAAGTTTACACATAACAATTTAAGCATACTAGTATAAGCTAAACAACAATTAACATTGTACTATCAAATAAATTCACATTACAACTATGCTTATTCTTTCTATTCCTTACCACATTTCCAACACATCATGAGTCGCATACTCATAATTATTGACATGCACCCCTAAATTCAATATCACATTTACTCATAATACATCACATTATTATTTCTCAATAATACATCCACACAGCTAAACCACACCGTTAAATTCTCGATGGTTTTGCACTTAGCCCACCACAATCAAATTATAGGGTAGTATCGCACTTAGCCTACCAACATAGTAATCATAGTGGTTCCACACTTAGCCACTAGATAATATACTTAATGTTAGAATCACACATAGCCCATCTTATTATCGTTAAGTATTAGGGTGGTATCGCACTTAGCCCACCATCAAGTATTATCACTACACATTCACTTGTCTATTTTACAATTCATTCATCCATTCACTTGAACCACATTGGTTCTCAATCATTCTCAGCCATGCTATACACTAACTAGCACTAACAAATTGTAAGTATGAATGCATTATTTACGTATAAACTTACCTCGACACTCAAAAGTATAAAGATGTGCAATTTAGTCCACCACATTGCTCTTGCCTCGATTTTGATCCGGGCTTCGTCTTTCTTGATATATAATGAATAAATCAACGTATTCAATACACACTTTGACTAAATTGGCCCTTATCTCTTAAAGTGATTTTCTTTCAACTTTATAGCCTTTCATGCATAGCCGAACAATTTACTCAACTAAAGCAATCACCAATTCTCACTAAATCACACGTGTGTGGCCAATCTCAAGACTTTCACAAACTAGTCCCTACATGCATTTTTTTATGAAATTCACTTAGCAAAAGATGTTTCTACTACATCAAGCTTTCATATTCTTCGATAAAACATCAAAATACATGCATGTCATACATGGGTATATTTTTGAACATCCATCTTAGCTCAACATATCGCTAAAAATAGCTTACTCATGCTACTAGGACTTCAAAAATACGAAGAATATCAAAAACGGAGCTAGAATACACTTACTAGCTAGCTTGAAAAGTTGAAGTGCCCTAACAATGGCTTCTCTCAATTTTCGGTAGCTTGGAGAAGAAGATGGATGAAATTCTATCATCTTTACCCATTTTAATCATTTAATTGTAAAATGACCAAAATGCCCTTTTTGTCAAACTTTCAAATTTTAACCCATTCATGCCCAATTTTGTCCAAAAATTAGAATTTGGGAAAATTACTATTTAAGGACCTCTAATTGATAATTAAAAACTATTTCACACAAATAGCTTCTAGAATCTTACATTTGCAACTTTTGCAATTTAGTCATTTTGGAAAATTCAACCGCAATTTAATAAAATTGCTACATGAAACTTTCACACTAACATGCAAACATTGCATAAACCTTAAAAACTCATATATATACCTCGAATTTGTGGCCTCGGACCACTATTCCAACTTGGCCCTAAATCCAGATGTTACAACTCTCCCCCCTTTACAGATTTTTGCCCCCCAAAATTTTACCAGTAAAGAGGTTTGGATGTTGCTCTCTCATAGCTTTTTCCGTCTCCCATGTAGCCTTTTCCGCACCGTGTTTTTGCCATAACATTTTCACAAGTCCTATGTTCTTATTCCTCAACTGTTTCACTTCTCGAGCCAAGATCTTAATCGGCTCCTCTTCATAGACATATCTGGTCTTATTTCAATTTTCGTTGAAGGAATCACATGCGAAGGATCGGAGCGATATCGTCGTAACATCGACACATGGAAAACATTATGAATCTTTTCTAATTCCACCAGCAAGGCCAAACGGTAAGCTACTGGTCCAATTCTGTCGGTAATTTCATATGGCCCTATGAATCTTGGGCTCAATCTCCCTTTTCGTCCAAATCTCATGATCTTATTCCATGGGGATACTTTCAAAAACACTTTGTCACCCACATCAAACTCAATTCCTTTTCTTTTCAAATCTGCATACGACTTCTGTCGGTCTGAATCAACTCTCAGACCATCATAGATCACTTTCACTTTCTTTTCAGTTTCTCTCACAAGATCGACCCCATGGATTCGCTTCTCACCAAGCTCAGTCCAATACAAAGGAGTCAGACACTTACGACCATACAAGGCCTCATATGGAGCCATCCGTATACTCTACTGATAACTGTTATTGTAAGCAAATTCAACCAAAGGTAGATATCTTTCCCAACTACCGTCGAATTCTAACACACAGCATTGAAGCGTGTCTTCAAGAACCTGAATTACTCTTTCAGACTAATCCTCAGTTTGCGGATGGAATGCAGTACTAAAATTTAGCCTCGTAACCATGGCTTCTTTTAACTTCTTCCAGAGCCTCGAAGTAAACCTCGGATCACTATCCGATATTATAGACACGGGCACACCATGTAATCTCACTATTTCTGTCACACACAACTCAGCTAACTTATCCAGTGAATAATCAACACGTACTGGAATAAAGTGAGCTGAATTTGTCAACCTATCCATAACAACCCACACAATATCTTTCCTTTTTGGAGTCATCGGCAACCCCGTCACAAAATCCATGGTAACCTGATCCCATTTCCATTCGGGAACCATCACTGGCTGAAGCAATCCTGAAGGCACTTGATGCTCAGCTTTCACCTGCTGGCATATCAGACATTTTGCCAGAAACTCTGAAATGTCTTTTTTCATACCCGACCACCAATAAAACCTTTTCAAATCGTTGTACATTTTTGCACTGCCCGGGTGCACTGACAAATAACCACTATGCGCCTGATGCAAAAATTTTTGGATTAACTCTTCATCTCTTGGTACACAAATTCTGTCATGGTACATCAAACAATTATCCGAACCCACTCAGAAACCAGAATCACTTCCCAATCCACACTTAACTCTCTTAGCTTGTATCTCACTATCATTTCTCTAAGCCTCACTGATCTGTTGGACGAATAGTGGTCTAGCTCTCAACTCGGCCAAAATAGTCCCATCATCAGATAATGCCAAACTCGTGTTCATAACTCTTAGAGCACACAATGATTTCCTACTCAGGGCATTTGTAACCACATTCGCTTTTCCCGGGTGGTAACCAATGACTAACTCATAGTCTTTCAATAACTCAAGCCACCACCTCTATCATAAAGTCAGATCCTTTTGATCCATCAAATATTTTAAACTCTTGTGGTCCATAAAGATTCGTAACTTTTCGCCATACAAGTAATGTCGCCAAATCTTTAACGCGAAAACAATTGCAGCCAACTCTAAATTGTGAGTTAGATAATTCTTCTTGTGCGATTTTAATTGCCTCGAGGCGTAAGCGACTACCTTACCCTCTTGCATCAAAAAGCAACCGAGACCATTAAATGATGCATCACTGTAAACCACGAACTCTTTTCCCGATTCTGGTTGAACCAAAACCGGTGCCTCAGTCAACAATGTCTTCAACCTCTTGAAACTCTGTTGACAAATCTCATACCAATCAAACATTATATCCTTATGTAGCAGTTTCATCATCGGGGTAGCAATCATAGAAAATCCCTTTACAAAACATCGGTAGTACCCTACTAGTCCCAAAAAGCTTCTGACTTCCGACATGTTCCTCGACGATTTCCAATCCACAATAGCTGAAATCTTTCTTGGATTAACTCAAATACCATCACCTGACACAATGTGCCCTAGGAATCTGACCTCTCGGAGCCAAAACTCACTCTTGCTAAACTTAGTAAACAACTGCTTATCTCTCAAAGTTCACAAGACAATTCTCAAATGTTCTTCATGATCGTTCTCATTCTGAGAATAGATCAATATGTCATCAATAAAGACAGCCACAAACTTGTCCACATACGGTCTAAAGACACAGTTCATTAGATCCATAAAAATTGCAGGTGCATTCGTTAAACCAAACGGCATGACCAGAAACTCGTAATGGCCATACCTTGTTCGAAATGCAGTTTTCAACACATCATGCTCTCTCACTCTTAGCTGATAATAACCAGACCTTAGATCTATCTTGGAGAACACTGAAGCTCTCTTTAGTTGATCAAAAAGATCATCAATCCTTGGTAAAGGATACTTATTCTTCACCGTCACCTTGTTGAGTTGTCTGCAATCTATGCACAATCTCATCGACGCATCTTTCTTCTTCACGAATAATATCGGAGCACCACACAGTGAGTAGCTCGGTCTCATAAAACCTTTATCTGTCAACTCTTGCAACTGAACCTTCAGTCCTTTCAACTCTACAAGTGCCATCCTCTACGGAGCAATTGAAATAGGTGCCGTTCCCAGAATTAACTCAATCCCAAACTCGATCTCTCTCATTGAAGGTAATCCGGGTAACTCTTCCTGAAATTCATCTAGATACTCACAAACCATCGGCACTGATTCAATCTTCACTTCAGACTCTTGAGTAGTCAATACAAACGCGAGATAGGACTCGCATCCCTTTCTCAAGCATTTCTCAGCCACTAAGGAAGAAATCATCACTGGTAGACTATCTGATCTACCTAATTCAACCCGAATAACATCTCCACCCTCACATTTTAGCTCGATAAACTTGCTACCACAGTTCACTAAGACACTATGTGTAGTTAACCAATCCATGCCAAGGATTAAATCAAACTCATCAAACGGCAACAACATCAGGTTTACCAGAAAACAATTACTCCCAATCATCAAAGGACAATTCTTACACACATTGTCCACTAACACATGCCTACCTAACGGGTTTGACACCTTAACCACAATGTCCGTAGACTCAACGGTCATACTCAAACTAGATGCCAGTCTCATACAAATATAAGAATGGGTAGACCCTGGGTTAATTAAAGCAATAACAAAGGTGTCATAGAAAGAAAAAGTACCTGTTATCACATCTAGGAAGGATGCCTCTTCGTGAGCGCGAATGGCATACGTCCTTACAGGTGCCCGACGCTTCGGTCTTATAGCAGAATCTCGAGACACACCTCTACCACTAGTTTCCCCTATCGGGTTCTTTGGTGGCCTACCCCTCGTAGCTACATTGCTAGATCTTATCTCTTGCTTCTCTTCCTTGTCATCCCTTTTGGGGCAATTTCGAATAAAATGGTTGGGAGAACCACACTTATAACAGTTTCGACTGTTACCCCAAAACTCTCCAGTGTGATATCTACCACAACTTGGACACTCTGGTTTGTTCTTCGAATTTCCCACACTTTCCATAGATGTAGCTTGGACTCTTGAACCCGAACGAGTGTTGCCTTGATCTCGAGGTGAATATCCCACTGATGTAGTAGTCCGAGGATTCACCTCCTTGGATCTTTTCGATTGAGCTTGGTGTGATTTGCGCATAGGTCATTTTCTCGCATCTCAGACCTCATTCACCGCTCTCGTCTTTTCCTTACTCAGTTTTTCGGCCTTACTTGCCCTATCAACTAACACTACGAACTCTTTCAATTCCAAAATACCAACCAGGAATTTGATATCCTCATTCGGTCCATCTTCGAACCTTTTACATAAAACGGTCTCTGTTGACTTACATTCTTGAGCGTGTTTCCTAAGCCTAACAAACTCGCGCTCATATTCTGCTACTGACATTATTCCTTGCTTTAACTCAAGGAATTCCTTCCTTTTCCGGTCAATGAATCATTGGCTAATATACTTTTTTCGGAACTCTTTTAGAATGAAATCCCACATCACCCGCTCTCTCGGGACCACTGACGTCAATGTTTTCCACCATGGTATGCCGAGTCCCTCAGCAAAGATATGGCACACGTTAAGCTCTCTTCGGGTGTACATGAAAGTTCATCGAAGACCCTCATTGAGTTCTCTAGCCAGAACTCTGCCCTATCAGGTCATCATCTACCTTAGCTCTAAACTCTTGAGCCCCGTGTTTCCTAATCTTATCCATTGGGGACTTTGTTACTCTCACTACTTCTATACCTTGAGGAGCCACTGGAACTGGCTGAGGTATAGGAGGAGGTGGAGGAGGTTGAGCATTAGGGTTTGCTCGAAAATACTCCGAGTACCAATTACTCATCATCTAGAGAAAGGCTTCCCCAGCCTCGTCTCTTTAACCCTTATTCTCGGGTTCACTCTACACAGGCGAGGTCCCTTGCGTGAGAGCCGACACATTACTGGCGACGTCATCAGCAGCCGATTGATCGGGATCTATAAACTATATAAAAACAAGTTTAAAATCATCAAGAGCCACCACACTATCATTATACACTTATGGCATGTATAGCTAGACTCTTACAACCGCTACGATAGTCCTAGAACTGACTAAACCATAGCTTTGATACCACTAAATGTAACACCCCGTACCCATAATTCCTACCAGAACCGGGCCTGATGCATTACTATATTAAGACCACATGGTCGCCACTTAGGCTCATTGTGACTACTCTGTTAAGTCACCTCAACAACCTCATTCTTTACTTACGAAGCATCACTCAAACTCATGAGGGCTCTCAAGGCCTTATCGAAAACTTCAATGATTTTAAAATTTCTCCACCTAAACAAGGACTACACGCCTGTGTAAGGTGAGACACACCCGTGGAGGTCACCCATACCCATGCCCTCAACCCGTGCATGAAAACCCAAGCATACTACCAATGCCCCATGGCTAGGGCACAAGCTCGTGCTCACCACCCGTGGTGAACACTGACTACCTTACATGGCCTAGAGTCTAGACACATGCCCATGTGGCTAGCCCGTGGCCTATACTACTTGAAACTGTCAAAGAGACACGGCCAAGGCACACGCCCATGGTCTGGCCGTGTGCCACACATGCCCTAGACACATGCCCGTGTGTCTATCCACATGAATAAGAACAAAGCTATGTGCTAAGCTCTTCTCACCCCTTAAGTTCATACAACATATACTCATTCAAATCATCCATAAACAATTCATATTAAAACATAATCTCACATGGTTATCTACATCTTTTCATATAATAAGATAGCCAATAACGATGGCATTATAAAAAATAGATTATCCATCTAAAGGCCAACACATCTTAGCCATTACTACAAAATTCACTAACTTGTCTAGCCCCTATACATGCCATATACAAAACATTGAGTCTAATGTACTGAAGTGTGTTGATAGTGTGGATGATCTTCCGTTTGATCCACGTATTTCGAATCAACCCTTTTTCTCTATAAGACAAGGGAAAAAGAAAGGGAGTAAGCTTTGAGCTTAGTAAGTTTACACATAACAATTTAAGCATTCTAGTATAAGCCAAACGACAATTAGCATTGTACTATCTAATAAATTCACATCACAACTATGCTTATTCTTTCTATCCCTGACCACATTTCCAACACATCATGAGTTGTATACTTATAATTGTTGACATGCGCCCCTGAATTCAATATCACATTTACTCATAATACATCACATCGTTATTTCTCAATAATACATCCACACAGCTAATTTAATCAATAATACATTCACACAGCTAAATTCTCGGTGGTTTCGCATTTAGCACACCACAATCAAATTTTAGGGTAGTATCGCACTTAGCCTACCAACAAAATAATCATAGTGGTTCCACACATAGCCACTAGATAACATACTTAACGTTAGCATCCCACATAGCCTAGCTCATTGTCGTTAAGTATTAGGGTGGTATCACACTTAGCCCACTATTAAGTATTATCACTACACATTCACTTGTCTATTTTACAATCCATTCATCCATTCACTTGAACCACATCGGTTCTCAATCATTCTCAGTCATGCTATACACTAACTAGCATCAACAAATTGTAAGTATGAATGCATTATTTATGTATAAACTTACCTCGACACTTAAAAGTATAGAGATGTGCAATTTAGTCCACCACCTTGCTCTTGCCTCAGTTTCGATTTGGGCTTCGTCTTTCTTGATCTATAATGAATAAAACAACTTATTCAATACACACATTGGCTAAATTGGCCCTTATCTCATACTTTAGCAAAATTACTATTTTGCCCTAAAACTTTCTCATATTTACACTTTTGGCCCAAGGTTCGTAAATTGATTTTCATTCAACTTTCTAGCCATTCATGCATAGTAGAACCATTTACCCAATTAAATAGATCATCAATTCTCACTAAATCACACATGTATGACCAATCTCAAGACTTTCACAAACTAGTCCCTACATGCATTTTTTTATGGAATTCACTTAGCAAAAGATGTTTATACTACATCAAGCTTTCATATTCTTTCATAAAAAATCAAAATACATGCATGTCATACATAGGCATATTTTTGAACATCCATATTAGCTCAACATTGATCGTGTCAAACAGTCGATTTTTAATATTTATAAAAGAGTGATCGAACCTGTAGACTGACTGCGACAACGATAGAGGCAAGTACACCTATTGAAAAGTAGTATAGCTCAGGCAAGAATATCTTATCGAACCCAAGGGAACCTAAAAGTACTACTACTCACTTTCTTTCTATTATTTAGCGTAAAATATGGAGTGATTGGATTATTAAACTAATGAGATACTTAGACTAAATGTAAAAACAAAAGAATGAATGGGAGAAAGACTTGGGAAAACTCAGTTGATAAAGACATACCCTCAGGAAGAATCCACCTATGACTTCACTTATTATTCATTCCCCAAACCATATGATTTCTTTACTTAGCTTGATCCGTGAGACTCTCTAACCTATATTAAACCTTCTCTCGAGGTGAATTATGTTTAACCTTAGGTTAATTAGTGGAACTCTCATTCTCTTATAATAACCCCCTAAGGAAGTAGTAAATCGATCAATGGATTCCCATATTAGGTTTCACCCTAATCCAGCAAAATCTCGTAACCCTATCTCTAGGCGCCCGATCAACTCCGCTTAATTATGCTAGATCTACTCTTAGGCGGGGTCTATTTCTCCTCCGCCTAAGCACATCAGATTAAATTAAGCAACATAATTAAGAGCAAACTAAGTACTTATCATATAATTTAGAAATCAAATAACAAAATCCATCATAGGCTTCATCCCATTCAGGTATCTGAGGGGTTTAGTTCTAAACTAAATACGAAAACATCTCAAGAGTAAAGAATAAACAAAACATAAGAAATCCCTAAAACCCCTTGAAGGAATTGAAAGAGAGATCCTCCGTCTTGAATCGAACTCCGGCTTCTTGAGATGGATCAACTGGCTATCTTCAAGTGACTCCCTAAAAGATGAAAGCTTCAGCCAAAGCCTCTACAAAAAGCCTCCCTTTTATGTCTGCCTTGGGTTGTTTATATAGGCTTTAGAATGCTATACTTGGCTCCTAAGTATCTCCTTCAAGTAGAATTACTATTAGGGTGTTGGAGTAGACTTAGGAGTATGCTTCTTTGGCTTCAAGCATCCAAATTCAAGTGAAATTTCTCTTTCCCGTGGTAGGGGCATGGCCATGGCACACGTCCGTGTAACTCGTGGTTGGGCCGTGTCTCGATTCTGTCGATTTGGGAACGGCCATATGGATCACCAGGCACATTCGTGTGATAATTGGATGTTGCATGGCCGTGTGTCACGGAGTTGAGGCCGTGCTCTAGGTAGTTGGCGAGGCAAGGTCGTGTGGGATTTGGGCCAGGCCGTGTTGATTTCTTGTTAAGGCCCAATTACTCCGTTTTAAGCCTGTTTTGTGTTCTTTTTATCCTCGGGTGCTTTCCTGAGTATAAATATGAAAAGAAAGGATTAAAAGCACCTTTTTATAGAAATCACGGGCTAAATTATCCAAAAGCCTATTAAATATGGGGTTAAAATATGTTACTTTTACGGTTTATCAAATACCCCTACACTTAAGCTTTTGCGTGTCCTCAAGCAAAATTCTCAACTTACAATTAAAACGAACTTTTCATAATTTATAATTCCTATTGAAAATGTCTCATCATAATTCATAGATAATTTATACATGGATAATTCAACTCAAAGAACCCTAAAGATTCAATTACGACAAGTCATACCTTTATAGCACAAAAACATGGGTGTCTTCCCTTATCTAAGTAATTACCTTTAATTCAAAATTGACATCCTCACTAAAGATTCACTCAAATCACTCGAAGTATTTAAGGTTCAAGAATAAGCACTCTAAGTCGAACCTGAAAAGTTAATCCCATAGGCTTGCCTAAAAATCAAATCTCCACCACTGTATATGAGATGATATACAAATCAAAAGGTCTTTAATCAGGGTTGTAATGGGGCTAAGGTTAAGGGTGTGGATACAGGCTGAATTAAAGGGTTAGAATTGAGATTGAATTGACTAATTACCTAATCTAAGAATAATGAACTAAATATGAATATTTACATCGACTGAAAACTAACAATATCAACTACTGATAATTACCGTATAATAAGGAGTATTTTAATAATACTTTTAATACGAGCTTTTTCTTCAACAATTGGAATTTAAATGCTCTAAGCTCTTTTATATACTACTAATATTGAATATACTTGGATTTTTTTAAGAACAAACTAAAAACAAACCTAATAGAAGGATCTTTGGTGATTGAAATAACCTAATTAGACAATGGATCAAATCAATTCTCAATAGAAGTGTAGTCAAAGGAATGTTGATAACAAATACAAATGGATTTTGGATTAACATTAGTAGGTGAGTCAATAAAAAGGTTGTTAGGATTCAATGGGGTTCACTAGGGGTTATTTATGTAGGTAGGCTTTTTAGTGGAGTGAACGGGTTAAAACCTAGGTGCCTTTATCATCTCAGTATATCAAATCATTAATATGGTCTCGACATGCATAAACGAGGCAAGTTCTAGAATAACAATTCAAAGTCGACACACTCATAATCAAAAAAAGTGAGCACGAAAAAGAATATATGCTCTATAAGGCTCAAAATCTCACAAAAATTATGGGTGTTTTGACATCAATCCTTATAAATTTTGAACTTCAAGGTGATACTCAAATTCAATTCAACAACCTATCAATTTTAATTTTTAGAAAGTAGACTTATCATGCTCAATTCTCTAGTATTTCTTCAAATTTAATCATCAATGCACAATTATCTATGACTTATTCTAAAACATATCAATAAAAATCATAAATCATTAGAAATTTCACCCTAATTAATAATATGAGAAAATACTTAAGATCAAGACTAATTTTAGGGTTTTGAGAATTATGAAAAAGTTTAGGCACTATTACCCCCACACTTTAGATGTATATTGCCCTCAATATACAAAGATAGATAATGATAATTAGATGCCAAATCAAAGAGAAAAGTGGGGACAGTAATACTCCCTGAAATATGAATTATCCCTAGCGTCTTTGGTGGCGGTGATGGTGTTTTCTATGGGCCTAGTGGAGTGGTTACCGAAAAGCAGTTTGCTAGATGAAGAAATTGGGTGGCCTGCGAAGATAAAGCCAAGAGATCTAGAGAAATAATAATACTATACTAATAATATAATTAAAGACTAAGAAAATAAAGAGAAGGAGACTAAGAAGAAAACTAAAATTTAAAGAAAAGTCTAATGGACTAAGAAGTCCTTATTAACAAATGGTTCGTGAGGTGTGTATGACTTCTAAGGCTGCGGAGTGTTGGTAATGGTGGAAGGGGTGTGATTCCCTAGCAGCCTTTAGAACCTAAAACCAAGAAACTAATATGAAATAAATTAAATTAAGAAGAAAAGAAGTATAGATAAGAAAAATAAAGGAGACGAGAAAAGAAAAATAGAATCAAAGAGGTTTTCGAGACCCTTGGCGTGTCAATTAGCTGAAGCTGCCGGCATGAACTCATATTGCGGTCTCTTCTGAGGAGACGTTGCTTATCTTCTTACGTTTCTTCGGCATGATTTTTGTGTTACTTAAGAGCCTTGGACCTTTTCTATGAACAGAGAAGAATTTGAAAGAAAGAAAAGGAAGAAGGAAGATTGGAGAGAAGGGAAGGCTGTGGGGATTTAAATAAGATTTCAAATCTGGCACGTTCCCATGCCCTTGTGTCGAGGGTGTGTCGACTCACACGGCTGCCTCGCACGGCCGTGTTGTAGCGTGTGTTGTTCTTCCACCCCCGTTTATCGATTGGCACACCCATTTCTAAAAAGCTAGTATGTAAGCACGGTTGGACTGCACGAGCGTGGTCTGGCTGTGCTCAATAAGTCAGTATCTCAGCGCGGTTGTGAGGCACGGTCGTGCTATTTTTGTCAGTGCCCGTACTGTGGGTGGTTGGATCCGTGACGTTGGGTAGTGGTTGGATTGACTTACACGGCTCTGCTCAGTCAGTGTGATGGTTTTGGTGGTCCACACGGCCACGGGCACGGCTGTGTGTAAGGCCGTGTGGCCTAGAAACCTGCATCTTTGTTTTAAATGTGGAGAGAGAAGAGAGAAAGAAAAAAAAGAAAAAAATAAATTTGAAAAATAAGAAGTGTTAGTGATCGAGTTGCCTCCCGAGAAGCGCTCATTTATATTCTTAAGCTAGACTGTCATAGACTTTGAAAATTTTAGGGAGGTTTAAAGGTTTGAATATTTTCCCTCCTACTGACAGTTTTATTTTCGTGACAAAGTTTGGGTCGAGAAGCGTTTACCTTGAAATTGCCAAATATTGAATTGCTTACCTCGACTATTTCGTGTGGGAAAACATCGTGTACCTGAAGGGGTATTTCTTCCTTTTTCTTCAGGTCTATTAAAGTGATGTGAGGATCGGCTTTGTCTAACAGTAGTTGGTCTACTATTTTAAAGTGATTTGATGTCCCTATGAGCTCTTCTGGTGGTTCCTTAGATTTTACTTCGTGTGGATCCGGCTTTTCTTTAGTGTGTATTTTTTGCTCTTCTAATTTGTCGGTCTTCTGGTTTTGTTTCTGGTGTGATTCTTCTGTGACGACTTGGGGACTATGAGTTGGGTCAGCTTTGATGCTTTGTGATGTTTCCTACGATGAAGTTTGAACAATTTGATTACCTATTGAAACAGTTTGAACAATTTTGGCTGAGTTGAAAGCTTGAAGATTGATCGATTCTTCTCTTACGCGAAGTATGAGTTCTCCTGTGGCAACATCAATTTTAGTTTTGGCAGTCGCAAGGAAAGGTCTTCCTACAATTAAAGGGATTGAATTTTCCTCATCCATGTCTAAAACAACAAAATCTACTGAGAAAACAAATTTATCAATTTTTACTAAAACATCTTCAATAATGCCCCTAGGAATTCTAACAGTTTTATCAGCTAGTTGAATACTCATCTTAGTTTGTTTGGGCTTCCCTAGACCTAGTTGTTTAAACAATTCATAAGGCATGATATTTATACTTGCCCCTAAATCGGCCAATGCATTATCAATAGTTAAACTACCAATTAAACATGGAATCGTAAAACTCCCTGGATCTTTTAATTTCTGTGGTAGTCTATTCTGTAGCATTGCTGAGCATATTGTGTTAAGTTCCACATGGTGCTCTCCATCTATTTTGTGTTTATTGATCAAGAGTTATCTTAAAAATCTCCTTGAGTCGAGCATCTAAAAAAGAGTTTCAAGAAGAGGTAAGTTATTACGTAATTTCTTTAAAAGTTTTAGCAACTTACCGAATTATTCCTCTGAATCATCTTTTTTCAATGCTTCGGGATAAGGTATGCGAGGTTAGTATTCTTTGATTACCGATTTTGGCCTCTCTTATGCTACCTCTATTTTACCTTTTTCTTTCTTAGTTTCTCGTACTGAGGTGGGCTCGTTTACTTTTGTATCCTCTTGAGCTGCGATGGCTTGGATTTGCTCTTTTGGGTTTATTTCTGTGTTGCTTGGTAGACGTCCTTGTTGACGTTCAGAAATCACTTTTGTGAGATGTCCCGCTGACCTAGTAAGTTCTCCAAGTTGATTCTCGATTCCTTTGATCGATTTTTGTTGTTCATCACGTATTGCTTCAGTCTTTTGGAGACGAGAATCTGTAGTTGCCATGAATTTTGTCAACATCTCTTCAAGGTTTGATTTTTTTTCCTGTGGATAGGGCTGATTTTGGTAATTTGGAGTAGGTTGCTTCCTTTGATTTCTTTAATTTCCTTATCCTCCCCACGAAAAATTTGGATGGTTCCTCCAACCTGCATTATAAGTGTTACTATAAGGGTTATTATTAGATTAAAAATTGTTACCTATATAGTTTGTCTGCTCGTTTTCTACTCCTAGTTGGTAGGGTGGGTACTCAGAATTCGCCACATTCCCGCTTTCTTCGCATTGCATGACTAGATGTACCTGTGAAGAACATAAATTATCAAGTTTTTTATTCATTAACTCCACCTGTGTTGACAGCATTGTCACTGCGTCTATGTTAAAAACTCCGGCTGCTTTTGTCGATTTAGCTCTTGTAATTTGCATTGATAGGTGTTCAACTACATCTCCTCAATAAAATCGTAAGCCGCTTCAGGAGTTTTATTAGTCAAAGTTCCACCGGCTGATGAATCAATCATTTGCCTAGTTGGAGAATTCACACCATTGTAAAAAGTTTGGACTTGAAGCCACAAAGGTAATCCATGGCGTGGGCATCTTCTTAGGAGATCCTTGTATCTTTCCTATGCATCATATAATTTTTCTGCATCATTCTACACAAAAGAAGATATGTCATTCCTAAATTTAGTCGTTTTGGCTGGTGGAAAATATTTTAAAAGAAATTTTTCAGTCATTTGATCCCATGTGGTGATTGAGCCTTGTGGTAACGAGTTCAACCACTGCTTTTGCTTTGTTCCTTAATGAAAAAGGAAATATCCGAAGACGTATTGCATTGTCAGAAATGCCATTTATTTTGAAGGTATCATAGAATTCTAAAAAATTAGATATATGTGTGTTTGGATCTTCATCCTGCAAACCATCAAATTGAACAAACTGTTGAATCATTTGTATTGTGTTAGGCTTTAATTCAAAATTATTAGCGGCTATAGCGGGCCTAACAATACTAGAATTTGCTCCTGTCAAATTAGGTTTAGCATAATCATACATAGTACGCAGAGCATTCTGTTCTTGCACATTTGGTAGATTGTTTTAGTCCATCCCTTTAGTAGGATTGGATCTTTGCTGTTCTTCTCTTTAATAGTCTAGGGCTCGTCTAATTTCTCTGCGATTTCTGTGAGTGGTAGCTTCAATGTCACTTTCATATTCTAATGGTTCTCTCGGATTTCTTCTAGTCATAAACTAGAGGTACCTGCTATGAAAAGAAAGAAAGAAATTTAGAAAAACAAAAACACAAATATATGTATAAAAGAGAAATTTAAAAATAAAAATAATGGCTAAAGTAATAGAAATAGAGCTTTCTTAATATTTTAGATGTTCCCCGACAACGGCGCCAAAAACTTGATCGTGTCAAACAGTCGAGTTTTAATATTTATAAAAGAGTGATCGAACTCAGAGTCGATTGCGACAATGATAGAGGCAAGTGCACCTATCGAACAGTAGTATAGCTCAGGCAAGAATATCTTATCGAACCCAAGGGAACCTAAAAGTACTACTACTAACTTTCTTTCTATTATTTAGCTTAAAATATGGAATGATTGCATTATTAAACTAATGAGATACTTAGACTAAATGCAAAAACAAAAGAATGAATGGGAGAAAAACTTTAGGAAAACTCAGTTGATAAAGACAATACCCTCAGGAAGAATCCACCTATGACTTCACTTATTATTGATTCCCCAAACCATATGATTTATTTACTTAGCTTGATCCGTGAGACTCCCTAACCTATATTAAACCCTCTCTCAAGGTGAATAACGTCTAACCTTAGGTTAATTAGTGGAACTCTCGTTCTCCTATAATAACCCCCTAAGGAAGCAGTAAATCGATCAATGGATTCCCATATTAGGTTTCACCCTAATCTGGCAAAATCTCATAACCCTATCTCTAGGCGCCCGATCAACTCCGCTTAATTATGCTAGATCTACTCTTAGGGGGGGTCTATTCCTCCTCCACCTAAGCACATCAGATTAAATTAAGCAACATAATTAAGAATAAACTAAGTACTTATCATATAATTTAGAAATCAAATAACAAAATCCATCATAGGCTTCATCCCTTTCAGGTATCTGAGGAGTTTAGTTCATAACTAAATACGAAAACATCTCAAGAGTAAAGAATAAACAAAACATAAGAAATTCCTAAAACCCCTTGAAGGAATTGAAAGAGAGATCCTCCGTCTTGAATAGAACTCTGGCTTCTTGAGATGGATCAACTGGCTATCTTCAAGTGACTCCCTTAAAGATGAAAGCTTCGGCCAAAGCCTCTGCAAAAAACCCCCCTTTTATGTCTGCCTTGGGTTGTTTATATAGGCTTTGGAATGCTATACTTGGCTCCTAAGTATCTCCTTCAAGTAGAATTACTATTAGGGTGTTGAAGTAGACTTAGGAGTATGTTTCTGTGGCTTCAAGCATCCAAATCCAAGTGAAATTGCTCTTTCCCGTGGCAGGGGCACGGCCATGGCACATGTCCGTGTAACTCATGGCTGGGCCGTGTCTTGATTCTGTCGATTTGGGCAGGGCCATGTAGATCACCAAGCACGTCCGTGTGATATTTGGAGCTGCACGGCCGTGTGCCACGGAGTTGAGGCCATGCTCTATGTAGTTGGCGAGGCACGGTCGTGTGGGATTTGGGCCAAGCTGTGTTGATTTCCTGCTAAGGCCCAATTACTCCGTTTTAAGCCTGTTTTGTGTTCTTTTTATCCTCGGGTGCTTTCCTGAGTATAAATATGAAAAGAAAGGATTAAAAACACCTTTTTATAGAAATCACAGGCTAAATCATCCAAAATCCTATTAAATATGGGGTTAAAATGTGTTACTTTTATGGTTTATCAAACATATAGCTAAAAATAGCTTACTAATGCTACTAGGACTTCAAAAATACGAAGAATATAAAAAACGGAGCTAGAATACACTTACTAGCTAGCTTGAAAAGTTGAAGAGCCCTAACAATGGCTTCTCTCAATTTTTGACAGCTTAGAGAAGAAGATGGATGAAATTCTATCATCTTTTCCCATTTTAGTCATTTAATTAACAAATGACCAAAATGCCCTTTTTGTCAAACTTTCAAATTTTAACCCATTCATGCCCAATTTTGTCCAAAAATTAGAATTTGGGAAAATTAATATTTAAGGACCTCTAACTGATAATTCAAAACTATTTCACACAAATAGCTTCTAGAATCTAACATTTTACAACTTTTGCAATTTAGTCCTTTTAGAAAATTCAACCGCAATTTAATGAAATTGCTTCGTGAAACTTTCACACTAACATGCAAACTTGGCATAAACCTTAAAAATTCATACATATATATCAGATTTGTTGTCTTGCACCACTATTCTAACTAGGCCCTAAATCGGGATGTCACATATGTCTTTTTGTATATCTTGATTTTTGAGCTCCTAGAAACACCTTTTGATTATCTTTTATGTTGGAATGAGTTCTTATATTTGCCTTTGGGATAGGAGTTGTATTGTTTTGAATTGGAATATGTATGTGTGTAACGTAGGGTGGCAAAGGCTTGGTATATAGCCTACTAATTGTCCACATGGGTAGACACACGGGCGTGTGTCTAGACCATGTGAGAGGCACGGCTAGTACATGGGCGTTTGCCCAGGCCGTGTGAAGTCTGCACCTTGTACTTGGGATTTAAATCGCAACACGGCTGAAGCACACGGACATGTGTATAGGCCGTGTGGATAAGTCGAAATGACAAGGTTTGGCACATGGGCCGGGGCCACGGGCGTGTCAAGGCCGTGTGAAATTAGTCACTGTTGACCACGGGTGAAAGACACGGGCAAGTCTTAGGGCCACACGGGCGTGTCCCTAGTTCAACACGAGCGTGTGGCCCCTATTTTGATTACAAGCTTTCCAAGTTCGTAAAAGTCCCCCGTTAGATCCCGAAACCTCTCAGAGGTATATTTAGGGCCATGTAGGCCAAGAATGAGCAAGAAATGAGTTTTGAACGAAATTTTATAGCCCTTTATTACATGTTCCTGCAAGGTTAAGTTTGGTAATGCCTCGCATCTGGTTCTGTCGTCGGACACGGGTAAGGAGTGTTACATTTATTAGTATCAAAGCTACAGTTTAGTCGATTCTAGGACTAACGTAGCGTAAGTACGAGTCTATCTATACATGCCATGTAAGAGTGTCTAAGTAATGATAGTGTGATGGCTCCTGACGTATAAAATTGTGTTTTATGTATAATATAGATTCTGATCCAGGCCAAACTGTAGCCGATGATACTGCGAGTAATGGGCCGGCTCCCAGTCAAGGGACCATGCCAGTTAATTGTAGACCCGAGACCTTGTGTTAGGGGGAAGAGGCTCGAGAAGCCTCTCTGCACATGATGAGCAACTGGTATACTGAGTATACCCGAGCAAATCTTAACGCTCAACCTCCTCCACCCCTACCAATTCCTCAACCAACTCTAGTAGCTCCTCAAGTGGTCAAGGTGGTGAGAAGATAAATACTTTCGGTGGATAAGATTCGAAAGCAAAGAGCGAAGGAATTTCGAGTAAATAAGGACGATGACCCTGAGAGAGCAAAATTTTGGCTTGAGAATACCATCAGGGTATTCGATAAGTTATCCTGCACCCTTGAGGAGTGCTTAAAGTGTGCGGTATCCCTCCTAAGAGATTTAGCCTATCGATGGTGGAACACCCTGGTGTCAATGGTGCCAAGGGAGAGGGTTAGCTGGGAATTTTTCCAAGAAGAATACCAGAAGAAATACATCAGCCAGAGGTTTATCGACCACAAGAGGAAGAAGTTCTTGAAACTAAAGTAAGGCCGAATGTCAGTAACTGATTACAAACGGGAGTTCGTAAGGCTTAGCAAATATGCTCGAGAGTGCATGTCTACCGAAGCAGTTATGTGCAAGAGGTTCGAGGATGCATTGAATGAGGACATTCGTTTATATATTAGAGTCCTCGAACTAAAGGAATTTGTAGTGTTGGTTGATAGAGCTAGTAAAATCAAAGAGTTGGTTAAGGAGAAGAGAAGAGTTGAGAATAAGTCTCGTGACTCGAGGAAGAGACAACTGAATAAGTCTCACCAATCCTCATCTAAGAAATCGAGGGATTTCTCTACCCGAAGTAAAGGCAAACAATTTTTTGGGTTAAAAGGGCAGACCACATCAGTTGCTAGTGTGGGCAACGTCTGACGAAGTAGACCGGAAAGCCCTCAGTGTGGCAGACGCCATTCTGGTGACTGTCGAGCTAATGAGAAAGCTTATTTTAGATGTGGGTCCTTAGACCACTTTATCAGAGAATACCCAGAGGTGGACGAGAAAAAAAAGCCTCAGAATACAAGATCGGGAAGTACTACTAGGGGAAGACCATTGAGAAACTCGGGAATTGAGATGGGTAGCAAGAATCCATCTAGAGAGTAAGCTGCTAGAGTCGAGGGTAGAGCATCGGTGAGGACATATGCCATTCGTGCTCGTGAAGAGGCATCTTCCCCTAACGTAATCACGGGTAACTTTCTCTCCATAATACTCGTGTTATAGCTTTAATTGATCCGGGATCTACCCACTCATACATATGCATGAAATTAGTCTCTAGCATGAGCATGCCTATAGAGTCTACCGAATTTATCATAAGAGTGTCTAATCCCTTAGGCAAATGCGTGTTGGTTAATAAAGTTTGGAAAGGTTGCCCTTTGATGATTAAAGGTCATTGTTTCCTAGTTGATCTTATACTATTTCCATTTGATGAGTTTGATGTCATTCTTGGGATGGATTGGTTAGTTACTCATGGAGTAATTGTGAATTGTGGGGAGATGTATATTGAGTTGAGAAATGAAAATGGTAATCTAATTCGTGTTGAATCAGATAAGCCAGATAAGTCACCAGTAGTGATGTCAATCTTGTCGACTCAAAAGTATTTAAGGAAGGGATATGAGGCCTATCTTGCCTTTGTGTTGAACACTAAAGAGACTAATTCGAGAATTGAGTCGATACCCACAGTATGCGATTACCTGGATCTCTTTTCGGAAGAGTTTCCAGGGCTACCTCCGGTTAGAGAAATTGAATTTGGGATTGAGTTAGCTCCGGGTACTGCCCCTATTTCAATTGCTCCATATAGAATGGCTCCAACTGAGCTAAAAGAGCTAAAAGCACAGTTGCAAGAACTAACAGATAAAGGTTTCGCAAGGCCAAGTTTCTCTCTGTGGGGTGCTTCCATTTTATTCGTGAAGAAGAAAGATGGTTCCATGAGACTATGTATGGATTATCGGCAACTCAACAAGATAACTGTGAAGAACAAGTACCTGTTGTCGAGGATTGACGATCTATTCGATCAATTGAAAAGAGCCAAGGTATTTTCCAAGATAGATTTGAGGTTAGGGTACTACCAGCTGAGAGTCAAGGACTCGGATGTTCTGAAAATCGCATTTAGGACTAGGTATGGCCTCTATGAATTTTTGGTCATGCCTTTTGGTATAACGAATGCCCTTGCGATCTCCATGGATTTGATGAATCGCATTTTTCGGTCATACTTAGATAAATTTGTTGTAGTTTTCATCGATGACATACTAATCTACTCTTGGGATGAGAATGATCATGCGAAGCATTTGAGTATGGTTCTACAAGTTTAGAGAGAAAAACAATTGTATGTCAAATTCAGTAAGAGTGAATTTTGGCTAAAAGAAGTGGGATTTTTGGGGCACGTTATCTCGGAAGACAGGATTAGAGTCGACCCAAGTAAGATTTCAGCAATTGTTGAATGGAAACCGTCGAGGAGCGTAACTGAAGTAAGAAGTTTCCTAGGCCTAGCCGGCTATTATAGGTATTTTATCAAGGGGCTTTCCATGATAGCTACTCCGATGACGAGACTTTTGCAAAAAGATGTGAAGTTCGATTGGATAGAAAGGTGTCAACAGAGCTTTGAGAAACTGAAGAAACTGTTGATTGAGGCTCCTGTTCTGGTGCAACCTGAGCCCGAAAGAGAATTTGTGGTTTATAGTGACGCGTCCTTGAATGGATTGGGTTGTGTACTTATGCAATAGGGTAAAGTAATTGCATACACCTCTAGGAAATTGAAGCTGCACGAGAAGAATTACTCGACTCATGATTTAGAGTTGGCCGCAATCGTATTTGCGTTGAAAATTTGGAGGCATCATTTGTATGGTGAAAGGTGTCAGATTTTCACCGACCATAAAGGCCTAAAATATTTGATGACTCAAAGGGAATTGAATTTGAGGCAATGAAGATGGTTAGAGCTGATTAAGGATTATGAGTTGGTAATTGACTACCATCCGGGGAAGGCAAACGTAGTCACCGATGCTTTGAGCAGAAAGTCATTGTTTGCACTAAGAGCCATGAGTACTCAGATGACTTTGTTGGATGATGGTTCTGTTTTAGCCGAATTGAGGGTTAAACCATTGTTTCTCCAAGAGATTTGTGAAGCTCAAAAAGATGATAATAGTTTGCAAGCTAAGAGAGTTATATGTGAGTCGAACGTGGAGTCAGACTTTCAAGTAAATCTTGATGGATGTGTAACGTTTCGAGATCGGGTCTGTGTACCCAGAAATGATGAGCTTATTCGTAAAATCTTGCAGGAAGCGCATAACGGATGTTTGAATGTACACCTAGGTAGCACGAAGATGTACAATAATTTAAGGAAATGGTATTGGTGGTTTGGTATGAAGAAAGACATTTCCGAGTTTGTATCGAAATGCCTGATTTGTTAGCAAGTGAAGGTTGAACATTAAGTACCTTCGGGTTTACTTCAGCCCATTATGGTTCCTGAGTGGAAATGGGACTGTTTTACCATGGACTTCGTGACGGGCTTACCGTTGACTCCAAAGAAGAAAGATGCAGTATAGGTAGTGGTTGATAGACTCACAAAGTCAGCCTATTTTATACCAGTACGAGTCGACTATTCACTTGATAAATTAGTAGACTTATACATGTCAGAGATAGTAAGACTCCGTGGTGTACCGTTGTCGATCATTTTGGATAGGGATCTGAGATTCACGTCACGGTTTTGGAAAAAGTTACAAGAGGCCATGGACACGAAATTGAGTTTCAGTACAGCTTTTCATCCACAAATCGACGGGCAGTCGGAGAGGGTAATTCAGATACTTGAAGACAGGCTTCGATGTTATGCTTTGGAATTCCACGGTAATTGGGAGAAATACTTACCATTGGTGGAATTCGCCTATAATAACAACTTTTAGTCAAATCTGAAAATGGCGCCTTATGAGGCATTGTATGGGCGTAAGTGCCGAACGCCCTTGTATTAGTCAGAACTTAAAGAAAAACAAACTCACGGGGTCGACTTGGTTAAGGAAACTAAAGAGAAGGTAAAAGTGATACGTGACTTCCTGAAAGTCGACTCAGATAGGCAAAAGTCCTATTCAAATTTGGAAAGGAAAGAGATTTAATTTAAAGTCGGTGATAAAGTGCTCTTGAAAGTATCACCTTAGAGGAATGTCCTCAGATTTGGCCGGAAGGGCAAATTGAGCCCGCGTTTTATCAGACCTTATGAAGTTAACCGATATTGATCCACGAACTGCTGGACCAGTTCTAGTCCCAGCAACCCTCTCTAGGACTCGTAACATTGCTTGAGTCAAAGCATTGTCCTCTCTCAAATGGTCATGTGACCCAGTTTCACTCTCGGGTGACACAGGTCCATCCATTTCCGGCATATGACCCGGCACTTCAGACGCAGCACTTCTTCCTCTACCACGGCCACGTCTACTGCGTCCACGACCACGTCCTCTAGTGCTCATAATGACTAATTTGATTTAATCTGATTACAAGTTTTATGAATTAGAATACTATTTCAGTGTTTATTAACGATATTTTATGAGATATAAAAATTAAAGTTGTTTTCGCAATCACATCCTATGGTATACCATTTTCAACACTTAAAACTAGAAGTTCTAGAGTGTTCCTATGATGATATCACAACAATAAAAGTTTAATAAGCAAATACTTACTTGACTTGATGCCGGATGCTCGTGGTGCCATACTACCTTTAAAACATAAAGTCTAGAAATTTTAGCAGTTTTTAAACAAAAATCATTGTTGAACCCAAACCACATCCGAGTTTTGAAACTGGGCTCTGATACCATAAAATGTAACACCCCAAACCCGGCCTTTGCGTCTAAGACCAGACTTGGCATGCCACACAATTCGAACTTACTTCCAGTCATCAATGCTTTTAATAAAAAGAATTCCTCAAAACGACTTTGAAGATGGAGTTTAATCACAAATCGAGATTTATTTAAAAAAACCATGATTTTAAAACATAAGAGTTTACAATTTGATTTTCAGAGAAATAATTGGTTAAAAACTCAAATTATTGGTTAAAATAAATTTATAAAAGAGTTTTCACAAAATTTTACGAGTGAGTGATATTTAAGAAAAACCCTTTTTTAAACGTAAGTTGAAGAAAACATTTATAAGAATTAAACAGCCCCATTTAAGCAACTAAAACATATTAAAATCCATCCACGAATGGAAATCCATAAAAATAATACCAGAGGCCTTATTACATCACAATTGAAATAGTACTTAAATAATACTTAAAAGAAGTTCAAAGTTTTTATAACTCACCATTCGTAGTATGATCTCCACACAAAATCATCCCCGGCCCAAGCCTCCATCAATTATTATTACCTAAGAAGGGTAAGAAAAAAAATGGGGTGAGTTACTTAGAACTCAATGTGTAACCCACTTACCGTGTTCACTGGGCCAAGCTGGGCTTGAGCCCATTTACAAATGTACAATATAAAAATAATGCATATGATATGCAATTCCCAACCAAGCCTAATTTCCATCCACTACACACCATTGCCAACCAACACACCTGTGGGATCAAGTCAACCCACCCGCCAACACACCAAAGAGCGACATTAAGCCAATTATAATATTTGTGGCAACAGGCCATTGTGACAGAGTCACTGAACTTGATTTTGGCAACAGGCCATTTATAATATTTATGGTAGAACCACCGATCTAGATTTTTGGCAATAGGCTTTTCTTCTCTTCGTCAATTATCCCAACCCATGCAGTCATGTATATATATAATGCATAATAAAATATTCATAAGGTAATTTTAACAAAAAGCCCATTTTACAAGTTATCAATTTGGCCCATTAGTCAAAATAGCAATTTGGCCCATTTAACGATTTAGCAAACTTGGCCCATTTCATCTCATATCACATTTAGCTCATATATTAATATCACATTTGGCCCATAAAGCAACATATTTCAATTTGGCCCATAAAGGGTATTTTTGTAATTCGGTCCACAGGGACATTTCGTAATTCGGCCCGTTTAACACATGAGGCCTTTTCACAATTTCCACACTTGGCCAATTTATCAAAAGAATCACATGGCCTAAAATATCACTTTTTTTTTAACAAAACAGCCCATTAAGGGCAAGTTCGTAATTTTTCCACAACTTAAATTCCGGTTTCATGCATTCACACAAAAAGTGTTAATATATCGTATTTTCCAGCTTTACCGGATTTATGATTTTTATTCTAACGCTTACGGTATAGTATAACCCATGAGATAAGTGTGAAGTTACACACCTGATTACGGTGAGAACTATACTTTCCCGCTCGTCGATATCTAAACACGCATCACGATGGATTAAAACACTAATACTTATTTGCAAAACTATTCTTAAAAAAATAAGCGTTCTAAACTTTTACCCTCAAAATTTTGAACAACTTCTATTTGTGGTTTCTCCCCAATTGCTGATTCGTTACCGTTGAATAACCACGAACGAACAAAGGTTCAGGAGTACGAATGACTTCAAATAATTAATTTTCGCCGGATGAGGGTTCACAACCCGATGGAAAATCCCGAATTACCGTAACGGTCCTTCGTTTGAATTTAGGGGGAATAGCGGAATCGCCCCTCTTCCAAACAATATTAACAACCATTTTCGTCCCTATCTTGTTTGCCTTCATAGACAAAGGATCATTACTCCTAACAATATATCGGAAATTTTAAGACTAATGGCTTAAAAGGGCGAATTCGGCTTACCCCTAGTCCATAAAGCCGTCCATGTTCATGGACAAGTTGGCCATGCCAAACTTTCCTAAACACACCCCATAAAGGGTGCCTTATGTCCCCCTAACTTACCATAAGCTTAGGATTTCATTCTTTATGTTCAAGCTTATCTTATCCAATAATCACCTTGCCATAAGAGAAAAATCCAACCTTCTATAAGTAAGGTTTGACCGACACATGTAATATAGGTAAAAAAAAAAATAAAAGTCACCAAAATGCTATCCATGAGATTCGAACCTCTTCCCACTAAACATGCTTATGGCGCCAACTCCACCTTGCCACTAGCTTATCTTATGCAAACTTTTACCAATTAAATTCCCTTAAGCATCAGAGTCACTTGTTCCACTTCAATAAAGTACTCATTACTAAAATTTATTCTAATTCCAAATAAATCCCAAGCCTTTTCAAGACTATATAAGCACACAAATTTAATCATTCACAAGTTAAGCACCAAAACATGCAGCATATCGATACTCATATTTTTAGGATGTTACAACTCTACCCCCTTAAAGAAAATTTTGTCCTCGAAATTTATCTGGTTAAAAGAGGTGAGGATATTGTTGCCGAATTACGTCCTTAGGCTCCCACGTAGCTTCCTCCACTCCTTGATTTCGCCAAAGAACCTTAACCAACGGTACAGTCTTCTTTCTTAGCACCTTAACATCGCGATCTAAGATTTTCACTGGTTCTTCCTCGAAAGACAAGTCTGACCTCAACTCCACTTCTTCTACCGGTATTATGTGAGACCGATCCTATCTATAACGCCTCAGCATAGAAACATGGAAAACACTATGAATCTGACTTAACTCCGGAGGTAAATCAAGCTGATAGGCCACTGGTCCTACACGTTTCAACACACCATATGGTTCAATGAACCTAGGGCTCAACTTGCCCTTCCTTCCAAATCTAAAAATCTTGTTCCAAGGTGAGACTTTCAGAAAGACCTGATCTCCCACCGCAAACTCAATATCTTTACGCTTCAGATCCGTATACGACTTTTGTCTATCCGAAGCTTCCTTTAACCACGCTGGAATCACCTTTACCTTTTCTTCCGTCTCAGATATCAATTCAGGACCCAACAACTGTCGTTCCCCCAATTCTGCCCAACAATTAAGGGTACGACACCTACGACCATATAACGCTTCATAGGGCGCCATTTGGATACTGGATTGGTAACTGTTATTATACACGAACTCTGCCAACGGTAGAAAATCCTTCCAACTACCTCTGAAGTCGATCACACAACCTCGTAACATGTCTTCCAAAATCTGTATTACTCTTTCTGATTGACCATCTGACTGAGGATGAAAAGCCGTACTAAAGTTTAAATTTGTTCCCAAAACCTCATGTAAAGCTTTCCAAAATCGTGATGTAAACTTAGGATCCCTGTCCGATATGATAGACACTGGTACCCCATGTAACCTCACGATTTCAGATACATATAGTTTAGCCAACTTCTATACGTACGAACTGGTAGAAAATGAGCAGTCTTCGTCAATATATCTACTACCACCCAAATAGAATCTTTCTTAGTAGGTGTTAAGGGTAACCCACTAACAAAATCCATCATTATCTGCTCTCATTTCCATAGAGGAATCTTAATCGGTTGCAATAAACTCAATGGTAATTGATGTTCCGCCTTCACTTGTTGACAAGTCAAACACTTTCCCATAAAATCAGTAACCTCCCGCTTTAACCTTGGCCACCAGTACTGCTCACGGAGATCCCGATACATCTTATTTCCTCTGGGGTGCATAGCATAAGGGCTATTATGCGCCTCTCGTAGAATCATTTGTCTCAAATCTGAATCCATGGGCATACAAACTTCCACGAAAACACAGCACGCCATCCATGTCCAATCCAAAGTCCCCTATTATACCACTTTCAACTTGTTGCATTAAAGGACCCAACTTTTCATCTAATAACTGCTTTTCCTTGATTTGTTCCAACTACAGAGGCTTCACCTGAAGTTCCGCTAGCAGACTGCCATCCTCATACAAATTGAGATGAGCAAACATTGCTCTTAACTCTGATACTACCTTACGACTCAACGCGTCTGCCACCACGTTAGCCTTTCCAGGATGGTACTCGATTGAGAAATCATAATCCTTTAACAGCTCCACCCATCTCTGTTGTCTCAAATTCAACTCCTTTTGGGTAAGGAGGTACTTAAGACTCTTATGGTCCGTATAAATGATTGACTTCTCACCATAGAGATAGTGTCTCCAAATCTTTAAGGCAAACACCACCGCAGCCAACTCTAAATCATGAGTAGGATAGTTGACTTCGTGCGGCCTCAACTGTCGAGAAGCATAAGCTACCACTTTTTCACTTTGCATCAGTACATATCCTAAACCTGTATGTGACGCATCATAGTAAATGGTAAACTCTTTTCCAGCCTCAGGTTGAATCAGTACTGGCATTTCCGTCAAAATCTTCTTCAGTTTCTCGAAACTTTCTTGTTGTTTATCGGTCCACACATACGGTACTCCCTTTCGCAATAGATTAGTTAGGGGTGCAGCAATCAACGACAACCCCTCAACAAAGTGTATATAATAACCAGCCAAACCCAAGAAACTTCGAATTTCAGCCACTGACTTCGGTGGTTTCTAATCCAACATACCTCTACCTTCCAAGGATCAACTCTTATTCCTTCGGCTGACACCACATGACCCAAGAAAGTCACTTCCTTCAACCAAAATTCGCATTTACTGAACTTGGCATAAAGTTGCTTATCCCGTAAAATTTGCAACACAGTGCGCAAATGTGAGTCATGCTCATCTTCATTCCTCAAATATACCAAGATGTCATCTATGAACACTACTACGAACCTCTCTAAATAGGGTTGAAAGACTTTGTTCATCATGTCCATAAATGCAGCTGGTGTATTGGTCAAACCAAACGGCATCACCAAAAACTCATAATGTCCATAACGAGTTCAGAAACCGTCTTATGAATATCTGCTTCTTTCACCTTGAGTTGATGATAACCCGATCTCAAATCAATCTTGCAGAAAATTGAAGCTCCTCTCAATTGATTAAACAGGTCGTCGATTCTCAATAATGGATACCTATTCATGATCGTCAACTTATTCAACTATCTATAATCAATGCACATACGCATCGACCCATCCTTCTTCTTGACGAACAAAACTGGTGCTCCCCATGGAGACACACTTGGTCGAATAAATCTCCGATCTAGCAGTTCTTGAATTTGGGCTTTAAGCTCTGCTAACTCCTTCGGCGCCATTCTATAAGGAGCAATGGACACCGGAGTCGTTCCGGGCAAAAGCTCAATGTCAAACTCTACTTCTCGATCTGGAGGTAGACCCAGAAGTTCTTCGGGAAAGACATCTAGAAATTCTTTCACCGTTCTCACACCTTCCACCAATAATTCCTTGGCATCCAAAGCACTAACAAAGGTTAGGAATGCTCCAAACCTTTCCGCACCAACTTTTCTGCCTTCAAAGCAGATACCACATTTGTCAAAAAGTTCTTTCGCTCGCCTATCATTACTACCTCTCCATCATCCACAGTCCTTATTGACACCTGCTTTTTGGCACAATCCAATTGCGCCCGGTGCTTCACCAACCAATCCATGCCCAAAATAAGATAAAATTCACCGAAAGGCAATTCCATCAAGTCCGCTAGAAATATCTCTCTTTGAATCTCCAAGGGCACATCACTAAATAATTTATTCACTATTACCGACCGTCCTAAAGGACTAATTACCGTCATCTCTCTATCAGTAATCTTAGATCTAATATTCAGGTTTCCAAATATGGCACTAGCAACATACGAGTTGGTAGACCCGATATCTATCAAAGCAGTAACAGGTACATCAGAGATGAAGAATGTACCAGTTATCACATCAGGTGCATTGCCATCTTCACGACGCCTGACCGCATAGACCAATCCCAATTGTCTTGCCTTCGCGTTACCTCTAAAGCCATTACCTCGACCCGGTACACCTTGACCACGTCCATTACCATTACCACCACGACCTGGTCTACGGCCTCTCGGTGGTTGCTGAGTAACCCTAGCTGGCTGAGCATCAGGGTTACGAGCTTCCTGAGTCGATCAGTCCATCGAGGGCAATTCTTATACTGATGATCCTTGGAACCACATTTATAGCAGGCACCAGTTTTTCTCCAACATTCTCTGGGGTGTCGTCTTCCACAATCGATACATTCTCGACTCTGATTTGTAGTCAAAGGTGCTCTAGCTTGAGCTGGCTCGTCATTCCGTGGCCTCTTCTGAAACCTTTTAGAAGAACCTGAGTACTTAAAATCCCTCTTGCCTCTGACTCTTTCCCAGTTCTAGCGTTTTAAATTCTTAGCCTCTTCGGCTATCTTGGCTTTCTCTACAAGCGAGGTAAAAGTCCGTACTTGTTGTGGGGCTATCAATACCCGCAACTCATCATTTAGCCCATCTTCAAAGCGTACATAGCGCTCATGATCAGTCAGCACTATTGTGCGAGCATAACGGCTCAAGCGAAGAAATTCTGCCTCGTAAGCTGCCACCGTCTTACTTTCTTGAACCAAATTCAGGAATTCCTTCCTTCGGGCATCTACATAACTTGTCCCGACGTACTTCCCTTGGAAATCAGCTTTAAAGAAATCCCAAGTAACCAATGCAGCCTCGGTGCCTTCTCGAACAGTAAGCCACCATTGATACGCCTCGTCCCTTTGCAAGGACACGGCTCCTCTCAGCTTCTGCTTAGCGATGCACTCCAGATCATCCATAATTTACTCTACATCCTCAAGGCAATATTTCGCAACATTCAGAGCTACACCGGAGACACCTATAAAACCTCGACACCACTTGACTTGAGTCATTCCGATATTGATCTACGAACTGCTAAACCAGTTCTAGTCCCAGCAACCCTCTCTAGGACTCGTAACATTTCTTGAGTCAAAGCATTGTCCTCTCTCAAATGGTCATGTGATCCAGTTTCACTCCCGGGTGACACAGGTGCATCCATTTTCGGCATATGACCCGGCACTTTAGACGCAGCACCTCGTCCTCTACCACGGCCACGTCTACCGTATCCACGACCAGGTCCTCTAGTGCTCATAATGACTAATTCGATTTAATCTATTACAAGTTTTATGAATCAGAATACTATTTCAGTGTTTATTAACGATATTTTATGAGATATAAAAATTAAAGTTGTTTTCGCAATCACATCCTATAGTCTACCGTTTTCAACATTTAAAACTAGAAGTTCTAGAGTGTTCCTATGATGATATCACAAGAATAAACATTTAATGAGAAAATACTTACTTGACTTGATGCCGGATGCTCATGGTACCATACTACCTTTAAAACATAAAGTCTACAAAATTTAAGAAGTTTTTAAGCAAAAATCGTTGTTGAACCCAAACCATAGCTGAGTTTTGAAACTGGGCTCTGATACCATAAAATGTAACACCCCAAATCCGGCCTATGCGTCTAAGACCAGACTTGGCATGCCACACAATTCAAACTTACATCCAGTCATCAATGCTTTTAATGAAAAGAATTCCTCAAAACGATTTTGAAGATGGAGTTTAATCGAGAAATAATTGGTTAAAACATAAGAGTTTACAATTTGATTTTAAAACATAAGAGTTTACAATTTGATTTTCGGAGAAATAATTGGTTAAAACTTAAATAATCGGTTAAAATAAATTTATAAAAGAGTTTTCAAAAATTTTACGAGTGAGTGATATTTAAGAAAACCCTTTTATACGTAAGTTGAAGAAAACATTTATAAGAATTAAACACCCCATTTAAGTAACTAAAACATATTAAAATCCATCCACGAATAGAAATCCATAAAAATAATGCGGAGGCCTTATTACACATAATTGAAATAGTACTTAAATAAAATACTTAAAAGAAGTTCAAAGTTTTATAACTCATAATTCGTAGTATGGCCTCCACACGAAATCATCCCCGGCCCAAGCCTCCATCAATTATTATTACCTGAGAAGGGTAAGAAAAAAATGGGGTTACTTAGAACTCAATGTGTAACCCACTTACCGTGTTCACTGGGCCAAAACCATTTAAGCAATTAGCTGGGCTTGAGCCCATTTACAAATGTACAATATAAAAATAATGCATATGATATGCAATTCCCAACCAAGCCTAATTTCCATCCGCTACCCACCACCCGTACCAACCAACACACCTGTGGGGATCAAGTCAACCCACCCCGCCAACACACCAATAGCAGACATTAAGCCAATTATAATATTTGTGGCAACAGGCCATTGTGACAGAGTCACCGAACTTGATTTTGCCAACAGGCCATTTATAATATTTGTGGTAGAACCACCGATCTAGATTTTTGGCAACAAGTCATTTATAATATTTGTGGTAGAACCACCGATCTAGATTTTTGGCAATAGGCCTTTCTTCTCTTCGTCAATTATCCCAACCCATGCAGTCATGTATATATATAATGCATAATAAAATATTCATAAGGTAATTTTAACAAAAAGCCCATTTTACAAGTTATCAATTTGGCCCATTAGTCAAAATAGCAATTTGGTCCATTTAACGATTTAGCAAACTTGGCCCATTTCATCTCATATCACATTTAGCTCATATATTAATATCACATTTGGCCCATAAAGCAACATATTCCAATTTGGCCCATAAAGGGTATTTTTATAATTCGATCCATAGGGACATTTCGTAATTCGGCCCATTTAACACATGAGGCCTTTTCACAATTTCCACACTTGGCCAATTTATCAAAAGAATCACATGGCCCAAAATATCACTTTTTTTTAACAAAATAGCCCATTAAGGGCAAGTCCGTAATTTTTCCACAATCTAAATTCCGGTTTCATGCATTCACACAAAAAGTGTTAATATATCGTATTTTCCAATTTTACCGGATTTACGATTTTTATTCTAACGCTTACAGTATAGTATAACCCATGAGATAAGTGTGAAGTTACACACCTGATTATGATGAAAACTACACTTTCCCGCTCGTCGATATCTAAACACGCATCACGATAGATTAGAACACTAATACTTATTTGCAAAACTATTCTTTAAAAAATAAGCGTTCTAAACTTTTACCCTCGAAATTTTGAACAACTTCTATTTGTGGCTTCTCTCCAATTGATGATTCGTTACCCGTTGTATAACCACGAACGAACAAAGGTTCAGGAGTACGAATGACTTCAAATAATTAATTTTCGTCGGATGAGGGTCCACAACCCGGTGGAAAATCCTGGATTACCGTAATGGTCCTTTGTTTGAATTTAGGGAGAATAGCAGAACCGCCCCTCTTTCAAACACTATTAACAACCCTTTTCATCCCTATCTTGTTTGCCTTCATAGACAAAGGATCATTAGTCCTAACAATATATCAGAAATTTTAAGACTAATGGCTTAAAAGGGCGAATTCGGCTTACCTTAAAATTTTGAATGATCCCAAAAGAATTCCTTGAACGTTATGATCCAATCTTAATTGACTTCAAGACTACTTCGAAAAAGATGATGATTCGACCCTCCACTGCTTCACTAAAAAAAATAATGTTATTCGGTTTAAAAGTCTCTTCCAAGACATTCTATAGATTCGGCCATGGTGACCAAATAGCAAAAAGAAAAGACAAAGAAAATGATTCTTACCGATGATCCAAAGTTTGAATAGAAGAAAATAATTGAAAATAAAAGTTATGAGGAATGGAAGATTCAGCTATGATTTAATGGATAGGGAAAATAATTTTGGCTATGGGGATGATCACAAGCATTCGGCCATGGAAGATAAATGAAGGAAGAATGTGTTTGAATGATAAGTAAAATGGAGAGGAAAAGAGAATAGGGAGAAGAGAAAAGAGAGGAGTTTAGGGACAAATATGCATTCGACAATAGGGAAAAAGAAGAAAAGGAATTGGCTTTTTGTGTTGATAATTTCGGCACTAGGAGAGAAATGCAAGATGAAGCACTTGAGGGGTTTTGCAAAAATGACCAAATGGTCAAAAAGAATAACCAAAAGAGACAAAACAAAGATTGCTTCCTCCTAATAGAAGCACATTCGACCAAGAGAGAAAATATGAAAAAGAAAAGGTGTTTTGGAAGAACAAAAATGACTAAATGGGATTACACCCTAACTACTCATCCTTACCAAAGTCTATCACAAAAATTCGTCCACCCCCTAGTCCATAAAGCTGTCCAAGTTCATGGACAAGTTGGCCATGCCAAACTTTCCAAAACACACCTCATAAAGGGTGCCTTATGTCCCCCTAACTTACCATAAGCTTAGGATTTCATTCCTTATGTTCAAGCTTATCTTATCCAATAATCACCTTGCCATAAGAGAAAAATCCAACCTTCTATAAGTAAGGTTTGACCGACACATGTAATATAGGTAAAAAAAATAAAAGTCACCAAAATGCTATCCATGAGATTCGAACCTCTTCCCTCTAAACATGCTTATGGTGCCAACTCCACCTTTCCACTAGCTCATCTTATGCAAACTTTTACCAATTAAATTCCCTTAAGCATCAGAGTCACTTGTTCCACTTCAATAAAGTACTCATTACTAAAATTTATTCTAATTCCGAATAAATCCCAAGCCTTCTCAAGACTATATAAGCACACAAATTTAATCATTCACAAGTTAAGCACCAAAAACATGCAACATATCGATACTCATATTTTTAGGATGTTACAGCCTCGCATCCAGTTCCATCGTCGAACACGGGTAAGGGGTGTTACATACAAAGTGTAAGAGCCCAAATTTACCCGGGCCCTCACCATAACCAGAAATAAAATCAAAACAAATAATAAAAAACCAATGTCTTTTAAAAACAGTCCAAATTTACAAAAACAGCCCAAATATTAAAGTCCAATAAACCCAATCTGCCCGAGCCCAAACTATTTGTAGACAGCCCAATTTACAAAGCAAGCCCGAATGGCCCAGAACAAATTGAAGCTTCGGAAACCCTAGCCTCTAACCCTTTGGCGCCGCAAGCTTCCTACACGCCTCCACGGCCTCCGTACCAGCGCCACGTCATCGTCGTACCTGCGAAAAAACACAAAACAAACAATAAATGAGCAAACGACAGAAAAGATAAAAAGGCTCTTGTATTTTTTTTTCATATTTGTTGTTTTTGGCTATAAAAGTCGAACATAAAATACATTGTAACGGTTACAATTTCACACGCACAGAAAAATCAATACAAAGAGAAACAATTTTAAAGGTGATTCTTTTGACTTCGTCTAGGTTTTTTCTTCATTTTTATACCAAAAAAAAAAATAAGAGATAGAAGTTTTACCTTGTCGAATCATCCCTTTTCGGCACCGTTCATTTTTTGAGTCGGAGTCCCCAAGACCCATGTGGGTTCGATGAGGGCTTACAGGAGAAACAGAGGAATTGAAACTTTTCCTTGACATCTATTTTCTTTTATTTTCATTTTTTTTTTGTTTTGTTAAAAATAGAATAGGGTCTATATCTAAAAAATCATTTTTAAAAGGGGGAAAACTTTTTCTAAAACGGGGAAATTTTAATACATTTTTCGACCTCCGACGTGGTGGAGCTACGACAGAGCCACCGCGCGAGCCTGCCGGCATCTGACCGGAATTTGGGTTTGTCCCAGAGAGAAGAGCAAAGGAAAATTTCTTTTTTTTCTAAGAACAGACATCAAATGACCATTTTTTTTTATTTTTTGACTTATATAGATCCAGTGAAACAGCGCCGTTTAAAGGCCTCCGACCCAACGACCCGACCCACACTGGCTAGGGTCCGCATGTTTTAGACCTTATGGTCTGTTTGCGCGTCAGGTCCTTCCATGTTTTCAGTTGTTTTAATTTAGTTTTTTTATGATTATTTTTCGAATTTGCCCCAATGATTTTGCTTCTGTTCCACTTTAGTCCCACGTTAAACGATGCTATTTTTGGGAGAGGGGATATTTACCCGATGATCCCTCTTGCCTTAAGCGCATTATTTTCTAGTCCTTCTTCGATATCATCTTTTAATTAATTGCGATTTTAGCCCCCAAATCTCTGTTTTAAGTTTAATTTCATCCCTTTTTTATTTCTTTTGTTTTTTTTGCAATTTCATCATTAGTTTAATATTGTTATTATTAATATTATTATTATAATTACTACTATTATTTTATTAGTACTATTATTTATATTTTTTACTATTATTTTCAATAATCTTATTGCTATTATTATATTTACTATTACTACTTTTATTATTATTATTATTATTATTCTTCGCTTACTAATGTATTTTCATTATAGTTTATTATCATTATTATTGTATTTTTACTATTATTATTATCTTATTATTTTTAAACTATTGTACATAGTACTTTTATTATTTCATTATTATTTTATTTTATTTTATTTTATTTATTTATTACCTATTATTTCATATAGATTGTTTGTCTTAAGCTTTTATTTTATTTCATTTTTGCCTTTGTTATTATTATTTATATTATTGCTTTAATTTTTATCTTAGTATGCATATTGGCACTAAAATTCATTTTTCATTCTACTATGATCATATTATACTTTATCCGATTTTTGAATAAGCAATTACTTCGTGTTCTAAGATTCAAAAGAAATTGTACCCTAACTTACTGGGTTTCAATTTTCCTCATCGAGTCTGAAGAACCAATTATTTTTAATTAAAGCATAAGCTAAATAAAAAAACTTATTCTCGGGAATTCGAAAATGTTGTGTCCTAACTTACTGGATGTGACATTTTGTTATCTCGATATAAAGATTTCCAAAAATAAAGGCAATATTCCGTATTTGGGAATTTTGAGAAATAGTGCCCTAACTTACTGGGTTTCGATTTCTCATTTAACCCAAATAACCGAATATCCTTCTTAAATTTAAATATACGAGTTTTAAAATGGAAAAAGACAAGCTTAGTTTCGAGGATTCAAAATATCGTATCCTAACTCACTGGGTATGATATATTCGAAATAATTGGGTCTCGGCGTCCGATTTAATTTATACAATTTTTTCTTTAACAAAAAGGATTGTATTTTAAAATATTTTCAAATTTTCGACATTAAGATATTAATCAATCAATTCGGTACCAATTTTGGGCGTTACGAGGGTGCTAATCCTTCCTTGTACGTAATCGACTCCCGTACCTACTTTCTCGAATTTCGTAGGCCAAAAGTATTGTTTTAATAAATCAAAATGTTTTGACGATCAATCTTAAGGTGACCCGATCACACCTCAAAAAGATTGGTGGGGACTCCATTTTTGTTTTTAAAAGTCGACCCCATTTTCCAAATGACAAAAAAATGGTTTCGACAGCTTGACGACTCTGCTGGGGACATAAGAGAGTCGAGTCGTAAAATTGATTAATTTCTGTAATTTTGTCGAAAGTTGAAAATTTGATTTGAAAAATTATGATCCTTTTATTGCATGTGTCTGTGTCATTATTGTGGTTTGAGTTTTGTAGACTACTGTTGCATCATATTGCATAAAGACCTTTTGGTTTTTATCCCTTTTAAGTGGAGGCGAGAAATTACTCCTTCATGAGGTCTTCACCTCCGTGCAGGATAGTGGATCGCTTTTGGGATACATCCGTACCTATGTCTTCATGAGATTTTCATCTCCGTGCAGCCATAGGGAAATGTATTCCCCTGAACCGGACTCGATCTGTATGAGCCTATAATGGGTAAGGATCGAGGAATCTGCTAGTTCGGGTACCTCAACTTTAGAACTAAACCACATATAGAGAGGCCTAGGAGCCTACCCTAGATAGAGCCACACCAAACCCTAGTGGTCACCCGGACAGGTGCTCTGTGTTGTTTATTTCTCTTGTACTAATGTGTTTTCTTTTGTTTTGATTGCACTGTATCGCATCATCATAGAAAGGATATGTTGATTAATATTCGATTGCCAAATAGAAGAGTTTCAGAAACAAATTTCTTAATAAAGTAGATTATAATACGGTTGTCTGGACATGGTCTAAATAAACACGACGGAAGAAGGTTGATGGTTCACGAAGGAATGCAAAACCTTGCCCGAAGGATTCAAATTGATAAAGATTGTGCAAGAGCCGTCATGTCTCAACTTTCTTAAATGAACTAATGAGCATTGCGAGGATAATTGAGTAATTAGCAGCGACCCGGATCAAGCAAAAGGAAATAATAGAGACATCTTTTGGAAAATTAGCAAGATTCAGCCATAACATCCAGATATGAAGAAAAGATCGGTGTCTTCATTTGGATTCTAAAGACGAAACCGCATATGTAATCCATTTTATGTAAAGATATTTGTTTTCTAGAAAAGTTCTTCTAATGGAATTGAATTCAGAATCAACGTCTCTCTTTCTTCTTGCATTCATTTCATGCATTTGCATTACTACATTTGCATTGCATTTTGTGCATTAGATTTTCACATAAGGTCCCTAATTAAGTAAAATTATTTCAGTAATCTGGAAACCGACAAAAATCAACCAACCACGCATCCTTACGGTACAAGAAGAAAAACTAAACCAATGGATAAAAGACTTGAGAAGTTGGAACAAATGCAGAAGGAGATGCAAGAACAGATGCAAGCACAAATGCAAGAGCAGCTGGTTAAGACCCAGTAGGATATGATGGTCTCCACACGATATCATCCCCGGCCCAAGCCTCCATCAATTATTATTACCTGAGAAGGGTAAGAAAAAAAATGGGGTGAGTTACTTAGAACTCAATGTGTAACCCACTTACCGTGTTCACTGGGCCAAAACCATTTAAGCAATCAACTGGGCTTGAGCCCATTTACAAATGTACACTATAAAAATAATGCATATGATATGCAATTCCCATAAGCCTAATTTCCATCCGCTACACACCATTGCACCAACCAACACACACTGTGGGATTAAGTCAACCCACCCGCCAACACACCAATAGCGGGCATTAAGCCAATTATAATATTTGTGTAGCAGCCATTGTGTGAGTCACCGAACTTGATTTTGCCAAGGCCATTTATAATATTTGTGGTAGAACCACCGATCTAGATTTTTGGCAGCAGGCCATTTATAATATTTGTGGTAGAACCACCGATCTAGATTTTTGGCAACAGGCCTTTCTTCTCTTCGTCAATTATCCCAACCCATGCAGTCATGTATATATATAATGCATAATAAAATATTCATAAGGTAATTTTAACAAAAAGCCCATTTTACAAGTTATCAATTTAGCCCATTAGTCAAAATAGCAATTTGGCCTATTTAATGATTTAGCAAACTTGGCCCATTTCATCTCATATCACATTTAGCTCATATGTTAATATCACATTTGGCCCATAAAGCAACATATTTCAATTTGGCCCATAAAGGGTATTTTCGTAATTTGGTCCATAGGGACATTTCGTAATTCGGCCTGTTTAACACATGAGGCCTTTTCACAATTTCCACACTTGGCCAATTTATCAAAATAATCACACGGCCCAAAATATCACTTTTTTTTAACAAAATAGCCCATTAAGGGCAAGTCCGTAATTTTTCCACAACCTAAATTCCGGTTTCATGCATTCACACAATGTTAATATATCGTATTTTCCAATTTTACCGGATTTATGATTTTTATTCTAACGCTTACGGTATAGTATAACCCATGAGATAAGTGTGAAGTTACACACCTGATTACGGTGAGAACTATACTTTCCCGCTCGTCAATATCTAAACACGCATCACGATGGATTAGAACACTAATACTTATTTGCAAAACTATTCTTAAAAAAATAAGCGTTCTAAACTTTTACCCTCGAAATTTTGAACAACTTCTATTTGTGGTTTCTCCCCGATTGATGATTCGTTACCCGTTGAATAACCACGAACAAACAAAGGTTCAGGAGTATGAATGACTTCAAATAATTAATTTTCACCGGATGAGGGTCCACAACCCGGTGGAAAATCCCGGATTATCGTAACGGTCCTTCGTTTGAATTTAGGGGGAATAGCAGAACTGCCCCTCTTCCGAACACTATTAACAACCATTTTCGTCCCTATCTTGTTTGCCTTCATAGACAAAGGATCATTACTCCTAACAATATATCGGAAATTTTAAGACTAATGGCTTAAAAGGGTGAATTCGGCTTACCTTAAAATTCTGAATGATCCCAAAAGAATTCCTTGAACATTATGATCCAATCTTATTTGAATTTAAGACTACTTCGAAAAGATGATGATTCGACCCTCCACTATTTCACTAAAAAAATAATGAAAGAAATCATCTGAATAAGTGATTGGTTATTCTGTTTAAAAGTCTCTTCCAAGACATTCTATAGATTCAGCCATGGTGACCAAATAGAAAAAAGAAAAGACAGAGAAAATGATTCTTACCGATGATCCAAAGTTTGAATAGAAGAAAATAATTGAAAATAAAAGTTATGAGGAATGGAAGATTCGACTATGATTTAATGGATAGGGAAAATAATTTCGGCTATGGGGATGATCACAAGCATTCAGCCATGGAAGATCAATGAAGGAAGAATGTGTTTGAATGATAAGTAAAATGGAGAGGAAAAGAGAATAGGGAGAAGAGAAAAGAGAGGAGTTTAGGGACAAATATGCATTCGACAATAGGGAAAAAGAAGAAAAAGAATTGGCTTTTTGTGTTGATAATTTTGGCACTAGGAGAGAAATGCAAGATGAAGCACTTGAGGGGTTTTGCAAAAATGACCCAATGGTCAAAAAGAATAACCAAAAGAGACAAAACAAAGGTTGTTTCCTCCTAACACAAGCACATTCGGCCAAGAGAGAAAAGATGAAAAAGAAAAGGTGTTTTGGAAGAACAAAAAATGACTAAATGGGATTACACCCTAACTACTCATCCTTACCAAAGTCTATCACAAAAATTCGCCCACCCTCTAGTCCATAAAGCCATCCAAGTTCATGGACAAGTTGGCCATGCCAAACTTTCCAAAACACACCCCATAAAGGGTGCCTTGTGTCCCCTTAACTTACCATAAGCTTAGGATTTCATTCCTAATGTTCAAGCTTATCTTATCCAATAATCACCTTGCCATAAGAGAAAAATCCAACCTTCCATAAGTAAGGTTTGACAGACACATGCAATATAGGTAAAAAAAATTAAAGTCACCAAAATGCTATCCATGAGATTCGAACCTCTTCCCTCTAAACATGCTTATGGCGCCAACTCCACCTTGCCACTAGCTCATCTTATGCAAACTTTTACCAATTAAATTCCCTTAAGCATTAAAGTCACTTGTTCCACTTCAATAAAGTACTCATTACTAAAATTCATTCTAATTCTGAATAAATCCCAAGCCTTCTCAAGACTATATAAGCACACAAATTTAATCATTCACAAGTTAAGCACCAAAAACATGCAACATATCGATACTCATATTTTTAGGATGTTACACAAATGCCCAGTGTGAGTACCACATGGGGATCACAGGGAATTGGATAGAAAATTGCCTTGGTTTTAAGAAATTGGTGAAAAAAATTCATCAGCATGGGTACTGTGAAATTAGATGACATGCCAAATGCAGAAATATGAACCTGGGAGCGTTTTGGACAATTGGACTGCGGAAGGAATTCCTGTAGTATTTAGAGCTTACTCAGAGTAATGTACAAGATGCACTTGTTTCTTCATGCCTAGAAGCAATAAGATTTTTTGGGAATAAGGCTTGTGTCCAGAATCTTTTATTTCAATAAAATGCATCTTTTTGAGCAAATATTTTTATTTATTGCATACTATAAATTCCTTTGGAATATTCTTTCATTCTTCATTCATGATCATATCATATAAATAATCATCCTTAGAATCATTTATTCTTTGGAATTTGCTTTCATACCTAGGTACCAAGATTTCAATGACATGAGCGAAGCTCTTACTGACTCCATTTTTGAATGAGATATGGGTCTAAGGGATCTAAGGACTTTGAAGATGATAGAGATCGTAGCCTATCTTTTGATTTGTTAAGGATGGTAGAACAAGATGAAAATAGACTCTACCTTGCAAAAGGTCAGTGGGCGTTTCGAGCTTAGTAAGGGGCAAATATTGAAGCCTAATTCACCACAAGGCGATACATCATTGAGCTATTTTTAAGAATTCAATATGTTTTCGTACGATCATATTAGGGCCTGTCAGGCTACTGAAACGTGGGTATGTTGTTAAGATTAGTGTTCAAAGAACCCATGCTAATGGTTCTACAATAGTCAGGCTAATCATGAGGTTTAGGTACTACTGGTCCACCAGAAAGGGGAGGTTGCATCAGTTATGCTGTGAATGCTAGATGGATGAATACAGGACTTACGCGCCTCCTCTATTTCTTCACAGATTCCTTATATGTGGGGTAGGGAGGTTATCAAATGAACCTCCTCAAAAGCTTTTAGCCAACATCGATTCATATTCGTGGTCGTTGGTCACTCCACCAAAAGGATGAAGCTGGCTTCTTATGCAAATCTTATGATGTCAAAATTTATCAAATCCCACTCTCAATGCCAAAAAAAAAAAACCAAAAATCAGATGCCAACAAAGGATGCCAGAAAGGATCATGTTTAACAAACGCATAACCGCACAATGTCAAAGGTTTATAGTCTGTTCAAAGATCAAACACCATATCAGTGCAGCAAAGGCAGCCAAAAAGAAAAACAAAAGATCATAAAAAAGACCGAGACTTGTAAACATTGGCATACAGAAGTTACTATTTACCCTCTATGCTTATCAAACGTTGGCCAAGACTGTCACTAGGGCAACACATTTCTCATTAGTTTTGCCCATTGAAGTCGAAATTCTTTTTTTTTTTTGAGTTTTATCAGAACTGAAGTTGATGAGGCAGAATGGATTTAATCCTGATATGATTAGTTGAATTTGAAGAGAAAATGTTAAAAGCTATTTGTCACGGTCGGATGATGCGAGATTGCAACAAAAAGGTTTTCCCTAGAAAATTTCATGATAGGGCTTTGAAGAAGATTTTTCCCATGCAAAAGGGACTTCAGAAGAAAGTGGGTGCTAAACTAGGAAAGACCTTATGCAGTAAAGAAGGCCTGTTCTGGGGAAGCATGGATATTGTTTCAAATAGATAGCAAGGAACCGCCCAATCCGGTGAATTCAGATTCAATAAAAAGTTTTCCAAAGAAAAAAACATAGGAAAAAAAAGAAAAGAAAACACAAAAAAGGAAAAGAAAGAAAAAATAAGAAAAAGGAGAGGCCAAGGTGAAAACCCGCAAAGGGTGCTTTGCGACCAAAGGGGATTTGAGTTGAAAACCAGAAAAGGGTGGCTCAAATTCTGATCAAAACTGGGGAATACAATAGTCTTGCTATGCCTAAATTAAAAATGAAGAAGAATGCTATGTCTTAGGGCATCGACAAAGTACTCTGGATCCCCTAAACATATATTAAGCTCAAAATGGTCCTCAAGAAGTTCGAACAGAGAAGCTCAGGCTGCGATATCAGGGGCACCTAGTTTCCACCTCACCCATTCTGAATTTGCTATATCTTTAATTATTTTATACACACAATAAATGTCCTTCTTTATTGCGATTTCTATCTTTGCTTAACTTATTTGTTTCGAGCTATGCTCCTAATTAATTTCCTTCTTGTCCATGGTTATGATCTTTTTCAAGCATTTTGCATTGAAATAACAATTGGTGGACTAATAATATTTTCATAAAAGGAGTTTCGCATATTACTCTGGAAGCTTCTGAATAATACAAGAACCTGAAACAGGATTATTGTTTAAAATTCACCAAGCTTAAGGGTTGGAAATATTTGAGTCCAAATTAAAGTTATCTCTTCGGATTTTGTCAAAAGTGGTGATTGAAAAAAATGACAAGATATTACGTCAGTAATACAATCTTGACGAAAGAGAGCAATATTAACCCATGTGCAAAAGGGGAATCATTCTCGAAAAAATGATATTCTGCATCCATGTAATTGTCGTGCATACGCAGTTGGTTAGGTCACTCGGGGAGTGATCAGTTGATGGAACAAGTTACAGATCCTATATCTTTGATTTGCAGCCGCTTGGATTGAAGAAGAAACAAATTCTATACCCTTGAGTTTTAGTGGGATGGTTTGGGAAAAATTTAGATCCTATACCCCTAAGTCACAGTAGAAGGGACTCTGAAATTACAGTGGGGCAAATCTGTTTGAGCAAGATATAATTGTTTTCTTAGGTTTTCTGTTAAGAATACCAGCTGAACGAGATGACAGCACAATACGTCAGTGATAAAGCTTGATAAACAATGAGCAGTGACACCTTAAATAATAAAAAAGGATCATTCTCATAAAATTCTTCATTTATTCAAGACACATTTAGTTAAGAGTATTTGATTTATTCCGATCATTGCATCCTAATCATTGTAAAAAAATCATTCTCATTACATTCTGCATTCATGCAAATGTCGTCCATGATACATTTAGTTAGGAGCATTAAATTCATTCTGATCATTGCATCCTAACCATTTTGCATAAGCATAAACACATAAAACTGATTTTACAGGATAGGTTCCCCAGAGGACGGTGTCGCAACATTGGTGAATTCACAAATCTTGTCTTCCTGAGATTGCAACGAAGTGGATCAAAGATACCAGTCTTACATCCCTGAGTTTGTAGTGTAGCAGATTGAAGATAGCAGATCTTGTCTTCCTGAGTTTATAGCGAAGCAGATCGAAGATACCAATCTGCATCCCTGAGTTTGCAGTGAAGCAGGTTGAATATAGCAGATCTTGTCTTCCTGAGATTGCAGTAAAGAGGATCGAAGATACCAGTCTGGTATCCCTGAGTTTGCAGTGGAGTAGATTGAAGATAGCAGATCTTGTCTCCCTAAACAGTAGTGGAGCAGATCAAGGATGACCAATTCTATCTCCCTGAGCAGTAGTGGAGTAGGCAGAAGATTGCAGATCTTGTCTCTCTAAACAGTAGTGGAGCAGATCAGTTAAAGATTGCAGATCTTATCTCACTAAGCAGTAGTGAAACAGATAGAAGACCACAATTCTTATCTCCTCGAAGTTCCAGTGGAGTAAGTTGAGGCTACAAATCCCTTCTCCTTGAGTTTACAACGGGGATCAATCCTTATTTCTTTGAAGTTTCAGCAGAGAAGATTGAAACTACGGATCTTTTCTTCCTGAATTCTTATTTCCTCGAAGTTCCAGCAGAGTAGGTTGAAATTACAAATACCGCCTCCCTGAGATTACATTGAGGATCAATCCTTATTTCTTTGAAGTTTCAGCAGAGAAGATTAAAACTACGAATCTCTTCTCCTTGAATTCTTATTTCCTTAAAGTTCCAGCGGAGTAGGTTGAAATTACAAATCCCACCTCCCTGAGATTACATTGAGGATCAATCCTTACTTCCTTGGAGTTTCAGTAGAGAAGATTGAAACTACGAATCTCTTCTCCCTAAATTCTTATTTCCTCAAAGTTCTAGCGAAGTAGGTTGAAATTACAAATCTCGTCTCCCTAAGATTACATTGAGGATCAATCCTTATTTCCTTGAAGATTTCAGTAGAGAAGATTGAAGCTACGAATCTCTTCTCCCTGAATTCTTATCTCCTCAAAATTCCAATAGAGTAAGTTGAAATTACAAATCTCTTCTCCCTGAAATTACATCGGAGTGGATAGAAGCACTATTTCCTATACCCCTGAAGATGCAGTGGGATGGAATAGGGCTACTTGAAGAAAAGAAGTGCCAAGAAGCTAAGATCTTACAAGACTAGGAAAATTTGGCCCTCTTTAAAGCCTTTGCTTCATTCTCGAAACACGACAATGAGCAAAGAAGGGAAGCTGTAAGAGCCCAAATTTTCTCGGGCCCACACCATAACCAGAAATAAAATCAAAACAAATAATAAAAAACCAAAGTCTTTTAAAAACAGTCCAAATTTACAAAAATAGCCCAAATATTAAAGTCCAATAAACCCAATCTGCCCGAGCCCAAACTATTTGCAGATAGCCCAATTTACAAAGCAGGCCCGAATGGCCCAGAACAGATTGAAGCTTCGGAAACCCTAGCCCCTAATCATTTGGCATCGCAAGCCTCCAGCGCCGCAAGCTTCCCGCACGCCTTCACGGCCTCCATACCAGCGCCACATCATCATCGTACCTGCAAAAAAACACAAAACAAATAACAAATGAGCAAACGACAGAAAAGAAAAAAAGGCTCTTGTATTTTCTTTTTTTTCATATTTGTTATTTTCTGCTATAAAAGTCAAACACAAAATACATTGTAATGGTTACGATTTCACGCACACAGAAAAATCAATACAAAGAGAAACAATTTTAAAGGTGATTCTTTTGACTTCGTCTAGGTTTTTCTTTATTTTTATACCGAAAAAAATAAGAGATAGAAGTTTTACCTTGTCTATTCGTCCCTTTTCGGCACCGTTCGTTGTCGGAGTTGGAGTGCCCGAGACCCATGTGGGTTCGATGAGGGCTTACAGGAGAAACAGAGGAATCGAAACTTTTCCTTGACATCTATTTTCTTATTTTTTATTTTTTTATTATTTTGTTAAAAATAGAATAGGGTCTATATCTAAAAAAATCATTTTTTAAAAGGGGGAAAACTTTTTCTAAAAAGTGGAAATTTTAAAACATTTTCTGGCCTCCGGCACGGCAGAGCCACCGTGCGAGCATGCCGACATCTGACGGAAATCTGGGTTCGTCCCAGAGAGAAGAGCAAAGGAAAATTTCTTTTTTTTTTAGAACAGACAGCAAATGACCATTTTTTTTATTTTTTGACTTATATAGATCCAGTGAAATGGCGTCGTTTTGCCCTGGGGATCTAATACCAAAACGGCGCCGTTTAAAGGCCTTCGACCCGACGACCCGACCCGCACTGGCTAGGGTCCGCTTGTTTTAGACCTATGGTGTATTTGCACGCCAGATCCTTCCACGTTTTCAGTTATTTTAATTCAATTTTTTTATGATTATTTTTTGAATTTCCCCCGATGATTTCGCTTCTGTTCCACTTTAGTCTCGCGTTAAACGATGCCGTTTGGGGAGAGGGGATAATTTCCCCTATGACCCCTCTTGCCTTAAGCGCATTATTTTCTAGTCCTTCTTCGATATCATCTTTTAATTAATTGCGATTTTAGCCTCCAAATCTCTGTTTTAAGTTTAGTTTCGTCCCCTTTTTACTTCTTTTGTTATTTTTGCAATTTCATCATTAGTTTAATATTGTTATATAATTACTACTATTATTTTATTAGAACTATTATTTATATTTTTACTATTATTTTCAATAATCTTATTGCTATTATTATTATTATTATTATTATTATTATTATTATTATTATTATTATTCATTTACTAATGTATTTTCATTATAGTTTATTATCATTATTATTGTATTTTTACTATTATTATTATCTTATTATTTTAAACTATTGTACATAGTACTTTTATTATTTCATTATTATTTTCTTTTATTTCTTTATTTCTTTTTTACCTATTATTTCATTTAGATTGTTTGTCTTAAGCTTTTATTTTATTTCATTTTGCCTTTATTATTATTATTTATATTATTGCTTTCATTTTATCTTATTATGCATATTGGGACTAAAATTCATTTTTCATTCTACTATGATCATATTATACTTTATCTGATTTTTGAATAAGCAATTACTTCGTGTTCTAAGATTCAAAAGAAATCGTACCCTAACTTACTGGGTTTCGATTTTCCTCATCGAGTCTGAAGTACCAATTATTTTTAATTAAAGCATAAGCTAAATTAAAAAACTTATTCTCAGGAATTCGAAAATGTTGTGTCCTAACTTACTGAATGTGACATTTTGTTATCTCGATATAAAGATTTCCAAAAACAAAGGCAATAGTCCGTATTCGGGAATTTTGAGAAATAGTGCCCTAACTTACTGGGTTTCAATTTCTCATTTAACCCAAATAACCGAATATCCTTCTTAAATTTAAATATACGAGTTTTTAAATGGAAAAAGACAAGCTTAGTTTCGAGGACTCGAAATGTCGTATCCTAACTCATTGGGTATGAAATTTTATTCGAAATAAGTGGGTCTCGGGGTCCAGTTTAATTTATACAAGTTTTCTTTAACGAAAAGGATCGTATTTTAAAATATTTTCAAATTTTCGACATTAAGACATTAATCAATCAATTCGGTACCAATTTTGGGCGTTACGAGGGTGCTAATCCTTCCTCGTACGTAACTGACTCCCGAACCTACTTTCTCGAATTTCGTAGGCCAAAAGTATCATTTTAATAAATCAAAATGTTTTAACGATCAATCTCAAGGTGACTCGATCACACCTCAAAAAGATTGGTGGTGACTCCATTTTCGTTTTTAAAAGTCGACCCCATTTTCCAAACAACAAAAAAATGGTTTCGACACAAAGTAAAACCGAAATGAGAAGCACCCCTCTAGCTGAATTCTTGAGTGCCCCAGAGTCCCATTTCGGCACAACACTCCCTTTCCCCTCACTTCCCTTGATTTTCTCCTAAAATTCCTCCTCAAATCTCTCCACCCGATCACACCTCCCCTCAACCACTCAATTTGAATTCTACTCAACCACTTCAGTGTTTCAATCAAACTACAACACCCCCCGCGGTACAGCAGCAAAATAAATACTCCCTTGCCTCCACCAGGATTCAAACCTCAGACCATTGGTATAGGTAACACGCCACTTACCCCCTAGACCAGCAGGCTTTTTATGTCTTGTTATACACAAAACTTTTTGCACAAGCCCAGGCTTGAACCCAATACTTCTCAGACACTCCCAAACACACCCAAATCACTTAACCACTGAAGCAGACATGTATTTATTTTACAAAAATACATACCTAGATTTTGGGGCATTACAAGATTGGAAAACACACAAAAGTTAACAAGAAAAGAATGTAGTGGGAAAAGCAAGAATATATGAATATTGAAATTCAAATTAAGTTGTGGAAAATTAAAGAGTAAGTAGTAAACTTGTGAAATTTATGTTATAAATAGTAAAAGTGAAAGAATACAATAATTTGGTATGTGAAAATAGACATTGTGATAAAAGTATTATGTATTAGAGAAAATGAAAGAAAAATGAGAACAAAAGTAAAAGAGAATAAAATAATTAAATTGAAAGTTTATAAAAGTTATATGTGCTATCATTTGATAATTGAAAAGATGATAAAAGTGCAAGATAGATAATAAAATATGAATCGAGAATTTATTGATTAAAATATCGTGTTTATTATAAATATTGTAACACCCCTTACCCATATACAATGTCGGAACAGGGATCGAGGCATTGCCGGACTTATAATACAAACATTCACAAAATTCTGAATCATAAATTTGTGTCAAAATTAAAACCATTCATATCCAATCAAAAAGTCCCTTATACGAGCCTACGAGGCCCATAACATGCATAGAAAGTGGTTCGAGACTAAAATGAGAACTCAAGAAATTTTTATAAGACTTAGAAAATTTTGCTATCTGTAGGGCTCACATGCCCGTGTGGTCCAAGGGACACGCCCGTGTGACCCTTGGGCACGCCCGTGCTTCAGACCGTGTTCAAATTAGGGTGCTCTCTAACTTGTGCCACACGGCCGTGTGCTAGGCCGTATGGTCAATTTAATTTTCTTAATTTTTCATAAAATAGGTGCAGACTTCACACGGCCGGGGTACGTGCCCGTGTTCAAGGCCGTGTAGCACACACGGCCAAGACACACGCCTGTGTTTCTGCCTATGTGCTATATTCTGGACATTCTCTTTTTCAAATTTAAGGTGCAAGGGACACACGGCCAGAACACATGCCCGTGGGACAGACCATGTGTCTACCGTGTGGACAAAAAGAAGGCTATTTACCAAGCCATTTTCCACCCCTTTAATGCACACACCTACATAACATAACATAGCACCAATTCAAGCTTATACATGCAACCAAATCATCCACAACCAAGACATCAACTCATCATTCACATGCTGACATCTATCATACATAAACATCACATAGCTTATCAACTCAAATCAAGCAAGTTTCCACATTCATGAAAGGCATCATCATATGAATATACTTATACCAATGTTAGCCAATTCCAAATGGCCTTATACAAAATGAACTTCTAACCAACATAGGCCAAAACATTTGGCCAAATCAATTATGACACATAACAAAATGACCAAGTCCCCTATACATGCCATAATTCAAAATGTTGAATTCATTGATACCAAAATAATTGTTGATAGTGTGTATGGATCTTCGACGATCTCCAAATCCCGAGCTAGCTTGGTGATACTATAAGACAAGGAAAAGAAAGGGGAGTAAGCTATATGCTTAGTAAGTTCCGATGCAAATAATAAGCACCATAACCACACATTTAACATACAATTTACATGATAAAATTAGCATGAATGTTGTTATAATCTTACGATCATAACTTACTCAATCACCACCTTACCAACGGTTCATTACATATCGAGCTCATTACTTATGAGTTTTACGTACATACCTGTACCAACTCGCATCATAGCCATATCCTTTCACAACTTTGACATTCCCATTGAACACTCGGAATATTAACGGATACTCAAAAATCTTGCACATAAGTGCCATATATGTAGCTAAAGCTACCTCATATCTCATAATACATATAGGCTCGCTTTCGAGCTATTCACGGGCCTGTTCACACAAGCTGTCAGTCAGGACGTAGCTACACAGTGCTTCTCACATAAGTTGTCAGGTATCCGCAACACATGCCAGACTACCCAGCCACCGGTAAGACGTACAAGACCAACACCCGGATCACATAATCGCATATACACATGGGTTCCTAGTGACATGTAACTCGTATCCTATTCTATTCCTGAGGTTCAACCAGGATTTCTTGTTTGTCGAAACTTTGCCGGATACGTCCAAAGAGTAAATCACAATTCATTCAACATGAAAGCATTTAAAACCATAAATATAACAGTGCATTATTTACATACGAACCTACCTCGGTACAAAAATAGTAGAATTGGACCTAATCGTTAAACACTTTATTTTTCCCCCGATCTAGGTCTGAACCTCATTTTTCTTGATCTATAATAAAAAAATTTAACTCATTTAATACTCACATTATTCAATTTAGCCCAAAAATCATGTTATGGAAAAATTACATTTTTGCCCCTAAACTTTTGGCATTTTACATTTTAGTCCCTAGGCTCGTAAAATGAAATATAGTCAATTTATTCAAAACCCAAACCTATCCGAACCATTTTCATACTCATAATAGCGGCACATTTTTCATTAAATCACACTTCTACTACATATTTTACAACTTTTAGAAATAAGTCCTTTTAGGTATTTTCATCAAAAATACCTTAGTAAAAGTTGTTTATCCAACATCAAACTTGCATAATCTACCATTAGACATCAAAATACACAAATATCTAACATAGGTAAAATTTTAGACTTTTATTTTCTTTCAAATTAGTCCTTGAAATAGCTAAATTAGGTTACAAGGATCTCAAAAACATAAAAACATTAAAAACAAGGCTAGATCTTGAAAGATGGAAAAACCCTAGCTATGTATCCTCCTTTTGAATTTCGGCCATGGGGACTAACTTGAGGAAGATGACATCTTTTATTTAGTTATTTTGGCTTTATTTGCCAAATGACCAAAATGCCCTTAATGCCTAACTTCAAATTTTCACCTAACCATGTCCATTTTTTTCCATACTAAATTGTAATGGTCTAATTTCCATCTAAGGACCTCTAATTTAAATTTCATTGCAATTAGACACCTCTAGCTTTTAGTACACACATTTTGCACCTTTTGCAATTTAATCCTTTTAAGTAAATTGAGTGCCCAAACGTCAAAATTTTCGAACGAAATTTTCACAAAATCATTCCATAAAACTGTAGACCATAAAAATATAAAAATAAATAAATTTTACTACGTCAAATTTTTGGTCCCAAAATCACTATTCTGACTAGACCCAAAATCGGGTTGTTATAAATATTGTTTAAATTGTGAAAATAGAAATTTAATTGAATATGTGACAAACGTATAATTAAATCGTGACATTCGCGAAATGAAGTATTCATGTTTAAACGATATAAACTCAGTATTGTGAAATGCCCATGTATACTAGTATTGAATTTCGTGGATATAGTTGGCATGCTATGGGAACTCGAGTGCTCCCATGTTTATCATGATCTATGTGAATTTAGCACTTCGGTGCTTCGTGTTATAGCTGTAACACCCCTAGCCCGTATCTGTCGCCGAATTGGGTTACGAGGCCTTACTAAGTAAACCTCCTCAAAACATCACATATCAATCTCTATCAAGAATACCGGAAACTCTTAACTAAAAATAAAAACATGCTACATCACTTATAGATGAAAGTGAGTCATCAATAGGTTTATAGGCACAACATTCTCATATAAATACATCTACATATAATTCACTTCCATTTACCACTTCTCCTCATTTAATAGACTTGGGCATTATTGATATTTAAACAATGAATTCGTTTACAACGATTAACTAGATAACTTAAGCAATTTCTCATATAAGAATTTACTCAAACACTCAAATCGTATCTTTACAAACTCACTTCATCACTAGTTACCCCTTTAATCATCTAGGCCGAATCTCATATTGGTATTAGCATGCGATTTATAAAACATGTACGTATCTTAACCATTTCTTCTAATTCCCTAATTAATCATACTATTTGCGTGTTCTAAATTTTATATCACCATTCAACAATCATATAACATTTATGACATATCAATATCAAATAGTAATATATATATATAATTAGTCAAGTTATAACAACTAATAACAGGATTCAACCATAGCATCATTCACGCAAGTCAATGAGCAATTTAGGTTATTTACAAGATTTCTATACATATATATATTCATTTCCTACCCAAAAGAAAATATAAAAGGGGTCTAAGCTTATACATGCCATGATCTTCAAAATTTATAAGCAAATCATATTAGTACCAAAAGTGGCGATAATGTGTTGACTTCGATAACGGTTCCCGAGCACGAGCTTTCTCCAAAATCTATACTCAATCAAACAAAACACAACGGTAAGCTATATAAAGCTTAGTAAGTCCTAAGCAAAGTTTATAACTACTGAATTATTTAACTACTATTTAACATAGCATACAAATAACCATGACATACATTCGGCCATCATTTACCAAATTAGTACCTACTTACCAATCGGAATAAACGAGAAAATTACATGCTACTCCTTAGAACTCAAAATAACTTAGTTAATTTCAACATTTGTACATGTCGTACCAATCCTGTAACGTATCGCTCACTTAGAGCCGTTACTCATTCCTTCGCACACACAGTGCTAACCTTTCGTAATGTATCGCTCACTCAGAGTCGTTACTTAATCATTCCGCACACACAGTGCCAACCTTTCGTAACGTATCGCTCACTTAGAGCCGTTACTTAATCATTCCACACACACAGTGCCAACCTTTCGTAACGTATTGCTCACTTAGAGCCGTTACTTAATCATTCCGCACACACAGTGCCAATTTGCAATATCACTTAAACATCATTCACAAGTTCACATCTTAATGCATTTAGCACACATAATCATACATATTCGATTCTTAATTCTTTCCTTTACTACGTACCATTATATTCGACATTATGCTTTTAAAATCCTGATAGTATATTTATTCAATACTATTCATTTATCTATACTTTCTAATCACCTACAATTCAACCCAAAGTGTTCATTCATTCCAAATACATACACCTTTCCCATTTACGGCATCACATCAATTATCCTATCCCAACCATCCGAACCATTCATATATTATTTGTACTTACACACATGCACATGATATTGTCACATTCGGCTATTACATGTATGATCAACTCATTTCATTTAATATTTTTCAAGAATATACATATAGGCATGAGTATACATGTATGTGTAATCAACTTCTCATCACACATATACATGAACATGCATTTATAATTTCATATTGACTTAACTACCATAAAATAGTGCCTTTTATCACTTTCGGCCAAGAATAAAATTTGGAGACTTTTATATTACTAAGATATGTATGCGCATATACATGTACACTGAGAAATTTCACATTAGTTAAATTGCCTAGGGACTTACTTGGAATTCGATGGATTCGAATTTCTCGGCTATTCGTTCACTTTGGCCTTTCCCCGATCTAGCTCCTTTTCTTTTTTATCACGGTTTAAGAAATATCAAATAACATTTGTTCAATGCATTTCCAATTAATTCAATTCAATTCAATTCAATTACAAGGTTTTATAATCCTTATGAATTTTCCCCTATAATTTCACACCCTATTCAATTAAGTCTCAAACATACCCTTCAGAAACAAATATGCTATTTTATAATTCAATTTCCCCATGGCCGAATACCCTTTATTACTAAAAGAATTCATACAATTCATTTTTTTAATATAATTCCATCTTTCATTACTACAAATAAGTCATTCCCATCCATATTTATAAAATTGTTTAATAGCAATTTACCCCTCCGTACTTTTAGTTTTCTGGCAATTTAGTCCCTAAACAAAATCACTAAATTTTCATGAAATTTTGACTAATTCCCTTAAGTTTTAAACCTTATACCTTACTTCCTAGGTTCATAAAGCCATTCGTTCGAGCAATTTAGCTTCCAACCAATTGTTTCCCAAAATATCCAAGCCATAACACATGCCTATTTTCCCTATTTAACATGTTAATATACTAACCAAAATCAATGTTTCTTAATCAAACATGAATAAGACATAGTAACTAACTTGCTCATAGCCGAATCTAGGAGGAGCTTTAGGCTCAAAATTTTTACATGAAATTGATAGTATTCAGGATTACTAATATAACCATGCAAAAATTATCAAAAATGGAGCTTGATACCTCACCTTAGAGACACATGCAAGGTCCGGCCATGGAGGTTTTAGAATGGCTTTGAAACACCCCACACCCAGCCCATGAGCCTGTACCGGATCTGGTATGTTCCTCGATATAAACCGGTTCAAAATTCTTTTGTTACTTTGAAAACTGTGTGTTTTGAAGATAGTTTGTTTGTGGGTTGGGCTCGAGTTGAAAACAAGTTTATTTTTATATTGAAAACCCATTTATTTGGGTGACAAAATATTTAAAGTTTATTTTAAATTAAATTGACTTAATCTTTAAATAACATAAATTAAGTAACATAGTAATTAAGACAACAATAAAATCATCACTATGGCCTTATTACATAAAACAAAACCCAAAATAAAATTGTAGAGTACTTAAATAAAATAAAATGTCCAGATTAAATAAAACTTTAAGTTGAGCATGGCCACCACAAGTTCTGTAGTCCGGTCCATCACTTTGTTCATCACCAAACATGTTCCCTAGCAACGGGTGAGTCAACAGACTCAATGTGTAACCAACACTAAAATTTAATAGATTTAGGCATACCATACATATCATGCTCACATAATAATTCATGATAATGATGCAATCCGAACCCAAACCTAGATGCCATCCGCTACACATCCCGTACCAACACTCGCACACGTAGGGACTACTAAGTCAACCCTCCATCCGCTACACACCATCGAAGGCGTCATTGCAATCGGCGTGCTCATCGCCCATATAAAATTCGTGGCATAGCCACAGATTAAATAATTGTGTCATGAGACACCACATTGAGATAATGTAGCCGAAGTTACCACATTCGGATAATGTGACCAAGTCACCACATTCGGATAGTGAGACCAAGTCACCACTTTCACTTCCCCTTTTCATATAACCCGAATGCCCCATAGTATTCATATCATGCATATCATACTTAAATTCACATTCATGTCACTTTTCACATGTTAAATATAACATATTTCGTAATCCTAGTAGGAGTAGGAAGCGTGCACGAGTACTTTGTCTTTGTAACACGCAGTACCTTAGCCATATTCACATTCTTATAAACATGCACATATTAAATATTGCCATAAAACATATTAAGAATTAGTGTGGAATACACACCTGATTTGCTTAACGAATTCCTTGAAATCCCGAAAAAAATTGATCTATGCTTTTAGATCCGTTAACTCCTATATTCGGCCAATCATTTAAACATATTAATAAACCTATTCAGCTTTAAAACTAAATCCTAAAGGAAAAACCCTTACCTTGCTGTCAATTTGATTGCTAGCCAAATCCCGAGACATTGTTATGCTCCCTTTGAAATCGATCCACTACTATGTCACTTACTTGTTAATTTTTCGGCTTTTGAGAATAAATCCAAACACTTTCAATAGGCCTTGGCTGAATGTCTTAAACACATACCTTGTGATTTTCAAATCCTGAAAAGTGCTATTTACCCTTGATATCTGTCAAAATCACTTTGTCACATGTTAGACCAATTTCTAACATTAAAACATAATAAATGGCCCTTGGCCAACACTTGCCTTACCTTAGATCTTAGAAATCCCGAAACTTTCCTCCTTGTAGTCGACAGTCACAGAATCCCGAAGCTTTCCTTCAAAGTTTCGGCCAACATGTATATGGCATTAGAACCTTGACTTTCGGTTTAAAGAAGAAAGAAAATAATTACTTGAGGAAGTCGACACACCCTTGTTTGAAGTCCTACCAAGGTTCGGCTATGGAGACTTAGACAGGGATAAAAGGTTTCGGCTTTGACAGTAGAAGAGAAAGGAAGAAAAGAAGAAAAGAAGGATTTTGGAGAGGAAAAGAACCGATGAAAGAGAGGCTACTTGGCCAAGGAAAATTCGACAGTGAGAGAGAGAAATTTTCTTGAGAAATTCGGCAAAGTGAATGGATGAATGGCCTCTTCTCCTCTAGTAGATGAAATTACTAGCTAGAGTCCCTTACTTGGCCACCACTCTTCCTTATTTTGATAGCTTTATCTCCTTAAAAAAAATTAAAGAATAATCCTTATTTATCTCTTGAAAATAATCTAAAATAAATCTATTATTTATCCCTATTTAGCGAAATTTAAAGAGAATAAAACTCCTCTTTTAAGAGCCTTAATGCCGTCCACCTCTCTGCTTCTGGAAGCAAAAATAAAACTTCTTTTATTTGCTTCCCATGTGACTCGAACTTAGGCCCAATTCCCTTGTATGTGGCGCCATTTCCAGAGGCCCTAAGTGGCATCTCCAGGCCACTTTTCCAAGCCTGTTTGTGTGTCAAATTTCACATACCTTTTCTCTTAAGGACACCTTGCCTCAGTTTCCTCTTTTAAACTTTAAATTTGACATTTCCTTACATTTCCAAGTTTCCAAAAATGTTCAAAATACATTCATAACACATAAGACATGTCATTTTGTACAATTAAACTGAAAATGCATAGACCCTTTCAGGATGTTACAGTTCTACCCCCCTTAAAATAATTTCGTCCTCGAAATTTCCTAGCTAAAATAATTGAGGGTATTGCTGTCGTATTGCCTCCTCTGGTTCCCACGAAGCTTCCTCTGATCCATGATTGCCCCATAACACTTTGACTAGAGGAACTGATTTCCTCTGTAACACTTTCACATCACGTTCCAATATCTGAATCGGCTCTTCCTCGTAGGATAAGTCTGGGCTTAGCTCCACTTCTTCATCTGGTACCACATGAGATGGATCCGATCGATAACTACGTATCATGGATACATGGAATACGTCATGCATCTGCTGCAACTCTGGTGGCAACTCTAGCTGGTATGCCATTGGCCCAACTCGCTTTAGTACTCGATAGGGCCCTATAAACCTTGGGCTTAACTTTCCTTTCCGACCAAACCTCATCACCTTCTTCCAAGGCGAGACTTTCAGAAACACTTGGTCTCCCACTTCAAACTCTACTTCCTTTCGCTTGAGATCTGCGTATGACTTCTGCCTATTAGATGCTTCCTTCAACCGTACATGAATTATCTCAACCTTCTCTTCAGACTCTGCCACTAACTCTGGACCCAAAACTCGACGTTCTCCCAAGTCCGTCCAACATGTAGGAGTCTGACACTTCCGACCATACAGCGCTTCATAAGGTGCCATCCGAATGTTAGCCTGATAACTGTTGTTGTAGGCGAACTCTACTAAAGGCAAGTAATCCTCCCAACTTCCTCGGAAATCCATCACACAGCCTCTCAACATATCCTCCAACACTTGTATTACCTGTTCAGACTGCCCGTCTGATTGTGGATGAAAAGCCATAGTGAAGACCAACTTAGTACCTAAAGCTTGATGAAGTGCCCTCCAAAATCGAGACGTGAACCTTGGGTCTCTATCTGAAATAATTGACACCGGCACTCCGTGTAACCTTACAATCTCCGCCACGTATAATTTGGCTAACTTCTAAAGGGAATAATCCACTCTTACCGGGATAAAGTGTGCGGACTTAGTCAAATGATCCACTATTACCCATACCGAGTCCTTCTTAGTAGGCATAAGGGGAAGCCCACTAATGAAGTCCATGGTAATTCTTTCCCACTTCCACTGTGGAATCTCGATTGGCTGAAGCAATCCCGATGGAACTTGGTGTTCAGCCTTAACTTGCTGACATGTTAGACATTTTCCCACGAATTCAGTAACTTCCCGTTTAAGATCAGGCCACCAAAATTGTTCTCTTAGATCTCTGTACAACTTAATGCCTCCGGGATGCATAGCATAAGGGCTACTATGCTCTTCCCGAAGAATCCTCTGTCTTAACTCCTCGTCCTTTGGCATATAGACTTTTTCTTTGTAGCACAATACTCCTTCATCATTAACCCCATAATACTCTAACTCTCCATTTTATACTTGTTGTAACTTAGCACTTAGGTCCTTATCAGTCAACTATCCCCTTTTCACCTCATTCAGCCATGTGGGTTTGACTTGCAACTCTGCCAACAGGCTTCCATCATCGTACAAACTTAAGTGAGTGAATATATGTAACACCCCAAACCCGGTCAATGCACTATGACCGAATTTGGTATGCTACAGGGAAAAAGGTTTTGGGTGGTTTAGGTCGAAGTCTAGAAGTTTGATGAAACACTTTGCGAAACTTTGTATTTGAGGAAAACTTGAGTCGGTTTGGATTAAAAATTCACGTTGTGTTTGAAAAACCCCGAGAGCTTTGAAAATTTATCTGAAGTGTAGGTAAAACTAATTTATATCGGTTTGAAGTTTAAGTCGTGTCATATTATTACTAAAAGATTTCGACTTAGTAGAAAACCATATTTAAGTTAGAAAAACAATTCGAGTTCATTTTGTTCTAAGTTATAGTATGATACCCGATGGTATAGTTGAAAACATCGTTTTTGAAGTTTTGAAAACGTTGTCTTTCCAAGTTTTAGCACATTTTAACTCAAGTAGTTTTGTTAAAGCATCTTATAAATCTAACTTAATCGTAACGAAACATAATTTAAAAGGCCATTTACAACCCAAATAAAACCAAATAGTAATAATAAAACTTAAGTACCAAATTTCTTAAAAGTCCGAGCAAATCTTTATTTCGGTATGGCATGAGCACCTCGAGTCCATCCCGGCTCCATGTCCGCGGCTAAGTGTCACCTGAAAAGTCAAAGGAGAGGGTGAGTCGAGTGACTCAGTGTGTAAATCCCGCTCCCGAAGAACAACATGCTAACACACATCATACAAGCAACATAATTAATGCAACCCGATCCTAACCATCCATATCACCTTTTCTACCCCGTGTGGTACCAAACCACTGGTGGTGCCAAACCACTGGTGACATATAGTCACAATGTGTTACCAAAACACTGGTGTCCCAAAGACACAATTGTGCTACCAAAGCACTGGTGACCGTAGTCACAAATCCGATGATGGGGCCAACCCATCGTGTGATACCAAATCACTAGCAGACGATCCCATATCTCATGTGGGGCCAACCCACGGTGGTTAAACCACAGGGACAAGTCGCAATGAGGTGCCAAACCTCTGGTGTCCCAAAGACACAATTGTGCTACCAAAGCACTGGTGACCGTAGTCACAAATCTGTTGATGGGGCCAACCCATCGTGTGATACCAAATCACTGGCGTCAATCCCATATCTCACAAGTGGGGCCAACCCACGGTGGTTAAACCATTGAGGACGAGGACGGCCGAGGTACCAAACCTCTGGAGGTGCCAAACCTCTGGTGACCCAAAGTCACAAAGTGTGTTACCAAAACACTTGGTGCTCACAAGACAAAATATCACTTTGCTCCCTCCACTCGTATCACCCATCAACATACCACACTCATGTAATCATGCATATCATATAATCATGCATATCATGCTAATATGTCTAATCTCATACCCCATGTCACATATATCCACAACCATGGTATCATATAGATCATCGATAAACACATAATAATAATATCTTGACTTACGAGTCGTAATCATACCCATTAGGGTATCACATCAATCATCACTGTTTCATTAATCATCACACGGGTTATCAATCATATTACTAAGCGAAGTGTGTTAGTTTACACACAGTTACTAATCGAATATCAAATCCAGTAGATCAAGATCTAACGCACTAGATCCCCTTCCTTAACGCTTTTTGAGCACTAGCCACAACCCGAGATATGCGAGATCAAGCCTTCCCCTACAATCGGCCAAAACTAAACAACATAATCATGCTAATCAACCTCTAAGGGTATAACCGTAATTTTACCTACCAAGGGCATTTTCGTAATTTACCCACCAAGGGTATTTCTGTAAATTCACACATGTAGTGGCCTTTCCGAAGGCCTAATGTCGTCACTAGCGACTCAGCTACCATCTCCGGTCGTACTGGACGATTGGGCCTAAAACTCGATTTCAGCCCATCCAGGCCCACACGCTCGTGTGGCCCACCTAGCACAAATCTAGCCACGTATATAAGTTCCACCTAGTCTAATTCAACATATACTAACCAATCATGCAATTTACTCATATGGGCCCACGGGCCCATTGGGCCCAATACCGACCCATCGAGGCCCAAGCGACCCCAACCCACGAGAATACTCTTGATGGCCTCAACTATCGCGTGAAGCCCCCACGTGCTTTCGACGCCTGGTGTAACTACTAATGCCAGAATAACGACATTTCGGCATTTCTTGCTTCTACAACTAGAGTAGAGAGTTACACACCGATAGGACTACGGTGCTAAACTGCTGCGACCACTCCCTGCCCAACGCCCACCAAGGTGTGTTTACTCTCCTCCTAGGATGCTCCTTATATAGCTAGCTCTTCACCTTCCTTCTTTGTGTCTTTCCGATGTGGGATCCCTTCACAAGAGAGTTTAAATTCAACTGAAACTCTTACCGTCCACTCATAAAATAAATACTCCCTTGCTTCTCATGAGATTCGAACCCAGGCTCCCTTATAACATAATCCACGCTGCTAGCCACTTTACCAACTAGCTCCTTGTGCCTCAAACCATGCGCAATTAAATATAAACTATGGGCCAAATTCTAAGGTCCAAGCAAAAAGAAACCAAAATGCAAAAGCCAAGACTTGAACCTTGGACCTCCTTCCTTCCTTGTGGCGTCACCCCCTTGTCTCTTATGTGGCGTCACTTTGCCACTACACCACACACTCCACTTGTGTCATTTTCCTCCATATTTTATTCTTAAGGCCTATCGCCAACTTCCGTGGTTTTTTCACCTAAAACCAAAATTTCCCCAAAGCCAATATTTGATCCGGGACTTCATAGAAGCCTCTAACCTTCAAAATCACTTATCCAATAGGTCTAACTTGCATTTAAGCCGATCTCTATTCTCCAAAATTTAAACGCTACTACGCCTAAGGCCCATTGGGCTCAATTCTCCTAGGCCCAATTTAGGGATGTTACAAATCTACCCTCCTTAAAGAAATTTCGTCCTCGAAATTTCCAACTAACTCTCTTGATCGCACATCCTAACCTACCACACTACGCTCTCTTGCACAAGCACTCGATCTTTAATAAAACTAATATACTTCTAACTAGAATTTAAAACTCCTACCCATACTCAAAAACACCTAGCAATTAAAGCAGATGAATATTTCATACGCTCCCAACTCTATGTCTAATGTCTTGACTTATCGGTTTAAAAGTTTTATCGCCGATCTTTATTCCACGTGTATTAAGGCACAATCTTATGAATAGTTCTTATTACAGAGTTTTGTTTTCGCGAGTTCACAAAGTCCTATAGGTTTCAGTCTCTAGGGTAGTCTGCTATCACTATTCATTCATATCATACATCATCAAAATCATAAACATCAGTTAGGGGTACTTACCTGGGCGGATTGGTGCCGGAGACTCGGTGTCATGCCTTTCAAACCATACTTTAAAAAAAGAATACTTGAAAACTATAGTTTTAAAACATTTTGGGCCTCGGGCCCACAGCCGAGCTTTTGAACTTGGCTCTGATACCACAAATGTAACACCCCAAACCCGGTCAATGCACTATGACCGAATCTGGTATGCTACAGGGAAAAAGGTTTTGGGTGGTTTAGGTCGAAGTCTAGAAGTTTGATGAAACACTTTGCGAAACTTTGTATTTGAGGAAAACTTGAGTCGGTTTGGATTAAAATTCACGTTGTGTTTGAAAAACCGAGAGCTTTGAAAATTTATCAAGTGTAGGTAAAACTAATTTATATCGGTTTGAAGTTTAAGTCGTGTCATATTATTACTAAAAGATTTGACTTAGTAGAAAACCATATTTAAGTTAGAAAAATAATTGAGTTCATTTTGTTCTAAGTTATAGTATGATACCCGATGGTATAGTTGAAAACATCGTTTTGAAGTTTTGAAAACGTTGTCTTTCCAAGTTTTAGCACATTTTAACTCAAGTAGTTTTGTTAAAGCATCTTATAAATCTAACTTAATAAAACTGAAACATAATTTAAAGGCCATTTACAACCCAAATAAAACCAAATAGTAATAATAAAACTTAAGTACCAAATTTCTTAAAAGTCCGAGCAAATCTTTATTTCGGTATGGCATGAGCACCTCGAGTCCATCCGGCTCCATGTCCATGACTAAGTGTCACTGAAAAGTCAAAGGAGAGGGTGAGTCGAGTGACTCGGTGTGTAAATCCCGCTCTAGAAGAACAACATGCTAACACACATCATACAAGCAACATAATTAATGCAACCCGATCCTAACCATCCATATCACCTTTTCTACCCGTGTGGTACCAAACCCTTGGTGGTGCCAAACCACTGGTGACATATAGTCACAATGTGTTACCAAAACACTTTGGTGTCCCAAAGACACAATTGTGCTACCAAAGCACGGTGACCGTAGTCACAAATCCGATGATGGGGCCAACCCATCGTGTGATACCAAATCACTAGCGAGGCGATCCCATATCTCATGTGGGGCCAACCCACGGTGGTTAAACCACGGGGACAAGTCGTAATGAGGTGCCAAACCTCCGGTGTCCCAAAGACACAATTGTGCTACCAAAGCACCGGTGACCGTAGTCACAAATCATTGATGGGGCCAACCCATCGTGTGATACCAAATCACTTGGCGTCAATCCCATATCTCACAAGTGGGGCCAACCCACGGTGGTTAAACCACGAGGACGAGGCGAGGTACCAAACCTCTGGAGGTGCCAAACCTCCGTGACCCAAAGTCACAAAGTGTGTTACCAAAACACTGGTGCTCGTCGGACAAAATATCTTTGCTCCCTCCACTCGTATCACCCATCAACATACCACACTCATGTAATCATGCATATCATATAATCATGCATATCATGCTAATATGTCTAATCTCATACCCCATGTCACATATATCCACAACCATGGTATCATATAGATCATCGATAAACACATAATAATAATCTTGACTTACCCGAGTCGTAATCATACCCATTAGGGTATCACATCAATCATCCTTTGTTTCATTAATCATCACACGGGTTATCAATCATATTACTAAGCGAAGTGTGTTAGTTTACACACAGTTACTAATGCGAATATCAAATCCCGTAGATCAAGATCTAACGCACTAGATCCCCTTCCTTAGCGCTTTTGAGCACTAGCCACAACCCGAGATATGCGAGATCAAGCCTTCCCTACAATCGGCCAAAACTAAACAACATAATCATGCTAATCAACCTCTAAGGGTATAACAGTAATTTTACCTACCAAGGGCATTTTCGTAATTTACCCACCAAGGGTATTTACGTAAATTCACACATGTAGTGGCCTTCCAGAAGGCCTAATGTAAATCACTAGCGACTCACTACCATCTCCGGTAAATCATAGGACGATTGGGCCTAAAACTCGATTCGACCCATCCAGCCCACACGCTCGTGTGGCCCACCTAGCACAAATCTAGCCACGTATATAAGTTCCACCTAGTCTAATTCAACATATACTAACCAATCATGCAATTTACTCATATGGGCCCACGGGCCCATTGGGCCCACGACCCATCGAGGCCCAAGCACCCAACCCACGAGAATACTCTCGATGGCCTCAACTATCGCGTGAAGCCCCACACGTGCGCTTTCGACGCCGGTGTGGCTACTAATGCTGCGTAATCAACATTTCGGATTTCTTGCTTCTACAACTAGAGTAGAAAGTTACACACGATAGGACTACGGTGCTAAAGCCACTGCGACCACTCCACGTGCCCAACGCCCACCAAGGTGTGTTTACTCTCCTCTAGGATGCTCCTTATATAGCTAGCTCTTCACCTTCCTTCTTTGTGTCTTTCCGATGTGGGATCCCTTCGTCAGTAGAGTTTAAATTCAACTGAAACTCTTACCGTCCACTCCGCAAAATAAATACTCCCTTGCTTCTCATGAGATTGAACCCAGGCTCCCTTATAACATAATCCACTGCTAGCCACTTTACCAACTAGCTCCTTGTGCCTCAAACCATGCATAATTAAATATAAACTATGGGCCAAATTCTAAGGTCCAAGCAAAAGAAACCAAAATGCAAAAGCCAAGACTTGAACCTTGGACCTCCTTCCTTCCTTGTGGCGTCACCCCTTGTCTCTTATGTGGCGTCACTTTGCCACTACACCACACACTCCACTTGTGTCATTTTCCTCCATATTTTATTCTTAAGGCCTATCGCCAACTTCGGGTTTTTTCACCTAAAACCAAAATTTCCCCAAAGCCAATATTTGATCCGGGACTTCATAGAAGCCTCTAACCTTCAAAATCACTTATCCAATAGGTCTAACTTGCATTTAAGCCGATCTCTATTCTCCAAAAATTTAAACGCTACTACGCCTAAGGCCCATTGGGCTCAATTCTCCTAGGCCCAATTTCGGGATGTTACAATATAGCCCTTAGATCCGACATAACCTTCCGACTTAGGGCATCAGCTACCACATTCGCCTTGCTCGGGTGGTACTCTATCGAGCAATCATAATCCTTCAATAACTCCACCCACCTTCGCTGCCTCAAGTTTAACTCCTTCTAAGTCAACAGATACTTAAGGCTCTTGTGGTCTGTGTAGATCATTGACCTTTCTCCATAGAGATAGTGCCTCCACACCTTAAGGGCGAAAACCACTGCTACCAATTCCAAGTCATGGGTTGGGTAGTTAACCTCATGCGGCCTTAACTGCTGAGACGCATAAGCGACTACTTTTCCATCTTGCATTAGAATACATCTTAATACCGTATGCGAAGCGTCACAGTACACCACAAAATCCTTCCCTGCCTCCAGCTGAATTAACACTGGAGCTTCCGTCAACACCCTCTTAAGCTTTTCGAAGCTCTCCTATTACTTATCCGTCCATTCAAAGGGTACTTCCTTCCTCAATAACTTTGTCAAAGCGCGGCTATTGGCGAGAACCCTTCCACAAACCTTACAGTAATAGCACGCCAAACCTAAGAAACTTTAGATCTCACCACGGACCTAGGTGGTTTTCAATCCAACACCGCTTCGATCTTCCTAGGATCCACTCTTATTCCCTCTGCGGATACCACATGCCCTAAGAACGCCACCTCCTTGAGCCAAAATTCACACTTGCTGAATTTGGCATAGAGCTTCTTCTCCCTTAACACTTGCAGCACAACTTGGAGATGCTCATCATACTCCTCTTCAAACTTGGAGTACACCAAAATATCGTCGATGAACACAACGACGAACCTATCCAAGTAAGGTTGGAAAACTCGGTTCATCATATCCATGAACGCGGCTAGAGCGTTCGTCAACCCAAATGGCATTACTACAAACTCAAAATGGTCGTATCTTGTCCTAAAATCTGTCTTTTGGATATCTGCCTCCTTCACCTTCAACTGATGATATCCCGACCTCAAGTCTATCTTTGAGAATACTGCGGCCCCCTTTAGCTGATCAAACAAGTCATCGATCCTTCGCAAAGGATACTTGTTCTTAATGGTCAGCTTATTTAACTGACGGTAATCTATGCACATACGCATAGTTCCATCCTTCTTCTTTACAAAGCAGAATGGGTGCTCCCCATGGAACACTTTGGGTCGAATGAACCCACGATCCAGAAATTCTTGGATTTGAGCCTTGAGCTCCACTAACTCCTTTGGCGCCATTTGGTATAGAGCGATTGACACAGGAGCTGTTCCCGGTAGCAAATCTACTCTAAATTCCACCTCCCTATCTAGGGGTATTCTTGGTAATTCCTCCAAAAATACGTCTTTAAAGTCCTTTACTATTCTAACTCCACTAACTCCCCCTTCTTTTGCATCTACAGCACTGACAAAAGCCAGAAATGCCTCGTACCCTTTCCTAACTATTTTCTCAGCCTTCAATGCCGAAACTATGTCAGACAGGTAGTTTCTTCTTTCTCCGATCATTACCACTATTTTATCCTCCGGGGTCCTTAGTTCCATTCATTTAGCCACACAATCCAACACGGCTCGGTGCTCTACTAGCCAGTCCATTCCAAGTATGAGTTCAAACTCCCCAAAGGGTAGTTCCATTAAGTCAGCCCGAAAGTTCACTCCCTAAATCTCTAAAGGTACACTCTGAAAGATCTTATCCACCACTACATTTTGGCCTAATGGGCTTACTACAGTCATCTACCTATCAGAAAGTTCAGAGTCTAGGCCTAGTGTTTCCACTACACTACATGCAACATAAGAATGGGTCGAGCCCACATCAATTAAGGCATAATAAGGCTTGCCATAAATAAGGAACGTACCGGTTATAACAACTGGTGCGTCACCATCCTCCCTCCGGTGAACTGCATAAACCAAACCCAGCTGCCTTGCCTCAGTGTTAGCAGCACCTCTGCCTTGTGTTCCACGTCCTTTGTCAGCACCATTAGCTCTGTTATTTGAACCACGACCTCGTTGAGGCTGCTGCCCTCCTCTACCAGCCTGATTAACATTTTGAGCTACTGATCGACTTTCATCTGGTTTCTTAGGACAATCTTTGAGCATATGGTCCTTGGACCCACACCTAAAACAACCTCCCGTCTTTTTCCAGCACTCCCCTAAGTGCTTCTTTCCACAATGATCACAAGGACGATACTGCCATCCTGTACCAGCTTACTGATTTCACGGCCCATCAACTCTAGGCGTCTTTTGAACCTTTCTAGACGATCCAAAACCTCTTTTTAGCCTATTACGATCCATAGTCTGCTTTGTAGCATCCTTAATTCCCTCGGCTACCTTGGCCTTTTCCACTAAAGTAGAAAACTCCCATCCTGATGCGGTGCTATCAACAATCTCAAATCATCCCTTAGTCCGTCTTCAAAATAGACACAACGCTCATGCTTAGTTGCTACTACTCCTCGAGCATATCGGCTCAACCTCAGAAATTCAGCTTCATATTCTGCAACGGACTTGTTCCGTTGAACCAGCCCCAGAAAAGCCTTCCTTTGCTCATCAGTATACCTTGTGCCGACATATTTCTTCTGATATGCTTCCTTAACATAATCCCAGGTCAGATCCTCAACTGTGGCACCATCCCGGATAGTTAACCACTATTGGTATGCTTCATCGCGTAGCAGTGCCACCATTCCTTTTAACTTCTCCTCAGGGGTCAGATCAATATCATCCATAATGCGCTCGGTTGCCTCCAACCAATATTCGGCCGTACTGGGTGCTACACCAGATACGCCACGAAACACTTCAGCTCCATTAGCGGGAGCGCTCGAGCCGTAATTTTGAGCTTCGAATTTCCTCCTGCGACCACCAACTCAAGAACTTCGCAAAGACTGACTGCGACAAAGATCTTCCCGTCTCGAGCTTGCTGCTCAACACCAACAGCTGGGGGTGGTAGTGGCGGTGGTATTTCATTGTCAGACCCTTGCCCCGATCTAACAGGTTCTGACGCGGTCATCCTTCCTCTACCTCGTCCACAACGACCACGTCCTCTAGAGCTCATTTCTAACATCGCGATCTGATTAAGAAGTTTTATGAATTAGTCCTTGTTTCACTTGATTACCCGCGAAGAAGTTTTATGAAAGGAATTTTAGGAGTGGTTCTTTCGTATTCATACATGCACACAGTCTTTACATTCATACATACCTCCATCAAACAATTATGAACTTTCGTTCATTCAGAGAAATGTTGTAGTTCGCATTGTTATTGTTTTTCCACTATCAGGGGTATTTTCATAATTTATCCTACAGGGGTATTTTTGTAATTTTTCAAAAGAAAAAAAAAGTTCCTTGGTGATTTTGTCAAAAAATATTTTGGAAATATTAAAATCCTGGGGCTTTTCGGTAAATTTGAAAATTCTAGGGGTATTTCGATAATTTTGAATTTTGGGGGTATCTTGGTCATAAACTAGGGTAAATTTGTAAAGTTTAATAATTCAGGGATATTTCAAAATTTAAAAAACTTTGAGGGTTCTTTTTGAGAAATTTATTTTCCAAAAGCGATGAAGTTGCAAAATTTTGGAAATCGAGGTCATTTTGGAAATTTTGGTAAGTTAGGGCAACTTTGTAATTTTCCAAAATCAAGGTATTTTGATAATTTGCAAATAAGGGTTTTGGACTTGTTATAAAATAATGAAAATGTTGATTAGAACTGTGGGTATTTTAGACATTTTTATAAACCAAGGGCATTTTGTAATTTTACCACTAAGGGTATTTTTGTAATTTTATAAATCGGAAATTTTTTGAAAAGTTGTGTAAAAAAATAAAATAGTTTTCACAAATTAAAGAAAAATGATTTTAAGAGTTTTAAAATTAGGGTTCTTATAAAAAAACATGGCTAGTTCCCTTTCAGGTTTTAGTTATTGGGTTTAGCCTATGACCGAGTCTTCTTGGTCAGGGTGAACCAAAGCTACGCACCAGGTAGGATTCGAGTGAGAGGATGTGAGTCACACAGATTGCTTAAGTACCAAGCTCCCATGAAACCATTCCTAGGCATGCATTGGGGTTGCCACACCCACTAAGTCCTCGGGTTAGGGTGAGCCGAAGCTACGCACGGGTAGGATTCTGCGAAGAGGAGGTGAGTCACTAGGACCTGCTTAAATCTGAGGCTCTTGGGATCCAATCCTAGACATGCATGCAGTGGTTACCACACCCTAACTCGATTGACTTAGCCATAGGTTTGTTTAGTTAGGCATTTAAGTCTTATGTAGTAGTTGGGGTAGACTAGTCCTAGGGTTCAAGTACCTATCATTCTATTCTCGTTCCATTCCTTTTCTACCCTTCTATAAATCACATAATCACACAGATGGTTAGGGGTACTTACACGGTGGATCTGGGTGGAGACTTAGGTGCCATGCCATCAAACACGCCTATTTTAGAAATACTTCCATAAAACTCATTTGGGCTCGATTTGAAAACGTTTTGGGCCTCAGACCACAGGCCGAGAGTTTAAAACTGGGCTCTGATACCAAACTAAAACACCCCACACCCGACCCACGAGCTTGGGCCAGATCTTGTATGTTCCTCGATGTAAATCGGTTCAAAATTCTTTTGTTACTTTGAAAACTGTGTGTTTTAAAGATAGTTTGTTTGTGGGTTGGGCTCGAGTTGAAAACAAGTTTATTTTATATTGAAAACCCATTTATTTGGTGACAAAATATTTAAAGTTTATTTTAAATTAAATTGATTTAATCTTTAAATAACATAAATTAAGTAACATAGTAATTAAAACAACAATAAAATCATCACTATGGCCTTATTACATAAAACAAAACCAAAAATAAAATTGTAGAGTACTTAAATAAAATAAAATGTCAGATTAAATAAAACTTTAAGTTGAGCATGGCCACCACAAGTTCTAGTCGGTCCATCTTTATTCATCACAGGAAACATGTTCCCTAGCAGGGTGAGTCAGCAGACTCAATGTGTAACCAACTCTAAAATTTAATAGGTTTAGGCATACCATACATATCATGTTCACATAATAATTCAAGATAGTGATGCAATCCCAAACCCAAACCTAGATGCCATCCGCTACACATCCCGTACCAACTTTGCACAGTGGGACTACTAAGTCAACCCTCCATCCGCTACACACCATCGAGGCGTTCGGCTGCGATCGGCGTGCTTCGTCGCCATATAAAATTCATGGCATAGCCACCAGATTAAATAATTGTGTCATGAGACACCACATTCAGATAATGTAACCGAAGTTACCACATTCAGATAATGTGATCGAAGTCACCACATTCAGATAGTGAGACCGAAATCACCACTTTCACTTCCCCTTTTTCATATAACCCGAATTCCCCATATTATTCATATCATGCATATCATACTTAAATTCACATTCATGTCACTTTTCACATGTTAAATATAACATATTTCGTAATCCTAGTAGGAGTAGGAAACGTACCTGAGTACTTTGTACCGTAACACGGTACCTTAGCCATATTCACATTCTTATAAACATGCACATATTAAATATTGCAATAAAACATTTTAAGAATTAGTGTGGAATACACACCTGATTTGCTTAACGAATTCCTTGAAATCCCGAAAAAAAACTGATCTATGCTTTTAGATCCGTTAACTCCTATATGCCAATCATTTAAACATATTAATAAACCTATTCGGCTTTAAAACTAAATCCTAAAGGAAAAACCCTTACCTTGCTATCGATTTGATTGCTAGCTAAATCCCGAGACCTTGTTATGCTCCCTTTGAAATCGATCCACTACTATGTCACTTACTTGTTAATTTTTCAGCTTTTGAGAATAAATCCAAACACTTAAAATAGGCCTTGGCCGAATGTCTTAAACACATACCTTGTGATTTTCAAATCCCGAAAAGAGCTATTTACCCTTGATATCTGTCGAAATCACATTGTCACATGTTAGACCAATTTCTAACATTAAAACATAATAAATGGCCTTTGGCCAACACTTACCTTACCTTAGATCTTAGAAATCCCGAAACTTTCCTCCTTGTAGTCGACAGTCATAGAATCCCGAAGCTTTCCTTCAAAGTTTCGGCCAACATGTATATGGCATTAGAACCTTGACTTTCGGTTTAAAGAAGAAAGAAAATAATAGTACTAGATCCTTACCCTTACTTGAGGAAGTCGACACACCCTTGTTTGAAGTCCCACCAAGGTTGGCTATGGAAACTTAGCGGGGATAAAGGTTTGGCTTTGACAAGAGAAGAGAAAGGAAGAAAAGAAGAAAAGAAGGATTTTGGAGAAGAAAAGAATCGATGAAAGAGAGGCTACTTGGCCAAGGAAAATTCAAGAGAGAGAGAGAAATTTTCTTGAGAAATTGACAAAGTGAATGGATGAATGGCCTCTTCTCCTCTAGTAGCCGAAATTACTAGCTAGAGTCCCTTACTTGGCCACCACTCTTCCTTATTTTGATAGCTTTATCTCCTTAAAAAATTAAAGAATAATCCTTATTTATCTCTTGAAAATAATCTAAAATAAATCTATTATTTATCCCCTATTTAGCCGAAATTTAAAGAGAATAAAACTCCTCTTTTAAGAGCCTTAATGCCGTCCACCTTTTTTCTACGGAAGCAAAATAAAACTTCTTTTATTTGCTTCCCATGTGACTCGAACTTAGGCCCAATTCCCTTGTATGTGGCGCCATTTCCAGAGGCCCTAAGTGGCATCTCCAGGCCAGTTTTCCAAGCCTGTTTGTGTGTCAAATTTCACATACCTTTTCTCTTAAGGCCACCTTGCCTCAGTTTCCTCTTTTAAACTTTAAACTTGACATTTCCTTACATTTCCAAGTTTCTAAAAATGTTCAAAATACATTCATAACACATAAGACATGTCATTTCATACAATTAAACCGAAAATGCATAGGCCCTTTTCAGGATGTTATAGGCTTCTTCTTCTTTTATTTGTTTCGTGAGAGAGGTGAGAAAGATGAGAGAAAATAAAATGGAATGAAAAACAAATATATATTATTTTATTAAACCTTAATCATTTCCATGATTTAATATATTAATTTAAATTCCTACTAACATGAGTTTAATTATTAAATCATATTTCTCCCATCATTGCCGTCTACTACTCAAATTTTTGGACTATTTGACATGCAAACCCTTCTTGTATTCATACTACACTTAAATTAGTCCCTTTTTAATCTATTACATGTTACTTTTATATTTTACCTATTAGATCAATTCTCTTAATTCAAACATATCAACCATCAAATTCACACAATTTAACACACATAGCACATCATATATATATATATATATATTACGAGATTTCTAAGTCAGATTTGTGGTTCTGAAACCACCGTTTCGATTAGGGTCGTATTTGGGTTGTTACAACTCCCCCTCCTAAAAAGAAATTTTCGTCCCCGAAAATCTTACAGATGAATAGGTGCAGATAGAGTTCTTTCATAGATTCTTCAGCCTCCCACGTTGCTTCCTCCACCCCGTGTTTAAGCCACAGCACTTTAACAAGCTCTATTTTCTTATTCCGCAACTCTTTCACTTCACGAGTTAAAATGCGAATTAGTTCCTCTTCATAAGTCAAATCAGGCTGAATCTCGATTTCTACTGGACTAATCACATGAGAAGGGTCAAATCTGTATCGTCGAAGTATCGATACATGGAATACATCGTGGATCTTGTTCAGTTCAGAGGGTAACTTCAATCTATATGCTACCCGCTCGACATGGTCAACGATTTCACACGGCCCAATGAACCTTGGGCTTAACTTTCCTTTACGGCCAAATCTAATTATCTTTTTCCATGGTGAAACTTTCAAAAACTATCACAAATCACGGCCACTTTCTGCTCGACTTCCTTGACCAGATTAACCCCGTGTATCTTATTTTCACTGAGCTCGATCCAGAACAGTGGTGTATGGCATTTACGACCGTACAAAGCTTCATAGAGAACCATTTTGATACTAGATTGAAAGCTATTATTATAAGCAAATTCAATAAAAGGCAAGTATCGCTCCCACGTGCCTCTGAACTTGAGAACTTAACATCTCAACATATCCTCGAGTATTTGGATAACATGCTCAGATTGACCATCAGATTGCGGATGAAAAGCCGTACTAAAATGTAGCTTAGTACCCAAGGCATCCTGTAATTTCTTCCAAAACCTCGATGTGAATCTCGGATATCTACTCGACACAATAGAAATGGGTACTCTGTGTAATCGTACGATCTGTGATATGTATAATTCTGCCAATTTATCAAGGGAAAAATCTGCACGTACCAAGATAAAATGGGCCGATTTCGTCAATCTGTCAACTATTACCCAAATTGAATCCTTTTTACTCGATGTATGATCGCTGCAAAACAGTCTAGTTTTAATATTTATAAAAGAGTGATCGACCTGTATACTGACTGCGACAACGATAGAGGCAAGCGCACCTATCGAACAATAGTATAGCGCAGGCAAAAATATCTTATCGAACCCAAGGAACCTAAAAGTACTACTACTCACTTTCTTTCTATTATTTAGCCTAAAGTATGGAGTGATTGGTTTATTAATCTAAAACAAATGAAATACTTAAATTTAAATGCAAAGACAAAAGAACAAAACTTTGGGAAAAGACTTTGAAGAAAACTCAATTGATAAAGACGATACCTTCGGGAAGAATCCACCTATGACTTCACTTATTATCTACCTTTTCAATTCATATGATTTCTTTACTTAGCTTGATCCATGAGACTCCCTAACCTATATTAAACCTTCTCTCGAAGTGAATAACGTCTAACCTTAGGTTAATTAGTGGAACTCTCGTTCTCTTATAATAACCCCCTAAGAAAGCAATAAATCGATCAATGGACTCCTATATTAGGTTTCACCCTAATTCAGCAAAGTCTTATAACCCTATCTCTAGGTGCCCGATCAACTCCGCTTAATTATGCTAGATCTACTATTAGGCAGGGTCTATTCCTCCTGCACCTAAGCACATCAGATAAATTTAAGCAACATAATTAAGAACAAACTAAATATTTATCATATAAACCGAAAGAATTAAATAACAAAATCCGTCATAGGTTCCATCCCCTTAAGGTATCTGAGGGGTTTAGTTCATAACTAAATAAGAAAACATCTCAAGAGAAAAGATAAAACAAAACATAAGAAATCCCTAAAACCCCTTGAAGGAATTGAAGAGGAGATCCTCCGTCTTGAGTAGAACTCTAACTCTTCGAGATGGATCAATTGGCTATCTTCGAGACAATCCCTCAACGAAAAAGGCTTGGCAGAAAACTCTGCTCAATGATCGACCCCCTTGAATAGCCTCCTTAGGGTGTTTTTATAGACTTTGGGATGATTTACTTGTCTCCTAAGTACTCATAATTCAGGTATAATTCGTCCTATGTGTTTGAGTAGACTTAGGATTGCGTTTCTTGGGCTCCAAGCATCTTATTCCGAGTGAAATTGCTCTTTCCCGCGGTAGGGGCATGGCTAAGGCACACCCGTGTAAATTGAGGCTCGGTCTGTGTCTCTATTCTATTGATTTAGGCACAGCCATGGCACACCCGTGCAAGTCGAGGGTCAGGCCGTGCTTCAGGTCTGTCGATTGGGGCACAACCATGCAAATCGGGGATAGGCCATGTTAGGCTTTTTTTCGACGAGACACGGCCGTGTGAATTGGTGACAGGCCGTGTTCTAGGTGGATAGCAAGGCACAGCCGTGTGGAATAAAGCCCAGGACATGTCAACTTCTTGGGTTGGCCCAATTTGATCCGTTTCAAGCCCGTTTTACGTTCTTTTTATCCTTAGGTGTTCTCTTGAGTATAAGACATGAAAAGAAAGGATTAAGAGCACCTTTTTACATAAATCGAGGATAAATTCATCTAAAAGCATACTAAATGTGGGATTAAAATATGTTACTTTTACGGTTTATCAAATACCCCCACACTTAAACTTTTGCTTGTCCTCAAGCAAAATTCTCGACTTACAATTAAAACGAACTTTCTATCATTCATAATTCCTATTAATAGTGCCTCATCATAATTCATAGATAATTTATACATGGATAATTTAATTCAAAGAGCCTTAAAGTTTCAAACAAGATAAGTCATGATTTTGTAGCATGAAAACATAGGTGTCTCCCCTTATCTAAGTAATTTTCTTTAATTCAAAACTGACAAGGATTGACATCCTCATAGAAGATTCACTCAGATCACTCAAAGTGTTTAAGGTTCAAGAAATAAGCACTCTAAGTCGAACCTGAAAAGTTAATCCCATAGGCTTGCCTGAAAATCAAATCTCCACCATTGTATATGAGATGATACACAAATCAAAAGGTCTTTAATCAGGGTTGTAACGGGACTAGGGTTAAAGGTGTTGATACAGGCTGAATTAGTGGTTATAATCGAGACTGACTTGACCAACTACCTAACTAGAAACATTGAACTAAGTATGAATATTGACTTCGAATGAAAACTAATAATATTACTATTGATAATTACTCTATAGTAAGGAGTATTTTTTGTAATACTTTATTACGAGCTTTTTCTTCAACAATTGGAGTTTTAAATGCTCTAAGCTCTTTTATATACTACTAATATTGAATATACTTGGATTATTTTTTTTAAGAACAAACTAAAATAAACATAATAGAAGGAACTTTGAAATAACCTAATTCGGCAATTGATCAAATCAATTCTCGATAAAGGGGTAGTCAAAGGAATGTTGATAACAAATACAAAAGGATTTTGGGTTAATATTAGTAGGTGAGTCAATAAAAAGGTTGTTAGGATTCAATGGGGTTCACTAGGGGTTAATTTGTATGGGTAGGCTTTTTAGTATAGTGAACGGGTTAAAACCTAGGTGCCTTTATCATCTCAGTGTATTAAATCATTAATGTGGTCTCGACATGTATAAATGAGGCAAGTTCTAGAATAATAGTTCAAAGTTGACACACTCATAATCAATTAAAGTGAGCACGAAAAAGGGTACATGCTCTATAAGGCTCAAAATCTCACAAAAAATTATGGGTGTTTTGACATCAATCCTTATAAATTTTGAACTTCAAGGTGATACTCAAATTAGGTTCAACAACCTATCAATTTTTTTAGAAAGTAGACTTATCATGCTCGATTCTCTAGTATCCTTCAAATTTAATCATCAAGGCACAATTAACTAGGACTTATTCTAAAACATATCAATAAAAATCATAAATCATTAGAAATTTCATCCTAATTAATAATATGAGAAGAATACTTAAGATCAAGACTAATTTCAGGGTTTTGAGAATTATGCAAAAAGTTAGGCACTACTACCCCCACACTTAAGATGTACATTGCCATCAATGTACAAAGATAGATAATGAAATTTATGTGCCAAATCAAAAAGAGAAGTGGGGAAAGTAATACTCACTGAAATCTGGATGATCCCTGGCGTCTTTGGTGGTGGTGATGGTGTTTTCTATGGGCCTAGTGGGGTGGTACTGAAAAGCAATTTGCTAGATGAAGAAATTGGGTAGCCTGTGAAGATATAGTCAAGAGATCTAGAGAAATAATAATATACTAATAATATATTTAAAGATTAAAGAAATAAAAAGAAGGAGACTAAGAAGAAAACTGAAACTGAAAGAAAAGACTAATGGAATAAGGAGTCCTAATGTTTGGATGGTTTGCGAAGTGGGTGTGACCTCGAAGGCTGTGATGCGTGATTCCCAAGCAGCCTTTAGAACCGAAAAGGTTTTTGAGACCCTTGGCGTGTCAATTAAGTGAAGCTGTCGGCATGAACTCATGTTGAGGTCTCCTCTGAGGAGATGATGCTTACGTTTTTTTGGCATGATCTTTGTGTTGCTCAGGTGTCTTGGATCTTTTCGATGAATAGGAAGAAAAATTTGAAAGAAAAGAGAGAGAAGGAATAAGAAAGAAGATAGGACAAAGAGGACAGGCTGTGGGGATTTAAATAGGATTTCAAATCGACCGTTCCCGGGCAGATGTCTGAGGGTGTGTCGATTCACACGGCCGAATCGCACGGCCGTGTTGTGGGGTGTGTTGTCCTTCCACGCCCGTTTTGTTGGTTTGCACACCCATTCCTAAAAAATCAGTATAGGAGCACGGTTGGACTGCACGGGCATGGTCTTCCCGTGTAACATCCTAAATTTTTGGGCCTATGCGTTTAATGAGTGAATATGTGGAATGAGTTAATTTAAGTGTTAGGGGTCCAAATTGGGCTCAGGCTTAGGCAGAGGCCTTGATTAAAATTATCTGTTTGGGCATTATAGGGTTTAAAAGGTAGTATCTATGTTTAAAATACCAAAGTGGGCTTGTGGCCCAATCTTAGGAGGTGACGCCACACAAGGGAGTAAGGCGCCCAAATTTAAGTTTCATGGAGCCCAATTCTTTTAATTTAAGTTAGCTAAATTTTGGGCATTAGGAATTGGGTGGAGTGGATGGCAACAAGGATAAAATTTAGGGGTTTTAATGTTTAAAATATGTAGATAATAAGCAGATAAAGGCTATTATTTAGGAATTTATTTTATGTGGATAATAAGCAGATAAAGGCTAAGATTTAGGATTTTAATGATTAAAATATGTGGATAATATCTTGATAAAGGAGGAGGAGTTAGAGATAATTAAGTCTCTTTTAGATGAGCTAGTAGATTAAGATAAAGGAGAAAAGTTAGGAATTTATCTACAAAGAGAGTGATGGCCAAGAATCCATCCTTTGGGAGGAGTAAAGAAACCTACTACTACATGGCAAAGGTTGCCAAATTTCCTATAAATAGAGGGGCTAGCTCCTTGTTTACGACATTAAATCCTCTCCCTTTTGTGCCGAAATTCCTAGCTTCTTTTCTCCAAATTTCTTTCTCTAATTTCATAAAAGCCGAAATCGCTAGATCTCATCTCCTGTGGTTACCGAATCCTCTTTAATGGAGTCTTCTTGTGCCGAAATCTAAAGGAAACAATAGGTAAGTGTTGATTTCGGGATTTCAATGTTCTTTCGGCTTTTCAAAGTCCTTAACCAAATGGCTATTAGAAACTAATCTCTTATTTCACACTTCTTTTCGGCATTCTGAGATTTGAAAAAGGAGGTCAATCGCATAGATGTCTAAGTTATAGAATCGTGTAACTTTCAGGATTTCAAGGTAAGAGGATTTGTTTATTTATATCTATAAAATCGGGTAGAATACTAACCATGGCGAATATAGGAGAGGCATATTTTCACGATTTTTGACTTTTAAGCAAAGTTATAGATTGAGGATAATAGATCCGGATATCAAGGACATCGACTAAGAATATTGGATTTGCGATATCGGTGTGTAACACTTCCTACCGTCTAGATCGATTAATAATAAATGTATATATATGTATATGTGTTCACAAGATTTATATGTTACATTAAAAGTGAAATCTCGGATTTAAACGACGAACCCTCAGGTTAGTAAATAATCTAACTATATGTTACAAGTAAACGGTTATACAAGTTTTAAATTATTGTGCATGTTGCATGGGGTGGGTGATGAAAGGAGGAAGTTATATGTACATGTATATGAGTAACGATTTTTACCGTGAACTACTGTAGCGGCTAATGCCGTGAACTGTTATACGGGCTTCGGCCATTATATGTTATAAGGGCTTCGACCAATATATGTTGATGAACAGCTTGACTGCCATCTTGGAGAGTAGCGGTGTGGGTTGATTGTAGAAATCCCCAATGGTGTGTTGGTTGGTACGGGGGCATGTAGCGGATGGAAACCTAGGCAAATGGGTTGGGCTTTGCATATTATATGTTTCCATGTAAATGAATTTATTATTATGTTTAATGAGGCCCAAATCTAGTGGTGCATGAGGGTTGCACACTGAGTCTCGCGACTCACCCCCCTTTAAACTAACCTTTCAGGTGACGATTAGTGTATCAGACGGGGCTGGAGTGGAGCGCAAGGTGGCCATCCAAAAGAAGGTGGATCCAGCAACAAAGTTTCCCCATATTAGTTTTTTTTTAAAAGTACTTTATATGATGGATTTTAAATACATTGTAATAAGGCCATAGGCCATTTGTTTACATTTTAGATTTAAAATGGGCCTTTAGTATTTGTTCTCATTTTAATTTCTTTCAAGGACATGTAATTAAGTTTTGGGCTTTTGATTATTAAGGCACACTTTATGTAATTTTCTATTTGGGCTTTTTGTCAACACGATTTATTTTACAAAAATTTTTCTTAGTGACAAACCAGATCTGATAGTAGTGTTTGGGCCAGGTTTGGGGTGTTACAAATTGGTATCAGAGCCCAGTTCAAAACTCAGATTTGGGATTTTGGGCCTAAAAGATTTTCTAAAAATGGGTTTTTAAAACATGGATTTTTATTAGTAAAGGTTTATTAGCTCAGCATGGCACCTGCGTATCCGGCCAAGTTCACCAGGTAAGTACTCTAAACCATTGTGTGATATAAATGTGGGCTTAACAGGCTTATGGGACGTAGACTATTTAGGTTAGAACTTGATGGACTCTAGGTTTAGACAAACAAATTCTTAAAATCCATAAGACTTAACTTCATTAAACAAAACCTGTAAACAAGTCACAAGACTAAAGTGTGGTAACAAGCATATGCATGTCTAGGAGTAGATCCGGAAGAGCTTGGTATTTAAGCAGTCTGAGTGACTCATCTCCTCTTCGCAGAATCTCACAGTGCATAGTGATTGTTCACTTTAGCCATGACAGGTGTGGCAATAGGCATATGCATGTCTAGGAATGGATTGAGGAAAGTTTGGTACTTAGCGATCCTGGTGACTCACCTCCTTTCCACTAGAATCCTACAGTGCGTAGTGACTATTCACCCTAGTTCTGAGTACATGTTGATAGGCCAAAACTACAATTAAAACCCGAAAGGACCCACCACCTATTTTTCTCACAAAAATTTTTAGAATATCTTTACTTTGAAAAAATACCTATGGTTTGCAGAAATACCCCGATTTACAAAGTCAACAGAATCTTTCCATAGGAAACAAAAATAACAACAACAACATCAAAATATCCCTGAGTTGTAAATGACCAAAACACCCTTAATTTGCAAAATGACCAAAATACCCCTGATTGGCAAAATTATTGAAACACCCCTATATTTTCAAAATTTTTGAAATAACCCCAGATTTCATAAAATACTAAAATAACCCCAGATTTGCAAAAAATTATCGAAATACCCCCAGATTTGTGAAATTATTGAAATACCCCTGAGTTGGAAAATTACCAAAATACCCTTATTTCGCCAAATTACCTGGAACCTTATTTCAGAAAATTATGAAAATACCCCTGTAGGTTAAAATTATGAAAATACCCCTGGGTAGTGAAATGATAAAAATACCCCTATACGTTGAATGTAGGTTCATGAACGTTTTTTGTTTGATGAATGTTGAATGTATGTGGTTTCTAAGAGGAAAGTTGAAACTGAAACTGTAGATAGAATTCGAATTCGAAAGAACTACTATCGAAATGATTTTACATAAGATTGTTCGCGGTTAATAAGTGGGAAGAATTAATTATTCATAAAATTCTTAATCAGATAAATGTCAATCGAAAGAATGAGTACAAGGGGACGAAGACGTTCCAGATGCGAATAATGGTGCGTACCCTGCCATAGTATACTAAGTGGTTATTTTGGCTTAAGAATTAGAGTGCGCAGCAAAAGCAAAGTGGTGAGACTAGGTAGAATGATTACTAGTTAGTTGGAAATTTCGAGGACGAAATTTCTTTAAGGAGGGTAGAACTGTAACATCCTAAATTTTTGGGCCTATGCGTTTAATGAGTGAATATGTGGAATGAGTTAATTTAAGCGTTAGGGGTCCAAATTGGGCTCAGGCTTAGGCAGAGGCCTTGATTAAAATTATCTGTTTGTGCATTATAGGGTTTAAAAGGTAGTATCTATGTTTAAAATACCAAAGTGGGCTTGTGGCCCAATCTTAGGAGGTGACGCCACACAAGGGAGTAAGGGGCCCAAATTTAAGTTTCATGGAGCCCAATTCTTTTAATTTAAGTTAGCTAAATTTTGGGCATTAGGAATTGGGTGGAGTAGATGGCAACAAGGCTAAAATTTAGGGGTTTTAATGTTTAAAATATATGGATAATAAGCAGATAAAGGCTATTATTTAGGAATTTATTTTATGTGGATAATAAGCAGATAAAGGCTAAGATTTAGGGATTTTAATGATTAAAATATGAGGATAATATGCTGATAAAGGAGGGAGGAGTTAGAGATAATTAAGTCTCTTTTAGATGAGCTAGTAGATTAAGATAAAGGAGAAAAGTTAGGAATTTATCTACAAAGAGAGTGATGGCCAAGAATCCATCACTGAGAGGAGTAAAGAAACCAGCTGCTACATGGCAAAGGGTTGCCAAATTTCCTATAAATAGAAGGGGCTAGTTCCTTGTTTCTGACATTAAATCCTCTCCCTTTTGTGCAGAAATTCCCTAGCTTCTTTTCTCTAAATTTCTTTCTCTAATTTCATAAAAGCCGAAATCGCTAGATCTCATCTCCGTGGTTGCGAATCCTCTTTAATGGAGTTTGCTTGTCTTGGAATCTAAAGGAAACAATAGGTAAGTGTTGATTTCGGATTTCAATGTTCTTCGGCTTTTCAAAGTCCTTAGCGAATGGCTATTAGAAACTAATCTCTTATTTCACACTTCTTTTCAGCATTCTGAGATTTGAAGAAGGAGGCCAATCGCATAGGTCTCTAAGTTATAGAATCGTGTTACTTTCGGGATTTTAAGGTAAGAGGATTTGTTTATTTATATATATAAAATCGGGTAGAATACTAACCATGGCCGAATATAGGAGAGGGCATATTTTTACAGTTTTTCAGCTTTTAAGCAAAGTTATAGATTGAGGATAATAGATCCGGATATCAAGGACATCAACTAAGAATATTGGATTTCGCGATATCAGGTGTGTAACACTTCCCCACCATCTAGATTTGATTAATAATAAATGTATATATATGTATATGTGTTCACAAGATTTATATGTTACATTAAAAGCCGAAATCTCCGATTTAAACGACGAACCCTCAGGTTAGTAAATAATCTGACTATATGTTACAAGTAATCTGTTGTACATGTTTTAAATTATTGTGCATGTTGCATGGGGTGGGTGATGAAAGGAGGAAGTTATATGTACATGTATATGAGTAACGATTTTTCCGTGAACTCATGGCGGCTAATGCCGTGAAGCTATATCTGAGCTTCGCCATTATATGTTACAAGGGCTTCGGCCAATATATGTTGATGAGTAGCTTGACTGCCACCTTGGAGAGTAGCGGTGTGGGTTGATTGTAGAAATCCCCAATGGTGTGTTAGTTGGTACGCGGGCGTGTAGCGGATGGAAACCTAGGCAAATGGGTTGGGCTTTGCATATTATATGTTTCCATGTAAATGAATTTATTATTATGTTTAATGAGGCCCAAATCTAGTGGTGCATGAGGGTTGCACACTTAATCTCGCGACTCACCCCCTTTAAACTAACCTTTCAAGTGACGATCAGTGCATCAGACCGGGCCGGAGTGGAGCGCGAGGTGGCCATGCAAAAGAAGGTGGATCCGGCGACAAAGTTTCCCCATATTAGTTTTTTTTAAAAGAACTTTATATGATGGATTTTAAATACATTGTAATAAGGCCATAGGCCATTTGTTTACATTTTAGATTTAAAATGGGCCTTTAGTATTTGTTTTCATTTTAATTTCTTTCAAGGACATGTAATTAAGTTTTGGCCTTTTGATTATTAAGGCACACTTTATGTATTTTTCTATTTGGGCTTTTTGTCAACACGATTTGTTTTACTAAAAATTTTCTTAGTGACAAACCAGATCCGGTAGTAGTGTTTGGGCCGGGTTTAGGGTGTTACAAATTGGCATCAGAGCCCAGTTCAAAACTCGGCTTTGGGATTTTGGGCCCAAAAGATTTTCTAAAAATGGGTTTTTAAAACATGGATTTTTATTAGTAAAGGTTTATTAGCTCAGCATGGCACCTGCGTCTCCGGCCAAGTTCACCAGGTAAGTGCTCTAAACCACTGTGTGATATAAATGTGGGCTTAACGGGTTTATGGGATGTAGACTATTTAGGTTAGAACTTGATGGACTCTAGGTTTAGACAAACAAATTCTTAAAATCCATAAGACTTAACTTCATTAAACAAAACCTGTAAACAAGTCACAAGACTAAAGTGTGGTAACAAGCATATGCATGTCTAGGAGTAGATCCGGAAGAGCTTGGTATTTAAGCAGTCCGAGTGACTCTCCTCCTCTTGCAGAATCTCACAGTGCATAGTGATTGTTCACTTTAGCCATGACAGGTGTGGCAATAGGCATATGCATGTCTAGGAGTGGATTCAGGAAAGCTTGGCACTTTAGCAGATCCTAGTGACTCACCTCCTTTCCACTAGAATCCTACAGTGCGTAGTGACTATTCACCCTAATTCTGATGCGTGTTGTGATGTGCCAAAACTACAATTAAAACCGAAAGGGACCAACCATTGCTTTTTCTCACAAAAATTTTTAGAATATCTTTACTTTGAAAAAATACCTATGGTTTGCAGAAATACCCCGATTTACAAAGTCAACAGAATCTTTCCATAGGAAACAAAAACAACAACAACAACATCAAAATATCCCTGAGTTGTAAATGACCAAAACACCCTTAATTTGCAAAATGACCAAAATACCCCTGATTGGCAAAATTACTAAAACACCCCCATATTTTCAAAATTTTTGAAATAACCCCAGATTTCATAAAATACTAAAATAACCCCAGATTTGTAAAAAATTATCAAAATACCCCAATATTTGCAAAATTACCGAAATACCCCTGAGTTAGAAAATTACCAAAATACCCTTATTTCGCCAAATTACCTGGAACCTTATTTTGGAAAATTATGAAAATACCCCTATAGGTTAAAATTATAAAAATACCCCTGGGTAGTGAAATGACAAAAATACCCCTATACGTTGAATGTAGGTTCATGAACGTTGTTTGTTTGATGAATGTTGAATGGATGTGGTTTCTAGGAGGTAAGTTTGAAACTAAAACTGTAGATAGAATTCGAATTCGAAAGAACTACTATCGAAATGATTTTACATAAGATTGTTCGCGGTTAATTAGTGGGAAGAATTAATTATTCATAAAATTCTTAATCAGATAAAGGTCGATCGAAAGAATGAGTACAAGGGGACGAAGACGCTCCAGATGCGAATAATGGTGCGTACCCTACCATAGTAGACTAAGTGGTTATTTTGGCTTTAGAATTAGAATGCGCAGTGAAAGCAAAGTGGTGAGACTCAGGTAGAATGATTACTAGTTAGTTGGAAATTTCGAGGACGAAATTTCTTTAAGGAGGGTAGAAACTGTAACATCCTAAATTTTTGGGCCTATGCGTTTAATGAGTGAATATGTGGAATGAGTTAATTTAAGTGTTAGGGGTCCAAATTGGGCTCAGGCTTAGGCAGAGGCCTTGATTAAAATTATTTGTTTGGGTATTATAGGGTTAAAAAGGTAGTATCTATGTTTAAAATACCAAAGTGGGCTTATGGCCCAATCTTAGGAGGTGACGCCACACAATGGAGTAAAGGGCCCAAATTTAAGTTTCATGGAGCCCAATTCTTTTAATTTAAGTTAGCTAAATTTTGGGCATTAGGAATTGGGTGGAGTAGATGGCAACAAGGCTAAAATTTAGGGGTTTTAATGTTTAAAATATGTGGATAATAAGCGGATAAAGGCTATTATTTAGGAATTTATTTTATGTGGATAATAAGCAGATAAAGGCTAAGATTTAGGGATTTTAATGATTAAAATATGTGGATAATATACTGATAAAGGAGGGAGGAGTTAGAGATAATTATGTCTCTTTTAGATAAGCTAGTAGATTAAGATAAAGGAGAAAATTTAGGAATTTATCTACAAAGAGAGTGATGGCCAAGAATCCATCACTGAGAGGAGTAAAGAAACCAGCTACTACATGGCAAAGGGTTGCCAAATTTCCTATAAATAGAGGGGGCTAGCTCCTTGTTTCTGACATTAAATCCTCTCCCTTTTATGTCGAAATTCCTTAGCTTCTTTTCTCTAAATTTCTTTCTCTAATTTAATAAAAGCCGAAATCGCTAGATCTTATCTCCTGTGGTTGCCGAATCCTCTTTAATGGAGTCTTCTTGTGCCGGAATCTAAAGGAAACAATAGGTAAGTGTTGATTTTGGGATTTCAATGTTCTTTCGGCTTTTCAAAGTCCTTAGCCGAATGGCTATTAGAAACTAATCTCTTATTTCACACTTCTTTTTGGCATTCTGAGATTTGAAAAAGGACGCCAATCGCATAGATCTCTAAGTTATAGAATCGTGTTACTTTCGGGATTTCAAGGTGAGAGGATTTTTTTATTTATATATATAAAATCGGGTAGAATACTAACCATGGCAGAATATAGGAGAGGGCATATTTTCACAGTTTTTCGGCGTTTAAGCAAAGTTGTAGATTGAGGATAATAGATCCGGATATCAAGGACATCGACTAAGAATATTGGATTTTGCGATATCAGGTGTGTAATGCTTCCCCACCATCTAGATCTGATTAATAGTAAATGTATATATATGTAAATGTGTTCACAAGATTTATATGTTACATTAAAAGCCGAAATCTCCAATTTAAACGACGAACCCTCAGGTTAGTAAATAATCTGACTATATGTTACAAGTAAACTGTTGTACATGTTTTAAATTATTGTGCATGTTGCATGGGGTGGGTGATGAAAGGAGGAAGTTATATGTACATGTATATGAGTAACGATTTTTACCGTGAACTACTGTAGCAACTAATGCCGTGAACTGTTATACGGGCTTCGGCCATTATATGTTATAAGGGCTTTGGCCAATATATGTTGATGAGCAGCATGACTGCCATCTTGGAGAGTAGCGGTGTGGGTTGATTGTAGAAATCCCCAATGGTGTGTTGGTTGGTACGCGGGCGTGTAGCGGATGGAAACCTAGGCAAATGGGTTGGGCTTTGCATATTATATGTTTCCATGTAAATGAATTTATTATTATGTTTAATGAGGCCCAAATCTAGTGGTGCATGAGGGTTGCACATCGAGTCTCGCGACTCACCCCTTTAAACTAACCTTTCGGTGACGATTAGTGCATCGACCGGGCAGAGGGAGCGCAAGGTGGCCATGCAAAGAAGGTGGATCCGTGACAAAGTTTCCCCATATTAGTTTTTTTTAAAAGTACTTTATATGAAGGATTTTAAATACATTGTAATAAGGCCATAGGCCATTTGTTTACATTTTAGATTTAAAATGGGCCTTTAGTATTTGTTCTCATTTTAATTTCTTTCAAGGACATGCAATTAAGTTTTGGGCTTTTGATTATTAAGGCACACTTTATGTAATTTTCTATTTGGGCTTTTTGTCAACAGATTTGTTTTACTAAAAATTTTCTTAGTGACAAACCAGATCCGGTAGTAGTGTTTGGGCCAGGTTTGGGGTGTTACATCCCGTGCTAAATAAGTCAGTATCTTAGCACGGTTGTGAGGCACGGTCGTGCTATTTTTGTCGGTGCCCATGCTTCAGGGTGGTTGGACTCGTGACGTCGGGGAGTGGTTGGATTGACTTGCACGGCCCTGGTCTTGTCAGTGTGGCGATTTTCGGTGGTCCACACGGCCACGGACACGGCTGTGTGTAAGGCCGTGTGGTCTGGAAATCTGCACTTTTGTGTTAGTTTCCAACTAAATACTTAGGAAAGAAATATCGAAAGAAAAGAAACTGAAAACAAATTTGAAAATAAATAGCGTTAATGTTCGGGTTGCTTCCCGAGAAGCGCTCGTTTATAGTCTTAAGCTAGACTGTCCTCATGTTTGAAAATTTCAGGGAGGTTTAAAGGTTTGAATATCTTCCCTCATGCTTGTGATTTTATTTTCATGATAAAGTTGGAGTTGAGAAGCATTTACCTTGAATTTATCTAATTTTGGGTTACTTACCTCGACTGTGTTGTAGGGGAAGATTTCGTGTACCTTGGGAAGAATTTCTCCCTTTGTCCTCAAGTCTGTTGAAGTGATGTGAAGATCGGCTTTGTCTAACAGCACCTGGTCTCCTATTTTAAAGTGATTTGATGTTCCTATGAGCTCTTCTGGTGGTTCCTTAGATTTTACTTCATGTGGATCCAGCTTTTCTTTGGTGTATATCTTCTGCTCTTCTAAATTATTGATCGTACGCTTTTGTGTTCTCTCAGTTTTGATGCTTTGCGATGTTTCCTGCGATGAAGGTTGAATAATTTGATTATCTATTGAAACGACTTTCTTACCTTCATCTTCTGTGGTTCTGGCTAAGTCGAGAGCTTGAAAATTGACTGATTCATCTCCTACATGAAGTATGAGTTCTCCTGTGGCAACATCAATTTTAGTCTTGGCAGTTGCAAGAAAAGGTCTTCCTAAAATTAAAGGGAATGAATTTTCCTCATCCATGTCTAAAACAACAAAATCTACTAGGAAAATGAATTTATTGATTTTTACTAGAACGTCTTCAATTGTAACACCCCAAACCCGGCCTATGCATTAAGCCTAGATTTCGGCATGCCACACAAAATAAACGTACATTCAAATCATTTAACAATGTAGAAATCAAATTCCAAAACTATTAAGAGAGTGACTTTATCGAAAAATCGAAGTTCATTGAAAACCATAATTAAAAACACAAGAGTTTATCATTTGATCTATAGAGTAGTAATTGATTAAAACTTTGGATTTATTTAGTTGAAATATTTCATCGAAAAGTTTTAAAAGACTTTCCTAAGTTTCAGTAACATTTAAGAAAAACCTTTATATTATACAAGAGTTATAGAAAAACATTTATAAAAACTAAACCAATCCAACTTAGGAAAACTAAAACATAATAAAATCCATCCACATAATAAAATCCATAATTAAAGAGGCCTTATCACATCGCCATAAAAATAGTACTTAATAAAATTTATTAAAGAAGTCTTAAAGTTTTATAAACCACCATTTGTAGTATAGCCTCCACACGAAGTCATCTCCGACCCAAGTCTCCATCAATTATTATTACCTGAGAGGGGTAAAAAAAATGGGGTGAGTTACTTAGAACTCAGTGTGTAACTCACTTACCTTAGTCCACTGGGCCAAAACCAATTAAGCATTTACTTGGGCCTAAACCCATTACAATTATAATAATTTAGCATGTATAAAATGCAAGTGATATGCAATTCCCAAAACCAAACCTAAATTTCCACAAGCTACACACCATCCGTACCAACCAGCACACCTGTGGGGAGCTTTAGTCACCAACCCCGCCAACACACCGAAGTAGGCATTAAGCCGTATTTCAAATTTCGTGGACAAGCCACCGGATTCACAGAGTTTACATGGCATTTGCCATTTTTCAGAATTGTGGCAGAGCCACCAAATATTGTAGCAAAGCTACCAGAACTTGTCTTCGTCAAATAGCCCAACCCATGCAATCATGTATATAATATGCATAACAATCCATTCATATAATTATTCCAACATAAGGCCCATTATAAAAGTTATTACAATCTGGCCCATTTCACATTTTGGCCTACGAAATCTCATATCACATATGACCCATTTATCAATTATCATATATGGCCCAATTATCAAATATCACATATGGCCCATTTATCGATTATCACATATGGCCCATTTATCAATTATCACATATGGCCCAAATTGTCCAATTATCAAATATCACATATGGCCCAATTATCAAATATCACATATGGCCCAATTATCAAATATCACATATGGCCCAATTAACAATTATCACATATAGCCCAATTATCAAATATCACATATGGCCCATTTATCACTTTTATTGAATTAGCCCGTTAAGGGCAATTTCGAAATTTTCATGATCTTAATACCAATTTCAAAATTTTTATCATTAAGATGATAAACATGCTATTCTTCCCGATTTCACTAACTTGTGATTTCATCCACTGATTTATACGATATAGTCATCTAACCCATGAGATACGGTGTGAGATTATACACCTGATTATGGTGAGAACTACACTTTCCCGCTCGTCGATATCTAAACACATATCAGGATGGATTAGAACACTAATATTTAATATAAAACTATTCTAATGTTAAGCGATCTAGATCTTACCCTCGGAATCTCGAACAACCCCTATTTGTGATTTCTCTCCGATCAAAGGTTCAGAACCACGAGTAAACAATGGTTCGGGGGTACGTACGACTTCGAATAATTGATTTTCGTCGGATGAGGGTCCACAACCCAGTGGAAAGTCTCGAATTCCTGAAACAGTCCTTCTCTTAAACTTAGGGGGAATAGCGGAACCACCCCTCTTCCGAACACTATTTACTGCCCTTTTTGTCCCTATCTTGATTGTCTCACAAATATCATCGTTCCACAATATGACAATCGAGCAATAACGTCCCCTAAAATGAAATTGATTAATAAACCATTTATATCCATATGTCGAGTAATATGAAAATCCTTAATAATCCCTTACCTTAACACCTTAATTCGATTCCAACGATTTACGATGTTTACGAACACTTGAGTTTCGGCCCTCCACTAAGTTTCTATGATAGAGAAAAGATTAGAATGAGATATGGTATGATGATGGTCTCAATCCAAAAAGGTCATCCCACACCACGTATAGATTCGGCACAAAAGAAAGGGAAAATAACAATTCCAAAATATTGTACTAGCCACTTACCGATTGATTAAAGTGTGAGTAGAAAGAAAAATGATTGAGAAGGAGATATGTGAGTTGTAGAAGATTCGGTTATGAAGGGAAATTGAAGGAGATGGTGCTTAGTAACATTCGGCCATGGTGAAAATAAAAGGGAGAAAAATGTTTAAGAGATTTTTGTAAGGAGAAAGAGATGAAGAAGGGTAAAGGAAAATAAGGTGTTTAGGATTCGATTCTTTTCAAGAATGGAAGATAAACGAAGAAATGAGTTTGAAGCTAGTGGGTATTCGGCAAAAAGAAAAGAAAAGAGAAAATGGCCTTCCAAGGTCTTGGTGATTTCGGCACTACGGAGAAATGGTTTGAGAGAATAGGCAAAATAAGACCGAAATGGTCAAAATATGAAATGATTAAAGAAAAGCAAAGATATTAACTATTGCTCAAGGTGCATTCAACTAAGGAGAGGAAATGGAGAGAAAAGTGTTGGAGAAAAGCACAAAAATGTCCAAATGCCAAAATGACCAACTAACACCTAAACCTTACCAAAGCCTTCAAAATTTTGGTCACCCCCTAGCCCCTAAAACCGTCCAAGTACATTGCCTCAATGTCAAAGTTTGTCCACTCCAAACTTTCCAAAACATCTTCCTTGATATGTGCCTTGTGTTCCCCCTACATACCTTATTCAAATGATTCCTTTCCCTAAGTTAACACTTGCCTTTTTCCCATGGTCTTCTTGCCATAAAAAATTTAATCCAACTCATCCTAATCCTTATCCATGACCAACACATGCTAAGAAAAAGCAAAAATAAAAGCTTTCAAATTGCATACTAGGAGATTCGAACCTCTCTCCTCAAGCAAACATACATGCGCCAACACCACCTTGCTACTAGCTCATCTTGTGCTAGTTTTTGACACTTAAATTTACTTAAACCTCAAAGTCACTTGATCCACTTCAAATAAATACCCTTACTAAAATTTATTCTAATTCCGAATAATTCTCAAGTCTTCTCAAGACAATACTAATCATTCAAAATTTAATTATACACAAGTTAAGCACCAAAACATGCATCATATCAATACTCAAATTTTAGGATGTTACAACTCTACCCTCCTTAAAAAAATTTCATCCTCGAAATTTACCTGACTAAAAGAGATGAGGATATTGTTGTCGAATTGCATCCTCAGGCTCCCATGTAGCTTCCTCCGCTCCGTGATTAAGCCAAAGAACCTTAACCAACGGCACAATCTTCTTTCTTAACATCGTAACATCACGATCTAAGATTTTCACTGGTTCTTCCTCGAAAGACATATCTGACCTTAATTCCACTTCTTCTATTGGTACTATGTGCGATGGATCCGATCTATAGCGTCTCAGCATAGAAACATGGAAAACACTATGAATCTGACTCAATTCCGGAGGTAAATCAAGTTGATAGGCCACTGGTCCTACACACTTCATCACACGGTACGGTCCAATGAACCTAGGGCTCAACTTGCATTTCCTCCTGAATATGAAAATCTTTTTCCACGGTGAAACTTTCAAAAAGACCTTATCTCCCACCGCAAACTCAATATCTTTACGTTGCAGATTCGCGTACGAATTTTGTCTATCCGAGGCTTCCTTTAATCAAGCTTGAATCACCTTTACCTTTTCTTCTGTCTCAGATATCAGTTTAGAACCCAACAACTGTCGTTCCCCCAATTCAGTCCAACAAGTAGGAGTACGACATCTACGACCATATAACGCTTCATAGGGTGCCATTTGAATACTGGATTGATAACTGTTATTATACGTGAACTTTGCCAATGGTAGATATTCCTCCCAACTACCTCTAAAGTCGATCACACAACCTCGTAACATGTCTTCCAAAATCTGAATTACTCTTTCTGACTGACCATCTGACTGAGGATGAAAAGCCGTACTAAAGTTTAACTTTGTTCCGAAAGCCTCATGTAAACCTTTCCAAAACCGTGATGTAAATCTAGGATCCCTGTCCGATATGATAGACACTGGTGCCCCATGCAACCTCACGATTTCAGATACATACAGTTTAGCCAACTTCTGCAACGAGTAATTCGTACGAACTGGTAGAAAATGAACAGTCTTCGTTAATCAATCTACTACCACCCAGACAGAATCTTTCTTAGTAGCTGTTAAGGGTAACCCACTAACAAAATCCATCGTTATCCACTCCCATTTCCATAGAGAAATCTTTATCGGTTGCAATAAACCCGATGGTAATTGATGTTCCGCCTTCACTTGTTGACAAGTCAAATATTTTCCCACAAAATCAGTAACCTCCCGCTTTAACTTTGGCCACCAATACTGTTCACGGAGATCCCGATACAACTTATTTCCTCTAGGGTGCATAGCATAAGGGCTACTATGCGCCTCTAGAAGAATCATTTGCCTCAAATCCGAATCCTTGGGCATACAAACCCTTCCACGAAAACACAATACACCATCTTTGTTCAAACCAAAATCCCCTATTACACCACTTTCAGCTTGTTGCATTAAAGGACCCAACTTTTCACCGGATAATTGCTTTTCCTTGATTTGCTCCAACCACAGAGCTTCACCTGCAGTTCCGCTAGCAGGCTGCCATCCTCATACAAACTGAGGTGAGCAAACATTGCTCTTAACTCCGATACAACCTTTTGACTCAATGCATCAGCTACAATGTTAGCCTTTCCATGATGATACTAGATTGAGAAATCTTAATCCTTTAACAACTCCACCCATCTCCGTTGTCTTAAATTCAACTCCTTTTGGGTAAGGAGATACTTAAGACTCTTATGGTCCGTATAAATAATTGACTTCTCACCGTAGAGATAATGCCTCCAAATCCTTAATGCAAACACCATCGCAGCCAACTCCAAATCATGAGTAGGATAGTTGACTTCATGCGGCCTCAACTGTCGAGAAGTATAAGCTACCACTTTTCCACTTTGCATCAGTACACATCCTAAACCCGTATGTGATGCATCACAGTAAACGGTAAACTTTTTTTTGGCCTCTGGTTGAATCAGTACTGGCACTTCCGTTAGAATCTTTTTCAGTTTCTCAAAACTTTCTTGTTGTTTATCGGTCCATACATATGGTACTTCCTTCCGCAACAGCTTAGTTAGGGGTGCAGCAATCAACGAAAACCCCTCAACAAAGTGTCTATAATAACCAGCCAAACCCATGAAACTCGAATCTCGACATCGACTTGGCGGTTTCCAATCCAACACAGCCTCTACCTTTCGAGGATCAACTCTTATCCCTTCAGCTCACATTACATGACCCAAGAAAGTCACTTCCCTTAACCAAAATTCACACTTACTAAATTTGGCATAAAGTTGCTTATCTCGCAAAATTTGCAACACAGTGCGCAAATGAGAGTCATGCTCTTCTTCATTCCTCGAATATACCAAGATGTCATCTATGAACACTACTACGAACCGATCTAAATAGGGCTGAAAGACTCGGTTCATCATGTCCATAAATGCAGCTAGTGCATTAGTCAAACCAAATGGCATCACTAAAAACTTATAATGTGCATAGTAAGTTCGGAATGCCGTCTTATGAATATCTGCCTCTTTCACCTTGAGTTGATGATAACCCGATCTTAAATCAATCTTGGAGAAAACTGAAGCTCCTCTTAATTGATCAAACAGGTCATCGATTCTCGGCAATGGATACATATTCTTGATTGTCAACTTATTCAACTACCTATAATCAATGCACACAAGCATCGACCCATCCTTCTTCTTGATGACCAAAACCGGTGCTCCCCACGGAGACACACTTGGTCGAATAAATCCCTGATCTAGCAACTCTTGAATTTGAGCTTTAAGCTTCGCAAACTCTTTCGGCGCCATTCTATAAGGAGCAATGGACACCAGAGCCATTCCGGGTAGAAGCTTAATGCCAAATTCTACTTCCCGATCTGAAGGTAGACCCGGAAGTTCTTCGGGAAAGACATCTAAAAATTCTTTCACCGATCTCACACCTTCTACCGATAATTCCTTGGCATCCAAAGCACTGATGAATGCTAGGAATGCTCTATTCCCTTTTCGCACCAACTTTTCTACCTTCAAAGCAGATACCACATTTGCCAAAAAGTTTCTTCTTTCGCCTATCATTATTACCTCCTCATCATCCACAGTCCTTATTGACATCCGCTTTTCGGCACAATCCAATTGCGCCCGATGCTTCACCAACCAATCCATGCCCCAAATAAGATCAAACTCACTGAAAGGTAATTCCATCAAGTCTGCTAGAAATACCTCTCTTTGAATCTCCAAGGGCATATCTCTAAATAATTTATTCACTATTACCGACTGTCCTAAAGAACTAATTACCATCATCTCTCTATCGGTAATCTCAGATCTAATATTTAGGTTTCCAGATATGGCACTAGCAACATACGAGCGAGTAAACCCAATATCTATCAAAGCAGTAACAGGTACATTAGAGATGAAGAACGTACCAGTTATCACATCAGGTGCATCACCTTCTTCACGATGCCTGACAGCATAGACCAATCCTGGCTGTCTTGCCTCTGTGTTACCTCTAACACCATTACCTCGACCCATCATACCCTATCCACATTCGTTACCATTACCACCATGCCCCAGTCCACGACCTCTTGGTGGCTGCTGAGTACCTCTAGCTGGCTGAGCATCATGGTTACGAGTTCCCTAAGCCGTATCAGTCCGTCGGGGGCAATTCTTAAACGGATGATCCTTGGAACCACATTTAAAGCAGGCACCAGTTTTCCTCCAACATTCTTCGGGATGTCGCCTTCCATAATCGGCACATTCTCGACTCTGATTGGTAGTGAAACACCCCAAACCCAGCCCACGAGCCTTGACCGGATTTGGTATGTTCCCCGGTGTAAACCGTTTCAAATTCTTTTGTTACTTAGGAAAAACTTGTGTGATTTGGAAGAAAGATCGTTTTGGGTTGGGCTTGAGATGAAAACAGTTCATTTCATTATTAAAATCCTTTACTTTAAGTGATTTAAACGTTTGGGCTTTGTTTTAAAAATAGATTTACTTAATCTTTTAATAAGTAAAAGTTTGTAAGCTTAATAAATAAAAAAGAATAAAATAATTCTACTAAGGCCTTATTACATCAAATAATTCCCAAAATTTAAATTCAAAATACTTAAAGTAAAATAGTCCAAATAAAAGAAATTTGAACTTCACATTGCCTCCACTAAGCATCTGCCGGCCCGGTCCATCACTGGTCGTCACTTGAAAAGTAATCCCACAACGGGGTGAGTCAACAGACTCAATGTGTAACCAACACTAAAATTTAGTATTTCAGGCATACAATATCATACATGTTCATAAAACATTTAAACAATATGATGCAACCCGATCCCAAACCTATATGCCATCCGCTATACACCAATTGCATCATCCTCGCACACCGTGGGACTACTAAGTCAACCCTCCATCCGCTACACACCATCAAGGCGATCCATCGCAGCTTGACGTGCTCATCGCCTCTTATAAAATTCGTGGTCTTAGGTCACCACATTTAGAATTCATGGTCTTAGGTCACCACATTCGATTATCGTGGTCTTAGGTCACCACATTCGATTTCGTGGTCTTAGGTCACCACATTAACTTCCCTTTTCATATAACCCATATGCCCCCATTTTTCATACACAATATGCAAAATCATGCCTTAATTCACATTCTTATCACTTTTCACATGTTAAAAATAACATGTATTCATATTCCTAGTAGGAGTAGGAAGCGTGCCTTAGTACTTTGTACCATAGTATGGTACCTTAGCCATATTCACATTCTTATAAACATGCACATTTAATTTAAAACATAGCCATGAACATATTAAAACTTAGGGTAGGGTACACACCTGATTTGCTTAGTGATTCACTGAAATCTCGAAATCTGATCTACTGTCTTAGATCTCAATTCCTACATTCGACCAACCCTAATATATTAGCATAAAGCCTATTCGGCTATAAAACCAAATCCTAGTAGGATTTGTATTCTTAAAACCTACCTTGTTGCCGATTGGGACACCAACCAATCTTAAAATTTTTGCTTTATTCCTCCTTGTATTCAGCCAGGCATTGAATCAATTAACTTGGTTAGTTTTTGGCTTTTGAATATTTAAAGAACAGATCTAAATACTAATCTAGGCTTTAGCCGAATATACATGGGTGCTTACCTTTCAAATCTTAAATCCCGAATTGGATCATTGCTTCCTTAATGCTGTCGAAATTCCTATAACCATATGTTAGATTTAATCTAACATTAAAACCTAAAACATGGCCTTTGGCCGAATATACATATGTCTTACCTTAGATCCTTGAAATCCCGAAAGATGCCTTCTTGTAGTTGACAATTCTTAAATCCCGAATACACCCTTCCATAATTCGGCCAAAATCAATAATAGAGATTAGTCCCTAAATTTTTATAGGTCTAAAATATAAAAAATTGAAACCAATTTTGGATCTTACCCTTTTAAGAAATCGGAAGACCCTTGTTAAAAGCCCTTAAAGAATCGGCCTTGATGACTAGATGATAAGGTTTCGGCTTTTAGGATTTAATGGAGAAGTCGGCTAGGTGTTCTCTTGGGGTATTCGGTTTCCACAAAAATAAAGAAAAGAAAACTTGAGAATTTTGGCAATGGTGGACTATAAATTCGGCTTAACAAATGAAAGAGAAGAGAAGAGAGGAGAGCACTAAGAAATTCGACAGAGAGAAGAGGAGGAAAAAAATTGATGAGTAGCCCTATTTTTTTCTCTCTTAGCCGAAATTACTACTCAGAATCCCTTACTTGGCCACCACTCTTCTATTTTGATAACTTTATCCTTTGAATTATCACTTTATTAAAAGAATTAATCCAACAATTATCTCCTAAAAATAATGATAAATAAATCTATTATTTATCTCCTATTTAGACGAAATTTAAAGAGAATAAAACTCTTCCTTGGGTTCCTTAGTGCCGTCCACTTCCCGCTCTTTGTAGCAAAAATAAAACTCCTTTATTTGCTCCCAAGTGACTCGAACCTAGGCCCAATACCCTTGTATGTGGCGTCACCTACGGGCCTCAAGTGATATCTTGAGCCACTTTTCCAAGCTTTGTTTGTGTGTCAAATTCTCCTATTAATTTTCTTAAGGCTACCTTGTTTTAGTTTCCTCTTTTACTTAACATTTCTAAATCATTTCCTTACATTTCCAGGTTTCCAAAAATGTTCACTTTCCTATTTTAACTTGACATTTCCAAGTTTCCAAAATGTTCACTTTCCTATTTTAATTTGACATTTCCAAGTTTCCAAAATGTTCACTTTCCTATTTTAACTTGACATTTCCAAGTTTCCAAAAATGTTCACCATACATTCATAATACATAAGACATGCCATTTCGTATAATTAAATCAAAAATGCATAGGCCCATTTTCAAGATGTAATAGTTCTACCCCCTTAAAAATAATTTCGTCCTCAAAATTACTTACTAACGAACAATCGTACAATCTAACTCACCACACTACGCTATTGCTGCGCACTCTGATCTTAATAGAGCCATTATACTCCCTAGGCACAATTTTTTTTTTAAGTTCACGTTCCCGAGAACTCATTTCTAACGTCGCGATTTAATCTGATTAAAGAGTTTTATGCATTAGTACTTTGTTCCACTGTTTAACTGCGAACAGTTTTATGAAAAGGAGTTTAATAGTGGTTCTTTTGATCAAACAAAGTCTCAGTTCAAGTTCACTATTCTAATCCAGAGATTCACATTCACATTCACATTCATCCATCTCGAAAGAGACACATTCATTCACGACATTCACTTCACTACTTTGGGCATTCCTGATCATCCCCCCCAGGGGTATTTTCATAATTTGCCCTACAGGGGTATTTTCATAATTTGTCAAAATAAGGTTCCTTGGTGATTTTGTCAATAAGGGTATTTTGGTAATTTTGAAATCCTGGGTATTTCAAAAATTTTGAAATTACAAGGGTATTTTAGTAATAAACCGTGGTAAATTTATAAATCTTAATAAATCAAGGATATTTTGGAATTTACAAAACTTGAAGGTTGTTTCGAGAATTTGTTTTCCAAATCGGTGTTGTTGCGTAAATTTTGAAGATCGGGGTCATCCTGGTAATTTTGTAACTCGGGGTATTTCGATAATTAGAGGTAGGGGTAATTTAAGTAAATAATTTTTTCCATAATCAAGGTATTTTGATATTTTGTAAATTTAGGGTTCCTTTAAGCAAAGTAGTGAAATTTTGATAAGAACGTGGGTATTTGGAAATTTCATAAACCAAGGGCATTTTGTAATTTTACCACTAGGGTATTTTAGTAAATTTGTAAATCGAAATATTTCAGGAAAATTTATAAAATAATCTTTTCAAATCAAGAGGGTAATTTAGAAATTTTAAAACTAGGGTTTCCATAAAAATACTGGCTAGTCCCTTTCGGGTTTTAGTTTGGGGTTTAGCAGTGATTAAGTCCTCTTGGTTAGGGTGAACCGTAGCTACGCACTGTAGGATTCGAGTGGAGAGGAGGTGAGTCACTAGGACTGCTTAAATACCAAGCTCCCACTGAAACCAATCCTAGACATGCGCTGTGGTTGCCACACCCTAACTCGGCGACTTAGACTCAGGTTTGTTTAATTGTGCATTAAAGTCTTATGTAATTGTTGGGGTAGACTAGTCCTAGGGTTCAAGTACTTTATCTCTATTCTACGTTCCATTTCTACCCTTCTACAAATCATAATATAAATAACACAAAAGATTGGAGTACTTACCTGGTGGACTTCGGGTCGGAGACTTAGTGGGCCATGCCAGAAAAACCTGCTTAATTCACAAAAATTCTTTTTGGGCTTAAATTTGAAAATGTTTTGGGCCTTAAACCCAAGGCTAAGAGTTTAAAACTGGGTCTGATACCAAATTGAAACACCCTAAACCCGGCCCACGAGCCTTGACCGGATCTGGTATGTTCCCCGGTGTAAACCGTTTCAAATTCTTTTGTTACTTAGGAAAAACTTGTGTGATTTGGAAGAAAGATCGTTTTGGGTTGGGCTTGAGATGAAAACAGGTTCATTTCATTATTAAAAATCCTTTACTTTAAGTGATGAAACGTTTGGGCTTTGTTTTAAAATAGATTTACTTAATCTTTTAATAAGTAAAAGTTTGTAAGCTTAATAAATAAAAGCAGAATAAAATAATTCTACTAAGGCCTTATTACATTAAATAATTCCCAAAATTTAAATTCAATATACTTAAAGTAAAATAGTCCAAATAAAAGAAATTTAAACTTCATATGGCCTCCACTAAGCATCTCTTTGTCTTGGTCATCACCGGTCGTCACGAAAAGTAATCCCGAGCATGGGTGAGTCAGCAGACTCAATGTGTAACCAACACTAAAATTTAATATTTCGGGCATACAATATCATACATGTTCATAAAACATTTAAACAATATGATGCAACCCGATCCCAAACCTATATGCCATCCGCTACACACCACCCGTACCATCCTGCACACCATGGGGACTACTAAGTCAACCCTCCATCTGCTACACACCATCGAAGGCAGTCGCTGCAGTCGACGTGCTCATCGCCCTTATAAAAATTCGTGGTCTTAGGTCACTAGATTTAGAATTCGTGGTCTTAGGTCACCACATTCAGATTTCGTGGTCTTAGGTCACCACATTAACTTCCCCTTTTCATATAACCCATAAGCCCCCATTTTTCATACACAATATGCAAAATCATGCCTTAATTCACATTCTTATCACTTTTCACATGTTAAAAATAACATATATTCATATTCCTAGTAGGAGTAGGAAACGTACCTTAGTACTTTGTACCATAGTATGGTACCTTAGCCATATTCACATTCTTATAAACATGCACATTTAATTTAAAACACAGCCATGAACATATTAAAACTTAGGGTAGGGTACACACCTGATTTGCTTAGTGATTCACTGAAATCTCGAAATCTGATCTACTGTCTTAGATCTCAATTCCTACATTCGACCAACCCTAATATATTAGCATAAAGCCTATTCGGCTATAAAACCAAATCCTAGTAGGATTTGTATTCTTAAAACCTACCTTGTTGCCGATTGGGACACCAACCAATTCTAAAATTTTTTCTTTATTCCTCCTTGTATTCGGCCAGGCATTGAATCAATTAACTTGGTTAGTTTTTTGCTTTTGAATATTTAAAGAACAGATCTAAATACTAATCTAGGCTTTAGCCGAATATACATGGGTGCTTACCTTCCAAATCTTAAATCCCGAATTGGATCCTTGCTTCCTTAATGCTGTCGAAATTCCTATAACCATATGTTAGATTTAATCTAACATTAAAACATAAAACATGGCCTTTGGCGAATATACATATGTCTTACCTTAGATCCTTGAAATCCGAAAGATACCTTCTTGTAGTTGACAATTCTTAAATCCGAATACACCCTTCCATAATTCGCCAAAATCAATAATAGAGATTAGTCCCTAAATTTTTGATAGGTCTAAAATATAAAAGAATTGAAACCAATTTTGGATCTTACCCTTTTAAGAAATCGGCAGCACCCTTGTTAAAAGCCCCTTAAAGAATCGACGTTGATGACTAGATGATAAGGTTTTGGCTTTTAGGATTTAATGGAGAAGTCGGCTAGGGGTCCTCTTGGGGTATTCGATTTCCACAAAAATAAAGAAAAGAAAACTTGAGAATTTTGGCAATGGTGGACGATAGATTCGGCTTAACAAATGAAAGAGAAGAGAAGAGAGGAGAGGACTAAGAAATTCAGCAGAGAGAAAAGGAGGAAAAAAATTGATGAGTATCCCTATTTTTTTCCCTCTTAGCCGAAATTACTACTCAGAATCCCTTACTTGGCCACCACTCTTCTATTTTGATAACTTTATCCTTTGAATTATCACTTTATTAAAAGAATTAATCCAACAATTATCTCCTAAAAATAATGATAAATAAATCTATTATTTATCTCCTATTTAGACGAAATTTAAAGAGAATAAAACTCTTCCCTTGGGTTCGTTAGTGCCGTCCACTTCCCTGCTCTTTGTAGCAAAAATAAAACTCCTTTATTTGCTCCCCAAGTGACTCGAACCTAGGCCCAATACCCTTGTATGTGGCGTCACCTACCTGGGCCTCAAGTGATATCTTCAGGCCACTTTTCCAAGCCTGTTTGTGTGTCAAATTCCTCCTATTAATTTTCTTAAGGCTACGGTTTCCTCTTTTACTTAACATTTCTAAATCATTTCCTTACATTTCCAGGTTTCCAAAAATGTTCACTTTCCTATTTTAACTTGACATTTCCAAGTTTCCAAAATGTTCACTTTCCTATTTTAACTTGGCATTTCCAAGTTTCCAAAATGTTCACTTTCCTATTTTAACTTGACATTTCCAAGTTTCCAAAAATATTCACCATACATTCATAATACATAAGACATGCCATTCGTATAATTAAATCAAAAATGCATAGGCCCATTTTCAGGATATTACAGGTAGTCACAGGTGCCCTAGTTTGAACTGGCTCATCATTACGTGGCCTCTTTTGAAACCTTTTAGAAGAACCAGAGTACTTAAAATCCCTCTTTCCTCTGACTTTTTCCCGGTTCTGGCGTTCTGAATTCTTAGCCTCTTCGGCTATCTTAGCTTTCTCTACAAGTGAGGTAAAAGTCCGTACTTGTTGTGGGGCTATCAGTACCCTCAACTCATCATTCAGCCCATCCTTAAAGCGTACACAGCGCTCATGATCAGTCTGCACTATAGTACGAGCATAACGACTCAAATGAAGAAATTCTGCCTCGTAAGCTGCCACAGTCTTACTTCCTTGAACCAAATTCAGGAATTCATTCCTCCGGGCATCTACATAACTTGTCCCGACGCTTCCCTTGAAAGCGACTTTAAAGAAATCCCAATTAACCAATGCAACCTCGGTGCCTTCTCGAACAGTAAGCCACCATTGATACGCCTCGTCTCTTAGCAAAGACACGGCTCCTCTCAGTTTCTGCTCTACGGTACACTCCAGATCATCCATAATTCGTTCTATAGCCTCAAGCCAATATTCTGCCACATTCAGAGCTACACCAGAGACACCTTTAAAAACTTCTGCACCACTAGACTTGAGTCATTTCGATATTGATCCGCGAGCTACTGGCCCAGTTCTGACCCCAGCTGCTCATTCTAAAACTCGCAACATTGCTTGAGTCAAAGCATTATCCTCATTCGCATGATCATGAGATCCAGTTTCGCTCTCAAATGATGCAGGTGCATCCATTTTCGGTATATGACTCGGCGCTTCAGATGCAGCACCTCGTCCTCTACCACGGCCACGTCTACCGCGTCCACGACCACGTCCTCTAGTGCTCATAATGACTAATTCGCTTTTAATCTGATTACAAGTTTTATGAATCAGAATATTATTTCAGTGTTTATTAATGATATTTTATGAGATATAAGAGATAGAGTTGTTTTCGCAATCAGATCATATAGTCTCTATCTCTATCGTTTTCAGTACCTAAAACTAGAAGTTCTAGAGTGTTCCTAAGGTCTCATCACAATAATAAATATTTAATAAACAAATACTTACTTGACTTAGTGCCGGATGCTCGTGGTGCCATACTATCTTTAAAACATAAAGCCTAGAAATTTAAATAGTTTTTAAATAGAAATCATTGTTGAACCCAAACCACAGCCGAGTTTTGAAACTGAGCTTTGATACCATAAAATATAACACCCCAAACCCGGCCTATGCATTAAGCCCGAATTTCGGCATGCCACACAAATTAAACGTACATTCAAATCATTTAACAATGTAGAAATCAAAGTCCAGAACGATTAAGAGAGTGACTTTATCGAAAAATCGAAGTTCATTGAAAACCATAATTAAAAACACAAGAGTTTATCATTTGATCTATAGAGTAGTAATTGATTAAAACTTTGGATTTATTTAGTTGAAATATTTCATCGAAAAGTTTTAAAAGACTTTCCTAAGTTTCAGCAACATTTAAGAAAAACCTTTATATTATACGAGAGTTATAGAAAAACATTTATAAAAACTAAACCAATCCAACTTAGGAAAACTAAAACAAAATAAAATTCATCCACATAATAAAATCCATAATTAAAGAGGCCTTATCACATCGCCATAAAAATAGTACTTAATAAAATTTATTAAATAAGTCTTAAAGTTTTATAAATCACCATTTGTAGTATAGCCTCCACACGAAGTCATCTCCGACCCAAGTCTCCATCAATTATTATTACCTGAGAGGGGTAAAAAAAAATTGGGGTGAGTTACTTAGAACTCAGTGTGTAACTCACTTACCTTAGTCCACTGGGCCAAAACCATTTAAGCATTTATTTGGGCCTAAGCCCATTACAATTATAATAATTTAGCATGTATAATATGCAAGTGATATGAAATTCCCAAAACCAAACCTAAATTTCCACCCGCTACACACCATCCGTACCAACCAGCACACCTGTGGGGAGCTTTAGTCACCCACCCCGCCAACACACCAAAGTAGGCATTAAGTCGTATTTCAAATTTTGTGGACAAGCCACCGGATTCACAGAGTTTACATGGCATTTGCCATTTTTCAGAATTGTGGCAGAGCCACCAAATATTGTAGCAAAGCTACCAGAACTTGTCTTCGTCAAATAGCCCAACCCATGCAATCATGTATATAATATGCATAACAATCCATTCATATAATTATTCCAACATAAGGCCCATTATAAAAGTTATTACAATCTGGCCCATTTCACATTTTGGCCCACGAAATCTCATATCACATATGACCTATTTATCAATTATCATATATGGCCCAATTATCAAATATCACATATGGCCCATTTATCGATTCTCACATATGGCCCATTTATCAATTATCACATATGGCCCAAATTGTCCAATTATCAAATATCACATATGGCCCAATTATCAAATATCACATATGGCCCAATTATCAAATATCACATATGGTCCAATTATCAAATATCACATATGGCCCAATTATCAATTATCACATATGGCCCAATTATCAAATATCACATATGGCCCATTTATCACTTTTATCGAATTAGCCCGTTAAGGGCAATTTCAAAATTTTCATGATCTTAATACCAATTTTAAAACTTTTATCATTAAGGTGATAAATATGCTATTCTTCCCGATTTCACTAACTTGTGATTTCATCCACCGATTTATACAATATAGTCATCTAACCCGTGAGATACGGTGTGAGATTACACACCTGATTACGGTGAGAACTACACTTTCCCGCTCGTCGATATCTAAACACATATCACGATGGATTAGAACACTAATATTTAATATAAAACTATTCTAATGTTAAGCGATCTAGATCTTACCCTCGGAATCTGGAACAACCACTATTTGCGATTTCTCTCCGATCAAAGGTTCAAAACCACGAGTAAACAATGGTTCGGGGGTACGTACGACTTCGAATAATTGATTTTCGTCGGATGAGGGTCCACAACCCGATGGAAAGGGATTCCTGAAACAATCCTTCTCTTAAACTTAGGGGGAATAGCGGAACCACCCCTCTTCCGAACACTATTTACTGCCCTTTTTGTCCCTATCTTGATTGTCTCACAAATATCCTCGTTCCACAATATGACAATCGAGCGATAATGTCCCCTAAAATGAAATTGATTAATAAACCATTTATATCCATATGTCAAGTAATATGAAAATCCTTAATAATCCCTTACCTTAACACCTTAATTCGATTCCAACGATTTACGACGTTTACGAACACTTGAGTTTCGGCCTTCCACTAAGTTTCTATGATAAAGAAAAGATTAGAATGAGATATGGTACGATGATGGTCTCAATCCAGAAAGGTCATCCCACACCACGTATAGATTCGGCACAAAAGAAAGGGAAAATAACAATTCCAAAATATTGTACTAGCCACCTACTGATTGATTAAAGTGTAAGTAGAAAGAAAAATGATTGAGAAGGAGATATGTGAGTTGTAGAAGATTCTGTTATGAAGGGAAATTGAAGGAGATGGTGCTTAGTAACATTCGACCATGGTGAAAATAAAAGGGAGAAAAATGTTTAAGAGATTTTTATAAAGAGAAAGAGATGAAGAAGGGTAAAGGAAAATAAGGTGTTTAGGTTTCGGTTCTTTTCAAGAATGGAAGATAAACGAAGAAATGAGTTTGAAGCTAGTGGGCATTCGGCAAAAAGAAAAGAAAAGAGAAAATGGCCTTCCAAGGTCTTGGTGATTTCGGCACTAGGGAGAAATGGTTTGAGAGAATAGGCAAAATAAGACCGAAATGGTAAAAAACTGAAATGATTAAAGAAAAGCAAAGATATTACCTATTGCTCAAGGTGCATTCAGCTAAGGAGAGGAAATGGAGAGAAAAGTTTTGGAGAACATCACAAAAATGTCCAAATGCCAAAATGACCAACTAACACATAAACCTTACCAAAGCCTTCAAAATTTTGGTCACCCCCTAGCCCCTAAAACCGTCCAAGTACATGGCCTCAAAGTCAAAGTTTGGACCCTCCAAACTTTCCAAAACATCTTCCTCGATATGTGCCTTGTGTTTCCCCTACATACCTTATTCAAATGATTCCTTTCCCTAAGTTAACACTTACCTTTTTCCCATGGTCTTCTTGCCATAAAAAATTTAATCCAACCCATCCTAATCCTTATCCATGACCGACACATGCTAAGAAAAAGCAAAAATAAAAGCTTTCAAATTGCATGCTAGGAGATTCGAACCTCTCTCCTCAAGCAAACATACATGCGCCAACACCACCTTGCTATTAGCTCATCTTGTGCTAGTTTTTGACACTTAAATTTACTTAAACCTCAAAGTCACTTGATCCACTTCAAATAAATACCCTTACTAAAATTTATTCTAATTCCGAATAATTCTCAAGTCTTCTCAAGACTATACTAATCATGCAAAATTTAATTATACACAAGTTAAGCACCAAAACATGCATCATATCAATACTCAAATTTTAGGATGTTACATCAATAATGCCCCTAGGAATTCTAACAATTTTATCAGCTAGTTGGATACTCATCCTAGTTTGTTTGGGCTTCCCTAGACCTAGTCATTTTAACAGTGTATAAGGCATGACATTTATACTTGCCCCTAAATCAGCTAACGAATTATCAATAGTTAAACTACCAATTACACATGGAATCGTAAAACTCGCTGGATCTTTTAATTTTTGCGGTAGTCAGTTTTGTAGCATTGCTGAGCATGTTGCATTAAGTTCCACATGGTGCTCTTCATCTATTTTGCGTTTGTTTGTTAAGAGCTGTCTTAAAAATCTTCTTGCATCGGGCATCTGAAAAAGAGCTTCAAGAAGAGGTAAGTTAATGTGTAATTTCTTTAGAAGTTTTAGAAACTTACCAAATTGTTCTTCTGAATCATCTCCTTTCAATGCTTCGGGATAAGGTATTTGAGGGTGGTACTCCTTAATTACTGGCTTTTCTTGTGCTACCTCTGTTTTACCTATTTCTTCCTTGGTTTCTTGTACTGGGGTGGGCTTGTCTACCTTTGTATCCTCTTGAGATGTGATGGCCTGTATTTGTTCATTTGGGTTTATTTCTGTGTTGCTTGGTAGACATCCTTGTTGACATTCTGAAACAAGTTTTGTGAGTTGTCCCACTGACCTAGTGATTTCCCTGACTTGTTCCTTGATTTCTTTGATTGATATTCCTTAGCTATCAAGCGTTGTATCAGTTCTTTGGAGACGGGCATCTGTGTCTGCCATGAACTTTTTCAACATCTCTTCAAGACTCGGCTTCTTTTCCGGTAGATAAGGTTGATTTTGTTAATTTGGAAGAGGTTGCTTCCTTTGATTTCCTTGTCCTCCCCATGAAAAATTTGGGTCGTTTTTCCAACCTGGATTGTAAGTGTTACTATAAGGATTATTATTAGATCTGAAATTGTTACCTATATAGTTTTTCTGCTCATTTTCTGCTCCTAGCTGGTAAGGTGGGTACTCAGAATTCGCCACATTCCCGCTTGCTTCGCATTGCATGACTAGATGTACCTGTGAAGAGCATAAATTATCAAGCTTTTTATTCATTAACTCCATTTGTGTTGACAACATTATCGCTGCGTCTATGTTAAAAACTCCGGTTGATTTTATCGATTTAGCCTTTGTAATTTGCCATTGATAGGTGTTCAACGACATCTCCTCAATAAAATTGTAAGGCACTTCAGGAGTTTTATTGTTCAAAGTTCCACCGGCTGATGAATCAATCATTTGCCTAGTTGGAGAATTCACACCATTGTAGAAAGTTTGGACTTGAAGCCACAAAGGTAATCCGTGGTGTGAACATCTCCTTAGGAGATCCTTATATCTTTCCCATGCATTATATAATGTTTCTGCATCATTCTACACAAAAGAAGATATATCATTCCTAAATTTAGCCGTTTTGGCCGATAGAAAATATTTTAAAAGAAATTTTTCGGTCATTTGATCCCATGTGGTGATTGACCCTCATGGTAACGAGTTCAACCACTGCTTTTCTTTATTCCTTAATGAAAAAGGAAATAACCGAAGATGTATAGCATCGCCAGAAACGCCATTTATTTTGAAGGTATCACAGAATTCTAAAAAATTAGATATATGAGTGTTTGGATCTTTATCCTGCAAACTATCAAATTGAACAAATTGTTGAATCATTTGTATTATGTTAGACTTTAATTCAAAATTATTAGCAGCTATAACGGGCCTAACAATACTAGATTCTGCTCCTGTTAAATTAGGTTTAGCATAATCATACATAGTACGCGGAGCATTCTGTTCTTGCACATTTGGCGGTGGATTGTTTTCGTCCATCCCTTTAGTAGGATTGGATCCTTGCTGTTCTCCTCTTTGATAGTCTAGGGCTCGTCTAATTTCTCTGCGATTTCTTCGAGCGGTAGCTTCAATATCACTTTCGTATTCTAATGGTCCTCTCGAATTTCTTCTAGTCATAAACTAGATGTACTCTTTGTAAAAAGAAAGGAAGAAATTTAGAAAACAAAAATATATGTATAAAAATAAGAGAAATAAAAAAATAAAAATAATGGCTAAAGTAATAGAAATAGAGTTTTCTTAATATTTTAAGAGTTCCCAAGAACGGCGCCTAAAAACTTGATCATTGTAAAATGCAGTCTAGTTTTAATATTTATAAAAGAGTGATCAAACTCAGATCGATCATGACAACGATAGAGGCAAGCGCACCTATCGAACAAAGAGTATAGCTCGTGCAAGAATATCTTATCTAACCCAAGGAACCTAAAAGTACTACTACTCACTTTCTTTCTATTATTTAGCCTAAAATATAGAGTGATTGGTTTATTAATCTAAAACAAATGAAATACTTAAATTTAAATGCAAAGACCGAAACTTTGGGAAAAGACTTTGAAGAAAACTCAATTGATAAAGACGATACCTTTGAAAGAATCAATGACTTCACTTTTATCTACCTTTTCAATTCATATGATTTCTTTACTTAGCTTGATCGTGAGACTCCCTAACCTATATTAAACCTCTCTCAAGTTAATAACGTCTAACCTTAGGTTAATTAGTGGAACTCTCATTCTCTTATAATAACCCCCTAAGGAAGCAGTAAATTGATCAATGGACTCTCATATTAGGTTTCACCCTAATCCGACAAAGTCTCATAACCCTATCTCTAGGCGCCCGATCAACTCCACTTAATTATGCTAGATCTATTCTTAGGCAGGGTCTATTCCTCCTCCACCTAAGCACATTAGATAAATTTAAGCAACATAATTAGAACAAACTAAATATTTATCATATAAATCAAAAAAATTAAATAACAAAATCCGTCATAGGTTTCATCCCCTTCAGGTATCTGAGGGGTTTAGTTCATAACTAAATAAAAAAACATCTCAAGAGAAAAGATAAAACAAAAACATAAGAAATCCCTAAAACCCCCTGAAGGAATTGAAGAGGAGATCCTCCATCTTGAGTAGAACTCTGACTCTTCGAGATGGATAAATTGGCTATCTTCGAGACAACCCCTCAACGAGAAAGGCTTGGCAGAAAACTTTGCTCAATGATCGACCCCCCTTGAATAGCCGCCTTGGGGTGTTTTTATAGACTTTGGGATGCTTTACTTGTCTCCTAAGTACTCATAATTTAGGTATAATTCATCCTAGGTGTTTGAGTAGACTTAAGATTGCGTTTCTTGGGCTCCAAGCATCCTATTCCAAGTGAAATTGCTCTTTCCCGCGGCAGGGGTACGGCTAAGGCACGCCCGTGTAAATTGAGGCTCAACCCGTGTCTCTATTCTGTTGATTTAGGCACGGCCGTGGCACGCCTGTGCAATTCGAGGGTCAGACCATGCTTCGGGTCTGTCGATTGGGGCACAGCCATGCAAATCAGAGATAGGCCGTGTTAGGCTTTTTTTCGACGAGACACGGCCGTGTGAATTGGTGACAGGCCGTGTACTAGGTGGATAGCAAGGTACGGCCGTGTGAAATAAAGCCCAGGCCGTGTCGACTTCTTGGGTTGGCCCAATTTGATCCGTTTTAAGCCCGTTTTACGTTCTTTTTATCCTTAGGTGTTCTCCTGAGTATAAGACATGAAAAGAAAGGATTAAGAGCACCTTTTTACATAAATCAAGGATAAATTCATCTAAAAGCATACTAAATATGGGATTAAAATATGTTACTTTTATGGTTTATCAATGTCAAAGGAAAACCCGCTACAAAATCCATCGTAACCTGATCCTACTTCCATTCTGGTCTCATGATTGGTTGAAGTAATCCCGATGGCACTTGATGTTCAGCTTTCACTTGCTAGCATATCAAGCACTTTGACACATAATTCGAAATGTCACGCTTCATCCCGTGCTACCAATAAAATTATTTTAGATCGTTATGCATTTTTGTGCTACCTGGATGAATCAAAAATCTACTACTATGGGCTTCGTCACAAATCATTCAAGTCAATTCAGGATTCTTCAGTACACAAATCTGATTCTTGAACCGTAAACATCCTTCAATATCTACTTGAAAGTCTGAATCCTCACCTGAACCACATTGGCTTTTCTTTGCTTTCAAAACATCATCAACGTCTTGAGCTTCTCAAATTTGCTGTTCCAGCAATTATCTCACTTTCAACTCAGCATTGATTATACCCTCTTTGGTTATATCTATCTTTGCATTCATAGCACGTAAGGCAAATAATGACTTTCAGCTAAGTGCATCCGCGACCACATTCGCTTTTCCTGGGTGATAATCAATCATGAGTTCATAGTCCTTCAACAATTCCAACCACCGTCACTGTCTCAAATTCAAATCTTTTTGAGTCATTAAATACTTCAAACTTTTGTGATCCGAGAAGACGTGGCATTTCTCACCAAATAAATGTGACGCAAATCTTCAAAGCAAAGACTATAACAGCCAATTCAAGGTCATGCGTCGGATAATTCCTCTCGTGTGGCTTCAGCTATCTCGAAGCATAGGCTACAACTTTACCTTCCTGCATCAATACACAACCCAGCCCATTTAGAGATGCATCACTGAAAATAACGAACTCCTTAGCCGATTCTGGCTAAACGAGCACAGGAGCTTCCGTTAACAAGGTCTTCAGTTGATCAAAACTCTTTTGACACCTTCCTGACCGTACAAACTTTACATCCTTCTGAAGTAGCTTTGTCATCGGGGATGCTATCATAGAAAATCCTTTTACGAAGCGTCTGTAATATCCGGCAAGTCCTAGAAAACTGCGAATCTCAGAAACATTCCGAGGGGGTTTCCAATCAAGTATGGCTGAAACTTTACTCGGGTCAACCCGAATGCCCGCTGCAAAAATAACGTGTCCCAGTAAATTAACTTCGTTCAACCAAAACTCGCATTTGCTGAATTTTGCGTAATTGTTTTTCACGTAAAATCTGTAGTACTAGCCTCAAATGCTCAGCATGCTCGGTTTCGTCTCGTGAATAAATCAGTATATCATCAATGAATACCACAACAAATCGATCTAGATAGGGTTTGAATATTCCATTCATCAGATCCATAAAACGGCAGGGGCGTTAGTGAGTCCGAAAGGCATCACCAAAAACTCATAGTGGCCGTATCTTGTTCGAAAGGTGGTCTTTGGTATGTCTGATTCTCTAACTTGCAGCTCGTAGTATCCCGACCTCAGATCAATTTTTGAAAATACTGGGGCTCCCTTGAAATGGTCAAATAAATCATCAATCCGTGGCAATGGATATTTGTTCTTCACGGTTACTTTATTAAGTTTTCAATAATCAATGCACATCCTCAAAGTTTCGTCCTTCTTTTTTACAAATAAAATGAGCGCACCCCAGGGAGAAAAACTCGGTCGGGCAAAACCTTTATCAATCAACTCTTGCAGCTGAATCTTCAATTCTCTCAATTCAGTCGGTGCCATTCTATACAGAGCTATTGAGATCGGTATAGTCTCTGGCGTTAGCTCAATACTAAATTCCACTTCGCGTTCAGAAGGTAGTCCCAGAAATTCTTCCGGAAATACATCCGTATATTCACTAACCACTGGCACTGACTCAATCCTCTTTTCTATTACTTTTGTGTCAATCACGTACGCAATATAGTCTTTGCAACCCTCTCTCAAATATCATCGAGCCAACATTGAAGATATCACCATAGGTAGTCCATTCAAATCCGCAGATTCAATCCGGATCATCTCATTATAGTGACTTCTCAAATCAATGGTCTTTCGTCTACAATTTACTACTGCATCATAAACTACTAACCAATCTATGCCGAGAATAATATCGAACTCATTGAATGGTAGTAGCATCAGATTACCGGAGAAGCATATGTCTCGTATCATCAACGGGCAGTTCTTACATACTTTATCAACTAACACACTTTGACCCAGGGGGTTTGAAACCCGAATCACAAACTCAGTAGACTCAACAGGTATAGCTTTACTGGATATTAATGCTTCACACATATACAAATGAGTCGAGCCGGGATCAATTAAAGCAACTACATTAGTATCGAAGAGAGTGAAAATACCAGTAATAACATCGGGGGATGAAGCCTCCTTTTTGGTACGGATGGCGTAAGCTCTAGCTGGTACACGAGCATCTGACCGAACAATCACATCTGAAGTCCCCCTCTGTGCACCGCTCCTACCCCTACCTCCCCCAAAATGAGATGATTTACCTCGAGCCATAGCGCCACTCGGTCTCTCAAGACTGCTCAAGACTGCCCAAATGACCTCCACGCAATCTCGAATGAAGTGATCCTAGGAGCCACACTTATAACATGTGCGAGAAACTGATTTACCCCAACACTCCCCAAGATGTTGCCTGCCACACTGCTGACACTTCGGTTTGCTCAACTTCTCATTGCCCACACTTGCAACTGATGTAGCCCGAGAACTCACTGGCGACCGTTCTCGAATAAAAATCTCGGTGTTGGTCCTAAATCGACCACCGTCATTGAAACACCCCAAACCCGGACCACAAGCCCTGACCGGATCTAACATGCTCCTTGAGTAAAACGTAGCAAATCCTCGTTTTGTCATGCTGGAAAACTGGTGGTTTTGAAGAAAAATCGGTTTGAGTTATGAACACTTTGAAAACCGTGTTGTTTTTGAAGTTTGTATTGAAACGATATTATCATGTTTCAAATGTTACAAGTTAATAGAATTGCCAAATTTTAGAGCTTTTTATTATTAACTTGAAAACCGTAGGTGTTTGGGTGTCAAAACAATTGAAGTTGTTTTACGAAAAATGTTTAATCGTTTGTTTGTGTGTTCGTATCACAATAAAAATTAAAACGTAAACTTAAAACAGCTAAATGATAATGGCCTTATTACATCAAAATATAACCCAAAATAAATCAAATAAAACTTAATAAGAAAAATCCAACAATACTGAGCTGAGCATGGCCACCCCTAAGTCCCTGCCGACCCGGTCCATTTACTGGGTATCACCTGCAAAATGTTATCCCACGAAGGGTGAGTCAACAGACTCAGTGTATAACAGCCATCATAGATTCCCAATCGATAAAACATATTATATCACATATATTAATCATAGGCAATGATGCAACCCAAACCCACCTAGATATCCATCCTCTACACATCACCCGTACCTACCAATCACACCGTGGGGATTACTAAATCGACCCTCCATCCGCAGACACCATCAAAGGCGCCATCAGAGCTAATCGCTTCATCGCCTTATAATTGTGGCATAGCCACGGATAACGTGATGAGTCACGGATTCATATTATGTGACATAGGTCACCGATAATGTGGTAAAAACGACCAGAACACTTCCCCTTTATCATTATCACCCATATGCCCATGCAACATACAAGTTATACAGATATCATGCAATCTACCTTACCCCATGGCCATAACAAACTTTCTCATATTTTCATAGCAATGTTCATAAACATTATTAACGAGTAATATAGGGTACATACCTGATCACACTGCACCATTAAATGGTACTCTTAGCCGTATTCATTCATTTCCTTATTAACATATACATAATTATTATTATTAAACGGGAATTTAGGGTGGGTTACACACCTAGTTACTAACACGATTACCGAATCCCAAAAATCTCGATCTCACGCACTAGATCCCCTTTCCTATACTTGGCCAACACTAAGAACATTAGCAAAGAGGCCATTCGGCTATATAGCAAATCCCGAAGGGTTATCGCAACCATAATCCTTACCTTGATGCCGATTTTGTTACCAATCCGAATCCCAAAACTATGTGATAAGCCTTCCTTGAAATCGGCCAAACACTAATATACTCAAACGGTTAGCTTTCGACTTTTCAGATAACTAAGAGATGAATTGAATCAGTACGAAACCTTACCACTGACTTATCGAAAACTATTGATTAAGGAAAAGATGATTCCGATCTACTGCTTCAAAATCCTGGAGATCCTAAAAGAAACCAATTGCATGGTTGATTAAAAGTCAAGACAAATGTCGAAATTCAGCTTTTGTCCTACACATGTCGACAGAGAAGAAATAAGGGAGAATAATAGAGATTCAGTCATGACAGACTTACCTATTCCAAACCGATTAGAAAAGAAAGCAAAGGAGATCTCTGCTTGGTTGATATTCGGCCAAAAACTGAGAAGAAAAGAGATTAAGAGATTTCGGCAATGGCTTAAGAAAAAGGCACTTGAGATTCGGCCAAAGAGGAATGGGAGAAAGATGAATGGTATTCGGCTTTGGTTTTCAGAAAAGAGATTAAGAGAGTTTCGGATTTTGATGACAGAAGAGGTTGTGAGAAGAAGAAAAAGAATGTTGGTGAGGCTCAAGTTATGGTTCGGCTGAGGTGAGAAAGAGGAAGAAAGGAAAATAAATACTTGAGGATGCCAAAAAAATTTCGGCACTAACTCCCCTTCAAGACCGAAATTGTCATCCTAGAAGTCCTTTGGCCGGCCAACTCTTCTTCTCTCCACCTAATCCCCCTTTTCACTCCTACTTAGCTGAATCTCTAAGCTTTTGACCCAATCTACACTTCATCCATGCAGTGTCCTTGTGCCGTCCATCACTGCATCTCCTTGCTGAAAAATAAAAGCTCCAAAATGCTTCCCTTATTGCTCGAACCTAGGCCCCTTTACACTCCCTGTGGCGTCACCTTACAAGGCCCTAAGTGGCACCTCTTTGCCACCTTACCAACTTAATTCTTGTGTCCTAAGCCACACAATAAACTCCTTAAAGCCTAGCTCCCTCAGTTCCCTTTTTTAGGCTTAAAAATCAGATATTTTTCTAAGGCTTCTACCTACAACCCAAGGTTCCTGAAGCCCCAAAACACATTCAAAACACACTCAAGCATGCAATCACACTCATTCAAGTGAAAATGCATAACCCCTAAATCCCAGATATTACAGTTAAAAATAAGTGAGTGTATTGCTATCGCATTGCTTTCTCCGGCTCCCATGAAGCTTCTTCCGATCCATGGTTACGCCATAACACTTTGACTAGAGGAACTGATTTCCTCCGTAGCACCTTCACATCCCGTTCCGTAACGACATAGCATCGAAACGTGAAACACATTGTGTATCTGCTTCAATTCCAAAGGCAACTCCAACTGGTACGCCACTGGTCCAACCCGCTTCAAAATCCGATAAGGTCCTATAAACCTAGGACTCAACTTTCCCTTACGACCAAATCTCATCACCTTCTTCCATGGTGAAACTTTAAGAAACACCTGATCCCCCACAGCAAACTCTATCTCCTTCCGCTTAAGATCTCGTGATATGACTTTTGCTCGCCGATGCCTCTTTCAACTGTGCCCGAATTACCTTAACCTTTTCTTCCGATTCTGCCACAATCTCTAGGCCTAAAACTTGACGTTCCCCCAATTCTGTCCAACATGTAGGAGTGCGACACCTTCTTCCATACAGTGCTTCGTACGGTGCCATCCGAATACTTGCTTGATAGCTGTTATTGTACGCAAATTCCGCTAAAGGCAAGAACTCCTCCCAACTTCCTCTGAAATCCATCACGCAACCCCTCAACATATCCTCTAGCACTTGAATTATCCACTCAGATAGGCCATCCGACTGCGGATGAAATGCCGTACTGAAGTCCAACCTGGTGCCCAATGCTTGATGTAATGCTTTCCAAAATCAAGACGTAAACCTCGGATCCCTATCCAAGATAATCGACACTGACACTCCGTGCAGCCTCACGATTTCTACTACATACAACTTTGCCAATCTCTGTAAGGAATAGTCAACCCGCACTGGTATGAAATGTGCCGACTTCGTCAACCAATCTACTATCACCCATACCGAGTCCTTCTTAGTAGGCGTAAGACGAAGCCCACTAACGAAGTCCATGGTAATTCTGTCCCACTTCCATTACGGAATCTTTATCGGTTGAAGCAATCTTGACGGTACTTGGTGTTCAGCCTTGACTTGCTGACATGTTAAGCACTTCCCTACAAATTTGGTAACTTTCCACTTAAGACCAGGCCACCAAAACTGATCCCGTAGATCCCTATATAACTTACTTCCTCCAGGATGCATAGCATAAGGGCTACTATGCAATTCCTGAAGAATTTTCTGCCTTAATTCCTCATCCTTTGGCATACAAACCTTGCCTCGAAAACACAGCACTCCATCACTGTTTTCACCATAGTCCTCCAACTCCCCGTTTCGTACTTGTAGCAGCTTAGCACTGAGTTCACCATCTACCAATTGCTTCTCCTTCACCTGACTTAGCTACGTCGGCTTCACTTGCAACTCTACTAACAAACTTCCATCATCATAAAGGCTAAGATGTACAAACATCGCCTTTAGATCCGGCATCACTTTTCGACTTAGGGCATCTGCCACCACATTCGCCTTGCCCGGGTGATACTCTATTGAGCAATCATAGTCTTTCAACAACTCCACCCACCTTCGCTGTCTCAAATTTAGCTCTTTTTGAGTTAGCAGATACTTCAAACTCTTGTGGTCCGTGTAGATCACCGACCTTTCTCCATACAAATAGTGCCTCCACACTTTTAGAGCGAATACCACCGCCAAACTCCAGATCATGCGTCAAATAGTTAACCTCATATGGCCTCAACTGCCAAGACGCATAAGCGACCACTTTCCCGTCTTGCATAAGGACACATCCCAATCTTGTATGGGAAGCATCACAATACACCACGAAGTCTTTCCCTGCTTCCGGATGAATCAAAACTGGAGCCTCAGTCAATACTCTCTTAAGCTTCTCAAAACTCTCCTGTTGCTTATCCGCCCATACAAAAGATACCTCCTTTCTTAACAACTTCGTCAGAGGTGCTGCTATAGTCGAGAACCCTTCGACAAATCTCCTGTAGTAGCCTGCTAACCCTAAGAAACTACGATCCTCAGCCACAGACTTATGTGGTTTCCAATCTACTACTGCCTCAATCTTTCGAGGATCCACCCTTATTCCTTCCACAGACACCACATGCCCTAAGAACGTAACTTCCCTCAGCCAAAATTCGCACTTGCTGAACTTGGCATATAGCTCCTTTTCCCTTAACACTTGCAACACCACCCGGAGATGCTCATCATGTTCTTCCTCAAACTTGGAATACACTAGGATGTCGTCATTAAACACAACGACGAACTGATCCAAGTAGGGTTAGAAAATTCGGTTCATCATATCCATGAACGCGGCTGGGGTGTTCGTTAATCTGAACGGCATTACTAAGAATTCATAATGCCCGTACCTTGTCTGGAAAGCTGTCTTATAGATATCTACTTCCTTCACCTTAAGCTGATGATATCCAGACCGTAGACCTATCTTCGAAAATACTGTGGTCTCTTGTGACCGAACAAGTCGCTCATCCTCAAAGAATGGGTACTTGTTCTTAATGGTCAGCTTATTCAACTGCCGATAATCTATGCACATGCACATAGTCCCGTCCTTCTTCTTCACAAATAGGACCGGTGCTCCCTATGGAGACACACTAGGTCGAATAAACCCACGATCGAGGAACTCTTGGATCTGGGCTTTAAGCTCTACTAACTCCTTTGGTGCTATTCAGTATGGAGCAATTGACACAAGAGCTGTACTTGGCAGTAAATCAATTTCGAACTCTACCGCCTTGTCCGGGGGTAAGCCAGGTAACTCCTTCGGAAAGACATCCGCAAATTCCCTTACTGTTCTAACTCCACTAACTCCCTCTTCTTTGGCATCCAAAACACTAACGAAGGCCAGAAATGCCTTGCACCCTTTTCGCACCATCTTATCAGCCTTTAATGCAGAGACTACATTAGCCAAATAATTTCTTCCTTCTCCTATCATAACTATCTCCTCATTCTCCGGAGTCCTCAACTCCATTCGCTTAGTGCATAATCCAATTTAGCACGATGTTCCACTAGCCAATCCATGCCTAGAATAAGATCAAAATCTCAAGGGTAGTTCCATCAAGTTGGTAGGAAATACCACTCCCGAATCTCTAGAGGTACACCAAATACCCTATTCAAGACTACCGCTTGACCTAACGGGCTTACTACTGATCATCTCCCTAATGACAGCTTCAGATGCTACACCTAGTGTTTCAGCATTCTACATGCAACATATGAGTGGGTCGAACCAACATCAATTAAAGCAAAGTAAGGCTTGTCGTTGATAAAGAACGCATCGATTATGACGTGCAGTGCCACCATTCTCCTCCGATGAACCGCATACACTGACATCCATTGTCTCGCCTCTGTGTTACCAACACCTCTGCCTAGTGTTCCCCGACCTCTTCCAGAGCCATTACCCCTGCCAACCAGACCACGACCCCGCGGTGGCTGCTGTCCACCTCTTCCAGCCTGATTAAGACCCTGACTTATTGGTCGGCTCCCGTCTATTTTCATAGGACAGTCCCTAATCATGTGATCCTTGGATCCACACTTAAAACATCCTCCTATCTTCTTCCAACACTCTCCTAGGTGTATCTTTCCACACTGACCACAAGTACGGTACTGTCCTCCCGTAACAACCTGTTGACCTCGCGACCTATCAGTTCTAGGTCTCTTTTGAACATTCTCGGATGACCCTGATGATCCAAAACCTCTCTTCTGCCTATTCTTATCGAAATTCTGTCTCACAGATTCCTTAACCCCTTCGGCTACCTTAGCCTTCTCTACCAATACAGTAAACTCCCGCTCCTTCTATGGAGCTATCGGCAGTCTTAGGTTATCCCTCAGTCCGTCCTCAAACCGGACACATCGTTCATGCTCCGTAGCCACGATACCTCGATCATATCGGCTCAACCTTAAGAATTTCGCCTCAGACTCGCTACGGTCTTATTCCCCGAACCACCTCAAAACGCCTTCCTCTGCAAGATCAATATAGCTAGTCCCAATATACTTCTTCCGATACGCGCCTTAAAATACTCCCAAGTGAGATCATCAATCGCAAGACCATCCCGAACCGTGAGCCACCACTGGTATGACTCATCGTGGAGAAGCGACACCACCCCTTTCAGTTTCTCCTCAGCAGTCAAGTCTAAATCGTCCATAATTTGCTCCGTCGCCTCCAACCAATACTCACCAGATCAAGGCCACACCGAGATACACCACGTATACCTCGCCCATTGGCTCGAGTCGCCGGCATGATTTTGAGCTCCCATACCTCCACCGCTCCACCACCCTCTCAAGAACTCGCAGATTGCCTACGACATCGCATCATCCCCGTCGATCCTCGATATTCCATACCAAAGAAATGGTGGTGGTGGCATCTCATTCTCGGACCTTGACCGGACCTAACGGGTTCCGTCGGTCATTCGCCTCTACCACGCCTCGCACATTACGACCATGTCCCTAGAACTCATTCTTCCGAGTTGCGTTTATCGGGTTAAGAATTTTATGAATCATTATTTCTTTCCACTGATTTATCGCGAACAGTCTTATGATTAATAGTTCTAAAAAAGTAGTTCTTTCGAGTTCATACACATACTACAATCTCAAGTTCATTCATTCAATCATCAATATTCATGAACTCGCGTTCAATACAAAAAAGTGTTGTGGTTGTCTTTGCTGTTGTTTTCCACTACCCAGGGGTATTTTCGTAATTTTATCCTATAGGGGTATTTTTGTAATTTTTTCAAAATAGGGTCCTTGGTGATTTTGTGAAATAGGGGTGTTCTGGTAATTTTGTAATCCCGGTGGTACTTCGGTAATTTTGGAAATTTAGGGTATTTCGATAATTTTCCAAATCACTAGATCTTGAAATTTTACAAAATAGGGTTTTGGGTATTTTTACAAAAATAGGAATATTTTGATAAAATTTGAGGTAGTATGGCAATTTTATAAACCGAGGTATTTTAGTAATTTTTTTTTGCAAACCAGGTATTTCAAAATTTTTTTAAATCTAAAATAGTTTTTACTGAATCAAATGGGTAATTCGGTGATTTTAAAACTAAGGTTTTTGTAAAACTGTAGCTAGTCCCTTTCGGTTTTAATTATCGAATTTAGCTTTGTGGGTAAGTCCTCTTGGTTAGGGTGAACCGTCACTACGCACTGTAGGATTCGAGTGGAGAGGAGGTGAGTCACTAGGATGCTTAAATACCAAGCTCCCCCTGAATCCAATCCTAGACATGCGCACAACGGTTGCCACACCCTTAACTCAGCGACTCACTCACAGGTTTGTTTGATTAGACTTTGAATTTTATGAAATTCTGTGTTGGTGTAAGCTAATCCTAGGGTTCAATAGCTCCTAATCCACTAATCTACGTCCCCGTAATACCCACATACAAATCACACAGTAGGTAGGGGTACTTACCTGGTGGACTTCGGGCCGGAGACTCAGGTGCCATGCCAGAAAACCCTGCTCAACCTTTAGTAAACTCAAGTTTAGAATAAGAAAAAAGTTTTCGGCCCAAAAAGCCCTCAGGGTCGAGTTTTGAACCGGTCTCTGATACCAAACTGAAACACCCCAAACTCGGCCCACAAGCCCTGACCGGATTTGGCATGCTCCTTGAGTAAAACGTAGCAAATCCTCATTTTGTCATGTTGGAAAACTGGTGGTTTTGAAGAAAAATCGGTTTGAGTTATGAACACTTTGAAAACCGTGTTGTTTTTGAAGTTTGTATTGAAATGATATTATCATGTTTCAAAAGTTACAAGTTAATAGAATTGCCGAATTTTATAGCTTTTTATTATTAACTTGAAAACCGTAGGAGTTTGGGTGTCAAAACAATTGAAGTTGTTTTACGAAAAATGTTTAATCGTTTGTTTGTGTGTTCGTATCATAATAAAAATTAAAACGTAAACTTAAAACAGCTAAATGATAATGGCTTATTACATCAAAATATAACCCAAAATAAATCAAATAAAACTTAATAAGAAAAATCCGAAAATGCTGAGCTGAGCATGGCCACCCCTAAGTCCCTGCCGACCCGGTCCATTTACTGGGTATCACCTGCAAAATGTTAGCCCACGAAGGGTGAGTCAACAGACTCAGTGTGTAACAGCCATCATCCCAATCGATAAAACATATTATATCACATATATTAATCATAGGCAATGATGCAACCCAAACCCACCTAGATATCCATCCTCTACACATCACTCGTACCTACCAATCACACCGTGGGGATTACGAAATCGACCCTCCATCCGCTACACACCATCGAAGGCAATCGCTGCAGCCAATTGCTCATCGCCCTTATAATTGTGGCATAGCCACCAGATAACGTGACAGAGTCACCGGATTCATATTATGTGACATAGGTCACCAGATAATATGGTAAAAACCACCAGAACACTTCCCCTTTATCATTATCACCCATATGCCCATGCAACATACAAGTCATACAGATATCATGCAATCTACCTTACCCCATGGCCATAACAAACTTTCTCATATTTTCATAGCAATGTTCATAAACATTATTAACGAGTAATATGGGGTACATACCTGATCACACTGCACCATTAAATGGTACTTTTAGCCGTATTCATTCATTGCCTTATTAACATATACATAATCATTATTATTATTAAATGGGAATTTAGGGTGGGTTACACACCTGGTTACTAACACAATTACCGAATCTCAAAAATCCCGATCTCACGCACTAGATCCCCTTTCCTATACTCGGCCAACACTAAGAACATTAGCAAAGAGGCCATTAGGCAATATAGCAAATCCCGAAGGGTTAACGCAACCATAATCCTTACCTTGATGCCGATTTGGTTACCAATCCGAATCCCAAAACTATGTGATAAGCCTTCCTTGAAATCGGCCAAACATTAATATACTCAAACGGTTAGCTTTCAGCTTTTCAGATAACTAAGAGACGAATTGAATCAGTACGAAACCTTACCACTGACTTACCGAAGACTATTGATTAGGGAAAAGATGATTCTGATCTACTGCTTCAAAATCCCGGAGATCCTAAAAGAAACCAATTGCATGGTTGATTAAAAGTCAAGACAAATGTCAAAATTTAGCTTTTGTCCTACACATGTCGACAGAAAAGAAATAAGGGAGAATAATAGAGATTCGGTCATGACAGACTTACCTATTCCAAATCGATTAGAGAAGAAAGAAAAGGAGATCTCTGCTTGGTTGATATTCGGCTAAAAACTGAGAAGAAAAGAGATTAAGAGATTTCGGCAATAGCTTAAGAAAAAGGCACTTGAGATTCGGCCAAAGAGGAATGGGAGAAAGATAAATGGTATTCGGCTTTGGTTTTCAGAAAAGAGATTAAAAGAGTTTCAGCTTTTGATGACAGAAGAGGTTGTGAGAAGAAGAAAAAGAATGTTGGTGAGGCTCAAGTTATGGTTCGGCTGAGGTGAGAAAGAGGAAGAAAGGAAAATAAAAACTTGAGGATGCTAAAAGAATTTCGGCACTAACTCCCCTTTAAGACCGAAATTGTCATCCTAGAAGTCCCTTGGCCGGCCAACTCTTCTTCTCTCCACCCAATCCGCCTTTTCACTCCTACTTAGCCGAATCTCTAAGCTTTTGACCCAATCTACACTTCATCCATGAGGTGTCCTTGTGCCGTCCATCACTGCATCTCCTTACTGAAAAATAAAAGCTCCAAAATGCTTCCCTTGCAGCTCGAACCTAGGCCCCTTTACACTCCCTATGGCGTCACCTTACAAGGCCCTAAATGGCGCCTATTTTCCACCTTACCAACTTAATTCTTGTGTCTTAAGCCACACAATAAACTCCTTAAGGCCTAGCTCCCTCAGTTCCCCTTTTTAGGCTTAAAAATCAGATATTTTTCTAAGGCTTCTACCTACAACCCAAGGTTCCCGAAGCCCCAAAACACATTCAAAACACACTCAAGCATGCAATCACATTCATTCAAGTGAAAATGCATAACCCCTAAATCTCAGATATTACAGTCATTCTTAAACTTCTTCATAGCCATCTGTGGAACTTTGCTTGCAAGTCTCTTCCGAGTGTCTTTAGATTTGATCTCCGCTTTTTTTTTTCCTTTCCCAGTTCTTCAGCTTTACAGGCTCGTTCAACCAGTACAACGAACTCATTAATCCCCAAAATACCAACCAGAAGCTTTATGTCATTATTTAATCCATCTTCAAATCTCTGGCACATAGTAGCTTTCGATGAGACACACTTGCGAGCATAGCGACTGAGTCGCACAAATCTACGCTCGTATTCAGATATAGTCATGCAGCCTTATTTAAGCTCGAGGAACTCCTTGCGCTTAGAATCAATAAAGCGCTGGCTTATATATTTCTTACAGAATTCTGCTTGAAAAAACTCCCACGTAACCTTCTCTTTCGGGACAATCGACACAAGCGTATTCCACCAGTAATAGGCAGAGTCTCGTAATAGTGATATGACACATTTCAAACATTCATCAGGGGTGCAGGACAGTTCGTCAAATACACGAATGGTGTTATCGAGCCAAAATTTGACTCTCTTCGTATCATCATCATCCTCGGCTCTAAATTCTTGAGCTCCGTGTTTCCCAATACGATTGATCGGAAGTTTAGTTACTCTGTTAAGATTAGCAACTAGAGGTACCACAGGTGTTACTGGGGGTACATTCGAATCTTAAGGTAGCTGAACAGTCGGAGTGGTTCGCAAGTAATGACTGAACCAATCGTTCATCATATTATGGAAAGCCTGCTTTACCCTCTCATCTGGGCCACTCGCAGCAGGTTGAGATTCTCCTGACATAGTCCCTTACGCAGGAGCAGGCACCACGCTCTCGATATCGTCAGCTAGTGCATGCTCGGGATCTAGATCCATTACGAAATGAAAGAAACAATTGTAATTAGCTGTCAGAAGTCATCACATTATCTTTTCACAAAATATGGCATGTATAGCTAGACCCTTACGCACTACGCTATTCCGAGAACTGACTAAACCATAGCTCTAATACCAATTAAAATGTAATAACCCTATCCCGTATCCGTCGCCAGAATTGGGTTACGAGGCCTTACTAAGTAAACCTAACCCAAAGTGACTCAAAACATCACATATCAATCCCTATCAAGAATATCGGAAACTCTTAATTAAAAATAAAAACATACTACATCACTTATAGACGAAAGTGAGTCATCAATAGGTTTATAGGCACAACATTCTCATATAAATACATCTACATATAATTCACTTCCATTTACCACTTCTCCTCATTTAATAGACTGGGGCACTATTGATATTTAAACAATGAATTCGTTTACAATGATTAACTAGATAACTTAAGCAATTTCGCATATAAGAATTTACTCAAACACTCAAATTGTATCTTTACAAACTCACTTCATCACTAGTTACCCCTTTAATCATCTAGGCCGAATCTCATATTGGTATTAGCATGCGATTTATAAAACATGTACGTATCTTAACCATTTCTTCTAATTCCCTAATTAATCATACTATTTGCGTGTTCTAAATTTTATATCACCATTCAACTATCATATAACATTTATGACATATCAATATCAAATAGTAATATATATATATATATATATAATTAGTCAAGTTATAACAACTAATAACAGGATTCAACCATAGCATCATTCACGCAAGTCAATGAGCAATTTAGGTTATTTACAAGATTTCTATACATATATATATTCATTTCCTACCCAAAAGAAAATATAAAAGGGGTCTAAGCTTATACATGCCATGATCTTCAAAATTTATAAGCAAATCATATTAGTACCAAAAGTGGCGATAATGTGCTTGACTCCGACAACGGTTCCCGAGCACGAGCTTTCTCCAAAATCTATACTCAATCAAACAAAACACAACGGTAAGCTATATAAAGCTTAGTAAGTCCTAAGCAAAGTTTATAACTACTGAATTATTTAACTACAATTTAACATAGCATACAAATAACCATGACATACATTCGGCCATCATTTACCAAAGTAGTACCTACTTACCAATAGGAATAAACGAGATAATTACATGCTACTCCTTAGAACTCAAAATAACTTAGTTAATTTCAACATTTGTACTTGTCGTACCAATCCCGTAACGTATCGCTCACTTAGAGCCGTTACTTAATCATTTCGCACACACAGTGCCAACCTTTCATAACGTATCGCTCACTTAGAGCCGTTACTTAATCATTCCGCACACACAATACCAACCTTTCGTAACGTATCACTCACCTAGAGCCGTTACTTAATCATTCTGCACATACAGTGCCAATTTGCAATATCACTTAAACATCATTCACAAGTTCACATCTTAATGCATTTAGCACACATAATCATGCATATTCGATTCTTAATTCTTTCCTTTACTACTTACCATTATATTCGGCATTATGCTTTTAAAATCCTGATAGTATATTTATTCAATACTATTCATTTATCCATACTTTCTAATCACCTACAATTCAACCCAAAGTGTTCATTCATTCCAAATACAAACACCTTTCCCATTTACGGCATCACATCAATTAACCTATCCCAACCATCCAAACCATTCATATATTATTTGTACTTACACACATGCACATGATATTATCACATTCGGCTATTACATCTATGATCAACTCATTTCATTTAATATTTTTCAAGAATATACATATAGGCATGAATATACATGTATGTGTAATCAACTTCTCATCACACATACACATGAACATGCATTTATAATTTCATATTGAATTAACTACCATATAATAGTGCCTTATATCACTTTCGGCCAAGAATAAAATTTGGAGACTTTTATATTACTAAGATATGTATGCGCATATACATGTACATTGAGAAATTTTACATTAGTTAAATTGCCTAGGGACTTACTTGGAATTCGATGAATTCAAATTTCTCGGCTATTCGTTCACTTTGACCTTTCCCCGATCTAGCTCCTTTTCTTTTTGATCACGGTCTAAGAAATATCAAATAACATTTTTTCAATGCATTTCCAATTAATTCAATTCAATTCAATTCAATTGCAAGTTTATAATCCTTACGAATTTTCCCCTATAATTTCACACCCTATTCAATTAAGTCTCAAACATACCATTCACAAACAAATATGCTATTTTATAATTCAATTTCCCCATGGCCGAATACCCTTTATTACTAAAAGAATTCATACAATTCAATTTTTAATATAATTCCATCTTTCATTACTACAAATAAGTCATTCCCATCCATATTTATAAAATTGTTTAATAGCAATTTACCCCTCCTTACTTCCAGTTTTCTGGCAATTTAGTCCCTAAACAAAATCACTAAATTTTCATGAAATTTTGACTAATTCCCTTAAGTGTCGAACCTTATACCTTACTTCCTAAGTTCATAAAGCCATTCGTTCAAGCAATTTAGCTTCCAACCAATTGCTTCCCAAAATATCCAAGCCATAACACATACCTGTTTTCCCTATTTAACATGTTAATATACTAACCAAAATCAATGTTTCTTCATCAAACATGAATAAGACATAGTAACTAACTTGCTCATAGCCGAATCTAGGAGGAGCTTTAGGCTCAAAATTTGTACATGAAATTGATAGTATTCAGGATTACTAACATAACCATGCAAAAATTATCAAAAATAGAGCTTGATACCTCACCTTAGAGACACATGCAAGGTCCGGCCATGGGGGTTTTAGAATGGCTTCTTCTTCTTTTCTTTGTTTCGTGAGAGAGGTGAGAAAGATGAGAGAAAATAAAATGGAATGAAATAAAATATATATTATTTTATTAAACCTTAATCATTTCCATGATTTAATATATTCATTTAAATTCCCACTAACATGAGTTTAATTATTAAATCATATTTCTCCCATCATTGCCGTCCACTACTCAAATTTTTGGACTATTTGACATGCAAACCCTTCTTGTATTCATACTACACTTAAATTAGTCCCTTTTTGATCTATTACATGTCACTTTTATATTTTACCTATTAGATCCTTTCTCTTAATTCAAACATATCAACCATCAAATTCACACAATTTAACACACATAGCACATCATATATATATATATATATATATAAATATATATTATGAGATTTCTAAGTCGGATTTGTAGTTCCGAAGCCATCGTTCCGATTAGGGTCGTATTTGGGCTGTTACAATAGCGTTTCAGTGCTTCATGATATTGCACTTTGGTGCTTTGTGTTACAGCACTTCTGTGCTTCGTGTTATCTGATATGTTCCGAATATCCATTTGGTTCAATGTGTCTAGCATGGGCTAATGGAGAAGTCATGGTAAGTATAAGAAGAGAAAAATGTGAAAAAAATTATATATGAAAGGACTTTGAGATATTGTGAGTGTGTTTAATGGAATTATAAAAAAGATTTGGACTAATATGTCAAAAGTGTAAAAATAATATGTGAAAGAAATGATAAGGGTTAGTGGTGAATTATGAAAATTTATGTTAATTGGTGAAACATGATACATGTATGAACAAGAGTAGTAAATTTATTTGTTAAAATGTTGTCATAAGAACCAAATTGTAAAATAATTAAAAATTGATAAATAAGTATAATAATAAGAAACTAAAATGAAATATGGTAAAAAAGCAAAGATATGAAAGATTAGGAATTAAAGAATTTAATAGATTTTGAGATAATGGGTATTTACTAAGCTATCATAAGCTTAACGCGTTATTTTCTAATGCGTAGGTACAAGTTAGACATTGAACATTGGATTCGAAAAAATCAACCTGAACTTATCTCATTACATCCTCCAACCTCGAAAAAGAGTAAGATTTAAATACTTTGGTTTAGATGTGGCATGTACATAGGTTTGTTAAGGAATTATTAAAGTTATATGTTAGAAGGACAAAAATTTAAGATTTTATAAACTTTGTTGATTCCTTGAATTATTCGAAATTAAAGTATGCTTAGCTAAGCTAGATAAAGTTTGATATTACAAGATGATATGTATGTTTGTGTGGTGAATTGAAAAGGTAATATTCAAGTATTAAACAGGGGCTTGAAAGGGTAAAACATGAAGGACTTAAGTGGTAAATTGGCCTAAACCTGAAAATAACTCCAGAATACCAATTTGGTATCGATACCAAGCCAGAAGTATCAATATTTAAGGGGAATTATCGATACCTTGAGCAAGGTATCGATACTTGGGCCCTATTTTGAGTAAAATAAGCCCCTGGAATAAGGTTTTACTGAAAAATTTTACCCGAATTGATCTTATATGGTTGGATTATGATAGTAAACCACTAATAGGTGTTAGATATGATCAGATAAGAGAAATAATTAAATGATTTAGATATGATCAGATAATAGAAAGAATTAAATGATTTATCCAAGGCCACTCTGGTACTCAAATGTAGCATTTCTATATCCAATTAGGTAGTCGAGTCGGGTATAAGGGTGTTACATAAAAAGTAGAGATGTTAGAGAATCATTTACATGATTTTCAAAAAAATGGAATCGTTTGGATTAGTGAAGAAGTATAAAAATGAGTCATTAGCTAAAAAAAAATATTGCGGCATCATGTTCCCCCACATTTAAATTTCCTAAAATTATGTATAATGGTCGAGGAGACCCTCGAGACCAATTAGCACATTATGTGAATCACATGAATATATTTGAGGCTTCAAAGAAAGTTAAGTGCAAGGCATTTTCAATAACATTGAAAGACTCAGCTCAGGCGTGGTATTTGCAATTGCCACAACATTCCATCACGAGTTTCAAGTAATTGGCGAACTTGTTTATGAGCAGGTTCTTGGAAAATAAGACATTGAAGCAATCTCTTGTATACCTCATGTCCATCAAGCAGCATTAAGATGAACCTTAGCCTACCAAAGAACATGAAAGAGATTTAGAAGCTTAATGGGAAAATTGTTTCTTTAAACAAGTTTGTTTCAAGGTTGGCTGATAAATGTTTGCCAGCCTCAAGGATCCATTCCAATGGACAGATGGATATCAAAACTCCTTTGAGCAATTAAAAGTTAATAGTTATAATGAAAAAAAAAATGTTGATAAATTCATATCAAAACCAATAAACCAAAAACATCTAAATATCAACCAACTTTTGGGTTTACAACAGGAAAAACACTTTTTTATAATTTATTTAGGGTGTGTTTAGAAAGTCACTTGATAATTGGACTTTGATGTAATTATTTGTAATTATATAAGTGTAGTGTGTTTGGATAACCATTGTAATTGATGGGTTCTATTAAATTTGGTGTAATTGAAGCACCCTCAATTACACTTTCTAATTCTTACAAGGGCTGGGAATTAGAGTAATTATGTAAATAATTACTTTTAAATTCAATTACACCGTAGCTTTCCAAACACTCATGTAATTTTTAAACACACAAATCCAATTACGTTTTATACAAATTATAAAATTTATATTAAAAACATAAACATGTATGAATCTGACAAACATGCATAAGCAAATTATAAATATTTAAATATTATTTTTAGAAGTTATATTATACAAGTCATAAAAATTAGATTATAACTATAATTACATGTATTTTATAAATTATTACAAAAATTTATATTATAAATAAACAAAAATAAATAAGTTTAATAATTTATTTTAATTTATTCATTTGGATAAAAATAATGCAAACTATCCAAATTAATGTTACAAAAAATTTTAGTGCCTTTATATGTTTGGCTGATTCTGACAAAATGTATACATGTTTGTTCAATTCTCAATTCTATTGATGAATATACAGACTCATAAATATATGAACTAAAATAAATACGTATATTTTATAAAGCTATAATTATATTATAAATTTTATATAAACTTTTCTAAAAGTTATTCAACATTTTATAAAACTCCTGTTATAAATGTTAAATATTATAAATATTATATATTATTTTCATAAAATAATATATCATAATAAAAGCTTTAATTTTTTTATTAGTAATCTTATTATCAACTATTTTATTAGATTAACATATTATATAATAATTTGATTTTAATATTTTTATTATTTAGAAAAAATTAATTGTATTAATACTTTTTATAGTAATTAATTTTTAAAATTATATAAAATAATATTTTTAATTTAAATTATGAAACTTGGATTCTTTATAATTACAAATTTTTTTTTTTTTCATCCAATTACTCAACTGTCTAAAAGCACCCTTAAGTTCTACAGATTGTACAATTTCAGGAGGATGCATTCACCTAAACTGGAAGGATAAACCAGGAGTTTCTTATAAGAAGAAAGTGTTCATATTAGTAAAAAAAACAAAGCTGCACATATGTTGAGTTGAGTAATCGAGGTAAGGTGTTTGAGTTGTCATTTTATTTCGCGTCAAAAGATTTGACTACGTTTGAAAAAATAAATAAATAAATAATAAAAAAATATATAAATGAAAGTATATATTGAGTATGATCATTTCGCATGTCTAATTAAGCCTAAATAAAGTGAAATAGTTGAATTTGAGATACCGTTCGAGATTTTATAAAATGCTTATTGATTGAGTTTAACAATTGTTTATTTTTTATTCACCTAATTGTTTGAAGTATGCTTGACTAGGAAAGGGAGTTTTGGTTTTGAAAGGGATTGACGAATTATTTTTAGCGGATATCATGCTTGAGGACAAGCATCGACTAAGTAGGAGAAAATTTGATAGCAAGATAAATTAGTATTTTTAATATATTTATTTTAGCTAATTATCGAAAAATTGCTATTAAATTTGGATTTTTCTTATCAGGAATGAAGTTGGTGTGCTGAATTTAAACTCCTACAAAAAAAGGGCTAAATTGGAACAAAAAGCAAATAGGAGGGCTTGATTAAAAGATTGAAGATTCAAAGATGATTGGATAAAAACTGAAGGGTTGAATTTTTTTTTTTTAAAATAACTGGATAAATATTGAAAGATTTTTATATTGTTACAATGTTGTAATTAGTTTAAGTTTAAATTTAATTTTTGAATTTTAAATTTTTAGTGATAACATTTAGAATTATTTAATGAAGGAAAAATCTAGCTAAAATTTAGCATACATAAACACTTAGTGACTACAGTTAATTGAACACACCTTGCCTTTCCCATTTAATAAGTTATCTATTTCTTTCTTCTTTTCTACATCACCTGTTTCAAGTATCGATTCAAGATTAGAGTACACGAAACTAAAATTTAAGGCTAAGCTTAAAAAATATTTTATTTATCGATTTATTTTAATTTTATTTATTTTTTAATTTTGAATCTATTTTATTTTATTTTTCATATTTTCTTCTTTTATTATCTTAATCAATTTAAACCTCCCATTTTTATTTTTATTTTCAACATTTCTACACATAAGTCGTGAGCACGACTGTGACTGCAACATCGATTCTGGTCACGAAAAAAGGCAAAATTAAAAAGCTTGTTCTTGTGTATTTGACCCTATTGCTCTATACTGCTAATTACTGTTATTTTATTGAATTTATATGACAATTTCGACGCCTATCAATGTGAAAACTTAATAAAAAATTAAGTTTTAATGTCGAAGTTTAATAATTTAATTAAAATAATTAAAATATGCTTAGAAGTATTCAATATTACAGAAAAAAAAAGCATATAAGGTTTAAAAATAAGTTATATGTATATCTTACATTAAATATTATAATGGTTTTTCTTCTTTTTTTCCATTATAGGCATTGTATGTTTTAACTTAGCAGACAACATAAAAGTGTAATCAAATTTAGAAAATGAAACTACATACGGAGATGGATTTAAGCAATAGGAAGTCAAACATTAATGTGAAGTATTTTCAAAACATATTTTTAAAAAAAAAAAAAGTTTATGGGGTAGTAGCGTTGAAGTTCTCACACGTATGAACTACTATGCTGCAGTTTTATGCAGGAAGATCTTTTAGGAAATCCAAAAGGTTTTGCAGGCCATGGACCTGTAAATTGTAAGTCCTATCATTTGCTCATTTGCACCGAGAAGAAATTCTTCACATATACATATATTATAGATTATAAGAAAAAAGGGGAAAATATGCAATTCTGTTGATGTTTTCATGGATTACTACTGCCCAGACGAAGGGCATCTAATAGAGCTGAATTTGACAAAGCAATTGCACCCCAAGTAAAGCTCATTAGGCTTACATCTTTCTAGATTCATGAGTTGTCATAACCATCGTCTTCGTAGACAAGAAATGAGACGCGACAAAGAAATAAATAATAACCAAAATATAAGCCGAGCAAGCAGAAACAAAATATAGCTCACTCACTCTTCGATCAAACATGAAGGTGAATTATGACTACTACCGCTACACTGGCCGAATATATCAGGGATTCCATCCCATTTCCTTTTCTCTCTTGCTTCCCAGTATCCTCCGATGTATCGATAACAACCATCTTCATCCTTGTTAAACCATCTTGGCTGCCATCCTCTTTCTTGTAATTTCCTTGCCTAAATCCATGTCAAATCAAATAAATCAAGTGGAGTTAGTTTGGATCCTCAATCTCATCACCATGGTCCCTTGAGGATGAAACCGAAGTTTAGATTAATTGGTTCATGCATCTACCCTTCAGCGGTGGCATTCAGTTGATTTAGGATTGAATCCCAACATCTACAATTCCTTCTTTTTTCTTAGGTTGCAGGCAACAATGGACAAAAAAGTCATCCAAGGAACCATTCCTACTCTTTTGTTTACAGGAAAAACACACGTTCTGTCAAAATAAGTACTAAACAATCATGCCTGTGATATTTCTCAAGTACCCATACAAGGCTCAGATCCTATGGCCATTACCCGTTGAACTCAACAAAGAAAACACTGTAAAAGTAAATACCTGTCTCTGTAACTGTTCCAACCGCAGCTTCTCTGCATTCGCCAATTCATATTCTCCGTTCTCCAAGTGCCTCTGGTCTGGCCTCAGTCTTGAGTCCGTTGGAGGCAATTTTTCCAATAAATCAGGAGTTAATTCATTTAAGGATATTGCAAAAGGGGTAAGATTGTATCTTGTCTTAGTAGCAGATTTGTCTCTTTCCCACAGCAACACAGCTTCCGTCATTGGGTCATACCCTTTTGGCTTCATAGTTGGATCTCCCAGCACATAATACATAGCTTCATCCCATTTCCCCATCAACATGGCAACCTTTTCCCCTGTCCTATTGTCTTGCACAAATCCATGAACCTGAAATTATTGAAGAGAAACCATCAATTTTTTTCTTTCTGCAAAGTATGGTCAACCAGAACTGTTAATAATCATTCAATGCATACAAGGTTTCAAACAACCGTGCACAACTTTGGCATAAAACAGAACCCCAAAATTGTTTTCACTATCACTTATGAAAATTTTGCATGTGTCTGGCCAACTGAAACCTCTCATTCCCAAAATTTTATAACATTTTAAAGATAGAAGGAAGTAAAATAACAATGAATCAATATATCAACTGGCGTTTAGAACTGCTTCGAAGAGGTAAAGAGTGGACCTTCAGAAAACAAATCATGAGCTTGTCCACCATTACAGAAACTATGTAACTTATGGAATATACTCGATGAAGCTTGGTTACCATTCCATTAAGGAGAATAAAATATGACCTGATGGGGATTTCGGTCTATGATAGATTGCTCCTTGAACTTGAGCTTGCAAGAGTAATTGCCACTGCCTTTTATGCGCATGGTACCATAGTGATCACAATAGATTTTACCAAGGATAATGTTGTATATGGACGTGGTAACTTTGCTCCACTGAAAAGTCTCTCCATCCTCAAACTGCAAAGTTAGAATACCAACAGGATCGAGTTGAATAGAGCGTCCCCAAAATTTTCCTTTGAGATTGGAATCTGCCCAGAATTTCCATCCTCTACCCTCACAGTGACAGGCAACAATCATTGGGTGGTGACTCACCTGGAAGCAAGCAGCTTATCAAACCAATTGTTAGATTGAATGTCATATAACTACCTCATACAAACTGGCCTATTTCAACCATGAGCAACAGAGGCATTTTGTTTATCTTTCCATCAAAGTTTCAGATAAATTTAGCCAAGAACTACTTAATCCAACATAGCATACCTTTTCAGAGAAGAAACGAAGTCCTTTATCTGGATAGTCAGCCTCATAGGTCTCTCCAAGAAGTGGATTGAAAGGTTTGCACTGCCGACCTTCTGTCGATGCATAACCAGATACAGCAAATGCCGCAACATTTAGAATTCTCATCAAGTCATTTTCCTGCAGAATGTCAACAATCACTGGCACTCAATTATAACATAAATAAACTCATTAAAAGCTCCTATGAATTCCTTACACCTGGAACCTAAGAAAGTAACTTAAACACCACGGCAACAATTAGACATTTAGCAGCCAAAAAAAGAAAAAGAATACGGACCCACATATTCCTGGAAAAGTTAGAAACAGTCACAGAGCTGAAATTCTAGCATTTTCCTTATTAATTTAATGACTAATAAACCTGCAACAGAATTAGAATTCTGCATCCACAATTTTAGAGTATGAAAGAAAGGAAAAACTTGGAAAGAACTGCATCACAAATATAGACAATTTCTGGAAATTTCTTAGACACTATATGGGAAGGGACATCATATAATGCCCCTACCACAAAACATCTTTCTGCAAGGCATCAATATCCATCTAATCAAGCAACAGACCATATGTAGTAGAAAATGTCAGAAAACAATGGTAGTGAAAGATGTTCATAAAGACATTCAAGAGAAAAGGTGGCAGCCGCAGGTTACTTTTACTTTTTTCTAATGATATTTCTTTTCCCAAATTCTTGAGATTTTAAAGCTAACAATTCTTTGGAGTAGGAAATTTTTTCTTTCTTCATGATATTTCTTCTCCGAACTGCTTTTTACTTTAATGCTAGCAGCATTTATTTTTCCTGGGAGAAAAAAATAACACGCAATGTAGAAGAAAACCACAGGCGTGTCCCAAAAAGTGCATATTATTCCTACCTGATCATACATGAAAACAATAAGATAGCTAGTTCAGTAAGTAAATTGATTAGCTTGGGTCCATTTACATTTTTAGTCTTGTAAAATAATAATTTTATAGTAATTTAAGATTCCAGCAGTAGAACAGATCTCATAGACTATACTGCATTTATTTCCTTGTATTTTCCCAATGTTCGGTCAATCTAGTCTTACCCAATGAAAAAGGTTTAAAGAAAGGGTGGGAATGATGTTTATTGCAGAAGAATGGTAGAAGGAGATATCTATGCATAAATAGCACATCAAATAAAACAACCCCCTGTATACAGTGGAAGGATGTCCCCCATAAAAAGCAATAAAATCTTGAAAGAGGATGGAAAACTATTTTAAAGCAGCAATCTAGGATGAGAAAATCAGGCAACGAATTATGTACAGGTTCCCCAACAAATCCAACCCGCAGAAATGAGTTATGAAGCCAGCAGTGGTGCATATACAGATTTCTCGTTGCGTAAGAGATAATTATCAGGAAAAAGCATCTTCAACTATTACTTTCATTCTTTCTTTTCCTCCATTGTTTTCATGCTATTTATTTATTCAGTTAGATGAGAAAAAAAGAGTTTAAGAGCCAATGATACTCAATAATTAGTAAAGGTCACTAAGCAACTGTTAATGATAAAGGAGACAACTTCAAACTAAAAGCCTAAAGTGTATTGGCACCTTCTAATATCCTAATCTACATAAAGTCAGTATATAATCTACCTGGATTAAACAAACTAGCAGATCATGCTTTAGAACTTCTTTGCCACAAAAGAAAGCAGAGCTGAGGACCTGACCTGCTTTCCCCATTCCAAGGCTCGATCAACCAAGTATGAATACTCCAAATCCTCAAAGCATTTCTGCAGTGAAGAGAGTGGTTCATTAAAGTACACAGGAAGACAGACACCAGATAAATCCTTTCCGATATTATCCTTGATAATAGACCACAAGCCAACTGGCTTCTCTTTCTCCTTTGGTTCTGGCAGATTATCCCTTCTTTTGACATAAGGATATTGAATGATCCTGATTTCCTTTTCAGGTCCCCACACACAATCAGAAAATGAAGCATCTTTATCAAACACACAGCCACTTCCACTTTCTCTACACCGATAGGAAGCACTTCTTAAAGCTTCTGAAGACAAAAAGTCATTTGTATCAAAATATATTCCATCATCTTCATCTGTTTCAACATCTGCACCATCTTGACTTTCATTATCCGCATCAGAATCAGTTGCACTACCTTCTGACATGACAGAGTAGAAATCTGAAACACAAGGCAAGAAGTTGTTCAACTTCTATATCTACAGAACACTGGGTAAGGAAAAGAATCTAATCATGTAACTTCTCTTCATGGAAAAGTCACTTTTCTAGAGTAATTTAGCTAAATCTTCCTGCAGTCAATCAAGCAATCATTCAACCAACATGGGATCTAGAGCTCCCAATCAAATTTCCCACTTAAAATTATGAAATAATAATTTGTCTACAAATAATTCTGCAATGCTTAATAAATGTTACACAGACTGACATGTGAAAAGGGGGGGAATTACAAAAAGAAATTTACTATAATTAAAAGCAAATCTAACCACTAAATCGTCCGCAATATGACTTGCGTTCCTTTGTTTCATCAACTACAGTAGTTTCCAGCTCTATTTTCTCAGTCTGCAAACAAGTCAGAAGATGGAAATTACACATCAAAAGAAAATTTTTACAGTTCATATCCAAGAAAAGACCCATGTAGATAATATAACTTCATAAGACAAGTAAACGAATACGAAAATATAAGGCAATAGGTGAAAAGGGAAAATGGCTCTGCATATTTTAGTAAAATACAACATTTAAAAATAAGGGAGATTTTCGTTATTGTGATAGCCTCCTATAAATTTATTCATGCATAGTAACATACTAATTAAGCGTCTAAACCAAATTAAAGTGATTCTTAAATGCTGTTTCAAATATCTTAAGACCAAATTCCAAACACCACAATCTATGAGATTGGCAGAACATACTAATAAAGTGTCCAAAACAAATTTAACTGATTCTTAAGTTGCTGTGTCATATATCTTACATCAAGATCAAATTACCAACACCACAATCTATGATATAGGCAGAACATTAGATAATTCATATCAACTCAAGCTACAAGGGCATATTGGAAGAGAGTTTAAAGAATACAGGTCAATGCTATCTTCTTTCTTCCATATATTTGATTACTGAATCATGCAATTCTACAATGGCAAATCAAATGTACCTCTAATTGCCGCAAGGTGTCCAGTAACTTAATATGTTTGCGTTGAAGGGCCTTGAGCTGATTTTGCATCTCAGAAAGTTCTAAAAGCATTATTGACTCACAGTCTTTAATGACTGCCTCACCAATGCCTTCCTGTAATAAGCGTGACCTTAGCTTATCAGTTGAGATGACAACATCCTCAGAAGGTTGAAAATCATTACTTGACAGCACTCTAGGGAAAAGATCTTTAGCAGCCAGCAAGGCCTCAATCCATGCAGTTCTGTCCTCTCTTGACACGCATCGCAAATGAAGAGTCTTTGTTCCCGTGAATATGGTCAGCCTTTTATCATCTGATTTGCTTGCACGAATTGAAGAAACCTGAGCATTAGTTTCCAAACTTTTCAGCCATCTTTCCCCAAAAACAGAATAAAATATGTTAGAACCTAATTTTCTAAGAGCCTGTCAAAGAGGTGGAGGATGGCAAGAGAAGTACTCATTGTTGAAACAATGATATGAATTAGGGCATTGTCTTTCTTTCTCTTGAAATGTGCTTTCTCTTTTCTTTTTTTGGTCAAAGTGTGTTTTAGCTTTCTGATGGGCATCGTCTTCTTTTTTTAATTAAAAAAAAAAAGTGTCGAACTTGTGTGTGTGTCATGCTTCAATAAAGTAGGCTGATTTCGCAGTCTGATTCTCATTAGAAATGATGTCTACTTTCTTTTTGATCTTTCTCCAAAGAGTTCATCAGAATGATGCAACTGCAAGAGAATGTCTGGAATTACATTTGGGTGGCTTATTGCCACAATAACGGGAAAAGGAAGTATGTAAAAAGCTAGTCTACTATATAGACTTTCTGCAAATGTTAGTGATCTTAATATTAGAAACCATAGAAACAGACTTTTGCAGAAACAAGTACTTGCATACTTCAAAGCATCCAAGCTCAGAATTTCCTTATCTTTTTTTAACAATGAACCCAAAAGGATCTTCTCTTTACTCCCACTAATCCTCCAAGAGGATGTCCGAAACTATATTTCGATGGTTATGGCCGCAATAATGGACAAAAGAAGTATGCAAAGGGCTAATCTACTATATGGACACCCCTCAGGGACTTAGAAATCTCCATATTAGAAACCATACAAGCAGGCTTTTCGCAAAAACAATTATTCCATACTTCAAAGCATCCAAGCACAGAATTTTCTTTTTTGAGAATTAACCCAAAAGAACCTTCTCTTCTCTATTACTAATCCTCCGTTCTTTCGCGGTCTCTAGCTTCGGTCCGACGGGACCTTCTTAGTGGCTCTATTGAAGGAAAGTGGCATAGGAAGAAATAATGCTAAAGAATTTCCAACATAATTTTCTAGTACTAAATTTCAAGGCATGCATCAATGACTACATATGAAGAATTAAAAATTACAAAAAGGGAAAGTTTATGGTACGTATATTCTTTTTCCTTCAAATAAAATACCGAAAGAACCGGCCCTTTTGCCACGGCAATAAGAATAACATAAAAAGCGAAAATGAAATCAGAACTGAGTGATAAAAGGAAGGGAGAAAGCAAAATAACCTTCAAATGGATTTCACCAAACGGCTTGCACTGAGTTGTCACCGAGTTAACCCGATTGCTACTCCAGTTAGCTTTCCTCATGTACCGGACCGAGTCCTCGCCGATCACTCGTACACTCTTCTCCCTCGATGGACTCATCAAAATCTTATCAGGTCCGTGAATCTTATAATACGAGAGAACTCCGTCTTCCAAAACGAACCACCGCGACCTCCATCCCTTGCCATAATTCACCCATTTGTACAGGATCCCGGCGACGCCGTGGGCGGCGTTAACCTCTCCGATAATAGGTTCGTCCAATATTGCCATGGGGGTGTGATTCATTACCAACGGCGAGGATCTGTCAGTGTCGGCGTTGACTGAGGAGACTTGAGAGGAGAAACTCGGTTTCGAATAGTTAACTGTTCTGACGGAAGGTTCGATGCTTAGCTGACATTGCGGACCCGATTTAGTAACCACCGGGTTATCTCGGTCACGATCGATGGAAACCGGAGCAATGCAGCACAAAGGATTCATCTCTTTCCAAACTTAAAAGCAATAACAACAACAAACAAACAAATCTTACATTTAAGACGACGACGTTGGATCGGATTCAAATAAATGCCCGGGACAAAGAGAAGCAGCGGAAGAGCAGTAGGAGAAGCTCCGATTGGGGAAGAACCGGGCCGGATCCGAGGGAATGTGAGACCCGATCGGAGCTCAAAACGGAACGTTTTCGAAATGACATAGAAACGGAGAAATATAGAAGGTGAAAGGGGGAGGGGGAAGTTACGAGAAGTTATAAAGAAGCGTTGCAGTGCGCACACAGATCCATTTAAGGCAGTGGTCAGTGATTTCAGTATAGGAGTCAGGGAGGTCTCAATGCGCAGGTTAAGCTAAACGCCATTAAAATTAAATCCAATATATAAATGCATGGGATTTTCTTTTCCCTAAAAAATAATTAAAAATTTAAAAATGTTGAGTGTTTTTTTTTTTTTGGGGGTGTTGTTTTAACGATTTGGTGTCTCCGGGGTGACGATGATTGTGGGTGGGGAGAGACAGCTAATGTGCGCACTTTTGTGTGTGATTGAAGAACTGGAGGGGGAGTGTTTGTCCGTTGGGTAAATCTGGCCCCTTACCCCGTTCATCTCATAATGACGTTTTTGTCCCTATCTTCCACATTTGTTATTAAAACATGATTGCTATGTTTTTCTAAGGGTGTTGTGGTGATTTCTTACCTGATTGTGAAAGCGATTAATGAATGAAAAGATGGGGGATTTTGATGCCCGTAATAGAGCAGCAGTGAGGCCGGCAATCCTCTCGCTTTTTTCATTTTTACGAATTTGAATAATTAATAATAATAAATTTTGTGCTTAATTTCATTAAACCCACTTTAATCTAACCAAATCATTACAAATAATAATCATTATTAATTTTTAATGATTTGGTCTGCCTGCCTCGTTAAAGAAAGTATATGGTAGCTATGGTAAAACCGGGGTTAAGTAATAAAAGTGGAAATATCAACAGCATCATTGAAGTTGGTTTTAATGAGTGTGATGAAAGGTAATTGGAGTTTTACTTTAATGCGGGTCAGACATATTCAATTTCAACGTCATTGCTGATGCTGCTAATGCTTACTGAAACCTGCCATTGTTTTTTGAAGCTTTGCCTGCCACTCCCGCTCTGGATCGCTTTCAACAGCAACACATTAAAAAAGGCAGACAATACACACACAAAAGGAAAAGGTTTTACTCTCTGGGGTAAAATCAAATTACTATTTAAATCCAAATGTTTATTCAATTTTCAGATGACATTTAATATTATAAGTAAATTATATGTTATGACCTAGTGTTAAATATGTCTTTAATAGTAAGTTTGAATTGATTGGGATCAGGTCTGTTTGTAACTCAATTTTAAATTTTGTGTTTCATCCTCTTTTCTTTATAATCTAATTGTTTTTCTTTTAAATAATTGCTTGTATCAAAATTTAAAATTACTCACTTTTCTTTTTGTATGAAAACTTCCAACAATTATATTAGATTTTATTAAATATGGAATGGAGTTAAAAGCTTTGAATATTTTTTAAGACTTCCAAATATGTATTTAAGGATTAAGCGGTCAATATCGACATCGTTTGAATTGACTTCCTAATTTTTTTTAGAATTTGCGTAAAGTTCATATATTCAAAGATTCTTACCTTGACAATTTATATTTATATTTTTTCTTTTCAACTTTAACTAGTATTTAAACTTAAAATCATAAATTAAGTTACTACTTTTTATTCATATTAATGTATTTAAAACAATCAATTAAGTTACTACATGTGTATTAAAATATATAATGTGAAAATTTTTTCTTTTAATTTATATTAATTAAAAATAAAAATAACTATTTAAGTCATCTTCTCTCCTTGCTCCACTTTCGATTCTTCTCTAATTTTCAGCCAAAAATTAATTTTCATTTTCTAATAATCAAAAACCAATATCCCAAAATTCCAAATCTTAATCCCCAATTTCGTTTATTCTTAATCTGTCTAGTTTTGTTTCTTCTTCATACCAGAAAGAATTAACATTGCATCTTATTTTGAGGTTGAGAGATGGAGCTCGCAAATCCAACCAAGACAATTTGATAGTGTTGTGCTCTAATGCAGGTGAGAGCTATAGGAAGAAGAAGTGAGGCCATAACAATCAGTTAAGGTTCAAAAAAGGTTCTCATCTCCAAAAATTTTAGGTTATCTTAAAAAAAATCTCAAATTTCAAACTCTAATTCTTAATTTCTCTAACATCAATCGACCATTGTTTCTTATTTAATGAGCTCTCTTAAAAATGCTTTCAAAATTGTCTCTTAAAAATCCCAAATCTCTATAGTTGATTGAATGGTTTCTTATTCATATAAAAAGTTTTAGGAAATAGACAGAAGATTAAGGGTGTAAAAAAGAACAAGACAGAAAATTTGATTTACTTGAATAGGTTTCGAAGAATTGTATGATGTGAAAGAAAAGAAAAATTAATTAATTGAAAAGTATAAAATAGAAAATATAGATGAAATTAAGATAGATTGAATTTTTTTTGACACATGGCATTAATGATAGGTCAAAATTACAAAAATTAATAGCGTTAAAAGGTACTTAAAATTACCAATTTGACGTAAGATTTTCAAGTTTAAATATTTAAAGAAAAAAATAGATATAAACTATAAAGTAAGTACAAATATTAACCTATTGCGTAAATTTGAGTTTGCATGCAGTTGGGTAGCTTTAACACAATAAATTTATAAGAGCTGGACTCGTGAAACTCCGCCATTAAAGTGCAATTATTCGTAGATAATTAATGCATTTGCAGATTATCAATGCTCAAAGCCGCTTCGATGCTCTTTCTTTTTTTTTTTTCTTTTTTTTTTCAAGTTGATAAATGTAAGTAAAATTAGTAGTAATATATATGTTAATTAAAGGAGAGATCTACAAAATTAAACAACTAAAGTAGTTTTACTTTTTATATTATTAATATTTTAACGATTTAATTGTTGAATTTTTATATTAGTGTAAGTGAATTTCTCTTTTAAATTAATTATAGTTGAAATTAAGTGTTATAGAGCACAATTAAACTAATATTAAAAATATATTTAGAGTCAAGTCAAAATAATATGAAAATAACTCATATAATATGAAATTTAAGCTAAAATAAATCTAAAAACACCTCCGCATAATTTATGCAGTGGAAGTTGAACCTAGGCTATCATATCCCAAGGCCTTAGCCTTTATCGATAATGCAACGACCACATTAGTCAATACTATACTTCTATTCATAACACATCCCCAACCCTTAATGTAACAACCCTTACCCGTATTCTACGCCGGAACCGGATACGAGGCATTACCGTGCTAAACTCACATGGATATACAACTTTGGGTTTCCAAATTTCATTCCCAATTTAAAACTTTCCCACCCACATATCTAACATCCTTATAATGGGCCTACGAGGCCCTAAACACACTTCCGGAAGGTTTTGAAAATAAATCGGAAACTTGCGTTCACTTAGGAAAATTTTACCCAAACAGGAGCCACACGCCCGTGTGAGATGGGACACGCTCGTGTGGTATTTCACACTCCCGTGCCTTGCACCCGTGGTCAACACTGACTTGCATCACACGGTCAGCCACACGTCCGTGTGATGTACCCGTGGTCGACACTAACTTATTTCACATGGCCTGTCACACTCCCGTGTGCTTCAACTGTGTGGCGATTTAAATTCTAAAATCAAGGTGCAGACTTCACACGGCCTGGGCACACGCCCATGTCCGTGGCCGTGCCTCCCACACAACTGAGACACACGACCGTGTCTCTGCCCGTGTGTTTACTACTGAGCTTACTGACTGGATGGCCTGTTCACACACTCATGCAATTGACCGTGTGTTACACACGGCCTAGACACACGCTCGTGTGCCTACCCGTGGACAAGAACAAGGCTATTTGCCAAGCTCTTTCATCACCCTAACTCACTCAAGCATAATTCACCCTCCACCAACAATTCCATCATGCATTTTCATAGCCAAACAAAGCATTCATATACTCTACACAATCATGAATAACCTCTTCTTATCATTGATTAATAGTGATGAGCCATTTACTATGGCAATATATAAAAGATTTCATCTATAAGGAGCCAACATATTTGGCTATAGTAACAAAATAATGTACCTAGTCTAGCCCCTATACATGCCATTACCATTCTCAAAATGTTAGTTCTAAATATATCGAGATGAGTTGATAGTGTAAGCTGTCTTCCAATTATCTTCTTATCCTGACCTGGCTCTTTAACACTATAAAACAAGGGAAAAGAAAGGGAGTAAGCTTAAAGCTTAGTAAGTTTAAATGTAAACAAAACCATCATACTATATGCTAATCAATAAATAGCATTTCACAATTCAAGATCATGCTTACTCATTCATCACTTACCACATTTCAACCATATCACAACATAATGCTCATATTCATTAACATATATTCCTGCACTTATTACCACAAGAATCACATGATACATCACATAGCAATTTCATAATAAATCATTCAAAGCAATGCCAAACACTCGGTGGATTCGCACTTAGCGCACCATTAATCTTTAACAGGGTGGTATCGCACATTGCCCACCAATAAAAATATTTACGGTGGTATCGCACATAGCCCACCAAATAATATTATAAACGATGGTATCGCACACAGACCATCGTACATAAATAACATGATGGTATCGCACATAGCCAACTAATAAGAATAATTAAGGTGGTACCACACACAGCCCACCATTAATTACTATGGGTAATATTCCACATTTACATATCTAATTCAACTTATTTGAATCATATGTATATTCTCAATCTTAAAATGCACTAATAAGTAACAACATGTATATTTTAAATGCATCGTTTACACATAAACTTACCTCGGTGCAAAACGTATTAGTTTGCGGTTTAATCCGAAACCTTGCCTTTTCCCCGGTCAAGGTTAATTCTGCGCTCTTCTTGATCTATAACATCAAAATTTCATTCATTCAATCATTTAATAACCACATTACATCATAATCTCTACTTAGGAAAAAATGACCATTTTGCCCTTGTACTATGACAAAAATTACGATTTTGCCCATAGACTCGTAAATAATTTTTCATCACATTTTCTCATTAAACAAGCCTAGCTGAAAATTTATTACTCTTATAACTACTCATAATTTCAACTATTTCATGCATTTATTACACATTTTCAATCTTTGCATTCAAATCCTATTTATGTATTTCCATGGCAACACCCTTCACAAAAGTTGTTTCTCATCTCACTAACATCCATTTTCTTCCATAAAAACTCAGCTAACAACAAAAAGTCTCTCATGGAAATTCCCTAAACTTTCAACCATTTAACAATTTAGTCCCCTCATTAGCTAGCTTAAGCTTTGGGGACTCCAAAAGTATAAAAATCATCAAAAATTATCATCAAAATGACTTACTTGCAAGGATGAGATGTAGCTGAAAAATTGAACTTCAAAAACCCTTATTCTCTCTTCAATTTTCGGTGGAGAAGAAGTGTGAACAGTAAAAGATGACAACTCTTTCATTCATCTTATTTTATTCATTTTTTTATCACCTAAAGTCACCAAATTTTGACTAAAATTAATGCTCTTGTCTCCCTATGCTCTATGGCTGGCCATCACATATCTAATGGCCTAATATCACTTTAAAGACCTCCAATTTGATATTCTTTGGCTATTAGACACCCCTACCACTTATAATAGAACTTTTGCACTTTGTGCGATTTAGTCCTTTTTCACAATTAAACATACAATTGCTAAAATTAAAGCACCAAAATTTTCATATAGCCATATATTAATGCCATAACACATAAAATAATACTAAAATAATTTTCCTCAACCTCGAATTAGTGGTCCTAAGACTACTGTTCCGACTAGCCCCAAAATCAGACTGTTACAACTCTCCCCCTTAAGGAATTTTTGTCCCCAAAAATCTTACCGATAAAAAGATTTGGATATTGTTCCCTCATAGCTTCTTCCGGTTCCCACATAGCTTCTTCCACACCGTGTTTTTGCCATAACACTTTTACTAAAGCTATATTCTTATTCCTCAACTGTTTAACCTCCCGAGCCAATATCTTAATCGACTCTTCTTTATAAGTCATGTCTGATCGTATCTCAACTTCCGTTGGAGGGATCACGTGCGAAGGATCAGAACGATATCATCGTAACATCGATACATGGAACACGTTGTGTATTTTCTCCAACTCTACCAGCAAGGCCAACCCGTATGCCACTGGGCCAATCCTTTCTATAATCTCACACGGCCCTATGAATCGTGGACTCAATTTTTATTTTTTACTAAATCTCAATATTTTCTTCCACGGAGATACTTTCAAAAATACTTTTTCGTCCACTTGAAACTCGATTACTTTTCTTTTCAAATCCAAGTACGACTTCTGTCGGTCCGAAGCAGCCTTCAGACTATTATGGATTATCTTTACTTTCTCATCGATCTCTTTAACTAGATCAACCCTATGAATTTGCTTCTCACCAAGCTTGGTCCAGTATAAGGGAGTTCGACACTTACGATAGTATAAAGCCTCGTATGACGCCATCCGTATACTCGATTGATAACTGTTGTTGTAAGCAAACTCAACCAAAGGTAGATATCTTTCCCAACTCTAACGTACAACATCGAAGCATATCCTCAAAAACTTGAATCACTGTTTTAGATTGGCCATCGGTTTGAGGATGGAACGCAGTACTAAAATTCAACCTTATACCCAAGGCTTCCTGCAGCTTCTTCCAAAATCTCGAAGTAAATCTAGGATCTCTATCCGAGATAATAGATATAGGCACCCCATGTAATCTCACCACTTTAGCAATATATAGCTCGGCCAACTTATCAAGGAGATAATCAACACGCACCGGTATAAAGTGAGCCAACTTCGTTAGTTTATCGACAATAACCCATACAACATATTTCTTTTTCGGAGTCATAGGCAACCTCGTCACAAAATCCATGGTGATCCGATCCCACTTCTACTCGGGGACCATCACCTGCTGAAGTAATCCCGATGGTACTTGATGCTCAGCTTTCAGTTGTTGACAGATCAAACATCTTGTCACGAACTCAGATATGTCTCTTTTCATACCCTGCCACCAATAAAATTTCTTCAAATCATTATACATTTTCGTGCTACCTGGATGTACTGACAAGTGACTACTGTGTGCTTCATGTAAAATTATTCGAATCAATTCATCATCTTTAGATACACAAATCTGGTTGCGAAACATCAAATAACCATCTGAACTCACCCGAAAATTAGAATGATTTTCCAACTCGCACTGAGCTCTTTTAGCTTGTATCTCGCTATCATTTTCTTGAGCTTCACATATCTACTGAATAAATAACAGTTTAGCCCTCATCTCGGCCAATATAACTCCATCATCAGACAATGCTAAGTTAGTAGTCATAGCTCTCAAAGCATACAAATATTTTCTACTAAAGGCGTCCGCAACTGCATTTGCTTTCCTCGGATGGTAATCAATTACTAGCTCATAATCCTTCAATAATTCGAGCCACAGTTGTTTTCGCAAATTCGAGTCCTTTTGATCCATCAAGTTCTTCAAACTCTTATGATCTATGAAGATTCGACACTTCTCACCATATAAATAATGGCGCCAAATTTTCAAAGCGAAAATGATTGCAACCAACTCTAAATCATGAGTCAGATAATTATTCTCATACGGTTTTAGCTGTCTCGAGGCGTAAGCTACGACCTTACCTATTGCATCAATACACAGTTGAGTCCATTAAATGATGCATCACTATATACTATAAACTCTTTGCCCGACTCAGGTTGTACTAAAATCGGCGCCTCAGTCAACAATGTTTTCAATCTTTCGAAGCTCTGTTGGCATTTCTCAATCCATTCAAACTTAATATCCTTATGCAGCAGTTTCGTTATCGGGGTAGCAATCACAGAAAACCTCTTTACGAACCGTCGGTAGTACCCCGCTAAACCCAAAAAGCTTTTGACTTCTGACACATTTCTTGGAGGCTTCCACTCCACAATAGCCGAGATCTTACTCGGGTCAACTCTAATACCATCACCTGACACAATGTGCCCTAAGAATTCGACCTCTCGGAGCCAAAACTTACTCTTGCTCAATTTAGCATACAACTGTTTATCTTTTAAAGCCTGTAAAATAATTCTTAAATGTTCCGCATGTTCACTCTCATCCTGAGAATAGACTAATATGTTGTCAATAAAAATGACTACAAATTTGTCCAACTACGATCGGAAGATGCGATTCATCAAATCCATGAAAATCACAGGGGCATTCGTTAGACCAAATGGAATGACAAGAAACTCATAATGGCCATACCTTGTCTGAAATGCAGTTTTCGGCACATCTTGGTCCTTAACTCTCAACTGATAATAACTGGACGTTAGATCTATCTTGGAGAACATCGTAGCTCCCTTTAGTTGGTCAAACAAGTCATCTATCCTTAGTAAAAGATACTTATTCTTCACTGTTACCTTGTTGAGTTGTCTGTAGTCTATACACAATCTCATCGACCCATCTTTTTTTTCACAAAAAGTACCGGAGCACCCCACGGTGAATAGCTCGATCTCGCAAAACCCTTATCCGTTAACTCTTGTAACTGAACCTTTAGTTCTTTCAAATCTAATGGTGCCATCCTATATGGGGAAACCAAAATAGGTGCCATTCCCAGAACTAACTCAATTCCAAACTCGACCTCTCTAACTGGGGGAAATCCAGGTAACTCCTCCGAGAACACATCTGGATATTTGCATAGCACCGGTACTGATTCAATCTTTAGCTCTGACTCTTGAGTATTCATCATAAAATTAAGATAAGACTCCTATCCTTTCCTCAAATACTTCTCGGCTACCTTAGTTGGAATTATCACTGGCAGATTATCCGATTTACTTGATTCAACATGAATGACATCCCCATTTTCACATTTCAATTCAATAAACTTGCCACCATAGTTCACTAAAACATTATGGACAATCAACCAATCCATACCAAGAATTAAATAAAATTCATCAAACAGAAACAACATAAGGTTTTCCGAAAAAAAATGACCTCTAGCTGTCAAAGGACAATTCCTGCACACCTTGTCAACTAGCACATGTTTGCCTAACGGGTTTGACACTTTTACTACAAATTTCGTAAACTCAACAATCATGCTAATACTAGATGCCAATTTCATGCAAATGTATGAATGGGTAGATCCTGGATCAATCAAAGCAATAATAGAGGTATCATGAAGAGAAAAAGTACCCGTTATCATATCTGGAGATGATGCCTCCTCGCGAGCGCGAATGGAATAGGTCCTTACAGGTGCTCGACCCTCCGGTCTCACAGTAGAATCTCAAGGCACACATCTACCACCATTCCCACCTCCCAGGTTCTTTTGTGATCTACCCCTCAAAGGTATATTGCTTGATCTCACTTATTGCTTTCCTTCCTTTTCCTCCCTCTCATGATAATTCCAGATAAAATGGCCGAGTGAACCGCACTTGTAACAATTCTTGTTGTTTCCCCAACACTCCCCAGTATGCTGCCTACCACAATTTGGACACTCCGGTTTGGACTTCAGGTTGCCCATACTTGCCATCAAAGTAGCTTGAACTCTCGAGCCTGGGTATTTATTACCTCGATCTCGATGTGAATGTTAAGCTGACGTTGTCATCCGAGGGTTCATTTCCTTGGACCTTTGCGATTGAGCTTGGTATGATTTGCTTATTGGCCTTTTCCTTGCATCTCGGGCCTTACTCATGGCTTTCCTCTTTTTCTTATTCAATTTTTCGGCCTTACATACCCTATCAACCAACACCACAAACTCTTTTAACGCTAAAATCCCAACTAGACGTTTGATATCCTCGTTCAACCCATCTTCAAACCTCTTGCACAAAATAGCTTCTGTAGACACACACTCTTGCGTATACTTTTTGAGCTTAACAAACTCACGCTCATATTCTACCATAGTCATTTTTCCTTACTTTAATTCAAGGAATTCTTTCCGTTTCTGGTCCACAAATCTTTGGCTTATATACTTCTTCCGAAATTTTTCCAAAAAGAAGTTCCACGTTACCCTCTCTCTTGGAACCACTGTAGTTAACGTCTTCCACCAATGGTATGCCGAGTCACTCATCAAGGACACGGCACATTTCAAGTTCTAATTAAGTGTGCAAGAGAGTTCATCAAACACCCTCATTGAGTTCTCAAGCCAGAACTCTGCCCTTTCAGGGTCATCGTCTATATTGGCTCTGAATTTCTCGGCCCCTTGATTCTGAATCTTATCTATCGGGGGCTTGGTCATCCTCACTACATCTATACCTTGAAGAGCCACAGAAATTGGCTGATGTATAGGAGGGGGTGGAAAAGGTTGAGCATTTGGGTTTGCTCGTACATACCACATGTACCAGTTACTTATCATTTGGAGAAAGGCTTCCCTGGCCTCTTCTCTTTGACTCTTTGTCTCGAGTCCACTCTCTATAGGCACGGTCCTTTGCTCAGGAGTCGATGCATTACAAGCTACGTCATCAACAGCCGTTTGATCGGGATCCATTTACTATATGAAAACAAAGTTTAGAATTGTCAGAAGCCACCACACTATCAATATACACTTATGGCATGTATAGCTAACACACGCTACGATAGTCTAAGAACCGATTAAACCATAGCTCTGATACCACTAAATGTAATAACCTTTACCTGTATTCTACGCCGAAACTGGGTATGAGGTGCTACCGTGCTTAACGCACATCGTCATACAACTTTGGGTTACCAAATTTCATTCCCAATTTAAAACTTTCCCATCCACATGTCTAACATCCTTATAATGGGCCTACGAGGCCCTAAACACACATTCAGAAGGTTTTGGAAATAAATTAGAAACTTGCGCACACTTAGGAAAATTAACCCAAATAGGGGCCACATGCCCGTGTGAGATAGGACATGCTCGTGTGGTATTTCACACGCCTGTGCCTTGCACCCATGGTCAACACTGACTTGCATCACACGGTTAGCCTCACGTCCGTGTGCTATACCCATGGTCGACACTGACTTATTCCACACGGCCTATCACATGCCCGTGTGCTTCAATCGTGTGGCGATTTAAATTCTAAAATCACAGTACAGACTTCACACGGCCTGGGCACATGCCCGTGTCTGTGGCCGTGCCTCCCACATGACTGAGACACACGGTCGTGTCTCTGCCCATGTGTTTACTACTAAGCTTACTGACTGGAAACTCTAACATACAAGGGGACACACGGCCTGCTCACACACTCATGTAATTGACCGTGTGTCATACACGGCCTAGACACATACCCGTATGCCTACCCCTGTGGACAATAACAAGGCTATTTTCCAAGCACTTTCATCACCCTAACTCACTCAAGCATAATTCACCCTCCACCAATAATTCCATCATTCATTTTGATCGTGTCCGTGATAAGTCTTAATATTTATATAATGAATGATCGAGCCTAGAAACTAACTATCACCACGATTGAATCAAGCGCACCTATCGAGCAGTAGTATAGCTTAGTGGCAAGACTGGAATGTCGAACCCAAAGGAACAAAAAGTATTAGTACTGACTCTCTTTTTATTATCTAGCCTAAAATAAAAGTGATTAATGTTTATTTAACTAATTACTAAACTAAGGATACCAAGACACAGAGAATGAATAGGAAAAATACTTTTGGGAAAAATCAATTGATCAAGACAATACTTAAGGAAGAATCCACCTAGACTTCACTTGTTATTTAACTTTGAAGCAGACGATTTATTCACTTGACTTGATCCGTAGGATTAATACCTCTTTCAAGGCTACAACGTCTAACCCTAGGTTCATTAATTGAAATCTCTTTCTAATTAAAACCCTAAGGTTGCATTAACTCGATCTATGGACTCCCATATTAGGTTTGACCCTAATCCGGCATATTTTTATTGTCCTATTTCTAGGAGTGCGATCAACTCTGCTTAATTATGCTAGATCTACTCTTAAACTGGGACTTTTGCTCCACTGCCTATGCACATCAATACTTGGATCAATATCCTAGAATATTAAAGCAAGAATTAGGAACACATAATGAAGAACAAATCAAGTATTTATCATATAGTTCAGAAAAAAATAACAAGATCCGTCTTAGGTTTCATCCCCCTTAGGTATTTAAGGGGTTTAGTTCATGCTTATAAAAGAATACATCTCAGAAGAAAAATAAAAAAAACATAAAGAAAACCCTAAAACCCCCTGAAGGAATTGAAAGAGAAGTCTTCAATCTTGAGTATGATTCCGGCTTCTGAGATGGATCAACTGACTTTCTTTGAGTAATTCCCTGTATTCAGCCCTCTCTGGCTACATTAGGTACCTCTCCCCTTTTAGGTCATACTTAGGGCGTTTATATAGACTTTGGAACGTGTTTCTTTGCCTCTAAGTATCCTTTTTCGAGTGGAATTAAAATAGGTCACGATAGGGACATGCCCGTGTGAATCGAGCCCAGAACCATGTTCGAGCCTGCTAAAGAGGCATGGCCGTATGGTGAACTCCAGGCCGTGTTGATTCCTTAATTTGGTCTATTTCCTTCGTTTTTGGCCTGTTTCTCATTCTTTTCATTCTCCTATGCTCTCTTGAGTATAAAACGTGAAAATAAAGGATTAAGAGCATCAAATTCCACAATTAAAAGGATAAATTATCCAAAAGTATGCTAAATGCGGGTTTAAAATATGTATATATTATAGTTTATCAAATACCCCCACACTTAAGCATTTGCTTGTCCTCAAGCAAAATCCTCAACTTACAATTCGAATTAACTTCCCTCGATTCATAATTCTCCTCAACAATGTCTCATCATAATTCATAGATAATTTATACATGGATAATTTAACTCAAAGAGTTCTAAAGATTCAAACAATCTAAGTCATCAATTTTTATATCACGAAAACATAGGTTTTTCCCCTTACCTAAATAATTACCTCTGATTCAAAACTGACAAGGATTGACATCCTCACTAAGGATTCACTCAAACCACTCAAAGTGTTTAAGGTACGAGATAAGCACTCATAAGTCAAATATGAAAAGTTAATCTCATAGGCTTGCTTGAAAATCAAATCTCCACCACTATAGTATGAGATGATACACAAATTAAAAGGTCTTTAAAGGGTTGTAATGGGGCTTGAGTTAAAGGTGTGGATAAAGGCTAAATTAGAGGGTTAGAATCGAGATTGGATTGACAAATTACCTAAATAGAAATAGTGAATTGATAATGAATAATTACATCAATTGAAAACTTGTACTACTAATAACACGAGCTTCTTCTAAAGATGTGAATTTGACTGTTTAAGCTTATGGAACATGGAACTAATGATGAATATATTTTCCAATTTTTTTTAAGAATAAGTACATAATAAATGATGAATTCAACTGCTATAATTAGGCAACCGATCAAATCAAATCTCGACAAAAGTGGAGTCAAGAAAATGGGATAAACAAGTTAATAACGGGGTTTCGGGTTACTATTAATGGTTAAGTCAAAGAAAAGGTTTATTAGGATCAAATGGGGTTTATTAGGGGTTAATTATTAAGGTAGGCTTTTTATGGAGTAAGTGGGTTAAATCATAGGTGCCTTTATCATTTCAGTATATCAAATCAAAGGTGTGGTCTCGACCTGTATAATCAAAGCAAGTTCTAGAATAACAAATCAATGTTGACACACTCATAATCAATAAAGTGAGCACGAAGAGGTATATGCTCTAAAGGCTCAAAATCTTACAAAAATTATGGTTTTTGATGTCAACCTTGTAAATTTCAAATTTTAAAGTAATATTTAAATTTAGCAAAACAGCCTAGAAATTTTAATTCTGAAAATAGACTTATCATGCCTGATTCTCTAATATCTTAAAGTTTAAATAATCAATGCATAATTAACTATGACATAATTCAGAACATATCCATAAAAATCATAAATCAACAGAAGTTTCATTCTAATTAGTAATATGAGAAAATGACTTGAGACAAGATATCATTCAGGGATTTGAGAATAATGCAAAAAGTTAGGAAATCTTAAAATTCACCCCCCACACTTAAGATGTACATTGTCCTCAATGTACAAAGATAGATAAAATGAAAATATAGTGAAAAAATCAAAAGATAGGGAGAGAAGTGAAACTTCTTGAATTTTGGATGGAGTTAATGAAAAGAAACCAGATAGGATTGGGGAGAGGTAAACGTGGGGGAGCGCCTCGAACCGTTTGAAATTGAATCCTTGAACCAGCCGACCTGATCTTATTTTATCCTAAGCTAAATCTAAATGGCATGAAGAATAAGAAGAAAATAATAAAGAAAGTAAAAATAAAAATAAGAATAAAAGTAAATAATGGAAAATGGATATGCGTTTAAAAAAAAAGTGGAAAGGGGAAGAAGATTTGGGGGGGAAGTGAACAGAAGAAGGGGATTTTAAATAGAGATCAGGGATCTGGTGGTTTCCCACGCCCTTGTACCTACCTGTGGTGGCCATACGGCCACGGCCGCGTCGCACGGCTGTGGCGTTTTATCGCAGCCCATGTTTGGGGAAAATTTAGTCCTATTGCCATACGGTTATGGCCATGCCCATGTACCTACCTGTGGTACCCACATGGCCACGGCCACGGCCTTGTGTAAGGCCGTATGGGTATTGAAAACCTGTGCCTAAACATGAAAATAAATAAACTAAACTAATTTGTAGGGTTAAGCGCTCGTTTAAAGTCTTAAGCTAGACTTACCTTTCATTTGCGTATTCATGGTGGTTTGAGGAGTTGAAACTCCTCTCCCCTGCCATCAGTAAAGTTTGAGTCAAGTGGCGTTTACCTTAAAAGTGCCAAATGTAGGATTAGTTACCTCGATTGTTCTGTATGAGAAGATATTTAGTACCATAAGAGGAGTCGCTTTGTTTGCTTTAAGCTCTGAGGTGCTAATTCAAGGATTGGTTGCATCTAACAGTACCTGATCCCCAATTTTGAAGTGATTTGATGTTCCTATAAGCTTGTCTGAGGGTTCCCTCGGTTTATCATGTATTCATGGTTTCTCATTGGCATGTGTTTTCCACTCATCTAGTTCATCGATCTAAAGTCTTCGTTCCTCGTGAATTACTTCTTTATTGGCACAAGGTCTAGGATCTGGCTCAGTTGTGTAATTTCGTAGTACTTCCTGAAAAGAAGGTTAAGCCAAATAATCATTAATAGAATTTATGTTTTCACCTTTATCATTTGATGTCTTAACCGAGTCAAGAGCCTGAAGAGTGATCGTTTCATCACCTACACGAATTGTGAGTTCACTTGTACCAACATCGATTCTGGTTCTAGCAGTTGCTAAAAAGGGTCTCCCTAGAATTAAAGGAATATTATTGTCCTCATCGATTCTGGTTCTATTGGGAATATGAATTTTTCAATCTTTACTAGCACATCCTCAATTATTCCCCTAGGAACTCTGATAATTTTATCAGCTAATTGAATGCTTATCCTAGTTTGTTTGGGTTTCCCTAGACCTAGCTGTTTAAACATTTTATAAGGCATAACATTTATGCTTGCCCCTAAATCAGCTAAAGCATTATTAACAGATAAACTAGCAATTAAACATGGAATTGTAAAACTCTCTGGATCTTTTAATTTTCATGGTAGTTTATTTTGCAAAATTTCTAAGCACACTGCGTCCAGCTCCACATGAGATGCCTCGTCTAACCACAGTTTATTTGTAAAAAGCTCTTTTAAAAATTTCCTTGAATCTGGCATCTACGAAAGAGCTTCAAGAAATGGTAAGTTAATATGTAATTTCTTCAGAAGTTTAAGAAACTTACCGAATTGTTTGTCTGCGTTGTCTTTCTTCATCACATTGGGGTATGGTATTTGAGGCTGGTACTCCTTAATTACCGGTTTTGGTTTTTCTTGGCTTACCTCAACCTTACCTTCATTTACCACATGTTCTTGCCTCGAGTTTGGTTCGTCTAACTCTTCACTATCGTGAGTGATAATGGCTCGAAGTTGCTCTTTTGGGTTAGTTCTAGTGTTGCTTGGCAAGCTGACCTAACTGGTTTTCAAGCCCTTGAATTGATGCTTACTGATTTTTTAATGTTGTTTCAGTGTTTTGAAAACGGGTTTCTGACACCGCGATGAATTTAGTTAGCATCTCTTTGAGGTTTGACTTCTTCTCTTATTGGTAGGGTTGCTGTTGGAAGCCTGGAGAGGGTTACTGTCTTTGATTTCCTTGGCCACCCCACGAAAAATTTGGATGGTTCCTCCAACCTGCATTGTAAGTGTTACAAAAGGATTATTTTGAGGTTGAGGATTATTACCCATATAATTTATCTGATAGTTTTCCATGCCATGTTCGTAGAGTGGGTACTCAAGATTTTCCACACCTTCACTTGTTTCGCACTGCATTACCAGATGTACCTGCGAAGAACACAAACCATAAATCTTTTTTTTTTTAACATCTCTACCTGAGTTGATAGCATGGTTACTGCGTCGAGGTTGAAAACTCTGGCTGCTTTTGTTGGCCTTGTCCTTGTAACTTGCCACTGATAGTTGTTCAGTGACATCTCCTCTATAAACTCATAGGCCGCCTTAGGAGTTTTGTTATTTAGGGTTCCGCCGACGGCTGAATCGATTAATTGCCTAGTCGAGACAAAGGTAACCCATGGTGAGAGCACCTTCTTAGTAAGTCCTTGTATCTCTCCCATGCATCGTATAGTGTTTCTAGATCCGTCTGCACAAAACAAGAGATATCATTCCTCAACTTGGCCGTTTTGGTCGGTGAAAAATATTTCAACAAAAATTTTTCGGTCATTTGATCCCATGTAGTGATTGATCCTCGTGGAAGAGAATTCAACCACTGTTTGGTTTTATTCCTCAAACAAAAGGGAAATAACCGTAGGCGAATGGCATCATAAAAAATGCCATTTATTTTGAAGGTATCACAAAATTCTAGAAAATTTGCTAAATGAGTATTTGGGTCTTCATCCTGCAAACCATCGAATTGAGCGAATTATTGAATCATTTGAATAGTGTTAGGTTTCAGTTCAAAATTATTAGGAGCAATAGCAGGCCTAACAATACTTGATTCAGCTCCTGTTAAATTAGGTTTAGCATAATCATACATAGTACGAGGAGCAGGATTTTGATTCACCGGGTTTGCGACAACTACAGGAGGTAGCGGATTGTTATCAGCCATCTCTTCGGTAGTATTGGTTTCATCTTCTTGCTTTTCTTCTATGTAATTTAAGCTTTGCCTTATTTCTCTACGATTTCTGTGAATAGTACCTTCAATATCACTTTCGTAAATTAAGGGTCCTGTCAGGTTCCTTCTAGTCATAAACTAGAGGTACCTGCCAGGAACAAATAAAAGAAAAATTAGCAAAGTTAAAATTAAAATAAAAAATAAAAAAAGTAAATTGCAAAAAATAAAAAATGGCTAATGTAATAAAAATTGTGTTCCTCGGCAACGGCACCAAAAACTTGATCGTGTCTGTGATAAGTCTTAATATTTATATAATGAATGATCGAGCCTAGAAACTAACTATCACCACGATTGAGGCAAGCGCACCTATTGAACAGTAGTATAGCTTAGTGGCAAGACCGGAATGTCGAAACTAAAGGAACGAAAAGTACTAGTACTGACTCTCTTTTTATTATCTAGCCTAAAATAAAAGTGATTAATGTTTATTTAACTAATTGCTAAACTAAGGATACCAAGACACAGAGAAGGAATAGGGAAAATACTTTTGGGAAAAATTTATTGATCAATACAATACCCGAGGAAGAATCCACCTAGACTTCACTTGTTATTTAACTCTGAACCAGACGATTTATTCACTTGACTTGATCTGTAGGATTCCCTAATTTATATTAATACCTCTTTCAAGGCTGCTAACATCTAACCCTAGGTTCATTAATTGAAATCTCATTCTAATTAAAACCCCTAAGGTTGCATTAACTCGATCTATGGACTCGCATATTAGGTTTGACCCTAATCCGATAGATTTTTCTAGTCCTATTTCTAGGAGTGCGATCAACTCTGCTTAATTATGCTAGATCTACTATTAAACTGGGACTTTTGCTGCACTGCCTAAGCACATCAATACTTGAATCAATATCTCGGAATATTAAATCAAGAACTAAGAACACATAATCAAGAACAAATCAAGTATTTATCATATAGTTCAGAAAACAATAACAAGATCCGTCTTAGGTTTCACCCCCTTAGGTATTTAAGGGGTTTAGTTCATGCTAATAAAAGAATACATCTAAGAAGAAAAATAACAAAACATAAAGAAAACCCTAAAACCCCCTGAAGGAATTGAAGGAGAAGTCCTTAGTCTTAAGTGTGATTCCGACTTCTGAGATGGATCAACTGGCTTTCTTTGAGTAATGCCCTATATTCAGCCCTCTCTGGCTGCATCAGGCTACCTCTCCCTTTTAGGTCATACTTAGGGCGTTTATATAGACTTTGGAATGTGTTTCTTTGCCTCTAAGTATCCTTTTTCGAATGGAATTAAAACAGGTCATGGCAGGGACACGCCCGTGTGAATTGAGCCCAGGACCGTGTTCGAGCCTGCTAAAGAGGCACAGCCGTGTGGTGAACTTCAGGCTGTGTTGATTCCTTAATTTGGCCTATTTCCTTTGTTTTTGGCCCATTTCTCGTTCTTTTCATTCTCCTATGCTCTCCTAAGTATAAAACGTGAAAACAAAGAATTAGGAGCATCAAAATCCACAATTAAAGGGATAAATCATCCAAAAGTACGCTAAATACGGGTTTAAAATATGTATATATTACGGTTTATCACATTTTCATAGCCAAACAAACCATTCATATACTCTACACAATCATGAATAAACTTTTCTTATCATTGATTGATAGTGAGGAGCCATTTACTATGGCAATATACAAAAGATTTCATCTATAAGGAGCCAACACATTTGGCTATAGTAACAAAATAATGTACGTAGTTTAGCCCCTATACATTCCATTACCATTCTCAAAATGTTAGTTCTAAATATACCGAGATGAGCTGATAGTGTAGGCTGTCTTCCAATTATCTTCGTATCCTGACCCGGCTCTTTAACACTATAAAACAAGGGAAAAGAAAGGCAGTAAGCTTAAAGCTTAGTAAGTTTACATGTAAACAAAAACATCCTACTATATGCTAATCAATAAATAGCATTTCACAATTCAAGATCATGCTTACTCATTCATCCCTTACCACATTTCAACCATATCACAACATAATGCTCACATTCGTTAACATATATTCCTACACTTATTACCACAAGAATCACATGATACATCACATAGCAATTTCACAATAAATCATTCATAGCAATGCCAAACACTCGGTGGTTTTGCACTTAGCCCACCATTAATCTTTAACCGGGTGGTATGGCACATAGCCCACCAATAAGAATAATTATGGTGGTATCGCACATAGCCCACCAAATAATATTATAAACGATGGTATCGAATACAGCCCATCGTACATAAATAACATGATGGTATCGCACATAGCCCACCAACAAGAATAATTAAGGTGGTACCACACACAGCCCACCATTAATTACTACGAGTAATATTCCACATTTACATATCTAATTCAACTTATTTGAATCATATGTATATTCTCAATCTTACGATGCACCAATAAGTAACAACATGTATATTTTAAATGCATCGTTTACACATAAACTTACCTCGGTGCAAAACGTATTAGTTTGCGGTTTAATCCGAAACATTACCTTTTCCCCAGTCAAGGTTAATTCCGCTCTCTTCTTGATCTGTAACATCAAAATTTCACTCATTCAATCATTTTATAACCACATTACATCATAATCTCTACTTAGGCAAAAATGACCATTTTGCCCTTATACTATGGCAAAAATTACGATTTTTCCCTCATAAATAATTTTCATCACATTTTCTCATTAAAAAAGCCTACCTGAACATTTATTACTCTTACAACTATTCATAATTTCAACTATTTCATGTATTTATTACACATTTTTAATCTTTGCATTCAAGTCCTATTTAGGTGTTTTCATGGTAACACCCTTCACGAAAGTTATTTCTCATCTCACTAACATTCATTTTCTTCCATAAAAACTCAGCTAACAACAAAAAATCTCTCATGGTAATTCCCTAAACTTTCAACCATTTAACAATTTAGTCCTCTTATTAGCTAGCTTAAGCTTTAGGGACTCCAAAAGTATAAAAGTCATTAAAAATCATCATCAAAATGACTTACTTGCAAGGATGAGATGTAGCTGAAAATTTGAACTTCAAAAACCCCTATTCTCTCTTCAATTTTCGGTGGAGAAGAAGTGTGAATAGTAAAAGATGACAACTCTTTCATTCATCTTATTTTATTCATTTTTTTATCACCTAAAGTCACCAAATTTTGACTAAAATTAATGCTCTTGTCTCCCTATGCTCTATGGTCAGCCATCACATATCTAATGGCCTAATTTCACTTTAAGGATCTCCAATTTGATATTCTTTGGCTATTAGGCACCTCTACCACTTATAATGGAACTTTCACACTTCATGCGATTTAGTCCTTTTTCACAATTAAACATACAATTGCTAAAATTAAAGCATCAAAATTTTCATATAGCCATATATTAATGCCATAAAACATAAAATAATACTAAAATAATTTTCCTCAAACTCGAATTAGTGGTCCCAAGACCACTGTTTTGACTAGCCCCAAAATCGAGTTGTTACACTCAAAATAGAGGGAAAACACATTTAAACATGATTGAATCCATGTTTTCTTGGTTGTTTCAATAGTAACAGTTACAATTGAGCCCAAGTGAGATCGATGATGCCATCCATGTGTCTCACAAGGCCATCAGAATCATACATGACCACACTAAGGCTCGCCCTACCTCGCACTATGTTAAGGGCCAAATCAACATTAAGCTTCATATTTCTCCCCTTCAATGAGCTCCAACATGATAGTTGCAGCCTAAGCAGTAACATTAGCCTATGGATCAAGTTATGTATACAGAAGTAACAGTGCAGTCCACTTGCATTATTAAGCACAATGTGAGACGATGTACTCTTCCCATGCAAGATATCATTGTTGCGCACGGTTCAAAGATGCCATACCAAAACTAGCAACTCATGAAAGTCTCATTATCTACCCTTCTTATCCTAAGCTCAAGCCATTTGATACAACTCACTATATCAACACGAAGCAAATCATCATTAATACCAGTTAGCATAAAGGCCTAATGAGATACCTACTACTTGTTGGATCACTGGTATGCCTCGTGGTGTAACGAAAAATAAATTTTGGCGATCACAAGCCGTAGATCCATGCGCAAGGAACGAATCGAGTTGAAAAAGGGTCGAAAATGTACTTCTAAAATCTAGAAACAACATTGGTATGAAAGTGATTACTTTATCTATGTCGAAATCCCAGCCGCAACGTAAAATCTTATCCTCTACATAATCCACTCGAAAGTTTACAATCAAAAAAAATCTCAGTGAACTTTTATAAAGAGAACAAACTTTGTTTTTGGTCAAATTTTTAATCTAGGTAACCTTAAAATTGGGATTAATCATTCCATTTATTCAAAACTATTTTGAATGAAAATTTAAATCTTAGACTAATATTATGATTTATTGCCAAAACGTGATATACTCCTTTACATAAGGAAATATCAGCTTTATTTCAAAATCAAAACTAATCTTTATTTATCGAATTCTATTAAATATTTATTTAATAAATTAGTTAAAATAGATTTTTCATATTAAAATATGTTAAATATATTTTTCACATTATTTTAATTGAACTCTCTACATATGTGTAACAAATGTATACAATATCATGTTTAATTTTAACATTGTCAAATTAAATTAATTATTGTCAAATTAAATTAATTATTAAAACTTTTTTATAATCAATTTAACTTTTGTGACATGTTAAACAAATCTCAACTTTAATTTGCATTCTGATCATTCCAACCAAAGGGTGTGACCCTATAGGATATTATATCATCGGTAGAAATATTAAAGCAATTCTAATGTTACAAACAAAGAGTGGCATCTAGCAATGCTTCTCTGCTATCCAACTTGCAAGAAGTCTTTGTTCAACATGGTCTTTTGTGATAACATTATTATGTATTATATCCCATTGTCTTTTATATCTAGATTGAACACAAATCATGGAAAAGTCACACTTGTATAGTCCAATTTCTTGTTTCTTGATTCCCAAGTAGACTAAGATAAACAAATAGTGTGATATATCATACAAACTAATTTAAGCATGGTTATGCATTTCTTGTCTCACTCGATCAAGAGGCTTGAGATATTTCTCTCATTATGTAAGAGGGACAAATCTTATTTTGATCACTCACATCCCACTACACAGATTATGACACACCCAACATTAGTCTTTATAGTATAACCTTTTACAAATGACGTTCGACTGTGTTAAAACATACAACTCATGATGTTGGAATAATGATGATCTCAAGTCTAACGATCATGCATATAATTATCATTATGAGAAATGTTGTGACTATTACATAATAATCCAAGAAACATTCTCATGGCGGGTCAGCCCAATATGTTGTTCTGTAAGATGTAATTATGCATTGGCTTTGACATCCCTATGTCAATGAAAACATTTTGTCATCAATCAACTACATATTAGTCTCAATGCATTATTGTTGTCCAAGCCCACAATAATACTTAACTAAGGACATTTAAGAATAATCATATCATTCTTAAAGCTTTATTATTAAACAATTTATTTAATACACAAAAATAGAAATTGAAATAATAATGGAAATGCCATCTATTAATAAATTAGGTGAACAAGCATGTGATTACAATCATATCATGATTGGTCTTTGGGCATGCTCCAACAGTACTCCCGTAAGGCATGCATGACAATTTCCACCAGTATAATCAATACAAGATTCTTTTCTAGGAGGAGGGTTAGAGTCATAAAAAACATGTATAGACTCTTTTACTACTAAGTTATTTTGTTAAAGACTCGATAAGCTTTAGAATTTAAAGAACTAAGAAAAATTCCTTCATTTCTTTTTGCATTAAATTTGCCAAGATTAACTTTTCCATTATTTAAACAAAACACTCACATATTAAAAGATAAAAATAGCTAATGTTATGCTTTTTGTTTTTGAAAAGTTCATATGGAGTTTTCTTTAAACTAGAACTAATCATTACTCGATTTACAATATAGTATGCAGTGTTTGTGGCTTTTGCCCCAAAATACTTTGGCAATTTTTTTCACAAAATATGGTTCTAGCAATTTCTTCTAAAGTTTTATTTTCCCTCTCAACAACATTTTTTTTGAGGGGTTCTAGGTGCAGAAAAATTATGGCTAATACCATTTGAGTTTCAAAAATTATCAAAACTATGATTTTGGAATTCAGTTCCATGGTCACTTCTAACTTTAGTGATGGAGTAACATTTTTCATTTTGATTAATTTTTGAAAATGTGATGAATTTCTCTAAAGCTTCATCTTTAGTACTTAAGAAAAGAACGTAAGCAAATCTAGAATAGTCATCAACAAGCACAAATGCATATTGTTTTCTGCCCAAACTAGTTGTTCTAATAGGTCAAAAAAGATCTATGTGAATTATTTGTAAGACTCTACTAGTAAATACATCATTAATAGGTTTTAAAGATACTCTTTTATGTTTACCTTGAGTACATGCATCACAAACTTTATCTAGGTCAAAATTAATTTTTGGTAGTCCTCTTACTAAGTCATTTTTAATGAGTTTATACAATATGCTCATGCTAGCATGTCCTATTTTCTATTCCATAACCAAGAAGTGTTTTCATTCTTGGCTATGAGACAAAGATTTGAATTATGTAGGTTGTCTAGATGCACCATGTATATGTTTCCTATCCTATGACCTACAAGCATAATCTTGTTAGATACAATGTCAATAACTTTACAACCAGTTGACTTAAAAATGACATTGAGACCTTTATTTCACCATTGACTAATACTTAAGATATTATGCTTAAGACCGTTGACATATAAGACATTTTCAATAAAGATTTAAGAGTTTTTACCAATAGAGCCAATTCCTTCAATGAGTCCTTTGAGTTGTCACCAAATGTAACTTCTCCATTTTTTGGCTTTAAATTGATAAAGTGGCTCTTGTCACCGGTCATATTTCTTGAGCATCCATTATCAAGGTACTATGAATTTGTACTTGAATTGTCCACCTTGAAGCAATGCTCATTTCCTTACAAACATGGAATTAAATTTTGGTTTTTGATACCCAAATTCTTTTAGCTCCATAAACTTTAATCCCCAAAATTCTTATCCCCTTAGGTATCCATTTTGAAAGAGCATCATTGTCTTGAGCAGAACTAAGTCCTTTAGGAACCCATATTGTGACACCCCAAATCTGACTAGGACGGACCAACCCGAATTTGAAGCATTACATTAGCCACCTAAGTAACTCTCCGGCTAATGACGATCCAAGTTACACCCCGACCTTATAACACCTCAATCTTATCTAATTATTAGTTATTTATTAATGCAGAAGCAAATTATGAGCAAATTTTAAGCTTTTTCTAGGTAATTTAACCTAAGGGCATTTTCATCATTTTACTACCTATGGTAAAACTAACCCAAATTTAGATCTAAGTGTTTACTGACCTTTTTTTAGTCAAATTATGCAAGCCTAAAAATTTTAGCTTAATTTGAGTTCGTTTACTATGTCTAAATCAAGTTTTATGGTTAGGGATTAAATTGTAACTTAAACAAATTAGAATACCAATTTAAAGAGAAAAATTCATACCCCTCTCCCAAAACCCACAGGCCGTGTCCCCCATATGTGTGTCATTAAATGACCGTGTTCGTGCTGTGAAAAACTTTTAGACCGATTGCAGATGCCTGTGTGGAAATCCCACGCACCCCTGTGTGATAGCTCCAGTCTCCACACGGGCCCATCACATGCCGGTGTGGACAGGCACACGTCCGTGTGAAAACCACTACACCTATTTCTACAAAAAACTTGTTTTAAAATTCGATTTTGCAAATTTAATGGTAAATTTAATCCGATTTAACTACGATTAATTAACATACATATACATACACCTTCAATTGAGTTTATTGAAATCAATCAAACCTTAATTATATAAAATTAGGCAATCAATTTCTTGCATAACAAACACCAAATAAATCAAACAAGTGGCGTACCTTAGTCACTAGTAAACCACTCCATGGAAGCTTCATTTAAAGAATCATTAGTACAAATTTCATACCTCACATACCGTGTTATCAATCACCGTGTTATCATGCAACAATACATTGTAAATCATTCAATAATTAAACTTAAACATGCCTCAAAGTTATTATAAAACCATCCAAAATAAAATGTCCAATGTCCAAAGTCCAATTACAACAAAAATTAAACTAATTCCCGGGAGTTCTACAATGCCTGATTACAGTCTCTAAAACGTGTAATAAAGTCTCTACCAAGCCTAAATCTCTTTGAACTCTCTTGCTCGGCCACTCAACTCCTCATGCCTGACGATTATCTGCACAAATTTTGAGGGTGTGAGCTTTAAAAAGCTCAGTGAATGTTAATAAAAATGACTAGTAAATTAACATCCAAATCATGCTAAATCACATCCAATCAATCACCAATTATTAGCCATAATAATGAAACATGTCAATTTAATTTCCATATGCTTTATCAATATCAAGAAACAATTATTCATGGTTTACAAATATCGAATGATATAACAACAATCATAGATAAATATATTGGCATACACTTCTCATGGCTTAATCGAGTGATCATACATCGGATAAATAGATCTCCTAACTCCCACAAATATCAAATATAGTCCACCGAGTTGAGCGGGCCGAAGCACATGCTCCCTTATAGTGCCTCAAATAACCTAATGAGTGGAGAGTCATGCTCAACACTCCCTTATCTACTCCAAAACAATCAGTCCACCTAGAGCCATATGCTCCAATGTCACAAATAAATGTGAGTACTCACAAATTGTAACACCCTTAACCCATCTCCATCGACTAATTAAGGTTACGGAGCATTATCGTATAACCAGAAACATTTAGACATAATATTATTCAATAATTTAATCACATCATAAACCGTTCATATACATGCATACTGTCCCTAAATTGAGCCCTCCAGGCCCTAAAAATAGCTTAGAAGCAATTCAGCACCAATTTGAAACAAATCAAAAAGTTTAAGAAAAAGATGCAAAATTTGCAAAAACAGGGTCACACGGCTAAGACACACGCCCGTGTCTCAGGCTGTAACAACCTATTTTTCAGTGAAATCGGAACAGTGGTTTCGGGACTACAAATCATATCCGAAAATAAAGTTTATTTTTATTTTATTTTATGGTCCGTATTATGATAGACGTGTTGTGTGAAAATTTTGATATGAAAATTTTGCCGATTAAGTGTTTAATTATGAGGACTAAATTGCATAAAATGTGAAAGTTGAATTCTAGTAGCTATAAGGATTAAATAGCTATGGAATTCAAAACTAGAGGTTCTTATATGGTAATTATACTATTAAAAAAAAAGTATGTAGATTTTTGGTGACTCATCTATGGAAAAATTAGAAAAGAGTAGGGACTAAATTGGAAATTGAAATAATTAATTAAAAAGATGATAATTAATTAAAGGGACTAAGTAATTTTGATATTTTTGAAACCGAAATAGTCTAATCTATCTATTTGGTCCCTACTCTTTTCTAATTTTTCCTTGGATGAGTCACCAAAAATCTACATACTTTTCTTTAATGGTCTAATTACCATATAAGGACCTCTAGTGTTGAATTCCATAGTTATTTAATCCTTATAGCTACTAGAATTGAACTTTCGCATTTTATGCGATTTAGCCCTTCTCGTAATTAAACACTTAATCAATAAAATTTTTGTATCAAAATTTTCACACGACACGTCTATCATAATACAGACCATATAATAAAATAAAATAAACTTTATTTTCAGATCGGATTTGTGGTCCTGAAACCACTGTTTCGATTTCACTAAAAAATGGGCTGTTACAACTCTCCCCCTTAAGGATTGTAACATCCCGAAATTGGGCCTAGTAGAATTGGGCCTTGGGCTTTAGGAAAAATTTGAGTATCATCTTGTTACTTGTGTTAGCTCGGGTAGGATTGCTCGTGTGTTTAGCATAGTCTTGTGAAGGTTTGGATTTATTTACGAAGTTAGAATAATTATTAGTATTAAAAATTTAGTGAAGTGGATTAGGTGATCTTGACACTTAAGTTAATTTAAGTGTTAAATTCTAGCACATGAGGAGTTAGTGGCAAGGTGGTTATGATACATGAAGAGTTGCTTGAGGGAAGTGGTTCGAGTTGCATGGATTGCATTTGGAAGACTTTATTTTTATGCACCTTTGCATTAAGTGTTGGTCAAACTATACATATGGTAGGTTGGACTTTCAACTTTTATGGCAAGTTGAATAGCAAAATAGGAAAGCTTGAATTTTGGGATAAGATTCTTAAGATTATGGAAGGAGGGGGGACAAAGGGCTTAGATGATGGGAAGTGTTATGGAAACTTTTCTAAGGCCATTAGTCCATGAATGTGGACGGCATGTGTGGCTAGGGGGGTTGGCTGAATTTTTGGTTAGCTTTTGGTAGAATTAGTGCTAGTTGAGCACATCTTTCTTTTGGGTCATTTTTGTGTTTCTCTCTAATTTGTTTTCTCCTCTTAGCAGAATGAATTTTGGTCATAAGGTAAACCTTTTTCTTTCTTTCTTTTTGGCCATTTGAGTTTTGACCATTTTGTTTTTAATTGTTCTTTCTCCCCTCAAGTCCATTTCTTCTTTCTTTTCTTTTTTGTGACTGAAACTACAAAACCATCAAAAGACCATTTCTTCTCTTTTTCCCTTATTGCCGAATGCACTTGGACTCAAAGTTCTTCCTTGATTCATCTTCTATTCTTGAGAACCCAAAACTCAAACTCCTCATTTCTATTCATCTTTTCCTCTTTGCTTTCCACAAGAGACTTTCAACATTATTCTCTCCCTAATTCTTCACCAAGGCCGAATGCTTGGGCATTTGTTGCAAGGTTCTAACAATTCTTAGGAATTATTTTTCTAGACTCTTCGGGACTTAGGAAGCAATCGTTCTAAGCCTCAATTCTCTGACAATCGTTTTGGGTAAGCCAATAGGTAAGATTTGATATTTCATTCGATAACCCTTCGGGATTTGATGGTATGGCCGAATGGTTTTGCTTATAGTTTTGTGGTTTGGCCGAATGTTCATAGTGCCATAAAAGGTGTTCTTTTGTGTGTAGCTAAAGGAAGGGAACTCAGAGTGTGATTCGGGATTTGGTAGGAGGCCAAATCAGCATTTAGGAGAAGGAAGAACCACGTTTCGAGATCGTGTTAGATTTGAGTAGTTCGGGATTTCACTAATAGGCAAGTGTGTAGTTAGCCTACCGTTTTCTGGGTATTTGTGTTATATCTGTATGTGTTAAATATGTGCTAACTAGTGCAATAGAAATTGTGATGTGGATACCCTCAAGGGGTATGTCTATAATCCGGTAAGTACCATATCTGATAAAAAGTGATTTCTAATATGAATATGTGATAATATGCTTGATGAACATGCTCATGCATCATTATATTATGTCATTATGGAATGTTGCATGTGCATGGGTTGGGATATGATATGAAAGAAGGTACGGGTGTACTTCGAGTACGTGGTTTGATGTTAGCCTTGAGCTACATCGTGGATTGACGTTGACTAAGGTCACGTTGTGGATTAATTACGATTTAGTTCACATGGCTTGATGAGTGGCTATGTGCGTCATCATGGTTGGTATCGGCTATGTGCCATATCGTGGTTGATGAGTGACTATGTGTCCCATCATGGTTTTGGTGTTAGCTACGGCTACATCGTCGATGGGCACTGACTGAGGTCGCGTTGTGGATTATTGTGCTTAATTGCACGTGGACGACATTAATGGCCTTTTGGAGTAAAAAGGAGAGGGTGATTTGATAATCCCCTGGTGTGTGGTGGATGGATACGGGGGTGTGTAGAGGATGAACCCTAGGTTGGGTTGGGTGCATTTTGCATAATTTTAATGGATATGTGGATTAATTAGAAATGGGCCAAGCCCAGTGTATGAATGTGGATCAGTGTGGAAATGGGTTAAGCCCGATATGTGGATTTATGCGGTTAATTACCCTGTTACTTGATAAGTGATATGAATATGGGCCAAGCCCAGAATGTGTTATTAAGTGAATATGATAACTTGTTATCTGATATATGGGTTAATATGTGGTTAACATGTGGGTGGAATTCGATTGGATTAATTACACACCGAGTCTGTGTGACTCACCCAATTTTTCTCAAACCCTCATGATGATGCTCGGCATCAGGGTTGGAGTGGATACTGAAGTGGCCCATGCAGAAGAGATTTTATTTGTTTTACACATTTTATTTATGAAAGGTTATTTATTGTAATAAGGGCCACTTTAAGTATTTAAGGATTTTTATTATGTTTTAAGTTGGATTGTCGATTATATTATTATTTGAAAATGTTTTATTTTTAAACAACTTAATTTTATTTGGAACTTTAATTACACAATGTTTTAGTAAAGACAACAAATTTTTATGTTTTTAACTCTAAGTCAAAAGTTTTTTCAAACGTTTTTCCGCAGTGGCATTTCAAATTCGGTCATAGAAAATGGGCCGGGTTTGGGGTCTTACAAATTGGTATCAGAGCCAGGTTCAAAACTCGGCTTTGAGGGTTTTGGGCCCAAAAACATTTTTTTTAAGATGGGCTTTTCAAAGATTTGGGCTTCCATAAATTTTTCAGGTTTATTCTGGCATGGCACCTGTATCTCCGACCCGAAGTCCACCAGGTAAGTACCTCTGACTATTGAAGTGATTTGTATATGTGAATGTTATGGGCTTATGTGGGCTCGTAGATTAGAAGATTAGGGCTATTGAACCCTAGGGCTAGTGCACTCAAACACATGCATAAGACTTAAGAACAACCGAATAAACCTGTGAAGTAAGTCGCCGAGTTAAGGTGTGGCAACCATTATGCGCATGTCTAAGAGTGGATTCGGTAAGAGCTTGGTACTTAAGCAGTCCTAGCGACTCACCTCCTCTTTACTCGAATCCTACCTAGTGTGTAGCTACGGTTCACCTTAACCAAGAGGACTTATTCACGGGCAAAACCAATCACTAAAACCCGAAAGGGACTAACCATGCGGTTTTATAAAAACTCTAGTTTTTAAATCACTAAACTACCCTTTTGATCTGTACAAACTATTTTGAAGACATTTATCAAAATATTTTTGATTTACAAAATTACGAAAATACCACTGGTTGTAAAATTACAAAAATGCCCTTGGTTTCTAAAAGTTTCAATACTACCCTTGATTTTAATAAAATTTTCTTACTTTGCAAAAGTATCCAAAAACCTTATTTTGCAAAATATCAAGATGCCTTGATTTGGAAAATTTACGAAATTACCCCTGATTGACAAAATTACCAAAATAACCCTGATTTTCAAAATTTCTATCATGGTTCTGATTTGGGAAAAATTTTCGAAATACCCTCGAGTTTTGGAAAATTTCAAAGTGCTTTGATTTATTAAAATTTTTGGAATTGACCCTAAATTATTACCAAAATACCCTTATAGGACGAATGACGAAATTACCCCTGGGTTGGGAAGGACTGAAATGACCATAGAGGTGTAGTGAATGAATGTGTCTCTGCTTATGAATGTGAATGTGACTCTCTGAATTAGAGTAGTGAACTTGAACTAAACCTTTGTGTGATCGAAAAAACTACTTCTAAATACTTTATTTCATAAAAAATTGTTTGCGGTTAATAAGTGGAACAAAATTCTGATGCATAAAACTTCTTAATCAGATTAAATCGCGATGTTAGAAATGAGTTCTAGGGGACGTGGTTGTCGTGGACATAGTAGAGGTAGAATGGCAGTATCGAAACCGGTAGGGTCTGGCCATGGGTCAAAAAATGAAGTTCTGCCCCCAGCAGTGGGCGCAGAGGATCAAGATTAGACAGGAGGCGATGACGCAGTATCGCGGGCCATGTTGCGAGTGCTCGAGCGAGTGGCAGGAACTAGTGTAGGAAGCTGAGCTCGAAAGTCAGTGTCAGAACGACTTAGGTTGAACGGGGCTAAGGTTTTTAGAGGAATATCTGGAGTAGCTCTGAATGTGGCGGAGTATTGGTTAAAAGCAGTCGAAAGAATAATGGACGATTTGACTGCATCTGGATGAGGAAAAGTGAAAGGTGTTCGTTACTCGGACGGCTTATCGATGGTGGCTCACCGTCGGACAAGGTGTCCCGACAGATCGATTGGATTGGGATTATTTTAAGGTTAAATTTAAAGGAAAGTACGTTGGAGCCGATTATTTGGACTCGCAAAGAAAGGCATTCTCAACTTAGTGCAAGGAAGTAAGTCAGAGCAGCAGTCTGAAGCAAAATTTGTGCGGTTAAGTCAAGACGCCTAAAGGGATCGTGACCACCGATTATGAAAGGTGTATCCGGTTCAAGATGGGTTACTGAGATGAGTTGCGAATATTGATTACTCCGCAAAGAGAAAGGGACTTTGCTGTTCTAGTGGAGAAAGCTCAGATCGCTGAAGAAGTTAAGAAGACCGTAAGGGAGAACCGAGAAAAGGATAGGAATTGGAACAAGAAGAGTTTTGGACCAGCAAAATCGCGAAGACTTTCGTAAAAGACCGAGGGTCGAGAATTTCAGATGTGCACTGCATTCTTGAGAATCTAATCATTTATGTGCTCGGTGTGGGAGAACTCACACAGAGAGTGTTAGGGTAATAGTAAGGAATGTTTCCGGTGTGGATCTAAGGCTCATTTGGTTAAGAATTGTCCTCAGACAATGAAGGTTCGTGGTCCAAACCATGGAGGAAATGGTTCTGGCCGAGGTCGTGGAGCACCCGGTAGAGGTGCTGAAGGTTCGGATGTGGGACAACCAAGGATGTAATAGCGGGTAAGTTCTTTGTTTTGCTTTAGAGATAGCTCATTCTTGTGTTGCTAGTGAAGTGCTTGAAACTTTGGATATGAACTTAAGAACTGTGCCTAGAAGGTAAGATAGTTTTATCAGAGTGCGCAGCATAAGCGTAGTGTGATGAGTAGGATTGCACGACTGTTAGTTTGTTGAAAATTTCGAGAACGAAATTTCTTTAAGGAGGGTAGAACTGTAACATCCCAAAATTGGGCCTAGTAGGATTGGGCCTTGGGCTTTAGGAAAAATTTGAGTATCATCTTGTTACTTGTGTTAGCTCAGGTAGGATTGTTTGTGTGTTTAGCATAGTCTTGTGAAGGTTTGGATTTATTTACGAAGTTAGAATAATTATTAGTATTAAAAATTTAGTGAAGTGGATTAGGTGATCTTGACAGTTAAGTTAATTTAAGTGTTAAATTCTAGCACATGAGGAGTTAGTGGCAAGGTGGTTATGATACATGAAGAGTTGCTTGAGGGAAGTGGTTCGAGTTGCATGGATTGCATTTGGAAGACTTTATTTTTATGCACCTTTGCATTAAGTGTTGGTCAAACTATACATATGGTAGGTTGGACTTTCAACTTTTATGGCAAGTTGAATAGCAAAATAGGAAAGCTTGAATTTTGGGATAAGATTCTTAAGATTATGGAAGGATGGGGGGACAAAGGGCTTAGATGATGGGAAGTGTTATGGAAACTTTTCTAAGGCCATTAGTCCATGAATGTGGACGGCATGTGTGGCTAGGGGGGTTGGCCGAATTTTTGGTTAGCTTTTGGTAGAATTAGTGCTAGTTGAGCACATCTTTCTTTTGGGTCATTTTATGTTTCTCTCTAATTTGTTTTCTCCTCTTAATTTAATGTATTTTGGTCATAAGGTAAACCTTTTTCTTTCTTTCTTTTTGGCCATTTGAGTTTTGACCATTTTGTTTTTAATTGTTCTTTCTCCCCTCAAGTCCATTTCTTCTTTCTTTTCTTTTTTGTGACTGAAACTACAAAACCATCAAAAGACCATTTCCTCTCTTTTTCCCTTATTGCCGAATGCACTTGGACTCAAAGTTCTTCCTTGATTCATCTTCTATTCTTGAGAACCCGAAACTCAAACTCCTCATTTCTATTCATCTTTTCCTCTTTGCTTTCCACAAGAGACTTTCAACATTATTCTTTCCCTAATTCTTCACCAAGGCCGAATGCTTGGGCATTTGTTGCAAGGTTCTAACAATTCTTAGGAATTATTTTTCTAGACTCTTCGGGACTTAGGAAGCAATCGTTCTAAGCTTCAATTCTCTGACAATCGTTTTGGGTATGCCAATAGGTAAGATTTGATATTTCATTCGATAACCCTTCGGGATTTGATGGTATGGCGAATGGTTTTGCTTATAGTTTTGTGGTTTGGCGAATGTTCATAGTGCCATAAAAGGTGTTCTTTGTGTGTAGCTAAAGGAAGGGAACTCGAGTGTGATTCGAGATTTGGCAGAGACCAAATCGGCATTTAGGAGAAGGAAGAACCACGTTTCGAGATCGTGTTAGATTTGAGTAGTTCGGGATTTCACTAATAGGCAGGTGTGTAGTTAGCCTACCGTTTTCTGGGTATTTGTGTTATATCTCTATGTGTTAAATATGTGCTAACTAGTGCAATGGAAATTGTGATGTGGATACCCTCAAGAGGTATGTCTATAATCCGGTAAGTACCATATCTGATAAAAAGTGATTTCTAATATGAATATGTGATAATATGCTTGATGAACATGCTCATGCATCATTATATTATGTCATTATGGAATGCTGCATGTGCATGGGTTGGGATATGATACGAAAGAAGGTACGGGTGTACTTCGAGTACGTGGTTTGATGTTAGCCTTGAGCTACATCGTGGATTGACGTTGACTAAGGTCACGTTGTGGATTAATTGCGATTTAGTTCGCGTGGCTTGATGAGTGGCTATGTGCCTCATCATGGTTGATATCAGCTATGTGCCATATCGTGGTTGATGAGTGACTATGTGTCCCATCATGGTTTTGGTGTTAGCTACGGCTACATCGTCGATTGGCGCTGACTGAGGTCGCGTTGTGGATTATTGTGCTTAATTGCACGTGGATTATTGTGGATTATATTATTATTTGAAAATGTTTTATTTTTAAACAACTTAATTTTATTTGGAACTTTAGTTGCACAATGTTTTAGTAAAGACAACAAATTTTTATGTTTTTAACTCTAAGTCAAAAGTTTTTTCAAACATTTTTCCGCAGTGGCATTTCAAATTCGGTCATAGAAAATGCGCCGGGTTTGGGGTGTTACAAGGATTCTCGTCCTCGAAAATCTGACCAGTAAAAAGATTCGAATATTGCTTCCTCATAGTGTCCTCCATTTCCCAGGTAGCCTCCTCTATACCATTTCGTTGCCAAAAAACTTTTACTAATGCTACCTTCTTATTTCTTAACTCTTTTGTTTCCCGAGCTAAGATTTTGATTGGTTCTTCACTATATGTCATATCAGGCTGAATCTCTACCTCTATCAGAGAGGTAACATGTGAAGGATCGGATCAGTACCGTCGTAGCATGGATTCATGAAAAATATTATGAATCCGATCAAGTTCTAGTGGTAAAGCTAACCGATATGCAACCGGTCCAATTTTTTCTGTAATCTCATATGGTCCAATGAACCGTGGACTCAGTTTTACCTTGCGACCAAACCGGAGAACTTTCTTCCAAGGCGATACTTTCAAGAATACCTTGTCACTGACTTGAAATTCTATTTCTTTTCATTTGAGACCAGCATAGGACTTTTGACGATCAGATGCTGCTTTTAAATTGTCTCGAATCACTTTCACTTTTTCCTCAATTTCACGAACTAAGTCAACTCCATGTAACTTTTTCTTACTGAGTTCTGTCCAATACAATGGAGTTCTATATTTGCAACCATACAAAGCTTCATATGGTGCCATTTTGATGCCAGACTGATAACTGTTATTATAAGCAAATTCAACCAAAGGCAAATATCTTTCCCAATTACCTTCAAACTCAAGTATACAACACCGAAGCATACCTTCCAAAATCTGTATTACTCGTTCAGATTGTCCATCTGTTTGGGATGAAATACAGTGCTAAAGTGTAACTTAGTACCCAAAGCTTCTTGCAATTTGCTCTAGAATCGAGATGTAAACCGAGGGTCTCTATATGAAATAATAGAGACAGGCACACCATGCAATCTGAAAATCTTAGAAACATGTAATTCAGCCAATCTATCCAAGGAATAATCCATATGTATCAGAATAAAGTGTGCAAAATTTTTTAATCGATCAACAATCACCCAGATGGCATTTTTCTTCCTTGGAGACAGGGGTAACCTCGATACAAAGTCCATAGTAATTCTTTCCCATTTTCATTCCGTATTATAACTGGCTGTAGTAGTCCAGAAGGCAACTGATCTTCAGCTTTTACTTGTTGACATATCAAACATTTAGATACAAACTCAGAAATATCCTGTTTCATTCCTGGCCACGAGTATATCTTTTTCAAATCATTATACATTTTAATACTACCAAGATGATTAGACATGTTACCATTAAGAGCTTCACTCAAAATCTTCTGTACTAGTTCTAAACCTTTCGGTACACATACTCTGCCTTTGAATAACAGATAATCATCGATCCCGATCTGAAATTATGAGTCAGGAGTCAATTCACTTTGTATTCACTTTGCTTGCAACTAATTATCATTTTTCTGAGCTTTAAAGATCTGTTGCAAGAACATTGGTCTAGCTTTTAACTCAACTATGATTGAACCATCATCAGATAATGAGAATCGAGTATTCATTGCTCGCAAAGTATACGGAGATTTTCTGCTTAGAGCATCTGCCACTACATTGGCTTTCCCTGGATGGTAGTTAATAACAAGATCATAATCTTTCAATAACTCAAACCATCTGCACTGTCTCAAATTCAAATCTTTTTGTGACATCAAATAGTTCAAACTTTTATGATCAGTGAATACATGATGTTTTTCACCAAATAAGTAATGCCGTTAGATTTTCAATGCAAACACTATGGCTGTCAATTCAAGATCATGTGTCGGGTAGTTCTTTTAATGTGGCTTTAGCTGCCGTGAAGCATAGGCTACTACTTTACTTCTTGCATCAAAACATAGCCTAAACCATTTAATGATGCATTATTGTAAATTATAAATTCCTTACCCGATTCAGGTTGGACTAACATAGGTGCTTCTATCAATAAAGCCTTTAATCTGTCAAAACTCTGTTGGCATTTATCAGTCCACTCGAACTTAACATCTTTTTGCAACAAACAAGTCATCGGAGAAGCTATCATCGAATTTTTTTTACAAACCTCCGATAATAACCAGCTAGTCCCAGGAAACTTTGGACTTCTGACACATTCTTCGGTGGCTTTCAATTAGCAATAGCTGAAATTTTCTTTAGGTCTACCCTGACACTTTCAGCAGATACTATATGCCCAAGAAAACTAACTTCCCGTAGCCAAAATTCACATTTACTGAATTTGGCATACAATTGTTTCTCTCGTAGAGTTTGGAACACTATTCTCAAATGCTCAGCATGTTCATTTTCATCTCGAGAGTAAACCAAAATATAATCTATAAATACCACCACAAACCAATCCAAATACGGGCTAAAAATTTTGTTCATCAGGTCCATAAATATTGCAGGTGCATTCGTAAAATTGAATGGCATCACAAGAAACTCATAGTGTCCATACGTGGTTATAAAAGCTATTTTTGGCACATTTGAATCTTTTACCCGTAGTTGATAGTAACCAGAACGGAGATCGATCTTTAAAAATACAGTGGCACATTTTAACTTGTCAAACAAGTCATCAATATGAGTCAATGGATACTTTTTCTTTATTGTAACTTTGTTGAGTTGTCTGTAAGCAATACACAGCCTCAACGATCCATCCTTCTTCTTTACAAATAGAACCTGAGCACCCCAAGGTAAGAAACTAGGTCGAGCAAAACCTCTGTCAATCAACACATGCAACTGTACTTTCAGCTCTTTCAATTCAGTAGGAGCCATTCTGTAAGGTGCTATGGATATAGGTGTTGTTCCCAGAACAAGATATATAGAGAATTCCACTTCTCTATCTGGTGGTAAACCAGGTAATTATTTTGGGAATACATCAGGAAATTCACATACAACCGACACTGATTGAATCTTTGACTTAGATACTTTAGTATCCAACAAATATGCAAGTTAAGCATCATAATCCTTTCAAACATATTTCTGTGCCGATACTGCTAAAATCACATTAGGTAATCCATCTAGTTTATCAGATTCAACATGAAGTAATTCACCATTCTCACATTTCAATACAAAATATTTCTTCTTACAATTCACCACTACATCATATTAGGTTAACCAATCCATTCCCAAAATCACATCAAATTCATCGAATGGAAGTAACATCAAGTCAGCCAAAAAGCAATAACCTTTTACCATCAATGGACAGTTTTTGCAACTTTATCCACCATAACACACTGGCCTAGGGGGTTTGAAACGTTAACCATAATTTCAGTGAATTCAACAGGTAAATTTTTAACAGTCGCTAAGTTTATGCATATGTATGAATGTGTTGAACCAGGATCAACCAAAGTAGTAATATCAGTACCAAGTAGAGAAAATGCACCAGTAATGATGTCTGGCGTAGAGGCATCTTTTCTAGCACGAATAGCATATGTCCTTACAGGTGCTCGTGCCTCAGATCTAACTGTTGTATCCTTGGTAGTATCTCGACTACCACAAACATTGCCGGGATGACGGGGTGGTCTGCCTCTTGAGCCAGGATTACTAGGCTTTGGAGCTAATTCTGTCACTTTTCCAACTCTTTCAGGACAATCCCTGAGAAAATGGACAAGTGAACCACATCCAAATCAAGCTCCACTTCTATATCGACATTCCCCATGATGAAATTTATTACAATGTTTACATTTCTATTTGGGATTACCAACACTACCATCACTAGTCACAGATAGAGATGAAGACCTTGGGTTAGAATGTTGAGAGCCCCGCTCTCTTCCAGAATATCTCGCAGAGGTGGTACACAATAATAATACTTCTTTAATTTCTTAGAAGCAAATGATTGTGACATACTCATTGTTCTTTTTCCAAAAATCTGAGCCACTCTTTCAGCTTGTTTCTTTTCTTTACTCAATTCCTTAGCTTTCTATGCTCGACCGACTAACACCGCAAATTCCCTTATTTCGAGAATTCCAATCAATAACTTGATATCTTCATTTAAACCCTCTTCAAAGTGTTTACACATCTCAGCTTCGGTTAGAACCCATTCTCTGGCATATTTGCTTGACTGAACAAATTCTTGTTCATATTCGGATACTGTCATGTTTCCTTGCTTGAGTTATAAAAATTCTTTCTTTTTCTAATCCATGAATCTCTGACTAACATATTTCTTTCTGAATTCAGCCTGGAAGAATTCCCATGTAACGTTCTCTCTCGGTACAACTAAAGTTATGGTATTCCACCAATGATAAGCTGTTTCTTTCAGTAGAGATACTGCACATTTCAGGCATTCGATAGTTCACTGTAACACCCCAAACCCGGCCTAGACGTTATCCTATGCTAACTTCAAAAATGTGTCCTTTATTTTTAATCATTATCCATTTCCAAAACGTTATACTTTGTGGAAGCTTTTAAAAATAGTTTGCGAATTTGCGTGTATTTTGATAAAATGTTTGTTTGTATTGAAAACTTGAGTTTTCCTACTACTGGCGGTAAAACCATAAACGTTGCAAATCCCAAATCTAAAAAAAAATCCGTAATGGCCATAATTACATAATACTTTTCCCATATATAATCAAAACCATAAATAAGTATAAAAACCATGAATCTATCGTGAAGCAAAAGTAGTGGTCCTCGTCGAGTCGTCCGCTGCTCAGATCAGTCTAATGCTAGGGATTACCTGAACAGATTAAACAGAAAAGGGCGAGTTTCGCAACTCAGTGTGTAATCCCCACACAGATATCAAACGTACAGAGTGATCACCAGAAATCAAAAATCATAGACTGGGCTAGAGCCCGTTACAGAAACAATGTGGGCCTTAGCCCACTCGGATGCTGAATCAGATATATATAACAGGGCCTTAGCCCAATCAGATACAGAGCCAGAAATATATTAGGGCCTCAGCCCAATCAGATATAGAATGCATATCAGAGTGTCAGAATCCTACCCACCAACCTCTACACACCAACTCCGTCTAGCCTTACACACCATGTAGGGATATAATCAATCCGCCCATCCCTACATACCATACTGTACCAAAATGTGGCACATAAATAGAATAATGCAGCTAAGCTGACATATAACAGGCTTAAAGCCTTCCAGACACTTCCTCTGAAATATTATCAACCCTCCCCGATACAATGCAACATACCAAATATGACATGCAACATGCAAATAATCGATCATACACTCAGTTCAGTACAGATATCATGCTCAGTCAGACACCATATAATTAGATCACATAAATAGGGGTCCAAGTAATGCTTACCGACCATACGGTAGGTCTACAGTCGACTTGGGTGACTCGTGCAACCTTATAGATCATTTTAGAAAAATGGGCTTACATGCCCATGTGGCCGGCCCGTGTGGCCCACACGGCCCAAACTGGCCTTAGCCGTGTAGATCACACGGCCTGGCCTAAAATTCTACATGCCCGTGTGGCCAACACAGCCCAATAGGTCGAGCCCGTGTGTCTTACACGGCCTTTACCGGCCATCACACGGCTATGTCACTTGTGCACGGCCTGGCTCGTCCATCACACGGCCGTGCTGTTGCTCACAGCCTTACACACGACCTACAACACGGCCTACCACACGGCCATATGGCGTCGGCAGAATCATTTTTGACTTTCGTCGCTACTTATTTTTTGTGTTTTCGGGTACACATCTAGTTTTGTTTGAAGCTAAACTGAACTCCGAGCACTCCAGGACCTAAATATTGACCAACAAACACTGAATTAATCGATTTTAATGCGAACTTAACTCAAACCTAAAATAAGGAACACGGGGAGCGACGGAAAACCTGCTGGCAATGAAACAGAACCCCCAATGGGTCAAATCCCTGATGAAGCACCGATTAATGATTGCTCTTAACCTAAACCGAAAGAACCACAACAACTTTTAATCAGAAAACAACTATGGAACCAATAAGATATTCACAGAACGAATACTTACCGAGTAAGTGAAACTAATGAGGTAGGGGAAAAGAGATGAATCAAAAGTAAAAACGCAGAGAGGGGAAGGGGAGAATAAGGAAAAATTCGGCAGAGAAGAAAAAAGAAAAAAGACAGGAAGAATTTTGGAAGAACTAGAGAGAAACTGAAACTGTGCTTTTTGGGGAAACAATCAGAATATTTACTGATAATCCCAAAATATAAACTTCCCCCACTAACTCCACCAACCCATTATCATCAGAATTCCAATTTTACTCAAACACCTACATGGCACCTAGTAAAAAATTAATTCCCTTACTCGCGCAGGGATTTGATCACAGGACCTCAAACACACCAACACTCCACTTAACCATTAGACCAACAGGCCTATTCTGTTATGTTATACGAACAATCAAATATAAGCCTATCAAATCCAGTTAAGGCTTTACTTATAAAAATGATAAAAATTTACCCAAGGTAAGGCTTGGACTTGGGACCTCTCACACACACCCATCACACATAACCATTCAAGGAGATACACAGTTGTGTCATAAATACATGGAAACAAACATACAAATTTTTGGGCGTTACAACTCTACCCCCTAAAAGAAAATTTAGGCCTTGAAATTTACCTGATTAGAACAGATGAGGATACTGCTACCGCATCATGTCCTCAGACTCCCACGTGGCTTCCTTAGTGCTATGATTCCGCCACAATACTTTCACTAAGGGGATAGACTTTTTCCAAAGGACCTTTACGTCGCGCTCTAAAATCTGTACCCACTCCTCCTCGAAGGTCAAGTCTGGCCTAGCCTCTATCTCCTCCACAAGAACAATATGCGTGGGATCAGAGCGGTAACGCCTCAACATTGAGACGTGAAATACATCGTGAATGTGATCCAACTCTGGAGGTAATTCCAACTGATATACGACTGGCCCCACTCATTTCAGAATCTGGTACGGCCCGATAAATCTAGGGCTTAGCTTACCTTTGCGACCGAACCTCAGAACCTTCTTCCATGGCTAGACCTTGAGAAAAATAAAGTTTTCATATAATACTCTATCTCTTGACGTTTCAGATCTGCATAAGACTTCTGTATATCAGAAGCCACTTTCAGTCGATCTCGAATCAATCGAACTTTATCTTCAGTTTTAGAAACCAATTCTAGACCCAGAACACGTCACTCACCCAACTCAGTCCAACATAAGGGAGTGCTACACTTACGGCCATACAGGGCCTCGTAAGGTGCCATCTAAATGCTAGACTGATAGCTATTATTGTAGATGAACTCTACCAATGAAAAATACTCCTCCCAACTGCCTCAGAAATCTATAACACAGCTCATCAACATATCCTCTAGTACTTGAATCACCCTCTCCGACTGACCATCTGTTTGAGGATGGAAAGCAGTACTGAAGTCTAATCTTGAACCCAGAGCCTCATGCAATTTCTTTCTGAATCGAGACGTGAAGCGAGGATCCTTATCGGAGATGATCAAGATAGGAACCCCATGTAGTCTCACTATTTCCGATATATATAGTTTAGCCAATTTTTGGAGGGAAAAGTCCGTGCTGACTGGAATGAAGTGAGCATACTTGGTCAATCGATCCACGATGACCCAAATAGAATCCTTCTTAGTGGGTGTTAAAGGCAACCCACTAACGAAGTCCATCGTTACTTTTTCTCATTTTCAAATCGGTATCTTTACCAGCTGCAGCAACCCCAAAGGCAACTGTTGCTCAGCCTTAACCTGCTGACAAGTCAGACAGCGAGTAACGAAGTCAGTAACCTCACGTTTCAACCCTGGCCACCAGTACAACTCTCGGAGATCTCAGTACTTCTTGTTCCCACTGGGATGCATAGCATAGGGACTACTATGCGCCTCCCTCAGAATCGACTATCGGAACTCCTTATCACTCGGTACACAAATTCGACCGCGGAAACAAAGTATCCCATCACTGTTAATCCTAAAATCAGTAGCACCACCAGTCTCAACTTGACGGAAACGCAACTTAAGAGACTTATCTCCCATATGTTTACCTCTAATCTGATCAATCCATGTAGGCTTAACTTGAAGTTCCGCTAATAGACTCCCATCGTCGAATAAATTGAGTCGAGTGAACATCGCCCTTAGGTCGATCATAGCCCTACGGCTCAAAGCCTCCGCCACCACATTGGCCTTACCAAGATGGTACTCGATGGTGAAGTCATAATCCTTAAGCAGTTCAACCCATCTACGCTGCTTAAGGTTTAACTCCTTCTGAGTGAGTAGATATTTGAGGCTTTTATGATCAGTGTAGATAGTACACTTCTCATCGTACAGGTAGTGCCTCCAAATCTTTAAAGCGAAGACTACAACAGATAGTTCCATAACGTGAGTAGGATAGTTTACCTTATGCGTCTTCAGCTGACGTGACGCATAAGCTACAACCTTACTATCCTGCATCAGTACGCCACCCAAACCCTCATGCGACACATCACTGAATACGATTAAATCCTTCCCAGATTTAGGCTGTATTAGAATCGGAGCCTGAGTTAAAATAGATTTGAGCTTCTCGAAGCTCTCTTGTTGCTTATCAGTCCAGACAGAGGGAACTCCCTTACGTAGAAGCTTGGTTAACAGTGCTGCGATCAAGGAGAACCCTTCTATGAAGCATCGATAATAACCTGTCAGCCCTAGAAAGTTACAAATTTCAGACATATTCTTTGGCTATTTCCAACCCAACACAACCTCAATCTTATGAGGATCAACACGAATCCCCTCTGCAGAAACCACATGTCCCAAAAAGGTTACTTCCAAGAGCCAGAACTCACACTTACTGAACTTCACATAAAACTATTTTTCATGAAGAATCTGTAGCACAACTCTGAGATGCTTGTCCTCAGTCTTAGAATACACTAGGATATCATTGATGAATACGACCACAAACTGGTCCAGATAAAGCTAGAACACACGGTTCATCAAATCCATAAATGACGCTGGTGCATTTGTCAACCCAAAAGGCATAACCAGGAACTCGTAATGTCCATAATGAGTCCTAAATGCCGTCTTATACACATTGGCCTCTTTAACCCTTAATTGATGGTATCATGAATGTAAATCAATCTTGGAGAACATAGAAGCCCCTCTAAACTGGTCGAATAGATCATCTATCCTCAGAAGTGGGTACTTATTCTTGATTGTCAGTTTGTTCAACTGCCGATAATCGATGCACATTCGCATTGTCCCATCCTTTTTCTTAACAAACAGCACTGGTGCTCCCCATGGAGACACACTTGGACGTATGAACCTACGATTTAACAGTTGTTGAATTTGAGCCTTAAGCTCTGTAAGCTCCTTCGGTGCCATTCGGTAGGGCGCAATAGACGCCAGAGCTATACCCGAAATGAGCTCAATCCTAAATTCTACTTCTCGACTTGGAGGTAGACCTGGTAGTTCCTCAGGAAAAACATCTGAAAAGTCCCTTACGATTCTGATGTCCTTAATCGAATAGTCCCTAGAGTCAGAAATACTGATGTAGGCTAAGAATGCCTCACACCCTTTCCTTACTAACTTTTTTACCACTAAAGTAAAAATCACATTAGTCAAATAGTCTCTTCATTCCCCAAACACAGCTACCTCATTGTCCTCCTCGGCCCTCAAAATAACCCTTTTTGTCGCAAATCCAAACTTAGCCAGTGTTTAACCAGCTAATCTATTCCCAGAATCAAATCAAACTCCTCAAATGGAAGCTCCATTAGATCGGCCAAAAATACTGTCCCTTGAACCTCTAACTGGACATATCTAAACAATTTGCTCACTCGGATAGACTGCCCCAACGAGCTCACCACCGTTACCTCACTAGAATACTCTCAATTGGAACCCCCAAGGTTTCAGACACAATACTGGCTACGTAAGAGTGTTTAGAGCCTATGGCTATCAATGCCAAATAAGGTGTATTATAAATTAAAAACGTACCCGTGATGACATCCGGAGTATCTCGGTCCTTACGGCGATGGACAGCATAAACCAGTGAGGGCTACCTCACCTCAGTCGATCCAACATCTCTGCCTGGTACTCTCTTTCCTCGACCCATGCCGTTACCACCCTTGGCCTAACCTCAGCCCCTAGGTGGCTACTGAACTACTCTCGGCAGCTGCATAACACTAGTAATCAGAGCTTGCATCTGATCTGTTCTCAGTAGACAGTCTCTGACACAATGCTCAGTAGAGCCACATCTTAAACAAGCCCCAGTAGTCCTCCAACATTTGCCTGGATGGCATCTACCATAGTGCCCACAAAGCGCCACCCTAGTAGGTGCAACAAGAGGCCTAACTCTCACTGGCCCATCAGATCTGGCCTTCTTCTTAGGCCTCATCACAGAACTTGAGGGCTTCGATTCCCTTTTATTCTTTCCTCTCTCTCAGTTTTGGCGCTCTGTGCACTTAACTTCTTCGGCGATCTTCGCCTTCTCAACTAATTAAACAAACTCACGCTCTTTCTGTGGAGCTATCAGAACTCGTAAACTGTCCCCGAGTCCATCTTTGAAATGGACACATCACTCATACTCGGTTGCCACCATGCCCCGGGCATAATGACTCAATCTAAAAAACTCGGCCTCATACTCGGCCACTGAACAGTCCCCCTGTGTAAAATTAAAAAACTCATGCCTCCTAGCATCAATGTAGCTGGCTCCCACATACTTACTCTGGAACACAGTCTTAAAGTAATCCCAGGTCAATCGGTCGGGTTGAGTACCCTCCTTAACCATCAGCCACCACTAGTAAGCTTCATCGTGAAGCAGAGAAACAACCCCCTTAAGTTTCTGCTCAGCGATAAAATCCAGGTCGTCCGTAATTCTTTTCGTGGCCTCTATCCAATATTCTGCCACATTAGGGGCGACTCCACTGACACCCTTGAATAACTCAGCCCTATTAGACCAGAGTCGTTTCGTAACTGACCCTCGACCTCCTAACCCGGTGTTAGGCCTAGCGACCCTCTCTAGAATCTGCAACATGGCTTGAGACAGTGTGTCGTCCCCAGTCGCACGATCATGAGACCCAGTCCCTGTAGCAGGTGGGACTGGTGTCTCGCTCGTATCCAAATTAGGTAGATTTCCAGATGATGAGGACCCAGCTTGAGCCCCTCTACGGCTTCTACCATGGTCTCTTGTACCCCATCTGTGAGTACCCATGTGCTCATCGTAATTTTGAAGTTTATCTTTATTAACAGTTTTATGCATTAGTTACAATTCCAATATTTATTAACAGATATTTTATGCAGAACAGTATCAGAAGTTCAGAGTTCGTTATCGCGAGTCTCAGTCTCACTACAGTTTTCAGTTTACACTACCTAGAGTGTACTCAGTACAGTATACTACCTATTGGCTGTTTCAAGCATGCTAGTAGTATTTTTAGACAAATCTAAATAGATTTTCAGAATACTTACAGGATTGACGCCGGAGACTCAGTGTACTACATACCCAGTCCAAAAATATTTAAATCACTTAAAAATTATTTCTTTAAAACCAATCTTTAAAACCTAAATTCACCGCCGAGTTTTACAACCTAGCTCTGATACCACTAAATGTAACACCCCAAACTTGACCTAGACGTTATAGCCGAATCTGGTGATATCACATGATAGTGCTTTAGAAATCGACGTTAAGACCATTTCTCCGTTTGTACCACTTTTTATTATCCTCTACTAACTTCAAAAATGTTTCCTTTGTTTTCAATCATTATCCATGTCCAAAACATTATACTTTGTGGAAGCTTTTAAAAATAGTTTGCGAATTTTTGTGTATTTTGATAAAATGTTTATTTGTATTGAAAACTTGAGTTTTCCTACTACTGGCGGTAAAAGCATAAACATTGCAAATCCTAAATTTAAACAAAAATCCGTAATGGCCATAATTACATAAAACTTTTCCTAGATATAATCACAACCATAAATAAGTATAAAAACCACGAATCTACTGTGAAGTAGAAGTAGTGGTCACCGTCGAGGCTTTCACTGCACCGATCCGTCTAATGCTGGGGAATACCTGAGAAGATTAAACAGAAAAGGGTAAGTTTCGCAACTCAGTGTGTAATCCATACACAGATATCAAATGTACAGAGTAATCACCAGAAATTAGAAATCACAGATTGGGCCAGAGCCCGTTGCAGAAACAGTTTGGGCCTTAGCCCATTCAGATGCAGAATCAGATATATATATATATATATCTATAATAGGGCCATAGCCCAATCAGATACAGAGCCAGAAAGATATTAGGGCCTCAGCCCAATCAGATACATAATGCATATCAGAGTATCAGAACCATACCCACTAGCCTCTACACACCATCTCCGTCTAGCCCTACACACCATATGGGGATATGATCAACCCACCCACCCCTACACACTATACAGTACTAAAATGCGGCACATAAATAGAATAATGCAGCTGAGCTGCCAGATAACAGGCTTAAAGCCTTCCAAACACTTTCTCCGAAATATTGTCAACCCTCCCCCGAAGTAATGCAACATACCAAATATGACATGCAACATGCAAATAACTGATCATATACTCAGTTCAGTACATATATCATGCTCAGTCAGACACCATATAATCAGATCACATAAATAGGGGTCTAAGTGACGCTTATCAACCCTATGGTAGGTCCACAGTACACTTGGGTGACCTGTGCAACCTTACAGATCATTTTAGAAAAATGGGCTCACATGCCCATGTAGCTGGCCTATGTGGCCCACTGACCCAAATTGGCCTTGGCCATGTAGATCGCACGGTCTGGCCTAGAATTCCACACGCTCGTGTGTCGCACACGGCCTTACCTAGCCATCACACGGTTATGTCACTTCCGCATGGCCTGTCTCATCGAGCACACGGCCGTGTTGTGGCTTACAGCCTTGCACACGGCCTACCATACGGCCTACTACACAGCCGTGTGGCATCGACAGAATCGTTTTGTAGCTTTCGCCGCTACTCATTTTCTGTGTTTTCGGGTACACACCTGGTTTTGTTTGAAGCTAAACTGAACTCTGAGCACTCGAGGACCTAAATATTGACCAACAAACACTGAATTAATCAATTTTAATGCGAACTTAACTCAAACTCAAAATGAGGAACACACCCTTAAGCGACGAAAAACCTATCGACAACGAAATGGAACCCCCAATGGCTCAAATCCCTGACGAAGCACCGATTAATGATTAACCTTAACCTAAACTGAAAGAACCACAACAGCTTTCAATCAGAAAACAATATGGAACGAATAAGATATTGACAAAACGAATACTTACCGAGTAAGCAAAATGAATGAGGCAGGGGAAAAAGAGATGAATCAAAAGTAAAAACGCAGAGAGGGGAAGGGAGAAGAAGGCAAAATTTGGCAGAGAATCAAAAAGAAAAATGACATAAAGAATTTTGGAAGAACTAGAGAGAAATCGAAACTGTACTTTTTGGGGAAACAATAATAATATTTGCTTATAATCCCAAAATCTCAACTTCTCCCCACTAACTCCACCAACCTACTATCATCAGAATTCCAATTTTACTCAAACACCTATACGGCACCCAGTAAAAAATTAATTCCCTTACTCGCGCATGGATTTGATCACGGGGCCCCAAACACACCAACATTCCACTTAACCACTAGACCAGTAGGCCTATTCTGTTATGTTATACAAATAATCAAATATAAGCCTATCGAATCCAGTTAAGGCTTTACTCATAAAAATGCCAAAATTTTCCCAAGGTAAGGCTTGAACTTAGGACCTCTCACACACACCCAGCACACATAACCATTGAAGCAGATACACAGTTGTGTCATAAATACACGGAAACAAACATACAAATTTTGGGGCGTTACATGTACATGATAATTCATCAAAAACCTGAATAGTATTTTCTAGCCAAAACTCAGCCCTTTCCAGATCATCATCTGCGGTAGCTCTAAATTCTTCTTCCCCATGTTTGCGAATTTTATCTACTGGAGGCTTACCAATTCTAACAGGTCCAGCACCCTGTGGTACCTCAAGAATCGGTTGAGGGGCAGGGGGAGGTCGCTGTACAGCGGGGTTTGTTCTTAAGTACTTGGTAAACCACTCATTCATCAATTAAAAGAAGGCCTATTTTGGCTCCTGACCTTGGCCCTCAAACACTAGCCTTTTACTACCAGATGCAGGCTCAACTCTTTGAACTAAAGTTGAAGCATTGCTTTCAGCTTCCTCAAATTCAGCTCTAGCTTGGTTGGATGTCATTACTATATGAAAAACACATTTAAAATGATCAGGAGTCATCACACTATCATAAATTATATAATGGAATGTATAGCTAAACTCGTGTTTGCTACGTCAAATCTGAGAATTGACTAAATCGTAGCTCTGATACCACTAAATATAACATTCTTAACCTGTGTCTGTCACCGGAACAGAGTTATAGAGTATTATGAGAACTTTCAAAACATTTTCAGATAATTTATAATAATTATTATTCATTATTTAAGATTATTCATAACGTCCCTTATATGGGCCTTCAAGGCCCAAAATGAGTATTAGGATCGAATCGGGACTAAAACAAAAACTTAGGGAATTTTTCGTGAAATTACAAAAAATTTCCAAGTTGCAGGGCTCACACGCGCTTGTGACCTTTAGACATGTCCGTGCTTCAGGTCGTGTCTTACCCCGTGTAACTCTCTGACTTGTGCATACGGCCATGCCACATGCTTGTGTGCTAGGCCGTGTGGTTAATTTAATTCTTTTGAAATTAGGTGCAGGTTTCACACGGCCAAGACACACGCCCGTGTTCTAGGCCGTGTAGCACACACGACTAAGACACATGCCCGTGTGCTCAATTCTGAGCATTCTATTTCTCAAAATTAAGGTGCAGGGGAACACAACCTAACTATACGTCCATGTACCTGGCCGTCTGTCACACACGGTCTAGACACACGCCCGTGTGAACAAAATAAATCCATTTCTAGCATCATTTCTCACCCAAAATCACACCTATGACCTGCACTTTAAAAACACATCCAATACCAACCATTCTAAGCATTCAAATTAAACAAATTCCATCATTCATCATGGCATACCATTACATGCATACATTCTTACCTTGGTTCATTCCATATATTAGACATAAATTGATCAACTACTTAACATATATTTAGCTACCATAGCATGACATTACAAGTATATCAAAACAACCATTACTAGCCATTCCAACGGCTAGATTACAAGCATCATTATCAAGCCACTAATGGTCAAGTTGTTCTATACATGCCTTTATACCAAAATAATTTTACTAAGTATACCAAAATAAGTTAGTTGATAGTGTGACGATGCTCCAATGATCTCCAACCTCTGCGAGCTTCCGACTATAAAACAGGGAAAATAAAACAAAGTAATCATTACATGCTTAGTAAGTTCGTAGAACGAAAACTAAACTTACCAATCTCGTTTATTAAATCTAAGCATACAACAACATGTTTTCCATCCATTTGGCAAAATTGCCTAAACACATGCATCCAACCAAACATGTTAGTCACAAGGTTTACATATACATCAAGTAAGGATGGATGAGCTCATCATGTAATACTCTTTCAAGACATTATCATTGCATCTCGTAATTCTCATGCCATGTCAAGAGTTTTATATCGTTGAATCATTGAAATCCCGATAGATACTCAAGTAGTACACTCGGGGTGTACGATTCAATAATCCGTGAATTCTTATTCGAGGGTACCCATTAGGGAGCTAAATAAAGAAACACATTCTCAAGCCATATACCGTATAATAGGATTACCAGTCCAGGCTAAATCCTTTATATAATGTATGCTCAAAAGAGCTCAATTAAGATTACCAGTCTAGGTGAAACCCTAATCGTCACATATACTCGAGAGATATTATATCAGGATTACCCGTCCGGGCTAAATCCTTTCTAAAACAAGGTCAATAGGATTAGTCGTCTAAGCTAAATCTTATCCACAACAAATGCAAGACCTTATTCATTTCGGGAAAGCACATATAGTCATCAGAATTCAATATTCAATCGGGACATAACCCCTTTTTCATCATTTCAAGCATGTATTAAATTTTCCATTATAGCATTCAAGCAATTCATATAAATATAAGTCAAATTACATACAAACAAAACATTCAATTAACATAATTACATGCTCGATTAAATTACACAAACTTACCTCGACACTTGTTCGCGTAAGTAATCTACTAATCTGAAACCTTTTCTTTTCCTCGATCTAACCTCAAATTTGTGTTGTTCGAATCTAAATAAATAGCTTTAATCACCAATTTCTCATATTTTTTACGTCTTAGGCAAATTTACCATTTTGCCCCTAACTTTTCCATAAATTCTATTTTCATCCCTAGGCTCGGAAAATGAAACTTGTGCAATTCACTTCCTATTCCAAGCCTAACCAAAATCCCATTACAAAATTTACAGCACATGTATTCATAAAAATTTAGAATTTTTCTTCAAATTTCACAACTTTACATTTTAGTCCCTAAATCATGTTTTCATAAAAAATAACTTTGTAAAAGTTGTTTATCTATCAACAACCTTTCATTTTCTACCATAAATTCCTAATTTTTAGCATATTCATCCATGACCCAAATTTCATACCTTAATAACTTTTCAAATTAATCCCTCAAATAGATAGATTAGACTATCCCGATTTCAAAAATATCAAAATTACTAAAAACGAGACAAGGAAACTTAACCAATTAAGCCTTGAAAGTTTTTTCTCTCTCTTCTAGGGTTTCCATATAATTTTGGGGTTGAAGATGATATCTTTTATCATCTTTTTAATAAATTAATTATTTCAATTTCCAATTTAGTCCACACTCTTTCTAATTTTTCCATGGATGAGTCACCAAAAATCTACATACTTTTTTTTAATGGTCTAATTACCATATAAGGACCTCTAGTTTTGAATTCCATAACTATTTTATCCTTATAGCTACTAGAATTCAACTTTTGCATTTTATGTGATTTAGTCCTTCTTGTAATTAAACACTTAATCGATAAAATTTTTGTATCAAAATTTTCACATGATACGTCTATCATAATACGAACCATAAAATAAAATAAAAATAAACTTTATTTTCGGATCGAATTTGTGGTCTCGAAACCACTGTTCTGATTTCACTAAAAATAGGCTGTTACACAGGCCATGCAACATTCAAATTAGGGACACACGGCCGTGTCCCTGCCGTGTCCTCATCGTGTAACTCTCTGAGTAGGATCACACGCCTGTGTGTTAGGCTGTGTAACTCACTAACTTGCACCCTAAAGAAATCATTAGATGACAAATGGCTGTGTCGCCAGGCCATGTGTCTCACACGGCTGAGTCACACTCTCGTGTCTCAGGCCGTGTAGACCCAAAATGTACCTAAAATCAAACCGTTACAGCCATTTTGTTCCTATTCACTTAAACCGTATAGGCACACATATAAGGGGTTCAAACACCAATCAAACATATGTAAACATGCCATTTCATTCATCTTAAATTATCTAACCAATGTATCATTCATAGGCACCAAAATTTCATCAAACATCATTTACTAAATCACTCATTTCTTGCATAAAGACTTAGTTCAAATAAGTGCCAAAACACACCACAAATGACCATTAACAAGCCATTTCAAACATACCAAAATAACCTTATTTACCTTAACAAATGAACGAAATGACATAGCTTAGCAAAGATTACAAATCCATCAACCAAACATAATCTTCAAGGAAAACATACCAAATCACCATTGCACAACATCCTATACATGTCATTATAAACCTTGACCAAAAATGCTCAAAAACTATCGAATTAACTACTGGATAGTGTAATAGGTCTTCGACAAGCTTCCAACCAAATCGAGCTTTCCGATGGCCTACATGAAAAGTAAAAACTAATGTAAGCAATAATGCTTAGTAAGTTCATTTAAATGAAACTTAACTACTGAACATATTAGAATAAACAATTAAGTATAAATTTCATCATATCTTAAGCTAACTTTCATTTTCTATTCATTACACCTCTTAAGGATAATCAGTGTATTCTTGCATATACATACGTGTATTTTGCCTTATAAACATTTCATTTAAACATTTGTTCTTACCATAACACTTACACACTTAACATATAATCATTTTTAATTCATCTTTCATTTCAAACTTTAATATAAACATATCATCCGAAATCACTTACTTTCACTTAACAATGTGAAAACTAAATAAATAGATTAATCATACCTGTTAATCATTTACGAAGCCCTTATAGGATTACTACTGAAAATGGTTCATCGTATGTTTCCTGTACTATAATAATTCAATCCAAACTCATCCATATATGTGTATAAATGTCTATCTTTAACCGTATAATGATCAATATAACTATACTCACATATGATCAAGCAATTTATTGAACATTTAACATTTACTAATATATTGCCTATGCATTAGCCTTTAAGCAAGTAAATAATTTTATAAATTCCACTAACATTTAGCCCGATGAACTAGTAACTTGACTCGAATACTCGGGTAACTACACCACACTAGAGGCATCATAGATGCATAACAGGAGCACCGAAGTCTTGATGAGAACGCGAATGTGTAAGCAGGGCCTTCAGGTGAGAACGAGGACATGAAGTGTATACAGAGGCACGAAAGTGCAAATATCGTACAAGCGTGCATACTGACCCTATTGGCATGGCAATCGTATCCTAGTGATTACTACGTTCAACCGAGCATTTTGTGTAATCATTAACTTTTTACAAATTTATCAATCACGGACACTTCATCATTTTCGTACACATAATAGGATATCAATATATATTCATATTTTCAATGTGCCATCACAAGGATTGTCACCTTCCATTAATCACTTTCATATGAATTTAATTTCATTATTTAAAATACTATAATAACATATAAAATTTCACTTGCATTTGCATAATTTACCAACAACATTAACTTATTTTCAAGAAACTTACAATTTACACATCAAACTTATGAACTTACCTCAATCCAAGTAACATATAAGTAGACAATCAATAATTCGTAATCACTAAATACATTGGCAATAGCTCACATATCCTTTAATTATATTAATTCCTCTAATTGATCCATAATAATAATTTATCACAATTTTATCAAATAATTTAACCAAAACATAAATAACTATTTATATTCATCCAAAATGGAAAATAATAATTTCTATCCATACACGAACTTACCAGGCCTAAGCTGCAATAACAACAAAAAGTTCGTGAATTATTCCGCTACTTCCTCTTTTCCTTAATTATCAACTTGCTCTTGATCTATAATAATATTTATTCTAATTATTAACCTTTAATTCATAAACTATTCAATTCAATACATATATTCACTTATTTACACTTTTGAACATTTGCCCCATATATTTACATTTTATACAATCTAATCCTATTAATAAACAAGCCAATTCCCACAACTAATTCATAAACCTAAAACTTCCGAGTATTTAACCTTACAAATGTAATTAAAAATTCTAAAATTTCTCATGAAATCCTTTTCATTTACAATTTTAATCAAATAAATCCCCAAATTTAAAAAAGTATAAAATTTACTTAATAAAATAATTCAAAATCCACATCAAACACCCAACAATTACTCTTTCAAGTAAAAAGCTTTCAAAAACATTAATGGTAAATTTTCTAACACTTGATAGTTTCTCAAATTAATCCCTAATTTAATTAGATTTCAAGAAAACAATCACAGAAATATAAAATTCATGAAAAATTAATCAAGAAACCACTTACATGCATTAACTTTTGTTTTGCCGCAAATAAAGCTCCTCTAATGGAGTTTCTAGGTTTTCATTTTGGTAGGTAAACTCAAATGAAGAAGATGAAATCACTTTCTATTCTTTTATTAATATAATAAATTTTATTTAATTAAAATAAAACATAATAAAACACCAAATTTTCAATCCTTTTTAATAGCAACATAAATCCTTGCATCTTAACTAATTAGACTATTAAACTAAAAAATTAATAGCAAGCAATTTTTACAATGTTACAATTTGGTCCTTTTAATTAATTAACTATTTAAACGTTAAATTTTTAACAAAAATTTAATACAACCTTAATAATACTCCATAAATATTTAATAAAATATTTACAACTCGGTTTATAGAAACAAGGTCCCGATACCTCATTTTCTAAAATTACTTGACTTTAAGGACATACCACTTGAACCTAATTATTCTTTCATTTAACATAAATCATTAAATCAAAATTTATCATTACACTATATTCAACTCATAAATATTAAGTGATTATATTTATGGACTTACTCATCGGATTTGTGGCCCCGAAACCATTGTTTCCGACACCACTGATTAACGGGCTATTACAGAAATCCTATGGCATGCCAACTATATCCAATGGATCCACCATGCATGTTGCCAATATATTCAGTCAAACATAGCATATAAATCAGTCATCATTTTGCTCAATTTAATGTGACAAAATGCTTATGTGTAACATGTAACATAACCATTTAACATCCAATTAAATTAAGCCTTTCATTTGCTATTTTCCAATGTTCAATTATCAATTGTAACACCAATATATCATGATAAAAAACTCCAGTAACCATGTTCTAATCATTAATATAATTAGCATAATTAAATTGTACAAAGTCACCTAAATGCTTACTTACGATTATTTAATAAAAATTCAACTCTTGTACATATAGTATCAATCTAGCAAAAATCAGCCATTCAACCATAATTAATCAATTGAAATAATCAATTAAGCTACTAACTAAACATAAATGAGGGTCAATTTACCAAATAGCCCTTAGAAACACTCACCACACAATTTATTCTACCACAAACAAGTGATCAACCAAGCAAATCCAAGCTTCAATTTAGGTTAGCTCAATCCTCTTCAAGATTTGGAGCTTCAAAAGAGATAAAGTAGACATTACCACCTTTCCAATGCTATAACAAACATGAATTTTAATTAACTATACTAATCGAAATTCTTTCACAAAGATACCTTATCGGATTTGTAACATCAAGTCGAAAACTCAATTCTTCACAAAATTGATCTCTCTAGCCTTCCTAAACACTTTGAATCATCAATACTAGACCAAATACACTTATACAAAGCATCAATTTCACAAAATTCTGAAAAATCGGTTCATGAAGATGATGAAATTCAGATTTCTTTAAATTACCTCACAAATCATGTTTACTCTTGATAAATAAAATCAAAAACCTTTTAATAGATCCATTTTGAGTTGGAACATCCATTAATTTGTGGATATCCTCTTAAAATTCAAGATCCACAATTAAAGAATCATGTATTCCTGGAAAAAGATAACATTGATAAATAACCTTTAATTGACTCTCAAATCATGTAAAATGTTTCTATTCATCATAAAAACAAGTTTAGGATTGAATATTACCTTTGATTCATTCTAAATTCGTTGATTGAAAATCTTGATTCAAGAAACTTGACAAATTTCAGAATATTTTTGGCTACTTTTGAGAATAATTTCGGGTGAATGGAGAGAGTATTTTGAGAAGGAAATTGGTTGGATCTATTCTATGATGATAGATCTTTAAAATCATACAAAGAAAACAATATTTAAAGCTCTCTAATATGATGTAAAATGTGTGGAAAGTGGGCTAGATACATTAATTTTAAAACTAAAACTATCCACCAGAAATTTAAAAATTGGGAAAATTGCCTAATGGCGAGTCCCACGTTTCCTTTACTTTACCATTTAATCATTTCCCTCCAAAATTTTAAATTTTGAGGTTTATTTGCCATATAAATACTCTAAAATTTCCCTTGTTTTACAATTAAATCATATTTAATTAATATTTAAATTTTACTCAAATTACCTCCAATAAAAAATATTTTGAAAATTCTTTTCAACCCAAAGTGATTCTTTTCACTAATAATATTTAAAATCTTTAAAATTAATTTTTCAAAAATATTTATTTTTTAATTTTTGAGTTATTGTTTAATCGATTTTAGATGAAATTAACCTCCTAAATTAAATTAAAAATTACTGGAAACCCTATAAATTCCTAGTTTCACACTCGAAACCTAAAATATATACCCGAAACTACTAGATCTAGTTTAGGGATATTACACATGCTAACTCGATACTAGTTGCTGTGCTGCAACACAGAGAGTTTGATGTTGTAGCATAGGGAGCAAAATAGAAGAATTCCAAGACTGCCTTCAGTATCGTGACACACTCTTGAAGATACCCTAAATATGAGCATACTGCCCTCGATGTCACGACATAGGCACTAGGGTGTTGCGACATCGGTCCTGTACTAGAAGAACTTACGAGCCAAGGGCATTTGGTCTATACAATAAAAATTTTAACATGAGAACGTCAGCTAACCTAGGGTTGAGGACGATGAAAACCCTTGTAACATCCTAAAACCGGGGCTATTTGGGATTAAATTATTTTTGCCTGAGTTTGAATGGTTATGGTATTAATTATGGTGTAGTAAGGCTTAATTTTGTATTTTTAGTAGGCTCGGGAAGTGGGAAAAATATTATTATTAAGCTTTAAAAGGTGAGGAGCCTTAGCAGGTAGGGGTTACAAGAATTAATAAGGGATTTGTTGTCATAAAATGAGCCTAGAATAAGTGGCAAAGGGAGGGCCACTTGGGAGCTACATGTGACGCCATGGTGAGCAAGGCAGAGCCTTGGTTCGAGTCACGAAGATCCCCTTTTTGCATTATGTTTGGACGGCACAAGTGGGAGAGTCTTCCTCTCTTTAAAATTCTTTTATTATTATTATTAAAAGATAATATGAGCTTTTAAAAGGGATTTTTTATTCCAAGGGTAATAGGAGATAAATGAGGATATTACATGGATTATTAAGAGATTATTACTTATTATTAGGAATTAATTCAAATTAGTTTGAATTAAATTAAATGGGTGGCTAAGAGAAAACCAAGGAGATTTAGAAAATTGAACTCCTTGTTGGAGTGGAGTGGACGGCATGAAGTCTTTAATGAAGAGGAATGCCAATTCTTCTTAGCCATTTACTTGACAATTTTGGCTAGCATTCTTCCCATTTACCATTTCTTTTCCTTTTCTTCTTCAAGACCTAACACCCTCCCGCTCATTCTTCTTTTATTTTCTTTCTTCATAAAACTCTTTTGGCCGAAACTCCCCACTCCTCCCTTCTCCTTATTCTTCCTTCTCTACTCTTACCCACATTAGCCGAATCATCTACTCCCTTTTACCTTTCTTCTTCTTTTTCTCACTAAAAGTCCAGCCTTGTTTAATTATAAAATCAATCATAGCCGAATTTAATCCCTATCAAAGTGCCGAAATCCATTTTCTTTATATTAAACTCTACTTGGCCGAATATTGTGCAAGAGAAGATGGCTTTCCTTTAGTCGATTTCGGAAGGATCTTCGGGATTTGGAAATAAGCAAGTGAGTTCGCCAACGTTCGTCAATCAATTTTCGGTAAGGATCTACATATGTATTTGGTGTTCATTTAAAAGCTAAAGGCTATGGTTATTAATATTGATCGATTGTAGTTTGTGAACCAGATTCATGATTCGGGTGCTGAAGCTAGTATTCAAAGTGATTAGGTAAGGATTCGGGTACAAAAGGTTACCCCTTTAACTTATGTGGGTTGGTCGAGTAGGCCATAGTACTAATCCTATGGTTGGCCGAATATAGGTGCAGAGAGATCTAGTGTGGCCGACCTGTCTTTTCGGGATTTAGAGCATCCAAGGGTGACAGGTGTGTACATACACACTTATAGCAATTAATAACTGTGCTAGATATATGTCGTATGTAAATCTGCTTGATGTAGATATGGAATTAGTACCATAATGGTACAAGCGAGGATCTCGGTAAGTCTCTGTCATTGCGAGATTGATAATAATGCTTTTGGGAAGCATAGCTTATGTGATACATGTGATAAATGTATATTGTTATAAACTCTGTTATAATATTATTTGATATGGGTTGATGAGTGGAGGAGGCGGATATATCGTCGTCGCGGACACCGTTGTTTTGGTAACACTGCTGTGACTACGGTCACCGGAGGTTTGGTACCTCCAGAGGTTTGGTACCTCATAGCGTCTAAATCCCCGTGGCTTAGCACCACCGTGGGTTGGCCCCACTTTGAGATATGGGATTGACGCCGGTGATTTGGTATCACGCGATGGGTTGGCCCCATCAACCGATTTGTGTCTTCGGACACGGAGGTTTAGCACCTCCAGTGATTTGGTATCACATCTGTGACTATCGTCACCGGTGGTTTGGCACCACCAGTGGTTTGGTACCACAATGGGGTAGACAGAGGCGTTTGGTTGGCTAGGTTGGGTAAATGTCTTAATGCATGATTAATTTGTTATATAGTGTGTATGATGTGGTACTTACCCGGGGGAAAGGTTACATACTGAGTCTTGGTGACTCACCTTCTCCTTTATTTTTTTTCCAGGTGACACATAGTTCGCGGATATGGAGCCGGAGGGACTTGAGGTGGCCATGCAGTGGAATTTTAAATTTATCAGACTTTGAATTTCGATTCCTTACATTTTTCTTTACTTTTGGTTGATTTTAATTGGGTTGTAATAAGGCCTCCTAAAAATTATTTTATTACTGTGATATGCTTGAATATTCGTTTCAAACTTTATGATTATAAGAATGAATTCACATGTTTTTCCAAAGAAATCGAAAAGGGTTTTCAAGTACCATCGGGTACATATAAAATATACCTAATAACTTGACTTAACTAATATTTTCAAAATAAATCCAAGTATAAGATTTGTACACCTCAACTGTTTTTAACAAAACGCTATCTTTTATCAAAAAAAAAAACTTAAACCGGTTTTTAAAAGATTTCAAAAGGTTTTCCTCCGTAGCAAACCAAATTCGGTCGAAGTGTTTGGGCCGGGTTTAGGCTGTTACAACCCTAAATCTATAAATAGGCTCATTTAACACTTGTTAGGGACAAATTTTTGATATTCGAAAATTTTCTTTGTAATTTAGTTTTCATTTTTTATTTATATTAGGGTTTAGATATCTTTTCAGTTCTTTTCATTCCTATTCTTTGGAGAACTTAATTTGTAGATTCAATCAAATGTTTGAGGATTTCCATGCTTCATCAATTGAATACAGTAAAGATTCTCTAAACTTTATTCTTGAATTATTTTTCATGCATATATTTATCATCAAGTTTACCATGATTATAGATTCCATGAGAAACTAATCCTCTTTGGGGGATTAGAGAGTGAAGGTATGAATAACTAACTGTTATATATGGTTGTAACACCCCAAACTCGGTCAAAACACTACGACCGAATCCGGCATGTCACAGAGAAAGATCATTTTTGATAAAACCAGTTGTTGACTTAAGTTGTGAGGAAAACGTTTTGTCTTATGGAAACTGAAGTTGGCTCGAAACAATTGCTCAAACCTTTTTGTTTTAAAATTTGTCTTAAAGAAAACCGAGTTAACTTGTTGATGTTACTCACTTTTTACCCGATGGTAGATTTTGGAAGATCCCGAAAATTCATAAAGGTTTGTGAAAACATTCATTTTATTGATTCTTTCCCATTTTAAACGTGCTTTTGTGGTTAACCCAAATGCAAAGATATTCAACGAAGTAAGTAATCCCGAAATAACAATTTAAATGGCCTTATTACAACCAAAAACCAAATTTAATGAAAATTAAGTCCGAAGTAATAAATTAAAATAGAACCCGAAATATCGAGCATGGCGACCTCGAGTCCGTCTCGGATCCACATCCGCGATCTAAGAATTATTTGCAACATGAAAAAGGGCGAGGTGAGTCACCGAGACTCAGCGTATAAATCCCCATCCCACAGATATAAGCCCTTGCACAGTTTCATAAGTAGTTAAGTATGCCAAGCAACCCAAACCTAACCATCCAAACTCCTGTGTCTACCCCGTGTGGTCAAAACCACTGGTGGTCAAAACCACTGGTGGCCGAAGTCACAATCAATATATGGGTGGTCAAAACCACTGGTGACCAAGGTAAAAAATAATGTATGTGTGGTCAAAACCACTGGTGGTCAAAACCACTGAGACTTAGTCACAACATCATAATAAGCGGGGCCAACCCACTGTGTGGTCAAAACCATCGGTGACAGTCTGAAATCATACTCTTCCCCCCCTTTCATCACCCATTTTTATGAACATGCTTATCAGGGAAAAATAATCATGCTTAATATTCAGAAATAACATAACCTGGCATATGCAACCTTAACCAAGGCATCTAACGATAACCAAATCAGAATGGGCTTACCCGGAGTCCTCGCTTATACCCACAAGGGTAACACATCGATTTCCACAGTTATTCCCGCTTTTGACAAATTATAAAATAATAACAAATTAACTTACGAAGTGTGTAAGAGTTACACACCTGATTGCTCGCAACACGACGCTCTCTACGACTACACTGTCGTTAACCTACACTACTGCTATCTGCCTACTGCTTTGCTTAGATGCCGGCCCACACCCAGATGGCCAATCGCGAACAGCTGACACAGCCCTCTTCTTGTACTTAGGGGCTGGGGTCTCAGATCTAACCCCTCCTAACGCTTGGTTAGCCTTCGAATCCATAACACAACTTATCACTAAATCGGGTTAAAGTAGTGAAACAAATCGAAAGAGATTAGCGATTTAGGCTAAGGCCCTTACCTAGATCGACAACTCTCAAAACTCTTAGGCTTGATCTACCAGCCAAACGAATCCCGAAGAACAAAAGAATGTAACAACCCTCCTTCCTACAATCGGCCAAATGTCCACACATAAAACCAAATAGCCTTCGGCATTTAACGCAACAAAAGATGTCAAATGGCAGAAAACACTTACCACACCCTAGCAGAACCAATTGACAGTGATGGCCTAATAACGACAATGATCTACTGCAACCAAGAATCCAACGAGAGAGGTGGAGTGTCAGAGATTTCGGCTTTCCTTACCATAGTAATCAAGATAGAAAAAGAAATAGAGATGTGCCTATGTCAGGGGGATTCGGCCATAAGAATAAAAGAGAAAGACAGAGAAGAAAGCAACGAAATCCTACTTGATTATGGGTTGAGATTCGGCTCAAAGAACTAGAGAAGGAAAAATAGACAAAAGAGGCTGGAGGGATTCGGCTATGGCTTTTAAGAGTGAAGATGATGGGAAATGAAATTTCGGCAGAGGTATGGCTACAGAGGGTTTTTAGTTTTGAAGGAAGTAACAAAATGATTGAAGTACAATTGATGGATGAATGGAAAGGTAGATTCGGCCAAAGCAAAATAGAAGAGAAAAAAAGTTTAAGAGAGCATTCGGGTTTGAGTAAATGAGAGAAAAGAAGAATGAAAATAAAATTTGGAATGAGGGTGGTTTAGTTTCGGCACCAAAAGAAATGAGAGGAAAAAGAAAAGCTCCAAGGCTTCCTATCTAGCCGAAATGTTTACTTGAGAGCCAACTCCCCCCGAGTTCAAATGTGAAAATTCAGCACCCCCCATAAGCTACCAAAACCGATTGCTCCCCTCCCAACCAGAGTTCATGTTTCAGCCAACTCTAAGCTCCCCAGGTCCATCTCCACAATTTCCTCCTGACCACTCATTCAAATCTGTTTAAATGATTCAAATCCCTACATTTTCTCTTCTCCATCAATTCAAATGTGTTGACTCCTTCAACACATATCCACCAGTGTCCATCCTGTGCACAACTCTCCCTTGTCCTGGCGTAAAAAAGAATGCCCAAAAGGAGATTCCTGCAACTCGAACCCAAGCTTTCCCCACCTACATAAGGCGTCACCCCCCGAGCCTTAAGTGACGTCCCTTGCCACTTTACCAAGGCCCAACTTGTGACCCAATCTACCACCAATTACCCTTAACACCTAGCTCCATCAATGCCCCTCTTCCAGAAGCCCAAAAATAAAATTTTTGTCAAAGCTCTAGCCTATCCCCGACTTAAGCCTAGGCCCCCAAAACACCCTAAACTAGCATCACATTCATACTATTCACATGCAAACAATTAAAAAGCAAAAGCCCCGATTTAAGGATGTTACAGTTCTACCCCCTTAAAAATAATTTCGACCTTGAAATTACCTGGTCAAAAGAGTTGGGGGTATTGCTGTCGCATCACATCCTCTGGCTCCTACGTGGCCTCTTCAGTTTCGTGATTTCGCCATATAACCTTCACCAAAGGAACTGAATTTCTACGCAAAACCTTGATGTCCCGATCTAGAATCTGCACTGGTTCCTCTACAAAAGACAAATTCGGACTCACCTCAATCTCTTCCATTGGGATAACATGCGACGGATCCGAGCGATAGCGTCTAAGCATTGAAACATGAAACACGTTATGGATCTGACTCAATTCCACTGGCAACTCGAGCTGATAAGCTACTGGTCCCATATGCTTCAACACCTTATAAGGCCCGATGAACCTAGGGCTCAGCCTGCCCTTCCGACCAAATCTCAGCACCTTCTTCCACGGCGACACCTTCAGAAAAACTTTATCACCCACTGTAAACTCTATAACCCTCTGCTTAAGATCGGCATAAGACTTCTGCCCACCCGAAGCTTCTTTTAGACGGGCTCGAATCAGCTTAACCTTATCTTCTGTCTTAGTAACCAACTCAGGACCCAACAGCTGACGCTCTCCCAACTCTGTCTAGCATGTAGGGGTTCGACACTTCTGCCTATAAAGCGCTTCATACAGTGCCATCTTAATACTTGCCTGGTAACTGTTGTTATACGTGAACTCGGCCAACGATAGAAATTCTTCCCAACTACCCCTGAAGTCTAAAATACAACCCCTCAACATATCCTTTAAGATTTGAATTACCCTCTCGGATTGCCCATCTGACTGCTGATGAAACACCGTGCTGAAATCCAGCCTAGTACCTAATGCCTGATGCAATGCTTTCCAGAATCTTGATGTGAATCTAGGGTCCCTATTTGAAATAATCGACACTGGCACTCCATGAAGTCGTACAATTTTCGCCACATACAACTTAGCCAACCTTTGAAGTGAGTAGTCAACTCGAACCGAAATAAAATGAGCTGACTTTGTCAGATGATCAACAATCACCTAGACCGAATCCTTCTTGCTAGGCGTGAGGGGTAACCCACTGACGAAATCCATCGTAATCCTTTCCCATTTCCACTGCGAAATCTTTATTGGTTGCAACAGACCCGAAGGTACCTGATGTTCGGCTTTGACCTGCTGACACGTCAAACACTTGCCCACAAATTCTGTTACTCCTCGCTTCAGACCTGGCCACCAAAACTGCTCCCACAGATCTCGGTACATCTTACTACCTCCAGGATGCATAGCGTATGGACTGCTATGTGCCTCCTGAAGAATCTTTTGCCTCAACTCCACATCCTTCGGCATGTAGACCTTACCTTGAAAACACAACACACCCTCACCGCTCAAACTATACCCCTCTAATCTACTATTCTGCACTTGCAAATACCGAGTACTTAAGTCCTCATCCACTAGCTGTTTCTCCTTAACCTGATTTACCCACGTTGGCTTCACTTGCAATTTCGCTAACAGACTTCCGTCATCATATAGACTAAAATGAGCGAACATTGCTATCAAGTCCGCTACCACCTTGCGACTCAACGCGTCAGCCACCACGTTAGCCCTACCTGGATGGTATTCAATCGAGCAGTCGTAGTATTTCAACAACTCAACCCACCTACGCTATCTCAAATTCAATTCCTTCTGAGTCAAGAGGTACTTCAAACTCTTGTGGTTCGTGTAGACGATAGACTTCTCCCCATGCAAGTAATGCCTCCAAATCTTGAAGGAGAAAACTACTACAGCTAACTCCAAGACATGCGTCGGATAATTCACTTCGTGAGGTCTCAGCTAATGAGAAGCGTATGCCACCACTTTGTCTTCTTACATCAGCATACATCCTAACCCAGTATGCGACGCGTCACAGTAAACTGTAAATTCTTTCCTTACCTCAGGCTGACTCAAAATCGGAGCTTCTATCAGAATCCTCTTCAACTTGTCAAAACTCTCTTGCTATTTATCTGACCATACGAACAGAACCCCTTTCCTCAGCAGCTTAGTTAACGGCCCTACAATCAAAGAAAACCCCTCTAAAAATCTTCTGTAATATCCCGCTAAACCCAAAAAACTCTGAATTTCTGCTACAGACTTAGGTGGTTTCCAGCCCAATACCGCTTCAATCTTCCGAGGGTCCACATTAATTCCCTCAGCTGACACCACATGACCCAAGAAAGATACCTCCGTTAACCAGAGCTCACACTTACTAAACTTGGCGAACAGTTGCTTTTCTCTCAAAATCCGCAGAACCACATGGAGATGCTCATCATGCTCTTCTTCAGACTTCGAGTACACTATAATATCATCTATAAATACCACGACGAATCGATCCAAATATGGCTGAAAACCCGATTCATCATGTCCATGAATACTGCCGGCGCGTTAGTCAACCCAAACGGCATTACCAAGAACCCGTAGTGCCCATAACGCGTGCGAAACACCGTTTTATGGATATCGGCTTCCTTTACTTTAAGCTAGTGTACCCTGACCTCAGATTGATCTTAGAGAAAACTGACGCACCCTTCAATTGATAGAACAGATTGTCTATCCTCGGCAACGGGTACTTGTTCTTAATCGTTAACTTATTCAGCTGACGATAATCTATACATATCCGCATTGTTTCGTCTTTCTTCTTAATAAAAAACACAGGCACTCCCCAAGGTGACACACTCGGCCGGATAAAACCCCGGTCCAACAACTCCTGAATCTGCGCTTTCAACTCCACTAACTCCTTCGGTGCCATCCTATATAGGGCAATAGACACTGGCGCGGTTCCTGGTAGTAGATCTATCCCAAACTCAACTTCGCGATCAAGAGGCAGACCCGGAAGCTCTTCCGAAAATACATCAGTAAATTTCTTCACCATTCAGACATTTTCCATAGCTATTTCCTTGGCCTCCAATGCACAAACATGAACCACAAACGCCTCATATCCCTTCCTCACCATCTTTTCGGCCTTCAACGCGGATACCACATTGGATAGAAAATTCATTCTATTACCTATCATCATTACCTTCTCACCCTCAACAGTTCTCAATACCATGCGTTTAGTTGCGCAGCCCAAACTCACTTGGTACTCCACTAACCAGTCCATCCCTAGGATCAAATCGAACTCTCCAAATGGCAGTTCCATCAAATCAGCCGAAAACACTACCCCTTGAAGTTCTAGGGGTACATCCCTATACAGTTTGTTTACTTCTACAGAGTGACCTAGAGGGCTAATTATAGTCATCTCCTTAGAAGAAATCTCATAAGCTAAGTCCATAGTTCCCACTACACTACTAGCCACATAGGAGTGTGTCGAACCAACATCTATCAAAGTAATAGAAGACAGTCTAAAAATTAAAAATGTACCGATTATAACGTCCGGTGCGTCGCCCTCCTCTCGACGCCTCACTATATACACCAACCCAGGCTATCTTGCATCAGTATTCCTGACACCTCTACTCGGTATTCCCCATCCTCGACTAGAACCATTACCTCTCTTGCCTGGACCGCGACCCCTCTGTGGTTGCTGGCTATCCCTTCTGAATTGTGTACGTCCCTGCCCCTCAGATCTAGCTGATCTCCGCGGACAATCCCTTACCTAGTGGCCTATTGACCCACACTCAAAGCACCCTCTGTTTCCTGTCCAACACTCTCCCGAATGAGTATTCCCGCAATGTGCACACCATGGTGGCCACTGAGTAGTAGCAACAGGCTCTGTAGCTTGGCTCGACCCGCCAAATGTAGCCCTTTTTTACGAATTCTCGGTAGACCTTAACGACCCAGCACTCCTCTTACCCCAGCATCTATCCTGATTCTATCTCACCGACTGCTTCACACCTTCAGCTATCTCTACCTTTTCCACTAAGACAGTAAATTCTCTTTCCCTCTGTGGGGCAATCAACATTCGCAGCTCATCTCTTAACCCGTCCTCAAATCTGACACAGCGCTCGTGTTCCGTAGCCACGATACCCCTAGCATAACGACTCAGCCGAAGGAATTCCGCCTCATACTCCGATACTGACTTATTCCCCTGAACCAGATTCAAGAATGCCTTCCGCTGCGCATCTATATAACTGGACCCAACGTATTTTCTCTGATAAGCTGCCTTAAAGAAATCCCAGGTGATGTCATCAGCTGTCGCACCATCCCGAATTGTGAGCCACCACTGCTAAGATTCATCTCGGAGAAGAGACACTATCCCTTTTAGCTTCTCCTCAATCGTAAAGTCCAAATCATCTATTATACATTCAGTCGCCTCTAGCCAGTATTTCGCTGTATTGGGAGCCACTCCAAAAACACCTCGGAATACTTCTACCCCATTGGCTCGAAGTCATTTGACACTGATTTTTGAGCCCTCGTACCTCCACCTGCTCCAGCTACTCTCTTCAGAACCCGCAGCATCGCCTGCGACATCGCATCGTCACCACTCGTCTGATCTTGGAACTCAGCGCCCACAATTGGCGGCGGCGGTACCTCATTCTCTGACCCATAGCCAGACCCTGCCAATTTTGATACAGTCATCCTACCTCTATCACGCTCGCGTGTATTACGCCCACGTCCTCGGGTGCTCATGCCTACCGTTCTTGAATTAATCTGATTTAAGGATTTTACGCATTAGCTTTCTTCCGCTGTTATTATAGCACATTTTTGTGAATAACTTAGAGTTGTTCTCGTAAGTTCCTACAATCCTATGGGCTTCAGTCTCTAAAGTGGATTCCTATTACTAGCATACATATCAAAACTATTTAAACCTTGCAATCGACAGTTAAGGAACTTACCGTTGCGGATTGGTGTCGGAGACTCAGATGCCATGCTTCCCAGAACATGCATTTTCCTTCAAAGTTATTTTGTAAACCCTTTATTGAAAATGTTTTGGGCCTCAGGCCCACAGCCGAGCTTTTAAACCTGGCTCTGATACCAAAATTGTAACACCCCAAACCCGGTCAAAACACTACGACAGAATCTGACATGTCACAGGGAAAGATCATTTTTGATAAAACCAGTTGTTGACTTAAGTTGTGAGGAAAATGTTTTGTCTTATGGAAACCGAAGTTGGCTTGAAACAATTACTTAAACCTTTTTGTTTTAAAATTTGTCATAAAGAAAACCGAGTTAACTTGTTGATGTTACTCACTTTTTACCCGATGGTAGATTTTGGAAGATCCCGAAAATTCATAAAGTTTGTGAAAACATTTATTTTTTTGATTCTTTCCCATTTTAAACGTGATTTTGTGGTTAACCCAAATGCAAAGATATTCAACGAAGTAAGTAATCCCGAAATAACAATTTCAATGGCCTTATTACAACCAAAAACCAAATTTAATGAAAATTAAGTCCGAAGTAATAAATTAAAACAGAACTTGAAATATCGAGCATGGCCACCTTGAGTCCGTCCTGGCTCCACATCCGCGATTTAAGAATTATCTGCAACATGAAAAAGGGAGAGGTGAGTCACCGAGATTCATCGTATAAATCCCCATCCCATAGATATAAGCCCTTGCACAGTTTCATAAGTAGTTAAGTATGCCATGCAACCCAAACCTAACCATCTAAACTCCTGTGTCTACCCCGTATGGTCAAAACCACTAGTGGTCAAAACCACTGGTGACCGAAGTCACAATCAATATATAGGTGGTCAAAACCACTGGTGACCGAGGTAAAAAATAATGTATCTGTGGTCAAACCACTGGTGGTCAAAACCACTGAGACTTAGTCACAATATCATAATAAGCAAGGCCAACCCACTATGTGGTCAAAACCACCGGTGATAGTCTGAAATCATACTCTTCCCCTCCTTTCATCACCCATTTTTATGAACATGCTTATCAGGGAAAAATAATCATGCTTAATATTCAAAAATAACATAACCTGGCATATGAAACCTTAACCGAGGCATCTAACGATAACCAAATCAGAATGGACTTACCTAGAGTCCTCGCTTATACCCACAAGGGTAACACATCGATTTCCACAATTATTCCCGCTTTTAAAAAAATATAAAATAATTAAAAATTAACTTACGAAGTGTTTAAGAGTTACACACCTGATTACTCGCAACACGACGCTCTCTACGTCTACACTGTCGTTAACCGACACTACCACTATCTGCCTACTGCTTTGCTCAGATGCCGACCCATACCCAGGTGGCCAATCGCGAACAGCTGACACAGCCCTCTTCTTGTACTTAGGGGCTGGGGTCTCAGATCTAACCCCTCCTAACGCTTGGTTAGCCTTCGAATCCATAACACACCTTATCACTAAATCGGGTTAAAGCAGTGAAACAAATCGAAAGAGATTAGCGATTTAGGCTAAGGCCCTTACCTAGATCGACAACTCTCGAAGCTCTTAGGCTTGATATACAAGCCAAATGAATCCCGAAGAACAAAAGAATGTAGCAACCCTCCTTCCTACAATCGGCCAAATGTCCACACATAAAACCAAATAGCCTTCGGCATTTAACGCAACAAAAGATGTCAAACGGCAAAAAACACTTACCACACCCTAGCAGAATCGATTGAAAGTGATGGCCTAATAACGACAATGATCTACTGCAACCAAGAATCTAACGAGAGAGGTGGAGTGTCAGAGATTTCGGCTTTCCTTACCATAGCAATCAAGATAGAAAAAGAAATAGAGATGTGCCCATATTAGGGGGATTCGGCCATAAGAACAAAAGAGAAAGACAGAGAAGAAAGCAACGAAATCCTACCTGATTATGGGTTGAGATTCGGCTCAAAGAACTAGGAAGGAAAAATAGACAAAAGAGACTAGAGGGATTCGACTATGGCTTTTAAGAGTGAAGATGATGGGAAATGAAATTTTGGCAGAGGTATGGCTACAGAGGGTTTTCAGTTTTGAAGGAAGTAGCAAAATGATTGAAGTACAATTGATGGATGAATGGCAAGGTAGATTTAGCCAAAGCAAAATAGAAGAGAAAAGAAGTTTAAGAGAGCATTCGGGTTTGAGTAATTGAGAGAAAAGAAGAATGAAAATAAAATTTGGAATGAGGGTGGTTTAGTTTCGACACCAAAAGAAATGAGAGGAAAAAGAAAAGCTCCAAGGCTCCCTATCTAGCCGAAATGTTTACTTGAGAGCCAACTCCCCCCAAGTTCAAATGTGAAAATTCGGCACCCTCTAAGCTACCAAAATCGATTGCTCCCCTCCCAACCAGAGTTCATGTTTCGGCCAACTCTAAGCTCCCCATGTCCATCTCCACAATTTCCTCCTGATCACTCATTCAAATCTGTTTGAATGATTCAAATCCATACATTTTCTCTTCTCCGTCAATTCAAATGTGTTAACTCCTTCAACACATATCCACCAGTGTCCATCCTGTGCACAACTCTCCCTTGTTCTAGTGTAAAAAAAAAATGCACAAAAGGAGATTCCTGCAACTCGAACCCAAGCCTTCCCCACCTACATAAGGCGTCACCCCCTCTGAGCCTTAAGTGACGTCCCTTGCCACTTTACCAAGGCCCAACTTGTGACACAATCTACCACCAATTACCGTTAACACCCAGCTCCATCAATGCCCCTCTTCTAGAAGCCCAAAAATAAAATTTTTGTCAAGGCTCTAGCCTATCCCCGGCCTAAGCCTAGGCCCCCAAAACACCCTAAACTAGCATCACATTCATACCATTCGTATGCAAACAATTAAAAATCAAAAGCCCCGATTTAAGGATGTTACAATGGTTTTCTTAGTGGATCAACTGTTTGGGAAATGAAGAACTTAAACCCTAGGCTTGATGAACGTAGAAAGTCATTTAAGTGGGAATTAACTCAAAATTGTTATGGACTATCTGTGAACACCTTAGCCCTGAACCGATCTGGACTTTGAGCTCAAGAGATAAGTAATTCTTACCGACTCGTTAGTTTAGTTGAAGATCGAGAGATCCTGCAAGGGTAATGACTAGCTAATTGAATAGAAACATGAAATAGGAATTAGTTATAATCACCAAAGCGAGCTAATCACCCATTTCTAGATTTGATTAAGTTTATAAATTAAGTTTTTTGAAGTTTAATTTATTTATGCATATTTTATTTCGTTATTTATAAAAACAAAAAAATTCTTCTTTATGTTTCATCGTACTATAGTTTATTTAAACTACTAATTAATTCTATTTTCGTTCAGGTTAGCAATAATTTAATACTCGCCCCCTTTGGGTACGATCCTTAGAGTACTTACCTACTTCATTGTAACAACTTTATTACAACCTGACCCGTATACTTGCGGACACTGCCTCAGTTCTTTATCTTTTTTTGTAGTATTCATACTCAGGACATTAGTACGTCCAGAGGCGGTCAGTGCTCCCTATCTCTTTGAGAATTGTAAAACTTATTGGGCCTTTTATCTTTTGGGGAAACTGTCTAGATATAATAATACTATAGGAAGCGCTCAAATTAACTTGCTTACCTGCCTTGATTTTCCTACACTTAGACATGATTCTTTTAAAAATTTGTCGTACTTAAAAACTTTTTCAATTAATTCAATCAAAGGCAAGTTGACATTTTTAAACAAGTTTAGAAAGCTTACAAATTCATCCTTATCTCATTTTTGTCTCTCCTCCAATCTTGAAGGGAATGTCACCTTCACAATTGTAGGTTTCTTAATTGTGTCTTTCTCCAGCTTAGGTTTCGGTTTAGGTACTTCCTCTAATTCTGGTTCATCAACGGTTTCTAGGGGTCCTTCATTAGGATCACCAGAATTCCCCTTAAGTTCCTCCTGAATGAGGTTCTCTGGGTTGCTCAGCACTTTACCTGATCTGAGCGCGATTGCTTTTATATGCTCCTTCCCTTCTTTCCGAGGATTCTATTTAGTGTTGCTAAGGATACCTGTTCCAGTTTGTCTCTTGATATCTCCCATCATGCTCATCAATTTGCTTATTTGATCTTTAAGTTTAGCCAATGTTTTTGCTTAATTTGTGTACTTAGACAGCACCTACTTCACATCCATTTTCATTGACTGCATTTCCCCCTCTATTCGATCCAAGCATTGACCACATACAGTATGGTCAATTGGGTTAGCCCTCTCCCGAGGTTTCTACAAATAAGAAGGTTGATGTTAGTATTTTTAACTTGGTTTGAACTATTACCTCTTCATTGATTTCCTCCCCATCTCAAGTTCAGGTGATCTTTCCATTTGAGATTTATGTATTTGAATAATGGTTTCCACCCCTATTTTTGATGTAATTCACATTCTTAGTGGGATTGTTAATATAGTGGAAGAGCGACTTGTCTCCTCCATATATAGATGGTGCACTATTTAGTGTCTCTATGCGATTAAGCCTATCCACTAACTATTGGTATATGTCATCCTCCTAAATAACCTTTATCGTAGATGGTCTTTGGCCATACGTATAGCATTAATTTGGCCACTGGCAGGAGTTCATCGCAATGTTCTCTACCGATTCATATGCATCCTCATATGTCCTATTCATTAAAGCCCCTCCTACTGCTCCATCTAACCCTGACTGTGCATGTGCCTCTAACCCATTATAAAACATCTACAATCGTAGCCACACAGGTAATCCATGATGTGGGCATTTTTTAATTAGAATTTTAAAGCGCTCCATAGCTTTATAGAAACTTTCTCTTTCTAGTTGTTTGAATGTATCGATCTCCCTCTTTAGTTGGATTATCTTGCTCATCGAGAAAATCTTTTGTAAGAATTTTCCTGTGAGTTCATCCCATGTCGTAATGGATCCTGGTGCCTACGAATCTAACCAAGAGAAAGCATTATCTATTAAGGACAAGGGGAACAGTCGAAGACGAATAGCTTTATCGGTGACCCCATTGTATTTATATGTGTCACAAAGCTGAAGGAATAATTTTAAATGCTAGTTTGGATCCTCCGTCATTGTGCCTCTAAAATGTAGATTGTTTTGGATAATCTAGATCATTGCGGGTTTGATCTTAAAATTACTGGTCATAATAGCTGGCCTTATTATACTCCCCTGAACCATGTCTAGATTTGGTAGCATATATTCTCTTAGAGTTCTTTCGTTACTCGCCATATTTACGGGTAGTTGTGGTGGTAGTGGATCTTCTAAGTTATTAGTGTTAACCTCATCGAACAGCAGATTGTCTCATGGTGGTAAATTACTTGCACCGAGTGGTTGGTTCTACATTTACTGTTGCTGTCGACAATTCCTACAAATTATTCTTTTTAGATCTGTGTTTGTCTTTATAGATGTTCCCCTACTACGAGTCATACACTAAACCAAAAGAGAATAAGGAAGTTAGGAAAAATAAAAAATAAAATCATAGCTATAATTTAGAAATTTCATAATTTTTCTATTAAAATGCAAAAATTAAAATCAATTTAGTGACGTTGCCTCCTCGACAATGACACTAACAGCTTGATCCCCTTTGGATGTACCAACGACCAAAGTAGAAATCCTGCACAAAATATGTTAAAAAAGCGGTATCCGTAAGTATACGGGTCAGGTTGTAATACAGTTACAACAGAGTAGGTGAGTACTTCGAGGGTCGTACCCAAGGGAGGCGAGCACTAAGTTAATCCTAATCTAATGACAAATAGAACTAATTAGTACTTAAATAAATTATATTACGACTAAACATAAAAATAGAGTTTTTAATAACTAAACAAACAAAATAATATAAATAGAAAAACTTGGAAGATTTGCTATGGAAGCTTAATCAGATCTTAGCATGGGTGATTAGCTCGCTTCGGTAATTCTAATTAATTATATCTTCGAGTTCTTTGTTCAATCAACTAGTCATTGCCCTAGTAGGATATCTTGATCTTCCACTAAACTAATGAGTCGATAAGAACTACTTATCTCTTGGCCTCAAAGTCCAGAACGGTTCGGGGCTAATGTGTTTATAGATAGGCCATACCAATTTTGGATTAATTCCCACCTTAATGACTTCCTAGGGCTGTCAAGCCTAGCTTTTATGTTCTTCCTGTCCCAAACAACTGATCTGTTAAGAGAACCCTAATCATACCTCTACTCGCTAATCTCCCATAAAAGGATTAGTTCGTCATGGATATGATAACTATGATATGGAAAATAGACATGAATAACGAATCAAGAGAATAATTTTTAGGAAAAGCTTGAATTGTATTAAGGATAATGTCGAATCTACACAAAGTTTGATTGAGTTCCACAGATAAGATCTCCTAATGGAAGCAAATAAAAAAAAGAGAAATAAACCTAAAGCCTAAGAACAGAGAAAACTAAAGACTAAAACTATGAAGAAAATTATACAATATGAAAAGCTATCCATAACATGTGTTAAATGAGCCTATTTATAGAATTGTTGTAGTCATCATCCATAACCCTAGGTCAGCTGCCGTTCTCGTGCTTAATGTTTGACTGTGCAGACCAAAATGCCCATGGCTCGTAACTATTTCTCGTATAAAGTCAATGTCGCAACACACCAGGTCCTGTGTCGCGACATTGGAGGCGATATGCTTATCTTCAGGGGTGTTTCGCAACATCCTCAGGCTGTGTTGCGACACCAAAGGTAATATTCAAATTCTTCTATTTTGTTCCCTATGTTGCGACATCCACTCGTCGTGTTGCAACACAACAATCAGTATTGAGTTAGCACACCTTCTAATAGTCTCCTGCATATTCATAAAGCATATTAGCTCACCCTTAGGCCTCATTCAGCCCTTAAGGTCAATAAAAGACTCCAATTACACAATTTATTGAATTTAAACAAAATAAAAAAAAACTTAACTAATACCTCACTAAAATGCTTATATTGAAGCTCCTCAAATGTGAAGACTAGTTTAATCTACTACACCGAATTATGACAGATCAGGTATATGCCATAACAAACATAATCTGCGAAGCAACATTTTTAAGACTTGTTCGTTATTATATATTAAATGGCTTAATAAGTGAAACACTTTTGTTGTGATATTACGTGATGTTTTTAGTCTTTTTGTAACACCATTGTTCATTGATCAGAGCTTTGGTTTAGCCGATGCTCGAAAGATCGAATGTAGCAATAAGCCAAGATTGCATGTTATATGTTACTGGCTTAATCCCTTATTTTATTGCTAAACTAAGTTTGTGTTGTTTAGTTAATTTGATGTCTACAAATTAGTGTGATACAATTGGCAAGGAGATTGAGAGCAACACTCCTCCCCAATTTGGTGGCCCTTGTCCCTGGACAAGCCAGGTAGTCGCTGGAGTCGAAGCACGTGAGGCCTGACTTGAAATGATAAGGTAGTGGTTCGACCATTTTGTAGGTACTACTCCAACACCCCATCTTCAGCCATAGTACAAGGTTGCTTGACCTTTGACTCCCACTCCGCTACTTCAGCTACGACCCTACCTCGAAGTGATCCAATAATGGAAATTCGTAAGTGAGGGGGTAAGAAACTTAAAGGCAGAAAATATGATGATCTTGTAGTTGCTAAAAATTGGCTATCGCTAATGTGTTGAGTAATAGAGGAATTGCAATGTACTATACCTGATAACCTTTGTTGCATAATCTCTTTACGAATGGTGGCATACAATGAAGAGCATCACTCATAGTGAGAAAGTGAACTGGGAGTTCTTTTTGAGAAGTTTCACGAGAAGTATATTACCAGGCTCTTTATTGAGCAAGAAAGAGAATTTCTAAATCTTCACCAGGGAAAGATGATTGTATTTGAGTACGAGCGTGAATTTATCCGATTGAGAAAATATGCTGAAAAATTGGTACTGTCTGAGGAATACCTCTATGTAAGGTTCGAGTGAGGAGGACTAAATGAGGAGATCGAAATGCTGTTAATTACACATGAAATTTAGGATTTCACTACCTTTTTGAATAAATCCCAAAGGATGGAGCTGACGATTCAAGAGAAGACCAAGGTCAAAGAATATGAGAGAAATAAATGTTGAGCAATTAGCTTGCCTTCTACTGCGTGGTTCAAGAGGACTAAAGATACACAAGTTTTCTATGTTGCACCCTTGAGAAATTTCTAGATTTTTGGTTTCCAATGAAACCGTAGTTGTCAACAAGCCACCTCCATGGTGAGCACTAGAGGATAAAAAAGGGCGAAGGTCCCTACCTACAACAATTGCATGAAGAATCATGTGGAATGGGTTGGAATGCTTCAGGTGATTATTTTGGATGTGGATCACATGACCATCTAGTTCGTGATTGTGCAACAAAAGAAGGAGAAAATACTGAACATTCAGTATAAGTGGTCTACTGATCGTTGTTTTGTCGAGTTTTAAAATTTATAAAAAGAATGATTGAACCTGAAAACTAACTCTGACAACAACTTAAGGCAAGTGCACCTATCGAACAATAGTATAGTTTAGGCAAGATCGGATTATCAAACTTTGACCTTTTGGCCATGCACTTGGATGGTTTTAGGGGTTGGGGGTGGCCGAATTTTTGATGGCATTTGGTAAGGTTTAGGTGCTAGTTGGTCACTTTGGCATTTTGGCTTTTTTATGCTTCTCTTCAAAGTTTTTCTCTCTAATTTCCTCTCCCTAGCCGAATGCATCATGAACAATAGGTAAACTTTTGGTTTCTTTTTGGCCATTTCATTTTTGACATTTCGGTCCTATTTGTTTATTCTCCCAAACCATTTCCTCTTTGTGCCGAAACTACAAAACCTTGAAGGGCCATTTTTCCTTTTCTCTTCTTTTCTTACTTGCCGAATGCACACTAGCCTCAAACCCTTTTCTTTGTTCATCTTTCATTCTTGAAACCGAAAACTAAACACCTTATTTTCTTATATTTTTTTTCTTCTTTTTCTTCTTGCAAAAATCTCTCAAACATTATTCTCTCTTTAATATTCACCATGGCCGAATGTCATTAAGCACCATCCCCTTCAATTTTTCCTCTATAGTCGAAGCTTCTACTGCCCATATCTCCTTCTCAATCATTTTTCTACTCTTACTTTGATCAATCGGTAAGTGTCTAGTTACAACATTTTGGTATTTCTATTTCACCCTATCCATTGTGCCGAATCTATACTTTATTGTGGGATGGCCTTTTTGGATCGAAATTGTCATCATACCGTATCTTATTCGAAATCTCTTTTTCTGTATCATAGAAACGTAGTGGAAGGCCAAAATTTGGAGTGTCCAAAATCATCGTGTTATCGCTAGGAATCGGTCCAAAAACTTTAAGGTAAGGACTTCTTTCCAGGATTCCATATTACTTTTTATTTCGTTAAAGATAGGGTTTATTAACTGAATTTTATCATAGGGGCTCTATTACTCGATTTTCATCCTATGATCGTAAGGATTTTGTGGTAAGCCGACTTTGCTCATAAGACCAATCATTTTTAATTTCGAAATATTAGTTTGGACTAATATTCTTTTGTCAATGGAGGCAAACAAGATCGACTTAAAAGGAGTGGTGTTTAGTGATAGGAAAAGGAGCGGATTTGCGATCCCCTCTAGATTCAAACGAAGGGCCGTTTTGACGATCTAGGATTTTCCACCGGGTTGTGGACCTTCATTCGGTGAAAATCAATTATTCGAGGTTATTCGCAGTTCTGAGCCATTAGCTGTTCGGGGTTTTCCAACGGGTTATGAACCGTGATCCGGAGAGAACCGACAAATAGTAGTTATTCAATATTTCGAGGGTAAAAATCTAGAGCGCTTATCTTAGAATAGATTTATTATAAGTGTTAATGATCTAATCGAGCGTTAAAATATTTTTAGGTGTTGACGATCAGGAAAGTGTAGTGCTTACAGTAATCAGGTGTGTAATCTCACACCATATTTCATGGGATAGATATTTATATTGTGACTAATGGTAAATCATTTGATTTAGTCACTTGTTAGTGAAATCGGGTAAGATGGCATAATTATCATTATTTTGGTAGAAACTATAAAAAATTGGTATTAAGACTGTGATAAATGGGCCAAATGTGATATGTGATAAATGGGCCAAATGTGATATATGATAAATGGGCTATATTGTTCGTAATATTTATATGAATGAAATATTGTAATTGGATATGCATATTATATACATGATTTGCATGGGTTGGGATTTTGATGAAGAGAAGTTCTGGTACGTTTGCTACAAATTACCGGTGGCTCTGCCACAATAAATTACCGGTGGCTCTGCCACAGTTTGATATATGGCTTAATGCCCAGTTTGGTATGTTGGCGGGGTGGGTGACTAAAGCTCCCCACAGGTGTGTTGGTTGGTACGAGTGGTGTGCAGCTGATGGAAAACTAGGTTTGGTTGGGAAATTGCATAACACATGCATGTTATATATGATATTATGATATGATTGTAAATGGGCTTTGGCCCAATAAATGCTTAATTGAATTTTGGCCCAGTGACAATGGTAAGTGAGTTGCACACTGAGTTCTAAGTAACTCACCCCGTTCTCTTTACCCTCCTCAGGTAATGATCAATGATGGAGGCTTGGGCTGGGGACGACTCAGTGGAGGCCATACTACGAATAATGGGTTATTTAAATTTCAGATTTCTTTTTAAGTACTTTTGATTATTTTTGCTATTTTGTAATAAGGCCTCTGGTTAAATTTTTCTGGATGTTTTACTTGTGGATGGATTTTATAATATGCTTTAAATACTTAATTGGGATTATTTTTCTAAAAATAAAAATAAACGTTTTTCTTAAATAAACGTACAAAAAGGGTTTCATTCTTAAATAGCTTTAACTCGGTAAATTTTTCTGTAACAATATTTTTAATTTTTTGTTTTTCAAATTACTTTCGAACTCTTTAAATTTTCTCAAAATATTAAATCAATTTTTCCTAAGTTTCAATTTATAAATTTTTACGACCCAAATTAATAGATTTAGTAATCAAACTTTGTTTTCAATAACTCCACGTTAAAATGTTTTTTTTTTAAAATCCATTTTCTTTAAATCTTTAAAAGATTAGGTGTATGTTCATTTAGTGTGACATGTCAAATTTGGTCTTAACGTATAGACCGGGTTTGGGGTGTTACATAAAAGGTACTTGTAATCGTTTCTTTTCATGTCATATACTCGGGAAAGCACCCGAGGAGAAAAAGAACACAAAACGGGCTTAAAATAGAGTAATTAGGCCTTAGCAAGAAATCAACACGGCCTGGCACAAAGCCTGCACGACCGTGTGTCGCCGATTACCTAGAGCACGACCTAACTCACGAGTTGCACGGTCGCACATCATCTCATTACCACACATGGACGTGTCAAGCGATCTACATGGCCATGTCCCGATCGACAGACCTGAAGCACGGCCTGAACCCCGACTTACACGGCCGTGCCACGGCCGTGCCTCAATCAATAGAATCAACACACGGCCTGAAGAGGACTTACACGGGTGGGTGCCATGTTCGTGCCCCTGCTACGAGAATGAGCAATTTCACTCGGATTTGGATGCTTGAAGTAGAAGAAACATACTCCTAAGTCCACTTAAACATCCTAGGAGGAATTCTACTTGAATTAGGATACTTAGGAGCTAAGTAAAGCATCTCAAAGCCTATATAAACACCCAAGGTAGCAACTAAAATGGGAGTTCGGCAGAAGCCGAAATAGGGGGCAGAGGCTTTTGCCGAAGCTTTCATCTTTTAGGGAATCATTTGAAGATAACCAGTTGATCCATCTCAAGAAGCCGGAACTCTATTCAAGATGGAGGATCTCTCCTTCAATTCCTTTAGGGAGTTTTAGGGATTTATTATGTTTTGTTTTATCTTTTCTCTTGAGATGTTTTCTTATTTAGTTATGAACTAAACCCTTCAGATACCTGAAGGGGATGAAACCTATGACAGATTTTGTTATTAGATTTCTAAATTATATGATAAGTACTTAGTTTGTTCTGAATTATGTTGCTTAATTTAATCTGATATGCTTAGGTCGAGGAGGAATAGACCCTGCCTAAGAGTAGATCTGACATAATTAAGTGGAGTTGATTGAGCGCCTAGAGATAGGGTTACGAGATTTTGCCGGATTAGGGTGAAACCTAATATGGGAGTCCATTGATCGATTTACTACTTCCTCAGGGGGTTATTATAAGAGAACTAGGGTTCCACTAATTAACCTAAGGTTAGACGTTATTCGCTTCGAGAGAGGGTTTAATATAGGTTAGAGAGTCTCACGGATCAAGCTAAGTAAAGAAATCATATGGTTTGGGTAATAAATAATAAGTGAAGTCATAGGTGGATTCTTTCTGAGGGTGTCGTCTTCATAAACTAAGTTTTCCTAAAGTCTTTCTCCAATTCATTCTTTTGTCTTTGCATTTAGTTTAAGTATTTCATTTAGTATTAGATAAATCAACCAATCACTCCATATTTCAGGCTAAATAATAGAAAGAAAGTGAGTACTAGTACTTTTTGGTTCCCTTGGGTTCGATAAGATATTCTTGCCTAAACTATACTACTGTTCGATATGTGCACTTACCTCTATCGTTGTCATAGTTAGTCAACAGGTTCGATCATTCTTTTTATAAATTTTAAAACTCGACTGTTTGGCACGATCATGTTTTTGGCGCCGTTGCTGGGGATCACTAAAATATTTTGAAAACTCTATTTTTATTACTTTAGCCAATTTTTTAATTTATTATTATTATTTATTATTATTTATTTTTTTTACTTTGCTAATTTTTTCCTCTATTTTACTTTTGGCAGAAAATTTTAGTCTATGGAAAAAATGGCACTGAATAATTATCAGTGGCAAGGCATGGGGGCAATTCCTACTAAAGCAACCAGTGTTTTCAACCTCGACGTGATTATCAGTCCTTCGCAGGTACATCTAGAAATACAATATGACTTGAATCTAGGAGGCGTGGCGAATCTTGAGTACCCACCCTACGGATATGACATGGAAAATGAGCAAGCTCACTATACAGGTAACTATTCTAGATATCAAAATAATTTGTATAGTGACACTTATAATACAGGTTGGAAGTACCATCCCAATTTCTCGTGGGATTATCAAAATAGCCAAAGATCGGAACTTCCTCCATATTTTCAACAACCACCTCACCAACAAGAAGAGGAGCCTAATCTTGAAGAGATACTGATGAATTTCATGGCAGCCACAGATTCTCGTCTCCAAAAGACTGAAGCAGCACTTGATGAATAACAAAAATCGATCAAAGGGATCGAGAATCAAGTTGGAGAACTTACTAGGTTAGTGGGACATCTCACAAAGCTGATTTCTGAACGTCAACAAGGACGTCTACCAAGTAACACCGAGATTAAACCGAAGGACCAAATTCAAGCCATCTCAGCCCATTCCAGTAAGGGGTTAGATGAACCCAATCCAATACAAAAAGCCAAGGTAAACGAAGGTAAGGTAGAGGTAACACATGAAAAGCCAAAATCGGTAATCAAGGAGTACCAACCTCGCATACCTTATCCCAAAGCAATAAAAAGAGACGATTCAGAGGAACAATTCGGTAAGTTTCTTAAAATCTTAAAGAAATTACATATTAACTTACCTATTCTTGAAGCTCTTTTTGAGATGCCAGATGCAAGGAAATTTTTAAGACAGCTCTTGACCAACAAACGCAAATTAGACGAAGAGCACTACGTGGAGCTAAATGTAATGTGCTCAGCAATTCTACAAAATAATCTGCCACAAAAATTAAAAGATCCAGGGAGTTTTACAATTCCATGTTTAATTGGTAGTTTATCTATTGATAATGCGTTAACGGATTTAGGGGCAAGCATCAATGTTATGCCTTACAAAATGTTTAAACAACTAGGTCTAGGGAAACCTAGACAAACTAGGATGAGCATTCAATTAACTGATAAAACTATAAGAATTCCTAGGGGTATAATAGAAAATGTTCTAATCAAAATTGATAAATTCGTATTCCTAGTAGACTTTGTCGTTTTAGACATGGATAAGGACAACACGATCCCCTTAATTTTAGGAAGACCCTTTTTAGCAACTGCCAGAGCTAAATTGATATCTATGCAGGAGAACTCATATTTCGTGTAGGCGACGAGATAGTCATTCTTCAAGCTCTTGACTCGGCCAGAACATCAAGTGATAAAGGTGAGAAAGTAAATTCAGTTGATAACCAACTTGTTCAACCTTCATTGCAGGAAACACCACAAAGTTACAAACGTAAGCTGAATCGTAGACCTCGTGCTAATAAAGAAGAATTACATGAGGAACCAGAACCATACGAAATGAAACCGAAGGAAACCCCAGACGAGCTGATAGGAACAAAAAATCACATCAAAATAGAGGATCAGGTATTTTTGAATAAGGAAGACCCTCAAATCACCAATTCAGACCTCAAGACAAATGAAGAAATCACTTTTGAGGTACTTAACGTCTTCCTATACGGCACAGTCGAGGTCAGCAATCCTAAATTTGACACTTTTGAGGTACTCGACTTGAACTATATATCCATAACCGAAGTGTTCGCATGAGAAAGGATTTTCACCCCCTCAAACCACCATGACCATACGAATGAGAGGTAAAGTCTAGCTAAGACTATAAACGAGCGCTTCTCGGGAGGCAACCTGAACACTAACCCCATTTTTACATTTTTTTATTTTTATATTTTATTTTTTTCTTTCTTTTTATTTTTAGCAGGTAACCATAAACTAACCAAAGAGCAGATTTCTAGGCCACAAGGCACTACACACGGGCGTGCTCGTGGCCGTGTGGAAGCTAGGGGATGAACCATGGGCGTGCCAGTAGCCGTGCACGACATAGAAAAAAATTCTTTTCCCAACATGGGTGGCGATAATAGTCCATGCCCGTTCTGACGCCCCGTGCGAGGTTACTGACTTGTTAAGCACGAGCTAAACACGACCGTGCCTTCCAACCGTGCCAACATTCTGACTTATCGAACACGGGAGGAGCACGTCTGTATTAAATGATCGTGTGAAGAAAGACACGGGCGTGCCATGACACCCACGACCATGCCCGAACACCTGAATGCGTTCAAAATTCAAAATCCCAAAACATGGGCTACATCTCTATTTAAACCTCATTCCCCATTTTTCTAGTTGTCTTTCATTTTCCATTATTTAATTTTGTTTTTATTTTATTTCATCATTATTTTTTATTTTATTTTATTTTATTTTCTTCTTCTTATTCTTTATGATATTTAGATTTAGCTTAGGATACAATAAAACCAAGCCGGCTACTTCGAGGATTCAATTTCAAACGATTCGAGATGCTTCCCTACGTTCACCTCCAATCTTATCCGGTTTCTTTTCATAGACTTCATCCAAAAATTCAGGAAGTGGTACTTATCCCCTTCTCTTTTGATTTTATTATTACATAATTGTTTATCTATCTTTGTACATTGAGGGCAATGTACATCTTAAGTGTGGGGGGTAAAAGTACCTGACTTTTTACATTATTCTCAAAATCCTGAATTTAGTCTTGTTCAAAAGTATTTTTCTCATATTACTAATTAGGATGAAATTTCTAATGATGTATGATTTTTCTTGATATGTTTTAGAGTAAGTCATAGTTAATTGTGCATTGATGATTAAATCTGAAGGATACTAGAGAATCAAGCATGATAAGTCTACTTTCTAAAAATTAAAAATTAATAGGTCATTGAACTGAATTTGAGTATTACTTTGAAGTTTGAAGTTTACAGGGATTGAGGTAAAAAAAACCCATAATTTTTGTAAGATTTTGAGCCTTATAGAGCATACATTCTTTTTCGTGCTCACTTTATTGATTATGAGTGTGTCAACTTTGAACTGTTATTCTAGAACTTGACTCGTTTATACATGTCGAGACCACACTTTTGATTTGATATACAGAGATGATAAAGGAACCTAGAATTTAACCCACTTACTCCATAAAAAGCCTACCTTCAAAAATTAACCCCTAGTGAACCCCGTTGAATCCTAATACCTTTTTATTGACTCACCCACTAATATTAACCCAAAAACCCCTTTGTATTTGTTATCACCCTTTCTTTTGACGACCCTTTAATCGAGGTTTGATTTGATTAAGTAACCAAATTATATTAGTTCAGTAGTTACATTTATCATTTATGATGTAATATCTTAGTTTGTTCTTAAAAAAAAGAAAAAAAGAAAAAGCTTAGAGCATTTAAACTCCAATTGTTGGAGAAAAAGCTCGTATTAAAGTATTATCAAATTTCAAGTGATGAAAATACTCTTTATTATAAAGTAATTATCAATAGTAGGTATTATTAGTTTTCATTCGATGTAAATATTCATATTTAGTTCATTGTTTCTAGTTAGGTAATTTGTCAAGTCAGTCTCGATTCTAACCTTCTAATTCAGCCTTTATCCACACCTTTTAACCTAAGCCCCATTACAACCCTGATTAAAGACCTTTTGATTTGTGTATCATCTCATATACAGTGGTGGAGATTTGATTTTCAGGCAAGCCTATGGGATTAACTTTTCAGGTTCGACTTAGAGTGCTTATTCTTGAACCTTAAACAGTCGAGTGATTTGAGTGAATCTTTTGTGAGGATGTCAATCCTTGTCGGTTTTGAATTAAAGGTAATTATTAGATAAGGGGAGACACCTATGTTTTCGTACTACTACAAAGGTATGACTTATCTTGATTGAATTTTTAGGGTTCTTTGAGTTGAATTATCTATGTATAAATTATCTATGAATTATGATGAGACATTGTTGATAGGAATTATGAATTATGGAAAGTTCGTTTTAATTGTAAGTTGAGAATTTTGCTTGAGGGAAAGCAAAAGCTTAAGTGTGGGGGTATTTAATAAACCATAAAAGTAACATATTTTAATCCCACATTTAGTATGCTTTTTGATGATTTAGCCCTTGATTTATATAAAAGGTGCTTGTAATCCTTTCTTTTCATGTCATATACTCAGGAAAGCACTCGAGGAGAAAAAGAACACAAAACGGGCTTAAAATAGAGTAATTGGGCCTTAGCAAGAAATCAACACGGCCTGGCACAAAGCCTGCACGACCGTGTCTCGCCGATTACCTAGAGCACGGCCTAACTCATGAGTCGCACGGCCGTGCATCATCTCATTACCACACACGGGCGTGTCAAGCGATCTACATGGCCGTGTCCCAATCGACAAACCCGAAGCACGACCTGAAACCCGACTTACATGGCTGTGCCACGGCCGTGCCTCAATCAACAGAATCAACACATAGCCTGAAGACGACTTACACAGATGTGTGCCATGGCAGTGCCCCTGCTACGGGAATGAGCAATTTCACTCGGATTTGGATGCTTGAATCCAAAGAAACATACTACTAAGTCCACTTAAACATCCTAGGAGGAATTCTACTTAAATTAGGATACTTAGGAGCCAAGTAAAGCATCTCAAAGCCTATATAAACACCCAAGGTAGCAACTAAAAAGGGAGTTCAGCAGAAGCCGAAATAGGGGGCAGAGGCTTTTGCCGAAGCTTTCATCTTTTAGGGAATCAATTGAAGATAGCCAGTTGATCCATCTCAAGAAGTCGAAACTCTATTCAAGACGGAGGATCTCTCTTTCAATTCTTTCAGGGAGTTTTAGGGATTTCTTATGTTTTGTTTTATCTTTTCTCTTGAGATGTTTTCTTATTTAGTTATGAACTAAACCCTTTAGATACCTGAAGGGGATGAAACCTATGATGGATTTTGTTATTTGATTTTTAAATTATATGATAAGTATTTAGTTTGTTCTTAATTATGTTGCTTAATTTAATCTGATGTGCTTAGGTGGAGGAGGAATAGACCCTTCCTAAAAGTAGATTCGACATAATTAAGAGGAGTTGATCGAGAGCCTAGAGATAGGGTTACGAGATTTTGCCGGATTAGGGCGAAACCTAATATGGGAGTCCATTGATCGATTTACTGCTTCCTTAGGGGGTTATTATAAGAGAACGAGAGTTCCACTAATTAACCTAAGGTTAGACGTTATTCGCTTTGAGAGAGGGTTGAATGTAGGTTAGGGAGTCTCACGGATCAAGCTAAGTAAATAAATCATATGGTTTGGGGAATAAATAATAAGTGAAGTCATAGGTGGATTCTTCCTGAGGGTATCGTCTTCATCAATTGAGTTTTCCTAAAGTCTTTCTCCAATTCATTCTTTTGTCTTTGCATTTAGTTTAAGTATTTCATTTAGTATTAGATAAATCAACCAATCACTCCATATTTCAGGCTAAATAATAGAAAGAAAGTGAGTAGTAGTACTTTTAAGTTCCTTTAGGTTTGATAAGATATTCTTGCCTAAACTATATTCGATAGGTGCACTTGCCTCTATCGTTGTCATAGTTAGTCTACAGGTTCGATCATTCTTTTTATAAATTTTAAAACTCGACTGTTTGAGACGATCATCTAACACTGAACAAGACGATTTATTCACTTGACTTGATCCGTAGGATTCCCTAGTTTATATTAAACCCTCTCTCGAGGCGAATAACATCTAACCCTAGGTTGATTAATTGAAATCTATTTCTAATTAAAACCCCTAGAATCACATTAACTCGATCTATGGACTCCCATATTAGGTTTCACCCTAATCCGGCAAAATCTCATCACCCTATCTCTAGGCGCGTTATCAACTCCTCTTAATTATGCCAGATCTACTCTTGAGCAGGGACTTTTGCTCCACCACCTAAGCACATTCAACTTGAATCAATATCCCAGAAATACTAACACAAGAATTAAGCACACATAATTAAGAACAAATCAAGTATTTATCATATAGTTCAGAAAACAATAACAAAATCTGTCTTAGGTTTCATCCCCTTCAGGTATCTGAAGGGTTTAGTTCATAACAATAAAAGAAAACATCTCAGAAGAAAAGATAAAACAAAATATAAGAAATCCCTAAAACTCCCTGAAGGAATTGAAGGAGAGATCTGCCATTTTGACACTACAACAAAATAGTGCTAAGATGACACTTATGGGGCGACACTTTCCTAAGTGTTGGGATAGACTGGCCAAAATACGCTTTGGCCAACTCTTTTATAAGGGTTGGGATATGCATGCCTAAGGCAACGCTTAAATAAGAGTTGGCTTTGTCTAGTCCTAAGATGACACTTTTGGGGCGACACTTTCCTAAGTGTTGGGATAGAGTTGCGAACATACGCTTTGGCCAACTCTTTGTATAAGGGTTGGGATATGTATGCCTAAGGCAACGCTTGAATAAGAGTTGCCTTTTGTGTAGTCCTAAGCCGTCACTTTTGTGGCGACACTTTCCTAAGTGTTGGGATAGACTTGCCAACATACTCATTGGCCAACTCTTTTTATAAGGGTTGGGATATGTATGCCTAAGGCAACGCTTGAATAAGAGTTGCCTTTTGTGTAGTCCTAAGATGACAATTTTGGGGTGACACTTTCCTAAGTGTTGGGATAGACTACACTTTGGCCAACTCTTTGTATAAGAGTTAGGATATGTATGCCTAAGGCAACGCTTAAATAAGAGTTGGCTTTTGTGTAGTCCTAATATGACACTTTTGTGGTGACACTTTCCTAAGTGTTGGGATAGACTATGCTTTGGCCAACTCTTTGTATAAGGGTTGGGATATGTATGCCTAATGCAACACTTGAATAAGAGTTGGCTTTTGTGTAGTCCTAAGACGGCACTTTTGTGGCGACACTTTCCTAAGTCTTGCGATAGACTATGCTTTAGCCAACTCTTTGTATAAGGGTTGGGATATGTATTCTTAAGGCAACACTTGAATAAGAGTTGGCTTTTGTCTAGTCTTAAGACGATAGTTTTGGGGCGACACTTTCCTAAGTGTTGGGATAGACTTGTCAACATACGCTCTAGCTAACTCTTTGTATAAAGGTGTAACATCCCAAATTTCCTTAATTCTGGCTTTTTTTAAATGTGTAGCACCAAAAAATTGGATTTAAAATATGAATATTCTAAAAATTTTACATCATCGAGTGTGAATAAGGTTTTTAATAAAAATGCCGCAAAAAATTAATTTAGTTTAGGGTTTAAGGTTTAGTGTTTAGAGTTTAGGGTTTAGGGATTATAGTTTATTAATTAAGGTTTAAGGTTTTGTGTTTATGAGTTTAGGGTTTAGGATTTTAGGATTTTGTGATTATTATAGGTTTGGAGTTTAGGGTTTTAGGTTTTTTAATATAAATGTTTCAAAATTTATGTTATATATATATATTTAAAAATTTTAATCATAAAAAGATAAATATAAATTATTATTTTAAAATAATAAAATATCAAAATAGGTAAATCCCAAAAGCATACATGAACAATGGTTTAATGTGTAATTAGATATATGAACTTTAATTTGATCCAGTTCTTGTAAATTATTAACACAATTATTGATATAACATAATTTGAAACAAAATTAATTTAGGAAACAAAATTAAAATTAAAAAATTGGTAACCCATGCATCTCTAGAGAAACAAAATTAATTAGTAAATTGAAAGTGTTATTTAAATTTCCTAAAATATTGAAAGAATATATAATATTAAAATTTTATCTAATTAGTTTAGGGTTTAAGATTTAGAGTTAAGGGTTTAGGGGTTTATAGTTTATGAGATATGGTTTTGAGTTTAGGGTTCCAATATTTAAGGGTTATGGTTTATGATTTAGAGTGAGTGTTTTAGAATTTGGGGTTTAGAATTATAAGTTTTAGGGTAGATCAAATGAAGATGTGAGTGAAGGGGAGGCCAATGCTACTAAAGAACGGTTTGGTCTGTAAATCAGTTAACCGATGTAAATCAGAACTGAGCTATTTTTAATCAAGCCTTTTTCACCCTTATTTTTAGGGTTCTTAGAATGTCATATGTTCATGCTCGTGTTAGAAATCGAACTAATCTAATTAGAATTAATCAGTTCGGTTTGACCAGGTTTTTCGATTTCTCATTCATTGTTAGTGTAACACCCCAAACCCGGCCTAAACGTAACGACCGAATTTGGTATGTTACAGGGTGAAGTAAAAATGAGATTTGTTGAATTTAGGAAAAACCGGAGGTTTGAAAAACTTTTCGATTAGGGTGTAGTCTTGAAAATAACGATACTTAGATTAAGGAAATTCCCAAGTTATGATAATCGAGCATTCATTATATTAGCTGATACTTTAAAGAGAAACATTTAATTTATGTTGCCCGTATGTTTTTGAAAAACTCCATTTCCACTTTAATGATTAAGTGTCGAATTTGAGATGATCTATAACTAATAAAAACCCAAGTTTTACTTAGAAAGGCCTTATTACATAACAAAAATCCCAATTAAAAATAAAATATAATAAGAAACGAGTTTATGAAAGAAAAGGGTATTATGGCCTCCACGAGTCCGCCTCGGCTCCCACATCCACGATCTACTGATTACCTGAAAAATTAAAGAAGGGGTGAGTCATCGGGACTCAGTGTGTAAATTCTCCCACATTATACAAACGGCTCATGGCCCACAATCACACATTGGGCCTTAGCCCATATATAAAAACATACAAACACACGGATGCAATAAGCCCAACCCAAACCTAGTTTGTCCATCCTCTACACACCAACCCGTACCAGCCCATCACACCGTGGGGATTTCTACAATCAACCCTCCATCCGCTACACTCCATTTCGACAGTCATGCTGCCAGTCATAAATCGATCACTAGGTGACCAAATAATACATCGTGGCTTAGCCACCGATCACAATGTGACCAAATAAAGTATATATATATCGTGGCTTAACCACCGATCACTATGTGACCCAATTAATGTGTGTACATATATATATATATCGTGGCATAGCCACCGATCACTACGTGACCAAATAATCATGCACTTCCCCTTCATATCAAACCCATACCCCATGAACTACATACATATCCTAACGAATGCAACATGCTATCCATAACATAATAGATCACGACACATTTATTCATCCATGTAAAGAAAACGATACGGTCACGTACTTGGCATTCCTAGCCTTACCCCTAAGGGCATCACGACTGTCTACACAGCCTTTTCCAACTTTTCAACCCACACAATTGTTAGCATAGATAAAGTAAAGTGTGTGGAGGTTTACACACCTGATAACGCGTAATACCACGCTTTCTATGCCGACACTATCGCTAATAAGAACCACTGCTATCTGTCAACTATTCTACTCAGAAGCCAGTCCACACCCCGGTGGCCAATCTCGAACAGTAGACACTGCTCATTTCTTGAACTTTGGGGCTGGGTTTACGAGTCCAACCCCCTCCTTTACCTTGAAATCCTAAAAGAAGAGATATGGTTCAGAGGTTAACGGTTTCCGGCTTAGGAACCTAGATGATCTGATCTCCTCAACACAGGAGATTCGACTACCACTTAAGAGAAGATTCGGCAATGATAAGGAAGAAGATTGAAAGGCCGAAAGAGATAGAATTAAACCACATATGAGACCTAGGGGTTTTCAGTTTTAGAAGAGATCAGAAGAAAGATGAACAAGAGAAAGGCTATAAAGATTGGGCTTGTGGAAAGAAAACAGAGGAGAGAACTATGGGCAAGGGACATTTGACTATAGCATAGAAGTAGGGATGAGAATGGAGTTAGGGGTTTCGACTTCTGAGAAGGAAACAATTGGGAGAAGAGAAATAAAAACAAGATAGAAAGAAGTGTTAGGAATGGTAAAGAAGAAGAATTTTTGGCAGGACCTAAGAGGATTTGGTTTTGGCAGAAAAAGAAGAGGAGAAAGAAAACCTCAAATGCCGAAAATAAGAAGAGAACTATCACTTTACTAAACACAATTTCGGCACCTACTAACCCAAAAGCTGAAAATGCATTATTTTTGAGAACAAGGAACCTATGTTCCAAAGTAAAAAATCGGAACACCCTAGCCACACCAAACTGATTTCTCCCCCTTGCTCCTAGTGTCCAACATTCGGCCATCACCTACACCCACATCTTATCCCACATTTTCCTCTTAGCCTCATCTTTATATCTTTTGACTTAATCCACACTCACCCATGCAGAGTCCCAGCTGAATCCATCACTCAGGCTCCTTAGGCGCATAAATAAAAAAAGCACTCCCATTTGCTGTCAACGCAACTCGAACCTGCTCCCTCACAGCCTCCCTATGACGTCACCTACCTACACTTTGAGTGGAGCCTCCTTGCCACTCTACCAGTTAGATTCTTATGTCAACTACCCCACTTAAGTACCCTTAAGGCCCACCTCAACTTGCTCTTCCTTACAGTGCCTAAAAATAAAAATTTTTACCAAGGCTCAAGCTTAACCTCAAGCCTTCCCAAACCCCTAAACACACCAGATTAACACACATAGCACAACATACACACATAACACATTACAAATACAGAGCCCCCTATTTAGGATGTTACAGTTCTACCCCCTTAAAGAAATTTTGGCCCTAAAATTACCTGATCAAAAGATGTGAGGGTATTGCTGTTGGATAACATCCTCTCGCTCCCATGTAGCTTCCTCTGACCCGTGATTCCGCCACAAAACCTTAACCAAAGGAATCGATTTCCTTCGTAAAACTTTAACATCTCGCTCCAAGATCTAAACTGGTTCCTCTTCAAAGGATAAATCAAGCCTTACTTCGAGTTTCTCCAATGGTATCATATGGGATGGATCTGAACGGTAGCGTCTCAACATTGAAATATGAAACACATCGTGAATCTTACTTAACTCCAAAGGTAGCTTGAGTTGATAAGTAACTGGTCCCACACGCTTCAACATACGGTAAGGCCCGATGAACCTAGGGTTTAGCTTACCCTTCCGTCCAAACCTTAGAATTTTCTTCCACGGTGACACCTTTAGGAAAACCTGGTCACCCACTGCAAATTCTATGTCCCTCCGCTTCAGGTCAGCGTAGGATTTCTACCTGTCAGAAGCTTCCTTCAACCTAGACCGGATCAACTCAACCTTGTTCTCTATTTCCAACACTAGTTCTGGACCCAATAGCTAACGCTCACCCAACTCCGTCCAACATGTAGGAGTACGACACTTCCGCCCATACAGCGCCTCATATGGCGCCATCCGAATACTGGACTAAAAGCTTTTGTTATATGTAAATTCTGCCAACGGTAAAAAATATTCCCAGCTACCCTTGAAATCGAGGATGCAACCTCTCAACATGTCTTCTAAGATTTGAATTACCCTTTCTGACTGTCCATCTATCTGCGGATGGAATGATGTGCTAAAATCTAGCTTCGTACCCAACGCTTGATGCAATGCCCTCTAAAATCTTGACGTAAACCTAGGATCTCTGTCCGAGATAATGGACACAGGCACTCCATGCAACCTCACAATCTCCATTATATACAACTTATCCAGCTTTTGAAGAGAGTAATCGACCCGAACCAGTATAAAATGAGCGGACTTCGTCAATCGATCAACGACTACCCATATCGAATCCTTCTTAGTGGGCATAAGGGGTAGCCCACTAACAAAATCCATAGTGATCCTCTCCCATTTCCATTGTGGGATCTTTACCGGCTGCAATAACCCCGAAGGCAACTAATGCTCCTCTTTTACCCGCTGACATGTCAAACATCTACCCACAAATTCGGTTACCTCTCGCTTCAGACCTGGCTACCAAAATTGTTTTCGTAAATTTTGATACATTTTACTTCCTCCCGGATGCATAGCGTATGGGCTATTATGCGCTTCTTGAAGAATCATCTGCCTCAATTCCACGTCCCTCGGCACGCAAACTTTTTTTAGGAAACACAGGACCCCATCATCGTTCAGACTATAATCCCCTACTTCACCATGTTGCATTTGAGATAGTCGAGCACTCAAAATATCATCCTGTAACTGCTTCTCTTTAATCTGATCTACCCACGTCGGCTTCACCTGAAGCTCAGCTAATAAACTCCCATCTTCATACAGGCTCAGATGGGCAAACATCGCCCTCAGATTCGAGATTACCTTCTGACTTAGTGTATCTGCCACCACGTTAGCTTTACCCGAATGGTATTCAATCGAACAATCGTAATCTTTTAATAACTCAATCCATCTCCTCTGCCTCAAGTTCAACTCCTTCTGGGTAAGGAGATATTTCAGACTCTTATGATTTGTATAGATGGCGGATTTCTCTCCATACAGATAATGTCTTCAGGTCTTCAAGGCAAAAACCACCGCTGCCAACTCCAAATCGTGTTTGCGATAATTTAGCTTGTACGATCTTAACTGTCGACATGCATAAGAAATAACTTTTCCACCTTGCATCAACACACATCCTAACCCCGTGTGTGAAGCATCATAGTAAACCACGAACTCCTTTCCAGCCTCCGGTTGAATCAAAACCGGAGCTTCTATCAACACCCTCTTCAGCTTCTCAAAGCTTTCCTGCTGCTTATCACCCAATACAAAAGGTACTCCCTTTCTCAACAACTTGGTTTAAGGTGTCGCAATCAAGGAGAATCCCTCAACGAACCTCTTGTAATACCCAGCAAGACCAAGGAAACTCTAAATTTCTGTCACAGACCTGGGTGATTTCCAATCCATGATAGCTTCAACTTTTTGGTAATCAACTCTGACCCCTTCCGCCGATACAATGTGTCCCAGGAAAGTAACCTCACTTAGCCAAAATTTGCACTTACTGAATTTTGCGTACAATTGTTTCTCCCTCAGGATTTGTAGAACCACTCGAAGATACGAATCATGCTCCTCCTCCGACCTTGAATATACCAGGATATCGTCTATAAATACTACTACAAACTGGTCTAAATGGGGTTAAATACTCGGTTCATCATATCCATAAACGCTGCTGGTGCGTTGGTCAACCCAAATGGCATCACCAAGAATTCGTAATGGCCATAACGGGTCCTGAAAGCTGTCTTATGAATATCCGATTCTTTGACCTTAACTGATGATATCCTGATCTCAAATCTATCTTTGAGAAAACTGACGCCCCTTTCAATTGATCGAACAAGTCATCAATCTTCGGCAATGGATATTTCTTCTTGATAGTCAACTTGTTCAGCTGACGGTAGTCAATGCACATGCGCATTGATCCATCCTTCTTCTTAACAAATAGCACTGGAGCTCCCCAAGGCGATACACTTGGTCGGATAAAACCCTGATCCAACAGTTCCTGAATCTGAGCTTTCAGTTCCACCAACTCCTTTGGCGCTATTCTATATGGTGCAATGGACACTAGTGCTGTCCCCAGAAGGAGATCAATTCCAAACTCCACCTCGCGATTCGGGGGTAGTCTTGGAAGTTTTTCTTGGAAAACATCAAAAAATTCCCTCACCGTTCTAACATTCCCCACAGTTGACTCTTGGACCTCCAGAGCACAAACAAAGGATACAAATGCCCTACATCCTTTTCTCACCATTCTTTCAGCCTTTAGAGCGGACACTACGTTAGACAAGTAGTTTCTCCTTTCCCCTATTACCACCACCTCATCATCTTGAAGAGTCTTTAGTACCATGCGCTTGGCTGTATAGTCTAAATTTGCTCGATATTTCACTAATCAGTGCATACCTAAGATTAGATCAAACTCTCCAAACGACAGTTCCATTAAAACTGTCGAAAAAACTACCCCTTGTACTTCTAGAGGTACATTCCTATACAGTCTGTTCACCACTACTGGCTGACCTAGCGGGCTAATTACCATCATCTCCATAGAAATAATCTCAGAGTCTATACTTAAAGTTCCAGATACTACACTAGCAACATAAGAATGCGTCGATCTAATATCAATTAATGCAGAGAAAGGCAAACCAAAAAATTAAGAACGTACCGGTTATGACATCCGGTGCATCCCCCTCCTCTCGACGTTTAGCTACATAGACCAACCCTGACTGTCTCGCATCGGTGTTTCTTGCCACTCTGTCTGGTGTTCCACGGCCCTGGCCATAACCATTACCCCCTCTGGCTGGACCATGACCTCTCTGTAGTTGTTGACCTCTCTACCTGGCTGAGCATTAGCCTGTCCTACTCACCCTGCGCCTCCCCAATCTTGTGGACAATCCCTAACCTGATAATTAGTAGACCCCCACCTGAAACATCTTCTGTCACCCATCCAACACTCGCTCGAATGAAATCTACTACATTGGGCACACCTCTGAGGCTGACTATTACCCACGGATCTCACACCCTAACTTGGCCCATCCATCTTAGGTCTTTTCTGAAAACTCCTCACTGACCCCGACGATTCAAAACTCCTCTCATTTCTATACCTGTCCCTATCATGATTCTTCTTCTCAAACCGCTTAACTTCCTCGGCTATCTTAGCTTTTTCCACTAAAATCGCAAACTCCCTTTCTCGCTGTAGAGCTATCAGCACACGCAGATCATCCCTCAGACCATCCTCAAATCGAACACAACGCTCATGGTCTGTGGCCACTATTCCCCGGGCATAACGACTCAAGCGCAGGAATTCCACTTCATATTCAGCCACCGATTTATTTTCTTGGACCAAATTCAGAAATACCCTATGCTGTGTATCCACATAACTCGATTCGATGTACTTACTCTGGAATGTCGACTTGAAGAAAACCCTGGTAATGCGGTCAGCCAATGAACCATCCTTGACTGTAAGCCACCATTGATACGCCTCATCCCGGAGAAGAGACACCACTCCTTTCAGGTTTTCCTCTTCCGCGAAGTTGAGATCATCCATTATACGCTCCATTGCCTCCAACCAATACTCAGCTGTATTAAGAGCTACGTCAGAAATACCCCTGAACATTTTCACTCCATTAGCCCGGAGTCGCTCTGACATAAATTTCTGAGCCCCTGTACCCATGCCTGCCCCAGCAACTCTCTCTAATACCCACAGCATCACCTGAGACACCGCATCGTCTCCGCCCATTTGGTCCTAATATTTTGCCTCCACAGCTGGCGGCACTTGCATCTCATTTCCTGACTCATGACCAGACCCTACCGGTTCTGACACTGCAATCCTACCTCTACCGCGGCCACAAACACCACGCCCTCTAGTGCTCATAACTAACGTTTGCGACTCAATTTGATTAAAAGTTTTATGAGTTAGTATCTTCCACTGTCTTAATACCGAGCAATTTTATGTAACTTAGCTTTAAAGAGTAGTTTTCGCAAAACATGTCACAAACTAAAGGTTTCAGTCCCTAAAGTTTAAGTTTCCCTATGCTAACAACATATCCATCCAGTCAAATAAGCATTTCATGCATACATTACCAGGAATTAGAACACTTACCTGCGCGGATTGGTTGCCGGTGGACTCGGATGCCATATTTTGATCAAAACCTTAATATTCACTTCGATTTTATGCTACCTTTTTGAACCCATTTCACAGCCCAAGTTTTGTAACCTAGGCTCTGATACCAAAATGTAACACCCCAAACCCGACCTAAACGTAACGACCTAATCCGGTATGTTGCAAGGTGAAGTAAAACTGAGATTTGTTGAATTTAGGAAAATCAGAGGTTTAAAAAACTTTTTGACTAGGGTGTAGTCTTGAAAATAACGATACGTAGATTAAGGAAATTCCCAAGTTATGATAATCGAGCATTCATTATATTAGCTGATACTTTAAAGAGAAATATTTAATTTATGTTGCCCGTATGTTTTTAAAAACTCCATTTCTAATTTAATGATTAAGTGTCGAATTTGAGATAATCTATAACTAATAAAAACCCAAGTTTTACTTGGAAAGGCCTTATTACATAACAAAAATCTCAATTAAAAATAAAGTATAATAAAAAACGAGTTTATGAAAGAAAAGGGTATTATGGCCTCCACGAGTCTGCCTCGGCTCCCACATCCATGATCTACTGATTACCTGAAAAATTAAAGAAGGGGTGAGTCACCAAGACTAAGTGTGTAAATTTTCCCACATTATACAAACGGCTCATGGCCCACAATCATACATTGGGCCTTAGCCCATATATAAAAACATACAAACACAAAAATGCAATAATCCCAACCCAAACCTAGTTTGTCCATCCTCTACACACCAACTCGTACCAGCCCATCACACAGTGTGGATTTCTACAATCAACCCTCCATCCGCTACACTCCATTTCGACAGTCATGCTGCTAGTCATAAATCGATCACTAGGTGACCAAATAATACATTGTGGCTTAGCCACCGATCACAATGTGACCAAATAAAGTATATATATATCGTGGCTTAACCATCGAACACTATGTGACCCAATTAATGTGTGTACATATATATATCGTGGCATAGCTACCGATCACTACGTGACCAAATAATCATGCACTTCCCCGTCATATCAAACCCATACCCCATAAAATACATACATATCCTAACAAATGCAACATGCTATCCATAACACAACAGATCACGACACATTTATTTGTCCATGTAAAGAAAATGATACGGTCACGTACTTGGCATTCCTAGCCTTACCCCTAAGGGCATCACGACTGTCTACACAGCCTTTTCTGGCTTTTCAGCCCACACAATCGTTAGTACAGATAAAGTAAAGTCTGTGGAGGTTTACACACCTGATAACGCGTAATACCACGCTTTCTATGCCGACACTATCACTAATAAGAACCACTGCTATCTGTCTACTATTCTACTCAGAAGTCAGCCCACACCCCGGTGGCCAATTTCAAACAGCAGACACCACTCGTTTCTTGAACTTTGGGGCTGGGTTTACGAGTCCAACCCCCTTCTTTGCCTTGAAATCCTGAAAGAAGAGATATGGTTCAAAGGTTAACGGTTTTTGGCTTAGGAACCGAGATGATCTGATCTCCTCAACACAGGAGATTCGGTTACCACTTAAGAGAAGATTCGATAATGACAGGGAAGAAGATTGAATGGCCGAAAGAAATAGAATTAAACCATAGATGAGACCTAGGGGTTTTCAGTTTTAGAAGAGATCAGAAGAAGAGATAAGCAAGAGAAAGGCTATGAAGATTCGACTTGTGGAAAGAAAACAGATGAGAGAACTATGGGCAAGGGACATTCAACAATAGCATAGAAGTGGGGATGAGAATGGAGTTAGGGGTTTCAGCTTCTGAGAAGGAAATAATTGGGAGAAGAGAAATAAAAATAAGATAGAAAGAAGTGTTAGGAATGGTAAAGAAGAAAAATTTTCGGCAGGACCTAAGTGGATTTGGTTTTGGCAGAAAAAGAAGAGGAGAAAGAAAACCTCAAATGCCAAAAATAAGAAGAGAATTCTCACTTTACTAAACACACTTTCGACACCTACTAACCCAAAAGTTGAAAATGTATTATTTTTGAGAACAAGGAACCTATGTTCAAAAGTAAAAATTTGGCACACCCTAGCCACACCAAACCGATTTCTCCCCCTTGCTCTTAGTGTCCAATATTCGGCCACCACCTACACCCATATCTTATCCCACGTTTTCCTCTTAGCCTCATCTTCATATCTTTTGACTTAATCCATACTCACCCAAGTAGAGTCCCAACTGAATCCATCACTTAGGCTCTTTAGGAGCATAAATAAAAAAAATATAACATCCTAGATTGGGGGCTCTACATTTGTGATGTGTTGTGTGTGTATGCCATGCTGTGTGTGTGTCTGGTATGTTTAGAGCTTTCGGGAAGGCTTGAAGTTAAGCTTGAGCCTTGGTAGAAATTTTGTTTTTAGACTCTACAAGGGAGAACTAGGTAAAGTGGGCCTTAAGGGTACTTGAATGGGAAAGTTAACACAAAAATCTAGTTGGTAAAGTGGCAAGGAGGCTCCACTAAGGGCATTGAAAGGTGACGCCACAAGGGATTTGAAGGAAGCAGGTTCAAATCCAATGTTAAGCAAAAGGAGTGTTTTTATTAATATATGTGCCTAAGGAGTGAGAGGTGGTTTCGGCTGGGACTCTAAAGGAGTGAGTGTGGATTGAGTCAGAAGATAGGAAGGTGAGGATAAGAGAAAAATGAGGGATATGATAGAGGGGGAAGAGGTGGCCGAATGTGGGACTGTGTGCAAGGGGGACATCGGTTGAAGTGGCTAAGGGCATGCCGAAATTCTCATTTGGTTAAGGGTGTGCCAAAATTTCTTTTTTTCCTGAAGCATAGTTTCCTTCTTCTTCTTTTCTCCTCCTATTTTCGACATTAGAGGATTTTCTCTTCTCTTCTTTTGCCAAAACTGAAACTCTTAAGTCACTGTTTGGAGTATCTTTATTTTTCTTTCGACTTTCTCATCCAGTTCTTTTCTACCTTATTCATTGTCGAATCTACCTAGCCTCTTTTCTGTTCATCTTTTTTTAGATCTTTCTTAAAAGTTGAAAACTCCTAGATCTCATTTGTGGCTTGGTTTTATTTCTTTCAATGTTTCAATCTTCTTCTTTAATTGTCGAATCTTCTTGCAAGTGGTAGCCGAAATCTTCTGTAGAGGTAAGTGTCGACTTGTGCTATTATTTTTGTAATCATTTTCGGCTTTTGAGGCCAAAGCCGAATGGCTAGTTGGTTGTTAGGGCCATATTTAGTTTGACGTTTTCTCTGACCTCGTGTTCTTTTTGGGTGGCATTCTCGGATTTGAAGGAGATCTAATCGCCTAGGTTTTTAAGTCAGAAATTAATAGTATTCGAACCATATTATTTCTTTTAGGATTTCAAGGTACGGATTTTAATTCTCCCTAAGTTGATCAATCAGTTTCTTTTCGTTATTCGTGTCTTAACCTAATATTTCGTTAAGTAATCATCATAGTACCTTCTGACCAAGATCATTCATGGACTCGAATGTCAGCAAATCAAAGGAAGGGGTTGGATTTGTAGTCTCAGCCTCAAAGTTCAAAAAACGCGCAGTATTTGCTGTTCGTGATTGGCCACAGGGTTGTGGGCCGGCTTCTGAGCAGAACAATATGTAGTTAGCGGTAGTTTCAGCTATGGATAGTGTCGACGTAGAGAGTGTCGTCTTACGTGTTATCAGGTGTGTAAACTTTCAAACACACTATACTATAACTGTAGTAACGTTTGTATGGGCTGAAAAGCCAGAAAAAGGACTGTGTAGACAATCGTGATGCCCTTAGGGGTAAGGCTACGATTGCCAGGTACGTGACTGTATTATTTCTTTGCATAGCCGAATGTATGTATGGCAGACTGATGTGTTATGAATAGCATGTTGCATTGTTAGGTTTTGTATGTAGATCATAGGTATGGGTTTGATATGAAGGGGAAGTGCTTAATTGGTCACGTAGTGATTGGTGGCTTTGCCACGATATATATACATATGTTTATACATTATTTTTGGTCACATTGTGATCGGTGGTGCTGCCACGATGTATATATATATTTATTTGT